>CM053028.1:275932329-278377329 GCA_028564925.1 Lithobates sylvaticus
AACGCAAGCCGCTGTGACTCTGTCACCATTGCCTTGTTTAAAAAGGATACATTTCAAAACGGGAAGTATACATGCCAAGCAACATACTGTCAATTTTTGTCATTTAAAGGAGCTTCTTCTGTCTGGCATGCCTGAAATTGATGTGAATGACTGGATGAAGAACACTGAATATACCAGCGGCTATGAGAGAGATGATCCAGTAATCCAGGTAGAGTACTTTAATAAGATATGCATAGTCATGCAACTGAATATATATGGATTTAGATTTAATATGCAGAATTTCTTCATACTTGAGTGAAAAGAACATTTTTAAACAAATATGTTTGCTGATGTGTAGATTACTAGTCACGGTACACAGGAACCAAATCCTTATGCATACCAATAGTTTATAGTGCAGGTCATAGCAAGTATTGCAGTAAACACTTGCATCAGACTGCTGGAGAACCAAGACATTCATTTTTTTTTTATTTTTATTTTTTATTTTTTTTATTATTGAAATGCATAAAATTTTTATTCTAAAGGTTCTTATATGCATGAAGATTGGACAGCCTAATGCAATCTGGACATGGGTAACAATTTAACAGATTTGACTATATACGGTTATGGTCAAATCCTAGACATTGAGCTAAAGCTAAAATTCAGAATTGTGCTGGGTACAATATACAGTATGTGGCAATAAAGTCTACATAAGCGGGAAACACAAAATGTTAATCCATAAAAGGCGGCTTCCGTCCATCTTCCCCAGTCTGTGTTTCCTCCACTGGAGGAGGAGGCTGGATGGGAGCTCTCCTTCTCCCTGAGCCTAGGCAGGGCTGCTTAAGGAGGAGGGGGAAGGAGATCTGCAGGTACCTGTAAGCAGGGATGGCAGGCATCCAAGTCCCCCGGTCAGGCTGTGGAGAGATGATACCGGCGTCGTCCTCCATGGATAGCCCAGGGAGAACTGGCGCTCCCTGCACAGGTTAACGACGGTCTGCTGGCCAGATACTGTGGTAACCCAGCGTGGATCCAGCGGGGGGTGGGCGTAGGCCTCGAGTTCCGGTCTGTGGAACGCGGAAGGAGGGCGGGGACTTCCGGCAAGCGTGGACACCGAATCCATAGTGGTTTATTTAAAAAACACCAGCCATGGCAAACGGATGATCCTGATTCACGTACAGCAGTAGCACAATGCTCCAGGAGGACAGCATGGACCTAGCGGAACCAGGTGGCAGTGGTGCCAGCCCAGCTCAGGTAGGTGGACACTGGGGTGCCTTTGGCCTATATGGGTGGGGGTGGTGGACTCAGTGCTAGCACCTACTTTTTTTCCACCCCCCTTTAGTGAGACGGGATCCAGGCTAAAGAGTCATGTGAATCCCATCAGCGGCTGGTGGGGATGAACATAGGTGTTGAAGGTACACCCACTGGTTGGCTAAGGTATCTACAGCAGCTCGTCTTTGTTTTTTCTTTTTGCCTCCCTTCTTGTCTCTCCTTCTCTTGTCTCAGCCCAAAGAACCGGAGAGATCAGGGAGGAAGAGAAGGTGTCCAAATTCAAAGCAGGGTGGGGACAAGCCCCTTTGTAAAACCTGTATTGATAAATTGGTTTACAAGGAGGCAATGGGGGCATGCAAAGAAAGTTTTGGAAACTTTGGAAAGTTTTTTCTGTTCATGGCTAGACACTAAGAAGGTGTCTGCAGATATTCCAGCCATCTTGGAGTTTTTACAAGACGACGTGGCAATTAGTACATTGAAAGTTCCTGTATCGGCCATGTCTGTTTTTTTGGAGCAACCTCTGGTGTTAGACCCGCTGTTTAGCAGGTTCTTTAAAGGGTTAGCCAGGATTAGGCCCGTTGCGTTCAAAATTCTGCCAAAATGGGACCTGTCGACAGTTGGATAAAATGGTTGCACAAGGCAGAGCTGTACTTTTAAAATGGGTCACGCTCAAAACTGTCTTTTTAGTGGCCATCTCCACAGCCAGACGCATTAGCGAGCTGCAGGCACTTTCCGTTAAGGAGCCTTTCCTGCAAATTTTTGAAGACAGACTGGTATTGCATACAGATCTGGGGTTTTTGCCTAAGGTGGTGTAAAAATTCTGCAGGAAATTTTTTCCCTTCTTCCTTCTTTCTGTGGGTCCCCAACCAATCAAAAAGAAACAGAATTCCACCAAGTGGACATGAGAGCCTGTGTCTTGCGGTATCTGTAATTGTCGGAAAGCATTAAAAAATCCAATTCTCTATTTATTTTGCATTCGGGAAAAAAATTGGGGTTCCAAGCTTTGAAAGGCACAATTGCAAGGTGGATCAATTATTGTGGAAGCTTACAAGATTTTTAAAAAAGGAATGTCCTTTTTTTTTTTTTTCCCCCCATGGCTCACTCCACACGGGCGCTATCAGCTTTTTGGCCGGATCGAGCTGGAGCGACACCAGGGCAAATTTGTCGAGCAGCAACATGGTCAAGCTACTCAACTTTCATGAAGCATCAAGACCAAGCGTTTGGGAGAAATGTCCTCCAAGCGTTAGTCATCGCCCCCCCCCCCCCCCCCCCAATATGGTAAGTTGATCCTCTCTAGGGCTGTCCTGGACAGACGACTAGAGAAAAACCAGAGTTGGACTTACCAGTAACTCTGTTTCTGGGAGTCATCCAGGACAGCAGGGATTCCCTCCCTATATGCTGTTATAACTTTGGACGAGTGTTTTTGTTGCTTCAGAAGCAATTCCGGAGAAGTTTTCAGGTAAAGGCTGGGGAAGATGGACGGAAGCCGCCCTTTATGGATTAAAATGTTGTGTTTCCTGCCTCCGGAGGTGGAGCCCATCTCTCTAGTGCTGTCCTGGACGACTCCCAGAAACAGTTACCGATAAGTATAACTCTAATTGTAGAAATCCTACCAAATAGACCCAAGGGTTGCCAACATCCCGATATATAGAATCATGTAAAGAGTATCCCCCCAAAGGAATACTATGGGACTTTAAAGTGGTTGTAAACCCTTACAAACCATTTTGACCTACAGGTAAGCCTAGATTAAGGCTTACCTGTAGGTCCAATAAATATCTCCTAAACCTACATGGTTTAGGAGATATTTAGAAAAAAACAGGCATCGCTGTCTACGGCGCATGCGCCGTAGACAGCGGCGCGCAGGCGCACTGCGCATGCCGAGATCGCGGCGACATGCCGCTTTCGTGCGCATGCGCGAGTAACGTCATCGCCGCTCCAGCGAATGACAGCGCTGGAGCAGCGATACCCGGAAGTCACTCCGGGATGATGGCGGCGCAGAGGATCGTGAATGAGGGTCGCTTCGGGGGCTTCGTTCTCAGGTAAGTCATTCATAATGAGCTAGTATGCTATGCATACTAGCTCATTATGCCTTTGCCTTGCAGGTTCCGTTTTTTTTTGGAGGAGGCTTTACTTCCTCTTTAAGGGCAACTAAATAATAAAATATCAGAAAATAGAAATATATTGGTATAAAAAGTGTGGTGCATACATCACCATGACTAGAATACATAAAAACAAAAGACAGAACAGAATATATAAATGCAGGGTCCGACGCGTTTCAGGACCGAAAGAGTCCTTTTTTTTCAGGGACATTCCATGTAGGGTATTACTGCTATACAATATTCTACAATGGGAAGTATTACAGAAAGTCTGAGCAAATTTATTGATGCCCATTTAAGACAGTACATCATGAACCTTCCTTCCTACATTAAGGATACAATGCACCTACTGAAAATTTTTAGAAGGTATTCACCTTACCCCGGAAGCCTTACTTGTGGCTGTAGATGTCGAGGCGCTCTATAGCTTGACTCCTCACCATCTAGGAGTCGCAGCAAAAAAACGCATACTATCACAATCCCATAAGGATGACTAGAAAATTTGGCAATTTTATTATTTCATCACTAGAATTTATTCTATCACACAATAGTTTTTCATTTGATGGCTCCCAATTCCTCCAGCTGCAGGGGGTAGTGATGGGGTCTTGCTTTGCCCCAACCTATGCCAACCTGTACCTGAGGGAGTGGGAGCGATCCATCCTAGATGATGATTTGTCTACATTAATGAGCCATATTACAACATGGTATCGCTACATTGATGACATCTTCATCATCTGGGAGGGACCTGTGGACATGCTCAATACATTCATGTTGGCTTTAACCAAAAACTGTTTCAATCTGAATGTTATCATGTCCTTTATTAAGGATATGATTATGTTTTTGGATGTCAGTCTCAAAGAATATGGATGGTACTCTGTTCAGTGGTCTATTCAGAAAGCCTGCTGCAGGGAATACAATGCTACATGCATCTAGTGCACACCCTTAACCCCTTATACAATCAATCCCCTATAGAAAGTATTTGAGGCTGAGGAGAACTTGTTCAACAGAGACCTCTTTCCTTACAGAAGCGAACCTCTTAAAGATAAGACTTCTATATCGAGGGTATTCGCTCGCATACCTCAAAAAAGCCTTTAGTTGTGCAAATGGCCAATCCAGGAGTAGCCTCCTGTTCTCTACAAATGATAGAAGTAAATGATAAACCACCAACAACTCAGGTTATAACAAAATAAAACAACCAACATAAATTAGGAAGACACTGGAAAGGCATTGGCACATACTTATGATCGATCCTACCCTGAGTCCCCACATTTCAGAATATCCAACAATCACATTCCGTAGAACAAAATAAAAGACCAGCTAGTTCAGAGTGAGTTTGTAGGCCATTTTAGATCAGATCCACATATCTGTTTACGTAAGTCTAACTCTGGTTATCTCACTGTTGTAGAAGGCTGTACAGGACAAATTACTGCAGATAAATAGGTACAGCTTACTTGAGGCTTTGTTTCATCTCTGTGTATCATCTGAGGCTAGTCACTTCAATGGGTATTTTTAAGGGTTTACAACCATGTTAATCATCTGAGCTATTTAAGTCAATGTCTATTGAGCTTTAAAGGTAGCCACTGCTGAGATATATAGGCAGCCACTGGTCCTTCTGAAGATGGTAGTGACCTGTTTAGTATCCTGATCCAGGGTTTAAGAGGTCACCAGGAACATATATGCAGATCATTTTGAAGTGTTGATCTTAAAAAGAAAGAAAAGTAAAAATAAACTATAAGCCACTTGATCGCTTCCATACACCCCTGGTACTGTCATGATCTGTGCTTCATTAGCATGGTCTTAACTCTGTTCATGTTCCATTAGCTTCAATAGAGGATAGGTGATATATCGGGTCTCATTATAGAGAATCTATCACAACAAAATAGCATCACCTAGGGAAATTTTAGTCCCAAATGTGTTTTAAATAATGTTTAGTGAAAAAAGTGTAAAAGAAAAGAAAATTTGAGCACCCCACCTACGTACAAAAACATTGGTGTGCACGGCAATATTTAACATATGCCGTGCAATCAGAGTGAGAGCAATGACTTTACAGTTACCGTATTTTTCGGACTATAAGGCGCACTTAAAAGCCCTAAATTTTCTCACAAATCGACCGTGCGCCTTATAATGCGGTGCGCCTTATATATGACCTGTTGACATCGCTGGAGTTCTTTGGTTAATGCACCCGGAATGATGGCAAGCACCGTATTAGTTTTTTTTCACTTGGGGTTTCACAGTATCTGTCAGATGGGCGCGCATGGAGTCACAGATCAATAGGGATAGAGATTTGTGGAAAAAGCCACCCGGTCTCTTACCGTAAACCGACGTACCGTAAACCTCTCTCAGGTTGTTCTACTGCGTGACTGATAGCGATGAGTTTGAAATCCGCATCATAAGCATGTCTCTTAACAGGAGCCATTTTTGGGGCAGCTAGTACAGTATAGAAAATGAACGAATATATGTGCACGCCTCCTGACTACGATGGCCGTAATGCCCAATCCAAGCAGTGCAGCTTCCTAGCTTTGGTAATCCTACGAAGCTGCACTTCTTGGATTGGGCATTACGGCCATCGTAGTCAGGAGGTGTGCACATATATTCGTTCATTTTCTATACTGTACTAGCTGCCCCAAAAATGGCTCCTGTTAAGAGACATGCTTATGATGCGGATTTCAAACTGAAGGCTATCAGTCATGCAGTAGAGCATGGAAATAGAGTAGCGCATCATTTTTTTTTTCATTAAATGCGCCTTATAGTCCGGTGCGCCTTATATATGGAAATATCCCCATTAACAGCCGATCATTGCTAGTGCGCCTTATAATCCGGTGCGCCTTATAGTCCGGAAAATACGGTAACTCTAAACTGATGACCTGTTGGGGCTTTTAAAGTGTCGGCTATGGATAATTCGAAGGAACCGACATTTGTTACCATTTCACGGGCACACACAATTTTAAGGCTTGGCATGTTGGGTAGATATTTATTTGGTCCAGCCTCATCTTTTAGAATGGAAATATATTGTGCCCTAAAATTTACTTTTTAGTGTATTTTTTTTTCCCGAAAAATTGATTTGATAAACCGTTACGCTAATATTGTGTGAAAAAAAAAAAAAATTGAACCATCACAATTTTATTCTCTTTGACATATGTTGCCCTCCAATGCTCCTTGCTGCAAAGGCCAGTTATAGGTGGGGCAGTGGCTAACATTTTTTTTACTGGTAATATTTTGGTCAGGCAACGCACTGACACCTTTGCAGCCATAGTGCTATATGCTGGGTGTTCAGTGTGCCCCTATACCTTTTTTAAGGAGGGGTGGGCTCCCTCCAGCCCATCTGCCCTCTATCTATACATCAGAATGCATGTGCTTCCACTTGTGGAGCATCTTAAGTCAGAGGTAGGGACTACAGGTAACGGGGTGCCTTGCTGGGGCCTGTAGCTTACCCATGTATTTGCAGATGTGTAAAGACTAAACCCCTGTTTTTAACGCATACTGTTAGACTGGTCAATTTTGGTTGGTAAGTAGAGCTTGGAATTTTCTTTGGCCTTTTTTGACATATGTTGCCCTCCAATGTTCCTTGCTGCAAAGGCCAGTTATAGGTGGGGGCAGTGGCTAGATCATATCATGTTTTGCTGGTTTTGGGTAATCTTCAAGCTTAAAAGTTTTTCTAAACAAGTGCGAAAAAAGCAAAAATGGATTTGGCAGCTACAGGGTTAAAGCACATCTACACTTTTCTGACAAATACTATTATGTAGTTCAGTGAAATGAGCACCTTTTTTAAATATTCTTGTCTAGTCACCTCTAAATGGTATCCAGGTCTAGTCACATCAGGTGCAATGGGACTGTGTTGGGCAGCTATTCTAGTGCTGTACCATCGCAAGACAAAATGCCTCGTCTCCTATGTGCCTGGTTCACGTCACTGCTTTACAGTGGTGTGTGCAATGGAAAATGTATGTACTTTTTTTCAGTGCAGTATGAGGTAATCCACTGCCTTGCACTGTGCGGAGGCTGATACACCAGTCACTGCATTGTAATGCAGCGGCTGGTGTGAGTTGGCTCTAAAGGTATCCAATTGTGTTCAAGGGACATGTTTATCGCTGTGGAAGAACTGTACACACAATTGTGTCCACAGAATCATTTGTAAAAGCATGCTTTTCTTTTGACACTGCTACAATAAAAGCTTGCCCACCGCCTGGATAACAAGCAGAGTTTGAATATTTTGGGCACAATTCATTTTTTATGAGTCTTAACATGTACCTCGTCTATAAAATTAAGAATTCATTAGCCACCATTTTAGACTGACGAGTTCTAATGTGCAGTTCAGTTACTCAAGCCATGATTACTTAAAATACAATTGTAGCCTGTAATATCATCATACTCTCACTGCTTTCTGCCCTAGTAGTTTTCACTCTGTATTAAAAAATGTATAGAGAAGGCTTGCCTGTGAATTATAGGAATCTGCAGATATTTTGAAACACAAATTATCATCGTTTAGCAGAGAGAATTGCGGTTTGCTGATGGGTGCTGTACTGAGTTATAAAAAAAGAGACATAACAACTAGTTATGTTTCAGTATTTACAGTGTTTTATGTGTTTAAAGCCATGATTTGCCATTAGTTGCTGCAGAAAATTACCTGCTATTTCTTTTAGATATTAAAGTAGCGTGGAGCTTCTGTCTATTTTCACATTATCATGCTTTCTTTTTGTTTTTGTTTTTTTTAATAAGGAAAAATGTATCCCATCCCACCCAATGGTGTCTGTAGACATTAGGGAAAAAGGTCTGTTCATACAATGATCTACATTCTATGTTTCAGCCCCAGAGGGCTGCAAACAATAGGTGTACGTGGAGGGAGCTCCACCACCACATCTTTCCCTAAACACTAGATTTTCCTCTACTTAAAGTGTAAGTAAACCCCCCTATCGTTTTCAGCCAAGAAAGCTGCCATCTTGTCTCTGTTCAATCTACAACTGTCATGATGCTGCACTTGTGATCAGTTATGACACCAGCCATTGGATGGTTTGACAGTTTGGTTGAGATTACAACTAATAGGAGTGTTACATTTCAGAAATAAAGCTGGTTTACGGATGTGTTTACTTTCTCTTTAAGCAGAAACATTTCTGTGAATGCAACTTTTCTGTTCAGGGAAAAAAATAACCCGAAAAAAATTGTGAGGCAAGATATTGCCATGGTCTAAAGCCAGCTTTAGGTAGACACGCAGTCTTCAAAAAAGATGGAACTTTAAGTGCAGTAAATGTAAGGTTAAAGCTAGGAATTTCTCATTTCAATTCCCAGCTCTGTGCAGACTTCTGGACCAACAGTGAGCATTTTGAAGAAACAGGGGATTGGAATTCTGGGAAGTTTTATCTTCAAAATGAATCATGGTCGCAAGAAGGAGGAATTGTAATTTCTGCTACTTTAAGAAAATCATGATGTGCTGCATATTACAATCCAATACTAATGTTTAATATAAAAGTAGATTGTCACTAAAATCTCATCCAGTATTTTTAACATGTATACAAAAAGAGAAAAAAAAGAAAAAACATTAACATTGTGGTTTCATGTTTTTAGTGATCCTGCCACATGCTTCTGTGGGATCTTAAAAATGGCTGCACCAACATATATTGCAAAGTCTGGTTCGGTCGTTGTTCCCATTAGGAAGCTCACCCCAATAACATGCAGCCATTGCAGAAACAAGTGCATGTAGATGGGACGTTGCTGCAGAGATTAACACTGGAATGCAAAAATAGGAAGAAACTTTATATTTTTTCTAAAATGAAAAGGCAGTTGATTTATTATACACGGCTTTGTAGCAAACCTGATTACATCCAGTTAAGAGCTCATTGACATGGGCAGATGCATATTTTAAGCATTCATGGTTCTTGCTGGCAGAGCTAGCAGAAATCCTGCGTTAAAAAAAAAAAAAAAAAACACAGCTTAAGTACCCTTATGTACAGCCCCAGACGCAACTGTGTCTTTTGTTTTGTGCACGTTTAGAAGCGCACAAAGCTATATGCTGTGCAAATCCAAATGCATTTTTAACACCTGTGTGAATGAGCCCATAGATGTACTTCAGATGTAAAAACCACTTAAACGTATACCAGGGTTTATCTTGGAATATATATCAAAGTGCTTTTTAGAGAAGTAATTTTTTACAGTCCTTTGTGGTTTCTTTTCAGTGGTTCTGGGAGGTTGTCCAGGAACTAACCCAAGAAGAGAGGGTTTTGCTTCTCCAGTTTGTTACAGGCAGGTGAGTAATAAATTAGAGAAACCACTTTAGTTGCTGCCACCTATGTTGTTTATGATGTCATTATCATAAAATAATATAACCGGTACTGTAAAAACCATTTATTCATTTTTCCTTTCAATAGCATCTAGATCAATTCTGCGACTTACTGTCATTTCAAGAATCTGTTGTATACAAGGATTTAAGACTTATTCTGTAAACTTAACACACTCCAATTTTAAAGGGGTTTATTTATTGGCTTGTGTAAAAAAAAAAATGTTAGTGTTGTTGATGGAAATAAATAAAGAACAGTTCTGCCATTCATTATAGATCAAACGCTTCAGCAGAATGAAAAGTCAGTTCTTGCTCCCTGATCATTAGAGGTGTTTTTAAAAAGAAAGAAATATGCCTTCTTCCTCTGCTTCGCAGTCTTTCCTGTGCAGTTTATTCATTACAATCTCACCTCCGGCTGAGTATACCTTTAGTACCACTTCAGCAAAAAAAAAAAAAAAAAAAATCAAACATTCTTTCCCCTGGCTGCGGACCATAAAATTAATTCAATGGATCTGGTAAAACAAATACATTTATGATTGTAGCTTTTATGATTCCTGAATGTCTCAGATGTCTTTGTCTCCCGCTGTATGCTTGCTTCGGAGTAATAATGGCTCGAATTCTGATGGCTATATTGTTTAGGAAGCAGTATAGTGTTACGAATATAGATAAATGAAAGTCTTTGTTAGACTCTCATCCAAAACTAGTCACATCTCTCCGTTTCCTGCCTTGTAACCCTGGCACTTGTTCACATTTTCCTGCTTGTTTCTCTGTAGCTTCTCTTGGAGGTGCATACACCCTTTTAGCTTTGTTTTACTGACTTATGCTAATTGGTTTAGCTATGTTATTTGGTTTAAATTAAGAATTTCATTTTTCAATTGCATTTTTTGCGTATGTGTGTGTGTATGCATGTATGTATATCTATCTCTGGTTTAAAATGTTGCTATGAATCTGTACCTGGAATATTAACCACTTCCATACCGCGCAAATTCTGACACTTCTCACCTACATGTAAAAATCTTATTATTTTTTTTGCTAGAAAATTACTCGCAACCCCCAAACAATATATATATATATATATATATATATATATATATATATATATATATATATATATATATATATATATATATGTGTGTGTGTGTGTGTGTGTGTGTGTGTGTGTGTGTGTATATATATATATATATAATTTTTTTTTTTTTAGCAGACACCCTAGGCAATAAAATAGCGGTCATTGCGACTTTATGTCACAGTGTTTGTGCGATAATTTTTCAAATGCGATTTTATTTTTTTCCCATGAATAAAAAAAAACGGTAAACAATAAAGTTAGCCCGTCGGTACTTAAAAATCTCCATAGGCGACCATTAAAAATTGTTTACAGGTTACCTGTTTAGAGTTACCGAGGAGAATTATTGCTCTCTAACGTTCACGATGATACCTCACATTTGTGATTTGGACGTCGTTTACATATGCGGGCGCGACTTGCGTATTCTTTCGATTCTGCATTCAAGCTTGCAGGGATGGTGGCACTTTAAATTTATATTTTTTTAATTATTGTTTTTATTTAATTTTTTTACACTTTCCTATTAACAATTTTTTATTATTTTTTTAATCACTTTTATTCCTATTACAAAGAATGTAAATATCCCTTGTAATAGGAATGGTGCGTGACAGGTCCTCTTTATGGAGAGATGTGGGGTCTATAAGATCAGATCAGATCAAAAAATTGACTGATGCTTGTCTAGATCTCAGCTTTGTTTACTTGTGCGGCCTCAACATGACATCATAACGTTGCACCTGGGCCTCTAAGGATCATAGGATCAATCTCATGGGAGAGCACAGAGAAGCACCGGAGGGCGGCAGGATTGGGGGGGGGGGGACGTCCCCTCCAACAATCAAAAGGCTGAAAAGCCGCTATGATCCTTCGTATTGTGCTCAGAATCGCTGGCTCTAAAAAACAATATCTGAATGATGCCTGTAGCTGCAGGCATTCAGATATCTCCACTGAAACCCGAGGACGTCATATGACGGCCAGCGGTATGGAAGTGATTAAAGCTGTATTCAACTCTGCTAACTTTTTTTTATTTTTTATATACGGGTCTTCTGCAGGTTTATGCCAAACTGCAAGTATGCACCCCATTCTAGCACATTGTGACACTTTACTGTCAAAAGAGCGCAATGCTATGGGTTATCAGTGCTCGAGTGCTTCCATTTTCTCCTAGTTGTCCTTCCATTTTCGCTATGTTAAGCTGCTTGAATGGTCCAACTGGGATGATGTGGGCATGCCCATGAGACACTTTATCATGGCACAGAGCAGGTGCCGTAAATGGAGGCAGAGGAGAGCTCTAGGGACTCTAGGGGAAAAGTTTTAAACAATAAAAAAAAAAGATGTAAAGCACCCCAATCCCTAATTCAAACGCATAAATTTTATATACATATATATGTGTGTGTCCCACATGCATATGTAAACGATGTTCACATCACACATGTGAGGTATCGCTTCAAATTTTAGAGCGAGAACAATAATTCTACCGCCTTACCTCCTGTGTAAACTTTTTAATTTCAAAGCGTAACATGTTTGGTATCTATTTGCTCGACATAACATCATCTCAGCAATGGGAAAGTGATATAAATCACACAATATATTTCTAGAATCCAGAAAGTTGTCTGATGGAGTGTACTAATGGTCGGATTTTAGGCAGTCTGTCCTCGCACAATTCCCTGCCGAAAATCTGTTCGTGTGTACGAGGCTTAAGTCTCCATATTCCCAGACCAACAAACCATAATGGTATGTGATTATTCTTTATGCTCTGTGAAGTATGTTGGATTGGTGGTATTGTATTGGATTATTAGGGGCCTAATTTTCTATTTGGTCATAGCAACTTGAATAATATTGGAATAAATGAAATCGTATTATAGTTAACGTTTTCATAAAAAATAAAAATTCTGCTATTTTACCACTTTCTGTTTGCAATACACAGATACAAGTCGTTGAACTTCAAGTTTGCAGCCAACTATCAGCATTTCAGTAAAAGTTATCTGTTTTACTGCAGTGTAGTGGGAAGTCCAGCAGAAACTCAGATGGGGCTTGGGGATGTTACATTGTACACATTTGGTGTAAGGACTATAGGTAGAAAATGGTGCTGAGCGCATATTCATTTGTGCTGTTATTGAATTCCTTGTCTTTTTTTTTTTTGTCTCAAGCATACCATCTATGGGCTTAAAGTGGTAAATAACCTTTACATAAGCCCACTAAGGTGACTAGCCTCAGGTGATAAACAATTTTAGCTGTACCTTTTTAGCTGCAGCCCTTTTCCAGGCCCCCAGAAATACCCAGTTTGGATGGTATTTTTCAGCTTCCAGAAGGCAGAGAGCTGGGTGTAATCTGACACCTGAGTGGAGGAAATTTGCACACCCCTCTCTACACAGCCTCATTGGGAAACATGCACATCTTAGGCCTTTAGTCATCCCCTTGTGTGATAGTGCTGGGGGTGGGGGTGGTCTGAGAACCACTTTAAGGACATAGGAGAGGTCCATCTGGGGCTGCCTATACAAGTGCTAATGACCTTTTTATTATTTAAGGTCATATCTTTCTGGTGGGTTATTATGAAAAACAGAGACAGAGCACACAGGAGTTATGGATTTCATTGATTTCTTCCGAAATATATTTGCACTGCTTGAGGATTTGCACATATCTGGTGCAAAGGTTTTCTATTGGTTAGCCTCTGACAAATCACTATACTGGACTTTTTTTTTTATTTTTTTACAACAATCTATGTGTTACTGTTATTGCAACATATGAGGTTATTGCATATCTAATACGCCTTGATTTGTATGTTTAGTTCCAGAGTACCTCATGGTGGCTTTGCATACATTATGGGAGGAAGTGGGCTGCAAAATTTCACTATTGCTGCTGTGTCCTATACATCAAATTTGCTGCCAACTTCTAGCACATGGTAAGTTTTTTTATAAAGCTAAATTCTGTTGTGTTATAATAATGTATGTTCTTTTTGCCAAGTGTGTAACATCCAATCAAATAGGTTTATGTGTATGTAGCGATACTGTAGGCATGCACTTTTGACTTTTTACTGCTTATGAAACCAGGAGCTTGCAAATGACTTCTAGGAGAATAACAAATTGATCCTAAAATGCATGCGCTTTACTGAATATTTACACTTTTGAGCCCTTCACGATGTCTCTATTCAAAAGCACCTTATTCTCCTAAATATTTGTATCACCTTACCACTCTCTAGGGTTTTGTCTTTTTCAGCAGTTTTTCTTCCAATTTCTGCTAATTTCACACACATAGGGGTCAATTTACTAAAGGCAAATAGACTGTGCACTTTGGAAGTGCAGTTCTTCCAGAGCTTAGTAAATGAAAGGAAGCTTTGCTGACTTCCATCATCCAATCATTTGCAAGCAAAAATTCTGTTTTTTAAATTTCCTTGCTTGTGATTGGGTATTCTTTGTAAAGTGAAGCTTTGCTTCATTTAGTAAGCTCTGGAGCAGCTGCACTTGCAGAGGTCAACTGCATTTGCAAGGTGCACAGTCTTGCGTAACCTCACAGTTTACTAGGTTTTTCAGTTTTAACAGGCTTTGCCTCTTCCTCTTCCTTTTCCTTTTCCTCTCTGCTTCCCCATGTACATAACCTTGGGTTTGCTGTCTTTTTGGTTAATCTTGGATAACAGGATAGGCAGGACGTCTCGAATAGACATATTGCCTGCCTCAGGCCTTGCTCTTCCTCTACATTAATGCCTGCTTCCTCAGCCATATCGCTTAAACCGCCTCCAATAAGCCCCTGCTGCTTCCTCTTTCCCTTGCTTAGCATTCATAAATTCAGCATGTCTGGTTTGTCCATATATTTGGGGCAAATTTTCTTTCAATTTCCCACAAACCTCCCGTTAGAGTTTTGATGATTCCTTAAGTATTAGCCAGACATGTTGCTTCCCACTGCTTTAATAAGAAGCTGATGAATGTCAGTAGCAGAAGCCTCATATGCTTCCTGTGCAGCACTAAGTTTGTTTGCAAACCCAATTGGATTCTTTCTAGGGTCTCCCAATCCCTCTAATATGGATCTCATATCTTGGGGACTGAAAGGTACATGCCATTTAATTTGAGACTTACTGTCAACAGCATTACCTTCAAAAACTAATTGGGTTCTGACAGGATAAACTGAAGCAGATTGCTCTGTGACCGGGGCAGAAGGGGCAGCATCTCCCTTCCTTCTCTCTTCATCTTGCTGCCACAATTTGGAAAATTATGGTTTGCCCTGGAATTCAGAATCTATCTCTCTTTCTCTGGCCAAAGCCTTAAGTTCAGAGAGATCTAGTTTTGCATATGTGCCTTTTGATTTATGCCAATCATCCGTTTCTAGGATATGAGACAAATCCCTCTTTGTAGGTTGATACGGGGCTGTTAAACCTCTGCTCTCTACTATATTGCCCAGCTCATCTTTTGTGTGTTCCATGTAATCTAATTCTTTTGCTTTTGTGCTTGGACCCCTTAAAGCCAAACTGGCAGCCACATAAGGTGGGGGGTCCTCTAGTAAATTTGGGCAGTACTTTTATTAAACATCTCCGTCAAGCCAGTTGATTTGCTACTTTAGCTTCTGTCTCCCTGCACTTCACTGCACAGTAGTGGGCCATAATCGTGCAGAAAAGTTTGCCATACTTGTAAATTCAAAAGTCCCCTTCAGATTTTAAAAGCTGTTCCCTTTGTCCATTCAACCCATTTATCTAGGGGCTCACTAGGTTTTTCAGTTTTAACAGGTCGGGAAGACAGAGCTCTAGAAGGAGCTCTAGAGGAAGAGCCAGGCTTCCAATGTGTTAAATAACAAAACAAGAATAAGAAAAATCATATACACTTAACCATGAATATGTAAAACTTTAAATATAAGCACACTGAGAATATAACAACACATTTTATTAAATTTTTTGTTGACCTTGCCTCTTTTGTCTGTTTTTCTAAATTATATCTGTCAGAACGTTTGAATGATTAAGTCAGCAATATCGATTGTTTAATTGATCGATGTATGACAGTGCCTCCAATATAAAAAGGAATGATTAAATATAATTACGCTGACCAATTAATTATTCCCTGAAATTCTCTGCTGTATGCAGATATTCTTTTAAGCACAATAAAATTGTGTAAAAGTATGGACTATGAAGATCTAAATAAAGATTTATTTTACAATTCAATCACTAACAACACACATAGCAGTAAGACTGATGGTATAACACAGACACTGATTTTTATATTCAACAACAAACTCCCTCAATTTATACAGCTAAAACCTACAATAGGGAAAATATTTATTTGATCCCCTGCACATTTTGTAAATTTTCCCACTTGCAAAGAAATGAAGGGTCTATAATTGTTATCATAGGTGTATTTTAAATCATAGCGACCATAATATCAACCAAAAATCCAGAAAAAACACATGATACAATTGTTCTAAATTGAGTTGCAGTTCAGTGAGTAAAATAAGTATTTGATCCGCTACCAACCAACAATAATTCTGCCTCCCACAGACTGGCTACAGCAGTGATGGCGGACCTTGGCACCCCAGATGTTTTGGAACTACATTTCCCACGATGCTCGGCTACACTGCAGAGTGCATGAGCATCATGGGAAATGTAGTGCCATGGTTCGCCATCACTGGGCTACAGTATGTGCTTATGTGGTACACAGATCAGTCCTGTCAATTTAAGAAGGTCTTCCTAACGATAACTTGTTATGTGTATAAAACACCTGTCCACAGAATCTTTTTCTTCCATTCAAACCTCACTATCATGGCCAAGAGCTGTCAAATGACATCAGGGACAAGATTGTACATCTGCACAAGGCTGGAATCGGCTACAAGACCATCAGCAAGAAGCTTGGCGAGAAGAAGACAACTGTTGGATTTTTCCCAAATGCAAGAAATACAAAATAACCATCAATCGCTCTTGGTCTGTCTCTCATTTTAAATACACCTATGATAAAAATTATAGACCCTTCATTTCATTGTAAGTAGGCAAACTTGCAAAATCTGCAGGGGATCAAATAATTATTTCCCCACTGTATATATGCTGGGGGGAACTAAATTTAGTTAATTCAATTGCCACCCGTAGAGACCATAACCAGATATCCCTAAACCTAGCAGACCATTAAAGCTGCATTTTGACAGACTATACCCATTATTTTTTACAGCAGTTGGATTAAGGTGTGGAGTCTGTCATTGAGTTGTGCCAATACAGCAAACATTTTATTTTTATCTAATCCCTAGAAGAAACCAGCAAAATCTGTCACAAACCGGGTTTAAATTTTTCAAAAATCATTTAGATAAAAGCACACTGTTAAATACCCTCAGATTCAAGATGGTGGTAGCCTCAAAATGGCTACAGATGGATGGCGATAGATGAAAGTTAAGTTGGAGGATCTGGATGAGCTGAAGATGAGACTGGATCAAGAGAACCCTTAAGATGGATGGATATAGTTCAAGAAGGCAGAAACTTCTCAAATGCTGATCATTCAAGATGGAGAGCCTTTCTCTCTCCAAGCTTCTATTTTTATCCTTCCAAAACTCCCTCACTTTAGGGATCACCCCAGACAGCGTTGACTTCTTGTGGTGGACGAGGCCACATATTTTGTTTGTCTCCACCGCCCGTATTCCCGACATCGAGAATTGACTGGCAGATTACCTCTGTTCGTCACCCGCTAGATTGGGGAAGTGGTCCCAGCATCAGGCTGTGCTAGGGACATCGTGGGATGGAGGCAGAAGAGATATTTTAATCAGTCTGGTAGCTTCAGAATGGACTTTGGTACATCATCAAAGGGCAGCTGATCATGAATGCCTCTGGCCATTGCTTTTTCGGGGAGGGTTTGGGGGGGGGGGGGTCACCTGTCCCATGCTTCAGTCTACCACCCTGCGTTACTGTCTCTGGCTTAGTTGGCTTGGCTCTTAAAAGCCAGATTTTGAAGAACAGCAAGTTGTCCGGTCTGGTTTTCCTCACATTGTTGAAGGCTCGCAAGTCAGCCTGTTGGGAGATGTATCTTTGCACCTGGAAGGCTCGTATTACCTGTCGTGGGGCTTTGTCCCTTTCGGTGGCCCAGGTGTTGGCTTTTCTTCAACAGGGCATTGCAGAAAAACGTGCCTTAAGTGCCATTGCGGGTCAAGTTTCTGTCCTCGTCTGTTTTCTTTTTTATGTTTTCTATTCAGGGTCCCTTGGCTTCGCACTTTCTTTAAGGGGTTGGGTGTCTGGCCCCCCCTTGTGCTCCCTGTTACCACTGTTGGGCTTGCATTGGTTCTTTTGCTTCTACAAAAGCCTTACTTTGGGGAGTATTTAGCATATTCCCCAACTTACAATTTTTTGTAAAAAGTTGCCTTCTTGATCGCACTGCTTATGCGTGGCAGGTGTCTGAGCTGGCAGGCCTTCTCTTGTGAGTCTCCCTATTTGGTTGTACACAAGGCTAAGGTGGTTTCTTTGACTGTTTGCTTTCTACCAAAGGTGGTATCTGATTTTCATCTACCTGAGGACATTGTCCTGTCTTCCTTGTGTTCATGTTTGCGTTGTGCTTATTGAATGGGGCCAAAGTAGTTCGTATGTATCCATCCATTGTGGCCTCCTGCGGTGGTCAGATTCTCCTTAATGCTCATAGGTGCCCTCAGGGCCCTCTGGTGGCCTCATCTGCCATGATTTGCTGCTGGATCTGAGGTGCACTTGTTCAAGCGTACCCTATTACAGGGTGGGCTCCTCCCTTCTCCATTATGGCACATTCCACTTTTGGGATTAGTGCCTCCTGTGCTCTCTGGCATCCGTGTTTGTTTGCCTGCCTGGTCATCTGTGCATACTTTCACATTTTACACACTTGATGTCTTTGTTCTGGCTGCAGGTTGCTGGTTCCTTGTTTGATTTTTAGTTTTTTTTGTTTGCCTACCCCTCGTTGAGGCACTGCTTTGGAACATCCCTATGGTCTAGATTCAGAAGGGCTGTGTCCATCAATGAACGTAAAACAAGAGTTCAGACACGGAGTTTATACTTCTGACACTGCTTTGTGACTAACTGGATTGCCTATCATCAAGAAGGCATTTTACACCAGCTGGGACTGCCTATAGGCAGTGCTGTGTTCTTTTCTGCCTACTCTTTTAGTGTCCTACTCCTGTAGGTGGTGCTATAACCCTATGGTCCAGATTTAGGTTTCCTAGCCGTCAGAATACAATGATCGCTGCTTGCGGCTATAGCCACCAACAGTGATTACTCATATAAGCACTGTGCTATTGAGCTGAATGTAAATAAATATAAATATACGTGCTGCTACTTAAAATGCAAATAATAAAACAAAGGGTGAAAAACAATGTAGTATCAATCTACACAATCACAGTAGCGCAAAAGAACAATAAAAATGATTCAAAAGTGTTCATAGTAAAATCAAAATTAATTGTCCATCATAAATATATTCAGATATCAAAAAGAAACAATTGTGAAAATAATGCAGCTCTTGATAAAGTGGAAAGATTTTTTTGAACACCGTAGATCCTTCACCAACGTGCACAAGTGCCAATTTACACCCTTATAGAATGAGACTCACCAGATTGTACATTTCAATCGCATATATGATTAAATCACTTTAAGCTTTATGCAGATGATCAACCCAATCTCCACTCTGATCTCCTCAGATTTAAATTGTTTGACAACTCTCTCCACATGTAGAGATAAAGTCAACACAAAGCCTCCAATAGTGTAAAAACCTCTTGGGTAACAATTTTAATGAAAAAGTAATGCGCTTGCATCACAAATAAAAACATATCGCCATTGGTATATGTTACATGCTGGGTACCTGCATGCTACGTCTCCAACCCCTCCTCGCTCGCACTTACAGATAACACTCTCAGCGTCAAGATTCAGTTGCCGTGTAACCACGCCCCTAACATGTTTTTTTACTTCCAACTTGATCACAGGGTTTAAGATCACCAACAGTGATTGCATGAAAAAAAATCCAAAAGGCTGGTTGTACTGAAGTCGATCGATGTAATTCTTGACTTCCACTGTATACATTTGAAAATTGATCAACCCTGATGTACTGATGGCCTATCATTTCTTGAGACCCTAAAATGGCAGGACAGTACAAATACCCCCCTAATTACCCCTTTTTTTGTAACTTAGGCAGTCCAAGGTATTAAGCGATATAGCAAGATTTTTGAAGTTGTAATTTTTTTTTTGCCACAATTTTTTATTTTATTCTTTTAAATTAAGAAATGTAATAAAATATTTTACATACTGTCACCAGTGCAGTACATTCACTGGTGTGGTGGTGATCAGGAATACTGATAATTGTAAATCTTTTTAGGCATTTTTTTTTTTAAGATTTTTTTTACATACTGTCATCAGGGTGATCAGGAAGTTAGTTATTTTTACACTGTTATTGCTTAAACCAGCAATTGATCACTGTTATAAGCAAAACAATTTTAACTGCCATTAGTGGCTTTTAATCATAACAGCTTGCTTATTATTGTGATCTGTGATTGAACACGGCAGTCATGGGCTTGTGCCGCTGCGTGCCCCAGGGGGCGCACTAGTGCACATGTACGCCACAATTTATTAGTACCGCAGTGTACTAATAAATTGTGGCGTACATGTGCACTAGTGCGCCCCTGGGGCACGCAGCGGCACAAGCCCATGACTGCCGTGTTCATTCACAGATGCCTGCAGCTGCTGCCCGCTTGCAGTAAATATACTGTGGGCGGGTGGCAAGTGGTTAAAAGGGTAACATTGACCACCAATGAAATGGGGGGCAGGGGGGGGGAATCCAACTGCTTACCAACAATTATGGGGCACTCAACTCTGATCATCAACATGTAAGGGTGCACACACCATTGATTACCAACATTTATTGAGGCACTCACCACTGACTGCCATCAAGGGGGGGGGGGGGGGCTATATTTCTGGCTACTGAAATCTACAAGCTGTTCTGTGCATTACAAAGTTCTGACCCCAGCATTCTGAGTGCTGCACTGTATGTGAAACCAACCAACTTTGGGGGTGTTTGTACATTTTAGGGCCCCAAGAAATGCAAATAAAATAGGCAGTCAGAATGTCAGGTGTGTTTTTTTGTTTTTTTTTTCTAGATTTTTTATGTAGGTGCATGACTGAGTAATTGCCATACAAACCTATCACCGCACTGAACATTGAAAAAATGGCCTAGTAATGAAACAGTATATACAGGCTGGTACTTTTGTTCAGGAAAAAAAGGTTGCCTCCAGGTGAGCCCACTGTCTGTTTCAACATTTCTATGTTGATGCAGTTCTGCAGCCATACAAAGGCTTAAATCTGTGGATGGTGCAGAAAAGGAGAAAGGTCTCGTTTTCCTGTGTGGTAGCAATTCTCTTTTTTTTTTTTTTTTTCATTCCTTCAGAATTTAGACAACTGCTGGTTTTATGCATCTCAGAAAAAAGCACAGTGTAAAATTGGCTGTAATACAGACATACAACTTCGGAATCTCATGACAGCTCTTTGCTCTCCTTCAATATCATTTCATTATGTAGTCACAAGTGGCCAGCAAATTAAAAAAGTGTACATTTAACAATGCAGTGCAAAGGGCAATGACATGTACATAATGTAGTCATTAATACAAATCTATCAGGTTTAAGTTGTTGCATCAGTGAAGCATTAATTATGGCTGGCTGCTAAGGATTCATGAACTTTACACGCTTCTGTTTATTAAATAAGCTGATTGTGTTTTGGTGCTTTATGGTGTGTGTATATATAGCCCTTTGTTTTACAGATACCATCACAATGTCATTTGTGTCCTCTCCCTTGGGGATTTTTTTTTTTTAATCTACAGGCTTTTATTTGATATGTATTCTTTTTTTTGTCTTGCTCGTTTCTGTTACAGCATCAATATGCTTAAGTTGCCTGAATACCCAAGCAAGGAAATCCTAAAGGACAGGCTTCTTGTGGCATTGCACTGTGGAAGCTATGGCTATACAATGGCATAATGAAGAAAGAAAAACTCATCTGACTACTGATGTGCAATTCAGAGTGGCAGAACCAATTTAGAAAACTGTCAAGAGGAAAACAGGCTTGATACTGCCCACGGGCAGGGCTGACTTTCAAAGCTTTGTAAAGTACCTATTTTCTCCAAGATTAAGTGTTGTTTGTGTGGATGTGTGATTTGAAAAGCAAGGGAAAAAAACATAGCCAGTTCTCCCTGGCGCATCATGCTGTTCTGATTGAAAAACAAGGCGCATTTTTTTTTTTTTTTTTTTCCGAGCAAAGACACTTTATCTTTTCATGTGTATGTTTAGTTTGTGTGATCTGTTTAATTACTGCAAGAAATTGCTTTTATAAATTATTTTTTATTATGATTCATTTATGGAGGAAGAATGATTGTGCAGAGTAGTAACGTTTACAAACAATATCTTGTAAAAACTGTAATTGTATTTTTTTTTTTTTCCCTGTGGTTTTAACATTTTAGTGTTTATAAGCTGTAAAAGTGAGTTGTTTTGTTATCATTCTGTACCACTACCAATAACGTAACTTTATTTCAGTTTATAAATGTTTTAATTATTTTCTCTCCCCCCCTCATCATAACTTTTTTTAAACTGTTCATCTGTTTTCATTTTACAACTGGTCAGAAAAAAAAAGAGAGCAATCTTGTTTTATGTTTGTATGATCGTTGTTCTACTTTGCTCTGAATTGTTTATACATTCGTTGTGCAGATAATCTGAGATGTATTTTTGTACAAATCAGCTTGCTGTAATAAAAGTATTTTATAAACTTTTTATACATTAACACTGTGCTGAGATGTTTTTTGCTTCGTGTCCATTTTTCATTTTTTTTTTCTCACAGCAGACTATTAATGGTTACACCAAAGATCGCAAATCATATAAAACGGCTGTGTCTGCAGTCGCGAAGAGTCTTTTAATTGAAAAGAGCAGTGGCACCAAGCTTAAGTCGTAATAAATTGAGGGGATAATTGGTATGAACACATTAGTTTGGAGTGGCCGTTTTTATGGGCGTACTGATGAATAAACAAAGACTATGTATAGCACAGTTCTTTCAGTTCCCAAATCAAAGCATGTCGAGGGCGATAATAATGTGGCACTGTTTGTTAGCACATTTTAATGGTTACCCTGAAGCAATCTACCTACTGCACCGGTGTCTGGTTCGGAAAATGGTTTCAGGTTTATTTACTCTTGTTTTATTAAACTTACAGGTTTCTTTATATAAAAAAAAGTTTTTAATAATAATGGTGGATAAAAAGAAAAACCATAAAGGTTCAGAAACTTTGAAGTACTGTATGTTTCAGTCAAAGTCGAGATGGATACAGAGAGCTCAACCTACTTGCTACGTCACTTTATCAGTTATATTTCTCCAGGCCACCACAATGTCTTTTGTTAATAATACAATAATCTGGACAGGCCGGGTTGTTCTGTATGTGAGAAGTTTCCAAGCACACACAGTGCAGGTTCCCTGCTGTCTTTTATGTAACAGAAAACCTTATATAAAGAAAAATGTACTGAAATTTGATGGCCATCATTCAAATTCAAACATTTCTTGATATGTATATGTGCCAGCACATCCATCTCCAAAGTGTTATCTGCACAAGCATACAGTAGTACTGTCCCACACGAAATATAAGACAATATCACATAAGATCATTTTTATTGAACACAAGTTATACTTTTATGGCCTATTCGGACACACAAACAGTCTCTTGTATACAAGTTCCTGTGGGCTGAGACCAGGGGTGGGGTATCCAGCCACATTTCCCACAATTTTTCAAAATTTACCAGATCTTGCGTATATAAATATGGCTTTCTAAAAGTAGAGAATTGCCAACAGATGACACCCAGGACTTGTGCGTAGGGGGATCGGGTGATATCCAGAGTAATGGGATTAGCCTACGAGCGTAAAGAGGGCCCTTTTTATGGCTATCCCAGGGTGCTCCTCAAGTATGTTTAAAGGAGAGTTCCACCCATAAATGGAACTTCTGATCGGATTCCTCTCCCCCTCCCCCCCACCGGTGACACATCTGGCACCTTTCAGGGGAGCAGATACTTCACACAGGTCCCAGAAGACAGTAGGGACCATTTGGAAAGTGCAGCGTGACTCGTGCATGTGCAGTAGGAAACAGTCTGTGAAGCCGTAAGGCTTCACTTCCTATTCCCCTTAGTAATGATGCCTGCACCCGGAGCTGAGTGACGGCTCTGCTTCGGTGGTGACATTGCGGGCTCCCAGGACAGGTAAGTGTCATTATATTAAAAGTCAGCAGCTGCAGTATTTGTAGCTACTGACTTCTTTTTTTTTTTTTACCCAGGAGGAACTCCGCTTTAAGAGACAACATTTAGGATCCAGTAGGATATTTACCCTAAATACCGCATTTAGTGTGTCTAGTAGCTATCTGCAATAGAGATGTAATTTGGGGCAATGCCACAGTAGATTGATTACATCTCTGTGATCTCTTATACTGTACATCTATGGCATTGTGGCTTTGTATTGTAACCCATCTCATAAAGCCTCAGGTGGGTATAATGAGAGCATAAAAGAATGTAGAGTTGAGCAAGATTCTGGGCCACATTAAGCGAGCAAGTGACCACCGCCTGATATGCCTCATTCCACGAGTGCGTGCAATTTTAAAGCGTAACATGTTGGGTATCTTATTTATTGGCGTAACATCATCTTTCACAATAAGCAAAAAAATTGGGCTAACTTTACTTTTCTTATTTTTTTATTTAAAAAATTCAATTTTTGGGGAAAAAATATGTTTCAAATACTTTAATCATAACATAATAAACTCTAATAAAAAAACAAGCTAACTAACCAGCGTCACCCGTAACAGTAATACAAAAAAAAACTGGTTACCTAGCGACACTAATGCAGCGATAGAAAAACGATCGCTTAGTGTATTAGTGAATGATGTTAGCAAACAGTTTTAAGGCTTCATTCACACAAAAGACTGTCTGCACTCCTGATAAATAGAGCTGGACTCAAACTGCCTTTAATTTTTACCAGTAAACAATGCATGCCTGGTGAGGAGTACAATGATGTGCCCAAGTATTTGGATGACTTTTTTTGGGTGTACGTCTTACACCCAAGGCCTTTAAGCTGTGTTTTTAGCTGTATTCTGGTCATCTGCATTAAAATTTGAAAAGAAGAAAATAGGCTTAGAAGAGATATTGTTGAGGCTTTACAAATAGCATTAGTTCAAAATCAAGAATCTATCTGTGCATGCAAGAAATTAAATGAACTTTCAGTGCATGCTTTTAATCTCATCACATTGGTGGGCATGTGGCGTGGCCTTTGAAATTAAATGAATTAGGGAATCTGCTCCCATCAAGAGTTGGTAACAGCAGCAGAGAATTGGCAGTGGCATTGGCCACAGAAAGACAATTGACTACGAAGTGTCTGGGATGGGCTGGATACCTGAAGGTACTGGTGGAGAGAACCCAGTGTGCCTGTATGACAGCAGAATTGCAGGGCAAGGAGCAGAGTCACATTGTCTACACCAGGGTTCCTGAAGCTCAAGACACCCAGGTTACAACCTGCTGAGCAGATAGCTACTGGGAACTGAAAGTGGGTGTACTAGAGAATTTTTAGCAGCACTGGGCCACAGGACTCACCAGTCAGTGGGTAACACCATACATGTAGACAGGAATACACAGGCACTGGGAATGGGTAGAGGTCCACAGAATCACTAGAAGCAGGTTGCGGGAAAGGGTGTGTAAGTTCACAGGAGGATGTGGATAAGATTTGCACGGGTGTCAACAAGTGGCTGGCTGAAGAGAATCACACAGATGCAGGACACTGCGAACACACAGGAAATGAATGACACACTTGCAGTGCTGGAACTCCAATACACCGAGGAGAAACGCCGGCCAAGAGTGCACAGGTGCTGACATCAAGAGGCTGGCTGAAACATTCTGGTGCAGAAACTGAGTCAAGTGCAGTGGGAGACATGGTGGTGAAGGAAAACTGTATTGCAGAAGTGTAAATGGATCACTGAGCAGGATACAGACAGAAACACAAGGATGACAGGAACAGGCTTCAGGTCACACACTGGAGTATGCAAGACTAGATAACTGGATATAGGCTGGAATAACCAGAGACACTGAGACCACTGATGCACATTTGGGTACAGGCTAGCTGGATACTGGCATCATTGTGAGGCACTGGAGAATACACTTGGGAGCACAAAAGGTTGGATCCAACACTGAGCAACCTGCATGCTATTATTTTAAGACAGCGCGCGCCCCTCCTGTTTTTGACTGCGACACGGAAGCAGGAAGCCAGCAGCTTCACGCAGAGGGAAAGATTTGGCATTGGAACGCTGAACAGGTGAGTGTGACAGTAAATATATTTCAGAAACTTTTAGGAGTGACTTTCCACCTTTGTTTGCTAAATAATGATTCCTGTAAACCAGGAATCTTCAAACTATGGTTGTCCAGCTGTTCCGGAACTACACATCCCATGAGGCATTGTAAAAACCTGACATTCACAGACATGACTAGGCATGATGGGAATTGTAGTTCCTGAACAACTGGAGGGCCATAATTTAAAGACCCCTGCTGTAAACCAACATAACATGTCCAGGCAGCAATGGTTAATTATCAAGCTGATAAACATTGTATTGAACATTGTATTAAATTAATGCAAAATCCTATCTAAAGAAAGAAAAGTGGATACACATAAATACTTTTCCTTTCAATTCCATTTAGGATATTCTAGCTCTGTAGCAGCTTTTCTGGTGCACATTTTAATTAAATGAGAGTTTGAAAATGCTTGGATTCCTAAACAATGAGCTACATTTGCATTTTATTATTATAAGGTCATCAGACTGGAAGTTTTCTAATTGTGATCTCTGTTACAATGGTTTTGTAATAAGACTTCCAATTAGTTTTAATAAAGTTTCTATGCCTCAAAACATCACTTTCAAAACAACCTATTTGGATAAATTGTTTGTATTTTTCCCTGGGATATATTTGCCTCAACACTGTCATATATTATTCCTGACTAGCTAAATTCAGCTATTTCCTTTTATAGTCTATTTTTTTTTCTTTAAAATTACTATGAACTTCTCGATTGAAAAAAATAAAAATATCGGTACACATTTTATGTAGTTAAAGTGTCAAGAAACCCAAATCATTATAAACTGTCAATAAATGCTATAATACCTTGTTTTCATGCTCATGTTGCCACTAGAGAATTCATTATCTGTTGAATGCAAAAAACCTGGTTGATCCTGTCATTCGCTGTCTCTCCCTCCTTGTCTGTGTTCCTGCAGCAGCCTGAGATTGTGTAGTAGACCAACCATTGCCACATCTACTGAGCATGCTCCAGTTTCAGTTCCCTTCTAAGCTGTTCAGATGCTCCTTTTTCTTGTCTGTGTAGCCCATTGGGCGTATGCACAGTGGTAAATGACTGTTTCCTTCCTTTGCTTCCCCTCCATGTCCTCATATTGCTAAACACTATGTGGGCGGGATTTAAATTGTTGGTTGATGGAAACTTCACCTCCCTGTTTGTACCAGCATATATACATCATAGACACATGCTGGAGGGGCGTGACACAACCTGTGATTGGCAGATATCTTTACAGTGTGAGCAAAGTGAAAGCTATGGTTTTGTCAACTTAAACTCCACCTACACCATTTTCTTGCAAACAAATAATAAACATTAACTTTGAAATATAAATTTGTATGAAGCTTTAAAACACTTTGTTGCTATTGGGTAAATGAATGGGCCTGGAAAACTCACTAGGGGTTGTACCTCATCCCGGTTTAAATGACAGTTGGGGGAAGGGGGATAGAGAAAGGGGACTGTAACGGTACTGATGCAAACAAAGTGGACACTCGTGATTTTTTATTAAAAATTTAAATAAGCATTTATTCAATGAAAGAGCATAGAAAACAAAAATGCAATACACAAAACAGAAGATCAAAAATGAAGATAAAAAGGTGGATCAGACATCAATGAGGCCCCTGATGGACAAAGGAGGAGAAGAGGGTCTCATTGTTGGCTGAGGCACCAATAGTGGTCTAACATCATATCCAACGGATAATTGGAGTCTAAGAAAATATAGAACATGGGTACAGTTTGTTCTCAGATTTGGACGACCAACATATTTCGCCAAACATTGGCTTCTTCAGGGTCACTAAGACAGTTTGTACCCAGATCTAGTAAATACAAAAAGGAGCATTAGTAATATAATTATAAAACAGATATAGCATACTTTGAGCAGTATTTACATTACAGGTCAGAATTGGCTATCTCTCACCCAAATAATCCCCACCAAGAACCCCAAGAGGCAAATTTGCAATGCGACACATACCGTCAGACCAAAAACCCAGCCAGATCAACACCACTATCAGGGTCAAGTATGGATGCCAGAGAGACAGGGCCCTGCAGGGGGCGTGCAAAAAACCTGGTGGAAAATAGTGGATTGTGTTATAAAGACTAGGTTGGGCTGGTTTAACAATCAGACACCAGCCCCTGGCAATTATAAAAAAAAATGCAAATGAAAATGCAAAAAACACTTACCAAATGAGAATAGACAGCACGTATTGGAGGAGCCAGAATTTGAAAATGGATATACAAGATTATTGTTACCAGATATTCTAGAAAAAAGAGGGGGGGGGGGGGAGGGAAACAAGAAAATCATGCCTTATGGTGAGTACCCAAGAAAGTAAAAAGCCAGAAGATGATTAGGTTAAGTTTAATTGATTACTTACTAATCCGGCCAAATCTGGCAGGGAAGTAGGCAAATAAGGCATAAAGCCTTAAGATGTATTCACGTGTTGTTATCCAGGAATGAGATGACCGTTCCAAAGAATAGGGATAAAGGCAACTTTCTGCATAGAGAGCAGTACTGCATCAGTATATGCTCAAAAATGGAAAAGTAGTAAAGAGAAAGGATAATAAAACTGACCTTTTGTATCAAACAATCAAGTATGCTGGCGCCTCCAGGACTCACACCATAAGGTGTGGATATACAGGTTTATATACGCCCCCCACACCTGATCACAATCAGTTGTGATCAGGTGGCGAGCAGAAAATACCTTGTGCGGATGCGCCATACTGGCCTACAACCCCCATAATTCCTTCTAGCAGATGCGCGCGCAGCACACAGCGCGCGCATCGCTGAGGAATTGAGCCAAAACAAACAGGCCGCTCAGAGGATGTATGGTGTACTGCGGTTTAAATAGCGAAGAGTGTCAGAAGACAGACAACGCAAATGACAGTCAAAAAACCAACTTGGTTAGATGTTGTATAACATAACAGATGGATAGAAGGGGCTAAAAAAGCTAGATCTAATTAGCAAGGGATGTCCAAGGTCAGATCAAGAGGTAGAAAGGGTTAGGGAAAAAAAAACCCTAACCCATGGGTGCCCATACAGAGCTAGTACTAACGGATACCAACAGGACCAGGATGATGGATCAGGGTGTATATATCTGGATGGATGGTGGCAGAACCGAAAGAGTCGCAGGCAAATCGCTGATGGAACAAAAAGTGGGATTATCAAGGGGGGGGGGAAGAGAGGGGAGAGAACAGCATCGGTATTTCCCTGACTCCTCATGTATACAGGGATACCTAAGTGACCGACAAGGATATTGCATCAAAGTTGCATATCAGTAAATTTATGTAGAGATTTGAAATTGAATTCAGAGACAAATAATGAAAGACTCTGGAGATAGCAATGATAAACAAACAAAAAGAAGGGGGAAAATAAAGGAATAAACCAAGAGAGAGAAGGGACCATAAACTTAGGTGACAAGGGGTTCCATATTATCATTACAAGGTTTAAAGAAACATTGTTAAAAAACTAAACCAATAGTCACAGGTATAAATATTTATTAAATTGGATATCTTAAGCCAGAGAAATGGGCAGAAAACGCATATAGTTGCATACATACTCTGGGCAACCCAAAGAACTCACTGCGGACAAATGGCATGAACAGAGGGTGAGACCTCAGTAGAGGTCCTAACGAAAAGATAACAGTTGCTTGGTTAAACAAGACCATCATGATGCATTTTAGCAGAGCTACTCAGTATTGCTTGGATTGAAAAAACGTATAAAAATGGTTTGAAGCTAATATGCTCGTTAAGGCCTGGAAAGGAAGTGGCATTGAGGTTATGTATCCACTTAGTTTCAAGCTGTAAGAGTTTTTCATCTATACTCCCACCTCTAATATGCGTTACGACATGTTCAAGTGCCGAGAAACGCATACATAGGGGGTCAAAATTGTGCATTGAGCCAATGTGTCTATTGACTGCGGTAGTGGTTAGGCGTTTATAAGTGGGTTTGATGTGATCATGGATACGAACTTGAAAAGGTCGTTTCGTTTTCCCAATATAAAAACAGCCACAAATGCAGGTGGCTAGGTAAACTATACCAATATCCTGCAGTTCACATGATGCATAATTTGATGAAGGCTGCCATTTGGTGTTTCTCACCAGGGAACCTTGTTCTGCTGTGACCTGTCACATTGGAAACATTAGACAGAATGAGAGGAACTTCCATTGTTTTTCCCCCTCTGTGGTGTCAGCAACTGGAAACGACAAGGATTATGTCGGCGAAAACCAAACAATATGCAGTGTTCGTGGGAAAGCTGCGGAACACCGTTAAAGTCTATGGGACACTAACATGAAAAACCAAAAGTGCTCATTTTAAAAGCTTATATGCAAGTTATTGCCATAAAAAGTGTTTGGGGACCTGGGTCCTGCCCCAGGGGACATGTATCAATGCAAAAATAAGTTTTAAAAAAGGCATTTTTTTTGGTAGCAGTGATTTTAATAATGCTTAAAGTGAAAAAATAAAAATGAAATATTCCTTTAAATATTGTGCCTGGGGGGTGTCTATAGTATGCCTGTAAAGTGGCGCAGTTTTCCCGTGGTTAGAACATTACCTTAGCAAAATGACATTTCTGAAGGAAAAAAGTCATTTAAAACTGATTGCAGCGTAATGAAGCTTCGGGTCTCGGCAATATAGATAAAACTCATTGAAAAAATGGCATGGGTTCCCCCCCCCCCAGTCCATTACAAGGCTCTTTGGGTCTGGTGTGAATATTAAAAGAATTAAAGGAGTACCCCCCAAAGCACCTTGTCCCCATGTAAACGGGCGACCCCCGCCTTCCTCTGACTTTATGTCACCGAGTGGCCCCGCCCTCAGCTATATAACAGCTGTCATCGAGAAGAAGCCTCACTTGGCGGGAACCTCCCATTACCAATTCACATAGGAGGGCCAGGATCTGGGGGTTCCCAATGTTAAAGGGGGCTTCCAGATTCCGATAAGCCCCCCCGCCCTCATACCCCCACAACCACCGGGCAAGGGTTGTGAGGTAAGGCCCTTGTCCCCATCAACATGGGAACAAGGTGTTTTGGGGGGGCTACTTCAAAGGCACCCTCCCCATGTTGAGGGCATATGGCCTGGTACGGTTCAGGAGGGGGGGCGCTCTCTCTCGTCCCCCTCTTTTCCTGCGGCCTGCCAGGTTGCGTGCTCGGATAAGGGTCTGGTAAGGATTTTGGGGGGACTCCTATGCCATATTTTTTTTAATTTTGGCACAGGGTTCCCTTAAAATCCATACCAGACCTGAAGGGTATGATATGGATTTTGGGGGGACCCCCACGCAATTTTTTTTTATTTTTGGTTCGGGGTTTCCCTTTATATTCATACCAGACCCAAAGGGCCTGGTAATGTACTGGGGGGGGGCATTCCTTTTTTTTAATGAGTTTTATCTATATTGCCGAGACCCGACAATTCATTACAGCCGCGATCAGTTTTAAATTACTTTTTTCCTTTAGAAATTTTTTTGCAGGAGTGTTCTAAACATGGGAAAACTGCGCCACTTTACAGGCATACTATAGACACCCCAAGGCACAATATTTAAAGGAATATTTTGTTTTTATTGTTTCACTTTAAGCATTATTAAAATTACTGCTCCCTAAAAAACTTCAGTTTTTAAAACTTTTTTTTGCATTGATACATGTCCCCTGGGGCAGGACCCAGGGTCCCCAAAAACGTTTTATGACAATAAATTGCATATAAGCCTGCATAAAATGAGCACTTTTGATTTTTCATGTTCGTGTCCCAAAGACTTTAACGGTTTTCGCCCAAATTTTTGGCCTGTTTGCATGTTCTGCTGCGAACCGAACCCGGGGGGGGGGGGGATTTGGCTTATTCTGTGTGAGAGACGTCAGAATTGCCCTGGTTTTAAAGTGGGTAATCGTACACTAGAGGACACAGGACTTGTAGCCCCAGACCATGGGTTATATGTCACTACTTTCAGGAGACTGAGCACTGGCAAAAGCTTTGCCAGCTTTCCCGAGTGTACCCTCACAAAACCCCACTCACTCCGTGGGGCTCCAGTTTTTTGCTAGTGTCCCTAGGCGATGGACCTCTCATCTTAGGGGAGACATTTCTAAATGATTCCTTTTTATTTTGTCTTTGCTACTTCCACTGTTACTTCTATCAAAAACAACTGCTTATTCCCTTGCCTCACCTCATCGGGCTCACCAGCATTTTCCCTATTGGTTACCCTTGATGTACATCTTGGGTACAGTACATAGACCCTACAGCAGTTGGTACTTTGGGTAATGGATGTTGCATTTGTCGCTCACCTTTACACATGCTGCAACAAGTTGCCACAAGGTGCTATACAGGTCCAAGGCCTTGGTGCATTCATATGGCGCCCAGACACTGAAGACCTCTTCAAGGGTATGCCTACCATTATTGGTGATGTTTGGTTCCCTCTGAGAACCCACAGTGTGGCTAAGGTAAGAAGGTTTCCCTGTATTTATGAGTCTTGTTTTCAGATGTGGAGTGTGTTATCCCCCTCTGTAAAGACCTTTACTATGTTGACAGTAGGTAACATTATGTATAATTTTTTTTCGGGTTTGCCACTCCAACTCCACAGTGTTACTGCTTGGGTGGTGACATTGTTGCAATACGTCTTCTGGCTGATGCACTTCCGCCTATTATATCTTCTAAGAATACAAGAAGCATGTTGACTGATCTTCCAACTGCCTGCCTTTTCAGAGACACAGCAACAGGACATCATAATATATTATAGTGTCTTCTTTTCCAGACATGCAAATACCTTCTCAGTCTGCATCCATTTCATGAGTACCATACGGGATCTCCTCAAATAGCAATGGGGCTGGACGAGGTGGGAGCTGAAAAGAAAATGGCATAATAGCACTCACGCTACAGACAACACTAAGAAAAAAACAGCTAAAAGCTCAGGGTTATAGCTGTTTTCCTGCACCAGGGCAAGGTCATATATTGACACAGCTCGCTTCCTCCAACTTTAGCTCTCTCTTAGGCCCACAGCAGACAGCCTGTCTGAATAAGGCAGGTTTCACTACAACTACGAACTACGTTCTTTGGAAAAAATCTCTGCCCTTCTTGATGCTTTGGGCCCAAAAGCACTCTTCTGCATCTCCACTACCTGAATCCATTCAGGAGTATGACCCTGAACCTCCTAACCTTTTTGAAGAGGATATTGAGGTAGGCTAAGATTGGTCCAGGAGTACACAAACTGCCTCTTCCAGACAGTCCAAACCTCCTGTCACAGAGTCTCCTCTGTTCTATTCTGCTTCTTAACTGCTGCTTTCAAGGGCATGAATGTTGAAACTTAGGTCCTAAAAAGATGTTTTGCCATTCCCACCTTATTCAAAGTGAGAAAAACAACCTCTCATTGAAATTACCATCTCACTTGGATAGCATACTTTGGCTGGTGAGAGACGAGGCATCCTAGTCCCTCAGAATATTCTATGCTGTGTGTCCTAGCCTTCCTCTAGCCTGGCCTGGACCAGTATCTGACTCTTAGTACTCTAAAGGAAAAGATTTCTACATTATCCAATAAATTCCAGGAACCTTTGACTTCCAATTCTCTTGTAAAAAATTGCTAAGGGAGTTGCTCATGTCCATGCCCCACTTCAACGTCACACCTAGGATCTGAATCTGATCGATGTCTTCCTGGGATCTGAATCTGATACTTTTGGCTCTTCAAAGACCGCCCTCTCCCCCTTACCTTAAATTGGGAATATTATAAGGTGAATAAATGTAAAAGTGACCTTCGCGCTACTGAATTGTGGGAATGGGTGCCCCACGTGTGTAAATATGAAAAAAGTAGTAAATATAGAATAAATAAATATAAAGCGTGTCTCTTAAAAACACAATAAATATAAATCGAACAGTTGTAATGTCACATGCAAAAACGAGTGTAATCCAGTGCAGAAATAATATCTTGCCTAAAATCAAACCTGCAGCCAAATCTAATAGTGCTCACAATAACACAAAAATTTGAATAATAAAAAAGAGTGATTCAGCGCATAAGTTAAACACACACCTAAAACGTGTAACACTAATAATGATCACATAAATATATAAACAAATAAATATATAAATGATGAATAGTATTGGTATTATTGATGGTATATATAAGTCTCTGATGAGGGGACAGGAAACCTAATAATGAATAATACAATAAAATACGGTGATAAAATAGAAGTCCAAACTAAAAGGGAGGTTAGCCCAGGGAAAGTCTATGTCCTGTACATATAAATATGTATATGGCTGAGTGTTTTCCTTTTATATCACTGAAGTGGGCAAACGACTGGCAATATGCAATCCACAAACGTGCTCTCAGAACTCTCACCTCACATATTCTTTAACTCAGCATGTAGCATCAGGTTGCATAAATCTCTCTCCACCACCAGGGCGTATATCCTCCTTAAGCCCCATACACACGGTCGGACAATCCGCGGACCAGGTCGGTCGGATCCTGTCCGTCGTACTTTGTCCGATGTTGGTGTTGCGTACACACGGTCGGACTACGTTGTCGGAATATCCGGTCTGCAAGAACGTCGTGACGTAAGTCGTCGTCCACGAGATTAGAAAAGGGAAGTTCAGCACCACGTCAGGCACCCGTTGGGCTCCTTCTGCTGATCCCGTGTTTATCGAGATTTAGTCGAAGTTTGGTGACTTAAGATTCGCGCTTCTCAGTTTTCTGACTCAGATCGTTACTGCTCTTCAGTTTGTGCTTGTCGTGCGTATCTGTTTATTAGTGCGTGTAGTCAGTTTGCATTTGTTGGTCATTGCGGCCTATATCTTGATATAGGACGCTTTGATTTGCACTGCTTACTGTCTGCTCGTTTCTGGTATTCATTTCGTTCTTTCAGGCCTTGCTGTTTATCGGTGCTTTCTGTTTGTCCGTTCTGACCAGCCGACCTTTTGTGAGCTTGTGAGCGATGTTTCCCGTGCGTACTCGTCGCCGAGTTCGTGCTGTACGCGGAATTGGTGTCGGGCTTTTAGCTTTGACCCAAGACCCGTCCATGAACAGAGTGACGAGGAGTATGTGGACCAAGAATTGGTTGCTTCAGCGTGACCAATTCTCGCACATGCCTTTGCTTCGTGAGATCCGGGAGAATAATCCTGATGATTTCAGGAACTTTCTCCGGATGACGGACCCCGATTTTCACCGTCTTTTGGCTTTGCTGACCCCCTTTATCAGCCGGCAGGATACCTGCATGAGACAAGCCATTACTCCGGAGCAGAGGCTTGTTGCCACGTTGAGGTACTTGGCGACAGGGAGAAGTCTTCAGGATTTGAAGTTCTCTTCAGGTATCTCTCCCCAGGCCCTGGGAATCATTATTCCAGAGACCTGTTCTGCCATCATCCAGGTCCTGCAGGAGGACTATATTAAGGTAACATTTCTCCTTTACTATTCCCTTCTATGTATGCTCTGTTTGCTAATGTCTTCTATTTTTGTCCTCCTTCCCTAATTACCATGATTGCAATATGTTCTAATATGCTGTGCCCCTTTTCTCCTTCATGCATTTTTCCCTTCACTTACCTCCCCAGCATGCTCTTCTACCCCAATAGACACCTATGGCCTAGTCACTTAAGCAATGTATTTTGTCTGCTGCATAGTATTGTTTGCCCCCAAACACCCCCTAAAATATGCACAAATGTTTGCTGTGTGGTTTACTTCATGTAGAGCCCCTTTTTTTTTTTTTTTTTTTTGGTGGGGGGGGGGGGGGCAAAATCATTAGGACCCCCCTCCCCCAACTGCTCTGTCAGATGGTACCAATCCTTTATCTGCTGGCTTTCCCAAGGTCCATACACACTATATACCTACCTCTTTATAGTGGGCATCTTTAGGGATGAATTCAGCAAAGCATGTAGTGCAAGGGGCTGCCTCCATACTTTCCATTTCCGATGTTTTTGTGTTCTTTCCCTCCTATTAGCTTGCTTGGTAATTTCATAATGTCACAATGTGTTTGCCTTTTATTTTGGGGGGGGGGGGGGGTGTTGAAATGTTATTTTATCTTTCCTGGGGGCTGCCAATAGTGTTAAGTACAGAGGGTCTGGCCAAACTAGCACACATTATTGAGCCATTTGCCAATCAATGAAGTGCAGAGGGTTACCTGTCCAACACCCCCCCCCCCCCAAAACCCTAGTTATTGCCAATGGCCCATCAGAAGTGGTGGGATTGATGGGGGGTGAGTAATCTGTGAAGGGGAGCCTCTACTTTTCTGTGCAAATACTTTCCAGCCTCAAATTTTCAAAAATGCTCTTGTTCCAAGATGTTGATTGTCTAATCTGCTTGCAATGTTTAGGTGCAAAGTGAGTAATTATTTTTTCTTGTTTCACTCCACAGTTCCCTTCCACGCCACAGGAATGGCAGACTGTGGCCTCCCACTTTGCCAGCCGTTGGGACTTTCCTAACTGCGGAGGGGCAATTGATGGGAAACACGTCCGCATCGTCCCACCGCCCAACTCGGGGGCCTACTATTATAATTATAAAGGGTTTAATAGTGTAGTGATGTTGGCGGTGGTGTCGGCAACATACGAGTTTATGTATGTGGACGTGGGGATGAACGGCCGGATCTCGGATGGTGGTGCCATTACGCACACGGAGTTCTACTGGCATCTCCAAAGTGGCAGTCTGTGCTTGCCACCTCCAGAGGAGAATGCAGAAGGACTCCCCTTCGTCTTTGTCGCAGATGAAGCGTTTGTGTTGACTCCCCATGTGATGAGGCCGTTCCCGATGAGGACCCTCACCCCAGACCAGAGGGTCTTCAACTACAGGCTGTCCAGAGCCAGAAGAGTGGTGGAGAACACTTTTGGCATCCTGGCCAGCCGCTTCCGCCTGTTCTTGACGGCATTTAACTTGGCGGAATACAAACTGAACCACATAGTTCTTGCCTGTTGCATATTGCACAACTTCCTCAAAAGACATAACAGGAACTATGTGGTGCCCGTTGGCCCAGATGTGGAGGGCCCTCCAAATGCGGACCTCACAGCCCTTCAAGTGGCACGTCCAGGCTTGCCCCCTCTAAATGCCCGCGCGGTCCGCGAGCAATATATGGAGTACTTTGTGGGTAGGGGGGCCATTGCTCTGCCTGACGATGTGTGAGAGGCATTTTTTAATAAATCTGATATTTCAACCAACCTATGATTTCTTGTCATTTCACTATTCTTTTTAGCTTATTTTACCTTGAATTTTTTTCCCTTTGCCTTCGACAGTGGGAATGCACTTTCTGGGCAAAAGGAGGTAACAGTATCTTCTTCCCAAAAAGATTAGTCTCATGTTGTGTGTTTGCTACCTAATCTTTGGTCTAGAGAAGGTTTGTACTGCATAACTGACACCCAAAATACTCCTTTTCATCACCAGGTCAGACATGTGTGTATTCTCAAAAATGCTGTGCTCCGTGTTTTCGTACAAAGCACTGTGGGTGTCATTTACATAAGTCCAATCCACTATGCTCTACAAGTGCAGTGAAAAAGTGCCCTGGAAAAGAAACTTGCAGTGCAAAGTGGACTTGCCTTTAGTAAATAACACCAATTGCCCCCCATATCCTTTACATTTGACATACATAATGCATTGTGTTTTTGAAATAAGGAAGCCACACATTTTGAAAAATAAAAAAGTTTACTTGGAAAACATTCACAAGTGCGTTTACAATCTTCACGCCCAAACTGACAACATCTTGGTTATTTACAACATTGTTTACAAACATTGCGCAATTGGTAAAACCAGGCATGGAGCAAAACAGAACCTAGGAACTTGGAAAGTTCAACTTTGTAAAGTGAAGACAAGATCAGACATGACTATATGTTCAAAGTGTGTTTGATCTTGCCTTCATCACATGGGGGGGTCACCCCTGGAAAGTGGAAATTTAGAACATGCACACAATTTGGGTCTGAAAATGGACATTAGATGGTAAAACACATGCCTAGAAGCTTCAAAAGTGCCATTTTCCATCATGGGGATGAATGGACGTTTTTTGGGGGTGCAACCCCTTCACCACAACCACTTTTGTAGTTCGTAAAGTGTTTGCACCCCCAAAAAAACGTTGCCATTCATCCACCATGATGGGAGCTAGCACATGTGGACACAATGTGTGCATGTTCCAAATTTCACACAGTTTTTAAGTTGCAAATGTGTTCAGAAGCTGGCACAAATGTGTGTTAATTACTTGGTGCGTTTTCATATTTTTCCTAAAACATCAATGATGTTCTTCAATTTTTGTTGAACATCATTGATGTTTTGCTTTATGTAATCTAGATCTCTATTGCAGACCATTATCTCCCCGATGAGTACGTGGGCACTCTCTGTGGTAAAGTGCGATTTTTCTTCCACAACATCCACGTCACCTAAAAACCACAAACAAACAAAAATGGGGTGTTGGAAATGAGGCAGCCATACATTGATTAGCTTACCAGTAGCTGTGTTCTCCCACACTCACCTGTTGTGGTGACAATTTCTCCAAGTTCGATGATCTCTCCTTCCTCCTCCTCCTCCTCTGCTTCTGCTCTTTCCCCTTTTTTGGGAGGTGTTGGTTTGGGGGTTTCCTCAGACGGCCCAAGTTTTCGCTCCCCTATGAGAATGTACAAAAGGAAGATTTAGCAACACAATCTATTGAGGGCAGAAATAGGAAATGACAAACATTGCTTGAAAGTGACGGACACTATTTTTGTTTGGCCAGTTACAAATGCCAACTACATGAATGTAGTCACTTTGTAAAGGTGCTAAACTGACTAGCTTTTTGGTAGAAGTTTGTGTGATGGAGACCCCCCTCTAGTATCCACTGGAGCACATGTGTGGAAAAGCCTAATAAAAAGGGGGTTTGGGTGTCCCAGCACTAGTGCTCTAGAGTCCAGATGGGTAAACAGCTACTGGGTGACCTCTCCTTTACATTGAATAAATTGGCTTTACATTCTTGATGACATTTCTAGTGAGAACAAACTTCCTTTCCCAAAAAAAACACCACACCTCGTATTATAAGTGGCCGAACGATCGAGGTTGCGTACGATCGAATGGACACACACACGACCATGACAGTGGCAGAAAGATCGAGGCTGAGTACGATCGAATGCACAGACGAACCTGAAAGTGGCCATTTTGGAATGTACAACTTTGTAAAAATCAAACCACATGGAGCAGTATGCAAGCAAGAACTAAAACACAAAACCCAACTACTTACTTTTTTGAAGAATTCGCTTGATCTTTCTGTACTGATCGGCCTCCCTCAGTTTCAGGTCTGACCAGCGTTTCCTCAGTTGCTCCTTGGATCGTTGTACCCCAAACTGATTGTACAGCCTTCTCACAACTTTAGACATGATCTTGGCCTTGCGGACATTGGGGTTGAGGTAAGGCCCATACTTCCCATCATAGTCGCTCCTCTTTAATATGTCCACCATCTCCAACATTTCTCCAAATGACATATTGGAGGCCTTGAATTTCAGGCTCCGGGATCGGGACGTTTCTGCCTCCGGACTTTCCTCGTCCTCCTCCTCGTTGGTGGGATATTTGGGGCGCACCTGCTGTGTCCACGCCATGTGCTCTCCCCACTGCGCCGTAAAGAGAAGGGGTGGGGAATAGACGAGAAAGATCGTCAGGGGCGGGCGGAGTTTGATGCATGCGCACTGTATATAAAACGTCACACGCCTGTGTCGTAGCCACGATCTGGGAGACGAGGGGAGAGAAAACTCACGCACGAGACGATCGCTACAAACGAAGGTACAATTTGACGTTGGTACATAACTAGCCTAGACTGATTCGAACTTGAGGCCTCTTTATGGAGAAGATTAGGAGAGTTTAGCCTGACATAATTTATAGGGTTTGGTGTGGTGTTGTGTCTTGCAGAGATTATGAAGGGATTCAACGACATGAGTTTTCTCCCCCTCTTCATTGCCAAATACAGGGAATTTCCCATTTTATGGCAGGGTAAACACCCCATTATAGCAACAAACCAAAGAGGCACGCAGCCCTGGAGAAACTTGTGGAATTTGTCAAGCCAAGGTTCCCCGCGGCAACTGTTGATGATATAAGAAAGAAAATTGGCAGCCTGAGGAGTGCGTATATCAGGGAGCGCAAGAAGGTCCGGAAGTCGGAAGAAACTGCAACTGCAGCAGATGAGGTCTATGTCCCCAAGCTCTGGTACTATCAGAGTCTCCATTTTCTCAAAGACCAGGCTGATGTCACGGAGCCACTCTCGACTCCTCCTTCCACGCTTCCTTGCGCACAGGCCACCCCTGATGAGGCTTCCGAGGAGCAACCTGGGCCTTCCAGTCTGGAAGAGGTGGAGGAGCCCAGCTTGTTCCAGGTATAGTAGTTTTGTTACCATTTATGTGAATAATGAATGATGTTCACTTAATTCAGGATCCCCAATTGCTTAGTTCCTAACGTGTTTGACATATCAACTGACAGTAGTGTTGGAGACAGTTGGGGCCACAATCTAAACTGCAGGGCTGAAAATTGTATGGTTTTCTATTTGTAAACATTTTGCAACAGTCACTAGATGAAAATTGTGTGTGTTTGATGAACAAATAACTGAAACTATGTCCCTTTTTCATACACAGGAAGACCTCAGCCAGGATGTGGCTGTGGAAGGTGGCAGTCAGGAGGAGGCAGGGGTTAGTGGCAGCCACGAGGTGGGTAGTGGCAGCCAAGAGGGGGCTAGGCCTCGGAGCCTGACTGACTCCCAAATCCCTCTCCTCCGCCTTCCGTACAGAAGGGCGAGAAGGGGGGGGTGATGCGGGAGAGTCAGCGCTCCGGATGATCAGAGAGGCTTCAGCCTCCCTACATGCCACACCCGCCGACGAGGAGACCTTTGGCTCGGTGGTTGTCACTAAAATGATGGGTATGGAGGTGAGGCAACGCAACATGTGTGAGGGGCTCATCCTCCATGTCCTAAATAAGGGTAGGGCTGGGGAGATGACCCCAGTCACACATGTTTGCCATAGTTACCATGCTCCGCCTCCTCCTCCTCCTCCTTCTGCCACACCACCAGCACGACAGCCACAGCGTGCAAGGAAGCGTGGAAGGAAGACCTGAGAGTGACGACCTGGAATCAGTCTGGTCGGAGAGAAGATGGAGCCTCTTGTAGTACCAGAGCCTGGGGACCTAGATGGCATCTGCTGCAGTTCCGGATGCTTTGGACTTCAGGACCAGATTGCACTCCCCTTAATATACGTACTCCTCAGGCCCCCAATTTTCTACGCTTGAACAATGATGGTTGCCGTGGGTGTCCAAGGCTTTGCAAATTCCCCAAGTTTCACCATGGCTGCGTTCCTCTTTGGTTTGTTGCTGAGACCTAAATAAAGGTTTTTTTGATTTGAAATAATCATTGACTATTGTGTTTTACTTTTCTACAATGACAGTTTTTCTTTGAGTAGGCAGGTACATTTCACTAATCCTAAAGTAGAATTAACAAGGGGCACCAACAACCAACAAACTCCTAGTAAATTTAAGCAAGAAATACAAATGTTAATAATGTGGTTTTGCTAAGTTGAGACACACAACCCCCCTCAAAAAAAAAAAAAAAAAAAAACCTTCAAATATGTATTCCCAAAAAAAAAAAAAAAAAAGACAAATCATGCTAAAAATATAACAAAGATTCTTTTACGATCTGAGTAAAAATAAACATGTAGTGTATAAATGCTGAAAAGTAATAAAGAACTAAGTTTGTGAGAAGTGCGGGTGAATAGGAGCAGCTAAAACATGTCATTCTTGTTGCATTGTAAAGAAAAAGAGAATGCGCTGCATTAAAGACATTTTAACATTGCAGCGTGACGAATGTGCTGTGTCGATTAGGAAAGGTAGTTTTACCTGACCGAGCGCTTCCGTCACAGAATTTCTTCTGAGCATGCGTAGCACTTTGTCCGTCGGACAACCGTACACACGATCGGATTTGGTGTGATCGGACCGTGTTGACGGCAAATCTTTCCAGCAGGAGATAAGACTTTGTCCGTCGGACAAACCGACGTACACTGTCCGATGGTGCATACACACGGTCTGATTTTTCAACAACATTGTCCGATCGGACAGAATCCATGAAAAAATCCGACCGTGTGTATGGGGCTTAAGATGCACTTGATCCCAGCATACAGTGACAGGCTGCGTGTGATTATCTCCACCACTAGGGCATATATCCTCTTTATGTCCCAGTTATTCCATGCGGTACTTTACCAGACATCATCTAAACTGGGTATGACACCGGCTCACCGGACACATAAGACTAAAAAATCAGACAATAAAACATAAAAGGAAAAAAAATGCCTCCAATGGTGAAGTAAATATGAACAGGGGACTTTATTAAAGAACAAACTAAAACTAAAAAATGGACCCTTACAATGTAATAAACAAATTGAGCAGAAAGCAAATGGCGATCAAACGCCAATCTCACATCACTTCCGGTTCACGGGTTGTCTACTTCCGGCCACTCCCTACGCGTTACATCATGTGACTTCATCAAGGGAACCTGATGAATATTCCTGATGAAACTTTATTTTCCTTATCTTCAGCCTAGTTAATCTCACCTAGGCATATGGCAGGTTCGCAGAGATCTGCCCTACTGGGGGGAGAACACCTGAAGGTGCTTGGCTGATGGAAGAAAAAAGAGTATAAGACCCACGCATCAAGCATTTATAAATTTTTTACCAATATGCCTTTTTCTCCTTAAAACCCTGGCCTTTTTTTTTTTGTGCCTCTAAATTCTAAATTGCCCCCTCTTTTGTGCCTTTAAATTACTCTAAATGCTTATGTGTGCATGGGGTGTTTAGAGGCAGGAAAAAAAAACGCCAGATGCCCCTATCAGCCACATTAAAATGAGTGCATAAAAGTCATTAAATGTAGCTCAACTCTAAGTAAGCAGCAAAATACACAGTTGAATTACATACCTGGCAACTGTTTTAGTAGACAATAATTTTGGACAGTATGATCCACAGTATCAGCATAACATTCTCAGTTGCTTGGGGGCAAAACCCAGTTCTAGCTTTTTTTTTTTTTTAGTATAGTGACTATCCCCATTAGTGTGTTTACAGTCAGAACATGTTCACTGCAGCAGAGACAGATTGCTTCTTAGGGTTGACCTTCTCTATTTCAATTTACAGGGTATAAATAAGGTCAATACCAATACAGATTCTGATGCTTACACCAAATGCATTTAAAAATACATTTCATGTTTTTTAATGAATAACCTCTTTAAATGGTCTTTGTTGTATATGTCTGGGGTTCAGCACAAAAAAAAAAAAATTAAACATTAGAGATACACTCGTTTTTTTGTCTGGCAGACTTTAAAGGGAATGTATTTCTACAGAATTAACCAATAAATGGTATTGCTTAAACACCAACTTTCTCCTTTGATCACTGACTCAGTGCAATCCTCTGGCTTGCATTCATGCAGCCTGTAATCATTCACCATGTCATAAACATGCAGATCTCTTGGGGTCAATTCTCCAAAGCATGCATGCATGTGGAATTTTCATTACTTGTTAATTTTGCTATTAAAAATTGATGATTTTAACTCACTAAGGGTTTTATTGCATTGGTCAGTTGAATTCACCTCATGCCTGTTATAGTATTGATTTTTTTTGTACTCTACATGTAAAAGTCACTTCGCATAACCTATGACTCAGTATGGCAGAACTATATGAAAATCAAACGTTTGGCTGGCCAGCAGAGTTTCATTAGAACAGTTTCCCTTCCACCTGTACACCCTTATGGACCAGAACAGTTCCCTCAATTCTGCTTTCGGTCTGTTGATTTGGACATGAATTTAAACACTTATTTTGCATGACTTGCATTGATGTTCACTTTTTTTACATGTTGCACATTGCATTGATATGCAGTTTTTTTTGTTTTTCACAGAAAAAGACAAAATATATTTTTTTCTTCCCTTGACGTGCATGGAAACATGCTCAACTGCTCATGTTTTTGCCTTTTTGTCTCTCTTGAAAAACAGCACACAGCTTGAAGTCAAATCACAGGCATGCTCTGCTTTAGCGTATGTTATCTTACAATGTAGTGGGAAGAGACAGAAGTACAGTTCCCACTATAATGATATAAGGTATTGCTGTTGGGGGTACTTCAGGACTGAGGTTGAGAACCATTGATGTAACTCACAGTAGGGATGAGCCGAACACCCCCCCGGTTCGATTCGCACCAGAACCTGCAAACGGACCGAAAGTTTGCATCGAATGTTAGAACCCTATTAATTACAATGGACGCGAACATTCAAAATCTAAAGTTCTAATTATAATGGCTAATATGCATGTTATTGTCCTAAAAGGGGTTTGGGGACCCGGGTCCTGCCCCAGGGGACATGTATCAATGCAAAAAGATGTTTTTAAAACGGCTGTTTTTTCTGGAGCAGTCATTTTAACCACTTTCAGACCGGACCAATTTGCAGCCAAAGGACCAGGCCCCTTTTTGCGATTCGGCACTGCGTCACTTTAACTGACAATTGCGCGGTCGTGCGACGTGGCTCCCAAACAAAATTGATGTCCTTTTTTCCCCACAAATAGAGATTTCTTTTGGTGGTATTTGATCGCCCCTGCGTTTTTTATTTTTTGCGCTATAAACAAAAAAGTGCGACAATTTTTTGCTATAATAAATATCCCCCAAAAATATATAAAAAAAAACATTTTTTCCTCAGTTTAGGCCGATACGTATTCTTCTACATATTTTTGGTTAAAAAAGTCTCAATAAGCGATTATTGATTGGTTTGCGCAGAAGTTATAGCGTTTACAAGATAGGGGGTAGTTTTATAGCATTTTTATTAATATTTTTTTTTTTATTAGTAATGGCGGAGATCAGCGATTTTTATTGTGACTGTGACATTATGGCGGACACATCGGACATTTTTGACACATTTTTGGGACCATTGTCATTTATACAGCAATCAATGCTATTTAAATGCATTGATTCCTGTGTAAATGACACTGGCAGTGAAGGGGTTAACCACTAGGTGGCAGTGTAGGGGTTAAGTGTGCCTAGAGGTGTGTTTCTTACTGTGGGGGGGGCGTGGCTGTCAGCTAGTGAATGCTGATCTCTGCTCCAATCACAGGGAGCAGAGATCGGCGTCACTAGTTGCTAGGCAGAACAAGGAGATGCTGTTTATTTCCGCATCTCCCCGTTCAGCCTTTCCGTGAGCCGATCGCGGGTATCCCCGCGGCGATCGAGTCCACGGCACCCGCGACCGGCCTCAAGGGGGACCTGACCGGCACGAGCGCGATGGCATGGCGACATCTTAAAGGAGACGTACCTGTACGCCCTTATGCCTGTCCGTGCCATTCTGTCGACGTACATTGTCGTGCGCCAGTCGGCAAGCGGTTAATGATGCATAGAGTGAAAAAAAAAGTGAAATATTCCTTTAAATATCGTACTTGGGGGGTGTCTAAAGTATGCCTGTGAAGTGGCATGCGTTTCCCGTGTTTATAACTGTCCCTGCACAAAATGACATTTGTAAAGGAAAAAAAAGAAGCCATTTAAAACTGCTTGCGGCTTTAATGTCATGTCTTGTCCTGGCAATATGGATGAAAATCTTTGAGAAAAATGGCATAGCTACCCCATCACGCCCCCTGTACGCCGGAACACACTACACAAGGCCTCTGCACTGGTGGCCTTATATAGTGTGGGGCGTGTACTTAACCCCCTGAGCTATAATTGGCCACAGGCATACTGCCTGTGGCCAATTATGGCTCTCCTTGCTGCCGGTGCTGTGATTGGCCAAGCATGCAGGGTCACGGTGCATGCTTGGCCAATCATCAGCCAGCAATGCACTGCGACTGGCGCAGTGCATTGTGGGCCGTTCGTATCACACAAATTTGATGCGAACGGCCCACAAAGTTCTGGTTTCATAGAACGGACGAAAGGGCGATGTTCGATTCAAACATGTGTTCGAATCGAACACCGGGCTCATCCCTAGCTCACAGTCAGAAACGGTGGCAGCAAGTGCATGTAGCTTACTATAATGTACACTTACTGGTGATTTTTATCATCACCAGAACTAATCCTTTGGGATAAGCTGTATAACATACAGCTTAACATACATACGGTAACCCCTGGGTAATCCTTTCTGTGTGCTGACAATAAAGTGTAAACCAACATTCAGAAGCCATAGTTTTCATATCACTTGTAACTTAACTCTACATCTTTTGCTGTAGCTCTCTTTGTGCTTTAATCGTACAAACAAGTTTTGGTCAGATATTTTATCATTATAGGAAGTAAACAGATGTGTTGTCACACCATAGATCATGAGTTCTCATTAACTTTTACAATCCTATATAAAATGTTGTGCACTAAAGCATTGTTTTCAGAGAGATGAAGACGCTAAGCATTTCATAACATAAACCTGTTTGAACTATACAGTGTCATTAGCTTGCTGTGCATATCGTGCTTAGCTGAGGCAATGCCACTATAAAAGGTAATGGCTGCTCTACCAAGCAATTTCCTTGCACCAAGAAAACCCAGAAGTGATTAGATGTCTGTTTAAAAGAAATATGAGGATTATAGCATTTTTCCAGATCATGTTTTATGCATTTAAAGTAATGTAAAGTGTGTTTTACCACAGTTAAATTTAATTGGATGACATATTATGATCTGCATGCTTGGCATAGCTATACAAATAATAGCCTTCATACTACGTACCGACCAAGAGAGTAGCGCAACAATGGATTTTAGTATATACTCACTTTTTTCAATACCTACTCATTGTTCTTACCTCAATGACATAATTGCAAGTCAGTGGATTTCAATGTTAGAATCTGTAGTAGAAAAGCCTGTACGCTGTGAGTTTATGTCTGCTGACTTTTGGGAACATTGACCAACAAGTTTTGTTTTAGGATTAGTATCAGTAAACCAGTAAATTGAAAGAGACTTTCCAGTTAAAAAAAAAGAATAATTCAGTGACTTGTAGTGTAGCAGCCTCTGTAAATTCTCTTGTTTTCCCATGATATTGTCTCCATATCTCTAAAGACCTGCTTTATCTTGAAAACGAAGGCTCCTTCCACAAAGGCACCAAAGAGAAGTGCTAACTATTCATTCCTGACTAGTAATTGGCAAACCTGCCAAGGGTTTGGTGGATCTTGTTAAAAATTTGATGATTCGGAACATTGAGGTGCATCTGGCTGAAGTCTGAAGGGTGAATCTTGTTATATTCTTCCCATTACTGGTAATGGCAGCAATCTTTTTAGCAGGACTGCAACATTGCGGCGGACAAATCTGACCCCAAATTATACTTTTTGGGGACCAGTGACATTATTACATTGATCAGTGCTAAAAAATAGAGTGATAAATGGAAAAATTACACTGGCAGGGAAGGGTTTAACACTAGGGGGTGATCAAGGGGTTAAGTGTGTTCCCTGGGTGTGTTCTAACTGTAGGGGGGGTGGGCTACCAGGGACATGACAGAGATGTACCGAATGTACCCAATCACTGGCAGAACGGGGAATCGCCTTGTTTAAATAGGCAGTTCCCCGTTCTGCCTCTCCTCACCACAATCGCGGGTCGCCGGTGGACATCGAGTTGCCCGCTATCTCCTATGCAAACACCAATGTACACTTACGGCGGTTTGAGCAGGAAAGCCGACCTGCCGCCATATGATGATGGTGGCTGGTCGGCAAGCGGTTAATGAACTGTTGAAGCACTGAAGCACTTTCTAAGCACATGAACTTTATTTTGTGATTGGATGTATTATTATTATAAAGGATTTATATAGTGCCAACAGTTTGCGCAGCGCTTAACAAAATTAAGGCAGACATTACAGTTACATTACAATTGGTACAAGAGGAATCAGAGGGCGCTGCTCGCTAGAGCTTACAATCTAGGAGGGAGGCTTAATTGATACAAAAGGTAATAACTGTGGGGGATGAGCTGATAGAGAAAGTAAAGCAGTGTATTAGTTAGAAGCAGGATAAGCTTCTTTAAAGAGGAGGGTTTTCAGGGATCGTCTAAAGATGGTTAGATTAGGGGACAATCAGACAGATTAGAGTAGGGAGTTCCAAAGGATGGGAGAAGCTCTGGAGGAATCCTGTAGGGGAGCATGGGAAGAAGTGACAAGGGAGCTAGAGAGAAGGAGGTCTTGGGAGGACCAGAGAGAGCGGCTTGGTTGGTATTTTGAGACTAGGTTAGTGATGTAGCTGGGGGAAAATTATTGTTAGTACTTTGAATTTTATTCGTTGGGTGAGTGGAAGCCAGTGCAGGGAATGGCAGAGAGGGGTGGAGGACACTAAAAGGTTGGTAAGGTGGATGAGTCTTTGCAGCAGCATTCATTATGAACTAAAGGGTGGATAGTGTATGTAAAGGTAGTCCAATGAGGAGTGAGTTGCAGTAGTCGAGGCGAGAGATGACCAGGGAGTGAATTAGAAGCTTGGTGGTGTCATTGGTTAAAAAGGGGCGTATTGTAGAGATGTTGCGGAGGCTAAGGTGGCATGATTTGGACAGGGATTGGATGTGGGCCTGAAAGGACAGTTCGGAGTCTAGGGTTACCCCTAGCACCCTGGCATGTGGGGACGGACTGATAGTTGTGCCATTGATCTTGACAGAGAAGTCAGGGGAAGGGGCACGTGGGGGAGGAAATATGAGCTGGGTTTTAGATAGTTTCAGTTTGAGGAAGTGGTGGGACATCCTCGCTGATATGTCTGTTAGTAAATTAGTGATGTGTGAGGAGACTGATAGGGTGAGCTGAGGGGTAGAGAGATAGATTTGGGTGTCATTGGCATATAAATGGTAGTGGAAGCCATGGGACACTATCAGTTGACCCAGGGAGGATGTGTAGATCGAGAATAGTAGATTTCCAAGGACAGAACCTTGGGGGACCCCAACGATAAAGCCCCATACACACGGTCGGACAATCCGCGGACCAGGTCGGTCGGATTTTGTCCGTCGTACTTTGTCCGATGTTGGTGTTGTGTACACACGGTCGGACTACGTTGTCGGAATATCCGGTCTGGAAGAACGTCGTGACGTAAGTCGTCGTCCACGAGATTACAAAAGGGAAGTTCAGCACCACGTCAGGCACCCGTTGGGCTCCTTCTGCTGATCCCGTGTTTATCGAGAGTTAGTGGAAGTTTGGTGACTTAAGATTCGCGCTTCTCAGTTTTCTGACTCAGATCGTTACTGCTCTTCAGTTTGTGCTTGTCGTGCGTATCTGTTTATTAGTGCGTGTAGTCAGTTCGCATTTGTTGGTCATTGCGGCCTATATCTTGATATAGGACGCTTTGATTTGCACTGCTTATTGTCTGCTCGTTGCTGGTATTCAGTTCGTTCTTTCAGGCCTTGCTGTTTATCGGTGCTTTCTGTTTGTCCGTTCTGACCAGCCGACCTTTTGTGACCTTCTGAGCGATGTTTCCCGTGCGTACTCGTCGCCGAGTTCGTGCTGTACGCGGAATTGGTGTCGGGCTTTTAGCTTTGAGCCAAGACCCGTCCATGAACAGAGTGACGAGGAGTATGTGGACCAAGAATTGGTTGCTTCAGTGTGACCAATTCTCGCACATGCCTTTGCTTCGTGAGATCCGGGAGAATAATCCTGATGATTTCAGGAACTTTCTCAGGATGACGGACCCCGATTTTCACTGTCTTTTGGCTTTGCTGACCCCCTTTATCAGCCGGCAGGATACCTGCATGAGACAAGCCATTACTCCGGAGCAGAGGCTTGTTGCCACGTTGAGGTACTTGGCGACAGGGAGAAGTCTTCAGGATTTGAAGTTCTCTTCAGGTATCTCTCCCCAGGCCCTGGGAATCATTATTCCAGAGACCTGTTCTGCCATCATTCAGGTCCTGCAGGAGGACTATATTAAGGTAACATGTATACTTTACTATTCCCTTCTATGTATGCTCTGTTTGCTAATGTCTTCTATTTTTGACCTCCTTCCCTAATTACCATGATTGCAATATGTTCTAATATGCTGTGCCCCTTTTCTCCTTCATGCATTTTTCCCTTCACTTACCTCACCAGCATGCTCTTCTGCCCCAATAGACACCTATGGCCTAGTCACTTAATCAATGTCTTTTGTCTGCTGCATAGTATTGTTTGCCCCCAAACACCCCCTAAAATATGCACAAATGTTTGCTGTGTGGTTTACTTCATGTAGAGCCCCTTTCGAAATTTTTATTTTTTGGTGGGGGGGGGGGGTGGCAAACTCATTAGGAACCCCCTCCCCCAACTGCTCTGTCAGATGGTACCAATCCTTTATCTTCTGGCTTTCCCAAGGTCCATACACACTATATACCTACCTCTTTATAGTGGGCATCTTTAGGGATGAATTCAGCAAAGCATGTAGTGCAAGGGGCTGCCTCCATACATTCCATTTCCTAATTTTTTGTCTTCTTTCCCTCCTATTAGCTTTCTTGGTAATTTCAGAATGTCACAATGTGCCTGCCTTTTTTGGGGGTGGGGGGGGTTGAAATGTTATTTTATCTTTCCTGGGGGCTGCCAATAGTGTTAAGTACAGAGGGTCTGGCCAAACTAGCACACATTATTGAGCCATTTGCCAATCAATGAAGTGCAGAGGGTTACCTGTCCCCCCCCCCAAAACCCTAGATATTGCCAATGGCCCATCAGAAGTGGGGGGATTGATGGGGGGTGATTAATCTGTGAAGGGGAGCCTCTACTTTTCTGTGCAAATACTTTCCAGCCTCAAATTTTAAAGAATGCTCTTGTTCCAAGATGTTGATTGTCTAATCTGCTTGCAATGTTTATGTGCAAAGTGACTAATTTTTTTTTCTTGTTTCACTCCACAGTTCCCTTCCACGCCACAGGAATGGCAGACTGTGGCCTCCCACTTTGCCAGCCGTTGGGACTTTCCTAACTGCGGAGGGGCAATTGATGGGAAACACGTCCGCATCGTCCCACCGCCCAACTCGGGGTCCTACTATTATAATTATAAAGGGTTTAATAGTGTAGTGATGTTGGCGGTGGTGTCGGCAACATACGAGTTTATGTATGTGGACGTGGGGATGAACGGCCGGATCTCGGATGGTGGTGCCATTACGCACACGGAGTTCTACTGGCGTCTCCAAAGTGGCAGTCTGTGCTTGCCACCTCCAGAGGAGAATGCCGAAGGACTCCCCTTCGTCTTTGTCGCAGATGAAGCGTTTGCGTTGACTCCCCATGTGATGAGGCCGTTCCCGATGAGGACCCTCACCCCGGACCAGAGGGTCTTCAACTACAGGCTGTCCAGAGCCAGAAGAGTGGTGGAGAACACTTTTGGCATCCTGGCCAGCCGCTTCCGCCTGTTCCTGACGGCATTTAACTTGGCGGAATACAAACTGAACCACATAGTTCTTGCCTGTTGCATATTGCACAACTTCCTCAAAAGACATAACAGGAACTATGTGGTGCCCGTTGGCCCAGATGTGGAGGGCCCTCCAAATGCTGACCTCACAGCCCTTCAAGTGGCACGTCCAGGCTTGCCCCCTCTAAATGCCCGCGTGGTCCGCGAGCAATATATGGAGTACTTTGTGGGTAGGGGGGCCATTGCTCTGCCTGACGATGTGTGAGAGGCATTTTTTAATAAATCTGATATTTTAACCAACCTCTGATTTCTTGTCATTTCAGTCTTCTTTTTAGCTTATTTAACTTTGACATTTTTTCCCTTTGCCTTCGACAGTGGGAATGCACTTTCTGGGCTAAAGGAGGTAACAGTCTCTTCTTCCCAAAAAGATTATTCTCATGTTGTGTGTTTGCTACCTAATCTTTGGTCTAGAGAAGGTTTGTCCTGCATAACTGACAGACAAAATACTCCTTTTCATCACCAGGTCTGACATGTGTGTGTATTCTCAAAAATGCTGTGCTCCGTGTTTTCGTACAAAGCACTGTGGGTGTCATTTACATAAGTCAAATCCGCTATGCTCTACAAGTGCATTGAAAAAGTTCCCTGGGAAAGGAAATTGCAGTGCAAAGTGGATTTGCCTTTAGTAAATAACACCCATTGCCCCCCATATCCTTTACATTTGACATACATAATGCATTGTGTTTTTGAAATAAGGAAGCCACACATTTAGAAAACTAAAAAAGTTTACTTGGAAAACATTCACAAGTGCGTTTACAATCTTCACGCCAAAACTGACAACATCTTGGTTATTTACAACATTGTTTACAAACATTCCGCAATTGGTAAAACCAGGCATGGAGCTAACCAGAACCTATGAACTAGGAAAGTTCAACTTTGTAAAGTGAAGACAAGATCAGACATGACTATATGTTCAAAGTGTGTTTGATCTTGCCTTCATCACATGGGGGGGTCACCCCCGAAAAGTGGAAATTTCTAACATGCACACAATTTGGGACTGAAAATGGTCATTAGATGGTAAAACACATGCCTAGAAGCTTCAAAAGTGCCATTTTCCATCATGGGGATGAATGGACGTTTTTTGGGGGTGCAACCCCTTCACCACAACCACTTTCGTAGTTCGTAAAGTGTTTGCACCCCCAAAAAAATGTTGGCATTCATCCACCATGATGGGAGCTAGTACATGTGGACACAATGTGTGCATGTTCCAAATTTCACACAGTTTTTAAGTTGCAAATGTGTTCAGAAGCTGGCACAAATGTGTGTTAATTACTTGGTGCGTTTTCATATTTTTCCTAAAACATCAATGATGTTCTTCAATTTTTGTTGAACATCATTGATGTTTTGCTTTATGTAATCTAGATCTCTATTGCAGACCATTATCTCTCCGATGAGTACGTGGGCACTCTCTGTGGTAAAGTGCAATTTTTCTTCCACAACATCCACGTCACCTAAAAACCACAAACAAACAAAAATCGGGTGTTGGAAATGAGGCAGCCATACATGGATTAGCTTACCAGTAGCTGTGTTCTCCCACACTCACCTGTTGTGGTGACAATTTCTCCAAGTTCGATGATCTCTCCTTCCTCCTCCTCCTCCTCTGCTTCTGCTCTTTCCCCTTTTTTGGGAGGTGTTGGTTTGGGGGTTTCCTCAGACGGCCCAAGTTTTCGCTCCCCTATGAGAATGTACAAAAGGAAGATTTAGCAACACAATCTATTGAGGGCAGAAATAGGAAATGACAAACATTGGTTGAAAGTGACGGACACTATTTTAGTTTGGCCAGTTACAAATGCCAACTACATGAATGTAGTCACTTTGTAAAGGTGCTAAACTGACTAGCTTTTTGGTAGAAGTTTGTGTGATGGAGACACCCCTCTAGTATCCACTGGAGCACATGTGTGGAAAAGCCTAATAAAAAGGGGGTTTGGGTGTCCCAGCACTAGTGCTCTAGAGTCCAGATGGGTAAACAGCTACTGGGTGACCTCTCCTTTACATTGAATAAATTGGCTTTACATTCTTGATGACATTTCTAGTGAGAACAAACTTCCTTTCCCCCAAAAAAAAAACACCAAACATCGTATTATAAGTGGCCGAACGATCGAGGTTGCGTACGATCGAATGGACACACACACACGACCATGACAGTGGCAGAAAGATCGAGGCTGAGTACGATCGAATGCACAGACGAACCTGAAAGTGGCCATTTTGGAATGTACAACTTTGTAAAAAATCAAACCACAATGGAGCAGTATGCAAGCAAGAAATCAAACACAAAACACAACTACTTACTTTTTTGAAGAATTCGCTTGATCTTTCTGTACTGATCGGCCTCCCTCAGTTTCAGGTCTGACCAGCGTTTCCTCAGTTGCTCCTTGGATCGTTGTACCCCAAACTGATTGTACAGCCTCCTCACAACTTTAGACATGATCTTGGCCTTGCGGACATTGGGGTTGAGGTAAGGCCCATACTTCCCATCATAGTCGCTCCTCTTTAATATGTCCACCATCTCCAACATTTCTCCAAATGACATATTGGAGGCCTTGAATTTCAGGCTCCGGGATCGGGACGTTTCTGCCTCCGGACTTTCCTCGTCCTCCTCCTCGTTGGTGGGATATTTGGGGCGCACCTGCTGTGTCCACGCCATGTGCTCTCCCCACTGCGCCGTAAAGAGAAGGGGTGGGGAATAGACGAGAAAGATCGTCAGGGGCGGGCGGAGTTTGACGCATGCGCACTGTATATAAAACGTCACACGCCTGTGTCGTAGCCACGATCTGGGAGATGAGGGGAGAGAAAACTCACACGAGACGATCGCTACAAACGAAGGTACAATTTGACGTTGGTACATAACTAGCCTAGACTGATTTGAACTTGAGGCTTCTTTATGGAGAAGATTAGGAGAGTTTAGCCTGACATAATTGAGAGGGTTTTGTGTGGTGTTGTGTCTTGCAGAGATTATGCAGGGATTCAACGACATGAGTTTTCTCCCCCTCTTCATTGCCAAATTCAGGGAATTTCCCGTTTTATGGCAGGGTAAACACCCACATTACACCAACAAACCAAAGAGGCACGCAGCCCTGGAGGAACTTGTGGAATTTGTCAAGCCAAGGTTCCCCACGGCAACTGTTGATGATCTAAGAAAGAAAATTGGCAGCCTGAGGAGTGCGTATATCAGGGAGCGGAAGAAGGTCGAGAAGTCTGAGGAAACTGCAACTTCAGCAGATGAGGTCTATGTCCCCAAGCTCTGGTACTATCAGAGTCTCCATTTTCTGAAAGACCAGACTGATGTCACGGAGCCAACCTCGACTCCTCCTTCCACGCTTCCTTGCGCGCAGCCCACCCCTGTTGAGGCTTCCGAGGAGCAACCTGGGCCTTCCAGTATGGAAGAGGTGGAGGAGCCCAGCTTGTTCCAGGTATAGTAGTTTTGTTACCATTTCTGGGAATAATGAATGATGTTCACTTAATTCAGGATCCCCAATTGCTTAGTTCCTAACGTGTTTGACATATCAACTGACAGTAGTGTTGGAGACATTTGGGGCCAGAATCTAAACTGCAGGGCTGAGAATTGTATGGTTTTCTATTTGTAAACATTTTGCAACAGTCACTAGATGAAAATTGTGTGTGTTTGATGAACAAATAACTGAAACTATGTCCCTTTTTCATACACAGGAAGACCTCAGCCAGGAGGTGGCTGTGGAAGGTGGCAGTCAGGAGGAGGCAGGGGTTAGTGGCAGCCACCAGCTGGGTAGTGGCAGCCAAGAGGGGGCTAGGCCGCGGAGCCTGACTGACACCCAAACCCCTCCCCTCCGCCTTCCCTACAAAAGGGCGAGAAGGGGGGGTTATGCGGCACAGTCAGCGCTCCGCATGATCAGAGAGGCTTCAGACTCCCTACATGCCACACCCGCCGACGAGGAGACCTTTGGCTCGGTGGTTGTCACAAAAATGATGGGTATGGAGGTGAGGCAACGCAACATGTGTGAGGGGCTCATCCTCCATGTCCTAAATAAGGGTAGGGCTGGGGAGATGACCCCAGTCACACATGTTTGCCATAGCTACCATGCTCCGCCTCCTCCTCCTCCTCCTTCTGCCACCCCACCAGCACGACAGCCACAGCGTGCAAGGAAGCGTGGAAGGAAGACCTGAGAGTGACGACCTGCAATCAGTCTGGTCTGAGAGAAGATGGAGCCTCTTGTAGTACCAGAGCCTGGGGACCTAGATGGCATCTGCTGCAGTTCCGGATACTTTGGACTTCACGACCAGATTGCACTCCCCTTAATATACGTACTCCTCAGGCCCCCAATTTTCTACGCTTGAACAATGATGGTTGCCGTGGGGGGCCAAGACTTTGCAAATTCCCCAAGTTTCACCATGGCTGCGTTCCTCTTTTGTTTGTTGGTGTGACCTAAATAAAGGTTTTTTTTGATTTGAAATAATCATTGACTATTGTGTTTTACTTTTCTACAATGACAGTTTTTCTTTGACTAGGCAGGTACATTTCACTAATCCTAAAGTAGAATTAACAAGGGGCACCAACAACAAACAACCTCCTAGTAAATTTAAGCAAGAAATATAAATGTTAATAATGTGTTTTTGGTAATTTGAGACACACAACCCCCCTCAAAAAAAAAAAAAAAAAAAAACATTCCAATATGTATTCCCCAAAAAAAAAAAAAAAAATAGACAAATCATGGTAAAAAAATAACAAAGATTCTTTTCCGTTCACAGTCAAAATAAACATGTAGTGTATAAATGCTGCAAAGTAATAAAGAAGTAAGTTTGTGAGAAGTGCGGGTGAATAGGAGCAGCTAAAACATGTCATTCTTGTTGCATTGTAAAGAAAAAGAGAATGCGCTGCATTAAAGACATTTTAACATTGCAGCGTGACGAATGTGCTGTGTCGATTAGGAAAGGTAGTTTTACCTGACCGAGCGCTTCCGTCACAGAATTTCTTCTGAGCATGCGTAGCACTTTGTCCGTCGGACAAGCGTACACACGCTCGGATTTGGTGTGATCGGACCGTGTTGACGGCAAATCTTTCCAGCAGGAGATAAGACTTTGTCCGTCGGACAAACCGACGAACACTGTCCGATGGTGCATACACACGGTCTGATTTTTCAACAACCTTGTCCGATCGGACAAAATCCATGAAAAAGTCTGACCGTGTGTATGGGGCTTAAGAGTTGTTGGAGAGGAGGAAGTAGAGTTGTAAGTGACACTGAAGATGTGGTGAGATAGGTAAGATTCGAACCAACGGAGAGTACAGCCATGGATACCAAGCAAATTGAGTTTTTTGAGGAGGTGATCAACCGTATCAAAGGTAGCTGAGAGGTCCAAGAGTAAGAGTATTGAATAATGAACGTTTAGCTGTTAGTAAGTCGTTTGTGAGTTTTAGGAGAGCAGTTTCTGTGGAGTGCTATGGACGAAATCCCGACTGAAGGGGATCAAGAAGGTTATTCTCAATGAGATGGCCACTCAGTCAGTTGTAGACTAAACGTTCAAGGAGTTTGGAGGCAAAAGGGAGTAAGGAGATGGGTCTTAGGTTGTTAAGATTGATGGGGTCCAGTGAGGCCTTTTTTGGTATGGGAGTGACTAGTGCATGTTTCAGAGGGTTAGGGAAGATGCCAGTAGAGAGGGAGAGGTTGAAGATATGAGTTAAAGCGTGTAGAATAGAATCAGAGGGTAACCCTAATATAAGTACTCATTTTTAACACATACCACTTTAATAATATTTATTGCACTTTTCAATGTGATTTACTTATATGAATTAATATTTTATCATTTTCTTTATTGAGATTATTATTGATTTAAGTACTTTGAGCATTGTATATGTTGAAATAGTGCTGCACATACTTATCGGTGTTTGCACTGAAATTATCCCATACATGGTAATCATAGTGCAGACAGCTACAAGGAAATACAAACCAAGGTACAGGGTTTTCACTGCTCTTAAAATTAAGAAGGTATGATGCCGCCTTCCTATTCAGTTGTATTATTCTGCTCCGGCAGCCATCCCCACCATAAACAAAAATGGAACCCCCATATATACCTTTATACGTAATTGGCAATATTCTGGTGATAAAATATTCTGCAGTGTTTTCAAGTGTATGAAATCATTCTCATTCCCTACTTCAATGAATTTAACTATCTGAGATTCCTACCAACTTGATTAAATTATTCATATTGCCTACTCCAGTGGATTTTACTAGCTGATATTTCTATCAAGTAGATAAAATCATTAAGATTGCCTATTAAAATGGATTTAACTGTCTGATGTTCTTACTGTATTTTATAAGCACATACATTTCTAAGGTAAGTTTGTGTAGGAAGAATTTCGTCAGTTAATTGATAAAGGAGAACAGAGCCCTATAGAAACATATAGTGTATAGTGGGAATATACAAACACCATACAGACAATGTCCCTAGTGAAAATCAAAGCCAGGACCCCAGCATTGTCTGGAAGCAGTGATAAACATAATTTTGCCTGGTGTTACAAATGAAAAAATGGAACAGAATCAGTTTGGCAGCATGGCAAATCTAGTATTGGCTAGAAGATCTATTCAATGTTAAAATATTTTGAAATGCTGTGACCTCATGGAGGCTATAGTAGTCTCATCCAGCCCTTCAATATGACAGTAGCTTATACTATATGCAATTGGTCACAAAGTATTAAAGAACTACAGTGTTGAGGACTTATGCAACTCAAACAACTTTTGGCTATTTGTGTCTTACCTATTCATGTTTCATACAGTATTTAAGTTCCACGGTGTGCCAAATTAACTGCTAAATTACATTTCCGAAACATTTTATAAAATGCCAGTAGTTGTTTACACATTGCAGTTATTAGATAGTAGATGTTTAATGAAATGTGGATGGCAAGAATGTCTGTGAATTCTGTATTTGTTTTAGCAAATGGCAATTATATTTAATTCCGCCGAATAAGAATCTAGTGTGCGTCACTGTTTACATAAAGTGTAAGTAAGCTACAGGGTACTTTAGTTTTTAGAAAATAATCTTTCAAATATATTTAACTTAAGAAGAAAATTCAGTTAAATTATGGAAAAAAATGCATCATTTTTGAGAATTCACTTAACACTGTAGGGTAGCTAATTATGATAAATAATATATTTTCTGTTACTGACTTTAATATGCCACTGCGCATATATGCAGCAGATGAACTAAACACTTAAAAAGATATGTAACAGCTTGTGTATTAGTTTGTTTAGTGTTTATTGCCTTTTATTAGAATTCTGTACAGGCATACAGTGGAACATTCTCCCACAGGGAGGATGCTGATTATCTTCCATTTTTTTTTATTTTGTGGTCATATATTTATTTTTAACTTGTAGAGAGAGATTTGTGATTTCTGGTGAAGAGGCTTTTTATCATTCTGCAGTCATTCTGTAATGGGAAAGGTCATATAGATGACGTTTACCTTATTGTTACTGCAATGGCTTATGGATCTGAAATTATTAAAAATGCACCTTTTGGAATTATTTTTTCAGCAGCTGTCTTTATTGAATGTGATGCATTGTCTAATTTTTCAGTATTTCTTATTTTAGGAACATTCCTAGACACATACATTTACATATTATCAGCTATTGTTTGTACTTGTACTATAGAATATACAGAGTGAATGGAGAAGAGGTTTTATTTGGGATTATTTTGCGATTTCTAAAAACCTGTAACCTTTAAAAACTTAAAATGATTGTAAAGTCTATTTTTTTTCTATAAAAATAACAAACATGTTATACTTACCTGCTCTGTTGCTCTGTAGTGGATTTGCACAGAGCAGCCCAGATCCTCTTCTTCTTGGGTCCCTCTTCTGTGATCCTGGCCCCTCCCTCCTGTTCAGTGTCCCCACAGCAAGCAGCTTCTGCCTTTACAACCCCTTTAAAGGAAATATATACAGTATATATATTGTGGGGTTCAGCTTCAAGTGGAGAGTTCTCAGATAGGTAATCCAAGCCTTATGTAAGGTTAAGGGCTTCCTGCCCATATTTATTTTGTCAGCATGTAAAAAAAAACAAAAAACAAAAAGGATTCCCACACAGGGGTAGGAAACACAGTTCAAAAAACAAAAGTACAGCAAAACCGTTTTAAAGTATTACTAAACCCACAACAGCCTGTATATCAAAAATGATGTACAAGTGAATGTGGGAGATTACATCACTAAGGGAGCAAGGGAGGAAGTGGAATCCTTATGGGTAGAGCTGCAAAGGGATGCAACTAAGGGGAAAGTAATACTGGGAGTATGCAATAGGCCCCCTAACCAGAGGGAGGAGGTGGAGGCGGATCTCCTATCACAATTTGGATTAGCGGCAAGGATGGGAAGTGTCCTCATAATGGGGAATTTAAAAAGGGCCAACTTCTCTAAACTATGAGCCTTGCTAGAAGACACAAATTGGGATAAAATCTTAGGAACAAAGAACACGGAGGAGAAATGGGTATGCTTTAAGAGCATATTAAATAGCCAGTGCATCCCAATGGGAAATACATTAAAAGAGCAAATAAAAGTCCTAGGAGGCTTAACTCCAACGTAAAAATGCATATAAAAGCAAAGGAGAAGGCCTTCAAAAAATACAAGGCTGAGGGATCATCATCAGCATTCCAACTTTACAAAGAATGCAACAATAAATGTAAGGGTGCAATCAGGGCGACTAAGATAGAACACAAAAGGCAAATAGCGGAGGAGAGTAAAAAAAATCCCAAGAAATTCTTTAAGTACATAAATAGCACTCCTATTGGAGATGGGATTCGGATGATCAGGTTGGTTGATCACTGCACATCTGCATCACATCTTGACGCTCACATGTGACGTCATTTTTTGGTGCCGTCATGTGGGCGTCTAGTCCATCCTGGCTGATGCATGTGGGGAGATATTTTGGTGCCACTTTTTGGCGGCCACTCCTCCTTTGTCACACCAAAGTTACACTGGTCGGGCCCCGCATGCATTGGGCATGCACGTACATAAGCACCCTTCACTGTTACAGTCTCTTACTTGCACGTTCATGCATGTTGCTTATCACGCAGTGGATACCATCAACATTTATCTACACAGTAACAGGAGGTAATCTTAGCTGGCTATGCTATGGTGGTTTGTGCACTTATTCAGCATATTTTTTCCTATCACATCTCTGCCCCTATGGGTATCGAGCATGGGGACTTTTCTATTACCCTGCAATTTTTTGGTTCTTTGTTCACTATCTAGCTTGCTCTCTCTCCACACTATCTTACTTTCCTTCACTTCCCTACACTTTATATACTTCCACTATCTCCAATGGTTCTAGGTGCTCACCCCGCCTTTTATTAGTATCACTTTATATGTGAGGTTCTCACTATCCATACATTTTTTACAGACTTGGGCCATTACTCAGCACTTATGGAGGTCTCAACCTTGTGGGATACCTTGTGCGCGCTTGTGGGTCTCTGTGGTTTGGACCATATCGTATTTTCTGCTTATTAGTTCCACGTAAGTTTTGTAGGATTGGACATTTCCTTTCCTTGTTATTATACATATTTACATTATCTCTGAGGTTTCTCATTAGATTTAATGGCCTTTTATTGACATGCTGTCGCATTCGCCCCTGAAGAGTGGTTTATACCATGAAACGCGTCAGACCTATTTAGGATGCAGTCATGACAATCTACCATGTTCTTTTTATATTCCTACAGTTTTAATTATCAATACTTTTTACTCATCATATGGAGCCTTGTATACCAGCCACTGGCACATGCTTTGACACCAACACATTATATGTGTGTGTGTGTATATATATATATATATATATATATATATATATATATATATATATATATATGTATTCATGTTTTGTACATATATGAACTTTGCATGTATACAGTATGTGCTAGATGTATTCCCTGACAATTTTTTGTACATATATGAATTCTGCATGTACATGTTATGTGCTAGATATACTTTTTGGTAATAAATATGCCTATATATTTTATGGTCTGTCATATGCTTCATTCAAAGTCCCGAACTTTTCCTCTTAGTAACCAATATAAGGATGAAGACAAGTCTTTTGTGCCTCATTCAAAGTCCCGCCCATTTTTTCTTTTTTCATTAGTAAGAAATGGGAGGTCAGATCATATTGGTCCCATAAAGAATGATGAAGGGAATCTGGTTACTAAGGACGGAGAAGCGAAGGTATTGAATTTATTCTTCTCCTCGGTCTTCACAAGGGAATCGGGGGGCTTCAGTAAACAAAAGTGCAATGTTTATCCTCATGACACAACAGGAAGCACCCTCATGGCTAACAGAGGACAAAATTAGAAATAGACTTAACCACTTCCCACCCGGCTTATAGCATTATAGCAGAATGACGGCCGGGCGGTGGTTCAGTTATCCTGACTGGGCATCATATGACGTCCTTCAGGATAACAGCCGTGGGGGCGCGCATCACGGCGATCGGTGGTGCAGTGTGTCAGTCTGATCTCCGGCGGAGGCTCTTTACCACATGATCAGCCATGTCCAATCACGGTTGATCACGATGTAAACAAGAAGAGCCGTTGAATGGCTGTTCCTCACTCGCGCCTGACAGACTGTCAGCGGCGGCTCTCCTGACAAGGGTGGTCTGCACTGATTGTTTAAACTGCGCAGCCCCCTATAGATGCCCACACTAGAACACCAGGGAAGCCCCCAGCATGTGGATGGCCAGGTACATCCCCCATGGCCATCCACATGTGAAAAAATATTCCCAAAATATGCCAATCAGTGCCCACAAATGGGCACTGACTGGCACCTCTATAGCACATTACAAAACAGGGATGCCCAGCAATGCCACCCATCAGTGTCATCAGTGCCACCTATCAGTGTCCATCAGTGCTCACCTATCAGTGCCACCCATAAGTACCCATCAGTGCTTCCTATGAGTGCCCATCAGTGCCACCTATCAGTGCCAATCAGTGCCCATCATCAGTGCCACCTCATCAGTGCCACCTCATCGGTGCCCATCAGTGCAGCCATATCAGTGCCCGTCATTGAAGAAGAAAACTTACTTATTTACAAAAAAAATTAACAGAAACAAAGAAAAATATTTTTTATTTGTTGTTCAAAAAATAAAGATCGCAGAGGTGATTAAATACCACCAAAATAAAGCTCTATTTGTGGGAAAAAAATAAAATTTCTCAAAAATTATATATTTTTTTTCATGGGGTGGTCATAATGTTTTGGCTGGTCATGGGGGGGGGGGGGGGTCATATTGTTTTGTCTGGTAATGGGGGGGGGGGGGGGGGGTCATAATGTTTTGGCTGATCATGGGGGTTGTCAGCTTTTGTCACCTCCCACTCTAGTTTTGAACATTTTGCCATTCTTTCCTATGGGACCAATTTCGCCGCAAAAACTACGATATTTTGTGAACCATTCAGCGAAACATTCCACAGAGTAATAGCACACCAATCGGGAACAATCTGCACGTTCCGGTATATTACTGTCTATGTAGTGTAAAAGCTGTGGGAGGAGTTAGGGTGGTAAATTTGGCTATAATAATAATAATAATATATATGTGAGATAACAGTAAGTGGTCTTGCTATGCAAGAACACTTAACTATATATTTCTTGTCCTTCTTGTGCAATCTTCTTCTTCTCTCCCCCCACCCTATGTGAATGAGTTGACCCGACGCTCTCTCTGGGGGTCTCTTCTGTTCTTGCGGCGGTCGTCGTCTTCCGCGCCGCCGGCGCCTTCTTCTTCTTGTCCGTCTTCTTGTTCTTCTTCTTCTTCCGAGCTCGGACTTATATAGGGACATGGGCGACAGGGTCACATGTTCATGTCACATGGTGACCCCGCCCCTTGCGATGTCACAGTCCCAGCATCCTCCGGGACTGTGACAACACAAGGGGGCGGGGTCACCATGTGACATGTGCATGTGACCCTGTCGCCCATGTCCCTATATAAGTCCGAGCTCAGAGCGGCACAGGCATTCCGGGCAGAGAGAGCGTCGGGTCAACATCGGAAGAAGAAGAAGAACAAGAAGGACAAGAAGAAGGACAAGAAGAAGAAGGCGCCGGCGGCGCGGAAGACGACGACCGCCGCAAGAACAGAAGAGACCCCCGGAAGACCCCCGAAGGCGGATCGAGACCCCCAGACGACGGCGGCGACGACGAAGAAGGTAGCCGGACACCTCCCCTCGTGAAAGAGCTAGGTAAAAGAGCAGAAGAGAGGGGAGGAGTCCGGCGAGAAGACCCCCAAGACGGAAGAAGACCCCCGAAGGCGGATCGAGACCCCCAGACGGCGGCGACGACGAAGAAGGTAGCCGGACTCCCCTCGCTCGGTAAAAGAGCTTGGTAAATGGCGGGGGAGTCCGGCGAGAAGACCCCCAAGACGGAAGAAGACCCCCGGAGCAGTGCAATAAACTATTTTTTCAAAAGTGTGGGTGTTTTTTTTTTTTTACTTTACATTTTACACCTTAGGTGAATGGGTAGGGGTACATCGTACCCATACTCATTCACATAGGGTGGGGGGCCGGTATCTGGGGGCCCCCTTATTAAAGGGGGTTCCCAGATTCCGATAAGCCCCCGCCCGCAGACCCCGACAACCAACGGCCAGGGTTGTCGGGAAGGCCCTTGTCCTCATCAACATGGGGACAAGGTGCTTTGGGGTGGGGGGGCCGCACGGCCCCCCCTTTCCCCAGGGCACCCCCCATGTTGAGGGCACGCGGCCTGGTACGGCTCAGGAGGGGGGGGGGCGCTCGTTCGTCCCCACCCTTTCCTGGCCTGCCAGGCTGCGTGCTCGGATGAGGGTCTGACATGGATTTGGGGGGAACCCCCACGCCGTTTTTTCGGCGTGGGGATTCCCTTTAAATCCATGCCAGCTTGCGGAGCTAGCGCGGCGGCATTTACTGCCTACGCTAGCTACGTAACCTGAAGTTACGTTCGAAATGAACGGACTGCTCCGTGTGTGGGCAAGTCCGTTCATTTTCAAAAGTCCCGCGGACTTTTGGCCGGCGGATTATCCGCTGGACAAGTCCGTGCGTGTGTGGGCAAGTCCACACCCTCGGAAAGTCCAGCGGACCTAGCCGGAAAGTCCAGCGGATTGTCCGCTGGACTTAGGTCCGCCGGCAAAAGTCCGTACGTGTGTACGAGGCATAAGTGGTCTTGCTATGCAAGAACACTTAACTATATAGATCAGACCAAAATGAGGGACAAATGAGGAGGAAAGAGGGACAGAGGGACAGAGGGACATTTCTCGAAATCAGGGACAGTTGGGAGGTATGTGCAATTTATATATGTGCACAATAAGGTATAACTGACACATTTATAGCACTATCTCTTAGGGGATACGTTTTATATCACAGTGTGATATCTGAGGAGAGCTGCGCTTGTTTTAGTTTATTTCTTTTTGCACCATCTTGTATATATTGGGTATAACATTTTAGCACGTGAATATTTCATACTTCCCCCTTGATTTTTTTTTTTCAAAATAATTTTTTTTTCTCAAAAATGATTTTTTTTTCAAAAAAAAAATAATGATTTTTTTTAATTATTATTATTTTTTTTATGGGGGGGACATAATGTTTTGGCTGATCATGGGGGTCATAATGTTTTGGCTGATTATGGGGGGGTTATAATGTTTTGACTGATTATGGGTTTTGTCAGCTTTTGTCACCTCCCACTCTAGTTTTGAACATTTCTCCATTTTTCTTTTTTTTTTTAAATGATTTTTTTAATGATTATTTTTTCTAAAATGATTTTTTTCCAATTTCCTAATTTTCTTTTTTTCCTAAAATGATTGATTTTTGAAAAAAAAATCATTTTTGAAAAAAAAAATCATTTTTGAAAAAAAAAATCATTTTTGAAAAAAAAATCATTTTTGAAAAAAAAAATATTTTTTGAAACATTATGACCCCCATGATCAGCCAAAACATTATGACCATTTTTTTTCAAAAATTATTATTATTTTTTTCAAAAATTATTATTATTTTTTTCAAAAATTATTATTATTTTTTTCAAAAATTATTATTATTTTTTTCAAAAATTATTATTTTTTTCAAAAAATTTTTTTTTTCTTTTTAAATGATTTTTTTTCAAAAAATTTTTTTTTATTTTTTAAATGATTTTTTTCAATAATGATTTATTTGTTTTTTTCAATGATTTTTTCAAAAAATATTTTTTTTTCCAAAAATGTTTTATGACCATTTTCAAAAATGATTTTTTTTTTTTTTTATGTTTTTTTTTTCAAAAATAATTTTTTTATAAATGATTTTTTTTTAATTATTTTTTTTAAATAATTTTTTTCAAAAATGATTTATTTATTTTTTCTAAAATGATTTTTTTTTTTCAAATTTCCTAATTTTCCCAAAAAAATTTTTGCAAAAAAAAAAATAATTTTTGAAAAAAAAAATAATTTTTGAAAAAAAATAATTTTTGAAAAAAAAAAATAAAAAAAAAAATAATTTTTGAAAAAAAAAAATAATTTTTGAAAAAAAAAAATAATTTTTGAAAAAAAAAAAATAATTTTTGAAAAAAAAAATATTTTTTGAAACATTGAAACATGATCATCACCCCATGATCATCCAAAACATTATGACCCCCCCATGATCATCCAAAACATTATGACCACAACATGATCAGCCAAAACATTATGACCATTTTATATTTTTCAAAAAATTTTTTTTTTTCAAAAATTATTATTTTTTTTTCAAAAATTTTTTTTTTTTCAAAAATTATAATTTTTTTTTCAAAAAATTTTTTTTTTTTTTAATGATTTTTTTAAATGATTTTTTTTTCAAAAGATTTATTTTTCTAAAAAATTTTTTTCTAAAATTATTTATTTTTCTAAAATTATTTATTTTTCTAAAATTATTTATTTTTCTAAAATTATTTATTTTTCTAAAATTATTTATTTTTTAAAATTTTTATTTTTTAAAATTATTTTTTTTTATTTATTTTTTCTAAAATTATTTAAAAAAAATAAAAAAAAATTTCTAAAATTTTTTTTTTTAAATGATTTTATTTTTTATCTAAAATTATTTTTCTAAATTTTTTTTTTCTAAAATTTTTTTTTTCTAAATTTTTTTTAATTATTTTTTTATGGGGGTCATAATGTTTTGGCTGATCACGGGGGGGGGTCATAATGTTTTGGCTGATAATGTGGAACTACCTATAATTCTCCTCAGAGCTGTGTGGGAGGAGTTATAATTCCCCTCAGAGCTGTGTGGGACTAGTTATAATTCCCCTCAGAGCTGTGTGTCCCCTCCCACTCTAGTTTTGTCCTATGGGACACATTTCGCCGGAAAAACGACGATATTTCGTGAACCATTTGGTATATATATATGGTATATGTAGTGTAAAAGCTGTGGGAGGAGTTAGGGTGGTAAATTTGGCTATAATAAGAATAATAATAATATATATGTGAGATAATATTAATAAACTTAATAAAGGGTCTGGGTCTAGTGTCCCTGTCGGAGGGCGGAGAGAAGGTTGGTGCCATTGTCACATACAACCATTCCTAGCTGAAGCTGGCGTGGCATCAACCACCTCTGAGCCTGCCCCTGCAGAGCTGACACTGACAGAATCTCTGCCCCAGTGTGGCTCCTGTCCCCTAGGCAGACCAACTCAAGCACCGCATGGCATCTTTTAGTCTGACTGCTTGCGTAGCCCCTTTAACGCTTGCGGAGCACCGCTGGTTCAGAGGACAAATCTGCAGAAGAGGCCACAGAGGAAGAAGAGGAGGGTTGGAAGAAAGAGCTGTGGCAGAATCACCACAAGCATTTTGGAGGTGTGGTGGCGGAACAAGCTCCAACAACAATGAACCCTGTCCTTCATCCTTCCCAGCTGGCAGCAGAGTCAGCGGTAATATGCACCTTACTGCTGACCGCCCTGTCCAACGAGGCCAAAACATTGCCTTCCACATGCCGGTAGAGAGCCGGAATTGCCTTCCGTGAAAAGAAATGGCGTTTTGGAACCTGCCACTGAGGTACAGCACATTCCACAAATTCACGAACGGGGCAGAGTCTACCAGCTGAAAAGACAGCAGTTGCAGTACTAGCAACTGCTAGTATTGTGTACTGTGTACACCACCAGAAGTGTAGTAGAAACTGTACACACTGTATTAGATACTATGTACACCGCCTGCACTGTATTAGAAACGGTACTTTGGCTGCACTGTATTTTACACTGTGTACACCACCAGAAGTGTAGTAGAAACTTCACACACTGTATTAGATACTGTGTACACCACCTGCACTGTATTAGCAACTGAACTACGGCTGCACTGTATTGTGTACACCACCAGAAGTGTAGTAGAAACCGTACACAAAAAAAAAAATTTGTGAAAAAAAAAAATATTTTTTGAAAAAAAAAAAATTTTTTTGACATTTTTTTTTTTTTTTAAAACATTATGACCCCCATGATCATCCAAAATATTATGACCATTTTATTTATTAGATACTGTGTACACTGCCTGCACTGTATTAGCAACTGTACTACGGCTACACTTTATTGTGTACTGTGTACACCACCAGAAGTGTAGTAGAAACTGTACACATTGTATTAGATACTGATAGAGAAAATATGCAACTGGTGCAATAGAAGCCGCCCCCTTGGACTTTATAGGCAGAAAGGATTCGAGAAGTATATAAAAGGCAACCAAGTGCCACTTTTATTGAGATACAAAAAGGTAAGTTTTACCAAAAAAACATAGATAGATAGATAGATATCAAACCCAAGGCTAATAATCTAGGCACTGCCAGAGTCAAGCTGAGATCAGTCCATGAAGATTTGTAGCATACATCCCGACATGTTTCGGAAATTTTAATTGGTACATATTTTCCTTCATCAGGGTAGATTTACTTTGGGTGACTTTCTCTGCAACATACATATAATACATAATATATGTGCAGTAATATATAGAAGCAAGTAGTATTATATAGTACATTTCTACAATATTTTGAGTCAGAAGGTATATGTATTTGCCTGTACAGTGGGTTTATTATCCACAGCTGCAAGAAGCCCTTCTTGCAGCTGTGAATAATACACCCACTGTACAGGCAAATACATATACCATTGACCCTTCACTAAAAAAGAAATCTACCATATACCCTCCACCTAGCTCTAATCATAATGCAGCAGTTTTTTTTAAACTGGTATCTGCTGACATCCGGAAAATGAAAAACTTCTCTGGATCTCATGCTAACTTTGATCAATATCCACGACATTGTTATAAAACCCTCTGACAAGGGTGGCAATGTCGTGGTTATGAACAACACTCATTACATCAAAATGTGCATGAAGCTACTAAGCAATTCCGAATGGTACCGACCTATACATAGATTGTTACTAGATAAATTCGCTAAAAATGCGCTAAAGATTTTTATCTGATTATGGATACGGCATTTTGCCATAATGTCTTATCCAATCAACGTTCATAAGGGTGGGGTTCCCGCAAGAGGCCACCTTTTATGCCCTTCCCAAACTGCATAAGCATTCTACTAATCCCCCAAGTAGACCCATCATATCTGGATGTGGAAACCTAACAGAAAATCTCAGTCGTGTAGTAGACAGTCATCTCATACCCTTTGTAACATGTTTGTCATCTTATGCACGTGACAGCATCCACTTTTAGCAAATCATCCAAGATATGCACATTAAGGAAGGAATCCAATTGGTTGCCATAGATGTTGAATCCCTATTCCTCATCAGAAGGGCCTTGCAGCAATGCACCATGTGCTGTCACACGCTAGTGAATGTGAATCTAGTTATTCTGATTTTATTTTAACATCTTTGGAATTCATACTCCACCACAATGCCTTTTGCTTTGATGGTTCCCACTACCCCCAGGTGCAGGGGGTGGCGATGGGGACATGTTGTGCCCCATCGTATGCCAACCCATACCTGGGGGAGTGGGAACATTTGCTGCTTACCAACGACTCGCTATCTGTGTATATGGACCATGTACTTGCATGGTACCATTACGTTGATGACGTGTTTCTTATTTGGGATGGACCTAATGCTCTTTTGCATGAATTCATGGCCTGTATAAATAAAAATGACTTTAATTTGAGTTTAACTATGTCACATAGTACAACTGAAATTCCATTTTTAGATGTACTTATTAAAAAACAGCCAGATGGTGGCCTCTCTAGTGAATTATTCCGTAAACCCACAGCAGGGAATTCATTATTACATGCATCAAGTTTTCACCCTAAACCCTTACTTGCATCAATCCCCTATAGCTAGTACTTGAGGGCACGTCGGAACTGCTCAGATGATGCTAGCTTCAAAAATGAAGCTGACGCTCTGAGGAATAGACTTCCTGAAAGGGGATATTCTAATACATGCCTTAAGAAAGCATATCGAAGAACTATTGGTCTATCCCATCGTGATCTACTGAATACGGAAAAACAATCCTCAAATGACTATACAACTAGAATTATCACCACTTATTCGACACAACACAAAGAAGTCAGACGCATCCTAAATAAATACTGGCACTTACTGATGATGGACTCTTTGCTTGCTCCCTTTATTCCTAACTTACCAGCACTTACCTACAGGAGGGCCACCTCGTGGGTGACAAACTGGTAGCAAGCGAATACAAATCACATAAGGGTGATATATGCAAAACATTGGGAACCTTTGCGTGTGGTGGATGTTCATATTGTCACTATATGGATAGGCGCATACATATTGATCTGCCCAATGGACATACATTTCGTCCAAAACATTATGTAAACTGTAGGACTCCGGGTATAGTGTACCTGCTCACATGTGAATGTGGGTGCTACTATGTCAGGAAGACCATAAACTAATTTTGGAAACTAATATATCAACATATATCCACCATACGCAAATAAGATCCCAATGTACCTATTGGTTGTCATATGGCATTAGTTCACCCAGAATCTATCCCCAAAATACACTTCTTGGCACTTGATCGTATACATTTTCACTCTAGACTTCAATAAACACCTCCTCCAATGCGAATTGAGATGGATATTTAATCTACAGGCCACTTCACCACCAGGCCTTAATGAGGCATTCAACTTTAAATCTTTTTTTCCTGGCTTTGTTTCAGGGGGCTGCGAATTGATATTTTATATTGAATCTATAGCCCCTCTCTTTTTCCTTGTCTTTTTCCTTTTTTTACTAATTTTTAATGTACCATCCTTAGCCACGTTTTCACTCTTTATTTTTAATGCAGATTTAATCTTTTGGCCCATTATATGATCAGGATGGAAAAACAAAATAAATACCACGCTACCCAATAGACCCAAAAAATAATATATAAAGATAGCTGCAGCTCAAAATTGTGAGTTATACACAAATAAGGGAATATAAAGAGAACAAGCTGCGCTAAAATTAAATTACCAAAAAACAGTGAATAACCCCAAAATGATAGCATAAACACAGTGAAGTATTAAAATTAAATTGTGAACATTAACAGTAAATCGTTATGAATGAAAATAAGTCCATAAGTAATATTTCAGTAGACGATCAATAAAGGTGAATAAAACTTCTTATTCAGTGAATGGTCAATGAAGGTGAATGGAAATTCTTATTCGCACAAATAACACCCTTAAGTGTAATCCACCACCGTATAGCATACACACTTACCAGAGGGCAAGCTTGCACAAGCCTGTAGAGTAGCTCAATGTCCGGTCAGCAATGCAGTCCCATTGTGTACGTACGGTGTACGTCGTAGTTTGAACGGGTGTCTACAAGCCGGCCGGCTATTGTTTTTTATCCTTGCTGTTTTTACCTGCAACTTGATGTAAGTGCATTTTCATTTTTTAACCACTTCAGCACCGGGCCATTTTACACCCTTCCTTACCAGAGCACTTTTTGCGATTCGGCACTGCGTCGCTTTAACTAACAATTGCGCGGCCGTGCGACATTACACCCAAACAAAATTGACGTCCTTTTTTTCCCACAAATAGAGCTTTCTTTTGGTGGTATTTGATCGCCCCTGCGGTTTTTATTTTTTGCGCTATAAACAAAAGAAGAGCGACATTTTTGAAAAAAAACACAATATTTTTTACTTTTTGCTATAATAAATATCCCATTTTTTTAAAAAAAAAACAATTTTTTTACTCAGTTTAGACCGATACGTATTCTTCTACATATTTTTGGTAAAAAAAATCGCAATAATCGTATATTGATCGGTTTGCGCAAAAGTTATAGCGTCTACAAAATAGGGGATAGATTTATTGCATTTTTTTTCACTAGTAATGGCGGCGATCTGCGATTTTTTTTAGTGACTGCGACATTGCGGCGGACACTTCGGACACTTTTGACACATTTTTGGAACCATTCACATTTACACAGCGATCGTTGCTATAAAATTGCATTGATTACTGTGTAAATGTGACTGGCAGGGAAGGGGTTAACACTAGGGGGCGCTGCAGGGGTTAATGTGTTCCCTATAGGAGTGATTCTAACTGTGGGGGGAGGGGACTCAAGGGGAGGAGACCGATCATGTGTTCCTCCGTACTGGGATCACATGATCGGTCTCCTCTCCGCTGACAGGACGTGGAGCTGTGTGTTTACACACACAGCTCCACGGTCCCGCACAGTCCCATTGTTTTAACGGGCAATCGCGGGTGCCCGGCGGACATCGCGGCCGCCGGGCACTTGCACCGGGTCCCGAGCGATGCTGCGGGCGCGCGCGCCCCCCAGGCGGCCGGGAATGGGAGGACATCATATGACGCCCACCCAGGATGGGAGATCCACCTTGTGGGCATCATATGACTATGGGCGGGTAGGGAAGTGGATAATAAAAGTGGCTATACTGATTCACACTATGGTGAGCCTTTTTTCACCCCCTTGGGTCCTATCTGTTGATTGATCCATATGCCCACTGGATTGAGACATCCTGGTTGCCTCTGGTTCCATACTGCAGAGGGAAGCTGGGACTGCATTGCTGACCGGACATTGAGCTACTCTACAGGCTTGTGCAATCTTGCCCTCTGGTAAATGTGTATGCTATACGGTGGTGGATTACACTTAAGGGTGTTATTTGTGCGAATAAGAATTTCCATTCACCTTCATTGACCATTCACTGAATAAGAAGTTTTATTCACCTTTATTTATTATTCACCTTTATTGATCATCTACTGAATTATTACTTATGGACTTATTTTCATTCATAACGATTCACTGTTAATGTTCACAATTTAATTTTAATACTTCACTTTGTTTATGCTATCATTTTGGGGGTATTCACTGTGTTTTGGTAATTAAATTTTAGCGCAGCTTGTTCTCTTTATATTCCATTATATGATCAGACCCCAATAAGCCTTTTTTTTCTCTTTTTTTAAGGGAATATGTATATTGTATACAATCCTATGAACTGTCTATGAATATTTCCTTATTGGTATACGGTCATGATCACGATTTTTATTGTAATATGGATGATCTAGCCATTTGTTAATCATGTCCATCTGATAATTAACTGCTATGTATATGCATTCAATTTAATTATAAATTTGTTATTTTTATTTGTTGCTTTTGTTATGGTTTTAAATTTGTTCTATTTTTGTCATATGTTCTTCCTTTTCCCACCCATTTGTTTTTATCTGTGTTTAATCTTCATTGTAAACATGTTGGCTGCCATTGCTCTATTTGGCCACTAGATGGTGCATGGTGCGCTTCTGGGGCTGCGCCATGTATCGCACTTGCCCGGCGGGTGGGCTCCTCCTGTGCATGCCTAGCGGGTGACGATCCGGAGCCCTACCTGGTCCTTTCCACTGGTGACGCGGCGGTACGTGTAGTCTCTGTGTCAGAGAGACACTCTGAGTTCCTGCCCCAGCTGTTTTGATTTACAGCTGATGGGGCGGTACCACCAGCATTATGAAATCAGCTTGTGCTGATTGGGTTTCCCACGCATTCATTCACTATTTAAAGTGCTTATTCACAGTTGGCGTTCTCTCAGTCTGAGGATTGCTGCTTTGATGTCTGCACTGCATAGTTTTTTTATTTTTATTTTTTTTTTTCCACTTCAGACAACCAAGAGAAAGAAATGTTCAGATTGAAATTCATCTATGTCTCTTGTGTTATATTCATCATTGTGGAGGATTTCCTTTTATCACATAGAGAAAAACATACATATAACCTATTCCTCTACCTTAACTTCATGTTCATTTTAATTATCTTTAATCACTTTCTTAAATTTAAAACAAACTATATTTCCTCCCCTTCCCACCCCGGCTCACCCCTCCCCCCCTGTGCCTCTCCTTTTAATCCTCTATTTTTACCTTTCTATGTTTAGGTATCTACTTCTACCCTGCTTGCATTAGTATTTCTGCATACCTCCAGGTTTGTTTAAAATCTTGCCACCTCTTCCATTTACCCGTATCTTCCTCTTCCTCCTCGTCCCCATTGTATCTAAGGTTTTCCAGGTGGAATATCTCTTCCATCTTTCCTATCCAATCTAGATCAGAGGGTGGTTGAACTTGTTGCCACCTCCTGGGGATCAATGCCTTAGCGGCATTTAACATATGGGGAATTAAGGTATTCGTATATGTTTTTATTGGGTCTGGAGTATTATGAAATAGACATGTCCAAGGGTCTTCTTTTATTTTAATCCCTGTAATTTCCTTTACTAGGTCTAGGATCGTTTTCCAATATTCCTTGATTTTTGGACACGTCCACCAAATATGGGCCATATTCCCCCGTTCCCCACACCCTCTCCAACATTCCTGTGAAGTCCCGGGCTGAAATTTATTCATTCTGTTCGGTGTAATATACCATCTTGCGAGACATTTATAGTTCATTTCTGCGGTTCTACTGTCTGTCGCTGAGTTGTGTGCTAACTTCAAAATTTTTTTAATATTGTGTTTGTATCCGTGTGAGTCCAGTTCGTTTCCCCATTTTATGAGGAATGGGGGTACCTCCGGCCGGCCCTCTTCGATGAGCATTTTATATAGATAGGATGTGTCTCTTTTTTTTCCCTTTTAATCCTTTTGTTCCACATATTTTTTCCAAGAAGGTATAGTTATCTTTGGTTCTCATAGGTTGTGGCAGGCTCCCCACGAAGTTCGTCAGCTGGCGGTAGCGCCATTCGTTTACATTTATGTGTGCTGTGTTCTGTTGTATTTCTGCCAGTGACTTTATTTTTCCTTTCTCTATTATCTCACCCAATTGTGTATTTTCTTCTATCCAGTGTCCCCCCCATTCTATCTTTCCTGGTGGGAAATAATCATTGTTTTTCAGTGGCATTAATAGTGAATTATAGCTCCACCCGTGTTGTTTGTGTATTAAGTCCCATATTTTAAAAACGTGCCTGGTGATCCTCTGTGTCTTTACTCCTAAATCCCTAAGTTTCGGTGCGCACCATATCGTACTTCTTAACTTTACTTCACTAATGTCGTTTTCTATGTGCACCCATTGTTTTTGAGTATCCTTCCGTGTCCACTCTACCGCTCTTGAGAGTATTACCGCATGATAATATTTTTTTATATCGGGGACCCCCAGGCCCCCCTTTTCTTTACTTTGTTTTAGCGTGTCTCTTGAAATCCTGGTTTTCTTACTTAGCCATATAAAATTATTTATAATTAATTTTAGACTCTGAAAATAATAGTCAGGAAGAGGGATAGGGATCATGTGAAATTTATATGTAATTTTTGGAAGAATCACCATTTTCACCGCATTTATTCGGCCTATCCAAGATAAAGGCCTATACTGGATCTTCTTAATTTCATTCCTTATTTCTTCCAACAGCGGGAGGAAGTTCTCACTATATAGCTTTTCCATGGAGTTTACAAGTTTAACCCCTAAATATTTTAGGCCCTTTTGTTTCCATGGAAACTGATATTCTCTTTGTAGCACAAGGGCTTCTTTTTTTCCAATATTGATGTTTAAAATTTCTGACTTGTTGATGTTTATTTTAAAGTTCGATATATCTCCATATATTTTTAGGGTCTCCAATAATTTTGGCATTGATTTTTTAGGTTCCGTCATATAGAACAATAGATCGTCCGCAAACGCAGCTACTTTATGTTCGGTCTGCCCTATCTTGATTCCTTTTATATTATTATCTCGTCTGACCGTGGCTAGTAATGGTTCCAATGAAAGAACGAACAGCAACGGGGACAGGGGACAGCCCTGTCTCGTCCCGTTGCTCATAGTGAAGGGGGATGAATGGTCTCCATTGATCTTTATTATTGCAGTTGGTTTTTCATATAAAATTCCAATTCTCTGTAACATCCTGGGGCCAAGGCCTATATATTTTAATGTTTCCATCATGAGCCCCCAGTCTACCCTGTCGAAGGCCTTCTCGGCATCTATCGACAGGAATAGACCTGGGGGCCCCTCTGACTTTAATTTTTGTAGTAATAATAGGGTTCTGATTCCATTATCCCGTCCCTCTCTAGAGGCCACAAAGCCCACCTGATCTACATGGATCAAATCATTCATATATTTTTTTAATCTATTTGCTAGGATTTTTGCATACAGCTTGGTGTCAAAATTAAGGAGGGATATTGGTCTAAAACTTGAGCAGCAGCTGTCATCTTTTCCTTCTTTAGAAATAAGGGTTATTAAGGCCTTTTGTGCCTCTCGGCTTAGTCCATAATCTGCTCCCAGTCCATTGAAATATTTACACATTCTAGGCACCAGGATTTTACTAAATTTTTTAAGGTAAAGAATCGGGAAGCCGTCCGGTCCCGGGCTTTTCCCTACTTTTGTGTCTGCCATCGCTTGGAGAAGCTCACTTTCCGAGATAGGTAATTCCAGATCTGACTTGTCTTCCATAGATATCTGGGTAAGTCCTGAATTCTTTAAAAATTCTCTGATTTTATTTTATTTTTTTTCCGGGTCCTTAATCTCTTTATCCACGTTATATAGGGCTTTATAATAATACTGGAAGACCTCTGCAATCTCGTTGGACTTGAAGACTAGATCACCCTGTCTATTGCGAATTTTTTCGATGAAGTTTCTGGCTTTATTCTTCTTCAAGGTTTTAGCTAAATGTTTTCCAATTTTATTACCTCCTATATATTTCTGTATTTGGGTCGCATTAAAAACGTTTTTCGTATCCTGGGTCATTATGTCCTTTAATTCTTCTCTTTTCATTATAAGGTTATGATATATCTCTTGCCGATGGCCCCCTGGTTTCTTATGCAGTTGCTCCAGGCTGTATATATCTTCAGTTATCTTTTTAATTTTTTTTGTTCTTTCTTTTATTTTCCCTGAACCCATCGCAATAAAGATACCCCTGATATATGCCTTGTGTGTTTCCCATAATACTGAGTCTGAAATGTCGACTGATTCGTTATTTTCAAAAAACATAATTAGTTCTTCCTGTATTTTTTCAATGTCTTGCTTCTCCGAGAGCAAAGCTTCATTTAATCGCCAGTTCGAGAGGGGTTTTAATATATTAATTTCTTCTATTGTCATCATGACTGGTGCATGGTCTTATAAGGTAGCTATCTCTATATGGGCGTCCGTGACCCTAGATAACGTATAATGATCCACAAAAAAATAGTCAATGCGTGTGTACGTCCCGTGAACGGGGGAAAAGAAAGTATAATCTCGTGTTTTTGGGTTCATAATTCGCCACACATCCATCAGTTGATTTCGGTGGAGGGTTTTCTTCAGTTTTTTTAAAGATAGTTTTCCCGTCTCCCGCACTCTTGACGTACTGTCCTCATCTGGATTCATGCATAGGTTTAAGTCCCCTGCCAGTATAGTCATCCCCCGTCCAAAACTGGCTAGCATACGTATCATTTTCTTGACATATTCTGTTGGATTTTTATTTGGTACATAAATGTTTGCTAAGGTAACTTGTATCCCATTCATATGACCACGTAAAAGAAGAAACCGCCCTTCTGGGTCTACTACTCTCTCCTCTTCTCTGAACTGAATTCCCTCGGAGAAACCTATCGCGACCCCTTTAGCTTTCCTGGTAGTTGAATCTGCATATATCCAAGTAGGGAATTTTTTGGAATATAGTTTTATATTAGCTCCCTGAAAGAGGTGGGTTTCCTGGAGGAACACTATATCTGTCTGATAGCGTTTAAGCTCTGTTAATATTTTGTGCCTTTTAGCAGGGTTGTTCAGGCCTCGGACATTATATGTTAAAAACCTAATCTGGGACTTTTATTTTGTTTTTGTTTTTTACGGAGAGGCACCTCCCTTCTTTTACCCACCCTCCCTCCCTCCCCCCTCCCTGCACCCCCCCCTCCCAACCTCCCCCCCCTCCTTTCTTATGGTCACTATTGACCTCCAGACCATTGGCCGATCAGAAATATTCTTCTCCGCCTTTGGGCTTCTTACTCAGAGGTTTAGGCTCAGACCCCATTCCCCCTTCTACCCCTCTCCCCCTGTTGATACAGGTGGGGGTAAAACGGTCCCTTGGCCAAAGAGGATTTCCACCCAGGTCTCACCCTCTCCCCTTCCTCTCCTTCCCCCCCTCCCCCCTACCCCACCCCATATGGACAACTAACTGCATCTTATGAGAATTTCAGGAGCTACCCCCATAGGAAGGGAGGGCCCTGATCCTCTCAAGGTTGTCACTTCTCCTTCCCTCCTTCTCACTCCAGACCTTCCCTTTCTGACCATTCTGGGATTTCTACTACTTGTAGATTTAAATTTTTACAAAACTCTGTTAGATCTTCAGGGAATCTTAGCTTTGCCGATCTGCCTTCTCTATACCCTATCAGGCATGCCGGGAAACCCCAGCTGTATTTTACATTGTCCAGACGCATTTGATTTAATAGTGGCTTAAGCATCCGTCTCCTAGCCAGTGTTTCTGGGGACAGGTCCAAGAAGATTTGGAGATCTATTCCCCTAAATTGCAGGGGGGGTTTTCCTCTCAAGTTAGACCATATCTTAGTTTTATCACTATAGTTCTGGAATCTAACCAGGATATCTCTAGGGGTGTCTGTTGGTATATGTTGTGGTTTCCTGACTCTATGTATCCTTTCAATTCTCAAATCCCATTCTGGGGTTTTATTTAGTAGAGGGTTAAATATTTCCTTTATGGTTTTTATAAGATCTTCCCCATTCTCCTCTTGGAGTGATCGTATTCTGAGGTTCTGCCTTCTACTTTGGTTTTCCTGTTCCTCCAGTTTATACAGAGTCCTCCTTTGATTTATCTTAACCGTTCTGAGCTGGTCTTTAAGATCCGATATTTCATGTGTATGTTTGTCTGTATTATGTTCCACTTCCTCTACTCGGGTCAACACCTGTGTTAAATCCGTTCGTAGTGCCACTATTTCGTTTTTAATTGATTTTTCCATTTTCGTCAGTATTTCTGCCAGGATTGTCTTGGTTAACATTTGGGTATTCTCCCTCTGTTCCTCAGTCCTGCTACTATCTGTTTCACTTTGGGTACTAATATTTCCTCTTGCAGCCTCAGGAGTTTCCTCCTTCTTTTTGTTCACCTCCTTCTTTTTTCCCTGTTTCGTTGATTGTTTTTCCATAACTGGACTCTTGGGGCTCAGTCCCTGGACCAAATATTGCTTAATTGTACTTATATTTGCCTTTTCTTTTGGTGTTTTGGGTTCCGTTCCTTTGGTGGCTCTGCTAGTCATACTAAAATTTTTATTTAGGGCCCACCTCTTCTCTATGCTTACGGAATTTTGTAGTGCAGGGGGAGGGCGGGGGAAAGAGAGAAGAGTACAACCGCCACGTAACCCTTAGTAGTTCAGTGTATATGCGGCCCAATTGCCCTGACCGCCACTTTGGCATGGTCAATAATGCTATATTAAAGAAAATGTGTGTGTCCAATACGCTGCTCTCATATATAGTCCCCTAGCCGTTTTCCAGCTAGTAATCCTTAAGCGTATGTAGGTCCTACTGGCATAAAACACATATTGGGCATATAGCTTTCCAGGCCAATTATTGCTCCTTCTTTCCCAGGCCACCTACACCAAACAATTTCCAGCTAGAAAACCGAAGGAGAGAAAAAAAAAAAAGGCAAAAGAAGCAGGCATGTACCACACCCTGAGGAGCCCGGAAGGTTGGAATATGAAAAAAACGGGTACAAAGACAGAAGGGCAAGCACCCTACGGTACATAATTTAGGATAGTTCAGGACCAGGGGTGAGAGGATCATCAGTGGGGGGTAGACAGGAGTATCCCTCCCTCCACCGTCCCTTATTTCTGGCCATTATATAAAAATGCACCTCTTCTCATACAGTTAGTTGAAGCATTTGGGAGACCATCGGGGGATAGGTAGTTCAGGTGGATATGATTTGATTCAGAATTTATGGCCCCCTTATAAACCGATATTGCGTTTTCTGTCGTTGACCTGTGGGGGGGGAGGGGGGTTTAGCCCTCCCTTTTCACCTGATATATCTACCACACACCTTCCCCTTTTTCCTCCATACAGCAATGTTATCTGCTTTCCTTCTTATATTGCTGTTATTTGTCTATTATAGTCCTCCTTTAAACAATCATCTTGCAGATACACACCACCAGCATTTTATGAGGTCTGTTCACTTACCCCGTCCAGGAGAGATCCTTAGTATTGATTTTTTTTCCTTCCCCTTAACATGGGGTCTTACCCTTCCACGCCGTTTTTTTTTTTTTCCTGCTGGGGTGATGAGGTGGTTTCACTTCTGCTTTGAGTTGATCCAGCGCTTTACAGTACATCAGGTACGGGGTAGGGAGTTGATGGCAGCTATATGGGAGGGGGGGGAACGGGGGCTCACTCCCATCTGTACGGCTGCTTCCTTGCTGTCATCAGTAGCGGGTGTCCCGCTTACGCTAGCCGGCTCCTATGGATCTCCTGAGCGCTGGGCTTCATCCGCGTGTGTCGCGCCGCTCATCCCCCGGCGTGCACCTCCTCCTCTCCGTCCGGCCGTCACTCCCTAGGTCCAGCCCCTCCCTCTGTGGTGCATCACCGCCCTACGTCCTCGCGTCTACCTCCATGCCCTGCACTGCATAGTTAACCGCTTAAGGACCGCCTCCTGTAGATTTACATCAACAGAATGGCATGGCTGGGCAAAAGCACGTACCGGTACGTCCCCTTTAATTGCCCAGTCGTGGGTCGCGCTCGAGACTCGGTCCTGAGCCCCGGGACCGCGGCCGCGGGACCAGCGGACCCGATCGCTGCAGGTGTCCCGCGATCGGGTCACAGAGCTGAAGAACGGGGAGATGTCTGTGTAAACAAACCTCTCCCCGTGCTTCCTACACTGCCTGTCACTGATCGGCTGTTCCCTGTCATCGGGAAAGCCAAATAGTGACGTCAGACGTAAAGCCACGCCCCCCTACTGTAAAAAAAAACAAACACACACTGACGTAACCCCTCCCCGCCCCCTAGTGGTTAACTCCTTCACTGCCAGTGTCATTTACATAGGAATCAGTGCATTTAAATAGCACTGATTTCTGTATAAATGACAATGGTGTCAAAAATGTCCGATGTGTCCGCCATAATGTCGCAGTCACAATAAAAATCACTGATCGCCGCCATTACTAGTAAAAAAAAAAAATATTAATAAAAATGCTATAAAACTATCCCCTATTTTGTAAACGCTATAACTTTTGCGCAAACCAATCAATAATCGCTAATTGCGTTTTTTTTACCAAAAATATGTAGAAGAATACGTATCGGCCTAAACTGAGGAAAAAAAAAATGTTTGATGTATTTTTGGGGGGGATTTATTATAACAAAAAGTAAAAAATATTGAATTTTTTTCAAAATTGTCGCTCTATTTTTGTATATAGCGCAAAAAATAAAAACCGCATAGGCGAGCAAATACTACCAAAAGAAAGCTCTATTTGTGGGAAAAAAAGGACGCCAATTTTGTTTGGGAGCCACATCGCACGACCGTGCAATTGTCAGTTAAAGCGACGCAGTGCAGAATCGCAAAAAGGGGCCTGGTCCTTTGGCTGCAAATTGGTCTGGGGCTTAAGTGGTTAACACCACAAGTGAAAAATAAAATTTACTTCAATCTTGTTTAGGCAATTCAGGGCAATATGTGCACCTTACCTGCTATGTCAGCACAGTTTCTGTGCTTTAATATTAAAAAATCTATTTATGTTTATTTACCCATGTTTTATCAGATAGTGGCACATGACACCGGGGAGGGAAAATGGCTAATTGAGCCCAATTTGGACATTTTCACTTAGGGGTGTACTCACTTTTGTTGCCAGCGGTTTAGACATTAATTGCTGTGTGTTGAGTTATTTTGAGGGGACAGCAAATTTACACTGTTATACAAGCTGTACACTCACTACTTTACATTGTAGCAAAGTGTCATTTCTTCAGTGTTGTCACATAAAAAGATATAATAAAATATTTTCAAAAATGTGAGGGGTGTACTCACTTTTGTGAGATACTGTATATCAAATACACTGCCACTAACTGAATAGCCTGCCTGCTTAATCTAAATCAAGCTATCTATCTGTCCACAACAACAACACTGCACACGGCCGGTGCATAAGCAGCCTTATATAGTGTGGGGCCTGGACTCTGCCTTTGGCAAATTAAGGCTCTCTTAGCAGAGTGCGCTGTCATTGACCAAAGCATGCAGGTCAGGTGCATGCTTTGGCCAATCAGCACACAGCAATGCACTGTGATCGCGCAGTGCATTATGGGGTGTTTCCGCAGTGTTTGAATTTGCCGTGAACGCCCCATAATGTTTACTCTTCTGCGAACGGGCGAACACCCAATGTTCGAGTCAAACTTATGTTCGACCTGAACATCAAGCTCATCCCTAATTGGCAGTTATCGCAAACGCTTGATTGCAGTTGTTGCCACCAAGGGTGGCACAACCAGTTATTAGGTTTAGGGGGCAATTATTTTTTCACATAAAGCCATGCAGGTTCGGAGAGCTTTTTTGCCTTAATAAATGAAACTGCATTTTGTATGTACTCGGGTTATCTTTGTGTAATAATACATTTTTTTGATGATCTGAGTCATTTAAGTATAACAAATATGCAAAAAAAATAAAAAATCAGAAAGGGGGCAAATTCTTTTTCAGAGCATTGTACATTCGAATAATAATGTGGTGTTGTCTCAGGAGCCAGAACTTTGCTTGGTCTCCTGTTATGCTAGAAATGTTATTATTCATGAACAGAAAGATATTAATACTAATAACTATATCCTTCTTGTTGATCAAAGAAGTTATATGTTACCATAAGAAGTTATAGGTTACCATAAGAGGTCATGGTTAAACATCTGAAAAGGTGTGTGGATGTTATGACTTGACTAATATGTCTATTCTACTGTAACAGTAGCCTCTTCAGATATTAATACAGAAATCAAGAATATGATCAACAAATTGTTTTCCAGCCTTACCATTGAAAACATTGTACCCTGCGTCAGAACTCCTCTTAACAAATCTGGTCAAGCAGTGCATTCAAAATATTAAAATTCCTTGATGAATGGATATTAGCTTGCAGGAGCTGCTGTTCTTAGGCAGACTTTATTTGCACACAAACTGCCCTAGGAAATGTTTATGTGTGATGTCTAACCTCTTTGATGGAAAACATTGAAATCCAATGCATGAAAGGGTGGGCTAGAGACAGTAAGGCTGGGGAGGAAAGAGAAAGATGATGCTAGACATCCTTGAGTCAGGCAATGAGGTGGACTCTATCTCACTCTGTACAGATTCTAATGCATGTTGTGAGGAGCTCACAGTGTGCAGTGAATCAGAGTATACAATTTCAGTACAAGAAAGGAATTGTACTACTGTGCAAAAAAAGAAAAACAATAAGGAAGGAGTTCAGCTTAGCTTTAAATACTTTACTACACTAATAATCCCTGACAAGCTCTTATGATTAGGGACAATGCTATGTAGAATATGATGTGTGTTAACCCCATCCAGGGGCGGACTGTCCATTTGGCCACTCAGGCACTGCCCGAGGGCCCCGGGCCACTAGGGGGCCCCATCAGGGTTGCCAGTAAAACCAGGGACAGTAAGTAAAAATCTGTGTTTTTTTATATCTGTTTCTGAAATGTCCCTTAACAACATCCTAAAAATCCAGAGATTATAGCTGCCCCACCTCTCCAGTACCTTCTCAGCCAATAGAAACATGTCTGTGTATACTGTGTGTACATGTATGTGTATACTGTGTGATTGTATACTGTGTGGCACCATAATCTTTGATTGCCTGGGGGCCCCATAATCTCCTATTGCCAGGGGGCCCCATGAGTTGTCAGTCTGCCCCTGACTCCATCTACATATATTTCATTCTGTGGATCAGTGGATTAAACCAACTGATTAACATTGGTCTATTATATATAGATCTAGATCAGGAGGGAGTTTCCAAATCAGATAATTATGTGGAACTCCACTCTGTTCTACTTCAACCAGAACAAGAATTTTTTTTTTTTACAGAAATTATACTATACCTTTTTATAATTGACAGTGTGCACATTTGACTAGTATAATCTGTGAGTGTGAGTACAGCAACAGGGGAAAAGCCATCTACATTCTATAAAAACATAAATCCCCCATAGGAAATAAAGGGACAAGTAGGGAAAGAGAATTAACACAATAAAAACATTGCTCTTGAGAAATCTGTGGTGCATTTATACTGCAATGTATCCTGTAATGATCATTTTAAAGGAGCGATGTTTAAAGCACATAAATATTTGATGTATAATGTTGTCAGAATGTTTATACTGAAATATTAAAATAGTATTGTAATTATGAAAATATGCAAATCTTTGATTTGGGAGACTTACAATTTTCTAACAATACAAACAAGAAATTTAAGTTTGTTTACCGTGCTATTTTGAAGACAAGTGACACAAATTATATTGCTTAAAAATATATATTTATTAACTAAAAAATACAGTGCAAATAATATCAGGTATATTTTGTGAATAAAACAAATAAATGGATATATAAATGTATGCTTCTACATATCAGAGATGATGATGATAAAGATAATATTCACAGTTCTATACAAGCGCCATAACAAAATACCACATTTGAATGATACTTGTATATTTAAGGCTTGGAAATTGTGAATGGCTTCCGTGACTCCACGGACTTATGTAAACAATTTTGTTTACCTTAAACACAGTGTTATCTTAAAGGGGAGTTCCAGGCATTTTAAAAAAGTCAGCAGCTACAAAAAGTGTAGTTGCTGACTTTTAAAAAAAATGACACTTACCTGTTCCACGGTCCAGCGATGCGGCCGAACGTTTACGTGTCGCTCCTCTCCCCCTCCTCTTCGCCGGCACCGCCATTCCCACTAAGGGCACCCGGCCGTGACACATTTTTGGGACCATTGTCATTCTATTTAAATGCATTGATTCCTTATAAATGACACGGGCAGTGCACGAGTTAACGCATGCGCGAGCCGCGCTGCGCTCCCGGTGTGGATAGGCGATCTCCTGGGACCTGTCACGTGACCCAGGAGATCGCCTAGAGGGAGGAGTCGCCTAGGCGGTTACTGGGCGGAAGGAGGAAGTGGGACAGGAAGTCCCCTCCTAATGAAGCCCCCACTCCCCCCCAAAAAAAATTACATGCCAAATGTGGCATGTAAGGGGGTGAGGAGTGCTTAAAGCGGAAGTTCCATTTTTAAGTGGAACTCCGCTTTAAACTATGTGATTCTTCTCAAACAAACAGATCTTCTAAGGCCCCTTTCACACGGACGGTCCGTTCAGGTCCGCCTGTCAGTTTTTTAGGCTGACCTGAACGGACGCTCCATAGACCCCTATGGAGGGAGGGATGTCAGCGGTGACATGTCCGCTGACATCCGACCAGCTCCGATCCGAAAAAGTGTGACGAAGGAAAACCCCATTTTTCCATCCGTCGTAATCCAATCCCCCATAGGGGAGAGCGGCGCTCTGACAGGTCCGTCCCTGCATAGAGTGCAGAGACAGACCTGTCATCTTCCTGCTCAGCGGGGGATCGACTGAGCGATCCCCCGCTGTGCAGAATGGGCTCCGTACACGGACACGTCCGTGTGAAAGAGCCCTAACACTCTTAAATGTGCACAAACAAAATGTTATATTGTACACAGCTTGATAATTTGATCAAGTCTTCTGTTAAATTTAGATTGAATCAATGGTTTAACACATACTTTAACCAATCCAATTCTAAATCTTATAAGTCAGAATAGTGAGATATTACAATTTATGTATCTCCCTTGTTTTAGAAGCTAAACAAATTCGTACTGCAGTTAGAATTCCCTTCACTCCAAAACAGAACTAACAATAGATTGGATTAGTCAAACATATTCTCAGCCAAACAATTCAATTACCTAAAAAGGTATAATTTGGAAAGATCAATACTTTACCAAAACTCTAATGCCGCGTACACACGGTCGGAATTCCCGTCGGAAAAAGCTCTGATGCTTTTCCTGGCGGAATTCCAACGGAATTTGGCTTAAACTGTCTTGCCTACACACGGTCACACCAAATTCCGACGGTCAGTAACACAGCGGCATAAAACACGTTCGACAGCACTATAAAAGGGAAGTTTAATGCTTCCGAGCATGCGTCAAATTGTTTCCGAGCATGCGTCAGAATTTTGCGTGTCGGAATTGCATACACACGATCGGAAAATCCGATAGAAAGGTTTTCCGTCGGAAAAATTGAGAACATGTTCTTAATCCAAAGTCCGTCGGAAATTCCAACAGAAAAAGACTGACCGTGTGTACTCGGCATAAGAAGTCTGTCATCTTGAGAAGTTTCAAAATAGGCAGTGAGCCATAGACTGCTCCTTGGAGATCTTTCCTTCAGCCTCAATAGAGAAGGAATCGTTCAGCCATCTTCCAATCTCTCTCCCATCAGCTTCCAGATCTATTGTCTATAGCTACTTTTATCTAACCCTAAAAGTGGGTGTGTATCTAATTACCATGCAGCTGATGATGTCATATGACAATGTTGTTTTTATTCGTTTCCATGGCAATATGCATGTGTGGCCATCTTGGATTCTTACTATCTTCCCCTCTAGGGGGCACTGTTGTATCAGAAATTACTTCTAATGTGATTGACATGACCTTCTGACCTTGGCTTAGCAAAACACCATTAATTGTGTAATGGTTGACAATCAGGTGTCACTATCCCCAGCCATCCTGGCACTTCTTAAAATATATGACTATGAGAACATGTACCCAAACAATTAGCTGTGTTGGTTTGTACATTCCTAGAACCTGAAATCACCAAAATATAACTCTTAGCCTAAAAAGTTATTTATGAATGGTTCCCTAAATAAGATACCATGTTTGCAACCTTATAATAATAATAATATGTATGTATTTAATGGGTTTATATATGAATAACTAATACAAATATACTTATAACCATATTATAAAAGAAAACATCATTTAAAATACAATACGATAGGAATTGTGAATAAGCCCTCTGGTTTCTATGTTGCTTAAATCTGGAAATACCAATTAGGTCTGTAAAGCTCATGTTCCCTTATCTTGACTAAGTGTTCAATTTATGGTCTGGGAAGGTGGTACAGACAAGACTTATACAACCTCCATGTAAGACAGAAAAACAATGTCTTCTTTAAAGACAGTGAACTCAAATTAACCTCGAAAAAGAACAACTCCTTAACGAGATGGCTTTGGTTCTGCTCAAAGCATTCATAAAAAATATACATAATAGAAACATATGAAAAATTATACAATATGCGACTTTATATATATGAATATAAATTCTTTAAACCCCAAATGTTCTGACAATGTATATCCTGTATTTGATTAATTGGATCAGAACTACTAACTAATTTTGTAATTGTTTTTGTTTTGTCCGGTAAATGGGAACTATGTCTAATGCCGCGTACACACGTGCGGACTTTGTCCGCCGGACCTAGTCCAGCGGACAATCTGCCAGACTTTCCAGCGGGGCTTCGCCGGACTTTCCGAGCGTGTGACTTGCCCACGCGCGGACTTCTCCGGCGGACAATCCGCTGGCCAAAGTCTGCGGGACTTTTGAAAATGAACGGACTTGCCCACACACGGAGCAGTCCGTTCATTTAGAACGTAACTTCAGGTTACGTAGCTAGCGTAGGCAGTAAATGCCGGCGCGCTAGCTCCGTCACCTGGCATGGATTTAAAGGGACTCCCCATGCCGAAAAACGGCGTGGGGGTTCCCCCCAAATCCATCTCAGACCCTTATCCGAGCACGCAGCCTGGCCGGCCAGGAAAGGGGTGGGGACGAACGAGCGCCCCCCCCTCCTGAGCCGTACCAGGCCGCGTGCCCTCAACATGGGGGGTGCCCTGGGGAAAGGGGGGGCCGTGCAGCCCCCCCACCCCAAAGCACCTTGCCCCTATGTTGATGAGGACAAGGGCCTCTTCCCGACAACCCTGGCCGTTGGTTGTCGGGGTCTGCGGGCGGGGGCTTATCGGAATCTGGGAGCCCCCTTTTCTAAGGGGGCCCTCAGATCCCGGCCTCCCACCCTATGTGAATAAGTATGGGGTACGATGTACCCCTACCCATTCACCTAAGGTGTAAAATGTAAAGTAAAAAAAACACACACACTTTTCAAAAAATATTTTATTGCACAGCTCCGGGGGTCTTCTTCCGTCTTGGGGGTCTTCTCGCCGGACTCCTCCGCCATTTACCTAGCTCTTTTACCGAGCGGGTGAAGTCCGGCTACCTTCTTCGTCGTCGCCGCCGTCGTCTGGGGGTCTCGATCCGCCTTCGGGGGTCTTCCGGGGTCTTCCGAGGGTCTTCCGGGGTCTCTTCTGTTCTTGCGGCGGTCGTCGTTTTCCGCGCCGCCGGCGCCTTCTTCTTCTTCTTCTTCTTCTTCTACCGATGTTGACCCGTCGCTCTCTCTGGCCGGAATGGCAGAGCCGCGCTGTGCTGGGACTTATATAGGGACATGGGGACAGGGTCACATGCTCATGTCACATGGTGACCCCGCCCCCTTGTGATGTCACAGTCCCGGAGGATGCTGGGACTGTGACATCACAGGGGGCGGGGTCACCATGTGACATGAGCATGTGACCCTGTCCCCATGTCCCTATATAAGTCCCAGCACAGCGCGGCTCTGCCATTCCGGCCAGAGAGAGCGACGGGTCAACATCGGAAGAAGAAGAATAAGAAGAAGGAAAACGACGACAGCCGCAAGAACAGAAGAGACCCCGGAAGACCCCGAAGGCGGATCGAGACCCCCAGTTGACGGCGGCGACGACGAAGAAGGTAGCCGGACTTCTCCGCTCGGTAAAAGAGCTAGGTAAATGGCGGAGGAGTCCGGCGAGAAGACCCCCAAGACGGAAGAAGACCCCCGGAGCTGTGCAATAAAATATTTTTTCAAAAGTGTGTGTGTTTTTTTACTTTACATTTTACACCTTAGGTCAACATGGGGACAAGGTGCTTTGGGGTGGGGGGGCTGCACGGCCCCCCCTTTCCCCAGGGCACCCCCCATGTTGAGGGCACGCGGCCTGGTACGGCTCAGGAGGGGGGGGCGCTCGTTCGTCCCCACCCCTTTCCTGGCCGGCCAGGCTGCGTGCTCGGATAAGGGTCTGAGATGGATTCGGGGGGAACCCCCACGCCGTTTTTCGGCGTGGGGAGTCCCTTTAAATCCATGCCAGGTGACGGAGCTAGCGTGCCGGCATTTACTGCCTACGCTAGCTACGTAACCTGAAGTCACCTGCTAAATGAACGATGAGCGGCAAGTCCGTTCATTTTCAAGAGTCCGGCGGACTAGCCTACTAACGGCGGGATTGTCCGCCGGACTGCCAAGTCCAGCGGATAATTTTAAAACAAAACTTAAAACTTTGGTCCGCCGGACTTTTGGGAAAAAAAGTCCGCCGACGCCCACACATGAGGGGATTGTCCGCTGGACTTGAGTCCAGAGGATAATCCCGCGGGATAGTCCCTTCGTGTGTACGCGGCATTAGGCATACTGCATTTTTTATATTTATTGTCAGCAGGTGGAGCTCTAAGAAAATTTTCATATGTTTACCAGGCTATACTTAACTGTTTTGCATGAAAAAAATTGCAGAGCTGAATAGTTGAAATTCTAATTACACATACACAACTCATATTGTGATCAAAATCCCTACTTCTCTTTCATCTCCTCCCTCTCCCTCCAATCTGTAGGGATTTCTACAAAGTTTTAACCAGAAAAAAAGTCTCCAAAAAAACTATTATACTCTCTCTTTAGAAAGGCTACATTGTGCTGTGTATGTGGTGCTCCTTGTATTAGATATTTATTTGAAAAAAACATTTTTTTTTTTATATAAATATAAAGTTTTAAAACTAATAGATAAAAAGTATTAAAATTGAGCCCCTTGTAGTTTACCTTTACTGTCCACACTAAACTGAACAGTTGCTCAGGTCTGTGCTATATGGATATCTGAAATTACTGATATTTCACTTCTTGACCTTACTAGATAAATAAGTCATACAAATGGCCTGGAGCTAAAACAAAAACACACAAGTTAGACTCATGAGCTAAAGGCACCACTTGTAGTCAGTTCACAGGATGAGCTAAAAAGCAAAATGGAGCATGCTGACCTGATTCTTCAGTTATTGCTACTTCAAGAGATGAGTGAACAAGTTACAATCTGCTCCATTAATAGTTCACCTGATTCAACCCTACAGTATGAGAATTTTAGCAATATCTTTTTGAGAAAAAGAAGCAAAAAAAAAATATTAATTCAGTTTCTCTTTTGACACACTTCTGGTTATTGTGGAAAAGTATAATTTGTTAAGGTAATTGTCAATTTTGAAAGTTACGTTTTTGACCAGTGAGCAGTATCTGTGTAATCAGTATCTGAAAACAGCAGGAAGGTCCTAAATAAAAATAAGATTTATTTTTTTACCCCTTGCTGTCTTCAGGCCCGTTGCAACAGGACAGACAACACAAGCAATTGCTTGGGGCCCCCGAGCTGGCCTGAGGCCCCAGTTGCCGCTTCCTATAAGCAGGGCCGTCTTTAGCACAGGGCAAATGGGACTCATGCCCTGGGCCCAATCTTTGTAGGGGGGCCCGCACTACCCGTGAATTGGGGCCCCCGATGAAGGCTTTGCAGAATGCACAGAGGACACGGGAGGCTGTATTCCCAATCTAGCCAGCAGAGAGGGGGCGGGGCCGGGAGCTCCACTGACCCCGCCCCATGTAGCCTGTATGCTCGGAGAGGGCGTGTCAGTGGAGCTTTCAGCTCCACCCCCTCTATACTGGCTGGGGAATACAGAGGTCTGGGGGTGGGAGCTCCACTGATGCACCCACTCCGATCACTGCTCTAACTACAGCCGATCTGTTCCGAGTGGAGCTCCAGGCCCCGCCCCCTCTCTGCTGGCTAGTGGGCAAATACAGCCTCCTGTGTCCTCTGTGCACTCTGCAAAGCTGTCATTGGGGCCCCAATTCACAGGTCATCTCATGCAGTGTGAAAATTTTTTAAATACTGCGCTGTCTGTTAAACCACTCTACTGTGTATGTGATAGACGTGTAAATACTGCTGCAACTTAAAATGTGAGACACACACAATGATAGAAATTTGCAAAGCATTAAGCTGTGCAAAAATGATTATAGTGAATAGATTATGATGCCATGTATTCACCTGTATGTACTTAAAATATATTTAAGGTGACTTAAATTCACTTTATAAGATACTCATATATGTTATGACAATAACTAAGGAGACTATACTGGCTCCCAAACCGCTTTCTGTACACTGTAGCTGCTAATTAAGAGCATACGGCAAAAACAATTGCACTAAAAGCATAAAACAAAAAACATAGTTCTTTGAAGGTTATAAAACTCAAAGAATTCCAAGAGTCCAGAAAATATCCAAAAATTCTATTTGAGAAATATTTCCAGAAAAAGTTCAAACAAAAATCCTCCATTCATTGGTTAATGGTGACTTCAAGCAGAAAAACACCCAAGAAATAGTGACTTGATTGGGATAGGAAAGATTCCTCCACCTGAGATATAACTGCTGAAATGATCTCTTTTGAAGGAGATCAGAAATCGCCTGTGGCTTATTCCCCAGCCCGGGTATCTATGCTCGCCAGCAAGATGTCCCCACTTCTCAGCCTGATATTCTTGGAATTGCCCGCAGTCAGTTTATCCTCGTATTAAACATAAAAAGAGAAGGCTTCCATAGCGTAACTCAATTTCAATTTAATAATAAAAAAGGCAGAGTTCACACTTACATTTGGTAGCAATAATAAAAGGCGTTGTATTTAAAATCAAATCGAGCCGGCCGGCTCTCCAGATACAGCCCGTTCCTTCCGGGACCCTGCGTTTGTTTCCGGTGACGTCAGCACGCCACTCCTCCCTATGCCGTTTTGTCACAGATGACGTCATCCAGGGGCATGGGCGGCGTGCTGACTCACCGCCAAGTATACCCTACATCACAGAAGGAACGCCCAGCTCTGAGCTCCGAGCATCCCTGTACTAAAAACTCCATCTTGAAATAGAGCTACTGCCCTTACATGGCGGAATACCAAAAATACCCACTTTATAGGTATCGATTTGCAGCCATCGATAACCACATTCCCACACATAATGTAAATACTCTTAATGAATCAGATGTCTTAAGTTGTGTGGTCATGCTGCAGACCTAGCTAAATGTGTATGACCAAATAGCCATGTCCCCTGCGTCCTAACGTCAGGGCATGGTAAGCTAAAAGTTTAAAATAAAAATGTATGGTTTTTATTTGTTATATAAAAAATATACTTAAATTCTAATGTAACCAAAAAAAATTATTGCTAACTTATATTGAGAACTGTCCATTTTGCTTGGGGCCCCAAAATTCCTTCAAACGGGCCTGGCTGTCTGTCACAAATTCTGGAAAGAACGTGGCCCTGCGGGGCTCCACCGGCCCGGCTGTGTAATTCATTCACAGAGTTTTGTGAATTGAAAACTACAAGGTCCGGCAGCCTTTGCGGCTGTCAGCTTGTAGTTCTCAATGAACTACCACGGTGTTGTTGAGCACTGTGGTAGTTTATTGATGCTTCCTGTTAGTGTCTAACTGTTTGGCCGTATGATGTATGGCCAGACAGCTTACACACAGAGCCTGCAAGAGCCCTGCATCATGGGTGCAATTCTTTCCAGGCTCCCAAATAAAAAAATGTACATTTGTTTACCTGAAAAAAGATGTTTATTATTTTTTTTAAAAAAAAAAGGTGAACTTATCCTTTAAGTGTTTCAGCACATGCAACAAAAATGGACCATTGACTGATTATGTTCTGATTAGATTGACTTGCTCAAAGTTAAAAGAGACGTATAGAGTTTCTTTTCCCTGAATCATACTTACCTAGGTGGATGCAGTATTGGTCCCATGCTGCACCTGTCCCCCGTTGGCTCCAACACTGAGCACCGAGCGATCAAACACTGCTGAACGCTCGGTTCTCAGGGCTCCCTAAACAGAGAGCTGGTGACTATCAGTCACTGCCGTCTGCTCTGCCCTCCTCGCTCACTGGAGTGCTGGTCTGTGGAGGTGGGAGCAGCTGGCTTAGGCTCTCAAATGCTCGCTGAGAGGCTGAGCCGGGGTGACCGTCCAGGCATGTGAGAAGATCCCGACTTCATTTTTTGCGATCTTCCCCGAGCCTGGACTCACTCTGAAAACGGGTCATTCTGCAACTCTGTGATCCACAGGAGAAGTACAGCCAAACAAGCTTTGTCTGTACTTCTACTTTAAACACTTCAAACACCGCAAAAATGTTTACTTTTATGTTAATATTTATACATGGGTCATGCACTATATTAAATAGGGACAGCTGAGAAACTCTAAAATATTTTACAGGCCAACCTAAAAGTCAAAGGATGCAACTCAGTTTTAACCAGTGTTGCCAACCTACCAGATTGAAATTTACTGACACAACATCCAAAATTTACTGGCACAGCCAAGTTTTTACTGGCAGTTCCGAAAGTTACAAAATTACAGTTTTAAGTGCAAATTCCAGTATTTAGGCTACAAATAAGTACAATATGCAATTAGCAATGTGATTTAGGGTAGATATTAAGGCAAAAAGCATATTTCTTATTTTATTTTCAATATAGTAAGTAAGTAGTAGTAAGGGACAGAACTCAGGAGGGCAATACATTAGAATGGGTAATGCACACATGAAATTGACTCTCACAGTGATACTGACAGCAGTGTGCAGCAGCACAGATCACCAACAGGACATACCCCCTCCTGAGTCACAGTGACAGTCTCTCTCCATGCCAGGTGGTCCGTTCAGTCCACTCCAGTCAAAACAGCACTGACAGTCCTGCTCCTGGCTTGCCTTAATCCCGTCCTGCAGACCCACACACGAGGCTCCGGCCACTCTGCTCCCTTGCACCATGAAATCCCACGCTCAGACACCGCCTCCACCTGACCCACCCGAACACACTGTAGCAGGCACTTGGATAGTCTCGGCCAGCTCCAGGCCAGAGCTGCGCATGCGCAGTTTTGAGCCAAGCGTCACAGCCATATTTTTTACTGGCAACCATTTTCTCTTACTGGCATTTACTGGCAGGAGAAAAACGCCCATTTTTTACTGGCTGCCAGTAAAAATACTGACGGTTGGCAACACTGGTTTTAACCTCCCTAGCGGTAACCCCGAGCCTGGCTCGGGTCCAGCTTTTTCTGCTGGGAGCGGTAACCCCGAGCCAGACTCGGGCTTGCGTGCAGGATGCAGGGGGGAAGTTACTTACCTTTTCCCCTGGATCCTGCGATGTCTCCCCGCTGTGTGAGCGAGCCGTCCGCTCGCTCGATTCACACAGTGCCGGTCTCCGTTCCCTGCGACGTTCCGACGCACGGGAGCGGAGATCGGCGCCAAATTTAAAAAAGTTTAAAAACACAGTACACATACAGTACTGTAATCTTACAGATTACAGTACTGTATACAAAAAATACACACCCCCTTTGTCCCTAGTGGTCTGCCCAGTGCCCTGCATGTCATTTTATATAATAAAAAGATTTTTTTTCTGCCTGGAAACTGGAGATTGTCCATAGCAACCAAAAAGTGTCCCTTTATGTCAAAAGTGGTTTTAGACCAGCTAGAAAACACCGATAAAAAATTAAAAATCACAATTTATCATCAAACAATAAATTTAATGACAGCGACTATTCTGCAACTGAGCAAATTTCAGTGTTTTTGATTTGATTACATTATTGAATCATTTTTTTATATATATTTTTATTATATTATAATTTATTATTTTGTGTTTCAAACTTTATCATACCCGGGATGTCTACTAGACTCTGGTTCGGACAGATTTAAGTGAGTTATTCATAAGAATTGCATGCCTACAATATAAAAACGCCAAATTTCCATGCAAAATAATTGTACCGCTTTCAGCACTAAATTCCGGACAGAATCATACCGCCAGGGAGGTTAACAAAAAAGCAGCTGGAACACTAGGGCAGAGTTGGGGGTCTATGGAGTCTGCAGGGAGGAATGCACTGTTAACACAACAGAGGATGCCTGTACACTGCACAGGAGCTACAGGTAGGCATTCACAGCAATTCAAGCCATTTTGCTAGAAGTGGATGCACATGAATAGTCAATAACCTTTATCAATGCTATTCATGTAATTTTGTGAATATGGATATGTTTAGTTTGCTATTGTTAAAGTGTTACTAAACCCAGGACTCTGCATTCACTATATCTGGTCTCCCACAGTACACAGAACATGAAATGCAATTATTTTAATAAATATAAACTATTGATAAACTATGATAAATACCTATTTTCATCAGCAGTATATAGCAGTCTTGTGACTTCTATCAGTTCCTAGTAAAGCTTGTAGGGGTTTTAATTCTCCCCTGATCCTGTCTGGACAGTACTGATTGACCCTGTGCTGATCACATGCACCCTCCCAGAAAAAAAAAAAACTCTCTAGCAATACACACCAAACTGAGCATGTGCAACCTGTCCCCTGACTCTGTAAATATCAGATTATTTTTTGGAGACAGTGGAAGAAGAGGAGGATCAGAGAGACAGGATCAAGCAGCCTTTATACACAATGCAAAGGATTAACCCCTTAGGTTCCACAGTGAGTATAACAAGCATGCGTTACTGTATATACAGACTGATTTTACTGTTGTGGGTTTAGTAACACTTTAAATCTGTCCCTCTGCCAAGGACACAACTTGCCTCCCTCCCGTAGCAGCCAATTAACAAGGATGATGTGCACGAGCAGTACCCCCCCCAAAAAAAACTTTAAACATGCACATACTCCCCTGCATTAAAAAAATAAAAGACACACAAGAGCAGGCTGCATTTAAATATGTTTTAGTGGGGCCCTTGTATATTTTTTTAATACCAGCTGGCTGGCTTGACACACTCTACAGTGTGTTCACTCCTTGGACACAGTTTCCACTGTGTTATTCTGTAAAAATGAAAATGTACTTGCTGCTTCTATATTATTTTAAAGCGGTTGTATAGTCAAAAATTGAACTTTTACCTACAGGTAAGCCTATAATAAGGCTTACCTGTAGGTAAAAAAAGTATCTCCTAAACCATACAGCACTTCAGCGGCGCATGCGCTCCGGGGATTCTCGGCTGAAAGTCTGGCAGGCCCCAGACCCTGGCGGGAAGAAAACTCCCGCGGGAGTGACGACATCGCGTCTCCGGCCACTCACAGCGAAGGAGCCACGATTCCCGGAAGACACGCCGAGGGGACATGTAATTTCCCTCGGCGTGGACCGAGTGAGATGCCGGCGCCTCGTTCTAAGGTAAGTATTTCATAATGAGCTAGTATGCGGTGCATATTAGCTCACTATGCCTTTTCCCTTACAGGTGCAGAAAAAAAAATGTCAGCGGGTTTACTTCGGCTTTAATCGTAGTGCAGCTTGCATTATCTAGAAAAGAGAAAGAAAGTGTGTGTTAGTAATCAGCTACTCCTCTTCACCTATAAAATAAAAGGGTAAAACAAAAGAATTATGTTGTCTTCCTGATTTTTTGCTGTACTTTCTGTAGACTCTTTGCATGGTCTTCTGCTGTTTATACTGATACCTGGGATTTTATTCTTTTTTTTGAGAAATGCTGCCAGACAATTTGTCCAACATTTTGTCCATTTGCTAAAAATGACAAATTATACTGGACTGTTTTTTGTATAACATCAGTGAAAAAGAAGAGTCCAGAATAATACTGTACCACTTTTGCCAATTTGGCCATAGTGTTTGATATATCCGCCTACAGCATTTTAATGATGTGTCCTTGTCTGTGACATACTGCTACTAACCTGTTTTGCTTTATAAGCTATAAGACCCGCAATAAATCACTGAATGCTAAGACAATTATTAGAAATTGTTCTTTCCCCCAATATGTAGAAACAAAATTGCTGAGTGCTTGCAGTCAGAATCGGAGCAAACAAATACATTTATGGTAAATATACAGTATCTCACAAAAGTGAGCACACACCTCACATTTTTCTAAATATTTTATTTTATCTTTTCATGTGACAACACTGAGGAAATTACACTTTGCTACAATGTAAAGTATTGAGTGTACAGCTTGTATAACAGTGTACATTTGCTGTCCCCTCAAAATAACTTAACACACAGCCATTGATGTCTAAACCGCTGGCAACAAAAGTGAGTACACCCCTAAGTAAAAATTTCCAAATTGGGCCCAAAGTGTCAATATTTTGTGTGGCCACCATTATTTTCCAGCACTGCCTTAACTCTCTTGGGCATGGAGTTCACCAGAGCTTCACAGGTTGCTTCCACTCTTCCATGATGACATCACAGGGCCGGTGGATGTTAGAGACCTTTCACTCCTCCACCTTCTGTTTGAGAATGCCCCACAATGGGGTTTAGGTCTGGAGACATGCTTGGCCAGTCCATCACCTTTACTCTCAGCTTCTTTAGTAAGACAGTGGTCCTCTTGGAGGTGTGTTTGGGGTCATTATGTTGGAATACTGTCCTTCGGCCCAGTCTCTGAATGGAGGGGATCATGCTCTGCTTCAGTATGTCACAGTACATGTTGGCATTCATGGTTCCCTCAATGAACTGTAGCTCCCCAGTGCCGGCAGCACTTATGCAGCCCCAGACCATAACAATCCCACTACCATACTTGACTGTAGGCAAGACACACTTTTCTTTGTACTCCCCACCTGGTTGCCACCACACGCTTGACACCATCTGAATCAAATAGGTTTATCTTGGTCTCCTTCTGGGACGACAGCCATGCAGACCAAGTTGATTCAGTGTGCGGCGTATGGTCTGAGCACTGACAGGCTGACCCCCCACCCCTTCAACCTCTGCAGCACTCATTAGTCTATTTCCCAAAGGCAACCTCTGGATATGATGCTGAGCACCGTGCACTCAACTTCTTTGGTCGACCATGGTGAGGCCTGTACTGAGTGGAACCTGTCCTGTTAAAGCGCTGTATGTTCTTGGCCAACATGCTGCAGTTCAGTTTCAGGGTCTTAGCAATCTCCTTATAGCCTAGGCCATCTTTATGTAGCGCAACAATTATTTTTTTTCAGATCCTCAGAAAGTTCTTTGCCATGAGGTGCCATGTTGAACTTCCAGTGACCAGTATGAGAGAGTGAGAGCGATAACACCAAATTTAACATGCCTCCTCCCATTTACACCTGAGACCTTGTAACACTAACGAGTCACATGACACTGGGGAGCGATAATGGCTTAAGTGGGCCCAATTTGGACATTTTCACTTAGGGGTGTACTCACTTTTCTTGTCAGCGGTTTAGACATTAATGACTGTGTGTTGAGTTATTTTAAGGGAACAGCAAATTTACACTGTTATACAAGCTGTACACTCACTACTTTACATTGTAGCAAAGTGTAATTTCTTCAGTGTTGTCACATGAAAAGATATCATAGAATATTTACAAAAATGTGAGGGGGTGTACTCACTTTTGTGAGATGCTGTATATATTTATTGACCTGGGAAAATAATGCATTTTGGCAATAGATGATTTTCAGATGTCAGTGAGAAGGAAGGGGTCATTGGCATAGTGCAGACAATCCTATTACCCATTACCACCAGACTAATTCATGAAGGATATTATGATATTATAAAAAAACAGAATAGAAGATGAAAAATGAATGCAAGAGCCCAAGATAATTTTAATTGTCAGTAAATTAATCATAAACAATTTCTAAATTGTTACTCCCCGGGGAGAGTTTTTTATGGATTCTAATACAGATCTGTGAGGTCACTATTACTCTCCATAGAAGTTTTATCCTGGGTGTAGCCCTGATGAAGGGGGAATTGTATCTCTCTGACACACGTTGGATGATTTTATATGGCTTATTTACCAACAACGAAATTTGTCTTGGACTTTGCATCTTGTTCTCCTTTCTGTATTTCTATGGTTTGATCTACTGTTGGGTGCACTGAGGGAAGCTTTCCTGTGCGGGAACCGCCTTGCCATAGCTGTTGATCTTGCTTGATGTTTTTTTTCATCTAACTATAATGTAGTTCAAAAATTGATGCTGTAAATCTTTTTTCCAATCTTTTTATAATAAGAAAAGTCACTCACAGTTTCAGTGTCAAAATCATCTTGTGGAGGGTATGGATCCACACCCTTCTCTGGGTTCTTCTCTCTTAACAGTTACTCAGAAAACCAGTTTGCACTTCAAGCTTTGGCCTAGATCTCTAAGATCCATATCAAGGCTTAGAGGTAAAATACTTATGATTATGTTGTTCTTGGAGAAGTCATGTGTGTGACCCTTATCAATAAGAAACCTGAAGGCTATCGATTTTTCTGATTTTTGAATACCACTCTATTAATGAGAAATCCTCTGCTGAAATCTGTCCAGTGTCCTTCACAGTGTTCAGTTGTTACTCCCTCTGAGCAGATTCTGCAGGACAAATTGGTGGTTGGGCCACACCATCAAGAGGCTGGGCACATGTGCATTTTCTATCTCAGAGTGGCTGTGCTACAGCATGAACAGGAGCTAGTAGAGTGGCTGACAAAGCCTTCCTATTCTTTCTCCTCTCAGGCACAAAATAGTCAGTGTTCTGTAAGTGCTGCTGATTTGCCCCCTTCCTGCTCCTCTATCCTCTTCTGCTAATCCCACCATAGGTGCTCAAAGTGGCTGTATGAGGAGCCAGCTGAATTATTTGATCACACAATCACTGACTTGCTGCAAAAGAATGATCTGGTCACGCATAAGCATTCCTCCTTTTGGATATTGAACATGAAGAAGACTATGATCATAGTCACATAAGATCACATAGAGGAAGAGGAGGGATCAGCTATACAGCAGTCGGAAACATCAGGCAGGAAGGAACAAGAGGCAGTGATGTTCCCACAGCTGGAGCTTACTGTGTAGTGAGTTCCATCAGTAAGAAGAGTGTGGATGATGAGGTTGCAGACCATTCATTGATGCCACTCATTGGAGAGCAGCAATGTTCTCAGGGGGAGGCCGAACAGAAGTGAGGTAATATTTTTTCCAGGGGTAGCTTGCAGAGACCTGGAAGGTGCAGCTGTCCTAATCCATCTGGTAGCACTGCCCCAGGGTTAGAGTCCACTGTTAACTCATAGCAAGCCCACAGAGCTCTGCAGTATGGGTTGACAGCATCATCATGGTCTGCAGCCTCTACCAGTAGTGTGTCAGATGTGCTAAAATACCAGCCTTTTGAGTACCACATGCATGAGGAGACATATGACTCTGCACCACAGAGCTGGGAGCAGCACTACTATGGGACAAATCAGTAGCAAAAGGCCTGCACTCCTCCTCCTCAATTCTCACTTTTAGAATCTCCCTCCCTGCATAACAGCTCCTGGTGCACCCACTGCAACATTTGCAGCCTGTAGTGACAGGGAGGGAAGTCAATTTCCCTTAGTGTACACCATACCAAGCGTATCCTTCCAGAGGCAGCTGTCTCAATCCTCAAATCAACTGCATGCCTTGCTTGCCCCCCCTCACCTGGGAAAAATCACACATGCACCTTGCCTGGCATATGTCTTCAACCAAGGGTTGGAGTGGTTGAACATGAAGTACTATGACTTCTAAGAGGTCCTTTGTCAGGCAGGAAGGGTTTTTGGCTACTTTAAGTGATCGTATTAGGCTAGAGCTCACCAGGTAAAATGCAGTGCCAACATTAGTTGCCTGCAAATAGCCTCATCTGTTACATCCCCACGATATGGAACTCAACTTTGGCCATGCTGCAGAGGCCACACTAGCAGCAGCATACCATCAATGAATACCTGTGTTATATTAATAAAAAGAACAGAGTTATTTTAACTATGTGAATCGCTCATCGTCCAGGATGCATGCGGTCAGTGTTGTCCTCAGAGACACTCAGGACTTATGGTTCTCTGCTGCAGGTAATTTGTTGTGAATGAGGTATTTTATGCTCAAATGCCTGCACAAGGACCTCAGGATTCAAGTCATCAAAGAAGAGGGATCACTACTGGGTAGCTATCATATTAGATCCTGATACAAGGGTAAAATGGCCAATCTCTTGCCATCATTCCAGAGGAAACCCAAATGCCAGAACAAAATGCCTTCAATTCTCTTATCCTTGAAAAGAGGAGCAGTGGTGGCAGTGACTGCCTCAGCAACACTACAGTGGACAGGCCTGACTGCAGGCAGCTCCTGAACCACATAATTGATTACTACATCAGGTCCAGGGCTGATGCAAACACTCTCAGAAGTGAGGACCCCATGGGCTATTAAGTGTCTCGGCTGGAGCTTGCACAGCATGTGCTAGAACTTTTGGCTTGCTCTGTAGCTAGTGTGCTGTCATATAGGGCCCTCAGTGCAGTAGGAGATTTTGTTGTGAACAGACCTAGTATGCTGTCTCATGGGGGCCTTCAGTGCAGCAGGAGGTTTTATTGCATAGAGGCAAATCCACCTACCCTGACAGTGTGGACTGGCTCACATTCATTAAAATAAACCATTCATAAATTACCAATGATTACAAAACCCCTGCTACAGACTACATTTTTAAGTGTTTCCGTAGCTCAACCACACCGGCAAAAGTTTTCTGCAGGATAAATCTGCTTTGTGCGTCAGAGTTTAAGGCTTGTTCTGGTTCTCCAGCACTGTAAGGCTAGTTTCACACTGGGGCGTTGGGGGCGCTGGCGGTAAAGCGGTGCTATATTTAGCGCCGCTTTACCGTCGTTTTAGCTGCGCATTTTGAAAAAGGCATTTTGAAAAAGGGTTAATACTGCCCGCAAATTGCCGCTGCAGCGGCGTTTTGCGGGCGGGTTCGGAGCGCTGCCCCATTGTTTTCAATGGGAACGGGCGCTATAGGAGCGGTAAATATTTACCGCTCCTACAGCGAACCAAAAATGCGGCTTGCAGGACATTTTTCAGCGTCCTGCAAGCGCACCGCTTCAGTGTGAAAGCCCTCGGGCAACAGCTGTTTCGGGTCGTTTGCAGGCGCTATTTTTAGCGCAATAGCGCCTGCAAACCGCCCCAGTGTGAAAGGGGCCTAAAGGTGCCGCACAATGTTTCCGCAGCTTGACCACAGACCACAAATGTCTAATGTTTGCCGCAGGCAGGATCTTCCGCACTCAAAAATATGTCTGACTATTGTCACTTAGATAACAAACTCTGTTTACTTTAAGATTCAGCTTTTCTCATTTCTCCCTTTTACATTTTGGCTTAAACAAGCATCTTACATATTATTCTGCTTACATACTGTATTATCCTGCTACCATACAATATTTGTGGCTATATTATCAACAATGTGTAAATTACTTTTCCTTTCAATCCACCTTGTAACGGAGATAAACAAAGGCAGACATGTTAAAAGTCCAGCCTGTGTGACAACCATGGCTTCCACCCTAGATAGAGTGAAGATGTAACCACCCAGGGATAGGAAGTGTGTTATTTGTAGGATCGCAGGTGAAAATAAAGGACAGAAAGCCTGAAAAAAAGAAATCTAACACATCCACTACATCCATAGACTGGTAAACTGCAGCACATACATTTTTGATTTTAGGTTTAGATATGCTTTAAAGTGAAAATAGAACATTCTTCAGTAAACAAATGATGGCTAAGTGGTTCGCACTTCTGTCTGCCAGCACTACCTGTCTGGAGTTTGCATGTTCTCTCAGTGTGTGGGTTTCCTCTCACACTCGAAAAACACATGCTGGTTGGTAAATTTGCGCCAGTATATATATGATGGTGTGTTAGGGACTTTAGATTGTAAGCTCCTTGAGGACTGATGTGAATGTACAATATGTTTGTAAGGCGTTGTGTACATTTTCTACGCTATATAAATACCTATAATAAATATTCATAGTAATATTTGCAGTGTTTGCCTTAAACTATTTTTTTAAATTTGATTTTTAGTTTGATCTGCTATATTTTTCTTATTGTATTAACTATATATAGCTTTCTGAAATAGCCACTGAAGGCAGTTTTTAGTAGCTCATTGCAATTACTCTGTCTGTCTCCAAATGTTGCGATAAGATGTCAGCCACGTAGGGGCTGCAATGTTTTTAAATTAGTTTTCTGACTCATAGGCTGCATTGAGCGAAGGAACAGTAAAGAACAAATGTTGTATAACATTGCAAAACAGGAAGCATAGCCCTGTAGCCATGCCAATGAGCATGTGTGGTTGCCATCATATATAATAAAATGCTATGCAAAAAAGGGTTTAAAAACAATAAAACATATAAGTAAAATTATTTGCAACAAGCTGTGTTTACATTATATCAATGTCTACTGTATCATATATATATTATCTATATCATTGTTTATAAAAAAATGTACATTAGTTTGAGTATGCATATTTACAGCTTCCAAGTCCATTATTCAATATGAGTTACACAGAGAGAAGACAAGAGAAGAAGAAGAAGAAGAAGAGAAGACACAGGGCACAAAACAATTTTTTTTTTGTCTCAAAGGTGAAATTAGATTTTTTCATTAAAAAATAAGTGCAATTTCACAGAATGTGCCCTTTATTTTCCTGTCCCCATGACTCTCTTAGTAAATCTGAAAACATACAGATATTCCACTAGGTTACATGTGTGTCATTGTGATGATATGTCTACTGAAATAACATGCACAAATGTTCCTTCTAGATGAGGAATTATGAAGTCAAGTCAGTGAAATTTTCCCATTAGATTTCTGTAATTTTTCAGCTAATGCCACTCGCTGTGGCTAAGAACAGATGTTTTAAACCCAACTGTATTATCAGTAATCATATCTTATTAGCTAGAGATTGTGATTCCATATGTGTCAACAAAATCCTAATTAAAGTCATTGTAGAGGCACACCGTTATATTTATTGACAGATTGCAATAGAGAGGCATGTCATTTTTATTTTTTATAAGGAGAAAAAATTGTTGACACATGATATATACTCCAAAAATCTACAGATATATAGTAAACAACATGTGGAAATATTGCTTAAAAGAATTTGTAAATTTATGATATTCATTTTCTATTGTAAGATTGTGTTACTGTAACTGAATCATTTTATAAAACACTAGGTAAATATAATTTAATTTAATGAATAGCAAATTTTTTGACATACTGTATGTAAACAATGGTATATAAAAACATTTACCCCATTCACTCCCATCCCCTTACAAATTTAAAGGAGTATTTGTAAAACGATTTTAATAAATAGTAAGACAGGGATGCTGCATTAAACATACCTGTAAAACATTATACAAAATTACAATGGACCCAAATCCATTATAGCTTCGCTTTAAACTTTTCAGTTTGATTTCAGTGAGCGTGTTGATGCTGAACTCCTATTGGAATTGTAGTTCCTAATACCAAACTGATTTTCCTCGTTTGACTTTGTTTCTGCTGAATAGGTCACTGTTGGTTTTATCGCCATTATTTGATGTTTTGGGCAATGATTCTGATCATAATTTATCTATTACTGCAGCTATTCTAGCTTGTAGGCTTGCCTGTTTATCGTTATCTTTTGTGTGTAGTGTTTCCATATACCTTGCTAAATTATATGAAAGATTCTAAATTGGCTCTTTAGATCGTTATGGTTTCTCAATCTTGTTTTCTTTCTGGAGGTTATCATATATCCTGTCTATGTGCTGTTTACTTTCATGTCTGCTTTTGTAGTTGTTTGCAGTAGACTGCAGCATTTTATCCAGGCTTTGTACTGAGCTATATGATCTACGAATGTTGGAGACATTCTGATAAATATTGTGAGAGTTAAATTTAAAGCCTGAGTGCAGCTAAAACAGGAAAATCAGCACAAGTCACATTACTTACAGTCAGTAGGATGTGACCCATGTGCTGATGCCTCTTCGTTTAGCTGAAATCCATCTGCACCCATGCCCCCCAACTACCTTAATCTTCCAGAGCAATGGGGGTTAATACAACTAAGGGGCTGTCACAGGCTCTCATTAATAGTGCCCGACTGTGTCTGCATTTTTCCTACCCAGCTGCTCCATTCATAAAAGCCGTACTACAGCTTCTATGAATGAAACACGATCTATGTGTTTAAATTGTTTTTATTTTAGTTTTTACAGATAAAAAATCTTACATACTTTGCAAAACAATCTGCAAGTAATTCATGAAAATATAAAACATTCTCAAAATACACATACCGTATTTATCGGCGTATAACACGCACCGGCGTATAACACGCAGCCCAAGTTTAAGAGGGAATTTTAAGGGAAAAAAGTTTTAGGAGGGAAGTTTAGGGGAAAAAAACACTTACATTTAAGCGTCATTTGCAGCTTGCCCAGCGTCATTTGCAGCTTTGCCAAGTGTGATTTGCAGCTTGCCCAGTGTGATTTGCAGCTTGCCCAGTGTGATTTGCAGCTTGTCAGCGTCATTTGCAGCTTGCCCAGCATCATTTGCAGCTTTGCCCAGCGTGATTTGCAGCTTTGCCCAGTGTGCATTGCAGCTTGCCCAGTGTGATTCGCAGCTTGTCAGTGTCATTTGCAGCTTGCCAGCATCATTTGCAGCTTGCCCACATTTAAATTTGACGCCTAGAAAGACCGCGCCGCCGGAAAAGCCCGAGCCCTCTGTTCGGCTCCACTCGCAGTCCCACCTCCCTGCTGTTTCAGAAGCGTAGTATGGCTTCTATAAAAATAGCAGCTGGGTGGAAAGGACAGGCATAATCAGACATCAGCACAAGGTACACATCCCAAAGACTAAGTTATGTTCCTTTTGCTGAATTTTTGTTTTTTTATTTTGGCTGCACTTACGCTTTAATCGCTTGCTGACTGCCTCATGTAGGAGAATGGTGGCAGAGCGGCTCTCCTGTGCCGGATCACATATCTAGTACATGATCCGGCACTTCTGGGTAGGGGGAGCGCCAGCTGTGCGCGCCATACTATCGTTGTCCCACTATAAGTCGCTGATTGCCACCATTACTAGTATAAAAAATATATAAATGTTATTACTATAGTTTGTAGACTCTATAACTGTTGCACAAATCAATCAATATATGCTTCTTGGGATTTTCTTTTTTTTACCAAAAATATGTAGCAGAATACATATTAGCCTAAATTTATGTTGTATAGCAAAATGTAAAAAATATGTTTTTTCAAAATTTTTGGTCTTCGTTACAGCTCAAAAAATAAAAAACCCAGTGGTGATCAAATACCACCAAAAAAAATCTCTATTTGTGTAAAAATATGATATAAATTTAATTTGTGTACATAGTCACAACCGCAAAATTGTCAGTTAAAGTAACACAATACCAAAAAGCAAAAAACGGCCTGGTTATGGGGGGTATCTTCCGGAGGTCAAGTGGTTAAGCACGTTTTCCTATTTCTTCTAAAGACACATTAAAAAGAATTCTCACTAATATCAACCAAGAAAACTTACAAATATTACAGTAAACAAAAAATATTCATACCATCTCGCCTTGCTAACTCACAGGAAGCCTTACTTACTACCTTTACTTCCCTGAGTTTTGTGTGATGTACATAAAATATATGTCTTGGGGACTCCTGTACTGTATAGTGCTATAATAAAAAATATTTTAGACTAAAGATAGTATGCGGCAAACCCTTTATGTAAAAAAAGATATACAGATAGCGTATAAATGGTGTGCAAATCAACCTTATTTTATCAGTTGAGATCTTGAAACAATTATTGCCAATAAATCCGATATGGTCAAAAGTGCACAAGTGGTGAAAATATATACATTCCGTATATATTGTGCAAGAGGTAACTGAGATTAAAGTATACAATCCGTGTATACGAATAGAGTGATTAGTGTATATAATCCTTTTTGTTATATAAATGCCAAACGTGCATAAAAACCTGTTGGCAGGTATCTTCAAATGACTGTATTAATTAGTAAAAAATTAACAGAAGTTCAAAGTGACAGAAAGGTGATTAGAAAATGTGTCCTGTGATAGAAAGGATAAAAGATATCTGATGTAGCAAAAATAACCAGCTAGAGCGCTCTAATGGCAAGATTGATCAAATACACCAGACGATTGGTGGTGGATACAATCTGATTGATAAGATAATCAAATACACCAGACAGTTGGTGTTTAAGTGAGATAGTGCACTGCTTGATAATAATATGTGAAGCAGATAATTCCACTGATGAATTTCCCAAATTTTTAAGGGAAAAAAAGAGCAACAGAACAAATGCCAATACAGTGAAAATAATGTTGAATAAATATGGGGAAAAAAAAGAGAACAAAAAAAAAACTTCCCTTAGTAATGCCGGTTAATTTAGAGATGATTCCTCATGCAGATCCTTCTAATATCTCTGTCCGGTATTTACATGCAAAAGAGAAGACAAACAAAAAAACCATTGCGCAACATTGCTACTAAAACTACACATGAGATACCTATGCTTGGTTGCACTCACATGTACCCGGTAAATTAGCGCAGATAGCTGTGTTAATGGTCAGGCTTTACTTCTGGGCTGTCAGCCCTTCTCCTCCTTCACTGAGCTTGTGTATCACATGGCGTCACTAAGGCTCCTCCTCCCGACGCGTTGCGTCACAGGTCACGTGACTTTTTCAAGGGATAATGACCTGGTGACCAGTGTGGAGTCTTTATAGCAACAATTTAACAATCGGGTTGCCTTGGTGACTTTAATTGCTCTCATGTGTTAGTCATCATTCCATTTAGTTTATCCGCCACACCGGGTACCTATGTGGATGTGCTTTTAACTCTCTATGCGCTGTAAAGAGTCACTGTTTAGTATCACAGCGATATTTAAATGGAATGTGGGGAACAGAATATTATATAGCTGTGTCATAAAGCTTTTAAAACATAACGGTGAAGACCGGTGTGTAAACAAACCATTTTAATTCAAAAATATAACAATAAAAATGGATAGATATCTTTTATCCTTTCTATCACAGGACACATTTTCTAATCACCTTTCTGTCACTTTGAACTTCTGTTCATTTTTTACTAATTAATACAGCCATTTGAAGATACTTGCTAACAGGTTTTTATGCACGTTTGGCATTTATATAACAAAAATGATTATATACACTAATCACTCTATTCATATACACGGATTGTATACTTTAATCTCACTTACCTCTTGCACAATATATACGGATTGTATATATTTTCACCACTTGTGCACTTTTGACCATATCGGATTTATTGGCAATAATTGTTTCAAGATCTCAAATCATAAAATAAGGTTGATTTGTGCACCATTTATATGCTATCTGTATATCTTTTTTTATCTATTTTAAGTGTGGGAACACTTTTAATGGTAGCAGCATTTCATTTAGTTATCTTATTTATTTTATTAGGTTTTAGGTTTTAAATTATTTATCAGCGCTTTAGTACCCATTACTTTTTAACTCGGCAAACCCTTTATGTTTTTACAGTATGTCATGCTCTGATAAAACTGTACCTGGGTTGTAAACAAGTTGACCTCATGTGTCTAGTGTTGCTTTCACATACCTGGTGGAGGCTCAGTTGACAAGAGGGCTTTTCTTACCTTTTGTCCAACATACCCTGAGGTTGATAACAGTGCTAACCATTAGTAAAACGGGTTCCTACAATGAAACCAGACCCAGCAAATTATCTAAAGACAGTCTAGATATTGCTGAGATACTGGAGAGGTTCAGACTGGATCTGTGAATAATGTTGGTTCACAGATGAGGCACAGAAACACACAGGTGAAGAAGGCAGAGTTGGAGTCAGGACAAGTCTAGGCCAAGGTCCAGATCAGATGGTCAACATAGGTACCAAGACCACAGGCAAAAGAAGAAGGCAGGACACACGGCAGGGTCAGCAGTGGGATATACAGATACAACAGAGTTTGCCTGACCTTACCAACAGTTGCTCCTCTACCTGCTTATGTTATTATATAAGGCACAAAAATAGAGCTTTATTTACCTTATGTTTCTTGTACAAATTCATAGAACTACAAAAAAAATGGGTGTTCTGTATCAAATGTCACATTATGCATTGACCTACCTCCCTACACCTAGTCTAGACAGTATGGTCACCTGCTGACTTGGCACCATTCACAGGCAGCCTAACTCTTCTATAAGATACAAAAGTGGAATCCAACACAATTTTACCTCCGATAACTACAGTACAGTGGATGTTTTTGGATTCATTTGAAGTGTAAGAAGACAATTACTTTCCTAGGCCCTGTCAATGCAAAGTACTAACACTGAATGAAGGAACATAGAAGAAATGGGGACTGAACGAACTAGCACTAAATAGGAGAGGAGGACAGTGGGAGAAACCCAAATCACATAGTAAACTTGTTGTAATGGCTCTAAACTGGCAATGTGGGTTTTATTTACTAAAGCTAAAGAGCGCAAAATCAGGCCATCGTCTGCATAGAAACCAATCGGCTTCCAGGTTTTATTGCCAAAGCTTTATTGAACAAGCTGAGATTAGAAGCTGATTGGTTTCTAAGCAGAGGTGAGCCTGATTTTGCACTCTCCTGCTTTACTAAATAAACCTCCAGGTGTTGGCATAATCCAGAATAACAATAGCCTGATGCAGGTCAATACAACACATAAAAAATGTATGCAATTGGGACAAAACAAGGGGTAATGCTACTACACAACAAATATTAGTTACATATAATGACTTTTATTTTTGTCTTTGATCCTTGTGAGTGAATCCAGCAAGCATACTGAAGACAGAGAGAGATGTAATTGTTGCTAAAAAGAATAACATAAATATTTTATTTGAAAAGACATGTGGTCATCTTTTTTTTTTGTGGCATATGACTAGTGGTAATGTAGACAAAAACTCACCCAAGCTCTACCGCATGTTTATAGGATGATAAGCTGAATAACGGTGCTCAGGCCATTGTGTCCCGTACATCAAAATTGCAAAAAGAATGTCGGCAACTCGATTGCTTCTACTTAAATCTTTATTGAGCACAAACAGCAGTGTGACATCAAAACGCTAACATGTTTCTGCAAAAGCCTTCCTCATAGCATACAGATTTACAATAAAATCAATATATAGGAAAAGATGTCCATTCCACCAAAAAAAGGGGGTGGTACAATCCAATTTAAAATCAATTAACAATTAAAATCATGTGAGGTTGGTAGAACCAGAGAAAAGGGGGGAGGGAAAGAATGGAAACAAAGACCGAAAACTCTAGGGAAAACAATTATTAACCCCCTGTGGAATGAAATTATATTATTTTAAAAACAAGTTCACATCCATTCTGCTGTTCATTCCACTAGGAAATTGAGTATTCAATCTGTGTATCCACCACATCTCCCGCTGAAGTAGGGTATGGTGTGTATCCCCCCTAACAGATCTTCTCACCTGTTTCAGACCGCAAAACGAAAAAGACTCCAGGTTACCACCATGGACTGTTCTAAAATGTTTAGATACATTTGAAATATTTTTTGCATTGCTATTTAGAGTGTCATTGTAGTGTTCTGATATTCTAATACGTAGATTGCGGATAGTGCATCCCACATACTATACTTTACAAGTACTGCAATAAATTAGGTAGACAATTATCTTTGAGTTACAATTTATAAAACTTTTTACTGAATATGTTCTACTTGTTGAAAAATAAATGACAGACTTGCTTTTTCTGTGTCTTTTACACTCTTTACAGGTGTTTTAACCACAGGGATAGGAGCCCACTGTCCCCAACCATGAAATGGAAGGGGAAGTGGAATGAAATAGAGAAGGCGAAAGCATTGTACCCAAAGTAGGAGCTTTTCTACTTGAAAAACTGCACCCCTGTCCTAAAATATAATGCAAAGTTTTATCCGCATATAGGACAGGGAGGCAGTGTTTTATGATAGAAACAATCTGATTGTATTGTTGTGAGTAAGTGGTCACAAAGCCTCTATCTATTAAATGTCTGCTATATCCTTGCTCTCTCAACCTACTGGAAACAATGTTACATTCATTAACAAAATCCTTATCAGAGGAACAATTTCTCCTTGCTCTGATAAACTCACCCGTTGGAAATGCCCACACTGTATGCGCTGGGTGACAACTTGATGCCAACAGAAGTGAGTTACCTGTACACTGTAGGTTCTGGTAGAGACTATTACACTATCCACACATCCCACCAAAGTCAAATCCAGATAATCAATACTGACCGGATCTGAAGTGTGGGTAAACTCCAAATTCAGGTGATTGGTATTGACATAAACCAAAAATGAGTCCAATACATTGGCTGACCCCTTCCATACAAATATCAAATCATCCAAAAAGCGACAATACCAATCAATGAATTCTCCATATGGGTTACCTTCGGAGAAGAGGAAAGTCTCCTCCCACCAACCCATATATAAGCTGGCAAGAGAAGGGTAAAATTTTGAATCCATCGATGCACCACGGCACTGTAAATAATATTTAGAATCAAACATGAAATAGTTGTACTTTAGCAAGTTTCCCCCATTCTGCAATTCTCAATAGTGCTATGGCCCTGGAACTCGATAATTTTCCGGCTATTTTCGTCCCTATCGTTATTTCCCTTAGTTTTCACATCATAAAGTTCTTTATAGTATTCTCTGAATGTGGATGCTATTTCTCTCGGGATAAACTTCATCTCTCCATTTCTTGTTTGGATTTTTTCAATGAAATTTCTGGTTTTCTTTTTTTGCAGTTTCCTTGCTAATATTTCCCTGACTTGTTGCCCCAGACGTACTGTTCCCTGGCCATCTTATTGAACTTCTGTCTTACTTCCTGCTCGGCTAAGTCTTTTAATTCCTCTCTCTTCTCAGTGAGCTCTATGTATATGCCCTGAGTGGGTGCCCTCCCGGTCTTATGCTTTTGCTCGAGAGTTTTGATCTCGGCCATCAGAGCCTGCGTTTTTCTCATCCTCTCCTTTTTTTTCCATGAGGCTTTTGCTATCAGGAGCCCCCTTACAAACGCTTTATGGGCGTCCCATAGTTGGGCCTCTGAGACCTCCCCGTTATCGTTAATTTGAAAGAACCATTCCAGTTCCTTTCTAATATGGTCCCGGATATCTTTATCGTGTAGTAATTCTGGGTTGAGTTTCCAGCCACTCGAGGTTTGTTTGTATTCGGGAAACCTAAGCCTCATGGAAACCGGAGCATGATCCGAGAGGGAAGATATTCCTATGTCTGACTCATTGATCCTTTCAAGTATGCCATGTTCTATCAGGATGTGGTCCAAACGGGAATACGTCTGGTGGACGGGGGAAAAGAACGAATAGTCTCTTGTCTGCGGATGCTGGATCCTCCATACATCCAGCAGTTGATCCTCCGAGAGTTTTTTTTTTATCCGTTTTAGTTGAACGTTCCACCTCCCCATCCCACCAGACGTACTATCCAAAGCAGGGTCCATTACGAAATTGAGGTCCCCCATCAGGATCAGAAACCCTTTTTTAAAGACCCTCAGTTTACGCAGAATCGATTCAAGGTATGGGATAGGTTTAGTGTTGGGGGCATATACATTGGCCAGTGTGAGTTCTACCCCCAAGAGAGATCCCCTGAGAAACAGGAATCTCCCCTCGGGGTCCGTCATTCTCTCCTCCACCACCAAGTCTATATCCCTTGCGATCCCAATAGCCACTCCTCTTGCCCTGCTTGAAATGGTGTCTCCATAGAACCAATTAGGAAAAGCCGGAGAAAATAATCTGATATTGGAAGTGTGCGACAGGTGGGTCTCCTGTAAAAAAACTATTCCAGCCCTGTATCTCTCTACTTCCTCTAATACCTTAAGGCGCTTGCTGGGAGAATTTAAGCCTTTTACGTTGTAAGATAAAAATTTAATTTCGGTGCCCTTCATTTATTTTTTGGGTTTTTGTGTGCGGGTGTAAGCTTTCGTTTTTTTTTTTTTGTTCCCTTTTTTTTCTCTGAGGTTTTAATATTGTTGCCAGCCTAGCAGCAGATGGGGTCCCCCTCCCACTTTCTCCCCCATACCCCCCTCCCTCCCTCTCCCCTCTCCTCCCCTCCCCCCCCCCCCCCCTACCCCACCCCCCCTCCTACTTCCCCCCCTCTCTGACCCCAACTAGGGTCTCTAAGTCCTTGGGAGCCATCCTTTGTGGCTTCCCTCAGACACTAGATTCCTGGTGAGGTGGAGTTTGTTTAGCCCTCCTCTCTCCCCCCGCGGCCCGGAGCCCCGGGCCGTCGGGTGGGGGGGAGCAGGGCCGACTTGAACAGGCTTGTTTTACTAATTCAGATGGGGCCTCTCCCCTCCTCCCTCCCCTCCCCCACTCCTCGTCGTGGGATCACCCAAGCCCTCCATTTCGTTCCAACCCTGCAGATCCGGGACTGGAATCCCGAGTTTCGCACAGAAACCTTGCACTTCTTCCGGGCACCTCAGCCTAGCCGTGCGCCCCTCTTTTGACCCTATTAAACATGAAGGAAAGCCCCAGTTATATTTTATGTTTTCCTTTCTGAGAATTTCCAACAGGGGTTTTTGGTGTCTTCGTCTTTCCAGGGTGCGGGCCGATAAGTCTGCAAAGACTTGAATTTCCACGCCCTCAAACATCAGGGGTGACTTATTTCTTATTTTTGCCCAAAGGTCCTCTTTTTCTTTAAAATGGCTGAATCTGACGATTATGTCCCGTGCCCTCTCCGAATCGCGCCTTTCAGTTCTTCCTACTCGGTGTATCCTTTCTATGCCAGGAGAGTGGTCTAGGTCCTTGCCGCTTATTGGACCCAGGATTGCCCATAGTTTTTTTTCTAAATCTTCCCCTCTTTGTTCCGGAACGGCGCGTAACCTCAAGTTTTGCCTCCTGTCCCTATTCTCTTGATCCTCAATCTTGTAGAGGGTATCTCTCTGGGTAAGGGAAGCGTTTTTCAATTGCGATTTTAACATCGACATTTCCAGATCTATGGTATCCGCTCTCCCTTCCACCGCTTCGACTCTAGACAACAAGTGGCCCAAGTCTCACGCAGGGAATTAATTTCTAATTTAATTACATTTTCGAGGCGTAGTAGCATCGCCTCCATTTCGAGTTTATTGGGGATGTGGGCTCCTGCCAGTTGGTCCTCCACCCGGCTAAGGTCAGTCTCGGTCTCCATAGTGAAATCCGCTCTAGAGTTATTGATTTCCCCTTCAGCCCCCCCCCCCTGCTCTCCGAGCTTGCTCCAGCCTGAGTATCCTTTCCCGATGTTTTTGGGCTTGCACCCTGTCTTAGGTAGTGTTTGATTGTGCTTGTCTCCCCTTTACTGCCTTTGGTAGTTGCTTTCTTTGTCTGTTTAGCTGGGTCTTTACTCATGATGGCCTTCTTGATGGGTCTTATTCTTTTCCCCAGTCTTGTTATATACCTGGGCCGCCTTGGCCCTTTTTCCTCCGCCTTGCTTTTAATATGGTCCTTACTTTGGGGATGGGCTTGGCCCTTGGTGGTTTGTAGCCTTGTAGTATCAAGATCAATACTAGAGCCGTCTAGGCTTCCCGAACTAAGCCCTGCCCCCTCCTCTCTCCCTGGTTTACTGTTCCTGTTCTCTGATGCCCCCGGGGTATTAAACCTCTCCGGGTATAGCCCGATAGGTAACACGAGTGTTTCTGAGCTATCTTACTGTCCCCTTTATTTGTTCTAGGGAACTTCTTTGGGGGGTGCTCGCATGGTGATCGTATCAACGCAATCCTTGACTTTCCTGATGCCCCCACCAAATAGTCATGCGCTCCCTCGTGTCCTTGAGATATCTATCCCCAGTAAGTCCTCTTGTGTGCCTGTCCACAGGGAATGTCTCCCTAGATTTTTCAGATTCACCCACTCCTTCCTGTGTTTTCTTTTAACGAATTTAGTTGTTTTATACAAGTTTGCACGGGGTTGCCCCTTTAATTTCTGTTTCCCTGAGATAGGCCAGCCTTGGTCATTTCTCTGGGCCCTTTCGAAGCCTTTAAAAAAATGTTTTTATTATTGTGCTCCGCTGGGCCCCAGGGCCCAGAAAGTCCGTCTAGGGTGCCCACTAGCGTAAAATGCGGGGCCCTTCCGGCCGTGGTTACAAAATAAAAATGGCTGGGGCTTTCCGTTGGTGTTAAACATTGATCAGATACACCAGTAGTGAGAGGGGTATTCCAGAATTCGGAACTGTACTCCTCAACTTCAAACACTTTAAACCATCTCAGAATATTGAACAAGTCTGTCTCGTCAAAGCTTGTGCATTCAGAAATTAGAGGAAAATAAACAATTCACTGTTGCAAATGACATGTTGTGATATGTCCTCACTAAGTCCCTCGACCCCTCCGTCTAGTTGTATATGTCGCTCTGGTCGGGCGAGGGGGGGGGGGGGGGGCAACCGTGCACTCCCGGGGTGTCGCAGCCCCCGTCACCGCCCGAAACTTCAATCGCGGGGTCTTGACCCCTTGATTCTCTGTTTGTAATTCGCTGAGCCCGTACCCCTACTTGTTCTCATCTGGGCACCTCCTGGCGGAGGGCTACTCCTTCATAGCGATCAGCAAAACAATGGGGTATTTCCCCTTACTGAGGGTAGCCAGTGTATGGTAGGTTTTAGTGTGTTTTTATTAGCACTCGGGCACTCGCTTGCTCCTCTCCCTCTTTGTTTCCCTCTGATCCTGGTCCCAGGCTGGAGTCTACCTGACGCAGTGCTAGAAAGGGTACAGGTGAGTCTTTCGCTTTCCTGGAGACACGGGAACAGGGTACTGCGTGCTGGTCCTCGCACTATACGGGGGCTCTTTAGCCTGCCCCGTAGTCTACCAGACCAATCTTGCGGGAACAACCACAAAAAAAAAAAAAAGAAAGTGTCCTAGCGCAATGTTCGGCCTCAGAGAAACACACTTCACAACGGGTCAGCAGTTGGATTGTCTTACCTCCAGGTGGTGCGGGCTTCGGGGTGGATTTGCAGAAAGGTCTGTGCAACGCGTTCCCAGAAACTGGGAGGTTACAAACTCCTGGTCCTGGACGACGAGTTGCTGAGGCTTCGGTCAGTAGCAGAAGGAGCGGTGGGGGAAGGTGGACGTCTGACCGATGCGTTCAAACAATTTTTTAGTCCGCAGCCCCAAGGTATGATCGGTTCCAGCAACCATCGCCAGCGTCTGATATACATGGTGCAGGAATACCTAGGGGCAAGGTCAGACTTGGACACCTTTCCCACCGAAAATCCTCTGGCTTACTGGGTCCTAAGGATGGATCACTGGCCAGAGCTTGCACAGTATGCAATTGAGCTACTGGCCTGTCCTGCATCCAGCGTTCTTTCCGAACGCACATTCAGTGCTGCTGGAGGATTTGTCACCGATCATAGGGTGCGCCTGTCCACCGACTCGGTTGATCGACTGACCTTCATAAAAATGAATCTTGGATGACCACCAGCTACCAGGCACCTGAAGCGGATATAACGGAATAATTTATAATGTCACATCCCTTCAAGACTGCCTATGCTGATGCTGAGTGACTGTCCTGTTATGTTCACTGACTATCCTCTTCCTCCTCCTCAATGATCCATGCCACCACACCAGTGCCTAAGGCACAATTTTTCAGCCCCTGTATAACAGGGGCGTGTACTTACAATTTTTTTAAAAAATGCTTCGCAACAGGTGTGACTGCTGTGCTCCAAGTACAGTATCTGTGAGGGGTTGCAGTCTTGTGGCACCAGCACCAGTGCCCAAGGCACAATTTTTCAACCCCTGTTGGGACGTGTAATTACAATTTTTAGGCAATGCTTTGCAACAGGTCTCATTGCTGTGCTCAGAGTACAGTATCTGTCAGGGGTTGCAGGGTTGTGGCACCAGCACCAGTGCCTAAGGCACAATTTTTCAGCCCCTGTATAACAGGGGGCGTGTAATTACAAATTTTTTAAAAAGATGCTTCGCAACAGGTGTGATTGCTGTGCTCCAAGTACAGTATATGTTGGGGGGTTGCAGTCTTGTGGCACCAGCACCAGTGCCCAAGGCACAATTTTTTTTTCAACTGTGCTACAGTGTGATTATACAGGGGTGATAACCCCTCCCTATGTTCTCCAAAAAGCTTAAAAATAGATTTTTTGGGGATGGAGCTACACTTCATAATGTACCTGTTCAAAGTGGCCATGCACAAAAATTTGCACAATTCCCGCTTTATGGACAGGAGTATAATGTTTTAACATCCACTGTGATCCAACAACTATTGGCCGACCATTTAATTTCATGTGTATGTGCCAATAAATGTCCTGTATCCCTAAGATAGCCAGGTAAGTGTTTAACCAAGGGTTGTAAATGCTCATCCACCCATTCACTGAGTCTTTATAATTGGGATCCAATACCTGCTACTATTGGGCATCCCTGAACAGGGGATTGTTACTTGTGTACCTTTGGAAGATGGTTGAATATTGGGGGTCACAGGTTTATCTGTAAAATCAATAATCTTCTGTTCTAAAACACCCATTTCTCCACCATCATCCAAAAGTTGCAACAAGCCCCGTTGAATATCATAAGTGGGTGCTGGTGTAATTTAATAGTCTAAGAGCTTCTGACTTATAATCTTCTGTATTAAGAATTACAACTGCTCCACCCTTATCCACTTGACGGATTGTTACATCAGTTCTAACCTTAAGTTTTTGCAGAGCCTCCTTTACTTAAGTTATGTTTAACATGATGTGTTTGAGACTCTGTCAGCTCCTTAAGTTTACTGAGCTCCACCTCTACTACTTGCTGGAATGAGTCTACCACTTCACTCCTAGCCTGAATGGGATAGAAATACCTGTCTCCAGTGGAGACAAGACTATTTTTAATCCCATGAGACCCCACATCAGATTCAGATAATAAACTTTCTAAATTGGAAATCTGACTAGTGATTTGTCGATTCCAATGCTAGTTTTCAATTTAAATCACCTAGTCTGCAGCTTATACATTTGCATTTGGGTTCTATTTCATTTAATGCATATTAAAGTTACTGACAAAAAGGGTGAAAGCTGTTAAAAGCGCTCATTATTAGAAAATGCCTAGCTTAGTTTGATCCTTCTATAAGGCCTTACACAAGGACTAAGGGAACAATACAAGTGCATATTCTAATATCGGTTACATCTGCAATATACTGTACTGGGCTATGGAAGGTACATGTATCCATTTAAGATGTCCTATTGGTTAAAGATGACAGTTATATAAAGATCATTGAAAGCAATACACTTTTCTTCCTGGAAAGAGAGAGAGAACCATTATTCATGCCTTCAGACAATAGTTTTCAATTTGTTTTACTGAAAGAATGTTCATCTATATCATAACTCTGCAAAGGAAGAAAGTTGTTCCACCTTGTCTTTTGTTATTAATGTTATCCATTTTGCAATAAATGTAGAAAAAGTACATTTGTTTTCTAGAAAGCACCTTATTGGCAAAATAGCATGATATATCTAGATTCCATTAAGCTATGATTGGGCAGTAGAAGTGGCAAAATTAAGTTCCTTCATCCTAGAGAATGGCAATATAGATTTAAACATAAATAAGTGTTTTATTAGCGCTGTCCCAATTGATTTTTTTTAGTGCAGTAAGCAATTGCTGAAAAGATACACTTCAAAACCAGTCACCTTACCTATCTCTGCTTAGATTATAAACACTTCAAAGGAATGTGTTGGCAAAGCGGCAATGATATGTAAAAAAGGAATAGTGTGAAATCTCTATTATGCTATTCAAAATAGAGAAGACTGCTTTTCTCAGGAGCCTTTTATTGAACTGCTCATAGACTTCAGAGCAAAGTCAATTGTGCAGTTTTCACCCACCCTCAAAGCAGTAGATAGAAAATTGGAAGCTTGTGATGCCTGTTTTACAAGCTTTTTTCAATGGAGAGGGGCAGGAAAGTGAAGCCCCAGTGCTATTTTAGCAGCCGAGGAGAAAAAGCTACTGGGACAAGTTTTCATACCTGCATACCGCCCAACTTTCTGAAATGATGAAGAGGGACACCTTTTAGCACACAGTATGTAGGCAAAGAACATTTCCCTGCCACAATCCCAATTACATGGATCACAAAGATCTAATATGCTGAAAATAATTGGCTAAACCACACAAGTGCTTTTTTTACCTCTATTTTTCCATTTATATTTGCTTTTCAAAATACAAAATTCAAAATACAAAATTCAAAATACAAAATTCAAAATACAAAATTCAAAATACAAAATGTAGTAATATAGAGGTTGGATAGAAAGTTTCACTTTTGGTAGAAAAATAGTACATTTTGAATAGAGATGTACAAATTAGACTAAAAAGAGTCTGTACGATGGACACAGGAATTTGGTCTCAAAAGAAGAGCAGGCCCTCTAAATGAGGGACAGTTGGTAGCTATGTACCTGCTTCCATGAAAATGGCCAGCTAGAAGATTTGGGGGCCACATATGCACATTCAATTATTTCCTGAAAATGTTTGGATTGGGTAACCAACTTGAGTACTGAGTCATTTTAATTCCAATAATTTTTATTGACATTTAAAGAGGTTGTACATAATGGAAAAATATACAAGTTCAAGTCTTATATTTGAAGGCATGGTGCTTTAACCAGTTAACATGCTGGATGAAAGTATTGCGACAAGGACCTTTACAAAATATACTGTATACTAAACTCTGGACTATATGTTTTTTTTAACAGAAAGTTCTGGAATATAAGTTTAACAGAGAAACAAAAGGAACGGTTACTTTCTGGTACTGGTTGAAGGATTAAGTGAGTAAAACAGTTATGGCTGTAGAGTATCAATGTGTAACAGTGAGGGCTATAGGTGAGACTAAAGCCTAGTACACATGGGCCGTATATTGGATATCATCATATTGGATATCCTTTGAAATAAATACAATTATTTTGTACTGCTGCACAATGGAATCCTTCCCTTCTTCTGCCCCCATGTTTGCAAAAAAAGCTGGTCGATAGATGCCTGGCCAAATGTCCGACAAGCATGCTGGAAAACCATCAGCTGTCCAGCTCCCGATCAGCACTCTGTCTGAGAGCGGTGACTGGAGTGTCTCCCTGTCAAAACACAAAAGAACAGCAGGTGAGATCGCTGAATTAACGTCAGATTGCTTGTAGAGTGGCTCCAACCGGAGCTGTCAGCTGGTGTGTACGAGGCGTAACAAGATTAAGGCACAGTTCTAGTAATAAAACCTTGTGTAGCCGGTGAGGAGGTCCAAGGTTGCCAGGAGGAATAAAATTTAGACAAGTCATTGTTTTTCAAAGCAAATAGGTGTTCAAGTGAACAACTGTGGCTCAAATCTCAGGGTATATCAGACAGATAGGGTATGCTTATAGATCTCTAGTGTCTCGTGAGGTTACATTTGTGTATTGGGGAGCCCATCATTCTGCAATTTTGTCAACATTCTGCTGAAGTGCCCAGATGCATCTTGGGGAGCCTATAAGGAATAATGCACCACTGATGCAGATTTTTTTTAAACTTCTCCCAGTGATGGGTACACTGCATGGAGTTATATGTTGCTCTGATTGCTGTTTCCCAGGAGAAATCTGGGAATGTCAGGCCCAAGCCATGATCTCACTTTAAAATCATGTTTAATTTAACAAATTTATGGGAGTTGCTTAGTGTAGTATAAAAGAGGGAAATATCCCTTTTTTAAAGGTGCAGTTGGATCATAAAATTGAAATATTGTGGTATCTAAGTTAGTCATCAGTTGGATTTTCTGAGTTTTACAGAGGTGTGCTTTTTGTATATATCTATAATGTTCAGATAGAGGGAGATCGTAATGGAATGGAGTTGAAGCTACAGTAATTAAAGGATAGCAAGTTATGCCCCATAAATAGTTCTCGCAGATGTTGAATGCCTATATTGGTCCACGAGGAAAGATTTAGGTGTAGGATGCATGTTTCCAGATAATTTAGTGGGAGTGGGGAAGTGATGTTGGGACTTACTTTAATAAGGCTTCGTATTGGCACCATAGTAACTTTAATAGAAGGATAGGATGATGTCACCCATTAAAATTGCCAGAAGAAAGGTCCTTGTGTTCCTGGTTGGGAGCACCGAGGCTTCTAAAAGTGACCATATTTTTTGTGAATAAGCATGTACTGTAGGCAGGTTGAAATGTGTTTAGTTATAGTGTAAACTTCTCAGACAGCGTGGGATTGTTTCTGGCAGCCTTAATCACTTTACCTTTAGTGTGATAGAAGTGAATCATTGCAAGAATGTCACAAGGTATCTTATCTGGTAAAAAGGATGGTTTAGGGACGTGGTGAGCTCTGTCTATGAGGAGTTCTATCTCTGTAGCCTCATAGAGCAGCTCCGACATCAACTGACACTAAAAACCAGAGAGAGAGAGGCTGAGTTACTGTCTCAGATATACTTCTGAATTTAATCTTGTTTTTACATGGCCTTTCCTCTAGGACAGCAAATTTAGCATTGATTCTTTGAATCTCCAGATCATGCTCCATGTGTGCATTAATCAGGTCTTTGTGAGCGTGATGTGTATCACTGATCTTATTCTCAGCATTAAATGCTCTAAGGATGAGGTCTTGTACAGCAAAGGTGATATTAGTGAACATAGAGAACATATTTATGTGTAGGGATTCTCTTAGTGATGGCAGGATGCCTTTTAATTTCATCAAACATATTTCTACTGTGTGAGAGTAGAAAAATCATATGTGGCATGCATCCCTCACATGCAGGCACTGTTTGGGTATTCTGATAACCAGTGCTGCTGGATGTCATAATACAATAATTGCAGTAAGAGGTTCATTTGTCCGTGCTGTTTGGTGTGGATGTAGGAACTGGTTCCTTTTTTTTCATTTAGGAGGTATAATACACCACTACATTTTTATATATGTTCACCTAATAAGCAGTGGTGGCACGTTAATCAGGGTCGCATGGGCGCTGCCCCCCCATCCATGCGTCCGACCCCCTACTGTACATACAGGGTGCCTGACACAGGGGTTGGCATTGTATTACCTGTTTATACTTTTTCAATAAAAATTTATGAAACAAAAAAAAACAAAAGGGGGGGGGGGTATTTGCTATTCTCACACTAATCCTCCTCCTGGCCAACCAGGAAGCGGGTCCTGAGACCCACCACCCGATGATGGCTGAAAGGCGATCTTATTGGATACCTAGGAGGAGAGGCACGGCGGATCCCGCCGTGATACAGAGGAGTGGGAGACGGCCGCCCGTCATCCATAGGAGCAATGCCTGCCCGGAACCTAGATGGGGTAAGTGCAAGGCTGGATGACCGACCGACCGACCGTGAGACCCCCGGGGGGTTTGTTGGTGCCACCGGCCGATCGGGGGGGTGGTTGTTTGCAGTCCCCACCCCCCCCAAAAAAAACACCAGCCGCCACTGCTAAAAGGCACTTTATTTGGGATTGAGTGACTACCTAGACACATCATCGCTGAATTATACACTGTATTCCACAGTATGGAAGTCATTCATTTGCACTATTGTATGGACTGTACTGTATGCACTTTATATGTTTATACCACAGTTATTAATTGTATATAATCTTATGATACACACCACAATACTGAGTTTGCGCTTTTTTTTTATTACTAAGTGTGTTTGGCTAGCTTTAGAGTTACACAGTTGTACCAGAAGTACAACCAGAGGCGCCTCTCCTGTACGTAAATTAGCTTGTGTAGCTTGTGAACTTCTCAGTGTGCATTACAACCTGTAGCAATTTAGACAGCACTTGCCTCATTTCCTCACTGGAAACCAGCCATTCTCTGCCTACATTGCATAGGAAATTACCGAGACCCAGGGTTTGATGACTCTTCCCCTAAGAACTGCGCCCCCGAAGTTCTGGGTGATCCACACTGACTCTCCTATACTGGATTTCTCAAGTACATTTGACTGTTCTGATTCACAGAGGCTAGTTGCCTCTTGCTCACTGCCTTCATGTTCGGCCTTAGGGCTGGTATTCGTTTTGGGGATCAAACCCTCCTCCGAGGTTAGGGGGGAGTTTGGGCAAGTATAGCCACGTTTACGGCTTTCAGTTTATGGGTTTATGTTGCTTGACAGTAATGTTTTTGATCAATATACTTGCACTGTTGATGGGACCTGGTCCTTTCCTCTGCCCAATTCCAGCCGCATGGAGTGAGCCACGACTCATATAATTTGATAATCCTGGCTACACCTTATTGGGAAACTTATATGGCTACACTTGACGTCCTCTCCTTGAACATACGGGAACTTAATTCTTCGGTTAAACGCTCCTTAGTCTTCCAATTTATTAAAAGGCGCAACCCCCACATGTGTTACAGGAGACGCACTTGATAGGAAGCAAAACCCTCAGCCTTAAAAAAATGTGGGTGGGTTATCACTACCATTCCACCTATTCTAACTTTGCCAGAGGAGTCAGCATCCTTGTTCTAAAAACCCTCCCAATCAAACTCCTTGATCTGGTTCTCGATCCTGATGGCAGATTTGTGTTGGTCCATGCATTGATTCACAACCTGCCGTGGGTCTTGGTGGGTTTGTATCTTTCACCTCCTGCAACCCTAGAGCTGCTTAATCTGCTCTCGGTCCTGGACTCTGGCTTGGACAGATGGGCCATGGCGGGCATGACCCGTCAAGGGTTGGCAGCGTGGGCTGATACATACGGCCTCACGGATGTGTGGAGGAGGAGGCACCCTCACTCTAGGGCCTTCACTTGCCATTCGGCCACCCACAAATCCTTTTCACGTATTGACCTTGCATACGTGGTGGCGCCTGTCCTGCCCAGAGTTTGGGACATTACTATACTTCCTAGGAGAATCTCGGACCATATTCCGTTGCTACTATCCCTAGAGCTGATGATGGCCCCGTCTGACAGACTCTGGAGACTTTCTAGATTCTGGGTGTCAGACAAGAAGGTAGAATCCCAATTTCATGACACACTGAAACAGTTCTGGATGGACAACTCGGGGACGGCTGCGGAAAACTCTATATAGGATGCCTTCAAGGCCTCCTCAAGGGGACAATACCAGTCAATCATAGCTGCTGTGAGGAGAGACCGTAGGGCTGAGCTTGCAGGGGGTGGAGGACAAGGCATCTAGGCAAGATGCCCTATACAATAGGTCCCGTGACCCCCAACACTATACCCGACTCCAGTCCCTGACCCAGCAGGCCCTCCTTCTACATACATCCTTGACACAAAAGAAATTACTTCATCTATCCCAATGTATTTTTGAGCAGGGGGAAAAGACGGGGCATCTCCTGGCCTGGTTGTCCAGGGAGCAGTCGGGAGTAACGACCATTGCACAGATCTAGGGTCAAGATGGGGTCCTCCTCTCTGCCCCCCAAGACATCAACCAATGCTTTGCCACCAACTAACAACAACTTTACAGCTCCAGAGTGACGCAGTTATAGTAGTTATTCCCAAGCCTGGCAAAGATCCTACACTATGTTCCTCCTACCGTCCTATTTCCCTCCTTAACGTTGACACAAAAATATTCGCAAAAATTCTTGTGAATCGCCTGAACACTGTTATTACAGCCCTGGTCCACCCAGACCAAACGGGCTATATGCTGGGTCGTGGTACGGACATAAATATTCAACGGCTGCATACCCATATTGCAATCGCAGATCCAGACAATCCTGAGGTGGTGGCCTCACTCGACGCCGAGAAGGCCTTCACCTCGGTCGAGTGGGGCTACCTGTGGACTGTCCTCTCTAGATTTGGCTTCGGCTCCCGATATCTATCTTGGCTGCAGATGTTATATGCACATCCTAAGGCCCGCATACGTACCAATGGGACCCTGTCGGGCTCCGTCTCTCTAGGGAGGGGGACACGACAGGGATGCCCGTTGTCCCCAGCCCTCTTCGCCCTAGCCCTGGAACCACTGCCCACATTAGGAAAGACCCTGGAATTAGAGGCATAAGGGTAGGCCCATTGGAAGAAAAACTATCTCTGTATGTAGGCGACTCCTTCCTATAGCTGGCGGACGCTTCCACTTTCCTACGTTCTGCTTTGACCCAATTCGATACCTTCAGACGATATTCAGAGGTTTGTATCAATTGGGACAAATTGGTTTTGTTCCCGCTCCACCCGACATTGCCCCGTGCTGGCTCCCACACACCTCTGCATTGGGTAGAAGAATTCACATACTTAGGGGCAAGGGTGGGTCCCACGACGGGGGTCTACCTGGTCAGGAATGTCCTTCCGGTATTGGACCAGCTATCCAAGCGATGTGTCACATGGCACAACCGCCCCCTCACACCATTGGGCAGAAGAAACTTAATTAAAATTATATATCTCCCTAAATTGCTATATTTTTTCAGACAGACGCCTACCCCTATCCCCGATCCTTCTTCCAGAAACTAGACAGTATTGTGACCACCTTTATCTGGGCAGGTGGTCCCCCCCGGGTGGCACAGCGTACCCTCTGCCTCCCCTTGTCCAGTGGCAGATTAGCCCTTCCAAATTTCCTTGTATACTACTGGGCGGCCGTCCTAGTGACGGTCAGATGGTGGTTTTCCCAGCCTAAACAGAACTCGGCCATTACCCTGGAGGCTGCTGTCCTCGGGTCTTATGCGGTTCTATCCAATCTAGTTTTCAGGGGCTGCAAAGCACATCCCTGTGTGACGGGGCCTATGAAGACTACCATACGGTGTGGCAATGTTATAGGGCATTTGGGGGCAAACCAAGGACTGTCTCCCCTCATACGCCACTCTGGCCACCCTTCCTCACCTAAACACAATCCCAGACCCAGCGACATGGACTAAACGCGCAATTCTAACTCTCAAACATGTAATGACAAACGGTAAGATCATGACATTCCAGGAACTAAGACGGACTTATGGCCTCCCCTACTCCTTTCAGTTCATTGGCAGCTCCGACATGCCCTTAACTCACAATTTCCAAACCCTGTTACCCTTGAGTCGGACTCGATTGAGAGACTGCTCATCTCGGGGGTGATGGGGAAACCCCTCTCATCCCTTTATCTATACCTCACGGTAGCTCATGACACTGACACCAAGATTATTTTGGGAAAATGGAAGGCTGACATTCCCAACCTCGACGAAGAGATCTGGGAGGAATCGGTCTCTTCATACATCCCCTCCATGATTGCATCTAGAGACCGTTTCACGCAATTGAAGTTCTTACACAGGGCATACTACACCCCACAGAGACTTGCCAATATATATCCCTCCCTTAGTCCACTGTGTACAAGATGCACCCTTGAACAGGGCTCCTTTTTCCATTTGGTCTGGACTTACCCCAAAATTCGCCCATACTGGCAGGAAGTAGTGGACACCCTGACAGAGATCTGTGGAGTTGAGGTATCCCCTCCTCTTTTTTCTTAGCTAACTGGGCGATATAGAGGGCGATAGATATACCAAACTGTGTATGACCTTCACCTTATTCTACGCCAGGAGAGAAATTCTCCTGAGGTGGAGGGGAACGGAGCTTCCTACGAGATCCTCCTGGCAAAGCACAATAAATAAGGTGTTACCACTATATAAAATTACATATGAAAGCAGAAATTGTCCAGTAAAATTCGATAAAATCTGGTCGAACTGGGTCGATGCCTGTGGCTGAGAATCGCTGAATCACACAATACTTGAGTACAGCAACTAAGCAATTTTTCCTTCCCTCCCCCCCTCACCCCCCATCATACTCATCTCCTCCCTTCTCCCCTCCCCCCAAAATCTGGGGGGGTGGGGCTGCCATAGGGTAAATGCTTTTCTGTATTCTCAATAACCTCCTAATTCACTGTATTACATGTTCCTAACCGGTGTGCCTTCACCTGTGTAAATTCCGTATCCGAAATGCTCTTATACCTATGACAACAATGTGACTTGTAATAGTGTGCAAGAACTGTACGTATTGATCTGTCAATGCTTTGTTTGTACCTTTTTATTTTTATTTTTAATAAAAACATTTACTGTTAAAAAAAAATTTCATTAGCATGTAGATGGAGTAATGGAAGGCAAAAATATAAGCAGAATAAACTTCAGTGATGATTTAGGATTAGTTTCTTTTTCATTATAAATATATTGCTAGTCTGCACAGAACATTGTATTTAATAAGAAAAGCCTCATCCTGTTTATTATTACAGTTACATGTATAAGTTTTAGTTTAATCCTCTTTGTATTCAAAATCTGCATGAAAGTAGTACATAATGTCCCTAATACAAAGCAAATATAGAGGTTTTGTCTTGTTTCATTCTCTTCTATGAATACCTTTTTTGCATTCACCATTCTTTGACATAGCAGCCTTGTCATTGTTTACTTGATCCTATTTCTGACTATATGCAGTTACTTCATAGTTGAGATTTGAAATATACATTTGCAGTACAAAGAATACAAGGTGCATCCAACATATTTCTACTGTGTGATAGAAGAAAAGGCCTCTGTGGCATGCATCCAATCACATGCAGGTACTGTTTGAGTGTTCTGACAACTGGTATGGCAGGCTGTCATAATACAATAAGTGCAGTAGGAGAATTGTCTTTCGTGCTATTTAGTGTGGATGGAGACATTTTTTTTTTTCATTTAGCCCCCAGGCTGAACAAAAAAAAAAAAAAACAATAGTGTTTGGCTTGCTTTGGAGCAATACAGTTGTATTAGAAGTGCATAATGTGCATTTTATAGTGCAGAACAGGGGTAGGCAACCCCCGGCACGTGAAGCCTCTTTAGCCGGCACTCGACCCCTCTCCATTAGCAGAGCAGTGCAGGGAAGTGTCAGTGAGTCACTAATGCATTCCAATTTCAGAATTCCCCAAGCCGCACCTGCACTGAGGGGGAGGCACTGTGCCCCCACACATTGTAAAAGATGGGAAACATTGTTTGGTTCTCTAACTTTGCTGTAGCTGCGATCGTCAGCTTTTGTGATGGGGAAGAGATTGAGTGCAGTTCTGCTAGGGGGGGGCGGTCCCTTTTTCCAGGAGGAGGAGGACTGTCATTGGCACTATGAAAGCCAATCACAGTCCTGCTAGCCCCGCCCACCATCTGGAGGAAGATGACTAGCTTGGTTGCCACTACCAATCTCAGAAAGAAGGGATTTCACTTTGATTGAGAAAACCACAATTAGGTTTGTGGAATTACTGTTGAGCTTCTGGGAACTTTGTTGAAATTATTCCTGAACCTTTGCGTCACTTACTACTGATCCCCTGCATTCTGTGTCCCTTTAAGCCACAGCCAGTATTCAGCGCAATGAAAATCACACCCAACTTTTGCTGCGGCGCAGAGCGCTGCAATTTCCTCAACTACGAGGTCCCTCCTGCACACAGGCCCACTGCTTTCAGAAAATGCCCCTGACCTGAGCTCATCATTGCGCATCTATTCCAGATGCTTGTATGTGACATCACATACATCACATACAAGCATGTGGGCTGGATGAAAGAGTTGGATCAGCAGGATGAGTGTGCCAGGACAGATAGATGTGTCATCTCTGCTTCCTTTCACCATTCTGCATAGCACGCATATCATAGATGAGAAGAGGGTACAGCGGTGGAGCAGATGAGAAGGAGGGTACAGCAGTGGGGAAAATGAGCAGGAAAGGTTCAGAGTTGGGACAGAAGAGCAGGAGGGTACAGCCTTGGGGCAGATGTGCAGGGAGGTACAGTGGTGGAAGAGATTAGAAGGGATTCAGCAGTGGGACAGAATAGCAGGGGGGTACAGTGATGGGGCAGATGAGCAGGGGGGTTCAGTGTTGGGACAAACGAGCAGGGCGTTATAGTGGTGGGACAGATGAGCAGAGGGGTTTAGTGTTTCATCAGATGAGAAGGCGATTTATTGGTGGGACAGAAAAGTGCACTTGTAAGACCGCTGCACAAATACGGTGTTACAGAAAGTATTGTAATAATGTAATGTTTGTCAGTTCTAAGTAATTTTATAGCAAAAAAAATGATTTTGACTTGTAAACACAAAATCTCAAAACGAGGCTCTGTTCTTTAGTGGTTAATAGCTAGAGTAGCAAATCATTATTAGTTTGCAAGGTAAAATGCCACAGTATGCAATTATAATGCAAAACCCCCAAAAAAGTGTAAAATACAGGCGATTTCCTTTTTTAGCAAGAAGGAAGTAGCTTATCTACAATGATTCTCCTTAAAGGAGTATAGCCAAAGCTTGTTTGGCTGTACTTCTCCTGTGGATCACAGGAGTGCAGTTCATTCTGCACTCCTGTGACCCATTTTCAGCAGATAGGGCGCTAAAGCCTTCTGTCGGCTGACGTCACAGAGCTGGTCCAGGCTAGGGCAAGATTGCAACCATATGGTTGGGATCCACCCACATGCCTGGACTGGCACACAGCTCAGCCTCTCAGCCATGCTGAGAGGCGGAGCCAGCCGCTCCCGCCCCTCCACAGCCCTGTGCTTCAGTGAGCGCAACGGGGGGGGGCAGAGCAGAGCCAAGCGATTGGCAGTGTTAGATTGCTCGGTTCTCAGTCTAATGCCCCGTACACACGGTCGGATTTTCCGACCACAAAATCCGTCAGATTTTTTCGACGGATTTTGTCCGACACTGGTGTTGCATACACACGGTCGGACAAAGTTTTCGGAATATCCGATCATCCTGAACGTGGTGATGTTCGTTGCGTACGACGGGACTACGTAGAGGCTAGTAGCCAATAGCTTTGGTCTTGTAATGTGATCTGAGCATGCGTGGCACTTTGTCCGTCGGAATTCGCTACACACGATCGAAAAAGTCCGATAGGACTTTGTTGTCGGAAAATTTGAGAGCAGGATCTCAAACTTTTTCCATCGGAAATTCCGACGGAAAAAGTCAGATGGAGCCCACACACAGCCGGAATTTCCGACAACATGGTGCGATACGACATTTTCCGTCGGAAAATCCGACCGTGTGTACGGGGCATTAGAGGTGTCGGGGGACAGATGCAGCATCAGACCAATGTTGCATCCACTAGACATGTGCAATTAGTTTTGTTTTTTTACGTTTTTTTTGTTATTTTCGTTCATTCGTTATCGTACGAATGAACGAACGATTCGCTAAAAATTTTAACGAATAACGAATCGTTCAAATTGAACGAATCGAAAACAACGAAAATCCGAAAAAAACTAATTAGAAACAACGAATGTACGAAAGAAGAAAATCCGAAAAACTAAAAAACAGGAACAACGAAAATGAAAAAGAACAAAAACATTCGTACATTCGTAACTTTCTTACTTTTTTTTTGTTGAATTGGTAATTTTCCGTGTCTCTTACAATGGCGCTCCTTAACGTGCTTCGAATGGATTGAACGAAAAAATTCGTACATTCGTAACTTTTTTTTTTCGATTCGTAATTTTCCGTGTCTCTTAAAATGTAATAATAGCATACACATTACATAAAATTATGAATTATGCTCCGATTACGAATCAAGAATGTTACGAATGTACGAATAAATACGAATGCGTCCGAATTTCGAATAAACGAATAAACGAAAATTAAACTAACGGAAAAACGAATCAACGAAAAAATAACTCTTACGAAAATACGAATTGTTACGAATACGAACACAGACGACTTACGAATGTACGAATCGTTACGAATACGAACACCGACGACTTACGAATTTACGAATCGTTACGAATCAACGAAAACGAAAAAAACGAAACGAAAATAAACAAATTTTTTTGTTGTGCACATATCTAGCATCCACCCAGGTAAGTATGATTATAGAAAAAACTAAACCCATATTTCTCTTTTAATAATAAGGTGGAAAGAAAATCAGAAAATCCCTGTTTACTTAATACGTCTGCACATATTATTTGAAGTGAATCCTTACACAGTTGATTGTGTGAGGAAACTCTTAAAATCATAAAAAAATCAACCTCAATGCCTGTGGAACATAAAGCGTTCTTTGTGTTGTGGCCCATCCAGGGGACCCAGTGGGACCATGGTTCCAGGCGGCATTTTAAGAGGGGCAGCAGCCGGCAACACGGGCGCCGCAAAATTGTCAGGAGTAGTACCGAGTACACGTACCTTAGTAGCCTCCTGGCCGTACCCTACCTGTCAGGAGGAGGTGGGTCAGTCAGCAAGAGCAGGGCTGATCCTGGACGGCTGTGCACTGCACCGGTTGCTAGAATCATCTGCCGCCCAGCATCAAGCAACCAGTGATGTCAGAGGCCGTGGCCGCCCCAGCATTTAGAGCGCTCAGCCTCTGTGCCTACTCGAATAGCTCCGCCTCCACCCATCCACCTCGTTCATCTTCTTTAGCGTGGCTCAGAGCCTGAGGGAAGGAAGCACGTCTGAAGAGAGCTGCCTGTGCCTGATTGTGAGCTGAGCAGCTGTCCACAGTCCACCTGCACAGCACCTGCCGCTGCCTGAGGTATTGCAGCCTGCCTGTCACTGTGTCCATGTTCTGGAGGCTCGGGCAATTGACCCTCACCCTGTCCATTCTACCACCAGTGAGTTCCCCATAGCAGCATTGTCTGCAGGAGTCCGAATCCGGGCACTGTAAGTACAATGTTACAAGTTGTATGAGACATCAGAGCCTGAGAGGGACTTGCCTTGCCCAGCCCTTTAATAACCACTTCAGCCCCTGAAGATTTGCTCCCTTAATGACCAGGCCATTTTTTGCAAAATGGCACTGCATCACTTTAACTGACAATTGCGCAGTCGTGCGATGCTGTACCCGAACAAAATTGAGGTCCTTTTATTCCCCACAAATAGAGCTTTCTTTTGGTGGTATTTGATCACCTCTGCGGTTTTTATTTTTTGCGCTATAAAAAGAGAGCGACAATTTAAAAAAAAAAAAATATATATATATTTTTTACTTTTTGCTATAGTAAATATCCCCCCCCCCAAAAAAAAATGTCTTCATCAGTGTAGGGCAATATGTATTCTTCTACATATTTTTGGTTAAATACGCATATATAGATTGGTTTATGCAAAAGTTATAGCTTTTACAAAATAGGGAATAGATTTATGCAATTTTTTTAATTGATTTTTTTACTAGTAATGGCGATGATCAGCATTATTAGCGGGAATGCGACATTGCGGCAGACAGATATGATACTTTTGACAAATTTTTGAGACCAGTGACATTTATACAGCAATAAAATAGCCACTGATTACTGTATAAATGACACTGGCAGGTAAGGGGCTAACACTAGGGGGCGGTCAAGGGGTTAACTGTGTTCCCTGGGAGGGGTTTCTATCTGTGGGGGGATTGACTGACTAAAGGAGGAGACCGATCGCTGTTCCTGATCACTAGGAACAGCAGATCTGTCTCTCCTCCCCTGAAAGAACGGGGATCTGTCTGTTTACATTGATCACGGGTGACCGGTGGACATCATGGCCGCCGGCCATGCACATCGGCTTCGGCGTAGCCCCCCCTAGAGCTGTTGCATGTAAATCAGATTTTCTGATAAATTTTATTTTAGTTATCATGATATAAAATAGTGAATGTGGGGGCCTTTTGGTGGGGGGTGTGATTTTTGGGGGGGGGGGGGGGGCAGCATTTCATTCTTGGTCCCAGGCAGCACAATGTCTTGGGCCGGCCCTGGGCCCATCAAATCAGCTGTTTACAGAATTTTCTTCTAAGTGCTGGTCTGCTTGGAGGTACTTGGCCCTTTTTAGTGCAATGAAGCTCCTGCCTGACTATTAATGGGAATGTGTTTCCAACATGGTGCTGTGCCTGATCAGCTCTGGTTGTTGCAAACTTGCAACAGTCCCAGAGCTGCTGTTTTGATCAGCTGACTATCAAAACAGTATTAAACCCAAAAACAAAAACATTTATTAGTTTACAACTTACCAAATAATAGATGTTATGGCTGCATTAGTTTCCTTTTTTAGGGCTTTCTTTCTTCTATTTTCATCTGGTGATCTAGCCAGCAAGTCTGTTTTTCACATGCTCTCTGGCAGAATGCATAAGTTTACGTGGATGAGATGAACCACCTGCACACTGACAGGGGTGAGTACAATGATTTGTTTTTATTTATACATGCAAAACCTTTATCTCAAAAGGGGAAAAAAATGTTTGTTGTAACTGATTATAAAGTGTGAAGTGGAGTCTGACTTCAGCTAGTGAAATTAAATTTGCTAATACAATTTACACCACCCCCCCCCCCCATACTGACAATGATGCTGTCTGCTGTGCCTCCTGTACTAATTCCTCCAGAGTTGTGTCTTAAGCCTCATACACACGATCGGACCGTGGACCAACTTTCCCGTGGATTTCTGTCCAAAGGGCGTCGGCCCCAAGTTGGTATTGCATACACACGATCAGACTTTTTAGGCAACAAACATGAACCTAGTGACGTTTCAACATACTGACGACACTTCAAAAGAGGACGTTGGAATACTCGCGCGCCACCTTTGGTCAACTTCTATATTGTTGTCTGATCTTTTGCATTGGTTCTGAGCATGCGTGTTTGTACTTTGTACAAAAGTCCGTTGGTTTTGTGTACACACGGTCAGACTTTGGTCCATCGGACTTTTGTTGGCAGAAAGTTGGTCCGTTCGCACAGCCAAGAAAAGTCTGATGAAACCTGGAAAAAGTTGGTCCGATGGACCGTACACACGGTCGGATGTTGGTCCAAACCAGCTAATTTGCATGTTGGTTGTCAAAAAGTCAGATCGTGTGTACGGGCCTTTACCATTACAGGAGGTGTGTTGCTGGCCAGATCACCAGGTGAAAACAGAGGGGAAAAGCCTAAGGCCCCTTTCACACTTATAGGACTTGTCCAACGATTTGGGACTGCAAAGTAGTATGACAAGTTGTTCCCCATGATTTCCAATGACAGACATTCATATTAGTACGACTTCAAGTCATTCCGACTTCAAAGTAGTCCCTGCACTACTTTGGTCCAATTTTGATATCACTTAAGCCCCATACACACGGTCGGACTTTTTCATGGATTCTGTCCGATCGGACAATGTTGTTGAAAAATCAGACCGTGTGTATGCACCATCGGACAGTGTACGTCGGATTGTCCGATGGACAAAGTCTTATCTCCTGCTGGAAAGATTTGCCGACAACACGGTCCGATCACACCAAATCCGATCGTGTGTACGGTTGTCCGACCGGACAAAGTGCTACGCATGCTCAGATCACATTACAAGACCAAAGCTATTGGCTACTAGCCTCTACGTAGTCCCGTCGTAGGCAACAAACGTCACTACGTTCAGAATGATCGGATTTTCCGACAACTTTGTCCGACCGTGTGTACGCAAAACCAACATCAGACAAAGTATGACGGACAGGATCCGACCGACCTGGTCCGCGGATTGTCCGACCGTGTGTATGGGGCTTTACACAGGCATTCCTTGATCGCGGCAAAATTACGGTAAAATCGCGCAACTGTGAAGTCGCACAATTGTGAAAGGGGCCTAAAAAAGAAACCTAATACAGCCACCACATCTAATGATTATAAAATCTAAAGTGTGGCGCAAAGTGTGAGAAAATTGGAAAATAACCAAACATATGAAAGTCCATCAAGAAATGTTCAATCAAACAAAGTGACGGCAATTTCGATGTGAAGCAAAATATTCCATGTGAATAAACAGAAAAAATGGTGAACAATCCAAAACTGTGCTCTTGATCTGCTTACCAGAACCCGGTGGTATATGAGCGATGTTATCATATAATGCCAGAGGTTGATGCGATTTCCCACATGAACGAAATCCAGAGCCCAGTGCTATATAAACGATGTTATCATATAATGTTGGAGGTGGATACGATATCCCACATAAACGAAATCCCTCAACGAATGGGGCAGGATTCACAGGATGGATGGAGGTGTACTAGAGGGATCTCCCACGAAATGAAGGAAAGGAAACAGCCAATAGTGAAGCCCGTATGGTCAACTCAAATTTATTTAAAAAAATCTACTTACATCAATGAGAAGATAACAGGGCATGCATGAAATAAAATCCGCGTACTTGCATCGGCCAGCCTGACATGTTTCATCCAATGGTGGATATCATCAGATTCTACCTTTACATATAATGATTGGTAAGCTGCAATATAATACATTTGTGGTTTTGGATTTAATACCACTTCACGGCATCCAAGCAAAGAACATCCTCCAATCCCTGCAAAAATGATAGAATTTGGGTAACGCTTTTTTTTGTTTTGTTTTTTCTTTGAAACATTATTTACAGCTACAAAGACTTGTGTATGTATGCAGCTTATACGTTACCTGCAACAGCAAACAACCCACGTTGTATACAAAAATAACTTTTTACTGATTTAGCCTTTTTATAACATATAATATAGGCACTTATATAATGTAATAATAATAATAATATAATATCCTATAAAATATGTTTTCTTTATGAAAATTGTTGCGTAAATTCTCTCTGGGAAAATTTGTTCTATATATCATTTGCCGATTTAGGTTTTAGATTTCAAAAGTGTAATGAGGTTAGTCAATATTTTTTAAACTATTTATCTTTATACTGCTAAAGAAAATCTAGATTAATAATGATTGTCAAAGAGAGCTGAAGCCATTAGAATGTTTACAAGGGTCAGTGGTTAAGAATGAACATAAAATTACTTATATTATAACCATCTATTATATATTCTGCTTATGCCCCATAATTCTCCACACCAAACTGAATTTATTTCTATTGTCAAATGCTAAATAATTTAGCCAATATACTGAATATGGGACGTTGTATTAACCAATAATATATTACCTTTTACTGCACCCACTCAAGATAGAATGCACGTAAAGACTCATGATCACTAAATGGTTTTAGCTCTTTTTGTATAAAATGTTTTTAAGCACTTGCTTACTGGGTACTTATACCCCCTTCCTGCCCAGGTCAATTTTCAGCACTCTGGCAACACTGTACCCATATGAATTTTTTATCATTTTTTTCACACAAATGGAGCTTTCTTTTGGTGGTATTTAATCACTGCTGGGTTTTTTATTTTTTGTTAAACAAACCAAAAAATACCCCAAAATGTTGAAAAAAAAAAAACGTTTGTTATAAAATTTAGCAAACAGGTAATTTTTCTCTTTCACTGATGGGCACTGATGAGGCAGCACTGATAAGCTCCACTGATGAGGCAGTACTCATGAGGTGGCACTGATGGGCACTGATAGGTGGTACTGATGAGGCAGCACTGGTGGGCACTGATCAGGAGGCACTGATGGGCACTGATAGGGGGCACTGATAGGTGGCACTGATAGATGGCATTGGAGGGCACTGATTAGCAGAAGTGGTTGGTGGACCAATGTCCCTCTAAAAAAAGCCGGGTAATGGCTTACTAATTTTCATCACGCTGACAGAGTGAGAAAAAAAAGAAAAACGATTACCGACTTCTGTTTACTTCCGTGATCAGCTGTCATTGGCCCTTTACCTCGATTAGTGGATAAGGACTCAGCGATCACAGAGCGTGCCGCCAGGCAGTGCGAGGACGTCTATGTATGCCCTCCCGGCAAAGGAAGCCAGCTCTGTAGCCATCTTTTGTGGTTAATATGCAATGGTTATAAATTCTCAAGCAATTTAATTTTGTATTTGGCCCAGACAGCTGGTTCAGGTAAGGTATAAAAGTGTGGAAGGGAGGGATTGAGCCATACAGGGGTGTTGGAAGGGGGGGGGGGTAGTTAGGGGGAAGGGATTCATAACAAAGTCCCATCTTCCAAGCTTTCAGGGTGGTAACATTTTCTTTTGTTTTTAGAGCAGGGATGATTGAGAGACAGCAGTGTAAGGCCGGCCATAGACAGAGCAATTTTTTTCCTGCAACCATGAGAACACAGTGATTATTGCTTGAGGTTATAACATCCATTAGCAATATTTGCATGTAAAATCCAAAAGGCTGGTTGTCGATTGATCAACTTGGGTACATTCAGCATGCCCATACATGGTTCCAATCTCGGCAGAACCGGCTAAGATTTGAATTGTCTATTGCCTTAATTCCTGCCAAATTGCTGGGCTTGCTGTTCAGTCCTAAGCAGTACTGTACTTAAAAAGACCCATGTACACATTGGTTTATATAATACTCTGAACATTCTTTAATTACAATGAATTTTCATGGTTACTTATGAAAGTTTCAATTTGCTCTTATCAAGTTTGATCTACCTGTCTCTGCCCTGTCAACTAACTAAACTCACACAGTTGAGTTCATTTACTAGAATAGGTAAGGAATTTCGCGCAAATTGGAATAATAAGAAAGTGCACCAGTGCAATAATAGCTAGCTGATTGTGGCACTAATAAAAATTAATGATCTGGAGGTAATCAATAAATACAGTCCTAAATAGATGTGAAAATAAATACAGTCCTAAATAAATGTAAAAATCACAAATGGATGTATAAAAATCGCATAGAAAATAAATGGATGTTGAATCGCAAGTAAATCGCATAAGTGATATAAAATAAAGTGGGTAAAATCAACAATAGTGACAATTGACTAAAATTGTGAGTGCCCAATGATCACGCGTTGCGTGGCGTTGGCGGCATATTTAAACACCCCTCATTTGGAGTCAGCGGTGGTTACGGCTGGCTGCTACTTGGGGTCATTGCAAACCAGCTTGTTGGTGGTGCTAGTGTTTATTGGATGCAACATCTTTGGGTGAGCGTTCTTTTCTCTCTGTCTCCTGTTTTACCTGTTTTCATGTTCAAGTTTTTCTCCTTCACTGGTGCCTCTGCAGTGTTGGTTTCTGCTCTCTTTTCCATTTTCACCCTTTCTTTATCTGCAACCTTGCACTCACAATTCTGGTGACACTCTTACTTTTCTTGCATACCTTGACAGTCATTACCAACACCATTTACTTTTACACACTGACATTCTTGTATTTCTCTTTCTTACACTATCACTTCTTATGAAACCACTGGGTCCATTATTAATTTATTTTTAAATATTATTAACATAAATTATACACATATTCAATATTTTGTTTCCAGATATGGCTATTTCAACAACTACATCATATCTCCAGTTTCGGAGATTCTATTTCACTCTTGCACTCCCTCACCTCGCCTGATATTGCATCCCTTATATATGCCGCCTCAGCTCCCGGGGAGAGTTTATGTTCCTGGCCCACTTTGCGCCCACCACCACACATTGCTCTCGCTGTCTGAGTTGGTGAGTGGATTTAGTTTTTGACCATCTGTATGCATTAAATGCTTATCATTAGTATCATATTCTTTTATAACATGGTTCATTACTTCTCTATATACATTCCCTAGGAATTCATGGTCGCATCAGCTCCTGATGAGTGGAGAAACATCCACGAAACGCGTCGAGCTTTGATTTGATGCCCCAGCTACATTGCATATGGAACCATGATTATTTTAGTATTATTTGATTTTTTAACTATATGTATATAAAAAAACTTTTTTCTACCTATTATATGCATATTTACCATGTGGGTATATCTGTCTCTATCAGGCAGGCTGTGATTGATATTACTATGCTATATCATTCAGTTCATTTACTTTTAGAATCATGCGTTACTGTATGTGTACCTCTTTACTACGCATTTGTCATGTGCATACCCTTACATCTATATAGGAAAAATTATCTCGATTTTCTGTCTGTATACTTCATAAATCAATAAATATTCCATGGTGAAATTTAAACATGGTTTACTTTACCTCCACTATCCAAGTGCTTCATTTAAAGTCCCAACCTCCCTTTTTGTATCAAGCAATTACCGGGATGGAGGCACTCATTAGTGCTTCATTTAAAGTCCCAAACTCCCCCCTTTTCTCCTGTTTATGTGGTTGCAGTGAGGGGAGAGCATGTCAGTGTACATGTGCTTTGCAGGTTCTGTCCTTCTACAGCGGCTGCTCCCTAGGCGGCTGCCTAGTTCGCCTAGGGATAGTGCTGGCCCTGGGTGTGGGAACTGCGACAAGCCACTTACCTGGATATTATCCAGCCAGCAGGGGCCACAGTACTACAGCGTGGACCTGCAATCAGGACTGTGCCAATTACAGCCGCGGAAGGCCGGAGCGGACCTTGGATTATCTGAGCAAGGCGGGATCGAGTCGGAGCCTGGTGACTTCCCTGCAGTGTAGAGTGGAGATCTCTCGGGACCTGTTAACTGTAAGTACTGCCCAGCAGGAACCGGTATACGGAATATTGTCCCTGAAATGCCGTCTGCCTCTATGTGCTCTGCTGACCCCACCTGGAAGGAGCCAGTGCAGGAGGGAGATGAGCCAGAAGGGGAAGGAGATAGCAGATTGGTCATCACACAGTAGCTCGGAGGAGGAATGGGAGATAGGAGGCTCCCTGGTCCAGGAACAGATCCAGTCCGAGGTGTTAGATGTGTCAGACCTTGCTGTGGGAACTGGAGAAGCTACAGGAACCCCTATCAGTGCAAGAAAAATCTTCTATAACAGACCTTCCACCACCCAGAGCAGCTGAATTCAAGCAGTGGGTCAAGAGGTCCCCCAACACTTGTATCCTGCCAGGTAAAAGGAAGCCAAGAGAACTGCCAAGGGTTTTCCAGTTGGAGATTCAGCGCACAACAGCTCTAGAATGGGGTCTGCCGACATCATGGACATCATAGAGGACTCCCGAAGAGAGTGGGAGGATGACCTGGTGTGGGAATATATGCATATCCCTAAGCCTCTGTGGGTGCCAGATTGTGAAGAGACCTGGACTGGTTTCAGGACATTCGGAAGGAATGGAGGCTCAGGAGAGCAATCCACAAAGACAGAGTGGTGGTCGTGAGAGCAGGGAAGCCTGCTAGGAGCCACTCTGTCTCTATCAGATAAGCTGAGGACGGTGAGAGGAGACTGCCTGATCCAAATTTCTATGCCTGAGGGACTTTGGGAGTGTACAGCTCATAAGTGAAAATTGTTACATGGACTGCTGGGAAGATTGAAGACTGTGTTTTGCTTCTCTGTTTACTTTGGGGAGTAGGCCGGCCTGCCACCCTGATCTGTGCCAGCTGGATGAACATTTTCCACTATTGAACTTTGGGTGAGGCCTAAGTCCTGAATTTAACTCTTTCAAGGAGCTTGTTAATCAGGGGAGGGGCCCCTCCCACCAGGAACTCCGAAGAGAACTATTCGTTTCATACCTTTTGTTTTTTTCTTTCAGCGTGATTATAACCCCCTGTTGACAGAATGGAGAAAAATAAAAAATGTGTGTGCTTTTAAGTTGTCTTTTTGTCAGTGGGATCATAACCCCCTACTGACAGAAAATGTGTACAGTTAGTTGTTAGTGGTAGGATGGTGTTCTTTTTGTCTTTCTATTTGCAGGTTTTGGTATGAACGGCTGTTTATCCTGCTCGAACCAGATTCAAGAATTCCAGCTGTGGGAGAATTTCCCTTGAGGAGGAGGTGCTCCCACGTGCTACTGTATATTTGTTGATGTTGCTGTGTTGGCTGCAGGGACCTGTAGTTACAGTTGTAAATATTTACTGTATAGATATGGTGTATATTTTAGATACAGTAATTCATTTATAATATAGCCCTGTCCCAGTTTGTTCCCTTCCCCCTAAAACTGTATTTATATGGGATGTTATACTAATAAAAGACCCTCAAGATACTGCTCTAAATATCAAATGCAAAATATCCCTTTCAAGGAAGGCTCAAAAACATATGATGTAAATGAGGTGAGAGCTTATCAGTGTAAAACATAGCACAATTATATACAATGCATTACAATCTTCAACTCACTATGTCAACTAGAAAAAAAGTAATGAAAAGATTAGCAAAATGCAAATAGAAATTGGTACCACATCACACAAACAAGTATACACATATATGTTTGTGACCCCAGTGTATCACTGAGCTTAAAGCGGTTCTGCACTGTGTGTTGTTTTTTTTTTTTTGGAATACAATGCTAAGGATTAGGAGGTAAATTGGGGGACTCACGTGTTCCATCTTCATAATTGATTGCTGCCGGTTTTCCTCCTATAAAATAATTTATATAACTCTTTCCTGCTGGGGGCCATCTTGCCTGTGGGCATGTGAAACCCCACAGGCACTTTAGATGGCCCAGCATGCACCGCCGTTACTGCGCCGAGCTCGCGCGTGCGCAGTAACGGCAAAGTGCAGCTCACGTTCTCCGAAATCTCGCAAGATGTCGGCACATCTGCCGACATCTCGCGAAATTTCGGAAGTTGTGTCCCAAATCTTGCGAGATTTCGGAAGATGTCCGCACTGACTCCTGGGATCAATGACACCAGATCTCAGGAGATGGTGTGACGACGATCGACGCAGAGACCCCGCCCACCGCCGCAGAGACAGAGGAAAGGAAGTCAGCGATTACAAGGTAAGTGGAAAAAAAAAAAAAACACACTTCATTTAGTACTCTTTGCCTGATTTGGAAGGCAAAGAGATTTACTAAATGAAATGTGTGCAGAACCGCACCCTGGCCCTCTGGCTAAGATTGCCAGTGGATGGAGATATATAATGTGCAGGGTTTAATATTATGTTTGGATGGATGATCCTGCAAAGGAACAGTTCAGTATGATCCCTTGATTCAATGATAAAGTATGTAAGCCACAGAACTTGGATTTAGCTATTAAGGAAAATACACACAGTTCATATCCAATTGTAGAAAATAACAAATGGATTGAGGTAGAATAGAATATATCCAAACAAAGATGGTATGATGCAGTGGTCTAGAGGAGGCCAGTTCCCACCCCTGCCCCCCTACCAGGAGAAGACAATTGCTGATTTCCGTGTCAGCGGTGTCTGTGTTGATGGGAGAATCATGCAAATTTCTGTCTGGCAACCTATGGTTGCCAGAAAGAAATTTGCACCATGTATGGCCGGCCTCAGGCTGGCCATACATTATACAATTTTCTTGAAAAATTTTCCCTTTAGATTTAACAAAACCATATAATATGAGCTCAAACCTAAATACTTTCAATTTGTGGGCAATCAGGCCGGCTCCTGTAATACATAGTGAAGTTAGGACCCCTTTCACACTGGGGCGTTTTTCAGGCGCTTTAGCGTTAAAAAAAGTGCATGTAAAGTGCCTGAAAGAAGCCTCATCTGCAATCCCAATGTAAAAGCCTGAGTGCTTTCACACTGAGACCCCTTTCACACTGGGCGTTTTTCAGGTGCTTTAGCGTTAAAATAAGCGCCTGAAAGAAGCCTCAACTGCAATCCCAATGTGAACGCCCGAGTGCTTTCAAACTGAGGCGCTGCGCTGGCAGGGCGTCAAAAAAAAGTCCTTCAAGCAGCTTCTTTGCAGCGCTTTTGGAGCGGTAAATACACTGCTCCTAAAGCGCCCCTTCCCATTGAAATCAAGCGGAAGCGCCGAAACTGCCCGAAAAGCGCCGGAAAATCGATTTTGGCAGCGGTGCTTTGTGGGCGCTTTTAACCCTTTATTTGGCCACTAGCAAGGGTTAAAAGCGCCCCATTAGCGCTCAGAAAATGCTGGTGAAGCACTGCTAGTTTAAGCGGCGCTTTACCAGCGTTTTTCGGGTGCTGGCAGTGTGAAAGGGCTCTTAAAGCACTTGGGCTTGCAGATGAGACTTCTTTCTTTTTTTCTGGCTTTTTTTAACGCTAAAGCACCTGAAAAACACCCCAGTGTGAAAGGGGTCTAAATCTAAAGGAAATTAAACAAGAAAATTGTATAATGTATGGCCAGCTTAAATCCACCAGCAAGTGTAATGCTTGGTTTTCGGTAAAAGATTGTATTCAGAGAATCAGAACAAAACAAGGAATTGGGCGCACACTGGAACTCCAAATTATCTCGATGTCATCTTTATTGTGAAAAAGGCTCAGACAGATACAGGCAACGGTAGATGATTCACAAGCGATAGCTTGCTTATTCACAACCAATGTAACACTAAACAGGTGGGCCTTTTAAGGGAGTCCACCCAAATTGGGATACACCCAAAAACACACCTGGCTCTAATAGTGCCACATACAACCAACATTTTAAAAACATTGCAATGTTTAAAACGCATACATATGTCTAAACAAATGCACACAAAAACAGTAACAGTCATAATAAAAAAAATATATATATATATGTAAGCTTGCGGTCATTTACCCAAAATTAAATCACAAGCAAATCATGAAAAAAAGGAGAAAAAGTTAAGAAAAGGACAATAAAGCCTAGAAAAAAAAAAAACAGTGTCCAAATCCAGGCTTATAAATGCCCAAAAAGAGTTAACCCAAAACACAACTGTTCATTGAATACATGAATGCAAAATGTCTATGCACACATTATAAACATTCATAGGTGTGTATGTAAATAGATATATAAAGCAAAATCTTATTGGGTATTAAAAGTTCAGAACCAAAACTTTGTTCAGCTAAACTGAACCTCAATGTAATCGGACTATTGATGTGAAAAAATCATAGAGGTGACTGGTGATGAAAAAGTAGCCATCAAAAGTCAAGTCTACAAAGGACATAGGGACAAAAGGAGCATTGTAACAAAAAGCAATGGATTCCGGTGTAAAATATAAACATCAGAATGTACAAAATTGCAACAGTGACAAAATAATGAGAAAAGATATGGAATTGAGATGTATATATATATATATATACACACAAACATACATACAGTATATCACAGAAGTGAGTACACCCCTCCCATTTTTGTAAATATTTTATTATATCTTTTCATGTGACAACACTGAAGAAATTACACTTTGCTACAATGTAAAGTAGTGAGTGTACAACTTGTATACCAGTGTTAATTTGCTGTCCCCTCAAAATAACTCAACACACAGCCATTAATGTCTAAACTGCCGGCAACAAAAGTGAGTATATCCCTAAGTGAAATTGTCCATATTGGGCCCAAAGTCTCAATATTTTGTGTGGCCACCATTAATTCACAGCACTGCCTTAACCCTCTTGGGCATGGAGTTCACCAGAGCTTCACAGGTTGCCACTGGAGTCCTCTTCCACTCCTCCATGACAACATCATGGAGCTAGTGGATGTTAGAACCTTGCGCTCCTCCACCTTCCGTTTGAGGATGCCCCAAAGATGCTCAATAGGGTTTAGGTCTAGAGACATGCTTGGCCAGTCCATCACCTTTACCCTCAGCTTCTTTAGCAAGGCAGTGGTCATCTTGGAGGGGTATTTGTGGTCATTTTGTTGGAACCCTGCCCAGTCTCCGAAGGGAGGGGGATCATGCTCTGCTTCAATATGTCACAGTACATGTTGGCATTTATGGTTCCCTCAATGAACTGTAGCTCCCCAGTGTTGGCAGGACTCATGCAGCTCCAGACCATGACACTAAGTTTATCTTGGTCACATCAGACCACAGGACATGGTTCCAGTAATCCATGTCCTTAGTCTGCTTGCCTTCATAAAACTGTTTGCAGGCTTTCTTGTGCATCATCTTTAGAAGAGGCTTCCTTCTGGGATGACAGCCATGCAGACCAATTTGATGCAGTGTGTGACATATGGTCTGAGCACTGACAGGCTGTCCCCTCACCCCTTCAACCTCTGCAGCAATGCTGGCAGCACTCATACATCTATTTCCCAAAGACATCTTCTGGATATGACACTGAGAACATGCACTCAACTTCTTTGGTCGACCATGGTGAGGCCTGTTCTGCGTGGAACCTGTTCTTTTATACCACTGCATGGTCTTGGCCACCATGCTGCAGCTCAGTTTCAGGGTCTTGGCAATCGTCTTATAGCCTAGGCCATCTTTATGTAGAGCAACAATTCTTTTTTCAGATCCTCAGAGAGTTCTTTGCCATGAGGTGCCATGTTGAACTTCCAGTGACCAATATGAGAGAGTGAGAACGATAACACCAAATGTAACACATCTGCTCCCCATTCACACCTGAGACCTTGTAACATTAACGAGTCACATGACACCGGGGAGGGAAAATGGCTAATTGGGCCCAATTTGGACATTTTCACTTAGGGGTGTACTCACTTTTGTTGCCAGCAGTTTAGACATTAATAGCGTGTTGAGTTATTTCGAGGGGACAGCAAATTTACACTGTTATACAAGCTGTACACTCACTACGTTACATTGTAGCAAAGTGTAATTTCTTCAGTGTTGTCACATGAAAAAATATAATAAAATATTTACAAAAATGTGAGGGGTGTACTCACTTTTGTGAGATACTGTATACATACACATATACATACATACACACACATGCATTTCTGAAATTATTCACATGCACTGCATGCATATATATAGACCTGGATGGAACAAAAACTTGTCTAATTATAAAAATGTGTGATGTCCCACTCATGGTTCTTTCCAAAAGGTTTTCTGGTATTAAAATAAAAAATCCAAAAAACTTCCCTTTTGCAGAGAAGTTTGAAAACATCTCATCCTCTAGTAGGTGTCAAGCCTTTTTCCAGAATCTGTACACCTGCAAAGGTACTGCTGCCATTATGGTATTGGTTGAAGTGTCTAGCAACATTTGTGGATACATTTTTCTCAATGCTGTACAAATGTTCTTGAAATATATCCCTGAGTCTCCTAGTGGTATGTCTGATGTATTGCACATTGCACGACTTGCATGCAACAACATAAATTACATATCGTCATTTGCCCAAAGTAGGTGCACGTCTGGGAATGAAATTTATTCCATCCTTCAAGAAGTCTGCACATACACTGTCTTCAAAAAGTATAGGCAAATATCGATGTACAATGGTTTTGATCTCATTAAATTCCCTACTGAAGGATGTGCTCAAAGTGGGTCTCTCTTTGTTGAAAAAAAAAATTTCTGTTTATCTTTTGTACCATATTTGGATTGGCTCAAAAGTTCTGAAATGTCTTTGGAATCCGCAATTGCGCTGACGTCTGCCTACTTTGGGCAATTCTTTGTCCCCTGGTTTGTTTGATCCTGCCACCTTGAGGTCCACCACTTGGTTGCACTTCAAAGGAAATTATGGTTGCAGTGTGACTGGATGTTCGTGTTGCAAGCACATCATTAAGGGGGATTTAATACGATCCTTCTCTAATGAAAAAACGCATCAGTTCAAATCCTTCTTTAATTGCAACACACGGTATGTCATTTATGTTGTTACATGCAAGTCGTGCAATGTGCAATACATCGGACGTACCACTAGGAGACTCAGGGATAGATTTCAAGAACATTTGTACAGCATTGAGAAAAATGTATCCACAAATGTTGCTAGACACTTAAACCAATACCATAATGGCAGCAGTACCTTTGCAGGTGTACAGATTCTGGGAAAAATGTCTTGACACCTACTAGAGGATGAGATGTTTTCAAATTTCTCTGCAAAAGGGAGTTTTTTTGGATTTTTTTTTTTTAATACCAGAAAACCTTTTGAAATGAACCATGAATTTTTATAATTAGACTAGTTTTTGTTCCATCCAGATCTATATATATGCATGCAGTGCGTGTGAATAATTTTAGACATGCATGTGTGTGAATGTATGTATGTTTGTGTGTATATATATGTGTGTGTATGTTATATATATATGTGTGTGTATATATGTATGTCTATCAATTCCATATTTTTTCCCATTATTTTGTCACTGTTGCGATTTTGTACATTCTGATATTTTACACCGGAATCCATTGCTTTTTGTTACAATGCTCCTTTTGTCCCTATATCCTTTGTGGACTTGACTTTTGATGGCTACTTTTTCATCACCAGTCAGCTCTATGCGTTTTTCACATCAATAGTCCAATTACATTGAGGTTCAGTTTAGCTGAACAAAGTTTTGGTTCTGAACTTTTAATACCCAATGAGATTTTGCTTTATACATCTATTTATTTACACACCTATGAATGTTTATAATGTGTGCATAGACATTTTGCATTCATGTATTCAATGAACAGGTGTGTTTTGGGTTAACCCTTTTTTGGGCATTTATAAGCCTGGATTTATACACAGTTTTTTTTTCTAGGCTTTATTGTCCTTTTCTTTACCTTTTCTCCTCTTTTCATGATTTTCTTGTGATTTAATTTTGGATAAATGACCGCAAGCTTACATATATATATATTTTTATTATGACTGTTACTGTTTTTGTGTGCATTTGTTTAGACATATGTATGCGTTTTAAACTTTGCAATGTTTTTAAAATGTTGGTTAAAATGTTGTTTGTATGTGGCACTATTAGAGCCAGGTGTGTTTTTGGGTGTATCCCAATTTGGGTGGACTCCCTTAAAAGGCCCACCTGTTTAGTGTTACATTGGTTGTGAACAAGCAAGCTATCGCTTGTGAAACGGCTACCATTGCCTGTATCTGTCTGACCCTTTTTGACAATAAAAATGATATTGAGATAATTTGGAGTTCCAGTGTGCAACCAAATCCTTGTTTTGTTCATCTTCCAAGGTGGTGAGCCGAGGTCTGCACCTGTGATCCATCCTGCACCTGATTTTGCCTGGAGCGGTGTGCTTCTCTTTGTTCTTTGCTTCAGAGAATCAGAGCTGTGAATGATCTCTGTGCAGTGGTCTCCTAGTTTTCAGCATCTAATCTCCTTTTATAATGGGTTTACATGACACTCTTGCCAAAAACACACAACCTGCCTCTTATTTGTAACTGCATCATTACCAGTGGTGGCCCATTTATTGGCCACCACCCCATGCTATATCCATGGCTGCCATTTTGCAGGACACCACCACCCCCTATTCATGTATCTGGGCACTTTCAGGATGCCAGGTGACTGAATTACAGTGGCGGGGGGTGTTTTTTTGAAGCACATGATTAGAGCCATAGGCTTCAAAATAGGGTGGGCTCGTGGTGCAGAGCATTGCACCAGGAGCCTACCTAGGTGTTACAACAGTGAATGAATATTTGCTATTGAAACCCTGATCTTCAATCTGGCCAATCAGAAGCAGGTCTGAGACCCGTTTTCCGATTGGCCAATAAGAGAAGAGTCCCAATTGACTGCTGAGGAGGAGGAAGGAAACGCAATGCCTGTGGAGAGCAGGGGAGGGTAAGCCGCTGCCGAGCAAGGGAAGCCCGGGAGAAGAGCTGCCCACCATAGATGGAGTAAGTGCACCAGATCCACCCAACTAACCTGGGGTGGGGGGGTGTACTGTCTGCCCCCCCCCCAAAAAAAAACTATTACTGGCTGCCACTGATCATTGCTCTAGCATTACAGAACAGGGACAGGAGAGTTCAAAATAGTGCAACCTAAAAATATAACAGACATATGGAAATAATAAAGCTGCAAACATTACAATAAATACATTATCTTCTTACATACAATAGTTATCATCCACAGTTCAAAAGGGTGGTGTCCTTTCCCCAGTTATCTATCATCACTTCCTTCCTTACCTTTGCATGCACCGTCCACTAATCAGCAGCATTTGCCACTCTTTCCTATATGCATGTAGTATCCACTGCTCGGCATCACAATAAAGCTTATATACTAAAGGAGCTGAGAATCTTCACTCAATAAATTGAATGAAGATTCACTTTAGTATTCTAATTCCAATGTGAAAAGCAAATTTCAGTTTATTTCATGTGCACATAATGGGTATTCAAGGTGCAAACACAGCTATTATTTAGTCAGTGAACATTCTCAACTTATCGTAAATCAGCCACAATATGTGTCACTGTCGCCGACACTTGCTATGCTTATATAACAATCACTGTTCAACAGCATACTGTCCTTGTCATTGTGGTCTGCAACTATTTCTAAATATATGTAAGACCCACTGTCCTTGCCACCGTTGTTTTCAACAATCCCTTTACTATCATTAACTTCTCAACAGGAAAATGTGCCTGTCACTTCTGTCAGCATGTCCTAAATGTATATAACATCCACTACTCAGCAGTATATAGTCCCCCATCACTACTTCCCATACATAGGTACTGTCTGTTATTCCGCAGTGCAATATCCTCCTCACTACTGTGTGTCATTTCAAAGCAAATGTAATATCCACTACTCTGTTGCATGTCTTCCCTGCTACTTTGTCTGTCACAATTTCTTAAGTATATGTGCTGGTTGACACGCAAAGCTTACATGAACCTTGTAACAAGAAGTGATAAAGAACTTGAATCTTTGCTGTCACAGTAGACCACTACCTGAATCCTACCACATATATAAAGCACTTGCTTCAAAATGCCTACCATTTACTGTATCTCTGATTGCAGAGTCCGGTGAAGATTGCTTTTCCATTTAGTAGACATGTTTTATTTTACGGAGGTGTTTTTAATTTTAATAAAACAGTCATTGACAAGCAACTTCACCCCGTCTGCACAAGATCTGTCCTTTCAGTCCTTTCTACATTCTGAAAAAGGAAGGTGTCCCAGAACAAAATGCCCCAGAATACCCTGTATACACCAACATATACACTGGAAGCTTACTACTCCCATTGTGAGCTGTATATATTCCATTGCTAGACTAGCTCTTTGATCCATTTCAGTTTTTTTCCATGTGTCATTGGACTTTGGAGTCTGTTAAAGTGGTACATAAAATATGAAAAAAACACATCCCTCTATAGCAGTGATGGCAAACCTTGGCACCCCAGATGTTTTGGAACTACATTTCCCATGATGCTCATGTACTCTGCAGTGTAGAGCATCATGGGAAATGTAGTTCCAAAACATCTGGGGTGCCAAGGTTCACCATCACTGCTCTATAGTTTGTACTTGTCTCATTTAGTAGCAGTAAATGTAATTTCTGTCTGCGGCTTCATTCCTCTGCTATCAACATAAATCAAGTTTTCCTGACACCAAGAGCAAAAAGGTGACAGCAGGAGGGAGCTCCAGCATGCAGTCTGTGATTGATAGACTCAGCTCTGTTCATGTGTGCTGTGTGAAGGGGGTGTGTCCCTTCCCTCCAATCAGCTCTCAGAGCTCTCCTCACTGAGCTCTGCCGTGTGTAATTTCAGCTCTCCGTCCACTGTTTTCTGAAATCTCAGACAAGCTTTATAAATCCTGGACTTTGAACAAATATAGAAAAGAGAAGACTGCAGTTAAACAGGCACAACTTATGTAGGAGAATTTGTTTCATCTCTGTGTATTACCTGAGGCCTGTCACTTCACTGGGTATTTGTGAGAGTTTACAACCACTTTTAGCCCTCGTTCACACTGAATGCGGGTTTGAAATCGTCCGAGTTCAGCCAAACTCGCACGATTTAAAAAACGGATTTCAGTGTGAGTTCGGGAGCGATTTAAAAGACATATGTGCGAGTTCATGCAGCTGTCTATTGAAGTCGCCCCCAAAGTCACCAAAAGTAGTGCAGGAACTAAATTGGTGCATCCCTGTAAAGTCGGCGTCACACCGTTTGGGACAGTACCATTGCCGGCAATAGGCTGCGATTTGGCATGCGATTTTACATGCCAAATCGTGCAAATGTGAAAGGGGGCTAAAGCACAATTGAACACTATGCAACATCTTTCAGTTTGTTTTCTTTAAAAATCAGCCATAGCCAAAGTAGAAAAGCCTTTATCCTGCCAGCATACTGCAAAGAGCAACCCTTGCTCTCTGTGTGGAAATAGTGAACTTGTTTTAGAGAACCAACATTCCCCCTGCTGAGTCAGAACTAGACATCTCCAATAAGTGGGGAGCTTTGCTGATTGCAGAGAAATATGTCTGGCTCAGTAGGGAGTGTGTGGGCACTTTGCAGCTGCTAGCAGGAGAAAAACTTTTCTTCTCAGGTTGAGACTTCTTTAGAAAGAAAATTAACTTTAAAACATAGGACTCCTTTTATTTTGATGTGCCTAGAATGTGTTAAGCGGATTTAAAGTCTAGAGTTAGCAAAAATAAAAAACTGAAAATCATACAGGGATGTGTCCCTTGTACTACAACTTCCATGAATGACAGAGGATCTCTGATTGGGTATGGGAAGATGATTGATAGGTCCACACCCTCCATTCACATATCCTGTGTCATTCATAGAAAATGTTGCATGTATTCTGTGAATGGCAGATTGGGCAGGAAAGGGTGAGCATAGTTGAGTTCTCTTAATAAGAGCTTCTGATGGCCCCTTAGCTGTATTAACACTTGAATATTACGCTGGAGGGATAGGTTGGATAAACATTTCTACTGAAAAAAAAAAAAGAATCAGGACAAAGAACACATCATACTAACTGTAAGTTATGTCCCTTGTGCGGATTTTTCTGTGTTTAGTTTTAGATAAGCTTAGGCTTTAAACCGAGGGTTCATTTGGGCTTCATAAGACCCAATTCTTCCTGTGCCCAGATTCAGTACACTTTGCTACTCTTCACATTAATAGTATATAGTTGATAAGGTTGAATAAAGTCACCAGTCCACCTAAGTGTGTTTATATCACTACCATTTTACATATCCCTGTACATTGCTTTCGCTAAGAAACACATCTAAAAAAAAAAATTTCTTAGCGCATTGCCCGCTGAAAGGGAGCTCTACATTCTTACCACTCTAATGCCCCGTACACACGATCGGACTTTCCGACAACAAAACCGTGGATTTTTGTTCGAAGGATGTTGGCTCCAACTTGTCTTGCATGCGGTCACACAAATGTTGGCCAACAATTACGAATGTAGTGACATACAAGACGTATGTGATATCTCCATTATGAACGCTAGTTATATCTCCGGCTCGTACTTGATTCCGAGCATGCGTGGACTTTTGTCTAATGCCCCGTACACACGGTCGGATTTTCCGACGGAAAATGTCCTATCGGACAATGTTGTCGGAAATTCCGACCGTGTGTAGGCTCCATCTGACTTTTTCTGTCGGATTTTCCAATGGACAAAGTTTTATCTCCTGCTCTCAAATTTTCCGACAACAAAGTCCTATCGGACTTTTTCCGATCGTGTGTAGTGAATTCCGACAGAAAAAGTGCCACGCATGCTCAGATCACATTACAAGACCAAAGCTATTGGCTACTAGCCTCTACGTAGTCCCGTCGTAGGCAACAAACGTCACCACGTTCAGAATGATTGGATTTTGTCCGACCGTGTGTATGCAACACCAGTGTCGGACAAAATCCGTCGGAAAAAATCCGATGGATTTTTTACGACCGTGTGTACGGGGCATAATAATATATTTGAAAAAGTTCGGGGGATTTTTTTTGCTCCCTTCACATTGTGTCTCTCATAATCTAGTTTAGCTGCCCTGATTGCACTCTTGCATTTCTTATTGCATTCTTTGCAGTTTTGGAATGCTGATGGTGACCCTTCTGCCTTATAGGGCATTTTTTTCCTATTAATTTGCGCTTTTACCTTAGTATTTAGCCACCCACATTTAACTTTTGTTTTTTTTACAATGTATAGAATCATATAAATATGCTTCTATAAATATATATCTACAACATCTATTATGCAGCATGTATGGATAGTGGTAGTTGCTGATTTCAGTTGTTTTTGACAGGGACATTTGCTGGTTATTAAGTATTTTTTATATAAGCTTTTGTGCTTAGTGTTTCCTGAATGCCATTCTAGCTTAAAACAAATTCCATTCTGCGGGGATTATAAATGTTATGAGCTGAAATCTTCTTTGATTTGTCAATTAGTTCCCTTGGTGACAAGACTGCAGGCTGTGCCAGTAAAAGTATTTTGTGTGACAAATTCAAAAGGGTATGTGAATTATTGCAGCAGACAAAATGTCCCTAGCTTGCACGTATTAAACTGCAATCATTCATTTAAATTCTATGCTAGCCAAGACCAGAGATTGATAATAAAGCAGTACTATCTGTTTATGTAATATGGTATTGTGATTGCAAGTTCATTAGTCAAACAAAAAAAATTTAAATATGAAGTAATGTATTTATTAAAAATACAGTGAGTGGCTCCTATTCCAAGCTGTAAATGCCAGTCACTGTATATAGACAGAATTAGGTACTGTATGTTCCAAGGAACATTTTCTCTTTGGCTAGCCAAACAATGGGTCAGTTCTGGCATTTTAAAAATATCTAATAGGATCTAGGAGAGACAGAAGTAATATTTGTGCACTGTTATCTTAAACAAGCCTTCGAGCAACAACAGCAAAAAAATAGTGCCTGAAATGAACACTATAGTAATTAAAAAGTTTAAAATGTAAATGTAAAATGTATTAAGGTATTAAAATTGTATTGGTGCAAACATCATCATAAAAGTACACAATACAAATACAATATACAGTATACCAAGCACATAAAGAGCTAATGAAAGGCGTAGAAATTGCTTCTCATTAAGCGCAACGCGTTTTGGGAATGTAGAAGTATATCCCTTCTTCAATGCCGTATCATATGAAATATAATTAAAAAGAATGAAGGATGTAGCTGCATCAGGTAGGGATTTCCCTAGTGGTATGTCACCAAAATAAATGGGGGAACCCCTGAGACCCGAAATGTCCCTCACAAGTATCCACAGAGATTGCAGCTGACCCAGTGAGAGATGGAAGCTTCAGAAATGATAAAGGAGGTTCCAGAGGAGGGAATATTAGAAGTGGATATGCATATAGATTATGTGGCTCAACCTTATGAGTGTGTCCTATGCATAAACAGATCCCCTCCTTCATATGGTTCTCCGAAGCAACAGCCAGTAAGGGGTATTTGCCAATATTCTTTGGTCAAGTCCAAAGTGGTCAGATAGCGGGCCTTGCCAATTCTGACTATAAGTTTGTCTACCCTGGGCATTGGGTATGTGTTAAACTTTGTCAATTCATTAAGCTTTCTGAAGTCATTACAATACCTCCAAGTACCATCTGGTTTTGGGACTAACGAGATGGGACTAGACCAGTCACTATTGGATTCCTCAATGATGTCTAGCTCCAGCATCCTTTTGAGTTTATCACTGATGTCCTTTCCTCCAGCTTCAGGAATTCAGCACAGTTTGAGCTTGACATGGACCCCAGGTTCAGTAACAATATCATGCTGAATGGCTGAAGTTTTACCAGGTAACTGAAAATTTCTCTCTATTCCTTATCAGGAACTCTCTAGCTTCCTGTTTTTGGGAATAAGACAGGGTGTCTGGAATAGTGACCTCAGGGACCAGAGGGGACTCAGTACCCCTATGAGTTACAGGGACGGACCTCAGTCAATGCCAGCCTATTCTTCGAGGGCTTTAACAGGTTTATATGGTATATCTGCTCAGGCTTCCTTTTACCTGGTTGATACACTTTGTAATTCACCTCCCCAACTCTTTCAATTACTTTGAAGGGACCATGCCACTAAGCCAGAAACTTGCTTTCAACAGTGGAAACTAACACCAGGACCCTGTCACCAGGTGAGAAAACACAAAGTCAAGCCCCCCGTTGTATATTCTCTGTTGGGCTTCTTGGGCCTGAAGTGTTTGTTTACCATAGGCATGATCGCTACAATGCTGTCCTGCATTTGAGCAATGTGCTCAATGACACTTTTATGGGGTGCCTGCCCCCCCCCCCCAGGTTGCCTTGGCTATGTTTATGCGTCCCTGAGGGTGTCTCCCACAGAGCAACTCAAATGGAGAGTACCCCATAGACTGGACTGGGGTACCTCCCTGATGGCAAACATCAAGTACGGGATCAGAAAGTCTCAGTTTTTCCCATCCCTGTCAACAACCTTTTTTAACATACTGTTTAACATTTTATTGAATAGGGGGAGTTTGGGACTTTAAATATTGCACACGGTGTGTGCCTCCATCCCTGGTTCAGGTATGAGAAAAAGGAAGGTGGGACTTTAAATGAGGCTATTAATTTGTGGGGGTGAGATCATTAAAAAGCATATTTAATTGGCATATTGAGTCTGACAATACATAACAATGATGCACATAGTAAAAAAAGTTTAATATGTATACACACACATACATGGTATTGACCTCATGAATACATTACATATACATATCAAAGGGACGGCATATAAAATTGACAAGGGATTTAATATGGATAAAATTTATTTTTGCAGATTTATATATGTACACATCATCTAAATGGCACTATGCAGTGTAATCAATGGTAAGAAACACATTATTTGATTGTAAATAAGGAGTCTAAGTAGGTTCCTAAGTAGGCATTAAAAAATGCATCCTAAAATCCTGACGCGTTTCGTGGATAATACCACTCTTCAGGGGCAGATGCATGCAACTCTATAAAAAACAACAAAACATGAGTAGACCAGTTTGATCAAACGTTATACCCCTCAACGGGGAGAATGTGTACAAGAGAAAAGGGAGAGAATTACTCATCCCTCTGAGTACTTACATCATGATAAGTCTGGAAAATGGGGGACGAGGAATCAGTCCCAGTTTTTCCCATCCTTGTCGACAACCTTTTTTAACAAACTCTTTAACGTTTTATTGAAGCGTTCCACCAAGCCATCAGTTTGAGGGTGGTACATGGAGGGTCACAACTGTGCCACCTTAAATAATTTGCACAACTCCCTAGTTACTCGTGACATGAATGGGGTGCCCTGGTCATTAAGGACCTCTTTAGGGATCCCAACATGACTAAACACCATGAACAACTCTTTGGCAATGTTCTTAGCAGATGCAGTGCGTAAGGGAACTGCCTTGTGGTAATGGGTAGCATAATCCATGATTACGAGAAAATGTTGGGGAATGGACCTGCAAGGTCCATGGCAATCATCTCAAAGGGCACTTCAAAAATGGGTAAGGGCGCTAAAGGACTTTGGAAGTGGGGTAGTGGGGCTGACATTTTACAGACAGGGTAGGATTGACAATAATTCTCAACGTCTTTCTGTATCCTGGGCCAGTAAAACCTGGTTTTCGCAGCCACTAAATGACCTCCTAGCAAGTGTCCATGGTCAAGTTTTAACACCACCCCTCTGTATAGCTTTAGGGACTACCAACTGTTCAACAATTTCATCATTATTTTTATATAAATGATACAATAAATCCTCGTTGCTGCTGAAATAAGGAAAACGGGGCCTGACCCCTGGTTTTAAAGGTACATAATTAATCACTACTACATTTTCCCAGGCCCTGGCAAGGGTAGGGTCTTTTCTCTGCTCAGTACCAAAGTTGGTTGTACCACCTTAAGGTGCACCACTGAACTTTAAAGTTGGACTCAAAAATGATGCACATAGGCTTCAAAACATTTTACCTGTTTGTAAGGATGCTGTTTATGTTTTCACAATGATTATGCATTAGGAAGGTCTATTCATATGCATACACATTAAAAAGGTTTTTACATTGCTGAATTTCTTTTACACTTTGTTCATTACCATTTTGCATAAGTTTGTAATTTATTTTACTTGGTATTTCTGTGGGTGAATCACAGCTTGGGCTAGCTGCTTTTTTTCCAGGGAATTACACAACTGCTGGGCAGTGACATAGGTCTCATAATTTTTTACTGACTGATTAAGCTTAGCACCAACTCGAGCAGAAGTCATGTCCTGCCTGTAATCTGTAACTTGTGTAAATGAGCTTCCAAGGTGCACATGTTTGATTTGTGTTTTTTTCTAGTTTGTTTGTGGAGTTGTGTGTGATGTGTTTTGTTTGGGATTGTTCGTTGTGATGGTGATTTTTGTTGTTGTAGATGTTGAGTGATGTTTTTGTTTGATGTGTGTTTTTTGATGTGATTGAATTTTGATTTTTGTTTTGTGTGTTTGATTTTGTGTTTGTTGATTTTTGTTTGTTTTTGTTGTGAGTCTTTTTGTGTTGTGGATTGGATTTGGTTAGATTGATTTTGAATGTTGTTTTGTCTTTTGTTGTGTTGATGTGGATTTGTTGATTAGGTGGGTGATGATTGTTTGATTGGTGTTGTTGTGAATTGGTTTATGGTGTTGATTTGTTGATTGATTTTTGATGTTTGTGTTTGATGATTTTTTTGTTTGTCTGTTTGGTTGGTTTGTGTTGATTGTTGGATTTTTGATGATTTTGTGATTTTGATGATTTGTTCTTGATTTTGTTTGTATTGGATTTGTGGTGATGGAATGTTGATGTGATGATGTTTGTGTGCTTGATTTATGTTTTGGATGATGATTTGATTTGATGTTTTTGAGGTTTTGAGTTGGATTTGTTGTTGATTTTTGGTTGATTGGTTGTTGTGTTTTTTGTTGTTGTGATTGTTGGGTGGATTTGGTTTTGTGTTGTGAATGGATTGTGTGTTTGTGATTTGGATTTGATGGTTGGATTGTGTGTGGATGTTTTGATTTGGATGATGGTTGGTGTTGTGGGGATGTGTTTTGATTGATTGTTTGTTTTGGTTTGAATGTTTGTGTTGATTTTGTTGTTTGTTGTGGGTTTTTTGGGATGTGTGATTTGTTGTTGGTTTGTTTGTTGTTGATTGTGATGTTGTTGTGTGTGTGTGGTGTGATGGTGTTTTTTTTTGGATGTGATTGTTTGATTTTTTTCGTTTTTTTGATTGTGTTTGATGATTGTTTTGTGATTGTGATGTTTGATTTTTTGGGTTGTGTGTTGTGTAAATGAGCTTCCAAGGTGCACATATTTTGCTGGTTTAAGCAATAAAGTTAGGAAATTTTAAATTAGACATTTTTTTTTTTACCTGACGGACTAATTTCAAATTATAATTCTAACTCTGAGTAACATTCCATGATAAATACGGTAAAAAAAAGTACATTTTGTTTTTGACATTCTTTGGTGGAAGTGATCTTATAATCTGTAATATGTTGAAGGTGGTTTATCAAAAAGAGATTTCAAAGTTGAGGCGTCCTTCAAGCGAAAAGCTTTATTAACCGATTGACGTCCAGCGCACGGCGATATACGTCGGCACAATGGCGCGGCTGCGCAAATGGGCGTACCCGTACGTCTCCTTTAAATCCTAGGCTAGTGGGCGCGTGCGTGCCCGCAAGTCCCGCAGGCTCGATGTCCGCCGGTGGCCCGCGAACATAACATGGAGAGGCAGATCGGGGAGATGCCTATGTAAACAAGGCATTTCCCTGTTCTGAGTAGCAACATGACAGGGATCTACTGCTCCCTGTCATCGGGAGCAGTGATCTCTGTCATGTTCTAGTGAGCCCATCCCCCCTACAGTTAGAACACACTGACGGAACACATTTAACCCCTTGATTGCCCCCCTAGTGTTTAACCCATTCCCTGCCAGTGTCATTTACACAGTAATAGGTGCATTTTTATAGCACTGATCACTGTATAAATGTCACTGGTCCCAAAATAGTGTCAAAAGTGTCCGATGTGTCCGCCGCAATGTCGCAGTCACGATAAAAATTGCAGATTGCAGCCATTACTAATAAAAAACAATAATAATAAAGATGCCATAAATCTATCCCCTATTTTGTAGACGCTATACCTTTTGCGCAAACCAATCAATATACACTTATTGCAATTTTTTATTTTTTTTACCAAAAATATGTAGAAGAATACATATTGGCCTAATCTGAGGAAGAAATTTGTTTTTTTTTTATATTTTTGGGGGATATTTATTATAGCAAAAAGTAAAAAATATATACATTTTTTTCAAAATTGTCGCTCTTTTTTTGTTTATAGCGCAAAAAATAAAAACTGCAAAGGTGATCAAATACCACCAAAAGAAAGCTCTATTTGTGGGAAAAAAAGGATGTAAATTTTGTTTGGGTGCAACGTCGCACGACCGTGCAATTGTCAGATAAAGCAACGCAGTGCCGTATCGCAAAAAATGCTCTGGTCAGGAAGGGGGTAAATCCTTCCGGGGCTGAAGTGGTTAAACACTTATTAATTTCAAATGCTTTTTTTCCACCAAATATGCTCCTTTAGGAGCAATGAAAGCACAGATGAATTATAAAAATCTAGCTCTGAAATGAGGGAACATTGAAACCTTACAAAGAAACATGCAGAAAGCATATTTCATCTTTACTAAAAAAAAGTGTAAATTCCCTTCTAATTTGTAAAATGAATAGTTTTTTGGAAACCCTTGAATCTATTTGATAAACAAATACACAACTGATAAATAGATCAGACTGAGTTGTAGGACTACAATTACATCTCACTATGTTTCAATTTATTTTCACAGCTAGAGTCCTAGTTTGAAAAAAGGGCAAATGGCACATGAACCACAAGGTAAGGTTCCATTATATTTACAAGTGTTTTGACTGCACTGTGAACCATAATAATGACTTTGTAGAAAATTCTGCAAGAGAGTTTAACCTTTGTAAATATAACTGTAGGGTTTTGGCTCAGTAAATCTTCTAAAGGTCTGTTCTGAAAATAAAATACCATCATCCCTACACAAATATGAAAATTTCATAGTAGTACATTATTTTGCTTGATTAACTATACATGCTTCATCTCCTGTTTTGCTAGTAAAATTTATTTCCACAGCATAAATTACATTGCAATAAAATTCTCTGAAGGTGAATTCATAAAACCAAGATGTTAACTGAGCCAAAATGGCACAATAATATATAACAATCAGCAAAGCCTTATTTTTGGCACCCAGGCCCAGTTTTGTCCAAACCTACAATAGCCACCATCTAAGTTAGCAAAATCTTAAGCCCTTTCACATGAGCATGGTGTATTTCTGACATGCCTTAGTCACCTGTCAAAATCCAGTAATGGCCACCAAATGGCTCAATCCACTTTGTTGCAGCTTCAATTGTCTGGAGTGCAGCAAAAAAAGTAGGACATGTCGTGTTGAGCAGACAATTCTGCTTTATAAAGCACGCCTTTGACGTAAAAGAGGGTGAACCACAACTGCAATGCAAATGGGTTCCTGCAGTCATGAGAGAAATGGATCACTTGCTATGTGTGGGCCAGGCACTGCTGACAAAGCGATCCACTGCGCTGCAGATCTCAAGTCAGCAGGTATGCCCAGGTGAACAGAGCCTTAGAGATGTGGTAGGCTGCCCCACTGTTCCGTTATTTGTTGACATTTCATACATACAAGAATTTATATAATGGCATTGCATCCACAAGACATATACTTTATATTTTATCTGCTTACCAGATTGCAAGCATAAAGGACATATGGCTATAGCCCAGCCAATGCCTTTAGCTTGTGGATGGCAACACTGGTGCTGATGGACTGGATCGTATAGATCACTTCCTCTCTCCACCTATGGTATTCATCCTGTACTCAAATGGGTTCCCCAGAAGAAAACAGACTGGCCATAGCGTAATACTGTCTAAACTGTATTTATTAAAAGCAAGGTAATGAACTTACATTTGAGTAGAAGATTGCATGCATATTAAAAAGATGCCGGCCGGCACAAACACACGGAGCCCATCCTCCTAGTAAGATTGCGTGGTGACATCACTGCATGCTTTTTCTTGGAGGAAAAATCTTCTACTCAAATGTAAGTGCATTTACCTTGCTTTTAATAAATACAGTTTTGACAGTATTACGCTATGGCCAGTCTGTTTTCTTTTGGGGCACCCATTTGAGTACAGGACGAATACCATAGGTGGAGAGAGGAAGTGATCTGTACGATCCAGCCCACCGGCACCAGTGTTGACATCCACAAGCTAAAGGCCTTGGCTGGGCTATAGCCATATGTCCTTTATGCTTGCCATCTGGTAAGCAGATATTAGTGACAGTGGTTGAGCACTCATGTCTGTGTCTATACACTGTGGTGTTATCAAGATTTACAAGTGTTTCATATGGACTCTTTTTATATGATTGATGGTTTTGATTGGACCTACTGATTGAGACTATTTGTAGCGCGGCTTCTCCAATTCCAATTGTTTTCTGTGTGTATATCCCACTGCATGCTGCTGCTTGTTTACATTTTGTTATGCTCTATATACATATTTTTTGAGCGCAGTATTCTCCCCTTTTGCACTTTATATTTTAAACAATCGGTCTACTCAAAACGTTTTAAGTTTTTGATAGATGTTTGAAAGAAAATCACATATTTTTTCCCATCTATAATGGGCTCTAGCAGCAAGATCTCTCTGTTCCCAGGTTTGCACATCTGGTGTGAGTAATTTCCTCATTATATAAGAAGGATTCCTACTAGCCTGTTGGATTTTTAATTTATTGTATTTGTAAAATGCAAAATGAGAAGTGGGAACTCCAGTAGGTTGATGTGAATACCAGAAGGTGGACAGTAGATTGACTACAAGCAATGGGCGAGATTTACTAAAACTTGGGCACACAGAATCTGGTACAGCTGTGCATGGTACCCAATCAGCTTCTAGCTTACTAGTTAAAGGCTGGAGAAGACACAATACCATTTGGGCAAGAACACGTATGTGCATAATCATAAGATATGAGATAAAAAAATGTATCTCAAGAACATATAGACCCATAGAGAAAAAACTACCCAGTGTAGCATCTGTATGATATTCTAGATCAGTGTTTTTAAACATTTTCCAGTCAGGGTGCCCATAAAAAGTTTTTTCTGTCTTGAGGCAGTCCAGTCTAAGCCCCCGTACACACGGTCGGAAATTCCGACGGAAAATGTCCGATTGGACCATGTTGTCGGAAAATCCGCCCGGAAAAAATTTGAGATCCTGCTCTCAAATTTTCCGACAACAAAATCCGATCTGACTTTTTCCGATCGTGTGTGCCACGCATGCTCAGATCAAATTACGAGACCAAAGCTATTGGCTACTAGCCTCTATGTAGTTCCGTCATACGCAACGAACGTCACCACGTTCAGAATGATTGGATTTTCCACCAACTTTGTCCGATTGTGTGTATGCAACACGGACAAAATCCGTCGGAAAAAATCCGACGGATTTTGTGGTCGGAATTTCTGACCGTGTGTACGGGGGCTTAGGCTTGATTCACATTACTGCATGTTGGGGAACACAAGCAAAATTGCGCGCGTTCCCAACACCCAGACAAATGCACTGCTCTTTTGCACAGGCACAGCGGTGTCATTACATTTTAAAGGTACCTCATGCATTGGCAAGTGCGGTGCATTTTTGGAGTGGCGCAATTTAAAGGAGTTATTTTTCTTAATTTTTGTGGTTAAGACAGCCTTTGAAATTAACGGGTTGCTCTACATTCAGCACCCAGCTGCAAAGATGCAAACAAACGGCTTGTTCACACATGAGGTTGGAGGATGGTAAAACCACATGTTTTGGGCCTTTTTACCATCCCCAACTGGCATTAGCCAGGGTCATACACATGCTGTGGCAGGAAGTATACCCCCAAGTGAATGTGGCTGCACTGCAATTGCCCCACAACAGCATGCATTGCACACGGTTACAACACTATGATGCTGCATTTAGGGGGTTAAAACAGGCATTAAGGAGGTGACCTATGGCCTTTGCACCACCTATCAAATGCCTCTGAAAAGTGATCTGAGCCCTAAAAAAGCAGTGTATGTATGTATGTATGTACGTACGTACGTACGTACATACATACATACATACACATAGACTTCTATTATGTCCCATGTTTTTTGTTCATTTTCTGAATGCGCACCAAAGATGCAGCATGCAGGACTTTTCTTGTGCTTTCAGATACCAAAAATGTGGGACATATCAGAACTCTATGGGAAACCACAGGCAACCCACACAATAATTGCAGGCAGCCTGTGCTGCACCCACCCTGTGGCCAAACCACAGTGGGGCAGTGTAAAAGCAGTATACAAAATGAAAGGAAGTGCAGCACTATATTAGTTAACATATGTAGCACCCTCTACCAATAGGTAGGTGCTAGTAATAGTTTTTTTACTAGGGGTAGTCAGCACAGGTAAATTTAGGCAGGCATATGCTGCAAGCTAGGCCTGTCTGTTTTGATTTGGGGGCTGGGAGTGGTTAGAGTAGCAGTGGGTGTGACCACCTGTGCTCTAGTTTTGGGGGCGCCTCCCCTGCTTCCAGAGAGAAGATACTGGAAGAGGGTCTGGGCCTTGAACTGGAGTGGCAGGCAGCTCATGTGGGAGCCCCGACCAATCCCCAATCGGTATTTGCAGGGGGGCGGGCCTATATAAGCTGAGGTGATATGCCACTGGAGGGAGTTGTTGGCTGAGTGAAGTGAGGAATGGAATACTAGGCAGCAGCAGGAGGACACCCCCATCTGGGGGGTGTGTACCGATCACAGGAGGAGGCCCAGGGAGAGCTGTGAGGGAGCTTTGCCTCTACACGGTCATTGGCAATGTCTTCGTCACCACAGGGTCAGTGGTGAGGAACTCCTGGAGCAGAGGGGCAGGTGAAGCTGTCGGAACATATGGTCCGGTCAAATTCCTCATCAAGGACTCAGGGCAGTGGAAGGTCGGTGAGTGTTACCACAGTGGAGGGCTGGATGTGCCAGGAAGTCTGTGAGGGAACTCTGCTTCTATACCAGCCGTCACTAAATGGCGGCCCGCGGTCCGAACACGGACCGTCAGGCCGCCAGCGCCAGTGCCAGCTCAGCAGTAATTGGTTGCTGGGGCCGCGGTGCCCTGCAACCAATGACATCACGCGTGCGCTCTGCCCCCCCCCCCCCCGCTGCTTTCTATCTCGCATCTACCGGCCGGAGGGTGGCTTGTGCCAAAAAAAGGAAAGTAAACACATACAATTTTTCATGGCACAGACACAGACCTCAGCCCAAATTTTTTTTTAGTTACCAGACCTCCTTGAATTTTAATTCACTACCCCTGTTCTACACGGTCATTAGCAAAGTCTTCTTCAGTCAGACAGCGAATGATGAAGAGTCCTGGATCAGAGAAGAGACTGTGGGGATTTGTGTCAAGTCGATTTGGCCTGAGGGCACAAGATTTGCAAGTTGGGCTGGCTGGGAGCAGTAGTCCACCACTTAAAGACATGCTTTTAAACTATTAGGCCTCTGGGGAGAGGTGCTGCAGGCCTCAGGCCTAGTAGCAGCGATCAATCAGAGCCTGATTAGGGACTTATTCAGAGTGGGTCCTTATCTTTTACAAGAAGATGTGACATGAATTTAAGTTTGTACAGGAGGAAACAAGTCTGCGCAGGAGGAAGCAAGTTTGTGCAGGAGGGGAAAGACCATAATTTTTACACGGTCAAAGGTGATGTCTTCATCCTTCACACAGTGATGGGTGGAGAATTCTTAGAAGGAATAGTCTGCGGAGGTTAAGCAGAGGAGGAGCAACAGTCTGCATTTAGATGGAGGAGGAGATTCAAACTATAAATGCACATCCAATATTCTGGCTCTAACTAAGTGCTGTTGTGCTTAAATCTTAAAATATGATGGCAATTATAGATTCTATGGGCATCCCATATCCCTATTCCCTATCCAAGTTGTACCCCCCAATAAACAACAAAAACAAAACCAGCAAAAGACTACTCATTGTCTCTGAAAGTGATGTATGAAGTCTGGCAGCGGGATGAATTAGTGGCTTGTTTGTTACTAGCGGCAACTACATCGCTACACATATATAACCATGTGAAATAACATTTATAATGTAATGAAAACCACATATGAAAATATATATATGCATTAGATATAATATTAATCAATTCAAACACAAAGTCCAAACGGTGGTAAAAACAGCATGCCAGAAATTAGTACCATCACAAACATAGCCTTGTACCTCCAGAGTTCACAAGAGCATGTGCAGCCTTCTCCCTATTGCTTCTTTCTCTTCTCTCACACAGACGCACATTGCCTCCATGGTTTCAATGACAGAACAGGCAACCAGTGCATCCCAGAAAGCTATGCAGGAGCCAAACCTGTCCCTCGCAACTGATAAAGTCAGTGGCGGCTGGTGCTGCATTTTAGGGGCCGGGCACATAGAGATTAGGGGGCGGTGCACCTGCGCCCCTTATGGATGGGTCGCCGCTGGATATAGATGTCATCAGTTGGCAGGGCTCGGATGGGTGGCCCACACACAAATTTAGCTGCTTCGTCCAAGTGGACCAGCACACAGTAACAAAAAAAGCTTAACTGCTGGGAATGAAAAAATGTTTCAGCAAATGCCTGTCATAGTTAGGGCAGTTTTTCATCCTTTTGCTGCAGCACCCCTGAGGACTTTTAGTAGCACTCCAGTTCATTCCAGAGAAATGCTGATCTACAAATTGAGAGACAAACGGCATTTGAAACCTCACAGAAGTTCTAAACCTTGTCAATTCTATCCAAAACAAAAAAAAAGGTTAGTTGGATTTGGTCTAGGGGTTTCAGTTACAGGTCAAGGGCATAGGGAATCCACATTTAAATTCAAATGTACTTTTAGCTCCAAAAAACCCTGTGCTGATAACTCCAGAAACTGACAACCGGCTATGTCTGCATCTGAGGTTTATATTATAATTGGAGAATGTGATAAGGAGCTAGATGCAAACCAAACGCACAAGTATTAAAAATGTAGCTATCCTTTAATAAACTTTTCAAAATTGGCATCTACCAATTTCCTAATAGAACTTAATTTCTTGCAAAAAATAGTAACAATGAGTAACATTTTATATGAAAGACTTCTTTGGTAAATTAAAATGTAAAAACTATAAATCATGAATCATATAAGATCAGCTTTTTAAACTGAAAATAAACAATAAGAACAAAGGCAAACAAAACTGAATAAATCAGTCAGTTGGATTCTTGTATTGTTTTGTTTCTTAGAAAATCAATACCCTGCACTATGACTTCTACTGCATTAAAAGCAATTACAGCTCTTGATCTCTACAGGTAGAAGCAGAATAGTGAGTTTTATGCAGACTCGGAGCAGTACTGAGCTGGCTTTCGCAGCAAGGTGCTGTTTCAGTGTGAAAATATTCCCATATCAGAACTGTCAGTCTATCTATCAGTCTATCTACCTATCTCTATCTCCCCATGCTACTAGCTGTGTATTAAATAAACTTTAAGAAAATAGTCGACTCTTAGTTTAAGAGTGAAGTTGCTTCCGATTTATCCTGTGTGCATGTGCTAAATGAGGACAAAAAAGCTGTATCTGAAGCCAAAACCAAAGATGTAATATAATGCAGCAAACTAGACCCTGGCGTGGTGGCTGCATTTGTTTTTTGTCAAGCTTCTTTAATTTTACTTACTCCTACTAATCCTGCAAATAACATACTTACTCTCCCTGGATGGCTACGTCATTCTGCCATTGTATCTATGGAGGGAGCCATGGTTGTCGCCCTGATCTGCTCTCCTTATATGTATGTTGCACCCTCTAGTGTGCTACTAGTGGTAGTGTAGGTAAAATTGTTTGGCTCAGGGCTAAGCCTAAGCCGTGGAATCTGGGTCAGGATCCATTAAAGTTCTGGGCAGCGTGACTCATACATGCAGCTCTCTGGTGCCCCCCCTCGGTTCTGGAATGTTGAAGAAGAATGTTCTGGAAACTAGAGGGCGGAGGATAGGAGGGTCGTCGTGCATATTTAGGGTCCCATAGCCAATCCCCAGGAAGTGGGTCTGACAGGGGACTAAGTGAGCCTTTAAATAGACAAGAGTCATTCTGGCAGGGGGATTCAGGTGGAGGATGGAGATGCAGTGCTGAGGAGACTGTCAGTGGTCCTTAAGGGACCCCTGCTGTGGAATGGCTCTACCTCGGGCCGGGGCTCAGTAATTTAGCTTTGTTACTTGTTTATCTCGCCAGTAGAACTTTTGCTGCCTAGTAAAAGTTGTAGAACCTTACAAAAAATAGTTCCTGTAACATCTAAAAAAACTAGTAGATTAAGTTTAGTTTTAATTAGTTTTTTCCTTACTTAGTGTTACTTAACCCAGGACCCTGAATTCACTATATCTAGTCTCCCACAGTACACAAAACATAGAGATCCAAAAAGCATTTAATCAGTGACATCAGCATTATGGGCTTGAGAGCTGCTGCTAATTCAGGACTCATTCATTTTGATAAATGTTAGCCGGTCCACGGAGTCTGTGGACAGACACGCAAAACCTCCAGCAGCACTGAAAGCCCATTCGGAAAGCACACTGGATGCAGGGCAGTCCAGCAGCTCCATTGCATACTGGGCAAGTTCTGGCCAGTGGTCTACTCTCATGACTCAGTAACCCAGTGGATCATCAACTGGAAAGCTCTCCATGTCTGTTTTCGCCCCTAGATAATCTCCCATTATATGATGCAGATGCTGCCAATGGGATGTGGAAGCTGACAGCCCTGGGCGCCAAGGACAATTTTTTTTAAAAGCATCATTGAGGCGGCCCCCCTCTCCACTGCTCCTCTCTTGAGTAACAGATGCCTCAAAACTATGTTTTCCACCAGACTGTAACCTACCAGAGTCTGAAAAGGCATTACATAAATTCCTGTTTAACCGCTTCCCGACCGCCTAACGACGATATACGTCGGCAAAATGGCACGGGCAGGCAAAATCACGTACCTGTACGTGATCGTGCATGTGCCTGCCTGTGGGTCGCGCGCGCGCCGCTAGCGGCGCGCTCGCGACCCGGTCGGGAGCTCCGTGACCCCGGCCGCGGGACCAGCGGACCCGATCGCCGCTGGTGTCCCGCGATCGGGTTACGGAGCTGAAGAACAGGGAGAGGTTTGTGTAAACAAACCTCTCCCCGCGCTTCCTACACTGACTGTCAGTGATCGGCGGTTCCCTGTCATCGGGAACGCCGATCAATGACGTCACATGTACAGCCATGCCCCCCTACAGTAAAATAAACACAACACGTCACACTGACTCATCCCCGCCCCCTAGTGGTTAACCCCTTCACTACAACTGTCATTTACATAGGAATCAGTGCTATTTAAATAGCACTGAATTCTATATAAATGACAAATGTCCCAAAAATGTGTCAAAAATGTCCGATGTGTCCGCCATAATGTCGCAGTCACAATAAAAATCGCTGATCGCCGCCATTACTAGTAAAAAAAAAAATATTAATAAAAATGCTATAAAACTATCCCCTATTTTGTAAACGCTATAACTTTTGCGCAAACCAATCAATAATCGCTAATTGCGATTTTTTTTACCAAAAATATGTAGAAGAATACGTATCGGCCGAAACTGAGGAAAAAAAATGTTTTTTTATATATTTTTTGGGGATATCTATTATAGCAAAAAGTAAATAATATTGCATTTTTTTCAAAATTGTCGCTCTATTTTTGTTTATAGCGCAAAAAATAAAAACCGCAGGGACGATCAAATACCACCAAAAGAAAGCTCTATATGTGGGAAAAAAAGGACGCCAATTTTGTTTGGGAGCCACGTCGCACGACCGCGCAATTGTCAGTTAAAACGATGCAGTGCCGAATCGCAAAAAGGGGCCTGGTCCTTTGGCTGCCAATTGGTCCGGGGCTGAAGTGGTTAAGGTGTCCTCAAAATATTTAATCGTCTGCTCCCTCTGTGGGGATGGGATAAGTTCTGAAATGTTCCCCTTGTAATGGTGGTCAAGGGGGGTTGCTAACTAATAGTGATCCTTCTGCTTGATGCCACGTATTCTTGGGTCATTTTGTAGGTTTTGAAGAATGAGGGAGCCCATGCACCTCAATTATGCAGAAGCATGAGAAGAATACTCCTCGAGGTCACTGAGGATTATAGTATCTGGAACTGCCTCCTCCCAGCCACGTACTACTTCCAAGGGAAAACCATCTGTAATGGTTGATGTATGTCTTCCCCTGCTTCAATGTCTCTAAAACTGTCAGAATCCTCCTCTCTCCTCATGTGATTGTATGGTGTCGCAAGAATGGTATCTTCATAAAGTGAGCCTTGAACATAAAGAGGAAAGGAAGTCCTCTTCCTCCTGCTGCTCTGCCTCGTGTGTCCTGTCCATAATGCCACGTTGAGTCTGCTCCAGCAGGAACACAACAGGGTTTGTGTCACTGATGCATGCATTGTCACAGCTCACTGTCCTTCTGGCCTCCTTAAATAGTGACAGGACAGTGCATGCATTCTTTATCAGAAGCCATTGGTGTGGGGGGAAAAAAAGCCGAGCCGACCTGAGCCTGTCGTTTTGCCATACCTACACAGGTACTCATTGACCGTCAACTGCTGCATGTGCAGCTTGTGCAGCATTGCCAAAGTCAAGATTCAACTTGTTGGCATGTCAAAGGCAGGTGGAATTCCCACTGAGTTTGAGCCAACCGAGGACTGGCAGCGTATAAAATGGCTACAGACTCTTCTGGCCTGCTTTAGCAGATCTTCCAACCCTGGTTACCTGCTTAAGAAAAGCTGCACCACCAAATTGAGGCATGGAACATGTGTCAACTTTCCTTGTCTAAGGGTGGACCAGAGGTTTGAGCCATTATCGCACCCCAACATTCATGCACCAGCTGGCATAGTGTGTACCACCTCTGGGCCTACCCCTGCAGCGCTGCAAGAATCTCTGCTCCGGTGTGGCTCCTGTCCCCTGTCCCCTGTCCCCTAGACAGACCAGCTGAAGCACTGCATAACACCTTTTAGCCTGACTCATGGAATAGCCCCTTGAACGCTTAGGGGTTACTGGTGGTTCATAGGATAATTCAGCAGAGGAGGGCACGGAGGAGGAGGGGTGGAGCTGACAAATCTCACATCATCTCCAGTAGCTGTATGAAGACATGGCAGCACAGCAAGCTGCAGCACTAAGCCCTCTCCTGCATCCTTCCCTGTTGGAAAAAGAATTACACAGTGTGCTGTGAACAATATATAGTGGCCCTGACCATGCTTGATGGACCATGTGTCAGCAGTAACGTAGACCTTGCAGCTGACTGCCTTGCCCAACAATGCCACAAAATTGCCTTCCACATGATGTTACAGAGCTGGAATGGTCTTACCTGAAAAGAAATAGCGACTGGGAACCTACAATTGTGGTACAGCGCATTCTGCAAATTCACAGGAGGAAGACTCCACCAGACAGAAAGTCAGGGGTTGTAAAGCCGGCAGCTTTGACAAGCTTGCATGTGGGTGTCAGTGACTGCATTTTTTTCGCTGTGGCAGATAAATTGTTGGCCACAGTCTACAGCTAGTGGTGTGCTACTGGCAGACATGTGACACCCTTCATAATACCATTATCCTTGTCAGTGGAGGCTGCTGGGAGGTCATGAGGTATAGTGGGGGTATACCAGAAAGTTTAGGAGTGAGGAGGAGCAGAATTGCATCCCTTTTGTGTGGCTTTGAGGTGCTCTTGCCAATGGGCTAAGTGGTGGGAGGTTAAATGCCTTGTTAAGCATGTATTACCCAAATGGCTGGTGTTTTTGCCACGCTTAATCTGCTTGAAGCAAAGTTTATAAGTTGCAACAGTGCGATCGGCTGCTCATGTGCTAAAAAATGCCTAGACAGCTGAGCTGTGGGAAGTGGGCCGGGGGATAAAAGCTCAACAATCTGGTGGAATAGGGTGGCTGCTCTCTACTCTCCCATGATGGCTGCCTCATTGGGGTTGTGCCTCACTTTCACTTTCCTCCTCTGCTCTATCCAGCACAGAAGTGACCTCATCATCATCACCCCCTACATCCTCATCATCACTGGAACCAACTTGGCAATACGCTGCGGCTGGGGGAACATGACTGCCAATATGTTATTTACCAGTGTTTGCCCCTCTCTGTAGGCTCATGTTCCTACCTTCCTCAATCTCAACCTCAGAACAAGGATCTGAATCAAGTAATGGCTGTGCATCATCAAGGAGCAAGTGGTGGATGCTCTGTTCAAAAAACTCAGCTGGCTCCTCCATGCCTGATGCTGGGGCTATGGCCGGAGTAGCTGAGTACAAGGAGGCAGAATAAGCCACTCTGGCAGCTGCAGTGAACTGTGTACTACTCTCTGTTTGGGTGATGGAGGATGAGGAGGATAAGGAAGGTTTAGTAAGCCAGTCCACCACCTCCTCTGCATGTTGTGGCTGGATAGCATCAGCAATATCACTAAACAGAGGAAATGATGCCCTGCCTGAGGACGGACCATGTCCATCTTTGTCTGTGGACACAGATGCTGCTGACCCCTTACAGTGCAATGAGAACGTCTGCCTCTCCTTGTTGGACTCCAAAACATAATGCAGGGGGGGCTTATTAGCAAAATTTTATAAATGTGTAAGTGGATGCACTTTAATCATTAGAAATGGTGCTTGGTGGACTTTGTGTTCAATTATTTTTATTAAGACATTTTTCACATATACAAAAAAACATTCCACATTATTTCATATTCATATATATATATATATATATATATATATATATATATATATATAAACATCCTTATGCATTACTTATACATACATACATACATATATAACAAATAAATAAAAAACACAGAAAAGACCACGATCAACAAAACACATGAATCGATCTCAGTATGCTTTTCAGGAAAAAATAAAGCTCAAAAGTAGTCCACAGTCTCCCCCTATTCCTAATATATTTCAATACCTCTACTCGCTTTATTTTAATAATGTTTTTTATATATATTTTTCCCTTTTTCCTCCCTTTTCTCTTCCCCCTTTCCTTCCTCCCCTCTTCCCTCCCCCCTTTCCCTTCTACAGTTAATTATCCCCCGACATATTCCCATAATCCCCTATTGGGTTTGTGAAAATCAATATAGTGAGTCTTGCACCTTATTGATGTGATATAGTGAATTCCCCTACCGGGAAAGAGAAGGAGAAGATAGAAAAAAAAAAAAGAAAAAAGAAATAAATAAAAAAAAGTGTTTCCCTTTTAATAAAAGCTCATTTTGATTATTGAGGAGGAGAGAGTCGCAGCTCTCTACCAACTTTACATTTCTCCTTAGTGAAGTGCCAAAAGCCCAAAAGAAAACATAACATATCCAAGAAAAAAAAAAAAGGGGGGTAGAGGGGGCACTGCCCACCTCATACCTGTGTTTCTATGTGATAAAAAAAACCCTATATCTATTTTAATAAATCCCTATGTGTTTCTCTTTTATTGTTTATATATAAAAAAAAAAATTACAAATAAAAAAACACACCTTTTAATTATGAAGGGGAGAGAGTCGCCACTCTCTACCAACTATGCATTTCTCCTTGGTGATGTGACAAAAACACAAAAAAAAGGGGGTGGGGAGGTGGGGGGATGGGCACAACCCACCTCCTAATTGTGTTTCTATTTGATGAAAAAAACCCTACATCTATTTTATTAAATCCAAATTCAAAATTTTGTTTATTAATTCCCAGAGTGATTCTTTTTTATACAAGTGAGAATGAAGAGAGAGGAAAAAATAAAAAAGGGGGAGGGGGGAGGAGAGATGGGGAGCAGCAGGGCATCTAGTTACTCCCCACATAATTCAAGTAAGCCTGAGTTTGTCTAAATTCCAATCAGCCCTTCCAAGTGTTAGCATATTTTATTTCAGAGTAATTTTGCACGTGTCTTACTTCTTCCATACACCTAATTTTATCTATCTCCCTGAACCAATCCTTTATTGTCAGAGTGCTTTTTGACTTCCAGTATTTTGGGATTAATTTCTTTGCTGCATTCAGCAAGAATGGTGTAATAGCTTTTCGATATTTCTTCCTTGCTATCCCTGTTACATGAAACAGGCAATGCCATGGATCAAGTTCCGTTGCGGACCCACTAATCTTCTTTATCCAATCCACTACTTCCCTCCAATATGATTGAATTAGTGGACACTGCCACCATATATGTGTGTGGGTACCCACCTCCCCACAGTCCCTCCAGCAGAGAGATGATAGATCCGGATTGATTTTTTGCAATTTTATTGGGACGTAGTACCACTTCGTTAATAATTTATAATTAATTTCTTTCATCCCTGTGTCCACTGAAGATGAGTGGACATAATCAAATACTTTACTTCTCATTCTTTCGGGCAGCAGATGATTTAATTCTATTTCCCAGCTCTCCACTAGACACTGGGAGTCCTGTTCTGGGGGGGGGGGGGGGGTGGATATCAGTAGGCTATATACATTCGAGAGCCCCTGTCTATTTTTCCCACCTTGGACAATTAGTTTTTCCCATGGGTCTAGTCCCCTATCTGAACGAAGCGGCTTTGGGAGAGATCCTACAAAATGTTGAAGTTGTCTGTGTCTCCATACGTCCCAGGGTGTTTTGCCAAATTTTTCTTGTAGTTCGGGTAATGAACAGAGGACGTTCCCTTTCAAAACATCCTTTAACCTCAGGTGGTCAGATGTTGTCCATTTAAAGTCTAGTTTGTTATCCTTACCTGGAGGAAAATAATTATTGCCTGTGAGGGCTATTATATTCCCTAGATCTATTTTTAGATAGTTTATCCAAAATTCTAAATGTCTCTACGGTAATTGGGACCATATCCCTGGGGAGACCTCTATGTTGGCTTGGAATCCAGATAATCTGGTTTATAGCAGAATTGCTCAATTCTAATTCAAGTGTTACCCATTTGTTTATAAGGAGAGCCATGGACTCAGTCCAAGACTCTCCGCAATACCGCTGCCTCATGATATTTTCCAAAATCTGGGAGAAATAACCTCCCTCTCTCTTTCGGTCTACTCAAGACTTTATATGAGATACGATTCCCTTTATTATTCTATATGAATTTTTGTATTATTAATCTAAGGGTTTTAAAGTAAGTAGCCGGGATGTTTATCGGGAGACATTGGAAGATGTACAGGGCTTTCGGGAGGATCATCATTTTGATCACGCTTATTCTGCCGAACCATGACAGTCGGTGACCCGGATAGCCTTTTAGGTCTTGTTTAATTTTATTCAGTAGGGGTAGGTAGTTATCTTGATACAGATCCATTATTGGTGTTGACAAAAACACTCCCAGATACTTCAATCCTTTTTTCTTCCACTTAAATGGAAATAGGATTCTAAGATCCCTACCTTCATCTGGGGGAACCAAGATATCTAGTATCTCAGTTTTCTCCATGTTTTTGGCGGACTTTAAGTTGAGTACTCACTACACAGACACACTCCACTGACACACTACAATATACTGCGTTAAATGTGCACTAAGGCACTGCAATATACTGCGGTAAACCTGCAATAATGCACTGAAATATACTGCGTTAACCAAGCAGTAACGCATGAAATATACTGTGTTAAACATACAGTAACGCACTGCAATATACCGTGGTAAACGTGCACCAACGCACTGAAGTATACAGCATTAAACATGCACTAACACACTGCAATATACTGCGTTAAACCTGCACTAATGCATTGAAATATACTGTATTAAAAGTGCACTAAACGCACTGAAATATACTGCGTTAAATGTGCACTAAGGCACTGCAATATACTGTGGTAAACCTGCAATAATGCACTGAAATATATTGTGTTAACCATGCAGTAACGCATGAAATATACTGTGATAAACATGCAGTAATGCACTGCAATATACCACAGTAAACGTGCACCAATGCACTGAAGTATACAGCATTAAATGTGCACTAATGCACTGCAATATACTGTGGTAAACCTGCAATAACACACTGAAATATACTGCATTAAACGTGCAGTGACGCGCTGCAATATACTGACGTAAATGTACACCAATGCACTGAAGTATACTGCGTTAAATGTACACTAACACACTGCAATATATTGCAATAAACATGCAAAAATGCACTGAATAATAGTTTGTTAAACGTGCAGTAGCACACTGAAACATACTGCGGTAAATCTGCAAAAACGCACTGAAATTTACTGTGTTAAACGTGCAATAACGCACTGCAATATACTGCGGTAAACTTTCAGTAACGCACTAAAATATACTGTGTTAAACATGCAGTAACACACTGCAATATACTGCAGCAAACCTGCAATAACACACTAAAATATAGTGTGTTAAACGTGCATTGCAATATACTGCGTTAAACATGCACCAATGAACTGAATTATACTACATTAAATGTGCAGTAACACACTGAAATATACTGCGATAAACCTGCAATAATGCACTGAAATTTACTGCGTTAAACATGCACTAACACACTGCAATATACTGCGGTAAACCTGCAATACTGCACTGAAATATACTGTGTTAATTGTGCACTAACACACTACAATATATGGCAGCAAACCTACAATAATGCACTGAAATATACTGCATTAAACTTGCAGTAACACACTGCAATATACTGTGGTAAACATGCACCAAAGTACTTAAATATACTGCGTTAAACGCGCACTAATGCACTGAAATAAACTGCGTTAAACGTGCACTAACACACAGAAATATACTGCGATAAACGTGCAGTAGCGCACTGCAATAAACTGCAGTAAACCTACAATAATGCACTGAAATATACTGCGGTAAACCTGCAATAACGCACTGCAATATATGGCAGCAAACCTACAATAATGCACTGAAATATACTGCATTAAATGTGCAGTAACACACTGCAATATACTGTGGTGAACATGCACCAACGCACTTAAATATACTGCGCTAAATGTACAGTAACGCACTGAAATATACTGCATTAAACGTGCACTTTACAGACTGAAATATACTGTGTTAAACGTGCAGTAGCGCACTGCAATATACTGCGGTAAACCTGCAATAATGCACTGAAATATACTGCGGTAAACCTGCAATAATGCACTGAAATATACTGCGTTGAATTTGCGGTAACGCACTGCAATATACTGAGGTAAATGTGCACCAATGCACTAAAATATAATGTGTTAAACGTGCAGTAATGCACTGCAATATACTGTGGTAAACATGCAATAATGCACTGAAATATACTGTGTTAAACTGTGTGGTGGTGCAGTGCATTGTGGTCGTTCGGCGGCCTGAACAAACAGTCAAACTCCCCGATAATTTGGGTGTTCTTTGAACGGGCAAACAGCCACGGTTCGCCCAACTCTATTAGTAACACTTTAATGTCCATTTAAAACTACATGACCTTTGAAGACTACCCTGTCTATAGGGTTACAATCCTGGAGTGTGGTTTCACTTCAGAAGAATCAGCTTTGGAATCCTATTGCAAGAGGTGGAAAAATAATTAATCTATTTGCTGGATCAGCAGGTAATAAAATTATATTACAGATGGTAATCAGAAAAATAAAAACTGCTGTGTTAATGATAATGACAGACTATCTCAGTTATGAATTTAATTTCTTTTACCTAAAGTTACGCTTTAACTACATTGGAGCATCATGACTTTACTTTTTGTGCCAGCTTTTCAGTGTTTGTTTAACTCCAAGTTTTATGTCAGATTGTCATTTGTAAATTGGGAAATTGTAAGAATGAGAGGCTTCTGATGAACTCCCTTATGGCATGGACTATTAAAACCCTGAGGTTCACAGATCAGTAGTAAAAAAGCAGGTTGACCCTAATCATACTTAAAGGGGTGTTTCAGCTAAAAAAATTTTTTTTTTAAAAGTCAGCAGCTAAAAAAAAGTAGCTGCTGACTTTTAATAAGTACACTTACCCTCCCAGGGCGCCCTCGCTGTCGGTCGTGGAGGCGCTCCAGTCCCAGCGCCGCCATCCTCATTAAGGGAAACAGGCGCTTTGTGAATGGGAATTGTGAATGGGACGCGCTGTGTTAGGGAACACACAGTTCCCATAACACAGTGCGCCCCATTACCCAGAAGACAAAGCGGCGGAGGACAGAAGAACAAAGATCACTGCGGCGTAGGAAGGAGGCAGATTAGGAAGACTGCCTAGCAACAGGGATTTCGGATCGGGTAAAAAATGTTTTTTTTTTTTTTTTTTCCAGAATATTAACAGTTATGTGTAGTAAATAGCACAGAAATGTTTAAACCTTCATTATTTTTTTTCTAATGTTAAAATTTATATTTTTAAACGATTTAATGATATTTTCATATATCCTTGAGTGGAGCGTTGCCGGTTACCTTTAATGATACATTTGAGTTTACTCTCAGTGGTTATTCATCTCCCAGTTGGTACTCGTATATTAAAAGTAAAAAGCCACACTGCACAAAGGTGTCCTAGTATGAAGTGTTGCATCCACATTTATTTGTAAATGTCTGCAACTGAGACCTCTGTTTTTATTAAATGTATAGTGTTTTGTATATTTTTTTATGTTCACATTTATAATCCTTATAGTTTCCAGCCACACTTTTGTTTGCCTGTAACCGCAACAGCTTAGCAGAAATATAAATGTTGTTTTTAGAGCTTGTGAGCCAAAACTCAGGTTGAACATATAGCTAAATTATCAGAGGACTCATTCCTGTCATCTTTCCCATTCTGTAGGGCTTCATATGGAATTTGCAATAGAGAGAAACAGTCTGAAAGGAAAAACTACTACTGTAATTCTCTACTCCCTAGGGTCATGGGTACATAATGTAATAAATGCTTAGTTGTAAAACAACTATTTACTATAAATAATAAGATACATGTAACATCAATTTAGAAATATTTAACCTTAAGGCCCCTTTCACACTTGTGCGACTTGTCCTGCGACTTGGGACTACAAAGTCGCATGACAAGTCATACCCCATGATTTCCAGTGGATACCGTTCATATCTGTGCGACCTCAAGTCGCAGCGACTTCAAAGTAGTCCCTGCACTACTTTGGCCCGGCTTTGATATGACTTGAGGTCCATAGACCTCACAATTACACAGGCATTGCCTCAAGTTGTGCAACTTTGATGTTGTACAATTGTGAAAGGGGCCTAAAGTGTCACCAAACTCACATCATAAAATACTATCAATCAACGCTGTATTACATGCTGTTCATACTCGCTATGAGATTTGTTTTCTGTATTCTGCAAAAAGACTGGTTGATCCAGCTGCTCTCTATCTCCACCTTCTGTTCATATCCCCAATTCAGCTAGGGATTTTACAACTGTGGTGGCAACTCTGCACATGCTCAGTTTTCAGCGAGTTTCTATGTGGAGCATATTCCTGCCTATCACATCTGAGCTGCCCTTGTGACTATAGAGCAGTGTTTCTCAACTCCAGTCCTCAAGGCGGCCCCAACAGGTCATGTTTTAATGGTGGCTTCACCTCCCTCCAGTCCTCAAGGCGCCCCAACAGGTCATGTTTTCAGTCACACATGTGGGTGCTGTTTTATTTTATTTTTTTAGTATGGGACCAGCAGCATAGGACTAGAAGCTCCTCCTGGTTATGTTTCCCTGCAGACAGGCTGGGAAAGATCTGGGTCATGTGACAGCTGTATATTGATTAGGAAAAAGGTACTTAGATGTTTTTATTTTTTAATTAAACTAATTACAGCGCCATTATTCACGTGCAGAAATAGAAGACTCTGTAAAATAAACAGTGTGTGTTTAGTATCAGTTTAAAATAACAAAAATTTGCTAAATGCTAAAAGCAGGCTTTAATAAGATCACTTCGCTGGTTACCAAGGCTGGGAATTTGTGTGTGCTTATATATAAATGTTATGTATTTTGCATTTTTGACTAACTGGCTATTTTTGATCTGTTTGCTGTGTATCTAATGAGGCACTACACCTCTGGCTCACAGTATTTTCTGTGCAATCAAACAAGTTTTGTTATTTACAACAAAACATCAGAAGAAAATAAATAAAAGAAAAAGTAACTTTCCAAACTACAAAACTTCAACACTCCTCACAGGAACCATATAAAACATTAAGATCCCTCGCTTTAGTGATTTTCACACAGCATTGAAAATAGCCTGGACTTCAGTCCGGTGGTTCCTGCAGATTGCAAATGACTAGAACTGTTATGAACTCTTTTTTTTCCCCAGCAACATGTTCTCAGATATTATGTCAGACAGATCAAAGCTTCACATTTCCATTATGCTTTTGTATTCTCTGGAAGTGTCTAATTCTTTGCTTATCTGCTTTTGCCTAATAAGCATTTGTTAGGTCTGTATGTAAGTCGCCTATTTATGACTTCCTGAAACTTTTCCCTATTTATGTATATAAGAAGTGTTGTGTGAAGTGTTGTTCTGACATTAAAGTGTTATTAAACCCAGGACCCTGCATTCACTATATCTGGTCTCCCGCCATACACATAACATGAAAACGTTATTATTAAAATAAAAATTATTTTAGTAAATGTAAACTGCTAAATACCTTTTTTTTTCATCAGCATTATATAGCAGTCTTTTGACTTCTATCAGTGTCTGGTTAAATCTTGTAGGATGAGTTTTCATTCTACTCTGACTGTCCTATGAGGCTGCAGGACCTCAGACCCTCTGTATGGACAGTGCTGATTGGCCCTGTGCTGATCACATGCACCCTCTCAGGAGAAAAAAAAATCTCTAGCAACACACACCAAACAGAGCATGTGCAGAATGACTCCAAAGGCTGTGTTCTATCAGGAGATGGATTGGGGACAGTGGAAGAAGGACAGGATCAGAGAAGACAGGGTCAAACAGCCTTTTTACACAGTGCGGATGATTAACCCCTTAGGTTCCACAGTGAGTATAACAAGCATGCTTTACTGCATATACAGACTGATTTTACTGTTATGGGTTTAGTAATACTTTAAATAATATATTTCCAGTTCCAGCTTTCATCACTACACTACCTTACAAAGGAATGTAAACACACTGTGAGGCTGCCTATGGACAGGCAGATGTTTTACCCACTAAAATCTTTTGTGCAACTTGGCCTATGGGGTAAAGGTTGTGAATTGGGATGAGCTTCTGGTTCAGTCAGAATCAGGATTTTTCTTGTTCTGAGGTTCGGTTAATATCCAAACTAAACTGGTGTTTAAGCCATACCTCCAGCTTGAGCAGGAGGTGAAACATTTGGTAGCAGTATTAATGCCACTTATAATGTGACAGCTTCCTGCTCAAGACTCATGTTGGTTGGTGACCCAGAGATCACCTAGCCACTAGTGATGCATCCCTGCCCAGGATAAAACCATCAATACATGTTGATTGCAGGCACAAAAATGCTGGATGCCAAGGAATGTGGTATGTCAGCTACAAATCAATGAAACTTGCCAGCCAATTGTAAAAATGCATTGTGATTCAACTACAATATGTCAAAACCAGGGGCAAATTGCAGTATCTTGTTAGTCACAGCTTGATGTTGTTTTGTATTTGGCTTCTTTTGATGTTATGGTGTGGTGATTTTTTTATTTTTTTTAGTAAGAATCTTTTTTTTTTGTGGGTATGAGCCTGGTATTATGTGCAAAGAGCAGTATATGGTTGTTGATTATGTGTAAACATAGTGCTGATTGTAAGTCTATGCAACAATATCTCACTTTTATGAGGTAGAGCATCCTTATAGCATTTGTTTGAGGCAGGAAAGAAATCTAGAATCACTCGTGTGTATCATAAGGAAAGCCATATAACGGCTTTATATTTGCAGAGCAGTTGTCTTTATCCAATAATTTTGCAAACAGACATCTAAAGGAATTCAAATGGTGTTTTTATACAGTTAGTTTGGTATACTTCTAGACCACTTAAAGATTTGTCTTAAAGCATTTTTAGATACCCTGCCGTGACTTTCCCTTTTCTTTTGCAAGATTCTAAATGTTATACAGACATCTGTGTTGTTTTTGTGCTCCGAGCGACCAAAGATTGCCAGGTGTAACTAATTTCTGTTTGCAGTAACAGACAGCTGGTACGAAAACTTGCATGAACTTCCTGGTACACCTTTTAATGTCATCTTTCATGGTGAAAAGAAAGTTTTCTCTTTTGTTCTAGCAAAGTTTAAGTGCATACATTAAAACATTTGTTCTATGTAGACAACAGATGTTAGATGATGCAAATATAAATTAGCTAAATTTATAGTTTCAATAGAAGTGATGTTAGATTTAAAGTTGCTTTATTAATCTTGGAGAAATGGATTAAAAAAATATTATGAAGTACTTACCTTTGCTGGGCAAAATGCTGCTGCAGTCTAAATGCAGAAATAGATTTGAAGTGTTTCATCAATGCTGTAAAGACCACCCGTGTAGGGTAGTGATAAATGATTAGGATTGGGAGGAAAGCGTTTGTGGTTCAAGTTCCAGGAGGTATAGGTGAATGTAAATGTGTAATTTCTGTCTAAAGGTTATTGATACTATCTGGACAGTTATTTTATATCATTTAATGATATGTTATGTTTAGGAAGGGGGTAGTTTATGTATATGTTTTTGTGCGATGCATGTATTTAATGTGCACAGTAGATCTCAATTTTAGGCTTTTACATGTGAGATTTATTATTATATAAAATGTATTTATTATGGAGTTATTAGTATATCAAAAATGGGGGTGGTTTGAGATGGAAGGGTTTGTTGTAGGGATAATCATACTATTATAATTCTATGATATATAAGATCACTTTAAGAATATCAGAGTATACGTGGTAGGTTCTAGAAGTTGGATTTTAGATAATGTTTTTTTTTTAAATCAATTGATTTAATGTATATAGCTCATATATATATATTGGAGTTTAAATGTTGTTTCTTGTAAATCATTGCTTTGTGTCTGGCACACTGGGGGTTAATTACCCCTGGTGCAACCTTATATAAATCAATGAGTAGATGGGTGTGGTTTGGCCCTATGAGAAAGTCTGCATGGACGAAACATGTCAGAGCATAGCTGCAGGTTATGTGTGAGATGGTGGTGGAGCACTGCAGAGATCACATTGAAGTGGAGCACTGCATTTTGTATCTATTTAGTGGACATTCTTTTGTCTTTTTGGCCCTATGTTAGCACTGTGGTCTTAATAATTATTTACTGAATATGTTTTAATCACCTTTGTACAACACAGTGATTAAATGTTTACATGTTTTTTTATATATTACAGATACTCCTCGTTTTAACGACTTACCTGTTTAAGGACCACTCGGACTTACGACCAGCTCTCCCCACGATGCACTATACATCATTGTATTGTAGGGTACAGTACAGAATTTTCGTTTGTATTCTGTACTTATGCAAATCAAAACAACGTTATTGAGCTGGAGTTTTGTGTTTTAGACCTTTTTTTTTCACAATACAGTACAGTAGTTAAGAATGCTTAAAACATTGATTACTTGTGGCTCCTCGTTTAACAACCAATTTGTTTAACGACCTGGTCTTTGCAACGGAACCTGGTTGTTAAGTAAGGAGTACCTGTATTTGTCACTTTTTTAATTATTTATTCATGTATGATTCATTTGCAATTGGGATCCCAAAGGATTAGTGCAACATTTTTCACTTTAGTATTTATTTATATTCTGTGTTGGAATATACAGTATGAGTGCTGCTGTCTACTTTTTTTTTAAATATAAATCAGCACTAAACACAGAATTCTTATATTACATATTTCTGCATATACAGTAACTTAAAGACATCTCCTAAACATGTAATAGAATGATGTTTTGCCCATGTTGCCCTTAAATTGACATAAAAAGGAGACCCTTGGTAAATGTTCTCCATGCCAGTGCCCAGCTCCCTATCACCTTTGTTTTGACAATTTTTTGCCTTGAAAGGGTATTCATATGCCTTGAAATTTTCCACATTTTGTCATGTTACAACCAAAAATGTAAATGTATTTTATTGGGATAGATAGATAGATAGATAGACCAACACAAAATGGCACATAATTGTGAAGTGGAAGGAAAATAATTCATGTTTTTTTACAAATAAATATCTGAAAGTGTGGCGTACATTTGTATTCAGCAGTCCTGATTCAATATTTTGTAGATCCACCTTTCACTGCAATTACAGCTGCAAGTTTTGCCACAGATTCTCAATTAGATTTAGGTCTGGGCTTTGGGCCATTCTAACATATGAATGAATGAATGAATAAATAACTTGTATAGTGCTACAATGCGAACTGAATCGCCTCAAGGCGCTGTATTGGCGTTTGGTTGTCGAGCTTCTAGAAGAGGTAGGTCTTGAGTTTTTTCCTGAAGGCCTGATGGTTTTCTTCCATGCAAATGTCGGTTGGTAGAGTGTTCCATAGCCGTGGTCCTTGGACAGCGAATCTCCGTTCCCCCTTTGATTTGTAGCGGGATTTAGGAATGAGGAGAAGATTTTGATTGGCCGATCGAAGGCTGCGATTCGGTGTGTAGTGTTTTATTTTCTCGCGAAGGTATTGCGGAGCGTTTCCATGTGTGCATTTGTGGGTGAGGCAGAGGGTCTTGAATGCGACCCGATTCCTTACGGTTAGCCAATGTAGGTTCCTCAGGGAAGGGGAGATGGATTCCCAGGGTTTTTTCCCTGTTATCAGTCTTGCCGCCGTGTTTTGGATAAGTTGTAAGCGCGCAAGTTGATATTGGGGTAATCCTATGTAAAGGGAGTTAGCGTAGTCCAGTCGAGAATTGATGACTGTTCCAACTACCACTGCTTTGTCCTCCTTTGGAATGAAGGGGATGAGTCTGCGTAGCAGGCAGAGCAGATGGTGAGATCCACTGACCACTGCTCCTATTTGGGCATCCATTGACATTTCTGAGTCAAAAATGACTCCGAGACTCTTGGCCTTGGTCCTAGTGGTGATGGTCCGTCCAAAGATGGAGGAGGTGTCCAAGGGATCTTGGTTAGGGGGTTATGATTTGCATGTAGAATAAGAAGTTCTGTTTTTGATTCATTAAGTTTGAGGGAGCTAATAGTCATCCAGTCGTCTATCATAGTGAGGCATTTTCCTAATTGCTGATGATGGTCTTTTTGTCCGGTGATACGAAAATATAATTGAGTGTCGTCGGCATACGAGTGGAAGCAGAGGTCTGATCTTCTGATGATGTTGAGGAGTGGGCGAATGTAGATGTTGAAGAGCACTGGCGACAAGGGTGAGCCTGGGTTTCAGAGGTGAAAGCTCCTAGTTTCACTGTCTGAGAGCGATTTCTTAAGAAGGATGCGAACCATTGTAGATCTGAGCCAGTGACTCCTGCTACTTCTGTAAGGCGGATGAGTAGAGTATTGTGGTCCACCGTATCAAACGCTGCACTGAGGTCCAACAGTACCAGGAGACATGATTCTCCGTCATCCGCTGCTTCCAGGGCATCATCCCAAATCTTCAGGAGTGCAGTTTCTGTCCCATGGCCTGGGCGGAATCCTGCCCAGGCCATGGGACATATGAATATGCTTTGATCTAAAACATTCCATTATAGCTCTGGCTGTATGTTTAGGATCATTGTCCTGCTGGAAGGTGAACCTCCGAACTTCCGCCCCAGTCTCAAGTCTTTTGCAGACTCTAACAGTTTTTTTTCTAAGATTGCCCTGTATTTGGCATCATCCATCTTCCCATCAACACTGTCTCTTCTGAAGAAAAGCATCCCCACAAAATGATGCTGTCACCACCATGTTTCACGGTGGAGATAGTGTGTTCAGGGTGATGTGCAGTGTTAGTTTTCCACCACACATAGCATTTTGCTATTAGGCCAAAAAGTTTAACTTTGGTCTCATCTGACCAGAGCACCTTCTTCCACATGTTTGCTGTGTCCCCCACATGGCTTCTTGCAAACTGCAAACAGAACTTCTTATGGGTTTCTTTCAACAATGGCTTTCTTCTTGCCACTCTTCCATAAAGGCCAGATTTGTGAAGTGCATAACTAATAGTTGTCCTGTGAACAGGTTCTCCCACCTGAGCTATGGATCTTTGCAGCTTCTCCAGAGTTACCATAGGCCTCTTGGCTGCTTCTCTGATCAATGTTCCCCTTGCCCGGCCTGTCAGTTTAGATGGACTGCCACGTCTTGGTAGGTTTTAAGTTATTCCATACTCTTTTCATTTTCAGATGATGGATTTTTCAGTGCCCCATAAGATGTTCAAAGCTTGGAATATTTTTTTATACCCTAACCCTGAGTTAAACTTCTCCACAACTTTATTCCTGACCTGTCTGGTATGTTTCTTGGCCTTCATGATGCTATTTGTTTACTAAGGTTCTCTAACAAACCTCTGAGGGCTTTGCAGAACTGCTGTATTTATACAGAGATTAAATTACACACAGGTGGGCTCTATTTACTAATTAGGTGACTTCTGAAGGCAATTGGTTCCATTGGTTTAGTAAGTGGTATCAGAGTAAAGGGGGCTGAGTACAAATGCACGCCACACTTTTCAGATATTTATTTGTAAAAAAATTCTGAAAACCATTTATTATTTTCTTTACCCTTCCCAGTTATGTGCCATTTTGTGGTGGTCTATCACAAAATCCCAATAAAATACATTTACGTGTTTGGTTGTAACATAATGTGGAAACTTTCAAGGTGTGCATGGGTCCACTGTATGCCTCTCAAGGCTTCATTTTCAATTCTGAACAGAGTGTACATTCTCACTTATAGGTGTTCGGCATTAGCAATGTTGGTGGAATAAATTCAGCAATTCATGGCTTGATTTCACTTGTTTCCTGTAATTTCATTTTCTATTGCCATACCTTTGTACTACTATTTAACCAATTACTAGGGATTTTTTTATAACCATGTTAAATAAAGAAGAGCAAGCAAGCCTGTTGTGTTTGTATACGTGTTTTCTATATATGTTTTCTTTCCCAGATTAAACTAAAACAGTTTAGAATGTTGCTGAATACAGGTCTTCAAAGAGGTACATTAATTTTACACAGTGCATCTTTGAAATTTTAAAGCTTGCAGTACAAATGCTAGCTTAGGGGATTTATTGTGCCTAAAGCATATTCAACTTAAAAGAAGTACACTGTTTGCCATCAAGCTCAGAAAGTGATGTCTTTACTGCCTAATATGTTTCTCATAGAAAAACGTATTGAACTTTGATGGTTTGGGGACCACTGAAGAATAAATGATTCGAGGTCCAGAGGCATGCAAACAGCTATTGCTCATAAACATGAACTGACTCTAGAGAAACTTTTACCTATTAGGGAAGAAATTTGATTCTGCAGGTATGCCAGCAAAAACTATTTCTCACAGCAAAACTGGCAAAGTAGAAACAGCCTCAGTAACTCATAAATGCATGCATATTTATGGTATAAAGCAGTAATGCAAGCACCACTTGTATTTCAAGATTCTAATATATTACAACAAGGAGAATATTATTTTCTTTAATCTGCCTTAGCTTCGTTGTATTTTTTCATTCACTTAAATATTGAAAAAATTATCAGTGGAGCTGTGGATAATTTTGTTTGAATCTTTGCATAAATAAAATGATATACAAACATTACAAATGTGCTATTGATTGCCAGCAATACAATAATAATTTACGATATGTGGTTTTGTTGCAAGCTTACATTATCATGTCCTTGAGTGACAAGGTCATGTTTTCTACTTTTCTTTGCAAATTTCACTAATCAGACAGGGTAATTAAGTATAAATGCATATAAGAAACTGCTATAGTGTAAAGCCTTGTACACACAGGCCAAATGTTGGGTGGCATCAGCCGATTCAATAAAAACCTGCCGACATTCAGCCCGTGTGTACTGAAGCCAGTCCGACAGAAGGCCAGCTTCTGTCGATGGGGCATGACCGAAAAAAGTCTGCCGACCGGCTCACGATCAGCCTGTGGTTGTGTTGAGGAAAGTGTTCTGGCGGAGGGGGGGCATCACATCCCCTGTCAGAACACAACATCACAGCAGGTGAGGTCGCTGTACTAACATTGCATGGTGTCAGTTTTTTTTTTTTTCACCCTGCTGGGTTGAACAAAAAAAAAAACTACTAGTGTGAGTACACCCCTAAATGAAAATGTCCAAATTGGGCTCAGTTAGCCATTTTCCCTCCCCGGTGTCATGTGACTTATTAGTGTTGCAGGTCTCAGGTGTGAATGAGGAGCATGTGTGTTCAATTTGGTGTTATCGCTCTCACTCTCTCATACTGGTCACTGGAAGTTCAACATGGCACCTCTCTGAGGATCTGAAAAAAATAATTGTTGCTCTACATAAAGAGGGCCTAGGCTTTAAGAAGATTGCCAAGACCTTGAAACTGAGCTGCAGCACGGTGGCCAAGACCATATAGCAGTTCACCAGGATAGGTTCCACTCAGAACAGGCCTTGCCATGGTCGACCAAAGAAGTTGAGTGCACGTGCTCAGCGTCATATTCAGAGGTTGTCTTTGGGAAATAGATGATGAGTGCTGCCAGCATTGCTGCAGAGGTTGAAGGGGTGGGGGGATCAGCGTGTCAGTGCTCAGACCATATGCCGCACACTGCATCAAATTGGTCTGCGTGGCTGTCCTCCCAGAAGCAAGCCTCTTCTAAAGACGATGCACAAGAAAGCACGCAGTTTGCTGAAGACAAGAAGATTAAGGACATGGATTACTGGAACCATGTCCTGTGGGCTGATGAGACCAAGATAAACTTATTTTTTTCAGATGGAGTCAAGCGTGTGTCACGGCAACCAGGTGAGGAGTACAAAGAATGTGTCTTGCCTACAAGCATGGTGGTGGGAGTGTCATGGTCTGGGGCTGCATGAGTGCTACCAGCACTAAGGAGCTACAGTTCATTGAGGGAACCATGAATGTCAACATGTACTGTGACATACTGAAGCAGAGCATGATACCCTTACTTTGAAGACTGGGCCGCAGGGCAGTATTCCAACATGATAACGACCCCAAATACACCTCCAAGATGACCACTGCCTTGCTTAAGAAGCTGAGGGTAAAGGTGATGGCCAAGCATGTCTCCAGACCTAAACCCTATTGAGCATCTGTGGGGAATCCTCAAATGGAAGCCACAGAAACGCAAGGTCTATAACATCCACCAGCTCCGTGATGTCGCCATTGAGAAGTGGAAGAGGACTCTAGTGGCAACCTGTGAAGCTCTGGTGAACTCCATGCCCAAGAGGGTTAAGGCAGTGCTGGAAAATAATTGTGGCCACACAAAATATTGACACTTTTGGCCCAATTTGGACATTTTCACTTAGGAGTGTACTAACTTTTGTAGCCAGCGGTTTAGACATTAATGGCTGTGTGTTAAGATATTTTAAGGGACAGCAAATATACACTGTTATACAAGCTGTACACTCACTACTTTACATTGTAGCAAAGTGTAATTTCTTAGGTGTTGTCACATGAAAAGATAATAAAATATTTACAAAAATATGTATCACTTTTGTGAGATACTGTGTGTATATATATATATATATATATATATATATATATATATATATATATATATATATATATATATATATATATATATGTATGTATATATGTGCCAGTTTCCTCCTGTAATCCAGTTTTACAATAAAAAAAGAGATGGCACAGTCCAGGCTGGAAAAAACTCCACACTTTGTATAAGCATAGGTTGCTGAGTACACAGCTCTATCATAAGGTGAGAACAGAATCAATACATTAATTAATTTAAGATATGTCAACTGTCAACTGTGGCGTTCATTACTCAGGCCAGTAGATGTGACAAATTACAATAGTTACATGTATAATACCTTCTATAATCTGTACAAGTTAGTTCCACTTGTGATATATTCAGAAGCTTGTATTATGGAAGCCTAAACTTGTTAATAGAACACTCTCTCCCTCCTAAACCACAAGACACATCAATTATTCTTATATACTACACTAATGCCGCGTACACACGATCAAAATTCTCGTCGGAAAAGCTTTGGATGATTTTTCAGGCTTGTGCTGCCTACACACGGTCACACCAAATTCCGACCGTCAAGAACGCAGTGACGTAAAACACTACGACGAGCCGCGAAAATGAAGTTCAATGCTTCCGAGCATGCGTCAAATTGTTTCTGAGCATGCGTCAGAATTTTGCACGTCGCAATTGCCACAGACAATCGGAATTTCCGATAGAAACTTTTTCTGTCGGAAAAATTGAGAACATGCGCTCAATCTTTTGCTGGCCGAAATTCCGCCAGCAAAAGTCCGATGGAGCCTAAACACGATCGCATTTTACGATGAAAATCTCTCATCGGTCTTTTGCTGGGCGAATTTCCGACCGCGTGTACGGGGCATTAGAAGCATCCTTTGTATTTTTGTATTATTATGTTTGGAAATGGTTAAATTCAGGACATGGAGAAGGATCAAAAAGAAATCAAAACTAATGTCCTATGAATTAATGTATTAGTTTTGGAACACAGGATAATCAATCTGTTATGATGAAATATTAAAAATAAACCAAAGGTCCAAAAATAGGGAGCTTATTCCTCAGTCACCAACAATGGGTAGTGCTCTACAACTCTTCCTAAATGCACATACAAAATAACGCTTTAAAGCAAAGTTATGGTATACGATTATGGAAGGCTTCATTGCAAATTAAATAGAGCTATTTTAGCCCTGTTATCCATCATGAAATATCAAGACCAGCATGGTTAGACAGATTAAATTGCCTGTAATTGACCAGATTATCACCAAGTTATTTCCAAATGTTTCTTTTTCTCTTTCGAAACTGTCACATATGCTGTACTACATCCTACAGAAAAAAAAAATATATATACTACACATACATGAAATTGAAGGATGCCCCAAAATCCATATCAGAAACCTTTGATATATATGTTAATGTGGTACCCCATGAAATCCCTAAAATGTATACCAAACCCCCACGAACAACCCAATAACATCAGCCACTATACACAGCGCAATGTACCTTCCACTTTACCTGTTTCAGCTGGGGATCGGGGGAGGAGGGTGTTCAGGTATTTAGCAGGGGTGGTGCTTGGGAGTTGGTGGGGGGGGGGTACATGGGTTGGTAACCGTATCTATTCTTAAAAAAAAAAAAAGCCCTTGTCCAAGTATTTTCAGTCATAAATGATTGCACATAATTGATTTTGGACAATTGTTTGCGCTGTTATAGTATTTTTGTGGCTGTATTTGTTATATCACACAAAGACACTGTTTAGTGTGCACAGTTTCTGAGGTGTTGTTGTTTGACTTTTGTGATACTTAAGATACAATGTCAGTTACATAACTGGTCCAAACACTTAAAAAGTCTCACGCATGTGGTACCCTCATACTTAGGAGGACTAGCAGAACGTGCTTTGGGGTGTAATTCAAAATATGCCCATACTAATGTGTGAGAAATATTTTATTTCTAAAAACTTATGGTAAAAAAAAAAAAAAAAAAAAAAATCTTCAAAAGGCTTACCATGCCTCTCCATACCTTGGTGTATCTGCTTTCCAAAATGTTGTTCATTTGTGGGTGTTTTAACTTTTCTGGCATTTCAGGGCCTTCAAAATTGTGATAGGTAGTGGCACACGGGCAGTCTAAGTTTCATCCACAAAGTGCTAAACCAGGGAAAGCGATATGTGGCAAAGCTGATATAACATCTAACCCTATCTGTTAAACGTTACTGTTTTTACTATAATTACTGTCATCATTATTCTGTGACTGTTATGTTGTATCATTTTGAAAATAAATAAAGGAATTACAAAAAAAAAATTCTGATATGTAGTCTGGAAATAAAATGGCACATTTATGGATTTTTTTTAATTTATGGAGTCCCACACATGTGCTACAGTGCCTTGCAAAAGTATTTACCCCCCCCTGGCTTTTTATTTATTTTTATTTTTTTTACATTACAGCCTTTAGTTCAATGTTTTTTTTAATCTGAATTATATGTGATGGTTCAGAACACAATAGTCTAAATTGGTGAAGTAAAATTAGAAAAATTTTATATACATAAAACTATTTTTCCGAAATAAAAACATGATAATGGGCATGTGCGTGTGTATTCACCCCCTTTGTTATGAAGCCCATAAAAAGCTCTGGTGCACCAATTACCTTCAGAAGTCACATAATTATTGAAATGATGCCCACCTGTGTGCAATCTAAGTGATCTGTCATTACATATACACACCTTTTTGAAAGGCCTCAGAGGCTGCAACACCTAAGCAAGAGGCACCACTAACCAAACACTGCCATGAAGACCAAGGAACTCTCCAAACAAGTAAGGGACAATGTTGTTGAGAAATACAAGTCAGGGTTAGGTTATAAAAAACTATCCAAATCTTTGATGATCCCTAGGAGCACCATCAAATCTATCATAACCAAATGGAAAGAACATGACACAGCAGCAAACCTGCCAAGAGACGGCCGCACACCAAAACTAATGGACCGGGCAAGGAGGGCATTAATCAGAAAGGCAGCACAGAGACCTAAGCTCTGGAGGAGCTGCAGAGTTCCACAGCAGAGACTGGAGTATTTGTACATAGGACGAAAATAAGCCGTACACTACATAGAGTTGGGCTTTATGGGAGAGTGGCCAGAAGAAAGACATTACTTTCAGCAAAAAACAAAAGGGTACACATTTTGAGTTTGCGACACATAAAAAGTCTCCCATTGCATTAGAAATCCCTCATCACATCAGAGGTCTCCTACCACATGGGATCTCTATTATATGCTATGGGAGTTCAAAATTTGGGGTTGCTTAACTAAACCCAATCACCCCCCTGGTGCTGACCCTGCAGTAAGAATATCAGGGTTCATAAATTCCAAATATATGTATATACCATAGTTTGTAGACTCTAACTTTCACAAAGGCTAAAGCTGTTCAATTTTGTTCTTTATACATTAAAGAAAACTACCAAAAGAAAGTTTTTTCAAAAATGATATAAAATGTATTTGGGGAAAGTGTTGCATGACCGAGTAATTGTCAGTCAAACTATCACAGCAAAGAAAACTGAAAAAATGGTTTGGAAGGAAGAGGTTGTAACATACTGGTATTGAGATAGTTAATGATTACTAATATCTTCAGTTGGTCCTTGACGCTTTTCATTTCCATTCCACAGGAAGGTGTATTAAATGAAAATAATGTTTTTCTATAGAAAACCGTACAGTGCTTAAAATGTATGTTCCTGGACCAAGGCCATGGCCATTTTTCACAATTTTGCTGGCTGTACTATACTTGTATATTACATATTACTATTCTGGTTAAAGAGAAAAACAGAGTTTTAAACTATTAGAATTAAAGAAAACGTATAGCCTTTTCAATGTCTCTTTCTTTATACATGCATGTGAGTTTAGATCGATTTAAACAATCCTTTAAATGTGTGTTAATGCTTTTAAAATCATGTCTGTATATTTTATAGTTGTTTTGTACTTGGGGCAGTCATATACAGTATACTCATTATAATCAGACTCTGCTTTGGAGTGCTAAATATTGGTTGTTCTTTACTGCTCCTCCCAATACAAGTGTTTGAATTGGTTGGTGCATTGAAAACAATGCATTCCCAAGTGACTGATGTCTTTTCATTATAGTTTTTAAACTCAACCCTTCTGAGGGAATTCGCAACTCCTCATCTGTACAGTAGTTCCGAGGCAGTGACTCCATCATTTTATTACATTTTTTTAGTTCTTTGAACAGCATGATTTCAACTTTTAACGCAACAATGTAAACAATCAGGTTTTATTATAATGCACAATACACAGTTAGCCAGATAGGAGGAGGAGGAGAGCACAGCATTGTGTTGGTTTTCGGTAACCAATTATAACCTAGGATGGACCGTGACCAAATAATTTTTCATTAGACCCCTTTCACACTGGGGCCACGCTTTAGCAACGCTTTCGCGCTGTTTAAGCTGCACTTTTCGTCTGCTAGCGAGGTGCTTTTAACCATTTTCAGACCGGACCATTTTGCTGGCTTAAGACCAGACGACTTTTTGCGATTCGGCACTGCGTTGTTTTAACTGATAATTGCGCGGTCGTGTGACGTGGCTCCAAACAAAATTGTCGTCCTTTTTTTCCCACAAATAGAACTTTCTTTTGGTGGTATTTGATCACCCCTGCGGTTTTTATTTTTTGCGCTATAAACAAAAAAAGAGCGACAATATTGAGAAAAAATTATTATTTTTTACTTTTTGATATAATAAATATCCCCCAAAAATATATAAAAAAAAATGTTTTTCCTCAGTTTAGGCCGATACGTATTCTTCTACATATTTTGGTAACAAAATCGCAATAAGCGATTATTGATTGGTTTGCGCAAAAGTTATAGCGATTACAAAATAGGGGATAGTTTTATAGCATTTTTTAATAATAATTTTTTTTTTACTAGTAATGGCGGCGATCAGCGATTTTTATTGTGACATTATGGCGGACACATCGGACATTTTTGACACATTTTTGAGACCATTATCATTTATACATTCCTGTGTAAATGACACTGGCAGTAAAGGGGTTAACCAGGGGGTGGCAGTGTAGGGGTTAAGTGTTCCTAGGGGCGTGTTATGGCAGTGTAGGGGTTAAGTGTTCCTAGGGGCGTGTTACTAACTGGGGGGGGGCATGGCTGTGTTTTAGTGAACACTGATCTCTGCTCCAATCACAGGGAGCTGGGATCAGTGTCACTAGTTGCTAGGCAGAACGGGGAGATACTGTTTACTTCCGCATCTCCCCGTTCAGACTTCCCGTGAGAAGATTGCGGGCATCCCCGCGCACTCGATGGCACGGCGGCAATCTTAACTACTTCCCACCCGGCCACTGTATATATACGGCCAGGTGGGAGCCGCCTACTTCTGATCGGACGTTCCCGAACATCCATCAGAAGTACGGGGATCGCACGCGCGGACACGGCGCATCTCAGATCGGCAGGAGGGCTCTGTGATTGGCCCTCCTGATCACATGACGGCTGTGTCCAATCACAGCCGTCATGTGATGTAAGCAAACAGCCGGTTGCTAGGCAATCGGCTCTCCTCTCCTTACACAAAAAACTAGGAAAGTAGAAAAAAACAAACTAGGAAAATAATCCTGACACTATTCTACCACATCCCGATAAAGTTTGAAAAACTACTGTGAATGGCCCCAAGGGATAGTGTGGGTAGAGAGAAAAAAGTGTCGGATAAGAGAAAAACAATGTATCAAAACTAGTATATATATGAAAAGTACAAAAGTTTTATTATTAAATACACAAAATAAATTTGTACACATCTACAAAAAATAATGAGCACATAAACAAAAAAGCATAATATACCAACTACCAGAGAAAATATTGATTGAAACACACTAATAATCAGACAAAGGTCGGATGTAGGTGTGAGTAACAATGGAACCCAACATGTTTCGGAAAATAAAGCCAAATGAGGCTAGATTGATGTATCCATATCCTTCTTCTGGGGTTTGATATTTTGGCGTGTTGGTATTAATTCTAATAAAATATATACATGTGTAAATATACAGAGAACATTTATGAAAATCATAAGTATAAACAATGAAACATAGTAAGCATTGATAATGCAATGTAATTGTTTTTGTGAAAAAGCGATACTTACAGGACATAAAAACAAAGTAGTCATGGCGCACAGTGTGGATAGATGTTCCTTTTAGTCTCAGAATATCTGCTGTATAATTGCCATACATGGAAGCTAGAGCATTGAGTATAAGGGTAATCTAATGAAATGATCCAATCTTTGCATTCATATGGATCATAAAAAAGCAAAAATACAAAAAAGCAGCATATCGTCTCCCCCAGAGGTAAGCAGCAAGTCAGTTCATACAAGGACCGCCAAGGCACCAAGAACCAAAGGCAGTTTTCTGTTGATAATAAAAAACAGAATTAATACCAACACAACAAAATATCAAACCCCAGAAGAAGGATATGGATACATCAATCTAGCCTCATTTGGCTTTATTTTCCGAAACATGTTGGGTTCCATTGTTACTCACACCTACATCCGACCTTTGTCTGATTATTAGTGTGTTTCAATCAATATTTTCTCTGGTAGTTGGTATATTATGCTTTTTTGTTTATGTGCTCATCATTTTTTGTAGATGTGTACAAATTTATTTTGTGTATTTAATAATAAAACTTTTGTACTTTTCATATATATACTAGTTTTGATACATTGTTTTTCTCTTATCCGACACTTTTTTCTCTCTACCCACACTATCCCTTGGGGCCATTCACAGTAGCCTCTCTTCACACGGAAGTCATCGCTGAGGAGAGGAGAGCGGATCGCTGCAGCCGGCTGGTGATCAGTGAGTATTAGCTGTTTTTTTACTCACTGATCACCAGTCTAACAAGTAAACACCAGTAAACACACATGTCCCCACACATGTCCCCAAAACATACATGTCCCCAAAACACACATGTCCCCAAATAAAAACACATGTCCCCAAATAATAAAAACACATGTCCCCCACATATGTCCCAGTAAAATCACATGTCCCAATGATTATCTGCACACATATGTCCGTGATCACCTGCACACATCTGTACATGATCATTTGCGTACATATGTCCGTGATCACGCGAACCAATTATTATACACTTTTTTTTACTAAAAACATGTAGCAGAATACATTTTGGCTTAAATGTATGACAAAATTTGATTTTATTGGATGTCGTTTAAAAAAGAAAGGAGAAAATATTTTTTTTCAAAATTTCCGCTATTTTTCGCTTATATCACAAAAAATAAAAAACGGAGTCGTGAATAAATACCACCAAACTAAAACTCTTTTTGTGCGAACAAAATGATAAAAATTTCATTTGGGTACAGCATTGCATGACCGCGCAATTGTCATTGAAAGTACGAGAGCGCTGAAAGCTGAAAATTGGTCTGGGAAGGAAGGGGGCGAAAGTGCCCAGTATTGTAGTGGTTAAAGGGATGTACCTGTACGCCCTTTTGCCTGTCCGTGCCATTCTGCCGACGTACATCGTTGTGCGCCGGTCGGGAAGTGGTTAACCTCGAAAAAGGGGCTAAAAACACCCGTGTTGTGGCGATTCCGAGGCACTTTTCAGGTGCTTTGGAAATGCTGCCTATTCATTTTAATGGGCAGGGAGTTTTGGTAGCGCTAAATACAGCACTCCCAAACTGCCCCAAAGATGCTGCTTGCAGAAATTTTCCTAACGTCTCGCAAGCGCACAGCCCCAGTGTAAAAATAGACACTGAAATCAATGGGAGGCGGCTTTCAGGCACTATTCAGAGGCTATTTCTAGTGCTAAAACACCTGAAAACTGCCTCAGTGTGGAAGGGGTCTTAAAGTGGTTGGTATACCCTCATATACACCCAGTAAATTGAACAGCCTCAGATAATACCCAGAGATCCAACAAATCCTCCTACATAGGTTTTACTTTTTTATCTGCAGTCTTCTCTTCCCTACATACCTACAAAAGGGCAGAATAGTGTTAAAATATTTCTTCATCTGTCGGGAGCACAGAGGAGGGGGTAGAGAGGTGGCAGTAACAGTGTGTGAGAACTGATTGTAGGAACAGTACACCCCCCCCACACACACACACACACAGCAAAAGAACTGTGTTCTGAATAGACAACCTGTCTCCTGAGCTCTTCCCCCTCCCTCCCAACACAAATTTATCTCATGTGTTGGAAAAACTTCTCAGAAGTAACTCATGCTGTTAACAGAGGAACGAAGCACCAGAGAGAAACGTCACTTAGAGCTTTGGAAAGATACAGGTAAACACTACAGATGTACAGTATGTGGTTTGCTCAGACTTCAGGAATGAGGTTTACAACCACTTTAATTGTGCAAATCAAAAACGTCATGTCATAATCTGGAAGTGCATTCACAGGGATTTGGATTAAAAAAAAAAGCTGAACAAATGTAAACACTGTTTATCAACTTAAACACTGCACATTATTTAGCTGCGAATGTAGCTTTTTTTCCACGTCCACTTTAACCACTTAAGCCCCTGAAGGTTTACCCCCTTCATGACCAGACCATTTTTTGCGATATTGCACTGCGTTATTTTAACTGACAATTGCGCAGTTGTGTGACACTGTACACAAATAAAAATGATGTCCTTTTTTCCCCACAAATAGAGCTTTATCTTTTGGTGGTATTTGATCACCTCTGCATCTTTTATTTTTTGTGCTATAAATAAAAAAATAGCAACAATTTTGAAAAAAAAATATATATATTTTTTACTTTCTGCTATACAACATATACGATAAAAACATTTAAAAATATCATTTAAAAATTTAATTTCTTCATCAGTTTAGGCCAAAATGGCCAATATATATTCTGCTACATATTTTTGGTACAAAAATCTCAACAAGCATAGAGGGGCGTGGCCTGACCTCGGAGGAAGATGGCAGCTTAACTTGTGAGCTCCCGATGACAGAGAGGTTCATCTGACTACAACAGAGGTTTCCCGCACACCAGCACACCCGAGAACCATGGGGACCTTATCCCACAGCTCCTCTGCTTCCCACTCCAGGTCTCCCTGTGACCTGACTGACAGAATTAGCCAAAATATCCCAGAAATGTTCCGGACCCAAGCAGGCAACATGGCGCCCACTCGAGGCTCACCCCCGTCAATGGGTCTGACATTGGGAGCCAGCACGCGGCTCTCTCCCGACAAAGAAGAGATAGTTCTCAAGCCGCATCAACACCCCAGCCGCAATCACAGACCTACCCTTGTTATATGCGTACCCTCCTCCGGGCTTTATTACGCTAACTAAACCAACACATGGTCATAGATCAGAACCCGATTCACTCCCGTTCCCTCTAGGGAACTGACAAAAACATAGCTTAGGGTATATGGAGACATGCTTCAAAATCATCATATGGGATAATGATCTGTTTCGTTTTGTTCATTGTTCACTGTATCTGCTTTCTTCCAGTTCTTAGAGAAACATATTATTGAATTGAATGTGTACTTTGCATTTTAATATTCTGAGGACAGGGTATTTCTAGATGGCGTTGACACTACTTCCAGTCCCCAAATGTATACTGGCGAGGAGTACGGACTAGTTCCCCACTCCAGTCTGCTTGCCCTACCCGCCCCAGGGTCACCATCCCCTTCCAGAATACCAAACCCTTACAGTCCACCAACCGGCTACCATGTAGCTCGGCCTCCATCCTGCCTCACTTCTCTTGTACTCTACCTCCTTAACCTCCTCAACCCACATAAGTATTACCTCCTCCTCTAGCGGGCAGCGGGCAGCACCCCATCCACGGATTCTACAACTTTCCACCGTCACTGGCTCCTTCCCCCTCACAGTGGTTTCTAGCAATACCCTTTTTGACTTATAATCATACCTTACACCACTGAACCACTCCGGCTATACCTTGAGAAAGGTATATATAGTCAACTCGGACTAGAGAGCAGGTCCTCGCTACTCACTGGACACTTTCACCTATTCTCAAAGACTCGCCAATCTCTGTCACGGTTACCCCTTCACTAAATTTCCTAGACAACACATTCTTTTTTACCCCCTTCCCTCCCATCCTTTTCCTAACAGGTATTGACCCTCTTCTCTCCACCTTCTCTACACCTATCTCCTAGACCTAATCCTCCTCCTCCGACGCGTTCCTACCTGACTTCAGCAAGTATCCCTATCTATTTTAGTTAGGGACCTAAACTACTTCCACACAATGGCACAATTGCCACCCAAACAAGACAAATCCACAACCAAAATCATTTTCTTAAACGTATGTGGCCTCAATCTCCCTGAAAGAAGCTCCCAATTACTTCTTTCCATGCAAAGAAACAAGGCGGACATCATCTTCCTTCAGGAGACACATTTTAAAACAGATTCCACTCTGAAACTCTCCAACACCTGCTTCCCAACTTCCCTGCATGCAACTAACCACACCACAAAAGCTAAAGGGGTCTCTATCTTATTTGCAAAACACTGTCCGTTTCAAATCAGATACCTGCATAGACGAAGAAGCACGTTTATATCTTTGTAAAAGGCTTACTGTTCGGAAAATTAGTCACCCTCATGAATATATAGGCACTAAACAAGTGCCCTTTTTCAGGTCTACACTACAAATACTCTCATCATTCCAAGAAGGCCTTCTTGTTCTTGGTGGTGATTTCAATGTCCCTCTCAATCCTCTGCATGATACATCAGCGGGTACCACCACCATGCCTTACAAAGTGTTACAGGCAATTAAAACACAACTCCAGGAGTTGACACTACATGACTCATGGCATACATTCTACCCTAATGAAAAAGATTACACATTTTACTCACCTCCACACAACCGATATTCCAGACTTGACTTCCTGTCACAAAGAGACCTACCGATGCTGACTGCAGCCACCATAGACCTCATTTATTTGTCAGACCACCATCCTATATCCATATGTCCATAGAATTTGCAGACATCCCACCTAGATCCTCGATTTGGCACCTAGATCCCTCCCTCCTCATGGTCAATGTTATAGCTCTTGAAGTAAACAAATGCCTTTCATTTTACTTCCAGGAGAATAGCTTCCCGGATATATTGCCAATGTTTAGATGGGAGGCACACAAAAGTACCATACGTGGAGAACTCATTGCACTCTCCGGTAAACATAGAAGAGAAAGACAAGCACACATTACAAAATTTACCTCTCGTATCCATGAGCTGGAACGGGCGCATAAAACTACCCATGCATCATCTTCTATCCCAGACCTGATCCAAGCCAGGACAGAACTTTTAGAGATACTAGACATAAAAACTAAACGTAACAATATACTGTCCCAAAAAATATTTTGAGTACGGAAACAAGTCCGGAAAGTTTCTGGCGAGAGCCCTCCAATCAAAAAAGCATCTACGACAATTCACTCTCTCACTGACCCAACGGGCCGTAAAATAGTATCCAACCATCAAATAGCGGATCACTTTGTCCAATACTATACCCACCTTTACAATCTACACCCTTCCAGCCCTCGGACAGAAGACAATAAAAGATCACAGATAATTAGAGATTTCCTCACAAAATATAGCCCCGAACCCCTGTCCAATTCGGAAGCTAGTGACCTGGAGCAGCCTATCTCACCCACAGAAATAGACATAGTACTTAAACAGTTGAAACCCAGAAAAAGTCCAGGATCAGATGGGTTGACGACAGGATACTACAGAAAATTTATAGAAACACACTTCTTGAGTGCATTCAACTCCCTCTCTTCTGACAACCCCCCACCTCGAGACCTCCTAACAGCACACATTACCGTGATCCCAAAACAGAACAAGGTCCCATCCCTGGTTACCAACTACCATCCAATCTCCCTACATAACGTAGATTCAAAATTTATGCCAAAATCCTAGCTAATCGTCTCCTACCCTTACTACCCAAACTCATTTCACTAGACCAAGTGGGCTTTATAACGGGCAGAGAAGCGAGGGACAACACCATAAAGGCCATTAACCACTTCAGCCCCGGACCATTTGGCAGCCAAAGGACCAGAGGTCTTTTTTCAATTTCGCACTGCACTACTTTAACTGGTAATTGCGCGGTCATGCAATTTTGTAACCAAACGAAATTTGCGTCCTTTTCTTCCCACAAATAGAGCTTTCTTTTGATGGTATTTGATTGCCTCTGTGATTTTTATTTTTTGAGATATAAACGGAAAAAGAGCGAAAATTTTGAAAAAAAAAGAGATTTTCTACTTTTTGTTATAAAAAAAATCTAATAAACTCAATTTTAGTCAAACATTTGGGCCAAAATGTATTCAGCCACATGTCTTTAGTAAAAAAAATGCCAATAAGCGTATATTTATTGGTTTGCGCAAAAGTTATAGCGTCTACAAACTAGAGTACATTTTCTGGAATTTACACCGCTTTTAATTTATGACTGCCTATTTCATTTCTTGAGGTGCTAAAATGGCAGAGAAGTACAAAACCCCCCCAAATGACCCCATTTTGGAAAGTAGACACCCCAAGCTATTTGCTGAGAGGCATGTTGAGCCCATTGAATATTTTTTTTTTTAGTCCCAAGTGATTGAATAAAGACAAAAATAAAAAAGATTTTTTTTTTTTTTCAAAAAGTTGTCACTAAATGATATATTGCTCACACATGCCATAGTTATATGTGGAATTGCACCCCAAAATACATTTTGCTGCTTCTCCTGAGTATGGGGATACCACATGTGTGGGACTTTTTGGGAGCCTAGCCGCATACGGGGCCCCGAAACCCAAGCACCGCCTTCAGGATTTCTAAGGGTGCAAATTTTTGATTTCACTCCTCACTACCTATCACCGTTTCGAAGGCCATAAAATGCCAAAATAGCACAAAACCCCCCCAAATGACCCCATTTTGGAAAGTAGACACCCCAAGCTATTTGTTGAGAGGCATGGTGAGTATTTTACAGCTCTCATTTGTTTTTGAAAATGAAGAAAGTAAAAAAAAAAAAAAATTTTTTTTCTTTTTTCAATTTTCAAAACTTTGTGACAAAAAGCGACATCTGCAAAATACTCACAATACCTCTCAGCAAATAGCTTGGGGTGTCTACTTTCCAAAATGGGGTCATTTTGGGGGGTTTTATGCCATCTGGGCATTCCATGGCCTCCGAAACTGTGATTGGCAGTGAGAAGTGAAATAAAAAAATTACACCCTTAGAAAGCCTGAAGGCGGTGATTGGTTTTTGGGGTTCCGTACGCAGCTAGGCTCCCAAAAAGTCCCACACATGTGGTATCCCCGTACTCAGGAGAAGCAACAGAATGTATTTTGGGGTGTATTTCCACATATGCCCATGACATGTTTGAGCAATATATCATTTAGTGACAACTTTTTGTAAAAAAAATATATATATTTTTTTTTTTTTCATTATTCAATCTCTTGGGACAAAAAAAAAAAATATTTAATGGGCTCAACATTGCTCTCATCAAATAGCTTGGGGTGTCTACTTTCCAAAATGGGGTCATTTGGGGGGGGTTTGAACTGTCCTGGCATTTTATGCACAACATTTAGAAGCCTATGTCACACGTCACCCACTCTTCTAACCACTTGTAGACAAAGCCCTTTCTGACACTTTTTGTTTACATGAAAACATATTTTTTTTTTGCAAGAAAATTACGTTGAACCCCAAACACTATATATATTGTTAAAGCAAAGGCCCTACAGATTAAAATGGTGGGTGTTGCATTTTTTTTTTCCACACAGTATTTGCGCAGCGATTTTTCAAACGCATTTTTTGTGGAAAAAAATACACTTTTTTTTATTTTAATGCACTAAAACACACTATATTGCTCAAATTTTTGATGAAATAAAAAATATGATCTTAGGCCGAGTACATGGATACCAAACACGACATGCTTTAAAATTGCGCACAAACACGCAGTGGCGACAAACTACATACATTTTTAAAAGCCTTTAAAAGCCTTTACATGATACCACATTAGATTCACGGAGGAGGTCTACTGCTAAAATTACTGCCCTCGATCTGACCTTCGCGGTGATACCTCACATGCATGGTGCAATTGCTGTTTACATATGACGCCAGACCAACGCTTGTGTACGCCTTTGCGCAAGAGAAGGGGGGGCAGGGGTGCTTTTTTTTTTTTTTTTTGTTTTTTTTTTTATTTATTTAGCTTTTTTATTTTATTTTTAAACTGTTCCTTCCATTTTTTTTCTTTGTTATGATTTTTATTGTTATCTCAGGGAATGTAAATATCCCCTATGATAGCAATAGGCAGTGACAGGTACTCTTTTTTTGAAAAAATTGGGGTCTATTAGACCCTAGATCTTTCCTCTGCCCTCAAAGCATCTGACCACACCAAGATTGGTGTGATAAAATGCTTTCCCAATTTCCCAATGGCGCGGTTTATATCCGGGAGGGGGGACATTCCCTCCCACTGCTTGTAAAAGCAGTCTAGAGGCTAATTACCCGCTAGAATTGCTTTTACATGAAAGCCGATCACTGGCTGAAAAGAATGATACCAAGATGATACCTAAACCTGCAGGCATCATTCTGGTATAACCATTCAAAGTCCAGCAACATACTGGACATATATTGTAATCTTTTTTTTTTCATGCAGCCTCTTGGCTGAACGAAAAAAAGAGATTGATTGGTGGGTATGCCCACCATTAGAATACCTCCCTTCATCCACCCACTTCTAATGATGGGCATACATGCACCATTTATATATGCCGATGCATGGGGGCATCCTCCCGCAAAAGTTATGCCGTGTACACACGGTCGGAATTTCGACCGTATGTACGTGGCATTAGGAGCCAATCGCTCCTCCCCCCCCTGCTGCCCCCATGCTTCGGCATATATGCTCTTTTTTTTAACTGTGGTGGTGAAATCACCTCCTACAGCGTTGGAGTCGCGGCTTTATGTATCGTGGGAGCAAACGCTGTTGCTGTCAAGATAAATAAATCCGCGTTGCAACTGAATGGCGCACCTGAAAACAAAAAAATGCTCAACACTAAAACACAGTAAACAAAATTACATACCTGAAAAGCAAGCGTGATAAAACATGATAAAACATAATAAAACATTGCAGAATAGAATGGAGTAAAAAAAAGAGCAACAATAGAGAGAGAATAGAGTGAGAGAGAGAACAATAAAACGACAACTATTTTATTTTTTTTTATTTTTTTGAGATTCACAGGTAAAAAAGCTCCTGACTGAAGCGACTGAATCAAAACGCTACCACAAAAAAACTGTTAGCGATCGCAGGGATCAGGCCTGACTCTGCGAACGCTGCAGTTATGTGTGCTTAGTGTTTTGTAAGTGACAGTGATCGATCGATACTGCACTTGGGTGGGCTGGGCTGGGCGGAGGGGGAAAACGCAGGTGCTAGCAGGTATCTGGGCTGATCCCGCTAACAATGCGGTTTTTTTTGGAACCCTAAACTGCTGGGACGCTAGTATAGATCTGATCAGATCAGATATCGATCTGTTCAGATACTGTGCCACTAAGGGAGGTGTATGCTTTGCGCGTGGGTGTTTGCGGTACTGGCACTAACCTGGGGCGACGCAGACCTTATTTGACCCTAAAACCTAATTGATATCACCCGCCGGGCGATCAGGGGGTTAAACCGTTATTGGGTAATAAATGGCGGGTGCCCTGACAGTATAAAAAACAAGCTAACTAACCAGCGTCACCCGTAACAGTAATACAAAAAAAAACTGGTTACCTAGCGACACTAATGCAGCGATCAGAAAAACGATCGCTTAGTGACACTGGCAAAAGGGGGTGAAAGGGTTAACTAGGGGCAATCAGGGGGTTAAACCTTTATTAGGTAATATATGGGGGTACCTGACGCTATATAAAAACCTGACGGGGAACCTAAATAACGAAATAACTAACTGGCTAACCAGCGTCACCAGTGACAGTTATACAGTGATCACTGGTGAAAGGGTTAACTCTAGGGGCAATCAGGGGGTTAAAACCTTTATTTAGGTTGTAATATGGGGGTACCTGACCTATAAACCTATTTATGAACCTATATAAACATGGCGGTTACCTAAAAAAAAAAAATGGTTACCTAGCGACACTAATGCAGCGATCAGAAAAACGATCGCTTAGTGACACTGGCAAAAGGGGGTGAAAGGGTTAACTAGGGGCAATCAGGGGGTTAAAACCTTTATTAGGTAATATATGGGGGTACCTGACGCTATATAAAAACCTGACGGGGAACCTAAATAACAAAATAACTAACTGGCTAACCAGCGTCACCAGTGACAGTTATACAGTGATCACTGGTGAAAGGGTTAACTCTAGGGGCAATCAGGGGGTTAAAACCTTTATTTAGGTTGTAATATGGGGGTACCTGACCTATAAACCTATTTATGAACCTATATAAACATGGCGGTTACCTAAAAAAAAAAAATGGTTACCTAGCGACAGCAGTGACACTAATACAGCGATCAGAAAAACGATCGCTTAGTGACACTGGCAAAAGGGGGTGAAAGGGTTACCTGGGGGGCAATCAAGGGGTTAAACCTTTATTAGGGGGGGGTAGGGGGCTACCTTGGACCTAAAACTAACTGCCCTGACAGTTATTACAGTCACACTGACACTAAATGCAGTGATCAGTAAATAAATGATCACTGCAATTAGTGACACTGTGACTGGGGGGGAGGGGGTGATCTGGGGGGTGATCAGGGGGTGACAGGGGGGTGTTTTGTGTGCCTAACTGTACTGGTGTCAGTGTAGTGTTGTGCACTAACCTGTACATGTTCGCCGCTCGGCGTCTCCGGTCACATAGACCGGCGCACCGAGCGTGACATCACTTCCGCCTTCCTGTCTATACAATAGACAGGAAGGGGAAGTTTCTCATTGGCCAGGAGCGATCGCGAGGGGGTGGCCAGAAACCACTGGCCGTCCCCTCGTCCCGGATCGCCCCTGAAGCGATCCCGACCGTCCCCGCCGGCGGAGGGGGGTCCGATCGGACCCCCCAACCGCCGGAAGAATGTCACGTACAGGTACGTGATTCTGCCTGTACGTGCCATTCTGCCGACGTAAATATACAGGGGGCGGTCGGGAAGTGGTTAATATTCACAAATGGTTAACTTCTACTCAACAACATGTTTTTTTTCTATCCCTAGATGTGGAGAAGGCATTTGACTGGGTGCCTTGGGACTACAAGTCGGAGGTCCTCAAAATTATTGGAATATGGGACCTCCCCAACCGCAAAGGTCCAAGTCAATGGCCACCTGTCGAATGCCTTCTCAATATCTAATGGAACTCGCCAAGAATGTCCGCTTTCCCCATTAATATTTGTTCTCACCCTAGAACCACTACTCCAACGCCTTAGGTCCAACCCAGATATCAAAGGAATGTCAAACTCCAAGACTACTTACAAGTTATCCACCTTTGCAGACAACATTCTCTTGTTCCTGACAGAACCACACACTACATTACCCAACTTACTTAAAGACTTTGCCACATTTAACACCTAGGCTAACCTACAAGTCAATTTTGCATAATCGGAAGCCCTAAACATCTCCCTACAGAAAGAGACCCTTGCACTGTGCCAAACTAATTTCCCATTCATATGGAACTGAGAGTCAATCACGTCTCGGGATCCAACTACCATCACAATTATCTGACTTATACACCAAAAATTATCTCCCGATCTTCCAACACATTCAGAATGACCTAAATTCGTGGTCACCGGGCATCTTCTCATGGTTCGGGAGAGCGTCAATAATCAAAACATCCTGCTGAGAATAAGTTTTGCAAACGATTCCCATAAAATTGCCACAGGAATTTTATGCCTCATACCGCAGAGCCTGTACAAATTATCTGTGGGGTAAAGACTGCCCTAGACTTAGCTTCGAAAGATTAACTCTACCCAAATTGAAAGCTGGCATAGATTTTCCTGATATTGCCAAATATCACTGGGCATGTCAATTGACGAGAATAGTTGATTGGAACGTTCGTACCCATACGAAAGCTTGGACGAACATTGAAAATTAGTTCTCCTCGATACCAATACGATGTGTACCCTGGATCACCCCAATAAATGTTCCTCCAGCCTGCAAACAACACCCCTTAATCTACAACACATTACAAATCTTTCAGAAAACATGCCGTAAATTTCAAATTTCCTCTTCACCGGGTCCACTGACTCCCATCTGTAACAACTCGGATTTCCCATCTGGCCTATCGAACTCATTCCTTTCAGACATCTGGCCCCATACTGATATTCGTGCGCAACACTTCTTCTCCGGAGATACCTTTCTGACCCTTCCCAAACTGCCCACGCAAGTGTCTGGACAATCGTTCCTGCTCTAGACTTACTTCCAACTCCAACACTTCCTCAACCACCCTCAAAAAAATTCTGAATATTCTAGACAGCTCACACCTTTTGAAGTAATTTGTACCAAAAAAGAACCACAACAACATTTGATCTCAGACATATACTCCCTTCTATTTTCTGACCACAACCCTAAATCTAACATAGCAAGTCGTCATAGCAAGGGATCAATGAATGTATCAGCGCAGGAAAATGGCTTTAAAGTCTTCTCTAGGTGGTTCAAGACTCCCCTTAGACTCTGCCCCACTATACTTCACAATTGTTGGAGATGCGCTGACAGAGAAGGATCACTCCTTCACATCTGGTGGTCATGTCCATCAATCCAAAATTTCTGGAAAGAGGTCCACCGCCTCACTACTCAAATTACCACCTACCAGATAGAATTTACCCCAGCCCAAATGCTCCTACACCACTCCTCCATCCCAAAAAGATTACCATCACTCTCTTTCTTTGCACCTTTTAAACGCTGCAAAAACGTGCATCCCAACTCTCTGAATATCCTCCAAGCCCTCAACCATTGCGGACTGGTTCAGACGCATAATTAAAGTGGCAGAAATGGAGGCATTAGTACACCAAGCCAAAGAGACACCCACTAAATTTAGGAAAATCTGGTCTTGCTGGCATCACTTCCAAACAACTGACGAATATTCCCAACTACTGTCTTAGGGATATGCGAAGGATCACAAGGCCAAGTCGGAGGACGAGATAAAGTCTCCCCCATCTCCTCTCTCCTATCCCTTTACACACTCAATACACAACAAACATGACTACTACCTATTTCCAGAGACTGAAATACCACTGACCACCCTATCCCTAGGCTTCCTATCGCCCCTGTCCTTTATGTCCATTATCGTTCTCCTCTCCCGCGGGGAGCGTCTCTACCCGACACCCCCCCTTCCACCCAACTGACCTAAAAGGTTCTCCCCAACAACTCAGCTGACCATTCTGAATACTGAATGTGCCAACCAGACTCGCCCTTACCTGTGGATTGCTAGTGGTCCGGTGACCGCAATCCTAATGGAAATTAACCCATCTAGAGACATTAGGCAACTAACCAAAGATACTACCACGCAACCAACCACAGATACCAAACAACAACCCCCAGTAGAGCATTTGAACTAGTGAGTCTATGCACACCCATTATCACCACCAGAGTTCCTCAAGGCTTATTCCCTCGACCTTCACCGATCTAGCGGAAATACCCTGAGAGGCACGGTGGCTCACAGCTACCCTAAGAGATAAGCATGCTAGGCTGCATTGTAATGTCATGGAAACTACAGCCCGCTATATAAACGGCTTAACTGTGCCGACTACATAACCACTTGGTTAATTGCAGGGCTAGTTGCCCCTGCTGTACATCTTTTGTTTTTTGTTTGTTTATGCTCTCTTCTTGTTATACCATAATAATGTATAATGTGCTCCTCCCAATGCTATATCTTATAGTCTGGACCAAAGCATTGTATTACACTTTGTACATTTTATTACTGTATCACTATCGTGTATTCTATCTTATGTGTACAATAAACATTGATTTGGAAAAAAAAAAAAATCTCAACAAGCTTATATTGATTGGTTTGCGCAAAAGTTATAACATTATAATATACACTTATTGCAATTTTTTTTTAACAAAAACATGTAGAAGAATACATATCGACCTAAACTGAGGAAGACATTTAAAAAAAATATATTTTTGGGGGATATTTATTGTACTGTAGCAAAAAGTAAAAAATATTGTTTTTTTTTTTTTTTTTTCAAAATTGTCGCTATTTTTTTGTTTATAGCGCAAAAAATAAAAACCACAGAGGTTATCAAATACCACTAAAAGAAAGCTCTATTTGTGGGGAAAAGGACATCAATTTTGTTTGGGTACAGCATTGCACGACCACGGAATTGTCAGTTAAAGCGACGCAGTGCCATATCGCAAAAAATGGGGGACAAATCTTCTGGGGCTGAAGTGGTTAAATGATTAGATCACCATGATAGCTAGGCAACTAGTTTTGTTGGAAGGGGAGGTCAATATTGGTACCTGTAAAAAAATGTGTAAGTTCTGTATATAATTGTATTCTATTTTGTATGTATTGCACACTGCCCTCACTGTGCACATGGCACTAATAATGTTTTCATTACATGTTTGCATTCTTTCGAGTCCTGATTAGAATTAGGCTGCCTATGTTACGTCCCTTGTTACCATAAATGTACAGTTGTAATATTAATGTGATACTTATGTGTATAAAAACCTTCAATTCCATCATAATAAAGCAGAACAGTTATTTTGAAAGATGCAGAGTGTATCTTTTGTGTCTGTTCCCTACTGTAGTAGTTATTATTAATTTGGAACCACTAATCAATATGAGGATATGAGTTGCCCATCTATAAATTTCCATGTCAGATGGCGGCCAGCCAGGAGGGGATTTACAGTTGACTCTGAGAATCCAAAACGAGGAGCTTGAGAAGATCCGTGAATTTCTGATAATCAGCCGACTGAGGTAAGCATTTTGCTTACATTTGAGTTATCAGACTTCCTTAATCGGTAAGGCATTTTCGAGACAAAGGGTACCTATTTTACTCCACTTAATCAAAGTATATTGATTGGTGGTTATATGTTATGTTGTCCCTGTCTATTGTCCATTGGAGTGTTATAGATAAGAAAGAGAAGAATAGTGCTGTTCACATCTGCTAGATCAAGTAGTTTAGAGGCAAGAGGGTATAGGCCCAAGTAGAGAAGAGAAAGACTGGCCAGTCATTATGGGCATTAAATTAAGTAAGGGAATGAAGGGTAAGAGACCCTCAAAAATGCCCAGCGCAAGAGGAGCGCTATAAAATATATGAACCAAATGTGCGGTTCTGCCTATACTGAGCCCCTAGATAAATGGTTAGAGTGGACCGGGATCCACAAAGGGTAACTCGGTTACCAATGTCCACAGGGACTAAGAATCATGGAGAGTAAACAGCTAGAGAAACTGCTATCTATGTGAGCAGGATGGATCAATGGTGACAATTAACACTAGACAGAAAGGGACATTTTGATGTTAAGTTGTGGGATGAATTTGGGGTCATTCACTACAACTAGTAAAGTCAAAACAGAGAAATGAGAGGTAAAACAGAATACTTTATATGTTGTCAGAGAGTGAAGATGGGATGAGCACTATGGCTGCCCATCTGATCATAGAATCATAGAAGCTACAGTATGTGAAGTATGGGATTACAATACATGATATCAGAACAAAATAAGTTATGCAGAATTTAAGCAGGGTAATATTAAAGAGTTATAAGAAAGTGAGAGAATGATATGAATGTGTTGTGTAATTTATTAATAAATGATATAGAGGATGGGATAAATAGCCCAATTTTAGTTTTTTCGGATGACACAAAATTAAGCAGGGCAATAACTTGACATCAGGATATAGAAATTTTACAGTAAGACCTGAACAAAATAATAGAGGGGGCAAATACATAGCAAATGAGGTTTAATGTGGAGAAATAAATAAAATTTGATAAAATGATAATCCTACCACTTTATAAAACTCTAGTTAGACCACATCTGGAGGTTTACAAAAACCTTAATGGTGATCCCAGCATAGGAAAGAGCTATTCAGTCTCAAGGAGTGTCAGAGTGTAAGGGGACGCGAGGCCACACAATGAGATTAAATGGTTTTCACTAGGGATGAGCCGAACACCCCCGGGTTCGGTTCGCACCAGAACCTTCGAACCGACCGAAAGTTCGCGCAAATTTTCGAACCCTATACGTTATAATGGACGCGAACGTTCGAAATCAAAAGTGCTAATTACAACGGCCAATATGCATGTTAATGTCATAAAACAGGTTTGGGGACCCGGGTCCTGCCCCAGGGGACATATATCAATGCAAAAAGAACTTTTAAAAACTAACGTTTTTTCGGGAGCAGTCATTTTAATGATGCATAAAGTGAAAAAAAAAAGTGAAATTTTCCTTTAAATATGGTACCTGGGGGGTGTCTAAAGTATGCCTGTGAAGTGGCATGTGTTTCCCGTGTTTAGAACTGTCCTTGCACAAAATGACATTTGTAAAGGAAAAAAAGAAGCCATTTAAAACCACTTGCGGCTTTAGGTTTGTTCTTAAGTAGAATCTGAACAGGTACATTATGAAGTGTAGCTCCATCCCAAAAAAATCTATTTTTAAGCTTTTTGGAGAACATAGGGAGGGGTTATCACCCCTGTAACATTTGCTGTCTTTGCACATCTGTTCAGAACATGTCACCTAACTTTCCGTCCCAATGACAAATGTTTTTGGAAAAAGTGGGGTTTTAATTGAAACAAGGATTGGTGATAAAGTATCAGTAGAGAGGAGATACCTTTTTCCCAAATTAAATCTAACAGGATAGAATTTCCCTTCCTAGGGGTAGATTTCCTCTCACTTCCTGTTTTCTCTTTCCATTTGCAAGTAGGAGTCGTTTGTAAGTTGGATGTTTGAAAGTAGGGGCCTGGCGTATATACTCTGCAGAAATTTGCCCTATTAGATGTTGGTGTAGCCACAAGACTGGTGGGCACAGGAATGGGCCCTGCTGTGAGTTAATAGATCAAGATTTGTAATTGCATGCACCTGTTGAACAGGGCAGAAAAATTGGGGGTGGTGGTGGTGGTGGTGGACGGTGTTGCCACAAGACTGTAAGCTCTCACAGTTACTCTTGGTGGGCGCAGGAATGGGCCCTGCTGTGAGTTATTAGATCAAGATTTGTAATTGCAAGCACCTGATGAACAGGGCAGAAAAATTGGGCCTTTGGCGGTGGTGGTGGACGGTGTTGCCACAAGACTGTAGGCCCTCATAGTTACTCTTGGTGGGCGCAGGAATGGGCCCTGCTGTGAGTTATTAGATCAAGATTTGTAATTGCAAGCACCTGATGAACAGGGCAGAAAAATTGGGCCTTTGGCGGTGGTGGTGGACGGTGTTGCCACAAGACTGTAAGCTCTCACAGTTACTCTTGGTGGGCGCAAGAATGGGCCCTGCTGTGAGTTATTAGATCAAGATTTGTAATTGCATGCACCTGTTGAACAGGGCAGAAATATTGGGGGTGGTGGTGGTGGTGGACGGTGTTGCCACAAGACTGTAGGCCCTCATAGTTAATCTTGGTGGGCGCAGGAATGGGCCCTGCTGTGAACTATTAGATCAAGATTTGTAATTACCCGCCCCTGTTAAACAGGGGCTGAAAAATTGTGCCTTAGGCACTGGTGCTGGTGCCACAACACTGCAACCCCTCACAGATACTGTACTTGGAGCACAGCAGTCACACGTGTTGCGAAGCATTTTTTTAAAAAATTGTAATTACCCGCCCCTGTTAAACAGGGGCTGAAAAATTGTGCCTTAGGCACTGGTGCTGGTGCCACAACACTGCAACCCCTCACAGATACTGTACTTGGAGCACAGCAGTCACACGTGTTGCGAAGCATTTTTTAAAAAAATTGTAATTACCCGCCCCTGTTAAACAGGGGCTGAAAAATTGTGCCTTAGGCACTGGTGCTGGTGCCACAACACTGCAACCCCTCACAGATACTGTACTTGGAGCACAGCAGTCACACGTGTTGCGAAGCATTTTTTTAAAAAATTGTAATTACCCGCCCCTGTTAAACAGGGGCTGAAAATTGTGCCTTAGGCACTGGTGCTGGTGCCACAACACTGCAACCCCTCACAGATACTGTACTTGGAGCACAGCAGTCACATGTGTTGCGAAGCATTTTTTTAAAAAATTGTAATTACCCGCCCCTGTTAAACAGGGGCTGAAAAATTGTGCCTTAGGCACTGGTGCTGGTGCCACAACACTGCAACCCCTCACAGATACTGTACTTGGAGCACAGCAGTCACACGTGTTGCGAAGCATTTTTTAAAAAAATTGTAATTACCCGCCCCTGTTAAACAGGGGCTGAAAAATTGTGCCTTAGGCACTGGTGCTGGTGCCACAACACTGCAACCCCTCACAGATACTGTACTTGGAGCACAGCAGTCACACGTGTTGCGAAGCATTTTTTTAAAAAATTGTAAGTACACGCCCCTGTTAAACAGGGGCTGAAAAATTGTGCCTTAGGCACTGGTGCTGGTGCCACAACACTGCAACCCCTCACAGATACTGTACTTGGAGCACAGCAGTCACATGTGTTGCGAAGCATTTTTTTAAAAAATTGTAATTACCCGCCCCTGTTAAACAGGGGCTGAAAAATTGTGCCTTAGGCACTGGTGCTGGTGCCACAACACTGCAACCCCTCACAGATACTGTACTTGGAGCACAGCAGTCACACGTGTTGCGAAGCATTTTTTTAAAAAAATTGTAATTACCCGCCCCTGTTAAACAGGGGCTGAAAAATTTGCCTTAGGCACTGGTGCTGGTGCCACAACACTGCAACCCCTCACAGATACTGTACTTGGAGCACAGCAGTCACACGTGTTGCGAAGCATTTTTTTATAAAAATTGTATGTACACGCCCCTGTTAAACAGGGGCTGAAAAAATTGTGCCTTAGGCACTGGTGTGGTGGCATGGATCATTGAGGAGGAGGAAGAGGATAGTCAGTGAACATAAGAGGACAGTCACTCAGCATCAGCATAGGCAGTCTTGAAGGGATGTGATATTAAAAATTATTCGGTTATATCCGCCTCAGGTGCCTGGTAGCTGGTGGTGATCCAAGACTGATTCATTTTGATGAAGGTCAGTCGATCAACCGAGGCGGTGGACAGGCGCACCCTATGATCGGTGACAAATCCTCCAGCAGCACTGAATGTGCGTTCGGAAAGAACGCTGGAGGCAGGACAGGCCAGTAGCTCAATTGCATACTGTGCAAGCTCTGGCCAGTGATCCATCCTCAGGACCCAGTAAGCCAGAGGATTTTCGGTGGGAAAGGTGTCCAAGTCTGACCTTGCCCCAAGGTATTCCTGCACCATGTATATCAGACGCTGGCGATGGTTGCTGGAACCGATCATACCTTGGGGCTGCGGACTAAAAAATTGTCTGAACGCATCGGTCAGACGTCCACCTTGCCCACCGCACCTTCTGCTACTGACCGAAGCCTCAGCAACTCGTCGCCCAGGACCAGGAGTTTGTAGCCTCCCAGTTTCTGGGAACGCGTTGCACAGACCTTTCTGCAAGGCCTCCCTGAGATGTCTCATCCTCTGCTCCCTCTGCGACGGCAAGATAAGGTCCGCAACCTTACCCTTGTACCGCGGATCAAGGAGAGTGGCCAGCCAGTAATGGTCCCTCTCCTTGATCCGAAGAACACGAGGATCCTTCCGCAGGCTTTGCAGGATCAGGGAGGCCATGCAGCGTAGGTTAGCTGAGGCATTCGGTCCGGAGTCTTCTGGGTCACTGAGGATGACATGATCGCCAGCCACCTCCTCCCAGCCACGTACAAGTCCACTGGTTTGTTGGGACTGTACATCATCCCTAAAAGACTGCTGCTGCTGATGCTGAGTGCCAGGCTCCACCTCCATGCTCACACAATCCTCCTCCTCCTCCTCCTCCTCCTCCTCATCCTCTTCCTGTGTGATGGGTGGGACAGAAGGAACACTGTCCGGATAAAGGGGGCCTTGAGAGGCAAGGAAGTCCTCCTCTTCCTGCCTCTGTTCTGCCTCAAGTGCCCTGTCCATTATCCCACGCAGCGTATGCTCCAACAGGTGGACAAGAGGGACAGTGTCACTGATGCATGCACTGTCACTGCTCACCATCCTCGTGGCCTCCTCAAATGGTGAGAGGACAGTGCATGCATCCCTGATTATGCTCCACTGACGTGGGGAAAAAAAACCAAGCTCCCCTGACCCTGTTCTGGTGCCATAGTCGCAAAGGTACTCATTGATGGCCCTCTGCTGCGTGTGCAATCGCTGCAGCATGGCCAACGTTGAGTTCCACCTGGTGGGCATGTCACATATTAGGCGGTTCTTGGGCAGGTTCAGCTCCTTTTGCAGCTCAGTCAGCCGAGCACTGGCATTATAAGATCGGCGGAAATGCACACAGACTTTCCTGGCCTGCCTCAGGACATCCTGTAAGCCTGGGAACCTGCCCAAGAACCGCTGCACCACCAGGTTGAGGACGTGAGCCATGCAGGGCACATGGGTGAGCTGCCCCTGTCGCAGGGCGGAGAGGAGGTTGGTGCCATTGTCAGAAACGACCATTCCTGGCTTAAGCTGACGTGGCGTCAACCACCTCTCGGCCTGCCCCTGCAGAGCTGCCAGAACCTCTGGCCCAGTGTGGCTCCTGTCCCCAAACACACCAGCGCAAGCACGGCATGGCATCTTTTTGCCTGCGTACTTGCGTAGCCCCTTGTACGCCTACGGAGCACCGCTGGTTCCAAGGACAGAGCACTGGAGGAAGAAGAAGAGGAGGGGGTGGAGGAGAGAGGTGTGTCACAACCAGTAGCAGTAGTAGCGTTTTGGAGGCGTGGTGGCGGAACAACCTTCAACACTACTGCACCTTGTCCTGCATCCCTCCCAGCTGCCAATAGAGTGACCCAATGGGCCGTGAAAGAAAGGTACCGTCCCTGTCCATGCCTGCTGGACCATGAGTCAGCGGTAATATGCACCTTACCGCTGACCGCCCTGTCCAGCGAGGCATGGACATTGCCCTCCACATGCCGGTAGAGAGACGGAATCGCCTTCCGTGAGAAAAAGTGGCGTTTGGGAACCTGCCACTGAGGAACCGCACATTGAACAAACTCACGGAAGGGGGCCGAGTCTACCAACTGAAAAGGCATCAGTTGAAGTGCTAGCAATTTAGCCAAGCTAGCATTCAACCGCTGGGCATGTGGATGGCTGGGAGTGTACTTCTTTCTACGGTCCAGCAGCTGGGGCAGGGAAATTTGCCTGCTGCAATCGGACGTCGGTGTACTGCAAGTACTTGGTTGTGACACACCTAATTCTACACCTTCAGTCCTCTCAGAGCAGCTTTCAGAGAGGACTGAAGGTGTAGTGGGGATGGAGATCCCAGCTGATGAGGAGCAAGGAGAGGTCCGCTTAGTTCTTTGGTGTGGGTCTTTTATGTGTGCCTGCCAACGAGCTGCATGGCAGGTCGACATATGTCTGGTCATGCTTGTGGTGCCCAAGCGGCTGATGTTTTGGCCACGCGAGATACGCTTGAGACAAATATTGCAAATAGCAGTGGTGCGATCTGATGCACTCGTCTCAAAAAAGGCCCACACCAAAGAACTTTTCTGATAACGTGCAGAGGCAGCGCCCTGCACAGGCGGAGCTCTGCGGTGTTGTACAGTTGCTGTGCTGGCCTCTACCTGGCCTCCAGGGGGCATCCTGCCTCGTTGGACATGTGACGCCGCATCCTCCTCCTCCTCGTCCTCCTCCTCATCCTCTCTCCCTTCAGGCACCCACGTGGAGTCAGTGACCTCATCATCCCCTCCCTCTTCACCACTAGAGCAAACCTGGCAGTAAGCTGTAGCTGGTGGAACAGTACTGCCAGATTCCTCAAGCTGGGTATCATCATCCGAGCCTTCGAATCGTTGGGCATCCTCCTGGAGCATGTACCCAACACTGTGCTCAAAGAGTTCGGGGGACTCCTCAGGAGGACATGGTGGGTCTAGGGAAGGGGTGGCTGATGATGCTCTGCCAGTACCCTGAGCCTGGGTGAGAGAGGATGAGGAGGATGAGGAGGGCTTGGTCATCCATTCTACCAAGCCTTCAGCATGATGCGGCTCCACATGTCCAGCTGCCGAAAACAAAGACGCGCGTGTCCCATGGCCACGTGCTGATGACGATGCACGACCACGTCCACGGCCACGGCCACGGCCACGTCCACTAGAAACAGAGCCTGCCTGCCCTGTGTTCTTGGCTCTGCACGCTCTGCCTCCCCTTGGCGGTCTTCCAGCCATTGTAGTCGGTAGTCCTGTGGGTGCTGCTGAGAAGAATATATAGGAGCTCTGTGTGATGCCACTAACACACTAGAAGTCCTATGGGTGCTTCTGCAAAGAAAATATAGGAGCTCTGTGTGATGCCACTAACACACTAGAAGTCCTATGGGTGCTTCTGCAAAGAAAATATAGGAGCTCTGTGTGATGCCACTAACACACTAGAAGTCCTATGGGTGCTTCTGCAAAGAAAATAGAGGAGCTCTGTGTGATGCCACTAACACACTAGAAGTCCTGTGGGTGCTGCTGAGAAGAAAATATAGGAGCTCTGTGTGATGCCACTAACACACTAGAAGTCCTATGGGTGCTTCTGCAAAGAAAATATAGGAGCTCTGTGTGATGCCACTAACACACTAGAAGTCCTATGGGTGCTTCTGCAAAGAAAATATAGGAGCTCTGTGTGATGCCACTAACACACTAGAAGTCCTATGGGTGCTTCTGCAAAGAAAATAGAGGAGCTCTGTGTGATGCCACTAACACACTAGAAGTCCTGTGGGTGCTGCTGAGAAGAAAATATAGGAGCTCTGTGTGATGCCACTAACACACTAGAAGTCCTATGGGTGCTTCTGCAAAGAAAATAGAGGAGCTCTGTGTGATGCCACTAACACACTCGAAGTCCTGTGGGTGCTGCTGAGAAGAATATATAGGAGCTCTGTGTGATGCCACTAACACACTAGAAGTCCTATGGGTGCTTCTGCAAAGAAAATATAGGAGCTCTGTGTGATGCCACTAACACACTAGAAGTCCTATGGGTGCTTCTGCAAAGAAAATATAGGAGCTCTGTGTGATGCCACTAACACACTAGAAGTCCTATGGGTGCTTCTGCAAAGAAAATAGAGGAGCTCTGTGTGATGCCACTAACACACTCGAAGTCCTGTGGGTGCTGCTGAGAAGAAAATATAGGAGCTCTGTGTGATGCCACTAACACACTAGAAGTCCTATGGGTGCTTCTGCAAAGAAAATAGAGGAGCTCTGTGTGATGCCACTAACACACTAGAAGTCCTGTGGGTGCTGCTGAGAAGAAAATATAGGAGCTCTGTGTGATGCCACTAACACACTAGAAGTCCTATGGGTGCTTCTGCAAAGAAAATAGAGGAGCTCTGTGTGATGCCACTAACACACTAGAAGTCCTGTGGGTGCTGCTGAGAAGAAAATATAGGAGCTCTGTGTGATGCCACTAACACACTAGAAGTCCTATGGGTGCTTCTGCAAAGAAAATAGAGGAGCTCTGTGAGATGCCACTAACACACTAGAAGTCCTGTGGGTGCTGCTGAGAAGAAAATATAGGAGCTCTGTGTGATGCCACTAACACACTAGAAGTCCTGTGGGTGCTTCTGCAAAGAAAATAGAGGAGCTCTGTGTGATGCCACTAACACACTAGAAGTCCTATAGGTGCTTCTGGGAAGAAAATATAGGTCTGTGTGATGGGACTAACACACTTCAAGTCCTATAGGTGCTTCTGGGAACAAAATATAGGATCTCTGTGTGATGGGACTAACACACTTCAAGTCCTATGGGTGCTTCTGGGAAGAAAATATAGGTCTGTGTGATGGGACTAACACACTTCAAGTCCTATAGGTGCTTCTGGGAACAAAATATATGATCTCTGTGTGATGGGACTAACACACTTCAAGTCCTATAGGTGCTTCTGGGAAGAAAATATAGGTCTGTGTGATGGGACTAACACACTTCAAGTCCTATAGGTGCTTCTGGGAACAAAATATATGATCTCTGTGTGATGGGACTAACACACTTCAAGTCCTATAGGTGCTTCTGGGAAGAAAATATAGGTCTGTGTGATGGGACTAACACACTTCAAGTCCTATAGGTGCTTCTGGGAATAAAATATATGATCTCTGTGTGATGGGACTAACACACTTCAAGTCCTATAGGTGCTTCTGGGAACAAAATATATGATCTCTGTGTGATGGGACTAACGCACTTCAAGTCCTATAGGTGCTTCTGGGAAGAAAATATAGGTCTGTGTGATGGGACTAACACACTTCAAGTCCTATAGGTGCTTCTGGGAACAAAATATAGGATCTCTGTGTGATGGGACTAACACACTTCAAGTCCTATAGGTGCTTCTGGGAAGAAAATGTAGGTCTGTGTGATGGGACTAACACACCTCAAGTCCTATAGGTGCCTCTGGGAACAAAATATATGATCTCTGTGTGATGGGACTAACACACTTCAAGTCCTATAGGTGCTTCTGGGAAGAAAATATAGGTCTGTGTGATGGGACTAACACACTTCAAGTCCTATAGGTGCTTCTGGGAACAAAATATATGATCTCTGTGTGATGGGACTAACACACTTCAAGTCCTATAGGTGCTTCTGGGAACAAAATATATGATCTCTGTGTGATGGGACTAACACACTTCAAGTCCTATAGGTGCTTCTGGGAAGAAAATATAGGTCTGTGTGATGGGACTAACACACTTCAAGTCCTATAGGTGCTTCTGGGAACAAAATATATGATCTCTCTGTGATGGGACTAACACACTTCAAGTCCTATAGGTGCTTCTGGGAACAAAATATATGATCTCTGTGTGATGGGACTAACACACTTCAAGTCCTATAGGTGCTTCTGGGAAGAAAATATAGGTCTGTGTGATGGGACTAACACACTTCAAGTCCTATAGGTGCTTCTGGGAACAAAATATAGGATCTCTGTGTGATGGGACTAACACACTTCAAGTCCTATAGGTGCTTCTGGGAACAAAATATATGATCTCTGTGTGATGGGACTAACACACCTCAAGTCCTATAGGTGCCTCTGGGAACAAAATATATGATCTCTGTGTGATGGGACTAACACACTTCAAGTCCTATAGGTGCTTCTGGGAAGAAAATATAGGTCTGTGTGATGGGACTAACACACTTCAAGTCCTATAGGTGCTTCTGGGAACAAAATATATGATCTCTGTGTGATGGGACTAACACACTTCAAGTCCTATAGGTGCTTCTGGGAACAAAATATATGATCTCTGTGTGATGGGACTAACACACTTCAAGTCCTATAGGTGCTTCTGGGAAGAAAATATAGGTCTGTGTGATGGGACTAACACACTTCAAGTCCTATAGGTGCTTCTGGGAACAAAATATAGGATCTCTGTGTGATGGGACTAACACACTTCAAGTCCTATGGGTGCTTCTGGGAAGAAAATGTAGGTCTGTGTGATGGGACTAACACACTTCAAGTCCTATAGGTGCCTCTGGGAACAAAATATATGATCTCTGTGTGATGGGACTAACACACTTCAAGTCCTATAGGTGCTTCTGGGAAGAAAATATAGGTCTGTGTGATGGGACTAACACACTTCAAGTCCTATAGGTGCTTCTGGGAACAAAATATATGATCTCTGTGTGATGGGACTAACACACTTCAAGTCCTATAGGTGCTTCTGGGAACAAAATATATGATCTCTGTGTGATGGGACTAACACACTTCAAGTCCTATAGGTGCTTCTGGGAAGAAAATGTAGGTCTGTGTGATGGGACTAACACACCTCAAGTCCTATAGGTGCCTCTGGGAACAAAATATATGATCTCTGTGTGATGGGACTAACACACTTCAAGTCCTATGGGTGCTTCTGGGAAGAAAATGTAGGTCTGTGTGATGGGACTAACACACTTCAAGTCCTATAGGTGCTTCTGGGAACAAAATATATGATCTCTGTGTGATGGGACTAACACACTTCAAGTCCTATAGGTGCTTCTGGGAACAAAATATATGATCTCTGTGTGATGGGACTAACACACTTCAAGTCCTATAGGTGCTTCTGGGAAGAAAATATAGGTCTGTGTGATGGGACTAACACACTTCAAGTCCTATAGGTGCTTCTGGGAACAAAATATATGATCTCTGTGTGATGGGACTAACACACTTCAAGTCCTATAGGTGCTTCTGGGAACAAAATATATGATCTCTGTGTGATGGGACTAACACACTTCAAGTCCTATAGGTGCTTCTGGGAACAAAATATATGATCTCTGTGTGATGGGACTAACACACTTCAAGTCCTATAGGTGCTTCTGGGAAGAAAATATAGGTCTGTGTGATGGGACTAACACACTTCAAGTCCTATAGGTGCTTCTGGGAACAAAATATATGATCTCTGTGTGATGGGACTAACACACTTCAAGTCCTATAGGTGCTTCTGGGAAGAAAATATAGGAGCTCTGCCTGCCTGCCACGAACACACTACAAGTCCTATAGGTGCTTCTGGGAAGAAAATATAGGAGCTCTGCCTGCCTGCCACGAACACACTACAAGTCCTATAGGTGCTTCTGGGAACAAAATATAGGAGCTCTGCCTGCCTGCCACGAACACACTACAAGTCCTATAGGTGCTTCTGGGAACAAAATATAGGAGCTCTGCCTGCCTGCCACGAACACACTACAATCCTATAGGTGCTTCTGGGAACAAAATATAGGAGCTCTGCCTGCCTGCCACGAACACACTACAAGCCCCTCTTTCTAAATCAATCTTTGTAAATGAATCTATCTAACTCAATCTCTCTAAGTAAATCTCTCTAACTAACTAAATCCAGCAGAGTGTCACAGAACTATCCTGCTCTATCTACGCCGGAACAGCATGTGACCGGCGCAGACGGCGTGGCAGCCTTTTATAGGGGGGGGCGTGTACTAAAGCCCCTGAGCTGTAATTGGCTACAGGCGTCCTGCCTGTGGCCAATTATGGCTCTTCGAGTTTCCGGCGCTGTGATTGGCCAAGCATGCGGGGTCACAGTGCATGCTTGGCCAATCATCAGCCAGCAATGCACTGCGCCGGCCGCGCCGGCCGCAATGCATTGCGGGGCCGCTCGCATCACACGAACGTGATGCGAGCGGCCAAAATAGTTCTGGGCTCGCCGAGCGAGCGAACACCCGGTGCTCGATGCGAACATGGGTTCGCATCGAGCACCGGGCCCATCCCTAGTTTTCACTGTCAGGGCAATAAGGATGTGGAACTCTGTTCCACAATTGGTGGCAGCGGGGAGTATGGATATTTTTAAGAGACTCTTGGATGTGCATCTTAAAGAACGCAACATACAGGGATATGGGAAATAATTATAGACACTGTGACACGTGCACCTACACAGGTTGAACTGAATGGACTATTGTCTTTATTTAACCTTACCTACTATGCAACTATGTAACATTGTGTTTGAATTTTTACTTCCTCATTCAGCAGTAGGAGTGGATTCTTGGCATACACTGTGTGACAGCTGATAGGAGGAAAGGCACACACCCCCCTCCACATAGGCAGAGGAAGGAAGGAATGTGCAGAGATGTTCTGTGACAAGACAAGCTCTCTGCTAATCTATTTATAGCACCCACCCGACACAAATTTCACAAATTTCACAATTTGCTGGCTTTATCTCAGTTGTGGAGAGCTTTTTAGAAGTTTATATGCCGATAACAGAGGAACGAAACAGCAGAAAGACACGGGTCTTAGGCGAGAGATAAGTAAACACTACAGATATATGTGATTAGGTCAAATTTAATAATCTGATTTACATCCACTTTAAGGTTGCCATACCTTGTTTCAGCAATCCTCATAAAAGGTAGCATTTGCTGGTTGACATAAAAAGTGGCCTATGCTTTTTTCTTGGGTTTTAATGGTTCTACCTATTTGAGTTTGAATCGTTATACCTACTTTACCAACCATTCCCACTTTTCTTTCCTTTACCTAGCTTTGAAATGGATCTAGAAAGTACAATGTAAATATAATTGTAAATGTACACTTTCTCAGTCTACAGTATATACATTTTAGCAAGGTCTCTTAGAAGGTACAGAAGCAACTGATGCATGTTTGTACTTTTGAATTAAACCCAAACAAACAATACATATAATAAGCCGTCGGTTGTCACGTGGCAGCTTAATTTTTATTTCTGTTGCCATATGTGTTTTGCAGGAACAGATTAATATTGTTATCTATAATAAATGAGCACACAAAAAAGCTTTGTCTGCAGAGGAGTTGAGTTTAGCTATATTGTCTGCAAGGCTTGGCTGATATTTTCTTTTAATTAATATTATCACTATAAGCTGATCATATTGTATATAAAATTTGTTAATTTTATACCTTCTTTTTACTACATTTAACATTAATATTTCTTACCCGGGGCACTGCTTGTAAAACCACTTGCCCAGTGTCAGGTTCAATTGATATTAAAATGGGTTTACTGTACTACACTTGTAATAGTTTAAAATCAATTAAAATTAACAGAAGGGATGCATTGCAAAGGGCTGCTCTAAAGGATAAATGTGGAATGAAAAGAAAATGTGACTGACTCACACTGTGGATTACTATCAGGCAGAATCAGTCCAAGGGCATTCCATTCTTTCAAATATTGTTTTAAATAATAACTTTCTCCTGTGCTATTCCATAAATGAAAGATAGTGAGACACTGTGTACATGAGATTACTACAGAATAGGATTTTTTCAGCTGATAGAATCCTGATGAGAATATATGTTGCTTTGGTAAGATGTAATATTAGAAACACCATATTATACAAGTGAGCAAAGGATTTGTGGATTGTTGGAAGACACTTGGAATGCAAAATAGCAGAGAGTTTTTGACATTACAACATTTCTGTGCAGTTTTGAGGAAAATTTATTTGTATTTCTATAGCTTGGTGACATTTTGAAATGCAGTATTGACTTTTCTGCAGGGAATCTGATTCGCTATTTCTTAATATCCTTTCCTTTGACTTTGAGATAAAGCTGTGTGTGTGCAGAAATTCATCTAGAAACAATAGATATAGCTTCATATATTTTTTACTCCTTCTAAGAATGTTGTCTATAGAAAGACTTTAAAATAATTTAAAAATCGCTGTAGGAAATGCGTTTCACAATATTTCATAAGAAACTTACAAAAGAATCCAAGGAAAATTGCCTTAACCTAAATATGCTTGCTGGAGAGGCTAACTGAATACTTGAGTAGGACAGTCTTTTCTAATCCTGTAGAGACAGTATTTCCGTTATTTAAAAATAATTAAAATATTTTGTTATTTAAAATTGTTTATATAGAAATAAAAAAAGATGAATGAACAGAAAAAAAGGAAAAATAATTAGTAATCAGTGTAATTGTATCAACATTGTTATGGGTGAATAAAGGAATTCCCCAAATGAGTTTGCTAACCTAGCCCTTTTGGGCTATTCAACAAAATATGTGTGTTTGCTAACCTAGCCATTTAGGCTATTCAACAAACCATAATCTAATAGCAGGAACTAATATTCGATAATATTGAAATAAATATGGTCCCAGGGGCTCAGATTTGGTTAACATGGAGCAGAACAAAGATATAAATTCAATATACATCTGAGGAGGGATTTCAAGGTAATTATAACTTCGGAGCAGTACCACATAAACATGAATAATAGGGACACTCTATATTAGATCTCACTAGTGACTCCCTCCTCCACAACCAGTATTTAAGTAGTGAAGCCCATATGATTCATGCTAAATACAGCACGTATAAATGGGGCCTCTGTGATTCAAGGTATGTACAATCTAGACAAAGATGATCATTATTACCATATTTGGTTACAAGACTGGTATATAATCCGAACCACGTCCGGAAGTAGGGAACCGTGCTGGGATGTGATTAGAAAAAACACCCAAAACATCAATCCCCCCTTCTCAAGTATAGGTAATATAAAACAAATTATACTAGGCTATAACAGTTGCACCCCCCTACACCTGGGGTGCAACTCAAGCACTACCGAGAGTCCACCTGACATTGATCTAAAGTTAAGGACAACAGTTTCTCTAACTATTGTCAATGAAACAGTTGACATCTGTATCTATGTTGAGGCCGTAGGGGACATAGCAACGGACCCTATGGATCCAGGACATCTCCAGTTTCGATAATTCCCTGACTAGAGAGCTCCCCCTCCAGTGGGCACTATATTTGTCGATGCCTAGGAATAGAGTATTAGCTGGATTTCGGTCATGGTGCATAGCATAATGCTTAGAGACAGAATGGAATCGATAACCATTCTTAATATTGGTTATGTGTTCTCCTATCCTCACTTGCATAGAACGTTTAGTTCTACCGATGTATTGGTACCCACATGGGCACTGGAGCAAATATACCACACCTGTGGAACTACAAGTGATAAAAGGTTTAATTTTATGAACAGCCGAGGTACTAGTAGAAACAAAAGTCTCAGTCTTCCTCATTTTACTTTTGTTGAGCGTGCAAAGCTGGCATTTACGGCATTGATGGTAGCCTGTGATATTCTGGAAGAAAGAAACCTTCTTAACCGGAGGGTTAATGGCATTGGGGGCAATCCTGTCACGAAGGCAGGGTGCTCCTTTAAAAATTAATTCAGGTTTTGGGGGTAAAAAAGTCTTAATGATACTGTCATTCCCCAACAAGTGCCAGTGTTTCCGCAAGATCTTTTTGAGGACATAGTGTTGAGTTGAAAAGGTCGTAACAAGGGGAAGAGACGGTCTTTTATTGGCCTTTTTAGGGGCATCGACCAACAACTGTGCTCTGTCCAGCAGTGCTACTTCTTCTAGTGTTTTATTGAGTGACGTCTGATCATATCCTTTGTCAAGGAGTCTATTTTTTAATACACCTGCTTGGGTATTATAATCCTCAATACTAGTACAATTACGCCTCATTCTTAAAAATTGGCTCTTGGGAATGGACATAGAGAAAAAATCACTGAGTGCCAACTTGTTTATGGCCAAGTGGGAGGAGGACGTCATCTACCATGATCGTAACCCAGCACTTTTGTTCTGGGCGAGATACATCGATGACGTCCTCCTCCTATGGGATGGGTCGGCCTCGGAACTCAGTGATTTTTTCTCAAATCTCAATGATAATCCCAGAGGGATCAGATTTGTATACGAAGCTAGTAATGTCCAGATCAACTTTCTAGACATCACAATTAGGAAGGAGGGTGATGCTTTCTCCATTCCCAAGAGCCAATTTTTAAGAATGAGGCGTAATTGTACTAGTATTGAGGATTATAATACCCAAGCAGGTGTATTAAAAAATAGACTCCTTGACAAAGGATATGATCAGACGTCACTCAATAAAACACTAGAAGAAGTAGCACTGCTGGACAGAGCACAGTTGTTGGTCGATGCCCCTAAAAAGGCCAATAAAAGACCGTCTCTTCCCCTTGTTACGACCTTTTCAACTCAACACTATGTCCTCAAAAAGATCCTGTAGAGACAGTATTTCCGTTATTTCAACATCTTTCTAAGGGTATAACTCTACATGGCATTACCTGATTGCAAAATCATTATGGAACCTGTTCAATATCCATTTTACAGGCAATCCCACTACTGAGCCCTGCAACCTTCTAAAACAATAACTAACACTATATCATACAAATTGCTTTCACAGCAATCTCATAGAGGTGACTGGAATATATATACCTATAGTTTAACCAGCAAGCAAAATAATTTGCTAAATACCATTGCTGTTGGATAAAGCATTATCTAACCTGATAGTAATGACCCCTTTTTGTTAAACCGGGTTCACCAATGTTCACATGGTCTTTGTGAAATAGCTAAAGGCCATTTTTTTCTTGATTTCTCTATAGATGTATTTTCCACAATAAAGCGAAAATTGGATCTCTCTGGTCCTAATCCAACATTAGTGACAGTGCCACTCAAACCAGAACGCTGGATGCTGTCTCTCCACCTCATAAATTCAAGCTTTTTCCAATCCAGCCATTCTTACTTCAGTGTACAGTGGTGAGCAGCATGCACTGGTATAGAAATAGCATTAATGCATACATTCAAACCTTGTACACAAATCAGGAGGCATGTGTGAGCCAGAGGAGAAGTTAAAAAGCTTTTTATATTGATTTACAGTGAGAATAACTTTGTCAGGAGTGTAACATGAAAGAAACCTATAAGTAACAATACTTGTTATGGTATTACTTTCATCAACTTAAAAAATGTAATCTTTACAAGCTGATACAAAAGCACTTACAGGAGCACTAACATATCCATATGAACAAGCTTGGGCATCAGGAATAATTTACAGCATTTTCTACTGGGAAACTCTGGTTTATTGTAATAATTATTGTAGCACTAACCAGTAGGAAAAAACGAAGGATGTGAAAGGGGTCACGAATCTGTGTTACTACATTAATACAATGAATGATGGCATATGTCACCTTTTAAAGTGTTTGTAAACTGATATAACCAAGTCTATGCCAGACCCTCTATTAGAGCCTGGCATAGCACACTATACTTGTCTTTTAAGAAAACGAGCGTTGTAAATACCGTTTTAGGGTGATCTTCAGGACAGTCACATGACTGGCGGCCACTGTATACCTCCGACTGATGGATACTGCAGGAGGGGCCATGATCTCCCTCTCCTGCAGTATCCCTGGAAACCATCTGAGAGTCACGTTACCGGCCTGAAGACATCGCTAAATCAGTATTTACAGCACTCATTTCTATAAAAGGCATGTACAGTGTGCTATTGCAGGCTATAATCGAGGGTCTGGTATAGAGCAGTAAGAATTTTTAATGTATAATAATACAGGAGGCGGGGGCAGGAGGGGCGGGTGGAGACACTTAGGCATAGAAGTGACAGGCAGGAAGGAGGGGGAGAGATGAGAGCAGGGCTGCGGATGACAGAGGGACACAAATTGACCACGGTGGTCGCGGCTCAGCAGCCCTGATTTTCGTGGTCAGTATAGAGAGGGCATACAGGAAGTTGCAGGATCAGGGAGGTTTTTTTACAGTTTAGAGGGGGGCATATTACACAGCACAAGCACTGTGCTGTTTAATCTGTTTAAAGGGACCAAGATATCAATTTTATTTTTTTAGGGGTTAACAAACACTTTACTTTTATGCTTGAAAATCTACTTTTCTTTTTCTGTCCCTAATGAAATGGAGGTATTTGACCAACAGTTAGTACTGAGAAAGGGGTCAGACTTCCATAAATCCCAGCCCAGAGGGATGTCTTATTTGTCCCACAGTGGGGTTAGGGGACGATGGAGGGTTGCAATGTGATGCGTGTTGGATATTTTATGAAAGGCATCCAGGTTATTGGATATCAGTACCTAATTTTTACTTCTTAAAAGTGTTTGTGATATATTTACTCAGGATAAAGTGGAATGGAATTACTCCTCTGCCACAAAGGGACTTGACTTATGCGTAGCTCCAATTGTGACATCAGGCCTGGGAGCCTACTAGTGAGGGATGTAATGCCTCGTACACACGATCGGAATTTCGGCCAGCAAAAGATTTTCATCAGAAAATGCGACCGTGTGTAGGCGACATCGGAATTTTGCTGGCTGAATTCCCGCCAGCAAAAATTTGAGAGCATGTTCTCAATTTTTCAGACGGAAAAACTTTTGATCGGAAATTTCGATCGTCTGTAGCAATTCCGAAGCGCAAAATTCCTACGCATGCTTGGAAAAAATTTGACGCATGCTCGGAAGCAGTGAACTTGATTTTTTTCTCGGCTCGTCTTAGTGTTGTACGTCACCGCATTCTTGACGGTCGGAATTTGGTGTGACCGTGTGTAGGCAAGACAGCTTGAGTGGAATTCCATCGGGAAAACCATCAGCGCTTTTTCCAACCATAATTACGATTATGTGTACGCGGCATAAGACTATGACAAAGGGTTTAGACCTAGGTCTGAGCAAAAATAAAGCACAAGCCCAGTTCTGGCATTAAAGTTAAGTTCAGCAGTCATAGTCAGATAAACGTGACTTGGATGTGTTAGGGTATGAGGGTGAGGTAAAACAGCTTAGCAGGCTAAAGTGTAGAACCAATTATGCCCCTAGCGATGTCTAACGACGCAATGCGTAGGGTGAATTCCAAGGTAATGTTAATGCTGGGTGGTCCTAAATTGCAAGCCTGTGTGGAACTAATGGTAACAGTGTTTCCAGACTGACTCTGATTTTAAAACTCTAACTATTTGCACATTGGAATGCACTTTTGAATGTGATATTTTTTAAACTAATTTATTAAAATGTATTTTACTTTTATAGGATTAAGTGGTGGAGGAGGATAAGGCAATTATATGCAACTGATCCCTATTAATGGAAAGAAACATGCATGAACTTAATTACCTTTTAAGGCCAATCCCAAAAGTTGAGCTGCTTTCAAATTTAGGGTGGAGTGAAAACAGTGTTAAGGGTGGATCTGCAAGAAGCTGTAATATTACTTCTGAAGATTTCTAAAGATTCAAGGAGAATCTGTTATTGTGGTCCCTAGGGTTGAGCTCAAGGATTGTTTAATTCATTGGTATGCTGGACTCTTTGCTCCTATAGCTGGAGTTGAACATCATGTATAGAAGTGGTACTTCTACCACTACTCTATATTAGAGCTTCTTTCCTGTCAACAGTTTCAAGGCCAGTGACGTGACCTGTCACCAGTTATTTATTGGCCTGGAATCCCCAGCCATGTAAACAAAGTGGCGATGATAACGTCATGTCAGACATGTCCATTGGTCTGCATTATCTTTTTCTTTTGGCAGGTGCCATTGATTGTGGTTGACATGAGTCTTCATCATTGGATGACCTGCTTGTTGGTCTGACCTGGTGGTTGTGAATAGGGGTCTTATCGGTATCTGAGAGCCCCCTAAAACTAAGGGGGACCTCAGATACTGCTCCCCTCCATGTGAATAAGCAAGGGAAGAAGACCCTGTCCTCATTAACATGAATACCAATATGGCACCCCCTCCATGTTGAGGTAATTTGATCTGCTATGGTTCAGGAGTTTAGGTTAAGGGTCTAATATGTATTTTTAGGGGGAACCTTATGCCATTCTATTGTGTGGGGATTCCCTGTGAACATCTATAGCAGACATTCATCCATGGTAAGGGTTTGGTATAGATGAAGAGAATCCCTGGCCATTCTGCTTACAAAAAGAAGTACAGATGGGCCGAACACCCCCGTATAGGTTTGTGCCACAACTCTTGAACATTGCAAAAGTTTGGATTCAAGTATCAGGGAACCGAATTTGAAAAATCTAAAGTCACCATTTTGAAGGCTTGTATGCAAGTTATTGGACATAAAAAAGGGTATGGGGGGCTGGGTACTGCCCTGGGGGACATGTACAAATGAAAAAAGGTTGTTTTTAAAGGAGCAGTGATTATAATGATGCTTAAAGTGAAATAATAAAAATTTCTTTAAACATAGTGCCAGGGGGGGGGGGGGGGGGGCTTAGTCTTTCGTCAGTGGCACATCTGTAAAGTGTATAGAACCTGCTGCAGCTAAACTGACATATATATAGAAAAATAAAAAAAACGATGTGGGGGTCCCCCCCAATCCATATCAGGCCCTGTGTCAGAGTGGATTTTCCTCTGTACTTTAACTTCCTCCATGGAGTCTATCTTGTTGAGGACATCTAGCCTGGTATGGTTCAGGAGGAGGGGGGCTTGCTCGGATAAGGGTCTGGTGTGGATTTTGGGGGAAACCCCATGCCAGTTTTTTTTTTTATATTTTGGGATTTTCTTTTTCACATTTTTCTATTGCCGGCACAGTTATTTTTTATTCAGCTGTCAGTGGGAAAGCCAATTGACAGCTGATGACTCATCCCGACCTGCTCCTTAACAACCAGCTATTCACTATGCCCTGATTGGGCAAAGCTTTACGAACATCCTGCCGAGTGCCCTGCAAACTTGGGTGTTTGCTGAATGGGCGAACAAGCAATGTTCTGGCTGAACTTTTACTTGGCCCGAACTGTTCGCCCAACTCTAAACAGAAGTAACAGTTCAGGAGCTGTCATTTTTCAGCAGTTTAAAATGCATTGTTTCCTTTGTAAGGCTGGCTTCACACTGGGGCGGTGCGGGGCGGCGACGGTAAAGCAGCGCTATATTTAGCGCTGCTTTACCATCGTTTTTCCCGCGGTATGCGGCCGCTAGCGGGGTGGTTTTAACCCCCGCTAGCGGCCGCAAAAGGGTTAAAAACCTCCGCAAACCGCCGCTGCAGCGGCGGTTTGCGGGCGGTATCCCCGCGGTTTCCCATTGATTTCAATGGGAACGAGCGGTATAGGAGCGGTAAATACACCGCTCCTACACCGCTCCAAAGATGCAGCTAGCAGGACTTTTTTTACCGTCCTGCTAGCGCACCGCTCCAGTGTGAAAGCCCGCCGGCTTTCACACTGGAGTGAAAGGGGCTGGATTTTTCAGGCGGTATACAGGCGCTATTTTTAGCGCTGTACCGCCTGAAAACCGCCCCAGTGTGAAAGGGGCCTTAATGTCAGTTTTGCTGTAGTAGGTTGTATAGATCGTTTAGATGTAAATTTGGTCATGTTTTGTGAACTTGCCTTAAGCTGAACTCAGGTCCCTATTGGTCACCTTTGCAGTGATTGGAAATTGCTTTGCAATTTTTACTTTAAAGGAGAGACACTTTGAGCATTGTGAATGCTGAATGTGCTGAATGTTGTTGCACAGTTGGACATTTGTTATTTAGTGATTTACTTATACTTTAAATTATTATATGAATTTTAAACAAATAATTATTTATATATGTTTGAGAATATTGAATGTAATTTGTTTTAATACACATAAGAACTTTTTTCTAGTGAGAGCTGCACTTAAGATCCCTTATTTATTTGTTAGTTGACATATTTAGAACTGCTGGCCAGCTTTTAAAGTTAGATTAGTTGAAAGGTTAGCAAAGAAGCTCTTTGATTTTAAATAGCTTGATTAAGCCATAATGTAGCCTTGAAGTAAACATTTAAGTGTATCATTTCTGAAAATAACCACATGTAAAGTACAGTTTGCAGATAGGAGACCACTCCACCAGCTGGAATAGGATCAGCTTTAAAGCCAGCAGTTTTGCAGAGCTGGACTTTTGCTGCCAACCAGCATAATTGAGGTGCTGACCCCACTGAGTTCTGTGGTGCAGATTCATGTCTCCTCATGCATGTGGTACCCAAATGACAGAGGCTACAAACTACAATGCTGCCATTGTCAGAAGATATTAAAAAAGGGCCAGACTGCAGAACTATATGGAGCAGCCCTGAGAATAGATGTGGGCTGTATCAGTAGGGCAGTGCCATCCAGGAAAGTAGGATGCCTGCTCCCTCCAGTTCTCTAGAAAACATAAATCCTCCCTCGCTGCTGTTCAGCGTCTCCCTTACTTCCTTCTCTAAAATACCTGGCACCTATCTATGGTTTTCCATCCTGTGATCCCTACTTCTCTCATTACTTGGGCTTACTTGCCAGTAAGCTGCAGCTGCAGGAACATTGCTGCCAATTTCTGCTCCCTGCCTGATCTGATGTAAACTCATTCTATGCTATTTTTGCAACCTCTGCTAACATTAATTATCATGCATCCTCTTCCAACAAGTAACTGATATAATAAATCAGCTAACTTCTGTTTGTGGGGATATGGCAGGATTGGCAGAATAGGAAGATGATCAAGAGGGCACACTTGCAGCTGGTTTGGACAACTTGCTGCCCTGTACCTGATAGGGGGAAGATGCGGAAGGTTTTGTTAGCCACACAAATACCTCTCCCATGTGCTCTGACTGTATAGCATGCCCACTGCCAGAAAGAGAGGGCTTATGTGCTATATTATAGTTTTGTACAACATTTTTTAAATGCCAATCTGTGTTTAACAGAAACAACAAATAACTGAAGAATAATGTCTACTAAACAATGTTTCAGAAAATAAAAAAATAATGTCTAATTTAAATGAACAGAGATAAAAACAAAATGATATTCTGAGTAGGCTGGGTCCATGACCCATAGACATTAGGTGCAATAGCTCTATTTTTTTGCTTTAAGTGTTTTATATGTTTATGTAATTTATTTTCTAAACAGGAACAGAGGGGGAAACTTCCAATAGGGGCACCTGTTCTGACAATTAGAAATTTCCTTCATATTAGAAAGATATCTTCTCACTTCCTACAGAAGTCTTACGTCTACGGACAAGAAGTAAAGGGAAATCTAACAAATGGCACAAAACTGACAGTGAAAAAAACTGACATTAGATATACTTTATACACTCTACTTGGTAAGATCTTCAAAAGGTATATTTTTAAATAAATTATAGTTGTCAACATAAACCAAGCAAGGACTCGATCAAGGCTTTTGCCCATTGTACATAGTTCTGTCTTAAACTTGCCCACGTTATTTAATGCTGGTACAGTAGTTCTTCAGGGTGACATGTTTAAAATGCAGTATTTATGCTGTTGTTAGAATATAATAACACATTCTGCAATATATTAGATTTTTTTTTTTATTGTTATGACAATGGAGATTTGAACAGAATAAAACCTTGGTTTGCTCAGTTGATCAAATAAACCTTGGTTTGCTCAGCTAATTAAATAAACTGTTTCCTCTCTTCTGTCTTAGTCTTTGCATTAACCTTTTTGGAGAAAATGTTGCACCAAGGTCGATATTCATTATCCCACCTTTTTGTTAATATTCTCTGTACAGTAGACTTATTAGAGCTGCAGCTCTAAGGGGTATATTTATAATAAATGTGCATAGTGTGCATAGCTATTGGTCCATGTACTGCATGTACATTTGTTCTGTGCAAATTAATCAGCATTCACCCATTAGTTTTAGTGACTTTTTTCACAATGTACAAAGCTGTGGCTGTTGTGTGAATGTGGCAAAAATGAATCTATTAAAGGGGTTGTTAAGGCCAATATTAATTCCTGCCAGCCCCTCTGCAATAAGAAGATACTATACAGTGTGTGTTTTTTTTTTTTTTTAATTCAGCTGCTAAGTACCATCACATGACTGCCCGCCACTCTCTCTCCCCAATGTACTGACTACAGTGGGAGGGGCTGAGCTTCCCCTCTGACATCAACCGGGTGGTCACATGACCGCACATCAGTGATGTGAACAAAGGCATTTAGCTGCAGAATAAAAAAAAAAAACACACACACTGTTTAGAACATAGTCTTTTTGCAGAGGGGCTGACAGTAATTGTTAGTAACTTTTTACAGCAAACTATCAGCAGGAGGGGAGGGGTGGGGAGGAGAGGAGGGGGGCGGGGAGTGGAATGGACTGGAGGAGATTGTGTTCTTACTGGTGACTTTGGAACTGAGAGGGAGAGGGAGGAGGGATGAGATGCAGAGATGCACAGGGGAAAGCTGTTATGACCGAGGCACGTAAACCGATCATGATTTCATGGCTCAGCAGCCATGTTAAATGTGGTCAGCTCACAGAGGGGCAGTCAGAACCAAGCAAGATAAACCTGGTACTGTAGAAGATACAAAGGGGCAATTGAAAAGGCAAAAACACTATGCTACAACTTGTACCTTAAAGGGACAGGAGCACGATTTTTTTGGGGGGGGGGGGGGGTAACAATCGCTTTAGGCATTGACAACTTACATATCAGACAATAACCCTTTGCAAAGAGGGACCTCTTCAATAGCAGCAATTATAAAAAAAAACAGATGGTCCACTGCCCTGTTGTTTTTTGGAGCATGTACCAGTACGTCCTTCTAAAACTAAGCCTGTGCGCATGCATGCGTGTGTACAGTCCTGTGATCGTGCTATCATTGAACACAGTGTATTGAAGACAAAAGGTACAGAGTGCTCTAAACTGTGACCAATCACATTACATCACAAATGTAAACAATAGCTGCAGTTGTCACTCGGCTCTCAATTTCCTGTTGCACACACCGATCAGGGCTGAGAGGAAAGTGGCAGAGAGCTTTTGCAGCCATTGCTGAGAGTGTGTGCCACAATTGATTATACCTTCAATTCTGCTCTTTGGGCAATAAATCCTATTTCTACCATTTTTGTTCTTATTTTTTGGGGCTTTTAAAACATTCTAAAACAAAGGCTTTTGTTTCCAGGGTGAAGTTTTTATTTTTCCTGCAAGGCTTCCCTTTTAAAAAAAGTGGGCTTTTGATTAGGAGTGATATTTTGGGGTTTTCATTTCTTTATTTTTATTTCATGTTGATGGGGCGGTGTTTAGGTTTAGGGTGCTTAAAGTGCAGTATTCACTTGTTACTGATCTTCTATACTTGAAACTGCCTTTTGTTCATGGCACACTACTGCATCTTTTGAGAAAAAAAGAAAAGTGGAAAACAGTGCGCACTTAAACAACCTCATATTACATATTTATTTATTGTAGGTACTTATATAATGCCGTCAATTTACACAGCGCTTTACACCTATACAGTATTGTGCATTCACATCAGCCCCTACCCTCAAGGAGCTTACAATCTAAGGTCCCTAACTCACATTAATACATACATACTGTTAGGTACCTGAGTGGAGAGCCTGACTTCGCTGGGAGAGGGCCTCTCTTACGGCTCTGGTTCAGGGCCCACTGGAGTGGAGACAGTGGTCCCGTGAGCACAGCGGGGTAGGAGTGCCTGGAATGGATGCTGTGGCAGATGTAGCTGGTCAGTAGCGATCTCCTGGATGCTGAAGCAGCAGAGACTGGCAGACAGTGGAGCAGGGCCCGGATGTAGGGTGACCCTGAGATGGCGTCAGCAATTCTGGAGGTATGCAGCATGCAGGGAAGCAGGCAGAGGGGTCGTCAGGCAGGCCGGGTCTGGATACACTTGGCAGGCAGGTAAGTGGGCACAGGCAATAGAGAGGTCAGACAGGCAGGAGGTCAGCGTTCAGGTATCAGTCCAAAGCAGAGTCAACAAGCCGGAATCAGGAATGGAGAAGGCAGCAGAGTCACGTGGAAGCCGGATCAGGTTAACAGGAGTACACAAGCAGAGGCAGGTTTCACAAGGGACAAACTGTAGACGAACAGCACCTGACATGTGCAGCTGTACCTCTTTTAAAGGCCAACTGGCCTCAAACAGCGCTAGTGCGTCACGTGTGCACCCGCGACGCGCGTGCCCGCGCTCGCTGCGGCGCGTACCCTCGTTTCGATGCCCGGACGAATCAGCGGCGCGTGTGCGGCGATTCGACCGCACGTCGCAAGTGGAGCCCTGACATTGCCCCCCACAAGGGGCAACCTCCGGGTGCCCAGTTGGTCGTCCTTCTCGGGGTGTGAAATGAAAAAGGCACGAATTAGTCTTTCAGCATGTATATTGTCCTCAGGTTCCCAAGAATTGCTTTCCGGGCCGAAGCCCTTCCATTTAATCAGAAACTGTCTTTGCCCTTGTCGCCTTCTACAGTCTAGTACAACTTCTACCTCGTACTCCTCGTTTCCATCCACTAGGACAGGTTCAGGAGGCCCGGACTCCCTATTGGGGAAGGGGTCGGGTACCGAGGGTTTCAATAGGGAGACATGAAACACAGGATGTACCTTCATGGTGTCAGGCAGGGATAGTTCATAGGACACCTCATTAATCCTCCTCTTTACAGGAAAAGGGCCCAGGAACTTGGGTGCCAGCTTCTTAGAGGGACAGGTTAACTTTAAATTAGAAGAGGAAAGCCATACCTGATCCCCGATTTGCAGATTCAACTCTCCCCTCCTCTTTTGGTCAAAGGCTTTCTTACTGTCCGCCTTGGCCTTGGTTATGGCTTCCTGGAGGATTTGGTTGTTGCGGCTAAGGAAGGTCACCGCGTCCTGGACTGCTGGAACGGAGGACTCTGTAAGAAAATCTGGGAGAAATGTTAAATGGAACCCATAATTGGCAAAAAATGGGGACTGCCCCGTGGTCGAGTGGCTGGCATTGTTGTACGCGAATTCCGCTAAGGGCAGCAGAGACACCCAATCATCTTGCACAAATGAAGTGAAACACCTAATATATTGTTCGAGAGTCTGGTTCGTGCGCTCAGTCTGCCCATTAGTTTGGGGGTGGTAAGCTGAGGATAGGGCCAGCTCGATCTTTAGGCTATCACACAGTGCCCTCTAAAACCGCGAGGTGAACTGGACTCCCCTGTCCGAAACTATATTCTTGGGTACCCCGTGTAACCTAATGATTTCTCGGATAAATACACGGGCCGTCTCTGCTGCAGATGGAGTTCCCCTTAGGGGTGGGAAGTGGGCCATCTTTGAGAGTCGGTCAACAACTACAAAGATGGCCTTGTGACCTTCAGAGGGGGGCAGCTCGACTATAAAGTCCATCGTTATCATACGCCAGGGTCGGTCAGGTGCAGGGAGAGGCTTGAGTAGACCCCAGGCCCGGCCCCTAGTAGTCTTGCTTCGGGAGCACACTGGGCATGAACTAACATACTTGGAACAGAATTCCTTCAGACCAGGCCACCAGAAGGTGCGCTGCACCAGGTCGAGAGTCTTTCGGGCCCCGAAGTGTCCTGCTAGTGGGTGATCGTGGAGGAGGGCCAATACTTTAACCCGGATGGGTTCGGGGACAAACACCTGGCTATCCTTCTAGAGTAGCCCTTCTCTACGGGTTAATGAAAGTCCTAGGGGAAGGAGCGGGTTCAGGGAGGCTTCCCTGATCTGGGACAGTAAGTCCGGTTGTAGCAGAAGGAAGTTGCTTGCAGGGAGGATGGTATCAGGAGGTGTGAGGTCTTTAGGGCAGTCATACATGCGTGAGAGCGCATCTGGCTTCACATTTTTAGATCCAGGCCGGTAGGTAATGTGGAAGCTGAAACGTGAAAAGAACAGGGCCCAGTGGGCTTGTCGTGGTTTTAGAAGTTTCGCCGTCCTCAAGTACTCGAGATTTTTGCGATCCGTGTATATTAATACAGGGTGGACTGCTCCCTCCAGCAAGTACCTCCATTCTTCCAGTGCTGATTTAATGGCTAGCAGTTCTCGGTCACCTACATCATAGTTCCTTTCTGCGGGTGAAAGTTTCCGGGAGAAGAAGCCCACAGGGTGCATTAGGTCATTATTGCCCTGGCGTTGGGAGACCACAGCCCCCACTGCTACCTCGGAGGCATCCACTTCCAGGATGTATGGGAGAGATGGGTCAGGGTGACTGAGGATGGGAGCGGATGTGAATCGCCCCTTGAGTTTCACAAACGCTTCCTGGGCCTCTGGACCCCAATGAAACCGTACATTCTGCCTTGTTAGCTGCGTGATTGGCGAGATGATGGCCGAGAACCCCTTGATGAACTTTCTGTAAAAGTTCGCAAATCCGACAAAACGCTGCACACCCTTCTTGTCAGAGGGTGCCGGCCAGTCCAGTACAGCTGTTACCTTTTGTGGGTCCATCTCAATACCTGTTGGGGAGATCTGAAGACCCAAGAATTGGATGCTCTGCTGTTCGAAGGTGCACTTCTCTGCTTTTGCATATAATCCGTGCTGACGGAGACGGAGTAAGACTCGGCCCACATGCCCCCGATGCTGCTCAAGCGTTCTGGAAAAGATTAGGATGTCATCCAAGTACACGATGACAAAAATGTCCAGAAAGTCCCTGAAGACCTCATTTATGAGGTGCTGGAAAGTAGCCGGGGCATTACAAAGGCCAAAGGGCATGACCAAGTACTCGTAATGCCCAAAACGGGTACGAAATGCAGTCTTCCACTCATCGCCTGATCGGATGCGAACCAGGTTGTAGGCCCCTCTTAAGTCCAGTTTGGAGAATATGGTGGCCGCTCTTAGTTTTTGAAACAGTTCTGGTATTAAGGGTAGGGGATAACGGTTTTTAATCGTAACTTTATTTAGTTCCCGGTAGTCCACACAGGGTCGGAGTGACTTGTCTTTCTTGGTTACAAAGAATATGCCGGCCCCTGCGGGTGAGGTAGAGTGACGTATAAACCCCTTCTTTAGGTTTTCTGAAATGTAGGCCTTCAGGGCCTCTTGTTCCTTCTCGGAAAGGGGGAAGATATGCCCGAATGGAATCTCGGCCCCCGGCAAAAGTTCTATGGGACAATCGTAGGTGCGGTGTGGAGGTAGGGAGTCCGCTCCCCGTTTACTAAAGACGTCTAGGAATTCATGGTATGGTTCCGGCACCGCTTGGATCAGGTCAACATCGGAGTCCAGACATAGAAGCGTAGCGGGTTGTGCCGGAGCTTCGTGTAAGCAATGTTCCAGGCAGTAGGGTGACTGGAACTTGACTTCCCCCGTGGACCAGCTGATGGTCGGGTCGTGTGCCTGCAACCAGGGAATGCCCAGGATCACCGGGAACAGGGGGGACGAGATTACATCCAAGGTTAACAGTTCCTGGTGATGGAGAGAAGAGATAGTGAGCAGAGGTTGGGTTTCCTGAACAACTTGGCCCGATTTAATGCGAGAACCGTCAGCCAGGAAGACGGTTAGTCCGTGGGCCTTCCTCTGAAGAGGAATGTCGTGCCGGCTGGCAAAAGTGGCATTGATGAAACAGCTGCAAGCTCCCGAATCAAGGATAGCGTTGGTGAGAATCGTCCTTCCCAGGAACTGAAAAGACAGGGGTAGAGAGTTGTGGGTGGCATGGACTAGTAAGGGAACAGAGTTGGTTGACACAGACGAAAGGCACTTACGCCGCTTGCTCAGGCATCTGTTCACAAAGTTAGTTGTCGGCGTCGGGCACGTTCCTCCGGAGACAGAGTGGGTCGCATGAGACCAAGCTGCATCGGCTCGCCGGCATCGGGAAAAGAATGGGCAGGGGCCACTGGTTGAGCGGGCATGTAAAGGCTAGCCGGTAATGGAGCCCTTGCGGTCATCCAGGCCGGGCGGAGGACTTGAGCGGATCTCTCGACTCTGCGTTCCCGGAGCCGACGATCAATCTGTATACTCAGGGTTATCAGGCCCTCCAAGGTGTCTGGGGTGCCCACGCGGGCAAGTTCATCCTTTAGGCCTTCGGAGAGGCCCATGCGGAACTGATGCCTTAATGCCGAGTCATTCCACTGGGTGTCTGCGCTCCATCGTCTAAAGTCTGTCACATAGTCCTCGGCCGCTCTGCGGCCTTGTTGGAGTGCAGACAGAGCAGATTCAGCTGTGGTGGTTAGCTGGGGGTCCTCGTAGAGTTGTGCCATGGCTTCCAGGAAAGACGAGAGGGACTGAGTCAACATGCTATTCCCTTCCAGCAGGCGATGTGCCCAGATCTGAGGTTCGCCCTGCAGCAGAGAAATCACGAACCCCACTTTGGTGGCCTCTAGGGAGAAGGTTCTGGGTTGTAGAGCAAAATATAACTGGCAGGCATGCGGAAGACACGGAATTTGGAACGATCTCCGGAGAACCGATCAGGAACAGGTACTCTTGGTTCAGGAGGAGTAGCAGGTGGTACAGGAGGCTGCGGAGGTGCAGGAGCTGCAACATTGGGGTCAGCAAGTTGCTGCACTCAACCTTCCAGTCTGGTATATCCTTCTTGGAGGGATTGCACCGCCTGAGTGAGGGCTGCCAGGTGTGAGCAGAACTCCTTCATGGCAGAGGCTTCTCCCGCAGGCTCAGTCATGGCTGTTCGTACTGTTAGGTACCTAAGTGGAGAGCCTGACTTCGTTGGGAGAGGGCCTCTCTTACGGCTCTGGTTCAGGGCCCACTGGAGTGGAGACAGTGGTCCCGTGAGCACAGCGGGGTAGGAGTGCCTGGAATGGATGCTGTGGCAGATGTAGCTGGTCAGTAGCGATCTCCTGGATGCTGAAGCAGCAGAGACTGGCAGACAGTGGAGCAGGGCCCGGATGTAGGGTGACCCTGAGATGGCGTCAGCAATTCTGGAGGTATGCAGCATGCAGGGAAGCAGGCAGAGGGGTCGTCAGGCAGGCCGGGTCTGGATACACTTGGCAGGCAGGTAAGTGGGCACAGGCAATAGAGAGGTCAGACAGGCAGGAGGTCAGCGTTCAGGTATCAGTCCAAAGCAGAGTCAACAAGCCGTAATCAGGAATGGAGAAGGCAGCAGAGTCAAGTGGAAGCCGGATCAGGTTAACAGGAGTACACAAGCAGAGGCAGGTTTCACAAGGGACAAACTGTAGACGAACAGCACCTGACATGTGCAGCTGTCACTCTTTTAAAGGCCAACTGGCGCCAAACAGCGCTAGCGCGTCACGTGTGCGCCCGCGACGCGCGTGCCCACGCTCGCTGCGCGCGCGCCTGAGGGACACGCCGGCGCGTACCCTCGTTTCGACGCCCGGACGAATCAGCGGCGCGTGTGCGCATGCGCGCGCGCCGATTCGACCGCACGTCGCAAGTGGAGCCCTGACACATACACATACTAGGACCAATTTAAACAGAAGCCTTTTAACCTACCAGCATGTCTTTTGGAGTGTGGGAAGAAACCGGAGTACCCAGAGATAACCCAGGCACAGGGAGAACATGAAAACTCCAGGCAGGTAGTGCCATGGTTGGGATTCAAACCAACAACCCTAGCGCTGCTAGGCCACTCACATTTAACACACTCCTCTATAAATATAGATACAATAAAATGTAGGCATACAGCATATTATCCCTGATTAATGTTTGGTCGTTTCTGGTCAGTTTAACACTACTGTATCCTCTGAAGTCTGTTAACTATTGTGATAAAACCCCTACCTGTGCTCTTTGTCTATAGTAAACCTGCCCTGAGCTAACCAATTTTATACCTCTGTGTCACCTGTGGTCTCTTAATTAAAACCCAGACCTATTTTTATGTTTCTAGTAAATTTGGGCCTAAGTTTACTATTTAACCGTCTAAGGACCACCTAACGCCGATATACGTCAGCAGAATGGCACGGCTGGGCACAATCACGTACCTGTACATGTCTCTTTAAGAGCCCAGCCTACATTTTGTTAAATAGGCCATGTCCAGGGTGGTACTCAGTGGCGGCTGGTGCTCACTATTTGGGGGGGGGACACAACCAATACTCCCCAAATATTAAAGAGTAGCTCCCCTTTTGCCCTAAAATAAATCCCCCCTCTAGGTGATCTATTTACATTGCAAGGATTTTGCCAAACTTTTGTTTGCAGATTCCTACCTTTTGATTTTTGCAATACTGATCAGATGCAGCACTTGCAGGGTTCTAATGAGGAAAGTGGCATGGTCTGAATCCCTTAAGATGTGAGTAAGCCTTTGGGAGTGAAATGAAAAAGTGCTGCACTAAAAATTAAGCTTCCTTGGATAGCATCCTTCTACATGGTCTTTCCCCTCCCTGTAATTAGGGTTAGCTTTATCCTATTGAGCCTTAGCAGCTCTCTACTTGACCTTTCTCTAGTCATCAATTTTCTGTCCAAATTTCCTTTACCTGAGGTCAATTCGAATTATGTAAATTTTCCCCTCAAGTGGGCAGGACTTTATAGGCATGAACTGTGAGACTTACAAGAAGTTTGTAAAAGTATATAAAGTATCATTATTTAAACAATGTATCAAATATAAAAGAGAAAACATCAAACATCACTTTATGCAAACATACATTCCACACAGTGTATATGCATTTTGTCTTTCCGAATGCATTGGCTAGATATAGCGGATTATAAGAAAGACCTCTAACTTTTTGGTCAAGGATTGAAAATTTTAGGCTTATGCCTCTTTCTACAGTTGACTATAATATATTTTTGCTATTGGACACGTGATCTATTTTCTCTGTTGTCCTTATTGCTACTTGGTATTTCTTCAACTCTCAGGTGTTGTACTGTTCCACCTTGTTTGAGACCCATAATTCTTAGGTATGGATTTTTTGCTGTAACTGTAGCTTGACGTTTCTCTCTTTGTGTATATCCTTAATCATGCCCCTCCCATTTAAGTAGCCCTTCTTCATCTAGCCTTCCATTCAGGCTTCATTATTTCTAGGCTATGAATGGTATAATTTCCATGTTGCTTGCAGTGGCTGCTGGTTCTCAATTTTTTTTTGGGGGGGGGGGGGGGGTGCAAACAAACTGAAAAATTCAGAAAAAAAACCCCATCAATTGCAGCCTCACTGTACCATCAATCGCAGCCACTGTGCCATCAAATGTGTACCAAAAAAATGGCGCCTTGTGGGGATGAGAACATATAAACAAACAGCTGCCCCCTTTAAAGTGAACGAATCACTGGAACTGTGCAAAATTATAAAATAAAGAATAAGGCGCTATACATGTTCATATAAAAAAACTGTTACAAAGAAAAACACATCATCAAACTCAAATGTGCACATTAATAATAAAATAAGCAAGCATAAAGTCCATAAGTGGATAAAATCCTGGTGTGGTGTATGAAATATGGACCTGGAAATGACGGATCCTCCGCTCCGACATATGTTTCGCCATGAGCCATACCAGACTTTGCACCTTCGGAGTGAGACATGGAATGCACGCTACCCCCAGGGATCAGTTGACTCACACACGCTGTTTCCACCTAGTGTCAGGTCAGGCACTATCACATGTGAGTGTAACTGCTATTATTGCTACTGTTTTTTTCTATTAAAAATTACTACACTATGAGACTTTCATCTGTGCCTCTTGTGGAGTCATTTTTTACATTCTAGCTCCTTCCTGAGTGCCCATTGGAGTGGATTCATGCCATCAGTCGAACCAATTTGGGTTCCCAAAGTGTTTCTTGTCCATCCTGTAAAAAGGGGTCAAACAGCTCTGGTGAGTGGCCATCTTCATACTGAGCACTTGTGGTGGAAGATCTAGAAGTCTCAGAGAACTCCGTTTTGGTGTTGGGATTTATTCACTTATGGACTTTATGCTTGCTTATTTTCTTATTAATGTGCACATTTGAGTTTGATGCAGTGTTTTTCTTTGTGACAGATTTTTATATGAACATGTATAGCGTCTTATATTTATATTTTATTTTATAATTACGCACTGTGCCATCAAATGCACCCACTGTGTCCATCTATTGCCACCACTGTGCCCATCAAACGCAGCCACTATGCCATGAAACGCAGCCACTGTGCCCATCAATTGCCGCCACTGTGCCATCAAACGCAGCCACTGTGCCCATAAAATGCAGCCACTGTGCCCATCAATTGCTCCCACTGTGCCCATCAATTGCCATCACTGTGCCCATCAATTGCTCCCACTGTGCCCCATCAAACGCAGCCACTGGGCCATATTAAATGCTGCCAGTTTGTCCCCCACCGGCCTGCCATCTGCACTTACCTGTCTTGGTGGGACTGCTCCTCAATGTCTTCTCCCGCCCTCTCTTCCCATCCTCTGCTATGATTGGACGCCTGGCATCCAATCACAGCACCTGTCGTTTCAGCCAGTCAGGTGACGGGTAACAGATCCAAGCACCTGATTTGCGGAGAGGCGGTTTAGTGTTAGGAAAGCAATATTCATTCACTTTTCTAACACAGCGACCTGCGAGCACCCAGCAGTTGGACTGCTTCTGATTCTGTGCCCCTTACTGAATAATAAAGAAAACAGGATTTTTGTTCTTTGATTTTAACATAAAATCTGTTTCTTGGACTTCATTAGGGGACACAGGTCCCTACCCATCTGTTTTACTTCTATATCACTTTTCTAATAAAACCAAAGCATGATGGGAGTATAAGGGGTAGTATCTGACTGACTAATATCTTTTTTGTTTGCCAGTGTCCAATTCCTTCCAAAGGCATCGGTATAACCCAATTGTCTTTGATTTATACGTGATCCCTAATCATCTCTTAATGAACTCCAAGAAACAGATTTTATGGTAAGTACAAAATTCTGTTATCCTAGAAGTACCTGCTTGTGATGCTGGAGCAGCCACCTGTTGTCTCTTATATGGAGAAATCCTGGGGTTGCTATGTAACTCAGCAGGTCAATACATTTCTTATTAAAATAGGCTCATGGTCTGATCATCTGGAAAGCAAGTGATTGTGCACCTGGAAATAAATCAGATCCCTTGTAAATGACTTCAAAGTTGAATCATCCTTCACCACTACCTCCCTCAACATCCCAGGGTATCCTTTTCCCCTTTTAAGCTTGGGAGTTCAGTAATTTATTTGGACAGCAATTGGTGGGAGACTGCGGATCTCCTGTTTGTTTATCTCCTTTGCAGGAAATGCAAAGAGTGCTCTAAGCGGTTCTAAGTCCTTTTCTTCAATGTGCTGGTGCTCTCAACCAGTTAAGCTCTATAATCGGAACTCTGTAGCTCATCTGCATTGACATTACACAGAAGAGTCATTAGAGGTAGTGGGTTTTTGATGTTTGTGGAATGGGTGCTCTGAAACAAACCTCCTGCTGAAGCTGAAATTAATTAATTTACTTTTTTGTGGTATTACTACCACCATTCTTGCTGTACCTGCCGCAAATGTCTTTGATTGCTAGGATGCATGTGTCTGTTTTCTAGCAACTGAATACATTATATAGGCCATTTGCCTATGTCCCAGCGACCAATTATGTTATTGGGAGCTAGGATGCTGGCGACCACATGGACATTGCTTTTTATGCTACACCATACCAACCAATTGTGCTGCGCAATGAAATCAAAATCCATACCAGACCCTTATCAGAACATGCAGCCCGGCTCACCTGGATGGGGGGGGTATGTTGGTGCAATGAGCATGTAGGCTTCTGTCACGATCTGGAGTCAGGCTTGGATGCCAGTAGATATAGCAGTGGAGCAGCACTCACAAGTGGGACAAGTATACAAGCAGGTCACCCTAGCTGATGACACGGGTGCACCTGAGGTGCAGGGTAGTACTGAATGGTAATCACTAGAGCTCCTGATGGTGGCGCTGGGTTTTTCTGCATGTTAGTATCAGGTTGTGGTCCTCATGATCACCCCACCGGGAGGTGAGTAAGCCGGGAAGTGAGCAAGCTGGGGTCCAGTAGCAGATATACCAGGTAGGGATCAAGCAGAAGTGTAGTCCAGGAACAAGCCAAAGTTTGGTAACGAATGGTAGGGAAGATACAGACAGCAGTAGGACAGACAAAAGCACATGGTGTTTGACATATAGGATTGAGCATTTGTTAGATCACTTATCTCATCTATATTTCACTTCATTTTTTATTCAGGATTGGGAAATTCAGGAGTGTATACAATTTTTATAAGAATTTAATCTATTTCCCTTGTTCATCTGATATAATTTAGTGCCAGCCGTACCCCCTAAGGAACCGGCAATTGACAGCAGCAGTAACAGTACCAATCTAATATAATTCAGGTGACACTAAGGTTATAGTGTGATTGGCGCAATCTCCAATCTATACCACATCAAAAGTGAGATATTGGCTGGAGATGTACAGGAGAGAGCACAATAATCTGGCAAACAGGAAGTGCAGAGACATGGCTTAAGTCAGGAAGTTCATGAAGCAAAGAGTTCAAGGTTCAAGTCAAACAAGACTCATCCAGGATCATTCAAGGAATTGTTCAGGGACGTGTCAAGCATTCCAGGTGGCTCAGCAAGCAGAGTCATTGCTGGAAACAGCAAAGGTCCCAGGTTAAAGTTCAGGCCCTGACAGCTCCCCATGCCAGACCACATGCCTTAAATACAAGAAGGATGCCACTTGGAAAAGCTCCTTGTTCCCATGTGGGCACTCCCAGATATTCACCAACCCCTCTGTTTGCATTCAGATGCAGGGATGGGAGCTGCCATTCATGGATACCATGATATCAACATGTTTTGTTTTTGTGAGTCATCAGGTTCGTTGTGCATCAAAATTAACGTAGATCGAAATCACTGGATGTAATAAACAACTTTTTCAAATGTGTGCTTATTTACTTTTCATTTTTTATCTGACTGAGTAACCAGGGGCTACTATGTAACCTTAAATTATTTATGTGTGTGTTGCTAGAGGGGGATGGGAGGGTCACATGCAGCAGTGTTGCTCACATGGGAGCATTCTTTCTCCTCTCCCCCTCATGCTGCAGTAGCCCAGTGGACACAGCACATGATGCAGACACAGGGAAGTGGAGAGCACAGAGCGGAGGGAGATTCGGCCCATTGCCCCTCCCACCTAGACACTGATCGAAGGACCAGAACTCTCTTGGAGGCTGTGCCCGGCCTGGATCCAGGCTCCTGCTGTCACCCATCCGGCCTCCGATCAGGGATGGAGATCATAGTGTTGAGTGGAGTCGGCTGTTCTTGGAGTGCCCTAGGCTGTGTTAAAGGATCTGACAGGAGGACTCAGGAGGCAGAAGATCAGGCCACCAGGCCAGCTGACTACCAGGAGGAGAGGTGAGTGAGCCATCACACTGAGGCCAAGCAAAGTCCTTAGTAGAATGACTGGGGTCAAAATTTGTGAAGAGGGGATATTTGTGGAGACTGGAGGGGGTTGTTGTGGAGAGTGGGGTGATTTGTGGAGGGGCCCGCCCACTGTTCCATTCCCATTGGCTTGCAGTGTATCTGCCTGTCTTCAGGGAGGAGCTTTGCCTGGGCCAGGGAGTGCAGAACGGTGGGCTGTGTAGCTGCCGCTTGCCACATGGATGAACTGGTGACTTCTGCTGCTTTCCACTTCAGGTGTCCCTCTTTTCCTTTTGGCCTAGCTTTACTGAGTGTTCTCAGTCAGTCTAATGCCGCGTACACACGAAGGGACTATCCCGCGGGATTATCCGCTGGACCGAAGTCCAGCGGATAATCCCCTCGTGTGTGGGCGCCGGCGGACTTTTTTTGGCCAAAGTACGGCGGACTAAAGTTTGAAGTTTTGTTTTCAAATTATCCGCTGGACTTGGCAGTCCAGCGGATAATCCGGCCGTGTGTAGTATGGTCCGGCGTACCAAAAAGGACGCATGCTCAGTAGCTAGTATGTCACGGACTCGCTCGGTCTGGTAAAACTAGCCTTCGTTTTGAAGGTCGCACAATCGTCACGCTGCAGATTTTTTATATTTTTTATTCTGACAGCGGGATTTGTATGTTATCGTACTTGAAGAATGATTTTGCCTTGCTGCTTGTATATTCACGCAGAGTACTCCCGAACGTTTTTTCTTCAGCATTCTTTAGTGAAGTTATATATTTGTATATCTATATATATATATATATATATATTTATTTTTATCTCTCTCTCTCTATATATATATATATATATATATATAGATATATATATATATATATATATATATATATATATAGATATATATATATATAGATATATATATATATATAGATATAGATATAGATATATATATCCAAATCACCAAATGAATAATATATCTATATTTCTCAATAAACCCAAAAAAAGATATATCTATATATACATATATATCTCTATTTATATTATATATATATATATATATATATATATATATATATATATATATATATATATATATATGTACATATATCTCTATTTAGATATATTTTATTATTTGTTGGTTATCAAAAGGATTTGTTATTACACATGATACAATTGTGGAGTCAGCAGAGCTTGCCCTTAATTCAGATCTTAACCCTCACCTTTCCAGCGACTGCACTTGCAGTTCCATTGAAGTTGCACTTTACACTTGTATTGTCAAATGAATGTTTAGACATGTACCTGCCTACTCCTAAAGAAACTATGTTTTTGAATAACAAGCACGTATATCATTATTTTGTGAAAATTAAATTACCATTTATTCTGGTTTAAACAAACAAGGCAAAACAAAATAGGAAGGCAACACTGGAGCCACTTTGCGATTTTGAGAAGACTTTTTGCCCCAACGGCAGACATCAAGTTTGTGAAGCCAAAAATTAAGCTTGGGCACATTTCATCCAATATAGGGAGCACAAGAAGATTGACCAGGAATCAGACAGACCAGGAACAGCAGCAGATGACATCTATGTCCCCAAGCTGTGGCACTACAACAGCCTGTGTCTTCTGTGAGACCAGACTGAAGCCAGGCAATCACTTCCGACTCTTCCCACCACGCTGCCCTGCACTCTTCCCTGCAGTCTTCCCTGCACGCTTCCTTGGAGGCTGACTTGTGGTAGGAGGAGGAGGAGGAGGAGGAGGAGGAGGAGAAGAAGGAAGAGGAGGAGGAGGAGGAGGAGGAGGAGGAGGAGAAGTTGGTGTCGGGCCTTCATGTGTCAGGCGGGTGGATTCTCGTAATTGACCCCTCAAACCCCCCTTAATAGCCTCAAAAATGAGGCCCTCACACAGGTGCCGTTGGCCCTTCTCCATTTCCAGCAACCTGCTGGCCAAGTAGGTGGCATAGGCCTCTTCTGGAATGGGGGGTTTGTCGAGAATCGCACTCGCCTTCCTAATAAGTTGGAGTGATTCCTCCTCAACAATGGTCATCCTCCTGGGCCTTCTTGGGGGTAAGGGCAGGGGTGGAGGTAGACTTCTTAAGACAGTCTGGCTGTCACTCTGGCTCGTGCTGGGCCCAGCCACCTCCTGGCTCTCGCTGGTCATGTCCTCCTCCTCCATACCACTTGTCCCGGCATCATCCTGGGTCAGCTCATCCTGTGTGCAAATAAAAACAAAAATCAAACACCTGGTTTTTGGTTTATGGCCTCCTCAATCATCCAATTGTAAACTTATGAAGGAGCAGATAAATTTATAAAAAGATCCAAAAGGCTATCATTTGGACCCCTGCATTTTCCAAGCAGATCACCAATGTTGTATAAGGCATTTTTTGCCACTACTGGATGTATGTATACACTATATATGTATCGATATGTTGCACCCACACTTTTTCGAAGTTTGCGCAATTTTTGTCAGCTTTTTTCACAATTCTGAGTTCAGGGTGTTAATTGTTTCACATTTTAACGTTTACAGCATTAATATTCACACAATCACAATTTGGGATACTAAATATATACCTGGCTCCAGCTGGGCGCATCAGCCTGCTCCAAGGTGGAGGGGTCTTCTCCTTCCGTGGAAGCCTCAGCTGGGGTGGAGGGAAGAGTGGAGGGAAGAGTGGAGGGAAGGGTGGAGGGAAGAGTGGACAGTGATTGCCTGGGTTCCATCTGGTCACCTATAAAAGCCAGTTGGTTGTAGTACCACAGCTTGGGTACATAAACATTCTCTGCTGCTGCTCCTGATCTGACTGATTCCTCAATCTTCTTGCGCTCCCGCTTGTACATGTGCCTTAAACTTGAAATTCTGGCTTCAACAAACTTGGTGTCTGCGTTGGGGACTTGAGTCTTCACAAAATCCACAAGTGGCCCCAGTGTTGCCTTCCGGACATCCCTATTGCCATATAAAGGGTTCTTGAGCTGCCACAGGTTGGTATTTTTTCTGTACAGCGCAATGAATTCGGACATGAACTGCTGGTCCTTGAATGGATTAAACTGGGCTGCTGACATGTTTGTTTCTGTTTTGTTAGTAATGGCAATACAAAAGACCAAAAACACAAATGTTACTAAAAACGCACATCCAGTTTTTCAAACCAAACATTACACAACACACCCACACACAGGCAGCAACACACCCACACAGGCTGCAACCCCTACACACAGGCAGCAACACACCCACACAGGCAGCAACCCCTACACACAGGCAGCAACACACCCACACAGGCAGCAACCCCTACACACAGGCAGCAACACACCCACACAGGCAGCAACCCCTACACACAGGCAGCAACACACCCACACAGGCAGCAACCCCTACACACAGGCAGCAACACACACATATCCTTAAAAAATGCAGGCCCAAAACCCAGTAAACCACAGTAATGCATCCTAGAAAACACTTACCTTCTTACACAGCGCTCGCTACTTCCGTTCGGGAACACGTGGGGCCCTCAAACAGCCTTATATACACTGCGCACGCGTCGAAGTCCGCCTGCGTCCTCCGCGTCGCCCGCCCATGACGTTCCTCCTGACGAGTATTCCCCGCCCCGCTTCCCCTCGTTGCATTGTGGGTGAATAAATTCATGAAGATGGCGGACACATTCTCAGCCAGTAGCGCGGAGGAAAGCCAAGAAGCGAACACATCTGCATCCAGCAGCAGATATAAGGCCACCAATATGGCCTTTGAAGAGATGGTGGAGATGGTGGACATCCTCCAAAGGGAAGATTACGACGGGGAAAATGGCCCCTACCCTCGACCCAACTTGCGCAAGGACAAGATTCTCACTACAATCGTCAGCACCCTGGAGCAGAAATTCGGCGTACGAAGGGGCAAGGATCAACTGCGCAAGCGATGGTCCGACATCAAATCCAGGGAGCACGATCAGTACAGGAGAATTCGAAAAGCCATCAAAAAAAGTAAGTCAAGCACGTGCGCTACTATGGTTATACTTGATATGTCTAATCTTGCGCACATGTTATTAGCATTCGGACGTGAAACTTGCGCAGATGTTATTAGCATTCGTACGTGAAACTTGCGCACATGTTATTAGCACTCGTACGTGAAACTTGCGCACATGTTATTAGCATTCGGACGTGAAACTTGCGCAGATGTTATTAGCATTCGGACGTGAAACTTGCGCAGATGTTATTAGCACTCGTACGTGAAACTTGCGCACATGTTATTAGCATTCGGACGTGAAACTTGCGCAGATGTTATTAGCATTCGTACGTGAAACTTGCGCAGATGTTATTAGCACTCGTACGTGAAACTTGCGCACATGTTATTAGCATTCGGACGTGAAACTTGCGCAGATGTTATTAGCATTCGGACGTGAAACTTGCGCAGATGTTATTAGCACTCGTACGTGAAACTTGCGCACATGTTATTAGCATTCGGACGTGAAACTTGCGCACATGTTATTAGCATTCGGACGTGAAACTTGCGCAGATGTTATTAGCACTCCTACGTGAAACTTGCGCACATGTTATTAGCATTCGGACGTGAAACTTGCGCAGATGTTATTAGCATTCGGACGTGAAACTTGCGCAGATGTTATTAGCACTCGTACGTGAAACTTGCGCACATGTTATTAGCATTCGGACGTGAAACTTGCGCACATGTTATTAGCATTCGGACGTGAAACTTGCGCAGATGTTATTAGCACTCGTACGTGAAACTTGCGCACATGTTATTAGCATTCGGACGTGAAACTTGCGCAGATGTTATTAGCATTCGTACGTGAAACTTGCGCAGATGTTATTAGCATTCGGACGTGAAACTTGCGCAGATTTGATGAAAGTTCAGTTTGTCTTCATAACGTTTATTGAGTTTACCTGGCTTTGGGTTGTTGGAGTTGTAAGGTTGTTTATTATTGTCACTATCTATACAATTACTGCTGTAGTAAGGGTTTTAGGGGTAACTTACACAGGGACTCCAGAGGCTGTTTTGGGGGGGGGATAAATATGTTAAGCAGGGTGTCATGCTCACAATTCCCGAAAAATGCTCATCATCTCCAAATACTGTAGGTGGTGACTTTTCAAAGAAGTACACTCACCTGTCCCTTGGATGGTGCAGCTACAATCTCTGATCTTGCAATCATGAAATTAATGTTTGCGGCTTCACTTCCCGGGTCACTATTAGGCATGCGCCAGTTGCGCAATGCAATAGGACTGGTCCGCGCGAGCTCGGGGACCCCTGTGTGTCCCAGCAGACAGCACGGTGGGACGGGATGTGGCGTATACTTCTGTGGGAGTCTAGGGCCGGATGTGTGTGCAAATACCTGCCTTACACAGGTATCTGCAACCCCTCCCCCCTAAAAGGTTCCAAATAAGACACCACAGGGGTGCAGGGATCCAATGAGCGGAAGTTCAAATTTAGGGTTGAAGGGCGGTTTAAGTATTGGAGTTTCATTAGATAGACATTTCAATTCTGTCTTCAAGTAGGATCTTCTAACAAACTGCTAATAATTGGACAACACTTTTAAACAATGTTTAATAATCCTATTTTGGCACTCAAATATCAGTGTGATTAAAAGTGTACCTTTTTGTGTTCCATTACCATAGGGGGCAAAAGACTCAGACGTCAGTCCGAACCTACGAGGACCTCCCGGCCTCACCAGACTAATTGGGCAGTTAGCCCAAGCCCACGCGTGGATGTGGCGGAACAGGTGGTTGAAGTGGATCAAATCTGCACCCCACCAAGTGAGTGTCTCAGAACACAGATTGAGCTAATAAATTAAGGTCTGCATGTTTTTGACACTTTTTTTCTTGTGTTTTATCTACCCAACTTTTAGGTGATGCTGATCTGTTTGTGGAAGGACAAGCTGCGGAGCCATTTTCCACAGACAGTGCCCACAGGCTTATTGGCCAGATCATGGCCTGGAATCTGCAGCTGGAAAATATGCAGAAGGAGATGGCCACCATGCAGCAGGGAATGAAGGACATGATTGATGTTTTGGGGAGAATCTAAAGACCCCTTTTCCATTTCTTAACATCAATCATGTCCTTCATTCCCCTTTTGATGCGCTGTTTTACAAATTTTAGAGGCCAAATTTTTTATATGCACACGGTGTGTCAACATGTGCTATGTGCCATCAGGGGATCTCAATGGACGCATTTTGTGTTTGCAACCCCTAATGCTAGTAGGTGAGAGGGAAGGGGTTTCACACACAAAACACGTCCATTGATTCCCCATGATGGAACATAGCACATGTTGACATTACCCATTTTCCTGTTAAATTAGTGTGCATATTCTAAATTTGGCTTCTACTGTTCATGGGTTACCTGTTGAACTTTGTAAGTTCTGGACTTTTACATTGTGTAAATATTTTCTAATGCTAAGCCTAAATTTTTTACCATTTTAAAACATGTTTTTATGTTTGTTTAAAAAAATCAATCACAAAAATAAAAAAAATATGTTGTGAGAAAAAGACCAAAAAAATTTAAAAAAATATAACATAAAAAAAAAGAAAACAAATGTTGTTGAAAAAAAAAAAAAAAAAAAAATATTAACCAAAAATACCAAAAAAAAAAAAAAAAAAAAAAAAAAACCTTAAAAAAGGTTTGGATGTGCACTAGAATAAAAAAAACAATGTTTGCACAAATTAAACAATGTGTGGCTTCTTCTTTTTAAATACTACCAGTTTGACCAAAACATGTTGTGGTTCATTGACAAAGGTAAAATATTTGGTGGGCAAGTGAGTGGTGGCAGGGTGGTCTATCGCTTCTCGCATAAAAAAATTAACACATTTGTAGGGCCTAGTGTGCATGAACACGGCCTGTACCCCAAAAGAGAAGCTTAACAGATAGACACATAGAGTATATGCATGTGAAAAAATAATCAGTTTTATTTAGGGCAGCAAGCCCAGAGGTAAATCAATAAGTGGGTAAATGAACAAACAATTTAAACAAGACGGTCTGTATACATAGAATCATGGATAGCCGTAAACATGTACAGAAAATGCAACAGAACAAATTGTACAGCAACTTGCAATAATATCGGGGTCTTTCAGGAAAATGCCGACATGTTTCGGACGGACGTCCTTTTTCAAGGCAATGTCTGTTCCTGTATTTGCTCAATAGTACTGTATGAGACAGAGTAGGGTCATTAATATACAACACATTATATGAATAGGTATAAACCTGTAATTACACCGATCAATGGTAATGGTACTCACTTGCAAAGCTTTGGAGGGGCTAATATTAGCCCAATGATCTGGGGGTACAGAGGTATATTCTCAATGTATCCACAGGGTATAAAGAGGGTCTTGTGCTATTAAAAGCAAGCGGCTGCTAAACATTTGAAAGGCTGCAAGATCTCCAAGCCATGCACTGAAAAGTGGCAATGGCTATGTGTACCTGGGCCAGGAATGGTGTGTAGCTGGGGAATCAAGGGAGTAAATAGAGTGGTATTAATGTCTAAAAGAGTATATTAATGTATATTGATGCAAGGGGAGTTGCATAAAGTAAAAAAGTAATGTTACCTGGTAGGGAGAGAGCTTGAGATACGGTGTAGCACAGCGCCGGCAGGAAAGTGTGATAACTAATCCCACCATTGTGATGCTTATAAGTATGTAATGATTGATATCAGCTGTGCAGACCCTGGTAAAGGGTGGGTGCATTGAGCTGGAGGGTAATTGGAGCCAGGTGTGGGGATGGTGGCTCAGAGGCCAAAGCTTGTAAACCCCTATGTTGAGATCTCAGATGCGGCGGCGCCGCGCGTCGCCACGTCCGAAGGGGCGTGGCCTCGTGCGGCGTCGGAGCATCACCGACGCGGGCAGACTGACCCCTCCCCGTGTGCTGGAACGCAAGCGGGGGGGGCGCGTATGGTGGAGCGAAGTGCGCCTCAAAGGGTCTAGGCGGCGCATGCGCCGTAGGGAGTACGCGCATGCGCACAAGGTCTTACCCGCGCCGGGCAGCCGGAACATCAAATGGAAGCAGAAAAAACTAATTTACAAAGTACGTGTGATGTGTAAAAATGTGGCAATGTCATTACCTTTTAATGAATGTATATATACTTTAGCATTGATCAATAAACAAGCGAGTAACAGTACCATGGAAGGGTGGAGAGCCCCCTAGTGGATAAAGAGACATATTGCATTAGAATAGCAGAAACAGCAATGTTCACGTGTCTATATCAATAATGGAAGCATTGTACTTATGTCATTAAATTACAAATAATTATAGAGCTGTATAGACTCTGCAAAGTAGCCAATGTGATACAAACATATTTATGAAGCATGAGAACAGGTATATTTATCGTTGAGTGTGGAGCACAGTGACCGTAATATTAAGGATATATTAGAACCAAATAAAGAAGGGGTCCAGGAGTGCAAGAGAACTCAAGGGTCCCATCTTCATTCTAAAAAAGGTTATAAATCAAGTTCGCACACCCCTGATTCAAAGCCCTCAAGATAGGGCTTGAAATTGAATGCCTCATTAAGGCCAGGGGGGGATGTGGCATTGAGATGGAAAATCCATTTAAGCTCACTTTGGAGTAGCGATTTATTGTAGTCACCCCCTCGATTGGGTGGGGGGGATGTGGTCAAGTGCTCTGAATGTGATCTGAGGGGTTGAGTCTTGGTGGACGATTGCACAGTGTCGCCCTAGGGGGAGATCAGGGTCTTTTTGATTAATACTGAGAGTATGTCGGTAGATGCGTTTCCAAAAGGGCAATTTGGTTTTCCCAACATAAAAACATCCACACTCGCATTCTAATAGGTATACAATGCCGACTGAGCGGCAGTTGACAAAATGTTGGGGAAAAAAAGGTTGTCCATTTGGTAAAGTGTTTGATCTGTTAGATTTAGATAAGTACTTGCAATATTTGCATTTCCCACAAGGGAATGTGCCCTTGGTTTGTTTATATAAATAGCTAGTAGGGATATATTCGCTTTTAATTAACTTGTCGCGGAGAGAGGGAGCGCGTCTATAGGTAAGTAAAGGGTGTGTCGGTACAAATGGAGACAATGAGTGGTCTGTGGTTAGAATATACCAATATTTCTCTAGAATCTGGGTGATTGAAGAGTGTTGTTCACAAAAATTGGTAATAATTCGTAATGGAGTCTGAGTGGTTTGTGATTTGGAAGAAAAAAGTAAGGAATTACGTGTTTTTGATTTCGCTTTTTTGTATGCGATTTTTAGAATTTTGGGTGAGTATCCTCGTTGTATCAGCCTGTTTCGTAAAATCGAGGCCTCGTTTTCAAAAGAGGCCTCGGTTGAACAGTTACGGCGAGCGCGGAGGTATTGGGCATATGGAATAGAATTAAGGAGGGGTTCTGGGTGGAAACTGGAGGCGGCTAGGATGGTATTGCCTGCAGTAGGCTTGCGATATAGATGGCTTTGTATGTGGCCTTCCAGATCTTTCGTGAGGGTAAGGTCTAAAAAGCAGATAGATCTTGGACTAAAAGTCATCGTGAATCTCAGATTTAACTGGTTGACAGTATTAAGATAGGTCAGAAAATTTTGTAGGGTTTGGCTGGGTCCCTGCCAGACAATAAGTATATCATCGATGTATCGACGAAAAGTAAGAATATGTTTGGTGTATAGGTTGGCAGAAGGGTCTGCAAAAAGGAGACGTTCCCACTCCCCCAAGTACAGATTGGCGTAGGCCGGTGCGCAACAAGTGCCCATGGCCACGCCCTGTACTTGGAGGTAGTGGGAACCGTCAAAAGAGAAAAAGTTGTTGTTAAGGATGAAATCTAGGGCATTTATTATGAATGTAGAGAGATCAGGGGAGTATAAAGAAGTAGTGGTGAGTATATGTCGAATAGCCGAGAGTCCTAGGGAGTGAGGGATCGAACTGTATAATGCCTCCACATCAATCGCGACAAGTAGGGTGTCGGGACCAGTGGTCAGAGAGGATAGGCTTTGTAGGAGATGGGTGGTATCTCGTATGTAAGAAGGAAGTTGGGTAACTAAAGGTTGTAATAATTTATCAATGTAGCGGCTGAGGTTGTCAGTAAGAGAACCTCTTCCGGAAACTATGGGCCTGCCTGGTGGTCTGGGTAGGTTTTTATGCACCTTGGGAAGTGCATAAAACGTAGCTGTACGTGGAAATTTAGTTCTGACGTAGTCACTGGTATTTTTATCCAATACCCCTTTACTGGTGGCAGAATCTATAAGCGTGTATAGTTGTTGTTGTGCTAAAGTAATGAAAGATGTAGGAATTTTTTTGTACCATTCCTTATTTTGAAGGATGTCATGGCACATTTTGATGTAGTCCTCCCTGTCAAGTATAACTATGTTTCCGCCTTTGTCGGCGGGTTTGATTATTATCGTGGAATTAGTTTTTAAACTTTGGAGAGCGAGATGTTGGTTGTATGAGAAATTTCTTGCCTTGGATCGATTTGGGTGGATTTTTAGGTTGCGAATTTCCCGTGTCACTGCCTGCAAAAATAGTGCAGCTCTAGGGTTAGTGCTAGGGGGTGGGTAGAAACTTGATTTCTTTTTTATAGTTATTTTAGAGGGTGGGAGTGATGGAGTGAGAGAGTCATCCTCAGTATTAGCTAAGAGAGTGTCAAGGTCTAAAGTGTCTATTAAGTTGGAGTTGTCACTTTCCTCCAAAAGTTCAGTTAACTGTTGGAGGGCGGTGGTTTCCGCTGCAGAGTGTAGGAGAGAATCCGAAAAAGGGTTTGGTGTGTATATGCTGTGTAATAGCAATTTACGGACAAACAGATGAATGTCTTTGATGACAGTGAATTTGTCTATATGAGATACGGGACAAAAGGTGAGTCCCTTTTCAAGGACTGAAATTTCATGCTTAGTAAGTGAATATTTAGAAAGGTTGATGATATTGCAAGAAGGTGGAGTTATCTTGGTGTCCTTTTGGGTTGGTGAGTGTTGTTGTGTTGGATTCTTTGTGATGCTCGCATTAAATCTAAAAAATCTAAAAAATCAAAGTGTTGGGAAGATGAAGGTAGGGAATGTGATCTGGAGGTCTTCGAAGACGAGGGAGCGGCCGACGAAACTCTGGTCGGTGAGTCGTCAGTCGGTCCCTCGGGATCGGAGACCTCGTCACTGGAAAGGTTGGGTGTGCGACCTCTTTTAGGGTTGCGTGGACCCCGTGTGGAATTAGGTTTCAGTGCAACATGTGAATTGTCTGTGTTGCGGTCAGTGACATATTTGGGAGGCACTTGTTTAGAGGCGAAGCGTGCTGGGGCTGGTAGGCGTGCAGCACGGTTGGCCTCATTCCATTTGTAAGCTCTTTCCTCTTGGAAGGCTTTTTTGTCGCGGAAGAATTTTTTGTCCTTCTGCGTCAAAGTATCATGATTGAATTTGTCAAAACGTTTTTTAAGTTGTAAGTCCAATATATTGTATAGTGGATGGTCTAAAAATTGTGTAAGCTGGGTATTTAATGATGCTAATTTGGCATCAAGAACGGACATTTGTGTCTCCATATTGTTGTATCAAAAGTTTTTTTTTCCCCAACATTTTGTCAACTGCCGCTCAGTCGGCATTGTATACCTATTAGAATGCGAGTGTGGATGTTTTTATGTTGGGAAAACCAAATTGCCCTTTTGGAAACGCATCTACCGACATACTCTCAGTATTAATCAAAAAGACCCTGATCTCCCCCTAGGGCGACACTGTGCAATCGTCCACCAAGACTCAACCCCTCAGATCACATTCAGAGCACTTGACCACATCCCCCCCACCCAATCGAGGGGGTGACTACAATAAATCGCTACTCCAAAGTGAGCTTAAATGGATTTTCCATCTCAATGCCACATCCCCCCCTGGCCTTAATGAGGCATTCAATTTCAAGCCCTATCTTGAGGGCTTTGAATCAGGGGTGTGCGAACTTGATTTATAACCTTTTTTAGAATGAAGATGGGACCCTTGAGTTCTCTTGCACTCCTGGACCCCTTCTTTATTTGGTTCTAATATATCCTTAATATTACGGTCACTGTGCTCCACACTCAACGATAAATATACCTGTTCTCATGCTTCATAAATATGTTTGTATCACATTGGCTACTTTGCAGAGTCTATACAGCTCTATAATTATTTGTAATTTAATGACATAAGTACAATGCTTCCATTATTGATATAGACACGTGAACATTGCTGTTTCTGCTATTCTAATGCAATATGTCTCTTTATCCACTAGGGGGCTCTCCACCCTTCCATGGTACTGTTACTCGCTTGTTTATTGATCAATGCTAAAGTATATATACATTCATTAAAAGGTAATGACATTGCCACATTTTTACACATCACACGTACTTTGTAAATTAGTTTTTTCTGCTTCCATTTGATGTTCCGGCTGCCCGGCGCGGGTAAGACCTTGTGCGCATGCGCGTACTCCCTACGGCGCATGCGCCGCCTAGACCCTTTGAGGCGCACTTCGCTCCACCATACGCGCCCCCCCCGCTTGCGTTCCAGCACACGGGGAGGGGTCAGTCTGCCCGCGTCGGTGATGCTCCGACGCCGCACGAGGCCACGCCCCTTCGGACGTGGCGACGCGCGGCGCCGCCGCATCTGAGATCTCAACATAGGGGTTTACAAGCTTTGGCCTCTGAGCCACCATCCCCACACCTGGCTCCAATTACCCTCCAGCTCAATGCACCCACCCTTTACCAGGGTCTGCACAGCTGATATCAATCATTACATACTTATAAGCATCACAATGGTGGGATTAGTTATCACACTTTCCTGCCGGCGCTGTGCTACACCGTATCTCAAGCTCTCTCCCTACCAGGTAACATTACTTTTTTACTTTATGCAACTCCCCTTGCATCAATATACATTAATATACTCTTTTAGACATTAATACCACTCTATTTACTCCCTTGATTCCCCAGCTACACACCATTCCTGGCCCAGGTACACATAGCCATTGCCACTTTTCAGTGCATGGCTTGGAGATCTTGCAGCCTTTCAAATGTTTAGCAGCCGCTTGCTTTTAATAGCACAAGACCCTCTTTATACCCTGTGGATACATTGAGAATATACCTCTGTACCCCCAGATCATTGGGCTAATATTAGCCCCTCCAAAGCTTTGCAAGTGAGTACCATTACCATTGATCGGTGTAATTACAGGTTTATACCTATTCATATAATGTGTTGTATATTAATGACCCTACTCTGTCTCATACAGTACTATTGAGCAAATACAGGAACAGACATTGCCTTGAAAAAGGACGTCCGTCCGAAACATGTCGGCATTTTCCTGAAAGACCCCGATATTATTGCAAGTTGCTGTACAATTTGTTCTGTTGCATTTTCTGTACATGTTTACGGCTATCCATGATTCTATGTATACAGACCGTCTTGTTTAAATTGTTTGTTCATTTACCCACTTATTGATTTACCTCTGGGCTTGCTGCCCTAAATAAAACTGATTATTTTTTCACATGCATATACTCTATGTGTCTATCTGTTAAGCTTCTCTTTTGGGGTACAGGCCGTGTTCATGCACACTAGGCCCTACAAATGTGTTAATTGGTTCATTGACAAAGGGGCTTATTTACTAAACGCAAAACAAGTTTGCCACTATTAAGATGTGCACTAGGACAACATATAAAACAGGCAAAATTAAAAGCAAAACCATACGAAAATACCAATATTTCAAACATAAATAACTGTATTTATTCTTTGTAAATCAAAAAGATGGTTTAAGGGTCTGCTGCCATTGCAATGGCCCCCCTACCATTAAAATAATGTAAATAACGGTCCCGCACTTGCTGGGCTGATTGTGGGGCCGAACCAAGACGGCGATTATCCAGCCCGGTCATGTTGCCTTCCACTCCGGCCTCAGGCCCGATTGGTAATGAGTATGTTCCCGAATGTTTGCGTAAATAATTGTGCATGACACAGCATGCAAGAATAATAGTATTCAGTTTGTACTCTGCCAGATGTAGGGATGTAAGGAGCAATCTGAAACGGTTGGCTATAATACCAAAGGCATTTTCCACAACCCGTCTTGCTCTGGCCAACCGATAATTAAAAATCCTCCTCTCAGGGGTGAGGGATCGTTGGGGAAATGGCCTCATCAGATGGTCACCCAGACCGAACGCCTCATCGGCAATGAAAACGAACGGGAGTCCCTCCACATTATCTTCATCTGGTGGCAGCTCCAGGCCACCAGTCTGGAGACGATGACCGAACTCCGTGTGGTTGAAGACTCCTCCGTCCGACATCCGGCCGTTTTTCCCCACATCCACATAAAGAAAGTCATATTGTGCCGACACCACGGCCATCAACACTATACTATGGAACCCCTTATAATTCCAATAGTAAGACCCCGAATGGGGTGGGGGCACAATTCTGGCGCAACCAATTCTTGGTCCATGAACTCCTCCTCACCCTGTTCATGGACTGGGCTCATGCCAAGGTGTTAACCGCAACACCGAGCCCCTGCACAGCACGAACTCGTTCCCGAGTACGTCCACACTCCATGGCTTCAAAACGGTCGGCTGATCAAACAAACAACTTAACAGAACGCACTGAAGAACAGCAAGGCCTATGAAGAACGACCTGAAAAACAGGAACGAGCGGACCAGAACGGCCTGAGAACAGGTAGGAACTGATCCACACGCACTGAAAGCCAGATACAAACCTCACAAGCACAAACTGAACGGCAGAAGCGAACGAATTAAGCAGAAGTCTGAGAAGCGCGAATCGTCTCTAACCAAACGTCAACTAACACGCGATACACACGAGATCAGCTGACGGTGCCCAAAGGGTGTCGTTTGGGATCTCGAGCTTCCTTTTTCTAGTCCCGTCGTACGTGCTGTACGTCATCGCGTGAACCGCCGGACTTTTTGCGTGATCGTGTGTGGTCAAGTCCGTTCGCTTTTTAGTCCAGCGTACCCAGCTGGAAAGTCCAGCGGATTGTCCGCTGGACTTAGGTCCGCCGGGAAAAGTCCGTACGTGTGTACGAGGCATAAGACTAACTTGCCACTGCTGTGTTGCTACTGGCCCGCTGACACCAATGCTGGTGGTTAATAGTGCGTCCGATGACACCCATTGTGGGGGTTAATAGTGCATCGCTGACACCAATGCTGGGGGGTAAAAGTGCGTCCACTGACACCAATGCTGGGAGGGTTAATAGTGCACCCGCTGACACCAATACTGGGAGTTGCTAGTGCGTCTGCTGACACCAATGCTGGGGGTTAATAGTGCATCCACTGACACCAATGCTGGGGGACATTGGAGGGTGAGAATACTGACCAGACAGAAAGTAGCTGGTCTTGCCTAGGGCACAAAATAGTCTAGCACTGGCCCTGCCCGTGGTGCTCTTGGGCTCCACCTCACCTGATATTGTGGGGAGTGGAGAAGGGGCCAGTAAATGTGGGCACTTCCCATCCATTCACTGTTAAGTGCAGTTGAGGCTTCAGAGAAGGGGAATGGGGGAATCTCTGTCTCAAAATTGAGACAAGAGGGGACTGTTCAGACTCCTGATATTTCACCAAAGGGCTTTAAAAAGAAAAAATAATATTGTAAAAAACAATAAAAATAAACTTGTAAAAAAAAGAAAAATACAAATAAAAAAAAATACTGATACCATCCACTGCCCTACTGACACCATCCACTCCCTACTGACACTAACCTCTGCCCTACTAACAGCATTCACTGTCCTACTGTCACAAACCTCTGTCCTACTGACACCGTCCACTTCTCTACTGACACTGTCCACTGCCCTACTGACTGACACTGTCTACTTCTAAGGCAGGCTAAGTTTATACTTTAACAGTGACATTTGTTTTATTATATTTTATAAGTTTTCTTTACTATTTATTAAGGCCTTGCTAGCTCATTTCTTAACAAAAAATAGGTGCAGAACCCCAGTGATCTTTGATTGCTTTCATGTTTAGGTAGATCTCCACCTCTGAAAGGTTGCCTGCCCCTGCCATAAATAACCCTCAAACGAAAGCATAAAAAAACCCAAAAAAACTCATACATGCATAGTCATCAATTATGCTTTACACAGGTATCCTCAAATATGTTAGGTAGAAGGTCCATTTTAGAGGCTTTATTTTATTTTTAACTGGAAACTGATGAGATAGAAAACATAGCAAAATGCATAGAGCTGGCACCAATTTACAATTTTGCCTATGCCTGTGATAGATGTGTATTATACTTATAGCATTTTCATATATATCATTGTTAGACACTTTTTTTTTTTAATGCACTACAAATACATTTAGCCAAAAAATATATTAGATTTTATTTTCTTTGAAGGGGGGGGGGGGGGTGCAATAAACAAGTAGGTGAAATTTATAGACATTTGATCACTCTTTTACCCATATTATGATTTCTGTATTGTACTTGTTATTTATGGCAGTCGGAAGGTCTATCAAGTATACACTTACATGTGGTATGTACTGGGAGACACTGTGCAATGTGGTGTGTTTGATCCCCATGCATCACACTGTTTATTTTTTTTTACAAAACTTTACTGAATTTTAATGAGTGGCATTTCAATGCAATTCTGTTCATTGCAGCAGTGTTTTGATATGGCAGTTCGCATACTTTTGCAGCCCAGGGACTTTGTAGAGCTTTGGTCGGGGTAAAGCCTTCATTCCAAAGTTCACATCATACTTGGTAGACAGACATCATTATTAGTCTTTGCTGTACACATATACATGTTTGTATTAGGGAACCTATCAGACTGAGTTTAGTTAGTGGCTTGGGAAAGCAAATGTTTTGTTTGTTTATGCTATAGACTTTCTGTACAAAGCCCTTCTAATTGAAACTATGTTTGTTTGCTGTGTTGCTGAATAAAAATGCAAGAGAACCCTGCTTGGACTGTTCCAGGGTGTCCATATTTATCATATAAACAACACTGCCAACACCAGTTATGTCTGTCCCCTTTACACCTGAAAAAAGTGGACTCTTCCAGAAGAATTAGTTTGCAAAAACCTGAAAGTTGTTCTTGGCAATCTTCTTGTTTCCATGTGGTTGACTTTTGGCAGTGTTCCCTGGGGGTGTTTAGAAAATACCAGTGTGTTTGCTTTGAAACACAGTTGATTATTATTCATGGGCGGGATTACCTAGGATTAAACTTCCTGAAAAATGTGTCTAGAACATCTAAGTAGACATGCATTTAAGCTGGATTTCCATTTGGTTTGCTTCTTGCTGAGCCTTCAAATTAGAAAGAGAAGCAAAGCCAGAAGATTAATACAATGAAAACAAAGATTGGGAAATTAAATGACACGATGCAATTTTCTGCCTCATTCGGCTGGCACCAATAATATGCAAAGAGAGCTGGCACAGAGGTGGTTAGCCACCACAGTGATGCAGGACAATCAGTCTCTTTCTCAAATGATGGAATTTTCTTAAATCACAGAGCCAATGACTCTTTCAATTAACAGAGTTCCCTGAACAGATCAAGGTTCCCATCTGTTTTTGTTGATAAACTCCATCAGTCATATTACAATCATTATTAAGAAACATAATTCATGCAGGTTCACATTTGTACATTATCTCATTATTTTCTGCTTAGTGCGGGGAAGTGCATAATTACTTTTTACAATCCTTTAACACAATAATAACCAGTAAGAAATAGAACATCACAACAGAAAATGCTTTAAAACTGGAATATTTGGTGACAATATACAATAAATGCAATTTATGAACAAAATATAAAAGTCTTTAGGGGCTGAAATCCAGGACAAGTAATCTGCAATAACCCCTTGAGTGATCTATTGATTGTAAATCATAGAACAGCATCGTGCAAGAGCTTTCCATGCCTGTGATTTCTTTAATTGATAATTTCAGCTTGTAAATTCCTCAGTGTGGTGATAATCTCTATATCATTTCATTGCTTACCAGCATGAGAAATTCTCTGCTAAAATGCTGCATGCAATTTTGTCTGCGGCATATAATCCGCCATCATGAGTGTGTGACAACACATTTGTTTCCTTTATAAAAACTGTTGTTCTAAGTATGTGTAATTCACATCAGACTTACAACGAATGTTTTTTACATTTGGCTTTCCTCACAAAGCACATATTCGTACCTTTTCACTTTGATGGCAAATAATCCTGAAACGTTTTCATTAATGTGATCAATGTAATGTGATTTTTTCATTTTCCAATTAATCTCAGAAACATTTTCTGTCACATAAAATGAATATTACAGGGTATACAGTTTCACAGACTGTTATGTGTTTATATGACATATAGGACAGTAATATGGTGTTAGAGGTGATGCCGAAGCTGGAAGTTATTCGTTTGCATAATGTGTTTTAATTAATGTAAGGGAAAATTCAAATCTACAGTTATGTTTAATACTGCTAAATTATTTACCATCATTTATGATGCAAGTCATTTCCTGACTCTGCTGTTCTTTTTTAAATTTTGCTGTCTAAGTTTAAACTCTATTTGTTTTCCAAATGCCTTCGACCTGCTCACAAATAAACATACAGTATACTGTATATGTATTGAATGACGTTCTGGAAACTTGCTATGTCTTTTGTAGCAGCCACTAAGAGCCAGACTCTAGGACAATGATGTCATTGGCAGCTGAGGGCTGTTTATATTCATGATGCATAGCTGCTTCCTAGTGAGATATCACGCCAAAGCAATGAAGGACTAAACAATTAGGCTACTTTCACACTGAGGTGCTTTACAGGCACTACAGCGCTAAAAATAGTGCCTGCACAGCGACCTGTAAAGAGCCTCTCCTCTCACTCCAGTGTGAAAGCCTAAGTGCTGCGCTGGCAGGACGGTAAAAAAAGTCCTGCAAGCAGCTCTTTGCAGCGCTGTAGGAGCAGTGCCTATTGAAATTAACCCTTTTAACCTTTTTTCATATGCTAGCGGGGGTTAAAAGCTCCCCGCTAGCAGCCGAATAGCGCCGCTAAAACAACGGTTTTACTGCCACCGACGCCTCAGTGTGAAAGTAGCCTAAGGTTGCTGTTCGTGTTTAGGAAAACTCCAGATTTGTCCCCAAACATTAAAGATTTGGTTTTGAAATGCTAGAACTAGATGTTTGAGTGTACTGAATTCAGTGAAATAATTTACCTATATGTGCATAGTTATAAATTCATATAATTATATGGGCAGTTATTTAAGGGGCCTATTTACGTTGTTACATTTTAAACCAGTACTGATTTATAATTCAGAAAGTTATTATAAATAAGGACTAGATATTGATTTGGCAATGCGTTGTCACTAAAAGGCATAGCAAGTCCCCCACAGCAGTAAATAAAATGAAAACAAGGGTTATCCTTAAAGTGTAAATCCACTTTTGTTGAGAAAAAAACATTAACTTCCCTGGGTGATCTATGCACATTGCAAGGATTATAACAACCTTTGTTGCAGATTCCTACCTTTTGTTATTCTAAAGAAATCCATGTGTGTTTGTTGGTGCCTCTGTACTGGGTGGGTCTAATGGGAGTGGTTTCATAATTAACTGCCAGGTGTGCAGCTGCAGGGCACTAATGAGGAAATCTGCTGGGCCTGCATCCCTTTAGACATGTTCCTATTGAAAGTATCTCTTCAAAAATGACATTTTTGTTGCAAGGGATGCCTGAAATCTGACTTGTATCTTAGGCAGACTTCTGGGAAAATTGGTAAGCCAATCACACAAGCAGGCAATTATGTTTCTGGGGAGTGGTCAGTACAAACTCTGTGTACAGAACAATTCCATGTAGCCATATTGCAATGCATTCTTAGAAAATTACAGTGGCTGCAGTTTGAAAAGGAAAGGTCATTTTTAATAGCATTCAATTACAATATGATTAGTGTCGCAATTATATGTTCTATATTATTTTTTCTTTATTTGCTATTTTTTTTTTCCCCACTAAAGTGGAGTTACCTTTTAAATTTCCATGCAGACACTTATCCAGACAGTTATCCTGGGTGGACAGGAAAAGGAGGACAGCAAGCATGCGGCCTCCTTCCTGTACCCTACTAAACCATATGCCTTTTAACATTGGGAGCGTACCCCCCCCCCCCCCAAAGCAACATTGTGCAAATTTTGAATGACTTCTTCCCCATCTGTGTGTGTGCCAAAAAGGAGGTGGGGTAACAGTAAAATGAGGAAGACATTAGGTATAATCTGGAAGCACTCTTTAAAATAAGAGGGTGACCAGACATTGGCCCCCTCCCAGGGTACATTAGTGCCCCTTACTCATTCCCACATAGAGATAAACATTAAAAAAGCCAACAACTTAAAAAAAAAAAATCTTTAATAAAGTAGATCACAAACACATACTGGGTTTAAAAAAAAAAAGTTTCACGAGGGCAAACAATGTATCCGTCAATGGCAATACATGGCGAACGCGATGACCCGTCCCCTGCCAAAATGCCCTTGTTAAATGAAATGTATTGCTGCGAATCCAAGCAGACATCATTCGCCAAATCTGGTAAGTTATGTCTTCCAGGAGGCATTACACAGCTGGGAATCTGTCATTTAACAGTGGGAATGTGACATGTACAGCCCATTCATCCAGTCTGTCACCATTCACTCTTCAAATGTGTTTGGATCTGGGTTTGGGGGTTCTTGCAGATTTTCAGCCTGCTCAGCTGAACTGCCTCTGAATCAAATACAGACATGTCTGAGCAACATTACCAAACAATAGTAAATCAAGGTTAAATAATTTAAAATGGTAACTCATTAAGGAACCTACAGTTGGTCCAGGTAATGTGAAGGATATCAACTAGTGGATAAAAATACTGACATTTCTGTAATTAAGCAGTTAGAGCAGTGAAGCTTTTAGCAACTTAAAGTGACCCTGTGGTAAATAAAAAGCAGATAGTGAAAAAATGCCTCTAGAGATGCCATATTGAATGTTTTCATGTGTTACAGAGCACTTAATGGACAAAGGGTGCTGTAGTATGTAAATCCCAAAATCCCAGTTGAAAGCTGGGGCCATTCCCATTTGTCTCCCTTACTTTGCTACGAGTCTATATGAATCATGGGTGGCCTCACTGACAAACAGTGGGACAAAGGTGATTGTTCTTGCATAATTAGAACCCAGGAGGTAACTAGAACACTCTGAAAACTATGTAAACATGTATAGGTACCTATATGTGCTTGGAATGGCCTAATGAAGCAAGTGCTACGCTGAACACTCATCTACAGTCATGGCCCAAAATATTGGCACTGCATTTCTGTCAGATAATCACCACTTCGCCCAGAAAATGTTTCAATTACAAATGTTTAGGCATTCTCATGTTTATTTCTTTTGTTTGTATTGGTATGACATAAAAAAGTGGAGAAACAAAAAGCCAAAATCTGACACATTTTATGAAAAACACCAAAAACGGACTGGACAAAATGATTGCCACCTTTCTCAAAATTCTCAAAAAAAAAAAGAAATAATTGCATTCCAAGTTTGTGTTGCTCCTGTAATTTGCAATTAAACTCACCTGTATCAATTAACAGGTGCTGACATCATAGAAATCACACCGGCAACCAGCTGAAATGATGAAAAATTGACTCAACATTTCTGTTGTGTGTCTCTGTGTGCCACACGGAGCATGGAGAAGAGAAAGAGCAGCAAAGAATTTTCTGAGGATTTGACAACAAAAATTGGGGAAAACCATGCACAAGTCCATCTCCAGAGATCTTAAAGTGTTACTAAACCCAGAACCCGGCATTCACTATATCTGGTCTCCCACAGTGCACAGAACATGGAAATACTATAATTTTAGTAAATATAAACGACTAAATACCTTTTCCCTTCAGCAGTATTTAGCAGTCTTGTGACTTCTATCAGTGCCTTGTTAAAGCTTGTAGGAGGAGTTTTCATACTGCCTGGTTGACCTATAAGGACGCAGGACCTCTGACCATCTGTCTGGACAGTGCTGACTGGTCCTGTACTGATCACATGCACTCTCCCAAGAAAGAAAAAACCCTCTAGCAATACACACCAAACTGAGCATGTGCAGCATGACTTCAGTAACTCTGTCTTATCCTGACATGTTTTGAAAAAAAAGGCAAGAAGGGGAGGATCTGTGCATACAGGATCAAACAGCATTTTTACACAATGCAGATGATTAACCCCTTAGGTTCCTCCACGAGTATAACAAGCATGCTTTACTGCATATACAGACTGTGGGTTTATTTAATGTTCCACTGTGCACAACATTGTCAAGAAGTTTACAGCCCATGGCACTGTAGCTAATCTCCCTAAACATGAACGAAAGAGAAAAATAGATCAAAGATGGCAACAAAAGAATGTTCGAATGGTGGATAAAGAACCTCGATCAACTTCCTGACAACTTCAAGCTGACCTTCAAGCACAGGGTACAACTGTGTCAGCTCACACTATACATCGCCATCTGAATGAAAAGGGACGCTATGGTAGGAGACCCAGCAGGACCCCACGGCTGACACAGAAACATAAAAAAGCCAAAACTAACCTGAGGAAGCCAAAATCCTTTTGGGGGAATGTGCTGTGGACAGACAAAACAAAATTACAGCTTTTTGGTAAAGCCCATCATTCTATTGTTTTCAGAAAAAAAATTGTCCTTTAACCACTTAAAGCGGAGTTTCGTCCTCATATGTCTCCTCCCCCCGTCCGGTGCCAAATTAGGCACCTTTTCGAGTAGGAAAGGTATCCTGTCCCCACTTCCTGGAGTCCAGGCGTGGGGAAATTATGTCAGAACTCTGCTCCCTCTTCCTCCTTCCCCCTACTGCTGGGCCAGTAGGAGAGCACAGCGGTGGCTAACGCATGCGCAGTAGGGACCCGGCGTGAAGCCATAATGCTACACTTCCGGATTCCCTTACCCGCAATGGCAGCGGTAGCACCCAACAGCTGTTGGAAACATCAGCTGCAGTGCCGACATTGCTAGATTCCAGGACAGGTAAGTGTCCTATTATTAAAAGTCATCAGGTGCAGTATGTGTAGCTGCTGGCTTTTAATTTTTGGAGAAGTGGGCGGACCTCCACTTTAAGGACCAGACCTATTTTTTACACTTGTTGTTTACAAGGTAAAATCTTTTTTTTTTGCTAGAAAATTACATAGAACCCCCAAATATTATATATATATATTTTTTTCAGACACACTAGAGAATAAAATGGCTGTCGTTGCAATACTTTATGTCACACCATATTTGGAAAATATACACTTTTTTAAATAAAAAAATAAGAAAACAGTAAAGGTAGCCCATTTTTTTATATTGTGAAAGATAATTTTACACCAGGTAAATTGATACCCACCCAACATGTCATGCTTCAAAATTGGGCCAGCTCGTGTGATGGCGACAAACTTTGACACTTAAAAATCTCCATAGACAACATTTAAACATGTCTACAGATTACCAGTTTTGAGTTACAGAGTAGGTCTTTTGCTAGAATTATTACTCTCACTCTAACAATCGCGGCGATACATCACATGTTTGGTTTAAACACCGTTTACATATGCGGGTACGAATTACGTATGCGTTCGCTTCGCTTTGAGCACACGGAGACGGGGGAACTTTACATTTTTTTTCTTATTTTACTTTTTATTTTTACACTGTCCCTTCAAAAAAAAAAAATGTTGGGATCACTTTTATTCCTATTGCAAGGAATGTAAACATCCCTTGTAATATAAAAAAAAGCATGACAGGACCTCTTTAATGTGAGATCTGGGGTCCAAAACACTTCAGATCTCACATTTACACTTAAATGCAATAAAAAAAAGCCTTTTTTTTCAATACATTCTTTTCCCTTTAAGGACGGAAGTGACGTTTGCCGTTGATTCCGTCATCCAGCGGCATTGAGCCGAGTGGGGTCCATCATTCCCTCACTCGCATTCCTGCATCTCTGGGACAGCTTTGGATCATCTCTGTCAATACCGACGGCTCCGGTAGATGACTGGGACGCGGCAAGCGCTCTCTGGGCCAATCCGCGGCAGAGACCACTTTTACCATAAATATCAGCTATCTGCTGCCATAACCCCACTATTTACCGTTAAAGTACTGACGTATAACGACGGCGGGTGGTCCAGAAGTTGTTAAAGAAAAGGATACAGTCCCAACAGTCAAACATGGTGGGGGTTCACTGATGTTTTGGGGTTGCTTTGCTGCTTCAGGTGTTGGATGTCTTGACTGTGTGCATGGCATTAGGAAATCTGAAGACTACCAAAGAATTCTGGGGTGCAATGTAGGGCCCAGTGTTAGAAAGTTGGGTCTCCGTCAGAGGTCATGGGTCTTACAACAGGACAACGACCCAAAGCACACGTCAAAAAGCACAAATAAATGGCTTAAGACAAAGCGCTGGAGAGTACTGACCTGGCCCCCACTCTTTTGATTTGATACTCTAGGATACAACACCAACCTTGCATCAAAGCAAAATGTGGAGAGTTTACATAAAAACTGGCAAACACAACAATCCATATTACAAGATAAAATATGAGATCAGTCATCCTCACAGTGAAATTCTTGGGCAAACAAGGTATCCCCTGAGGGTATCCAATTTATGAAGGCATTCCAGTAGTAGAGTATATGTAAAAATATAAAACAAGAACATTTCTTAGCTGGTTCTTTGGAACAGATTTTTACCTAGGTCTCTATAGGCAGCTTGTATTTGTAAGAATAGCTCACAATGCACAATTATAGGGGACATATTTAAGGACAGTTTTTTAACCGCTTCCCGACCGCCCACTGCATATATACGTCAGCAGAATGGCACGGGCAGGCAAAACCACGTACCTGTACATGGCCCTTTAAATGCCTGCCCGTGGGTCGCGCGTGCGCTGGCAGCGGCGCTCTCACGACCCGGTCGGGAGCTCCGTGACCCCGGCCGCGGGACCAGCAGACCCGATCGCCGCTGGTGTCCCGCGATCGGGTTACGGAGCTGAAGAACTGGGAGAGGTTTGTGTAAACAAGCCTCTCCCCGCGCTTCCTACTCTGCCTGTCATTGATTGGCTGTTCCCGGTCATCGGGAAAGCCAATCGATGACGTCAGACGTCAGCCCCGCCCCCTAATGTAAAAAAAAAACACACACACGTCAGAGCCCATAACCCCTCCCCTCCCCCTAGTGGTTAACTCTTTCACTACAACTGTCATTTATACAGGAATCAATGCATTTAAATAGCATTGATTGCTGTATAAATGACAATGGTCCCAAAAATGTGTCAAAAATGTCCGATGTGTCCGCCATAATGTCACAGTCACAATAAAAATCGCTGATCGCCGCCATTACTAGTAAAAAAAAAAATATTAATAAAAATGCTATAAAACTATCCCCTATTTTGTAAACGCTATAACTTTTGCGCAAACCAATCAATAATTGCTAATTGCGATTTTTTTTACCAAAAATATGTAGAAAAATACGTATCGGCCTAAAATGAGGAAAAAATAATTTTTTAATATATTTTTGGGGGATATTTATTATAGCAAAAAGCTAAAAATATTGCATTTTTTTCAAAATTGTCGCTCTATTTTTGTTTATAGCGCAAAAAATAAAAACGCAGGGGTGATCAAATACCACCAAAAGAAAGCTCTATTTGTGGGAAAAAAAGGACGCCAATTTTGTTTTGGAGCCACGTCGCACGACGCACAATTGTCAGTTAAAGCGACGCAGTGCCGAATCGCAAAAAGGGGCCTGGTCCTTCGGCTGCCAATTGGTCCGGGGCTGAAGTGGTTAAAGTGAAAACAACATACAATATAACCCATTGTTAGAACAGATAGTGTGTGTATCTAGTTTTAAACTGATAATGAAGATCTGCTAGCACAATACAGACAGAGATAATTATGATAAACATAACACCCTAGCTTCCTACTTAATTCAATCTCCGAAAAAACGTGAAAATTCTGTAGCTTAGCCCCATTTTAAGGGTTAACTGCTTCTTTAGGTCTAGGGGTACAGATTTACTTACCCTGTCCTCCATGCTGCTAGATAAATCCTTGCAGTGTCATCTCCCCCCATGCAGTGTCATCTCCCCCCAGGGTTCTTAGTACTGCATTGGATGTGATGACGCTAAGTGACAGTCCACCAAAAAAAAAAAAATAGACAGTCCACCGCTAGAGCATGAAAAAGCATTGTCTGCCAGATCAGCAAAGTAAAAATGCATTTACTTTCTTTAAGTATAAATTAGCATTTTATTGTTAAGTGCGGGATCAGCACCACTGCAAGAAAGAACTTTCAAAATTCCCGCAGCTGATTTTTAACATTATGCAGAAGGGGAAAGCTAAAATTGATTTTTATAGGATTTTTCAACATATCAAAGTCTTTCAGGTACTGTATGGTTAAACAATGTATGGTAAAATTCAATATAATTAGGTAATGCTATATTTCAATTACGAATGTTTAAATTTAGCACTGCAAATTAACATTTTTTAAATGTTAAATGTGTGAAAGTTACTTACTGTTTGTATAAGCTTTCTGATAGAAAGGGGGAAAAAAGAACAATGACTTAATTGGTAATTAAAAACTCTCATTAAGATGATTCTCCAGTAATAACCTGTTGTCTGCTTGACTAAACTGAAATGAAAAACAAATTGATTTGTAGTAGGATCTGCTGCACAATGAAACACTTATATCTGCATTTCGTATTGAAGTGTAAGTAATGTGACAGTCTTATAAACCAGATGTTAATTTTTTTTTTTTTGTTTGCTTCCGGTTACCTTTACATTCGATTGCAGAGATAAAATTAAAATCAAACATTTACTCACCTGTTGCTTAAACGATACCCACAGTGCTAAATCAGAAATTTATCGAGTTGTAAAGTCTCTTTTATGCTTGAAATATAATGTGGTATTTTCTGATTTTATCTAAGTAAGCTCAATGCTCAACATCCCCCCTTAAAAAAATACATGGTTTGTGTTTTTTTATAATTTAGTTGTATAGTTTGTATAATTTAAATGTAAAGTACGGACAGGTTTTGAAAAGAACTGAAAAGAACTGAAAGCCCAATTTTCTTATGGTGCCTATATACAGCTTGATAATATCCAGCTGTGGGAACAAATAAAGCATCAATTGGGATGATTGGGCCACATTTGGGATTTTTAAGGTTAAATAGGTAAACATCAAACACACATAAGGGCAAGTGGAAGATGTTTTATATGTGAAATGAGAAATATCAGTGTTACCCAAAATGGAAAATATAAATTTAATAAATAAAACCGTGAAATAATTGTGTATACAAAATTCATCAATATCTCTGTGTAAATTCATAAAAGTCAACAAAATTCATCAAATCTTAAATAAATAAATACCAATGTGGAAATTTATAAATAAAAAAAAAAAGTGTCTCTATATTCTAGTTTCATGCATAAAAATGGAGAAAAAATTGTAACACCTAAGTTTACAGTTTTTAATCCACCATAAAGAGCAATGTGCAACTTGCCATCAATCCTTCAGTTGTTTTTTTAAATCCACACCATGTGACCACCCCCAAAAATTTGTGTACTTACCCACAACTCATATACAGGGGGTCCCCGACTTACGAACGCCTGACCTACGAACATCCCCTACTTACGAACGAGGCGCTGCGGGGACCCTCCGCCATTTTCCGCCGTGTTCCGCTGTGTTTTGGCCGTTCTGCGCATGCGCGGCCATTCGGAGCCTCGGAAAACTTCGGAAATGTCCGTAATTTGCCGCGCATGCGCAGAACGGCAATGGACGGAACATCGGAAATGTCCGGAAATGGTCGTATTTGTCGGTCTGCGCATGCGCGGCCGACTTACGAACATTTCCGACTTAAGTACAGGCGGGCAGTCCCTAACGAGTTCGTAACTCGGGGACCCCCTGTATAATAATGGCTCACTTTTTGTCCCAGTCTTCCAGTAAATATAAACTGTAAGATCTTCATCCAGCCAACATAAAGTTAAATATGTCCAGCCATTCCAGGATTGCATCAATAGGTCCAGTCTCCACCAACATAAGAGAATAGAGAGAGTGCCACATAATATAGGATCCTTTACCCTTTATTCAAACATGTATGTAATGCATTTACATATACAAGTGTCATGCCTGACACTAAGGATGAATCGCATAAACACTCTACAGTACAGTGTGTGGCTACGACCGACATGTTTCAATGCAATGTCACCATCAGGAGGGATTTTATTCACATTTTTATTTATTGAGATTTTACATTTTGGGTAACACAGATATTTCTCATTTAACATAAATCATTGTTATGAAACAATTTAGCCTACACGCCACTACTTGATATACAAGTCTACAAAAGCTGCTGACACTAATCACGATCCCATGTGTGTAACTAAATAACCATATTTAAATGTGCGGCGCTATATTAATCTAAAACACAACCTATTCCAATTGTAAAGTGCATAAGTGCAAAGAATCATACAAATCAATAATAAAAATTGCTGACAAGAAATAATATTATATAAAAATCCTTAGAAAGTAAATTTAGTGAAAACAGTGTTCATGCAAATAGTATATGAAAATAAAAAATAAAATGTCCCACACTTGTGTGTTTCACAGTGATGCTGAAATTCAATCCACTCCTTAGTTCTCAAAGATAGTGTAGATGTGAGTCACCTCAGGTGCTCCCCCCTCCAGGAGTAATCTCACCTGAAGCAATGTGACCATCACAACTAAGTAGGGTCAGTTACAGCTTTTTAGCCTCTCCTGGGCTACTCCGTGGCCACTCCAGATCTCCTCTCCACTCCTTACTCCCAGATGGCCCATGTCAGCCAAATATTGAATAGAGAAAAATCTAATAGTGCTTATATAGTTTTAAAAAGTTTTATTATAAAAGGATATATGCAGGGTACTCACATATTCACATATTGCTTCAAGCGCACCAGTCTAAAAACAGCTCAAAAATATTTGTAGTAGGAAAACCTCTCCTTCTCACCCAAGCCTCGTTAACGCTCACAGAAAGCAACAAGCTCCACGCTGGGTCCTGTTAACGTAATCATACATGCCCCTCCCCTATGGGTGTCGACACAGGGTCACGTGTTTTTCTCAGGGGGATTTATAATGTACGTTCAGGCTGTCAATCAATTTATAATGACGGACGCCATTTTCCTGCAGTATATGAACGCTGCCATTTTGTTGTGGTCTATATGCAAATCGCTATATAATATAGCATAACATTGAAGAAACACAATCACTTTATATAAACGGACAACTATGGCTCTCCTTATGTGTCCAAAAGGCCTTCCCACCTAGCTAAACTCCATTAATCTTGACACAGAATACATTTTAAACCCCATATACCACTCATACTGTCTATTATAATGTACAGTGATATGAACATTGAATCACATCATAACAAATCATAACAAAATTTAAATATACATGAATACAAAATAATGAAATAAAATTTATATAAATGATATATATATTTTTAAAACAAAAAAATAGAATAAAATAAATAAATAATATATATATATATATATAAAATAAAATATTGAATTGTTAAAAAAATATTAAATGACAAAATATATATGTGTATATATAGATAACTTATTTCAAATACTCCATAAACATATATGATTATAGACATACTCCTTGGGCCATAAACTACAACAGAGCACCCATTACCGTTGAACAATGCAACAAAAAAAAAAAAAAAAACATTTTTCTACATCCACTTACTAATTGCTAATAAAACATATCCAATATGGAAAAATATTTGAAAGAAAATTATGGTGCAATGTTCCCATTAATGATGGATTATTGGAAGATGATGATATTGAGGAATGGTTCCAATTTTTCTAAATGGAAAGGTAAAGAGCTTATTGAGTTTCTGGTGAAACAGAAACAGAGGAAACTTAGAATATTAGAGACTCAAAAAAAGAATTTCAAAATCTAAATTGAACCTTTTAAGGAGATAGCAGAATTTGCCAAACTCACTGGTGAATTGAATAAAGGTATGCAGAAAAAAGATTCAGAGATTAAAAATATTATTAACAATAAGAAAAAAGACCAGAGGGATCTAGGGGATTACCAAAAGAAGCAGATATTAAAATGGCAAGCTACAGTAGGAACAAGTAATGTACAGTCAGCACCCAATATGCCAGAGCAAGAGGGGGTGGTAAATGGAACACTGGGGTTTAGGACCCCAAATACACAAGTGAGATCACATGGGAATAACCAAAGGGGTAGGGTGCAACCCATTGCGCAAAAAGAACAGGAACAACAACAGCAATATAAACAGGGTCCCAACAAGAGACCTTTCAACCAGTATCAATATGATACCAACAACAAGGAAGGAGGCCCTATAACAATTATGGACACCCACCCAATAGGGGATATTTGAATAGGGGACCTCATACATACCTTTATAACAACAGAGGACTCCAGTAGGGCAGACATTATCAAAATAGAGGGTCACAGCAGGGAGGTTATTACTAACAGGGATATCAATCAAGGGGCCCACAGCAAGGGAGACCACAACACCCACAAGTGGAACAACAATATTACACCCCTAAACCACAAAGACCTAGGTTTCAAAAATTAGGAGAAGGTATATTCAATTTAGGACTACCATATCTAGGGAAGAGATTTTGACGCTAGATAAAGGTATCACAAATGCCCCAAAGAAAATGCTAAATAAACTTGACACATATGTGGGTATCCAGAAATTTACTAAAAAGCTGAATATCAAAAAATTTTTTTGCAGAATCCACAGGAAAGGACTCATTCAGAAGAGACTCTTACCTTATTAAGGAATAAATTGATATTTAATCCAAAAATTGTTAACAATAAGTGTGTCGAAATGTTTAAGAATCTGGTTACGGCCGAATTGAAGGAATTAACTATTAAAAAAGTATATGAACATCACGATATCAAAAATGGGATTAGGTTACTGGAAGCCAGCAAAGATATTGTTGTCCGTCCGGTGGATAAGGGGGGAGGGGGTATTGTAGTCTAGTCTAAAGAACAGTGTAAATGTGAAATGAATAGATTACTGGACGATAGGGATACTTAGGAAATGTTGCTATCTAACCCCACAAAACAATACAGGAAGGATTTAGGAAAATTAATTGATTATGGGTTTAGGAAAAATATACTTAACACTCATTAGGAAAAATATTTATTGCCATCAGCATGTTGGATACCAGTTATTTATTACTTACCCAAGATCCACAAGGATAAGGGTAACCCTCCGTGGATATTCATTATCAGTGGGGTATAATCACTAACAGCACAATTAAGCAAGTATATTTATATACATCTTCAACCTCTGGTACAGGAAACCAATACATTCCTTAACTGCCTCAAATGATGGTGGGGCGGTGCAGCTCTCATTCTAGGACAACGTCATATGATGGCGTCCCAGAACGGCCGCTCTTGCGCGCCCGTGGGGGCGCGCGGCGATCGCAGGGGCGCGCAGCGATCGCGGCCGCACCATGTTGCTAGGACATGGCGCGACCCCGATCTCTGTAAAGAGTTGCATCCGCGGCTCTTTAATCATGTGATCGGATGTGTCCAATCACAGCCAATCCCATGTAAACAAGGAGATTCCGGTAATCGTCTCTCCTCGCCTCACAATGACAGAGTGTGAGGAGAGGAGAGCCGATCAGCGGCATCTCCTCACAGGGGGACATCTAGGGATGTAATGAGGGCACTGATCATCAGTGCCCTCATTACAATAAATAAATACAGTGTCAGAAAACAGTGCCCACCAATGCCAGCATATAGTTCCCACCAGTGGCAGCAATCAGTGCCCACCACTGCCCACAAGTGCCACCAATCAGTGCCCATTAGCGATGCCAGTCAGTGCTGGCAATCAGTGCCACCTATTAGTGCTGCCCATCAATGCCCATCACTGCTGTCGATCAATGCCCATCAGTGTCGCCCATCAGTGCCACCCATCAATGCCCATCAGTGCCCATCTGTACTGCCTATCCGTGGCGCCTATCTGTGCCACCTATCAGTGCCCACCATTGCCACCTATTGGTACCAACCAGTGCCGCCTATCAGTGCCCACCAGTGCCACCCAACAGTGCCCATCAGTGCCGCCTATCAGTGCTACATATCAGTGCCCATAAGTGTGGCATATTAGTGCCTCCTTATCAGTGCCACCTCATCAGTGCCCATAAGTGCCACCTCATCAGTGCCCATAAGTGCCACCTCATCAATGCCCACTAGTTCAGCCTATCAGTGCCCATCAGTGCTGCCTCATCAGCGCACATCAGTGAAGGCGAAAAATTACTTAGTTACAAAATTTACTGACAAAAAAAGTAAAAAACGTTTCTTTTTCCAAATTTTTGGTCTTTTTTTTGTAAAAAATAAAAAACCCAGCAGTGATTAAATACCACCAAAAGAAAGCTCTATTTGTGTGAAGAAAATGATAAAAAACTTGTCTGGGTACAGTTTAGCATGACCATGCAATTGTCAATCAAAGTGCGACAGTGCTGAAAGCTTAAAAATTGCCTGGGCAGGAAGGGAGTGTAAGTGCCAGGTAGGCAAGTGGTTAAATATACTAAGCATGTTTTACAATTATTGCAGGGATGTGCTATCAATAAGTGCATGGTGATGGTGACTGCTGATGTCGCATCACTGTACACCAACATAAACCATAATGGTTTGCAGGCTGTTGAATGTGCTATTAACAAGAGTGATGTTGAGTAATGCACAAAAAAGATTTTTGCTATAAAGCTTAGAGTTTAGTCACAATTATTATTATTTTTGGACAAATTAGGGGGGTAGCAATGGGCACAAAATTTGTGCCCCACGTAGCTAATCTCTATATGGCAAAATGGGATGAGGAGGGGTTGCTACGTAGTCCGCTTAACCCGCGATTAATATTGTATAAGCATTTTAATGACGATTTAATAATATTTAATAATGATGATATAGAGGATTTAAGTACACTCCTATTAAACATGAATAATAATGATCCGATTATTAATCTCACATGGGAAAAAGGTAAAGAGAAAATCTATTTTTTGGATTTGGAAATAGGTATCACCAACCAGAAATTACACACTAAAACCTACTTTAAAGGGAAATTTATATTTCCTGACAGACTTCATGGCAGCCTATGTGTGGGTTAATTCCGCCTCCATTCCAATGCTATAGGACCCTTACATTTGAACTCACCACTATAGACTGCATTCTTTCTTTGTCCTCCTCCAATGGACCTACATTTCGTTTGTTCCTACCTAGCGTCCAGTCGGGATATTTTCTCTGGATTATGGCATACCTGCTGTGCTGTGCCAGTCCAGAGCCCAGCCATGGGTTGGTGAGTGGCTGTTTTACTCAGGCGCAAGATGCCCCAGTGGGGGAGCGGAGGCTGCCTTTTTATGCCTAGGATGGACATCCGTCAAGCTCGGCTGGCAAGGTCTGCTGTTTTTTGCCTTTTCTCCATGGTAGCCGTTCTATGTCTCTCTGTGTTGTCCAGGTCTTCCCCCTTGTAAGCTTTTTATTTTTATCCTTGTGAAGCCTTCTCATGGTGTCTGGAGTGATTCTGCATTCCAGGACACCACAGCACTTCTGGGTTGCTGCCGCCTATATGTTCTGCGCATGCGCAAGGCGTTGGAGCACCCGGCAATCGCACATGCGCCGTTCTGTGGCTCTATACTGTGCAAGCGCAAGCGGATGGTGATGACATCATCCGGGCGGGGAATTTAAAAAGAGCTGTCAGCCTCTGCCTAGTAGGGATTCCTACAGGCAGTGTGCAGCAGCCTCCCCAAAGCCCGGTTCACACGGGACTAGGTAAGCCCCTGTGGAGCAATAGTGTCTTAAAGAGGAAATAATTGGAAGATATATAAAAAAAAGAAAATATATTAATGATATTAAAAAAATATATATAATAAAATATATATAAATAAATTAACAATTTAAAAATATATTTAAGAAAAAAAAAAGAAGGGGGAAAACATTTTGTGCCTTTTTTTTTCATTACCATGTTGTTCTAAGCGATATCTACATATTGCCGCAATCCCGTGCGATTACTTCCTCAAGTTTTGACGCTTCGTCCAGGAGTCATGGGCAGGTCACCGCCTTCGTGCGGCCAACCCTCTCACACAAGGTATGTGCAGATGAGGGGGTGGGGCTGAGAGTCTTTCCCGTTGGTTGAGAATGCGTTAACATCAAATCTGGATCCCCTTGTTTTTTATCTTCTTCAGCCCTTCCAGATCAGACCGCAAAATCATGGTTCAGGAAGACAGAGACCTTGCCAGGCCGCAACATCACCATTCATCTTCCAGGTCCCGACGTGATTCTCTGTCTAGGACCCAACAGCAGAGGAAATGTTCCCATTCCTCCTCCAATCAAAAGAGATGTCCCCATTCCTCCTCCAATCAGAGGAGATGTTCCCATTCCTCCTCTAGTCACCGCACCCACCGCCATGACAGCAGCTCTGAATGCAGAGCCTGCTGGGGATGTGGAACACGAGGTCCGGAGGGCAAGTCACTATGTGACCCATGTTTGGCCCAGGCGGTTGGAGGAAAAGATACGGAAAACCAACAGATGGAGTCTCTTGTCAAGCGTGTGGTCCAACAGTCCCTAATAGAGTGGGGTACGACCCATACGTGGAGCCAGTATCTCTATCTGGCTCCCTGGCTGACGAGGCCCAGGAGGATCCAGGCCCATTCCAGCCCTACGATGCTTCTCCCGGATCTTCGGACAGCAAGGAGAGGCCTCGACTTTGCTCTTGTTCCCCCACTAGTTAAAGCGGTCAAAGAGGCCCTGAAGTGGGATGACCCTTCTACTCCACCGGCTAAACAAAGGAAATTCTTTAAACACTTGGGGAAAGAACGTTCTAACTTTCTGCTCCTTTCAGATTTGAAGGATGTCATTGACAAGGAGTGGAGCAAAATAGACAAGAAAACTTCTATGTCATGTAAAACCTCCAGATTATATCCCTTCAGGCAGAAGAAGTAAAACATCTGGAAAACGCTCCCCTCAAGGATGCAGCTCTAATGCCTCTGGCGAAACACGTTACTCTTCCCGTGGAAGATGCAGTATGCTTCAAGGACGGTCTCAAGAGAAGGATAGACTAAGACCTCAAGAATATATATGGGCTAGCCGGTATGGCTTGCAGGCCCGCCCTGGCCCTAGTGGCTATGTCCAAGGCTATGAAATCTTGGACAGAGAATGTGGACTCGGTACTCAGAGAGGTTACAGAAGAATAAGCCACAGGCTTGGCAGTCCAGGAACTAAAGCTGACAGTGGCCTTCCTGGGGGAGGCTTCTATCTATCTTATCCACCTGTTGGCCAGGACTATGCTGTCTTTGGTCACGGCTAAGCGGGCCCTGTGGTTACGGCCCTGGGTTGCTGACCCGGCATCTAAGCAAGCCTGATGTAGGATCCCCTTTGAAGGCTCCTCGCTATTTGGTAACAGGCTGGACAGCGCTATAGCCTGGGCCACCGGTGGGAAGTCGGGCTTCCTACCACAGGATAGGCATCTGTTTGGTCAGAAGAGACCTCAATTTAGAAGCTGCAGTACCAAGCATTTAAGGGAAGCACGCTCCTACAGGCCCGGTCCGGACTTCAGAAGAAATTGGAACAGAGGGCAGGCTCCTTTTTGGAAGTCCACTAAAAATCAGGCGTCCAGTGGACGTGAGCCAGCTAAGTCATTTTGAGATTGGGCCCACCCAGGCAGGTCTGGTTGAGGCTTGTTTACTTCTTTTCCGGCACATCTGGGTGGCCTCAATCTCGGATCACTGGACCATCAAGACAGTATCCTCAGGCCACACATGGTCCTTCACTAGTTTTCCTCCCCTCAGATTTATTGCCACCCTGCTTCTACGGTCGGAAGAAAAGAAGCAGGTGTTGCTAGCCTACGTAGATTTGCTGAAAACACAAGGAGCAGTGGTACCGCTCCCAAAGGATGAAGAGTTCCAAGGGGTGTACTCCCCCCTCTTCTTAGTTCAGAAAAAAAACAGTTCATGGCATCCAGTGATAGATCTAACTTACCTCAACAAATTCATAAAGTACAAAAGGTTCAAAATGGAGACCCTGTCTACCATCCAACAAGCTGTGCAGCCAGGCGACTGGCTAATCTCAATCGACCTAAAAGATACTTATTTCCATGTGCCTGTGGCAGAGGAATTCCGCAAATACATCCGGTTCCAAGTCGGGCAAGAACATCTGCTGTTTACCTGCCTCCCTTTCGGGCTGACAACTTCACCCTGAGTCTTTTTAAAGGTTCTACTGGCCGTGGTGGCCCTCATCAGAACAAGAGGGATACGCTTGTACCATTACCTCGATGACCTCCTGTTGCTGTCCCTGGACAGGGAGCAATTGTTGATCCACAGAGAGAAGGTTATCTCCACACTGGTCGTCTTCGGGTGGCTTCTAAACCTGGAGAAAAGCCATCTAGTACCAGTCCAGTGCCTGATCTACTTGGGGGCCCAGTTAGACAGAGTGGAAAACCCCATCTCTCTTCCTGCGGAGAAAATTCCAGTTATCCGTGAGAGAATTTCTCGGGCTTTGAACGCCTCACACCTGAGGGCCTCACAGTGCCTAAAGATTATCGGCACAATGGTCTCTACGACTCCCATGGTCAAATGGTCTCTGTGGAGGTTACGTCCATTTCAGACAGGGTTCCTTCGGCAATGGAATTTGAGGGACATCAATCAGTACATTCGTATAACATCAGTGATGAGGAACAGCCTCTTCTGGTGGCTCCAGCACAACAAAATTGCTCACTTGCCACTTCATCGCTCCCGTCTCGTGGGGCACGGTCACAACCAATGCCAGCGCTGCTGGATGGGGAGCCCTGTGCAGGTCAGAACTTGTACAAGGTGAGTGGGATGCTCGTCTCCACAATCAAGGCTCAAACGTCCTGGAACTTCAGGCAGCCTGGTGTGCCCTTCAAGCCTTCTCTCATCTCCTGAAAGGGGAGTCAGTGGTTCTGAAGATGGACAACATCACAGCGGTCTCCTATGTGAGGGGACAAGGGGGCACTCAAAGCTCCACTCTTCTCCAAGAGGTCGAACCCATCATGTCTTGGGCCCAGAAAAACCTTGTCCAAATCTCAGTAGTCTTCATCCCCGGAGCCCAGAACTTCCAGGTGAATTTTCTGTCCCGCACACAGCTGGACAACAACGAGTGGTCCCTTCATGTGCAGATGTTCGAGTGGATCCTGTCCTTGGGGGTCGACCCCAAAGTGGATCTATTTGCATCCCCCTGCAACTTCAAGGTTGAGAAGTATTACACTCGAGTCCGTTGCAGTCAGGCCTTCGGAATAGATGCCTTGACAGATCAGTGGAGATTCAACAGGGCATACGCCTTTCCCCCACTACGATCATCCTCAAATTCTTTCAGAGACTTCAAGTGGAAGCGGTCGAGGTGGCGGTGATTGCGCCTTACTAGCCAAACAGGCCTTGGTTTCCCCTCCTGACCTGGTGCCTCTTCCTCTCAGGCTGGACCTTCTTTCTCAGGGGGCAGTCCTGCACCCTTGTGCGGCATTACTGAGACTGATGGTCTGGTTATTGAGAGGGAGAGGCTGGAATCCCTCGGGTGTGCCTCAAGAGTGATTTCTACTCTCATGAGCTCAAGAAAGGCGAGCACAAATAAAATATATAAGAGAATATGGGCCAAGTTTATCGAATTTTCATCCACTACTGCCAGATCAGTTAGGGATCCAGAGATTCAAGATATCCTCAGCTTTCTTCAATCCGGCCTAGACCTGTCTCTATCCCTCTGCTCTCTTAGAGTCCATGTCTCAGTTTTATCGGCCTTCTCTGAAACATCATGGGTTGTTCACCCGCTAATCCGACAATTCTTTTGTGGGGCATCAAGACTCAGACCCCAAAGGAGACCAAGATTCCCCAAATGTGATCTTCCCCTCGTTCTCGACTCATTGTCCGGACTCAGTGTCACAGGGTCTACCCCGCTTTCTATCAAAGACCTTTCTGCAAAAGTCGCCTTCTTGGTCGCTATCACTTCGGCCAAGAGGGTCCCTGAGATTGGCTCCTTGGGTCATGAAGAACCATTCCTGACTTTTTTTCCAGACCGGGTGGTCCTCATCCCGATGCTTGGCTCAAATCCAAAAGTCACTTCAGCGTTCCATGAGAACCAAGAAATCATCCTGCATACATTCAGGTCTCCGGGGTCTACCGAGGTTCATCCTCTGTATATTGGCGAAATACTGAAGGAATACCCAGGAAGAGCTACTTCCTCCTTTAGACGCTCTGAATACCTGTTCCTGGATGGAGAAATGAAAAAAAAATAAGAGTAATGGATAGGGAATCAATAATCATTATTAAGGGGCCAAGGGAGGAAAAAGGGGATATGGGTAATACATTCATTTTAGATTATAATATTCAGTTTAAGGCCATTGAAAATATCGTTAACAAGTATTGGCAGGTTTTGAAACAAGATAGGGTTATTGGGCAAGTGTTGCACGATAACCCCTAAAAGCCCCTAATCTTAGGGACAAGATCATTAGGAATGTGGTTGAGCCTCCTGAGATAATCACTTTGAGTTTTTGGCATATAAAGAGTTTCGGTCATTGCTATAGCTGTGTTAGAGTCCCTAAGAACATTAGAAAGAGGAAAACTTTTGTTAACCCTCATACATCCAAGTCCTACACTATTAGGGACTTTATATCATGTAACACTATAGGTGTTATTTATGCTTTCCAATGCCCTTGCAACCTTTTATATATTGTGAGAACAAAAAGACAGTTAGGAACGTACATAATAAGGATTATATGGGATTACAATTTTGGTCTTTAGAAGCCCCCCAAGAAACATTGGAGGGGTGTCAATTATGTCCATGAGCTCAGTAAAAGGGAGTCTTGATGGATTCACCAGCTGGGATCTCTTATGCCAGGTGGTTTGAATAAAGATTTTGATCTAGAGGGTTTTAGCAATCAATAAAAAGATGGATGGAGAAAAATGGGTGTTTTTTTTGTATTGTTCAACTGTATGTTTGCATGTTATAGTTTATGGTCCAAGGAGTATGTTTTTAATCATATATGCAGTATTTGGAATAAGTTATCGATATATTGTCATATTATGATTTTTTAACAATTCAATATAATATATATATATATATATATATATATATATATATATGTATTCTATTTTGTTCTTTAAATACAATATCATTTATATAAATTTTATTTAATTATTTTTTATTCATGTATATACATTTTGTTATGGTGTGATGCGATGTTCATACCACTGTACATTATAATAGACAGTATGAGTGATATATGGGTTTTGAAATGTATTCTGTTTCAAGATTGATGGAGTTTAGCTAGGTGGCAAGGCCTCTTGGATCACACAAGGCGAGCTGTAGTCATTTGTTTATATAAAGTGATTGTTTTTCTTCAATGTTATGCTATATTATATAGCGATTTACGTATAGACCACAACAAAATGGCAGCGCCCATATACTTCAGGAAAATGGCGTCCGTCATTATAAATTGATTGACAGCCCACACGTCCATTAGAAATCCTCCCGAAGAACACATGTGACCCTGTGTCAACACGCGTAGGGGAGGGGCACAGACAATTACGTTACTAGTTAACTTGTACCATTCAGTCCACGGTTTCCAACGAGAACACATTTTTTGGTAGTTACCTTGTGTGTGACGCAGCAAACATTATCTCGTATGTGGCGTGTGTATTGGTCATCTTAACGACCTCATTCAACAATGGCACTACATAATCCTTACAATGTCTCATTATTGACAGCCTGGTGCTCAATAGTATATGGATCACTATAAGTCTTAAGGATGTAGGGATTGATTCTATGCCTAAGGATAGGATAGCCAGACCTGCAGTTAGGGGAACCGTAACTCTAGGATTTGCGACATTAATTTGAAGACCCTAGCCCAGAAGGCATGTATAGGTGGGCTGGACCATAGTATATGATAGTATATGACATAGCGTGCCTTTAGATCCACAGTTTCTCCAAGGGGAGATGTCTGGATATCAAATTTTGACATTCTAAAAGGTGTCAAATACCAGCGAAGTTGTATTTTTGGGGTTAATTCCCATAAGTTGACGCTAGTTGTTGCTGCATAAGTTGTATCGAGTGCTTTTTGCCATTGCTCTGAGGTATAGGAAGCAACTAGGTCTTGCTCCCATGCCTTAATATCAGAGGATTTAGTAAATACCATATTATTATTCAGTGTATTGTAGAATAGAGAAATACCCTAAATATTAATGGAGGGTTTGGTGAAGAATAAAGCAATCCTCCATGGTAGTAAGGTAGCGGTATGGGGATTGGCATGAAGGAAGTGGATAATCTGAATATACCTGTATTGGTCAGAATCTTCTAGGCCATAGTCTATCTGTACAGCCCTGAATGTTTTTAATGTAGGGCCCATCATAAGGTCAGCTATTATTGTTAGTCCTTTAGCTACGAAGTGTGATATATGTAGACCTGGCATGATCATGGGTAAACTAGAGATGAGAAGTGAAAGGGCCAGGGTATTGTAGTAGAATCCCCAAACTGCATAACCAAAAGTGTTTTCCAAGCTTGAAGTGAGACTATTATAGTGGGGAATAGGCCAGTTGTTGTGTATAATAAACCTTTTTAAAAAGATATATAAGCACTATTAGTTTTTTCTCTATTCAATATTTGGCTGACACCGGCCATCTGGGAGTAAGGAGTGGACAGGAGATCTGGAGCTGCCACAGAATAGCCTAGGAGAGGCTAAAAAGCTGTAACTGTCTGCAAAAGGAACCCCAACGCCACCTTATCTCCTCTTCCTATACATTATTGTTTCCACAGCAACCTTATGCCGCGTACACACGTGCGGACTTTTGCCGGCGGACTTAGTCCAGCGGACAATCCCGCCGGACTTTCCAGCTGGGTCCGCTGGACTTTCCGAGCGTGTGGACTTGCCCACACACACACAGACTTCTCCGGCGGATAATCCGCCGGCCAAAAGTCCGCGGGACTTTTGAAAATGAACGGACTTGCCCACACACAGAGCAGTCCGTTCATTTCGAACGTAACTTCAGGTTACGTAGCTAGCGTAGGCAGTACATGCCGCCGCGCTAGCTCCGTGACCTGGCATGGATTTAAAGGGAATCCCCCCCAAATCCATGTCAGACCCTCATCCGAGCACGCAGCCTGGCAGGCCAGGAAAGGGGTGGGGACGAACGAGCGCCCCCCCTCCTGAGCCGTACCAGGCCGCGTGCCCTCAACATGGGGGGTGCCCTGGGGAAAGGGGGGCCGTGCGGCCCCCCCACCCCAAAGCACCTTGTCCCCATGTTGATGAGGACAAGGGCCTCTTCCCGACAACCCTGGCCGTTGGTTGTCAGGGTCTGCGGGCGGGGGCTTATCGGCATCTGGGAGCCCCCTTTAATAAGGGGGCCCCCAGATACCGGCCCCCCCACCCTATGTGAATGAGTATGGGGTACGATGTACCCCTACCCATTCACCTAAGGTGTAAAATGTAAAGTACAAAAACACACACACTTTTGAAAAAATAGTTTATTGCACTGCTCCGGGGGTCTTCTTCCGTCTTGGGGTCTTCTCGCCGGACTCCTCCGCTCTCTTCTGCTCTTTTACCTAGCTCTTTCATGAGCGGAGGAGTCCGGCTACCTTCTTCGTCGTCGCCGCCATCTTCTGAGGGTCTCGATCCGCCTTCGGGGGTCTTCCGGGGGTCTCTTCTGTTCTTGCGGCAGTCGTCGTCTTCCGCGCCGCCGGCGCCGCCTTCTTCTTCTTGTCCTTCTTCTTGTTCTTCTTCTTCCGATGTTGACCCGACGCTCTCTCTGCCCGGAATGCCTGTGCCGCGCTGTGCTGGGACTTATATAGGGACATGGGGACATGGTCACATGCTCATGTCACATGGTGACCCCGCCCCCCTGTGATGTCACAGTCCCGGAGGATGCTGGGACTGTGACATCACAAGGGGGCGGGGTCACCATGTGACATGAGCATGTGACCCTGTCCCCATGTCCCTATATAAGTCCCAGCGCAGCGCGCCTCTGCCATTCCGGGCAGAGACAGCGACGGGTCAACATCGGAAGAAGAAGAAGAACAAGAAGAAGGCCAAGAAGAAGAAGAAGGCGCCGGCGGCGCGGAAGACGACGACCACCGCAAGAACAGAAGAGACCCCCGGAAGACCCCGGAAGACCCCCGAAGGCGGATCGAGACCCCCAGACGGCGGCGACGACGAAGAAGGTAGCCGGACTCCTCCCATCGTGAAAGAGCTAGGTAAAAGAGCAGAAGAGAGCGGAGGAGTCCGGCGAGAAGACCCCCAAGACGGAAGAAGACCCCCGGAGCAGTGCAATAAACTATTTTTTCAAAAGTGTGTGTGTTTTTGTACTTTACATTTTACACCTTAGGTGAATGGGTAGGGGTACATCGTACCCCATACTCATTCACATAGGGTGGGGGGCCGGTATCTGGGGGCCCCCTTATTAAAGGGGGCTCCCAGATGCCGATAAGCCCCCGCCCGCAGACCCCGACAACCAACGGCCAGGGTTGTCGGGAAGAGGCCCTTGTCCTCATCAACATGGGGACAAGGTGCTTTGGGGTGGGGGCCGTACGGCCCCCCCTTTCCCCAGGGCACCCCCCATGTTGAGGGCACGCGGTCTGGTACGGCTCAGGAGGGGGGGGGGGGGGCGCGCGTTCGTCCCCACCCCTTTCCTGGCCTGCCAGGCTGCGTGCTCGGATGAGGGTCTGACATGGATTTGGGGGGAACCCCAACGCCGTTTTTTCGGCGTGGGGAGTCCCTTTAAATCCATGCCAGGTCACGGAGCTAGCGCGGCGGCATTTACTGCCTACGCTAGCTGCGTAACCTGAAGTCACGTGCTAAATGAACGGACTTGCCGATGAGCGGCAAGTCCGTTCATTTCAAAAGTCCTGCGGACTTGCCTACTAACGGCGGGATTGTCCGCCGGACTGCCAAGTCCAGCGGATAATTTTAAAACCAAACTTAAAACTTTGGCGCCAAAAAGTCCGCCGGACTTTGGCGCCAAAAAGTCCGCCGGCGCCTACACACGAGGGGATTATCCGCTGGACTTCAGTCCAGAGGATAATCCCGCGGGATTGTCCCTTCGTGTGTTGGCGGCCTTACACTGATCATTGGAGTATCGCTAAATGGCACAAAGATCTTTCATTACATATTCCTGATAACCACTGGGACTCCATATACACAATCACCCATAAAGGTTCCTTGAATGTTTGTGTACAGGAAAACGCCTTTAAAATTCTCTCAAGATGGTATAATACACCTTCTAAGCTACACCAATTCTACCCCTCCCTTTCACCCATGTGCTGGAGATGTGGTACAGATCTAGGGACATTGTTGCATATTTGGTGGTCCTGCACCAAAATACAACCCTTCTGGAAAAAGGTGCATAGACTCATACAAGATATCACATCTTATAAACTGGAATACTCCCCAGCTCAATTTATGTTACACTATCCAGCTCACTCCATGCGCACATATTTCCGTTCCTTGCCCATGCACATGATTATGTCGGCAAATATGTGTATCCCCCGAAACTGGAGCTCTACTCTTCCACCAACGGTCAAAGATTGGTTTATTCGTATTCAAAAAACAGCTGAAATGGAAGAAATTATACATCAAGCCAAAGAAACGCAATTTAAATTCAACCAAACTTGGTCTTGCTGGACACAATTCACCACTACCCAAGAATTTCAATCTTTACAGGATGATACTCTTCTATCCCACAGCTCCCTTCCCGATACTTAATGTGTAGCTGGTCTACACATTTCCCTCCTGGTCCTTTGGCTCGGCTTAACATGTTACCTGTCCTCCCCTCCCTTATCTTCCCTCACCTTAGGTTCCCCTTTCCTATTATTAACATTTAGGATAGGATATATCTATTAGTTTAACTTGTCTTATGTATTGGGTCATTCTATGACTTGTCTTATGTATTGGGTCATTCTATGACTTGTCGATAGCGATACAAGCAATTGTTTAAATGCCAAGTGTGTCCACACCAGTCTCCATTATCTCTTACCTTTTCAGCCTTTTCCATTCTCTCTCTTATGTTAGGACTTCATATCAATTCACATACATACCTTACAGCTCCATCTCTGTCATAAGTTTAATCCCATTTTGGGTATCTAGATATAGAATTCCTTCCCATACTAGCAGTTTTGTACTCTTGAGCTTTAGAGATAATAATATTTGTCTACATTTTATCATTTATAGACACAGATCTATTTTGTTCTTTTTGGTGAGCATCCCATACATCCCCAGATGTTACAAGTAGTGTTTTATGTCCATGCTTTATTATTTTACGTTATGATGTGTTTCCTTTCTGTACACTAATATTAGAAATTTATGTACAGCCATGTATATGCTTGAGTTCATTACGTTCTGTAACACATAAATTCCATATATTGATTCTGATTGGATGTTACTCCATGTTTGTAATATCTGTATACTTGTTTTATGCTCAATAAAAACTTTTGAAAAAAAAAAAAAAAAAGCTGTAACTGACCCTACTTAGGTGGTGGTCGCATTGCTTCAGGTGAGATTACTCCTGAAGGGGGGGGAGAACCTGCAGTAACTCACATCTACACTATCTTTGAGCACTAAGCAGTGGATTGAATTTCAGCATCACTGTGAAACACACTAGTGTGGGACATTTTATTCTAGTCAAGTTCTACTTTTTATTTTTTACTTTACTTTTTGCATGAACACTGTTTTCACTATATTTACTTTCTATGGATTTTTGATGTAATATTATTTTTTTGTCAGCAATTTTTATTATTGATCTGTATGATTGTTTAGATATCTTCACAGCACTTTACAATTGGAATATATTGTGTTTTAGGTTAATATAGCATTGCACATTTGTATATGGTTATAAATCACTGTTATGTTTTATAGAGTTTATGTGTAATTATCAGTGTGGTCACACTATTGTTTGTTATACCTGAAAGTTTTTTCTTAGCGACTGGACTAGAATAAGGAAGTTTATTAGCCAATAGCTGCCCTAGCGTCGTTGTTTGTCCGTCTAGCACACAGACGAGCAGATTTTTCATTAGGAACTGGGTCCGGTGGAGTTCCGGCTGAAAAATTTGAAGCATGTTCTATTTCTAAAGTCTGTCAGATTTTTCGACAGCAAAAGTCCAATGGAGCCCACACACGATCGAATTGTGTCTTTGCTGTCGAAAAGTCCGGTCGTGTGTACGCGGCATTAGATGTCTGCTAATTTCTGGGTTATGTCAACTAAATCTGGCATTATGTCAAATGAAAATAAAATAGTGGCTGTTGCAATTTTTTTATGTCACACATTTTTAAAATTTCCCTCCCCACTGTCTGTGATTGATAGCAGTTGGAGCCAATGGCTCCCGCTTCTGTGTCTGAGCCAAAGAGAAGGGAGAGAGATGAGAGAGCCTCTGCTCTACTGCACATCGCTGGATCTGACTCAGATACATATAAGGAGGAGCTGGACAAACAAGGTCTTTTATCCTAAAGTGGTTGTAAACTTGTAAATCTGTAGGGTTTACTTATCTCTCTCCAAAGCTCTAAGTGTTGTATCTGGTGCTTTGTTCCTCTGTTATCATCATGAGTCACTTCTGAGAAGTTTTCCCAACATATAAGGGGGGGGGATTGCTCAGAACAGAGCTTGTCTATTCAGAACACAGTTCTTCTGCTGTGTGGAGGGGAGTATGGTTATTTCCTCCAATCAGCTCTTACACAGTGTAACTGCAGTCTCTCCACCCCTCCTCTGTGCTCCTGACAGATGAAGAAAGATTTTTTTAACACAATCTGCCCCTTTGAGGGGGTGTAGAGAGGAGAAGACAGCAGATAAACAAGTAAAACCTATGTGGTAAGATTTGTTCCATCTCTGTGTATCATCTGAGGCTGTTGCCTTCACTGGGTATATGTGAGGGTTTACAACCACTTTAATGCAGAGAATGCATTAAGGTAAGAAACCTTCAGGCTTTAGAGCCACTTTAACTTTATTGCTATAACAAAGGGTGAACAAGCCCTTTGTGATAGCTTTAAGCAGTTATATGTACTCTTTAGGGAGAGATTAGAGGTCTATTATTGATAGCTGCCATTGTGCTTTTGCTGGGTGTCCTGTGTGTACATGTGCCTTCCCACCAGGCGATCCTGCCCCTAATTTATCCACTGCTATATGTGCTCCAACTTGGAGAATCTAAAATATAGAGTAAGGCTACTTTCAGACTGGGGCCAGCGCCGTCGGTGGTAAATCGGCGATATTTTTAGCACCGCTTTACCTTCGTTTTAGCGGTGCTAGCGGGGAAGTTTTAACGGGCGAAAAGGGGTTTGGCGGCTTCTTGAACTAATGGGCTAAGCCCAAACCCTGGAAAAACAACCCCACACCATAATTCCCCTTCCACAAAATGATTTGGATCAGTGCACAAAGCTAGGTCTATAAAGACATGGATGAGTGAGTTTGGCGTGGAGGAATTTGACTGGCCTGGCCAAAGTCCTAACCTCAACCCGAGCATCTTTGGGATGCGAGCCAGGCCTTCTCGTCCAACATCAGTGCCTGACCTGTGGCATCAGTGCCACAAATGCGCTTCTGGAAGAATGGTCAAACATTCCCATAGACAGACACTCCTAAATTTTGTGGACAGCCTTCCCAGAAGAGTTGAAGCTGTTATAGCTGCAAAGAATGGGCCAACTCATTATTGAACCCTACGGACTAAGACTGGGATACCATTAAAGTTCATGTGCGTGTAAAAGCAGGTATCCCAATACTTTTGACAATATAGTGTGATATATATATATATATATATATATATATATATATATATATATAATATATATATACCAATTGGGGGGGGCTGCACCTCCCTATAGTTCCACAATAAGGGCATTCGGCCAGCATATTCCTCTCTGCTTTGTAATATAAAGCGTCACTCCAAAATGCCTATATGTTATTATATAAAATGTTTATTTTTTTCAGGATGTATTTTCTACTAAGGTTGCTATGTTTCATTCACTTCTTTCTGTGACCTGTTTCTGGCTGTGTAGACATTTAAATTGAATCAAAATTACCCCTAATTTACTGTAAACGTGATGAAGGTTGGGGATGCCTGAAACCATCTCCCTGGTATACGTTCCTATGTACTACATAAAGTGGAAAAATAAAATGTGATATTCAGCATTTTGGAGTTCAATGTCTTTTCTTGTGAATATACAGTATCTCACAAAAGTGAGTTCACCCCTCACGTTTTTGTAAATATTTTATTATATCTTTTCATGTGACAACACTGAAGAAATTACACTTTGCTACAATGTAAAGTAGTGAGTGTACAGTTTGTATAACAGTGTAAATTTTCTGTCCCCTCAAAATAACTCAACACACAGCCATTAATGTCTAAACCGCTGGCAACAAAAGTGAGTACACCCCTAAGTGAAAATGTCAAAATTGGGCCCAAAGTGTCAATATTTTGTGTGGCCACCATTGTTTTCCAGCACTGCCTTAAAGTGGACGTAAACCCCAAAAATATATATATATATATATATATATATTTTTGATGTCATAATGTAGAGAATATGATTTCCTTTCATTTGAGCCCAGTCTTGCCACACAGATTTACTCCAGCGCTGATAAATCCTCTTTTATTATTTAGTTAGAAATATCTTAACAAAGTGCTGGAAAACTTTGTCAAAAACGCCCCCTTGCTGTGAGTGACAGGTGATTTACATATCTCATGCAAAAGCCTGAGACAGGCACAGACCACAGATCCACAGACCAGAGTGAAAGAAAATGTATTCTCGAGTGAACAGCAAGAAGAATATAGGGGAGATGTATGTAGTCATAGTTGGGCAGAGTAGAACATCCAGTGATCTGATGATTGTTATAGTGCAGTGTGTGTGTGTCTGAGGTCACCTGATCACAGATAACATTCCTTTCCATCACCCAGGATTTGTTATGTGGAGGAGGGGTGAATTTCTCACTTTTTATAATTACACAGGATGTGCCTGTCTCAGGCTAGTGCATGATATGTAAATCACCTGTCACTTACAGCAAGGGGGCGTTTTTGACAACGTTTTCAGCACTTTGTCAAGATATTTCTTTTTTTTTTAATTTAAATCTTTGTTCAACTTTTTGCACTTTACAATTATAACACATTATATTACAGAAGCATACAATAAAACATTATCTTCAGAGCCGTTAGGCCCGGTCTCTTGCTACGACTGACTTGTATACCTTATGTATCGTGGTTTTCCCTTACCCCCTTCCCCCCTCCCTCTCCACCCCCTACTCCCCTCTCTCGTCCCCTCCCCTCCTCCCCCCCAGTGTATTAATACCTTGTATTTAAATGCTCTCTATCACCTTTTTACTGCAGAAGTGGAACGAAATCCACAGGCACTACTATAATGTGCCTTCTACTGTCTTAGCGAGGTGTTGTCTTTTCTCTTTCTCATTTTTTTGACAACCATGGGCTCCACATCCTCTCGAATTCTTTAAGGTTTCCTCTTTTTAGGTATGTTGTTCTTTCCCGACATAGGGTCTCGTTTATTGTATTGATCCAGCTATTCACTGTGGGGGGCTCTTTTGATTGCCAGTACATTGCAATCAGTTTCCTGGCCTGGAACATGCTTCTTAGAATTGCAACCGTAGTGCTCTTCCTCTCTCCCCTTTCTCTTCTAAATCCCAAAACACACACCAAGGCCTCCTTTTCTAATTTAACTGCATATACATCTCTTAAAGTATTGGTCACCCCTTCCCAGTATCGGAATAATTTTGGGCACTTCCACATCATGTGCAGGAGGTCGCCGACCCCCTGGCATCTTGGGCATTTGTCATCTACTCTCCTGCCAAACTTGAACAACCGTTTAGGTGTATAATAGGCCCTATTGACCAGCATCAGATGGGATATCCTTTGCGGGGGGGAAACTGATATGGCGGGGGCCATTTCTAATATTCTTTTCCACTGGTCATTTGATATAACACCCATATCTTCCTCCCATTTCAGTTTTACATTATGAAGTACACTTTCTGGGTTCATTTTATGGGTTATCTGTCCATATATCTCTGATATCAATCGCTTCGTAGAGCCTAAGTGTAGTATGTATTGCCATAGGTGAGTCTCATTGCATATCGGAGGAGAACCCGGAAACTGAGCGTCGAGGGCATGTCTTATTTGCATATAGAAAAAAAATGATTCCTGTGTTATATTAAATTCATCTACCAGCTCGTTGAATTTTTTAATTCTATTGCCGTTGTATAGTTGTCTAAATCTTTTGATTCCCTGTTGTTCCCATTCTCTATTTTTCCCCACCTGAAGGACTTCTTTTAAGTTATTGTTATCCCATAGGGGAGTATGATCAGACATTCCATTATAGCCCATTTTTAATTACTGTCCAGAGTTTAACTAGCATTTCTATTGTGGGGTATCTAACTCGGAAAGAGTCCGCCTCTAATGCTTCTATAATGGTGCTATGTTTGGACTCCGCCACTATTATTTTCCCATTTGGGTCCCCCCCCTCTAAGTCCCCACATCCCCTGAGTTGCAATTGGGAGGACCAGAAGTAGCATTCTGGGCGTGGGACGGCGAATCCCCCTGCCCCTACCGGTAGTTGAAGGGTACCGAGACGAATTCTAGCCTGGCCTCCCTTCCAGATTAATTCCCTGAATAGGGTCTCAATTTTTTGGAACCACTTTCTGTCTATCCATATCGGGGAGTTGTGGAGTATGTACAGGAGTTGTGGCATCCATATCATTTTAATTAACCCGCATCTCCCCGCAACCGACAGAGGAAAGTGCCTCCAGATCGAAATTTTCCTCTTAAACTTAGACAGCAACGGTACAAGATTTTTACATAGATACTGATTGGGGTCCTTTGTTAACGTTATCCCTAAGTATTTCATCGTGTCTACAACCTTTATCTGGGGTGCTCCTGATATTATTGGGTTACTGATAGCATCTATGGGTAGGATTTCCGATTTGTCCCTGTTTGTAACTAAGCCGGAAAACCTGCCAAATTCCTCCACCACCCCAAGGGCGTTTGTCAGTGAGTTATCGGTGTCTCCTAAAAACAGCAGAACATCATCTGCGTATAGTGCGATTTTTTCTTCTTTCCCTACCTTTTTACAGAAACCGCTTATATCAGGGTTTGTTCTTATTGCAATGGCCAGCGGTTCCATTGCCAGGGCGAAGAGCAGGGGTGATAGAGGACACCCCTGCCTTGTCCCTCTCTCTAGTTCAAACGCCTCTGATGTTACGTTGTTAATTTTTAACCTGGCTATAGGTTTCTCATACAGCATTTTTATCCACCTGGTGAATGAGGGACCAAATCCGAAGCCTTCCAATACTCTCCAAAAATATATCCACTCTATACTATCGAAGGCCTTGGTCACATCTAATGTCATTATCGCCCTTGGTCCCCCATTCACCACCGGGTCTTGTATGTTCAGAAAAGCCCTTCTAATGTTGATACTTGTCGAACGGCCCGATATGAATCCTGTCTGGTCTGTGTGAATTATTCTTGTCATGATTTTATTTAGCCTGGTTGCCAGGACCTTGGCCAGAATCTTTGCGTCAGAGCAAAGGAGAGATATCGGTCTATATGCCGCGGCTTCCAATGGGTCTTTTCCCTCTTTTAACAGGACTATTAGCGTTGCCTCTAGCATTGAGGCCGGTAGACCTCCCTCCCTGAACGCCTCCTCCAATGTATTTAATAATTCGGGTAGCAAGACTTCACCATATTGCTTGTATGTCTCTATTGGGAGACCATCCGGGCCGGGGGATTTCTGGTTAGCCATATTTCCCACTGCCTGTTGCAGCTCCACTAGGCTTATTGGAGTCTCAAGTTCTTCTCTCTCCTCCGGTGTGATACATGGAATCTCCAATCCCCGCAGGAAATCGTCCATCGATCTCTCTGCTCCAGCCTTTTGGGATGTGTAGAGGTTTTTATAGAAGGCTCTAAAATGCTGGACTATTCCTGCGGTATTGGAGATAATTTCTCCTCCCTCTCCTCTTATAGCCTGAATGGTTGACGGTGGTGCATTGGACTTTACTAGCCGCGCAAGCATCCTCCCCACGCTCTCCCCCTCTGCGAAGGACGCCTGCGGCTGAAGGAGTCTATTTGTTTCGACCTTCCTCATAATTACCAATTTATGTTCCTGTTGCTTATCCAACCACATTTTTTTCTTTGCGTCTGTCGCATCTATTATATATTGGTGTTCTGCACTTAATGTCTCCCGTTGGGATCTTTCCTCCTCTGCTCTAGCGTCTTTGTTAAATTTTGCTATTTGTTGGATCAGTGCCCCTCTTAAAAATGCTTTTAGGGTGTCCCATATTATTCTTGGCCGCGCCGTACCTGAGTTAAATTCCAAGAATTCTCTTAATCTGGGTAACACCCCGTCTGCCTCCTTAATTAGTTCATACCAACTAGGGTTTATTTTCCACTCTCGCCGATTTTGTTTTTCCCCTATTTTTACTGTCGTTATTATTAGAGAGTGATCAGATATTCCCCTAGGCCGGAATACAATGTTTTCTATAATTTGTGACGCTCTCTCGTTCCCGAGGACCAAATCTATCCTCGAGAGAGTAGAGTAGGTAGCGGAGTAACATGTGTATTGCCGGGCTGTGGGGTTACGTATCCTCCAAATATCAATTAGTCCCATTTCCTCTATAAATTGGGTCAACTTACATTTACATTTTTTTTGTAGAAGCGGAAGTTCTATGTACGGGGAACCTATCTAGGTCTCTATCCGGAGCTTCGTTAAAATCTCCTACTACCAAGACCGGTACCTCGCCTTTGTCCAGGAGAAAATCATTCAGTCTAAGTATAACTTCTAATTTAAATGGTGGGGGAATGTAAACATTCGCCAGTACACATGTAACCCCCTCTATCACAAAATACAGGAAAATATACCTCCCATGCTCGTCTATGCTGATCTGTCTACAGGAGAAGTTCGACCCCGCCCTCACCAGTATGCTTACCCCTCTGCTGTATGAGGAGTACACTGAATGATACTGGCAGTGATATTTCCTGCTTTGCAGGAGGGGTGCAGTTTGTTTGGTCAAATGAGTCTCCTGCAGACAGATCAGTCCCACCCCACAGTTTTCCAATGTCGAAAAAATTGCTGCTCTCTTAGCTGACGTCCCCATTCCTCTAACATTCCATGTGGCTACTTTCAAAACCATCCTCTTTTCTTTCTTTTTTTTTTCATGGGGTGAATTAACTGCCCCTTTCGAACTGAATAACTCTCCATCAATACGCTCGAGATTTCCACAGTAGTAAAAAAGGAAGAAGAAAGAAGGGCAAAAATAATACAAAAGAAAAGAGAAAGAGAGAAACCAAGGGGCAAGGGCCTATTATTTCTACCACGTATCTCGGTGTGATACCCCTTAGGTTCTCGTTGTTCCACTACCAGCATTGTGATCAATTGTGAACAGGGCTTGTCCCACATCGAGAAAGGAGTGAAAAGGAAGAGGGGGGAGAAAGAAGGGCAAAAAGAAAAAAAGATCTCTCTCACTTCCCCTCCCCCCCCTCCTCCCATCACTCCTCCCTCTCCCTCTGTTGCCCATGTTTTGGTCCCTAACTTCACGCTTATGTGTCCGTTCATCGTGCTTACATTTACCTTATTATTTCTGGTGATACTTCTCTGTGTTATGTCTACATTATCCCCTCTTCCCTCTTTGTGTTAATTGATCAATTGCGTGTTTATCTCCCCCTTTAACCCACCCTCCCCAGCTCCCCTCTTCCCCCCTCCCACCCCCCCCCCCACCCCACCTTACCAGGTGTTCCCCAAAGGGGTTCCAAGTGACCATTTCCCATTCTTGCTTGACCTCATTCACAACCATTCTACAAATACAGTGTCTGTGTGCGTTTATCTCCCTCCCTGCCCACCAATAATTTGTTAAATACATTCCAACAAAAACAGGAGGAAAAAAAAAAAAGGAAAGAAAAAGAAGAAAAAGGGAGAAAAAAGGGCAAAAAAAAAAAAAAAAGGAAAAACCCATCAATAACACAAACTAACAGTGGTACACAATATTACCAAGTCAATACGTAGTGCATATACACATTTCGAGCCCACATTCATCAATATATATAGTTTTCCCCCTTCCTTCCCCCCTCCCGCTCCCCTCCCTCCCCCTCCCCCATACTCTTTAATTTATCATAGTTTGTCCTTATTTTCTTCTAACCATTTCTCGACTGCTTCTGGAGAAAAAAAAATCTGAGATCCCCCCCCAGGCTGTCACCCGCAGCCTTGCGGGGTAGAGCAAAGCATATGTCAACTTGTGCCTTTGTAGAATATGTTTAACCTGCACAAAACCAGCCCTTTGTCTCTGCAGTTCAGGCGAAAAGTCCGAGTATGTGTCAAGATATTTCTAACTGAACAATAAAAAAGGATTTCTCAGGGCTGGAGTAAATCTGTGTGGCAAGACTGGGCTCAAATGAAAGGAAATCTTATTCTCTACATTATGACATCAAACATTTTTTTTGGGGGTTTACATCCACTTTAACCCTCTTGGGCATGGTGTTCACCAGAGCTTCACAGGTTGCCACTGGAGTCCTCCTCCACTCCTCCATGCCGACACCAAGGAGCTGGTGTATGTTAGAGACCTTGCACTCCTCCACCTTCCATTTGAGGATGCCCCACAGATGCTCAATAGGGTTTAGGTCTGGAGTCATGCTTGGCCAGTCCATCACCTTTACCCTCAGCTTCTTTAGCAAGGCAGTGGTCGTCTTTGAGGTGAGTTTGGGGTCATTATCATGTTGGAATACTGCCCTGAGGCCAAGTCTCCAAAGGGAGGGGATCATGCTCTGCTTCAGTATGTCACAGTACATGTTTTGCATTCATGGTTCCCTCAATGAACTGTAGCTCCCCAGTGCAGGCAGCACTCATAAAGCCCCAGACCATGACACTCCCACCACCGTGCTTGACTGTAGGCAAGACACACTTGTTTTGGTACTCCTCACCTGGTTGCTGCCACACACGCTTGACACCATCTGAACCAAATACGTTTATCTTGTTCTCATCAGACCACATGACCTGGTTCCAGTAATCCATGTTCTTAGCCTGCTTGTCTTCAGAAAACTGTTTGTGGGCTTTCTTGTGCATCATCTTTAGAAGAGGCTTCCTTCTGGGACGACAGCTGTGCAAACCAATTTGATTCAGTGTGCGGCGTATGGTCTGAGCACTGATAGACTGACCCCCCACCCCTTCAACCTCTGCAGCAATGCTGGCAGCACTCATATGTCTATTTCCCAAAGACCAATTCTGGATATGACGCTGAGCACTTGCACTCAACTTCTTTGGTCAACCATGGTGAGGCCTGTTCTGAGTGGAACCTGTCCTGTTAAACCGCTGTATGGTCTTGGCCACCATGCTGCATCTCATTTTCAGGGTCTTGGCAATCTTCTTAAAGCCTAGGCCATCTTTATGTAGAGCAACAATTTTTTTCAGATCCTCAAAGAGTTCTTTGCCATGAGGTGCTATGTTGAACTTCCAGTGACCAGTATGAGAGAGTGAGAGCGATAACACCAAATTTAACACACCTGCTCCCCATTCACACCTGAGACCTTGTAACACTAACGAGTCACATGACACCGGGGAGGGAATATGGATAATTAGGCCCAATTTGGAAATTTTCCCAAGGGGTTTACTCACTTTTGTTGCCAGTGGTTTAGACATTAATGGCCGTGAGCTGTACACTCACTACTTTTACATTGTAGCAAAGTGTAATTTCTTCAGTGTTGTCACATGAAAAGATATAATTAAATATTTACAAAAATGTGAGGGGTGTACTCACTTTTGCACAATACTGTGTTTGTGTATATATATATATATATATATATATATATATATATATATATATATATATATATATATATATATATTAGGGCTGTGGAAATTAAAGATTAATTCCTCGATTAATCGATAAATTTTTTTGATCAATCAAAATTCTTTTGATCGGTACTCATCTCTCTGCCGTCTTCCGGGTCTTCAGGGAGTTCCTTCTGAGATCCGTCTGCTAATGAAGGGAAGGGGGAGGAGTCCGGTGACGTTGAAGTTCTGATTAAACGTAACTCGAACGGGGAGGAGCTACACATGATGTCACCCGCTGCTGCCCTACGGAACTAACATGGTTGTCGGCTTTACATGCTGTGTTTTTATCTTTTTTATCTTTATGTGAGTAGTTTGGGTTTGAACACAAAAATTAAATCTTATACTTAAGCGTGAGCACTTAGATCTTTTCTTTCTACCTATGACCTGGTGTCCTTGCTGAGATCTAAGGAGACATGAGAGAAGTTTATGGTCCGTGTTAACCCTTTTGATACCCGCTTGCATGACCACCTGTTTGCACAGGGGTCCATGCCATAAGGTGAGAGTGATTAGTTAGACCGGAGGTGGAGGGATTGTCACACTACTGTGGAAAAAAAAATTACTGTCAGTGCTACAGTTTGAATTTACAACGTATTTGTGTGAACTGTGAAGTTAAGTCATGGATTGTGGAAACTAACTAGTGTCGGGTGATTGTATATAGTGTATACCACATTTACCACTGACTAATGCAGAGTTGCAATGCAAGGAGATCAGCTAAAAGTAGTTGGATCTATATGTGCGTTATAATTAATTGAAATTAGTCGATTAATCGATTAAAAAAAATTGATTAATCAAACACGAAAATTTTAATCAGTAACGGCCCTAATATATATATATATATATATATATATATATATATATATATATATATATATATATATATATATATATATATATATATATATATATATATATATATATATATATATATATATATATATATATATTATATTGCATTCCATGCATAACTTGCTTTACCTTTTTTTATGTTAATACTTTATATTACCAATATTCTCAGTGCAGACAGATATAATTTAAAATGTTGTGCTTCTTGGTTGATTTTTATGCAGCAAATCAGATTGTGGAGGTGAATCTGGAGAATCATAAGCGGAGCAAATTTATTAAGTTATTAATCGCACAGCAAATTGAAGACTGCTGACCAAGTATTCAGTTAATATATGCAGTTTTTACTAAAGCTACAAAGTTTTTCTGTACTGATTGAAACTTTCATGGTTTGTTAGTAAATTACACCCTGAAAGTACAGTATGTGTAGTTGTTTATTTTATTTTGAATATAAATGTGTTTTGGTCTCATAATATGTTACATATGTATGTGTATATATATATATATATATTTAGTGGATTTTACTGAATTGTAAGATCAGCACTGTTTGCTAGTAGTACAGATGCACTTTTCAAATACAGCCTAGGTATTTTAGGATATGTTAGCCATGTAATATTTATCTGTACCCTACAGCAAAGTAGCTGCAATATAGAAACAAACAACACAATTTTGACAGTGACTATTTAATGTTAGATCTGTGATTTATACTGTTAATGTATTTATTACCTCCAACATATAGCTGTTGTCGCTGTTTGCTTGCCTCAAGGCATAAAAAAGTGGATTTTTAGAATGAACAGGGCATTGCCTGCAGTGCTATGCTTTAATACCTACCTAAGACCAACTTTTAAAAACATTTTCTATAGATTTAAATATGTAAAAACTGAATATCTATCATATCACTTTTATTTATAAAGAGGTATAATCATACCTTTTAATTCTAATGTTAAAAATAGTAATTCTGGAATTCCTAATGCACATTTTTTGGGTTTGATTCCGGTTGTTTCTTACTTTGCTGCCCATTGCCAAATAATCTTAATTCTATTTATCAACAAGAGAATAGTATTTTTTAACAGGTGAAAACAATTTTCATGTGGCTTCTCTGGAATGGTAAAGAATAGGTTTTTGCATTAAATAAAAATATTTTTACAGTTTTTATGCAAATGACTTAAAAAAAAAAAAAAATTGATGTTGATACCCTCATAACAGTGCATTTCTGGCCATTATGAAGATGACTCCCCAATAATTTATTTTCCTTAATTTCTATCACAATATACTCAAGGACAATCATTCTATTACCAGAAAACATGGTTAAAAAGGAACTGAAGTCTCCAAAAAAATAACAGGTACAGACTAGTTGAGCACAAGGTAAATCAGTAGCAGTTTGCAAGCTTTCTCAGTAGCTGATCTGTAACATAGGTCCAACTTACCATACCATGTGTCTCGCTCTGAAGGTGGCCATCTTAGATCAGAGGCAGAGCTTCAGATTGCCTTCTTTGAACTGCCCCATTGACTCATTGTTCTATTACTGAGTTAGTGAAACTGGCAGTCAAATGCATTCCTTATAAAATATCACTAGAAGAGACATAATTGGGACATCAGTAAGTGTAATACTGCTTACTGGGAGAAATTTTAGGCAAAGGGTTTGTTTTTTAGTCTGCTGCTTACCCTCAACTAAGCTGTCTTTCTTCTTTTTTTTTTACGCCACATCAGTAAAACTTTTGTCAAGCTTTCTAAACAGTGGCGACTGGTGCTTAACTTTTTGGGTGGGGCGGCAAACAAACCCCCCCTAGGTCCGCACTCAACCCACCACGGTCGTGTCGCTGTGGCTTTCTCGGCTTTTCCTCCCGGCCAACCTGATCTGCCTACTGTCCTGATTGGCCGGGAGGAGAAGCCAGAAGACAATAGCGAATATTGATTTGTTAGTGTCACAAGTGGGTGGGTTTAGGGCGTAGTGCTCTGCTCCCTGAGCCCAACCTTTTTCAAGCCTCAGGCTTTAATCATGTGGCTTGAAAAAAACCTCATAGAAACCTGAGAGTGGCACCCCTCATGCATCCCCGCATGCAAACTAGGGGGGTGACACCCCTGCACCCCTTAAGGACTGGCTGCTCCTGTTTCTAAATATTACCTATAAGACAAAAAATATTCAATTTTAAGTTAATTTCCTCTTTGAATGAAACACTGATTAGAATTAGAAGGTGTAAAGGCATTTTTTTATTACTAGATTTGGAAAGAGTAAAGAAGCGTTAGAACACCTGTCACATTTTTATTGCTGCCCATGTACCTGAGTGAAATTCAGAATTTTAGAGCTGTTACCAAAGCATGAGGTGAGGGAAATCATCAAATTAGGATTGTGGCCAGCGGGAGTGGAGATTTTTATGGCATCAGTGGAAGTTAACATTGCCACATTTGGTATTAAGTCAAAGAATCGTGCCCAATTATTGGGGTCAGTGGGAGAAATGGTACCCCACTGTTGGTGTCAGTTGGCAACATAATGTCTCATGTCAGTGGGAGGAATAGTGCCCCAAGGGCCAGATAAGTGTAAGCAAAGGGCTGCAGTTTGGAGACCACTGCTTTAGAGGAATGTTCTCTCACTTCCTATTGTGTTTCTGGGACAAGAAGTTGATATAAATCTCCCCAATGGGACACACTAAGTAAATTTACATTCCCTACTCTGTCTAAAAATAAAGAAATGGGGCTATGCATACACTTTAATAATGGCATCTATGTTTAATTAAACAACAAAGGGACAAAACCTTATTAAAGCCCACCCCAGACCTTCTTATTCTCCCCTTCACTTACTCTCCTGCTACTCCATTGCCCCATGTGAGCCATCAAAAATGCCCAATTCTACAGCACCCAGGAGTGGGTGGTCAATGACCAGGCCCACAATTGTCACATGATGCAGGGGTGACATCATCCAAGATAGAGCTTACACAAGGTTAGGACCATCAGAGAATCTTTAACAATTACCGCTAAGTTTAAAAAGCACTCATGCTTAAAGCCAATAAATTATAGTCCACCTTGCATTTTCAGAACCCTTAACCTCTATATGATCCAGAGGAAGCCAAGGTGCAGTTTCTTCAAACTGGAAAAAAAATCTCTTCTAATCCGAATTCATGGATAAATCCCCAAAATCATCAATTGAATCTGCTAGAAAAGTTCCTGTAAAGGACTATTCTACATCATCAGTGCTTTTATTTCTACATTCCACTGTTAATATAAAGTTGATGTTACATTTTCATTGAATCTATAGTTTAATATTTAGATGTGATTGATTAAATTAATTCTAATTTTTTTCTAAAGAAATATGAATTAATTTATCTGTGTCTTAAAACACAGAGTACATATAACATTTCTATAGATGACATTTTCTGCATATTGTTTTAATCTTTGTTTAGTTAATTATCCATTTCATTTAATCTGTAAGCCATACAAATGGATTTACATGTATAAGTATTTTTATATGCATTTGTTTCTGTTAGTAGTCAGTTAGTAGTCAGTCAGTGGCTGAGGGTGTACACATACTGTGGCTTCAGCTGGAGGTATACTCAGGGTGAATGGGGCTGCAATGCAAACATCCTGCAACTGTGTGCATTGCACGCAGTTGTGGTGTGGTGATTCTGCATTTGCAGGGTTAAAACAGGCGGTGAGGAGGCAACATATTGCCTCTTTAATGCCTGTCAAATGCCTCTGTTTTTCAGATGAGCAGCAGTCCTTGCTGCTATTATAAACAAGCCCTAAATAAGCAGTTCTGTTAGTACAGGAATAAGGGGATCAGGATTAAAAGTAACATTCATACACACATACATATAGATACACACATGCACACACACACATACAGACACATGCACACACATGTACACATGCAGACACATTTAAACACATGTACAAACACACACACATACAGACACATTCAAATACATGTACAAACAGACACATGCACACACACACATGCGCACACACACACATGCGCGCACGCACGCACGCACACACACACATGTACACAAACACACATGCACACAGACACACACCCACACACATACAGATACATGCACACACACATACAGGCACATGTACACACACACACACATACAGACACATGTACACACACACATGTACACACACACATGTACACACATACAGACACATGTACACACATACAGACACATGTACACACACACATGTACACACATACAGACACATGTACACACACACACAAGCACATGTATAAAGCCCTTTAAAAGGTTCTAGTACAGTACCTTCCTTTACACAGATGGGCACTGCACTGTAGAAGGAGGCAGAGAGCACACCACACTCCCCCTCCTTTTACTTTCACTTTGCTGAATCTGAACAAGCTCCCTTCCAGTGCCAATGTACAGTTTGGCTGGGGATTTCGAGCTCAGGGTCATCTGACAGCCTTTATCTACCATTATCCTGTGGCACCCCTGAGGATTTTCCGACAACTTTGTCCGACCGTGTGTATGCAACACCATGGATTTTGTGGTCGGAATGTCCAACCGTGTGTACAAGGCATACGTGTCAGGCCACTACTGAACCCTGAACAAATATACCAAATATGATAAGTTTCAGTTTCAACTGCAACTCTGTATCCAAAAGATGAGCAAATAGCATAAAAACTAAACAAAAAACAAAAACTGCCTTTGGTTCTATTGTATAAAGCAAATTGTGTTATATTAGACTACAGTTTGGAAAAGAATAATGACACCTAACTTTATTAATAAATTCATAAATTCAAAGCCTGATATAACTTTTCCATTAAGTGTAATCAGTTTTGTTTTATTACTCAGTTCAGATAAATTTATCAAGATGGAAAAGATGAATTTCTTAAGAATAGATCATATGGACATAAATACAGCATATAACAAGTGAAATATTAGGTACTCTAAAACAAATTATAACAGTAATATAACTTTTCAAATAACACATTATAGCCATTTTTCAGTGTCTCAGTAGTCGCACTCGTATATTATTGCAGGTGCAAAAGGAAACTTCTAAATACAGTATATCAGAATGCACAACTGTGCTGTGATGAAATTCTGAACGTTAAATCAAACCCCATTGAAGTCGATGGGAGATGAATATTATACATCAGTTCTGGCCACTACCAAATACCTAGATGTGTTACAACCACATGTTGCAAGCACTGTGTTACATACACCACGCACACACGAACTGCGCATGCGCAAATCTCTCCCGCAGACACAGGGAGCTTGTTTTTTATTTTGCAAGGTTTTTCTATGTATCGGATCCTTTTTATTTAATACATTTTTACAAGTAACGTCTACACTATTGGAGTTTCTTTTTTTCTTCTCCGCTTTTTTTGTGGGAACTGAACGCCTGGTTACAGTCCACCATACAAGTGAACTGCTGATGCAGATTGAACACTGGAGAGGAAGCCTGGGAGATCCAACAGCACCAAGGCTGTTCAACTAAACCTAGTTTGACCCCCCCTGAATAAGGGCGGTCGCTGGCTTTCTGGTAAGCCTCCATTGTTTCACTATATGTTGACGGGCAGCACGAGCGGTGAAAACATTTATCTACTTGAACTGCACTTTGACACTTTTTGGATGTCTCTACACATGAACTGTCTTCACATATGAATTGTTTGGACGTTCACTCGTTTGCTACATATGACCACTTATTAATTTTAAATCAACATCATTTGGGTTTATATTTTGGTTGATCAAGTTCATCTGCTATATATGGCAACTTATTTATTTTAAATCAACATCATTTGGATTTATATTGTTCATTTTGATTGATTACGTTCACTAGGAGTTGTTTACTTCTTATACATTATCCAGCGCTGCACTTTCTTTTTATATATACAGAAATTAAAGCCTGGAAGGTGTTTTAAATCTCTCCTATAAAAACAAAAGAGTTATGGTGGCTACACATGTACCAATAATAGCGATTTCTATGATTAACCAATTGTACAATTGATTTCTAACTGAAAATCAATCAGAGAACAGATTGATATACCAAACACATTTCATAAAATATTTCCAATTGATTGAAATCTCAAGCAAAATGTGACTTTTTACCATGTCTATCTATCTACAGTATCTATCTATAGATAGATAAAAACATAATGCTCTTCTTATGTATTTCATGTTACATGCAATATTGTGATTCATTATTGTGTTTCTATGCTCCTCTCTCTCTCTTTCTCCCTATACATATTTATAACTTCATAATCTGCCCCATTTGTATTTTTCTTAATTTTTTGTTGATGTTGTAAAATGGGCTATTTTTTACAATTTCCTCGGATTGTAGAATATTTTTATTTTTATTTTTTTTAAATGATAAAGGTTTTTTTCTATTTTTAAAGGGTTTTTGTGCTAATGGCATTTGTCAGTGCTAAATATGCATATACTGTGGTGGACATTGGCACCAATGACAGAATCCTAGATGGTGAAGTGTTTGAGAAAAATCTTTGTGTAATGATTAATTGATGAAGACATTTCATTAAATTTTCAGCACCATATAAATGCCTGTAATAAATAAGACAATGTTTTGCTAACTTGATTTAAAATTCAAAATTCATATGACTCACTTCATTTTTAAGTTTTCCTAAAGCCTGGTACACACAGACTGAATATCAGCCGGATCAACAGAAACCAGCATCTGATCAGCGCTGGCAGCCGATGGCTGGGATCGCATATCGGTGTGTTCTGGCGGGGGGGTGGCCGTCCCCCTGTCAGAACACAATAGCTCAGAGGGGAGATCGCTGTATGGATATCACATAGTTAGTATAGAGAGCTCCTCCCAAGATCCCTTCAGTTTTTTTTTCGTTCAGCCCCCTGGGTTGAACAAAAAATCTGCGACTTATAGCGGGACTGCAATATTGCAGCGGACATTGTAACACTTTTTGGGACTCAGTGACACCAATACAGTGATGATTGCTAAAAATATGCACTGTCACTGTACTAATGCAACTGGCTGGGAAGGGGTTTAACATCTAGGGCAATCAAAGGGTTAAATGTGTGCCTAGCCAATGTTATGGTGAACTGTGTGTGGTGATTTTACTAAGGCAAGTAAAGGATTTAATTCCCTGCTTTGTGTGGAAAGAAAATCCATTATTTCCCCACTGGCAGGACATGGCTCTTCCTTGTTCCCAGGTGCCCGGTGTTTTGTCACGAATAGTCTGGCTATCATCAAATGTCTGCTGTGTACTGCGCATGCGCAGCGCATGCGCAGTACGGAGCAGAAGGATTTTTGGAAAATCTCCGAAGATGAACGGCGCCTGCGCCGTGAGTCGAGGTGTAAGCCCCACCATCCAAGTGGACATAGGGCTATACACGCTTCGGGCACGGCCTGCACTCGGCTCTTTTTTATTCTACCTCTATGTCCACTTGGATTGTGAGGCTTGAAAGTGGACTCACGGCCGTTCATCTTCGGCAATTTTCGTAATCTGGTTGTCCTGTGTACTGCGCATGCGCAGTACACAGCGGACACTTTCTGATGGGGGACAGAAAATTACAGTACACCGGCAGTAATCCATTGGCCAGCACCAGCTGATCCACATCTGCTGTGTTTAATTACAGCACAGCCATGTCGCAGACAGTTTGCACGCACCCACTACCCAGAAGTGCCAGATCACGTAACTAGTATGTGATTTGGTGCAGCACAACCACCTTGCTGCCGTATATCTAGGTTATATGGTCAGCAAGTGGTTAAAATCAATAGATTTTTTTGAATAGGGATGTGTAAATGAAGTGCCCTCAATCATAATGGACACATGATAAGTGGGGGAAAGAGACATTTATTTTTTGGACCTAAACGTTGGTACTCCCATCACTTTCAGAATTCAGATGTAATAATCATGTCTGTAATAGTTCTCCCCCTCTTATAAAATGGAAAGGGGGGTGGGGGGGATTTAATTTCACCAATATCAGGAAAAGCTTCTCTAACGCTGCGTACACACGATCAGAATTCTAGTTGGAAAAGCCTTGGATGGTTTTTCTGATGCAATTCCGCTCAAGCTTGTCTTGCATACACACGGTCACACCAAATTCCGACCGACAAGAACACGATGCCGTACAACACGTACGACGGGACCATAAAAGGTAAGTTCAATAGCCAGTGCGCCACCCTTTTGGCTCCTTCTGCTAATCTCGTGTTAGTAGAAGTTTGGTGAGAGACGATTCACGCTTTTCAGACTCCAGCTTTTTCAGATCGTTTTACTGCTGTTCAGTTTGTGCTTGAGGTTTTGTATCTGTTTTTCATTGCGTGTAGTCAGTTCGTATCTGTTTTTCAGTGCGTTCTTGTCTGCTCGTTACTGATTTTCAGCTCGCTCTTCACAGGCCTTGCTGTTCTTCAGTGCTTTCTGTTTAATTCGTTCTGACCAGCCGGCCGTTTTGCCATGTTGCGTGTACATACTCATTGTAGAGTTCGTGCTGTGCAGGGGCTTGGTGTTGGGCTTCTTGCTTTGACACAAGCCCAGTCCATTAACAGGGCGAGGAGGAGTTCATGGACAAAGAATTGGTTGCTCCAGCGTGACCAATTCTCTCATATGCCTTTGCTGCTTGAGATCCAGGAGAATAACCCTAATGATTTCAGGAATTCTCTACCCAGTTTTTCACTGTCTATTGGTTTTGCTGTACAACAGGGCTGTTGGGGAAACAAAAATGTACTAGACATTCAGTTATTCATAAAAAATTAAATTGTAAAAAAATAATAAAAAATAAATAAAAATTGTGACCCCCCCCAAAATAAATAAATAAAAGCATTGTAAAAAAATAAAAATGAAATAGAAAATAAAAAAAAATTACTGACACTGTCCACTGCCCTGCCTACCCCCCCCCCCCCCCCCACCAAATCATTGTGGAAATAAATACAAAAATAAATTGTAAAAAATTATTGAAAAATAAAACTATAGAAAATAAAAAAATATAATAGAAAAAATTCTGACACTGTTCATTGCTCTACTGACACCATCCACTGGCCCCCAAAAATGAAAATGTTTAAATTGTAAAAAAATAAAATTGTAAAAAATAAAATAAAAAAATAAATAAAAATAAATAAATAAAGTGCTTCTGACACTGTCCACTGCCCTACTGGCACCATCCTGCACATACTACCCACTGCCAAACATTCTACACTCCTCTCCTGCACATACTACCCTTCGCCATACACTCTGCACTCCTCTCCTGCACATACTACCCCCTGCCATACAATCTGCACTCCACTCCTGCACATATCACCCACTGCCATATGCCAGATCCCTCTCCTGCAAATACTACCCATTGCCATACACGCTGAACTATACATTCTCCATTTAATATTACCACATTCTGCACTATGTAAGTCATCTCAGACTTTAACCACACCTCCTTTAAGCCATGCCCAATATTCAGGCAATTTAAACCATGTCCACTTAGCGTGCCACATTTTTTTTTATCACTGCTCAGGGCCCACTTTTGATTGTGCACATGGGCCAATTGACTTCATGACTCGCCCAAGCTTTTAAATTTAAAACCCCTTTAATACTTTCATTATGGTACTTTACATTTTAAATTCTTTATTTATCTATATACTATATTTTCATTAATTTATGTGCATATTACCAGGGGCGTACCTAGTGCATTTGGCACCCGGGGCGGATCCTATATCTGGCACCCCCCCCCCCCCCCCCACCTTAAAATGTAAAAACACCCCACTGTGCTCCCTTCATACCTCTGCATCCTTAAATATCTCTTTGTCACTACTGTGTACATTACACAGCACCCTGCACCCCTTTACAATACACAGCACCCTGCACCTCTGGACCCCTTTACATTACACAGCACTCTGGACCCCTTTACAATACACAGCACCCTGCACCTCTGGACCCCTTTACATTACACAGCACTCTGGACCCCTTTACATTACACAGCACCCTGCACCTCTGGACCCCTTACATTACACAGCACTCTGGACCCCTTTACATTACACAGCACCCTGCACCTCTAGACCCCTTTACATTACACAGCACTCTGGACCCCTTTACATTACACAGCACCCTGCACCTCTGGACCCCTTTACATTACACAGCACTCTGGACCCCTTTACATTAGACAGCACCCTGCACCTCTGGACCCCTTTACATTACACAGCCTCTGGACCCCTTTACATTACACAGCACCCTGCACCTCTAGACCCCTATACATTACACAGCACTCTGGACCCCTTTACATTACACAGCACCCTGCACCTCTAGACCCCTTTACATTACACAGCACTCTGGACCCCTTTACATTACACAGCACCCTGCACCTCTGGACCCCTTTACATTACACAGCACTCTGGACCCCTTTACATTACACAGCACCCAGGACCCCTTTACATTACACAGCACCCTGCACCTCTAGACCCCTTTACATTACACAGCACTCTGGACCCCTTTACATTACACAGCAACCTGCACCTCTGGACCCCTTTACATTACACAGCACTCTGGACCCCTTTACATTACACAGCACCCTGCACCTCTGGACCCCTTTACGTTACACAGCACCCTGCGCCTCTGGACCCCTTTACGTTACACAGCACCCTGCGCCTCTGGACCCCTTTACATTACACAGCACCCTGCGCTTCTGGACCCCTTTACATTACACAGCACCCTGCACCTCTGGACCCCTTTATATTACACAGCACTCTGGACCCCTTTACATTACACAGCACTCTGGACCCCTTTACATTACACAGCACCCTGGACCCCTTTACATTACACAGCACCCTGCACCTCTAGACCCCTTTACATTACACAGACACCCCCCCCCTTACAGCTCTGGACCCCCTGCATGTTACACAGACCCGCCTACAATACAGACCCCCCCTGCAATACAGACTTCCCTACAGTGCAGATCCCCCCTTCAGTACAGATCCCCCTACAGTGGAGACCCCCCTACAATGCAGAGCCCCCCCCCTACAGTACAGACCCCCCCTTCAGTACAGACCCCCCTTCAGTACAGACCCCCCCTACAGTGGATACCCCCCCTACAATGCAGACCCCCCCCCTTAAGTACAGACCCCCCCCTTACTACAGTAAAGACCCCCCCTCTACTACAGTACAGACCCCCCCTACTACAGTACAGACCCCCCCCCCCTACGACCCTTAATGTACCTCATGGTCAGGAGGATTGTCAGCGCGGGACACACAGCAAACTACAAGGAGGAGGGGGAGGCGGAGCCGGCGGCTTCACTCTGCTCGGCTGTATGACACAGCCGAGACAGATCAGAGCCACGGAGAGCCGCGTAGAGCGGCGAACACCCTCCCCCTCTCCCTCCTCTCACCTCACCTGACGCTGGCTGTCACTCACCGCGCCGCTGCTGCGCAAGATATATCAGCGCTCGGCGCGCTGTCCCCGACTCCCCGCTTCCATCGCGGAGGGGGGCGCCGGCCTGACACCCCCCCAGTGTGTGGCACCCGGTGCGGCCCGCCCCCCCGCACCCCCCCTTAGTACGCCACTGCATATTACTATCCATGTGTGGGGTGTCTTCCCGAGACTCTCTGTTTTTTATTTTCTCATTGCTTCAATCATTATAATACATCTCAATTTTTTTTATCTCAGTTACATTTCTCATATAATATCTGTAACATCTGCCATATAAATCAACAAATAATTTAGAGCACATATGAACTTCTTTTAATTCATAATCTTTACATTTGAAGCCAATAATTTTCAATCAAAATATTCATCATACTTGAACTACAATGGTTTCTAACAACATCACTTTATTATGTATCATCCATTATTCACAGTTGATGAAATCATATTCACAGTTAAATTATACATTTTAATAGTATCAATTTATCATATACCACGCATTATCTTTGCCATATAGTATGCTATAGAAACATAATGCAGATACATTGGTTTCATCTAACAAGTTCCAAGTTTTTTTCTATACCTGTGTTTCAAAGCTAGTATAAATTACTTTTTAATATTACTATTTTTGTTATCAATTTTTAACCACATTTTTGCTATTATGTATTACTACATATTTAGCCAATATCCCCATAGGTGTGCACAGCCCATTGCATTAGGGTGTGCATCCCAAAGCTCAAAACACACATGCCTTTCTCTGCAGCCTCAGCTGCACTGGACAGTGAATAAATCGGAAGTGCTCTGTGCTGAGCGGCTGCCTGTTCATTCACAGATTGAAGCGTGGTAAACACAGTTTACTGTGCTTCAGGTATGATTGAACACAGTGAGTAAGTGTGTTCACTGGTACATTTACAAAAAGGCACAACTATTTGGAGGACAGACGATGTAAAGGTAAAGCTGGTGGAAGCAAGAGTAGGATGTGGGCATAGTTTGTATATGATAGTCCCATCCAATATGGAGAATAGTGATCTTCGCATGGGATTATCTTCTATCCAAAGTGGAAGGTGGAGTGAGTTGACATTCTGAGAAGCAATGGTGTAGTGTGATGTTTAGTGGCAGTTCTTTATCCCTGAAGTAGAGATTGTTTAAATAAATCTTGAAACGTGTTGGGTGTATGATGTATGATGCCCTAAAAACAAGCAACTTGTGGAATATCAAAGCTCCACAATGTGATTTGGGGGAGTATCACCTCAATCTGTATATAGTCACCATATGTTTTTCAAGCAAACTCTGGCTATTTGAGGTCTTTTTCAACATAAGAGAACTTTGTAATTTTAAATGATTTTGTATTAAAGACAATATTTTAAACAAATTATGTTTTTTGTAAAAGGTACAACATTTAGAAAAGGAAGGGGCCAGTAAATTACATATTGGTTAGCCCTTTCCCCACTATTACTGAGAAAGGAAAGGAGAGGAGAGGAAAAGCCATCAGCACTGAGGCAGGAGGGGGTGTAACACGAGGGAAAGCCGGGGCATTAGGGGGAATCAGCATGGCACAGGGTGATTAGGATGCGCCTAGGCACACCTGGCACATCCCCTTTTGCATGAATATCCCATTGTGCTATATATATATATATATATTTTTTTTTTTAGCAGAATGAATGTTAAGGTATACATATACCTTATGGTATATGTATATACCATAAGGTAGCAGATACCCTTACCCACAATGGCGGCGGCACGCACCTGACAGCTGATGGAAACATCAGCTGCGGTGCCGACATCGCTGGACTCCAGGACAGGTAAGTGTCCTATTAGTAAAAGCCAGCAGCTGCAGTATGTGTATCTGCTGGCTTTTAATTTTTGCAGCGGTGAGTGGACCTCCGCTTTAATGCACAAGTTACCTCAAGCACCCTCCTCCTTCATAGACAGACCTGCAGGTGACCACATTTTGGGGGGCTTGTATCCCTAATCTAGCAATGTCACTGGTCCTCCAAATTGGCTCTAGAGCTAATATAATCAGATGAAGGCAATCTATTAGTGAACTCAACATACTCTCCTGTGTCTGTCCAGAGTAAGGTCATCATAAAGCAAGTGTATGCTATAAAGGTACTGTCATGTATATAATTCCTGAGCCCTCATGAGTACCACATACAGCATGCATGTATACATCCAGGTGGGCAACACTGTATTTACATATGTATTTATATTTTTTATACAGTTTTCTCTATTACAGTTTTATCTCCATGAAAATATCATCACAACTTCCAAACGCATCAGTAAGAATATTGTATTTCTGTGTAAAGCAGTTTTATTACCAAGAAGTTAAGTAGACTTGTGATGTTCTGGGGGCATTATATGCCAGAGGCTTTGTTTTTAGAAGTTTTAAGAGGTACGAAGAAGCCTGAGGCATTTCTTCTGGCTCTCTGTTTCCATCAATAAAGTTATGTTGTTTTGTTACTTTGTACATCTGGTTTTGTAATATTTCTGTTTTTCATTGAGCATGTGAATCTTTCACTGTCCAGATGGAAATGCTAAAGGCTGTAGTTGTTGAACTTTCCCTATCAGTAAGTTTTGAGTACGGTATATGTCAGTATTAATCCTTTATTTTGTTATTTGTTTTTTATCATGGGTTGGACTAAAAATATAACATTTTACAGATCTTATTACTTTTTTAGTCAGGTAAAAATAAAATATTGCATTTATATATTGTATTTTCTACTGCAGCAGCTAGGGCTTCAGACCCGTATGTATAATTCCCAAGCTATTCTCTTAATTGAAAAAAAAAAACTGTTTACAGAGCTCGCTAGTTCAATCTGAAATTTACTCACACAACCAAATCAGTCAAGACTTCTCCCCTCCCCGCATGTCTGTTAAAGCGGGACTGTACTGAAATTTTTTTTTTTAAAAGCCAGCAGCTACAAATACTGCAGCTGCTGACTTTTAAAAGACGGACACTTACCTGTTCCAGGGTCCAGCGGTGTCGGCAGCAGAGGCCGATCGATCGCTCGGCTCTCTGCTGTAGCCGGCGCCATTTTCGGTGAGGGAATCAGGAAGTGGCTTCACTTCCCGATTCCCTACTGCGCATGCGCGAGTCGCGCGGCGCAATGAGAATCTTCAGCGCTGTCTGCCGGGACACGTGTGTGTCCCGGGAGACAGCGCGCTGGGACAGGAACTTGCGTAAACTCCCGTGGGAGTTTATGCCGGAAGTGGGTGCAGATACCTGTCTTAGACAGGTATCTGAACCCCCCTCCCCCCTGAAAGGTGCCAAATGTGACACCGGAGGGGGGGAGGGTTCCGAAAAGCGGGAGTTCCACTTTAGGGTGGAATCCCACTTTAAATGGATCTGTAAGATGTTTCAATTAGTAAGTGACAGTAAACTATACACACACAATGAAATGAGTCAGAGCTCCATTTTAATTCATGCTTCAAATTTGCCTTAAGATGGCTGTAGCAAGTTTCATTTAGGGAGCAATATCTAAAAATAAACAACTTCTGTGTATTTTCTTTATAGAAGCCAATACTCAGTTCAGTATCATAGGTACTCTCTGTATTAAATATAATAATAACAATAGTAAAAAGTATATCTATAATATCTATCTATCTATCTATCTATCTATCTATCTATCTATCTATCTATCTATCTATCTATCTATCTATCTATCTATCTATCTATCTATCTATCTATCTATCTATCTATCTATCTATCTCTATATATATATATATACAGGGCTCAAAATTTCAAGTCCTGAGCTACTAGCCAGGCCTCAAGGGTTACTCGCCACCAGTTGCCCCACCCAACCCCTGCCCTGCCCCGCCCCTAATTCCACCTCTAAACACGGCCTCATAAATTATATTATGAAATTTCTCTTAAATGTTTTATGCAAATTAAGCAACTTTATCCATGCTCATCAATGCAGCCTCACCCGTGTCCACCAATGCAGCCTCACCTGTGTCCACCAATGCAGCCTCACCCGTGTCCACCAATGCAGCCTCACCCGTGTCCACCAATGCAGCCTCACCCGTGTCCACCAATGCAGCCTAACACTTTAACACCAATGCAGCCTCACACTTTAACACCAATGCAGCCTCACACTTTAACACCAGTGCAGCCTAACACTTGTCCACCAATGCTGCCTACCTGTGTCCTGAATGAAGCGGAGCAGAGAAGAAGAGCATTGCTGGCCGGATGATATGAGCGCCGAGGGACATGCTGGAACAGCTTTGATTTAAATTGCCGTGTGTTCCCGCCGCTCGGCGTCCCGTACAGCACGCCCCCTGGCCAGGGAACTTTGATACACATCACTCGTCCCGGGTTGGACGGGTGATCTGTCTATCAAGTTCCCCGGGACCAGGGGGCGGGGCTGTGTGTGAAAGCGAGCGCAGGGAACACACGGCAATTTAAATCAAAGCCGGCGCCGCTAGTTATGTTCCCTGCGCTCATATCATCCGGCCGGCTCTGTCCTCTCTTATCCCCTTCATGAGCACTGGGAAAGGGATAGGGAGAGAGATGACCACCGCTCCAGAGGGAACCTTCAAGGCGAATGCTTCTACTCCTAGTGTGGAGCTCCAGGCGCGGGCTAATAACAAGGTAGTTAGAAAGTAACAAGGGGAACTCTGGACTTCCGCACACCAGACGAAGATGAAAAATCAAATGGATTTATTAAAAACAGGAATCACATCAAAGTCCAAAAACACAGAAAAACAGGGAAGGGGGGGGGGGGCACACAGCTGACGCGTTTCACGCTGAATACAGCTGGGAAAGGGACTCGCCGGCCGGCAGTGCTCGCCCCCCCTCGCTCCCAGACAGCCCTTCCTCGCCAGCCCTCAAAATTTACAGGCGAGTGTAAATTTTGAGGGCTGTATATATATATATATATATATATATATATATATATATATATATATATATAGAGAGAGAGAGATACATACATATATATATAAAATAAAACAATTGGCCTGAGAGTTTACAGCACAGATAAGAGAAGCAGAGCTTTGTTCTGGGTTTCATTGTGACCTATTGAACAATATTGTCTATTTAAACAGTTCTTGTACCTGTTTATCCAGGTTTTATCTTTTACTCATGCTCGTATTAACAATGTATATATTTTTTTAAATGTTTTTTTTGTCAATCACCTGTGATGTGACTTTCTTGTATTTAAATATAGAACTTACAAAAAAGCCAGGAATTCCATTTCCCACAATACGCACATGAAAGGCATACCTTGCTTGGTGCAAAGAAGGAAAACATTCTGTGTGGTGAATCCTGACCTGTTTACAATCAATCCTGGTTCAACAATTGGCCCTGTGTAAGAGTCAAATCTCAACACTCGTAATTTTGTTTCAAGGACCTCTAGCCACTCGTCCTTTGATTAAGACCTTGTTAGGATCATATAAACGCTCCTGTTCTTTGAAAGCTGCTGGTCTCATTCCAGCATCCTTGTTTTGGCTATGATGCATACCTATCTGTCTGTCCACCTGCAAGATGATTGATGTGGCCAGTCTCTGGGTGGAGACTAAACCTGATTAAATCTAGCCAAGCCTGCAGTCTCATGCTTGTGATATTGCGTTTGTTACACGTGCTCCAAGCTCTCTGTTTGTCTGTCCTGCTCTGCTGTTTGAATTCCCTCACCTTGGATAGGATATCAACTACTCTCTGAACTCTGCCTGCCTTTTGACTCTGGATTTGACCCTGATTATTGTTAACCTTGCCTTCCTTGTACCTGGACTGTCATTGAACCACTCTGCCTGTCTGCCAGTCTCAAGTACTGGTTTGCTTTGCTCAGTTCGCGCCTTCCCCTGCATGGTGGCCAGGCACTATAGCATTGTGTATAAGACCTGGGGGCAACTGAGTACCAGTAGGCCTGCTTGCCTCATGGGAAAGGGGGCTGCTATAGGTGAAGAACACAGAATCTAGCTATAGTATCTGGCCACCTGCGTTAAGGATTAGCGAGACATTATCACAAGCCTTTAACAAGAAAATATTTTTGTGTCTTCACATGCTTTTTTATTTGCAGAGGAACTTTGCAAACTGACATGCTACAGTAAATCCAGGAACTGTCTGTGCATGTTAATGCATCATTAGCGATTACGCGGGATCCAGAGCCCAAGGTCAACTCGCCTGATCATTTTTCTGGTGACCCCCATATGTTGTCAAACTTTAAAGGCAGTTGTATACTATACTTTAAGCTTAAGCCATGCTCTTTTGGTTCTGCAGCACAGCGGTTGACCTAATTTTTACATGGTTGCAGGAGACCGCCAGTCTTGGGCTTTTAGTCGTCCCACAGAACACCTTGTCTGAGGCTCAGTCAAAGCATTTTTTAAGTCCCTGGGTTTACTCTATGATGATCCTGACCATGCCCACTCAGCAGAAACTAACCTTAGGTCACTACGTCAGGGTAAACGCACCACTGAACAATATTGTTCTGATTTTCACTGCTGGGCACCTGACTCAGGGTGGAATGACCCAGCTCTAAGAACCTAGTTCAGGTTAGGCCTAACAGACTCCATCAAGGACTCCTTAGTACACTACCCTGAACCAAAGTCATTAAATTAAACCATGCAAGTAGCCATTTGTATAGACAGACATTTAAGGGAAAGGCATAAAGAGAGGTTTGTTTCTTTGCCCCCTAGTACAGTGACAGCTAATGACTCATCAGTTAACTCACTCCTTAACAACCATGACAGTTACTGGTTGTTAAGGATTCTGGCTGCCACCCACTCCTTTACAACCAGCTATTTGCAGCCCGTGGTGAGGACGCCAGCTACCACCGGTGGTAGATTACCGCAGGCTTTCACTACTAAAAATACTGCATAAATTCATAAAATAACTAACAGTATTTTTTTTTTTTTTTATATCCAAAGAAAAGTTTATTAACTTCAACATAAACAAACATAACCAGGCTTCAACATTTCACATTTACATTGCATGTTTTGCACATTTTCATTACCGAATGGTTACAATATCTTCATAGCTGGTACCTACCCCACTCCCCACCAACCTTATAGTCTATTCTCCGTGTGCTAGTTAACCCATTATCCACATAGGTCCACCTATCCAGCATTCATGCCTAGCAATCTTCCCATCACTAGATCCACCGGGACTAGTCCAGGTACATCCAGCCACGGGCCCCATAGTTTCTCAAACTTTCTAGGGCATCCCCTATGTTGATACACCAATTTCTCCATTCTAATCATATTCCCCACTGCGGCAATCCATTCTTTGACTGTGGGCGGATCCTCCGATATCCAATGGAGCATTATTATCTTACGTGCTAAATGCAGAGTTCTGATGACAGCTGTTCTTACTCCTTCCTCCCATTCAAAGACCTCCAGAATATTCAACAAACAGTGTTTGGGATCGGTGGGCATAGAGACCTGAAATACCCTATTTATGGTATCCACAACTCCAGTCCAGTAAGGGTGGAGCTTCGGGCACCTCCACAGTAGGTGGATCAGGTCACCATGTTCCCTCTTGCATCTTGTGCACATCGGGGTAAGCCTAAGACCCATTTTATGCATTCTATGCGGGGTGTAGTAAACCCTTAGGATAAGATATAACTGTGTTAGCCTCTGCGATACATTTAGTGAACATGTGGGCACTGCCTGTAGAATCTCCTCCCACTGTTCTCCATCTATCGGCCCCACATCTCCATCCCACTTGCTCAGCATTCTCAGGGGGTGTTTACTCAGGTAGCACCGCAGGAGCATACCGTAGCATTGAGAAATGAAACCTTTGGTACTGGCTGCTCTCAAAATTAAGTTAAATAGTGGCGTTGGCGAAGAAACCCACTCGGAGGCACGACTCTGTGCCTTCACCGCATGTTGCAATTGCATGTAAAAAAAACGCATACTGTGCGGCAATCCATGTCTGTCTTGCAGAGCCTCGAAAGGCAGTAGGATACCGTTATGAAAAATCTCCCGAATGTATACCACTCCATATCTCTTCCACGCAGCTCCATGTTGTATCTGTGCAATTTCCGGGTACGTTCCGTTGGACCATATTGGGCTGAATTCTGTGTATCCCGTCACTCCCTGTATGTATCTACTTTTGTTCCAGATTTTCTGGAGTAAATTGTAGGTCGGGTATCTCTTGTTTGGTTTACTAAAGGCTAGAGCCTCGAGTGCCGCTGGCATGGAGTCTCTTTTTACCGTGTGCAACATCACAGCCTCTGAGGAGCTGCGGGTATTGCTTGGTCTGTCTAACAGTATTTTAGTAGCATTTTTTTTTGTAAATGTCCAAAAATTTTTTTTTGAAAAACGCTGTTTTAAAGCAGTATTAAACCCAAAAGAAAACATTTATTATATTGCAGCTTACCAATTCTGAGATTAGATGGCTGTATTAGTTTCCTTTTTTAGGCTTTCTTTTTTCTATTTTCACCTGGTGGATCCGGCCAGCAAACCATTTGTCTTTCAGAAGCTCAAGCTCTACAGCAGAACATATCAGTTTACATGGATAAGACAATCCATTTACCACTGTCAGTAGTAATTAAAATGATTAGCTTTTATTTATTCATGTAAAACCTTTATCACAAAAGGAATAAAAATGGGGCTGTTTACAAACTGTAAGCTGGAGTTTGGCTTTAATTTGTTATTGTATTCAAATCTATTAATGCATTTAAAACTCCCATTCCCCCCAAACTGGCAATGCTGCTGCAGCCACCACATCTAATGATTGATAAGCTGCAATATAATACATTTTGGTTTTGGGTTTAATACCGATTTAAGCTGACCATATAATGATCAAAATTTGGCCAGTTTTACAGGGACCAGACACATTTTGACCACGGTGTGGCAGACTCCACTTGTTTGATTGACTTCTGTTGAATGGACATGTTGAAAAATTTACCTAGATCAGCAGCTACAGCCAATTGACTGTAGACACTGATCAGTGTATTCTGACAGCAGGGGGAGATGCTGTCAAAATACCATGTCCCATCTGGGGAAGGGGGATTCCTTTATCCACCTCATTCATGTAGATTGAAGAATGTATTTGTTTTTTTCCAGAAAGCTGGCTGAAAAAAAAACAGTGTATGCGCAGCTTCAGTTTGCACACAACTGATCCCCTAACCCCGAGAGGTCTACCTCAGGGTAGGTAAAATAGATATAAGTTAAGCAGACATAAACTTAAATGGACAACGTAATGAGGGGCAATGTTTAAAGAACTGGACACTTACTGAAATCAAGGCAAAGAAATTAAGTATTGTGGCATGCACTAAGGATGGATGAAAGCAAGACACACAAGAAAGTATTTTTCAAAGGTCTAGGAAGATGAAGAAAACAAGCAAATTTCAAAAAACTATTGCTGTATTTTCTAGTGAAATATTTTTTTTGTTTGTTGTGTTACTTGAATCATTATATACAAAAATATAATTAGCATTTTTCTCTAAAGCAGTTCTTTTTAAAGTGGCTTAGCGCTTTAGTTGAAATTAAGTAAAAAAAATAAATAAATACAATTCTCTTGAACCTGTTTGGAAGTTTTAAACAAACAGAGATTCTATGCGCTGGGTAAAAGTACTCCTTTAGGAGATTAGCCCCTTGATATATTTGTATAGACATTTCAAGTTTGACTCAGCTTTGGCTAAAGCTAAAAGCAAAACATCTACATACTGATTTAAATATCTTTTTTATGTATTGTGTGCCTGAAATAAGCTTTCAGTTGCCCAAAGTTGTCTTCAGATAAAGATCTAAGATCAAAGATAGCTGAAAGCTTCATTTTTTTTCTTCAGTTGCAATAAAAAAATCCCTTTGAAGTCAGAGGGGGCTAAACAGTTATCTGCTCTTGGTAAAGGCAATTAAAGTGAATGATCCTGAATGAAGGCATGACTATGGTATTATATTTTAATATAATACTTAATGATTTAAAAATCCCAAACTTTGTATATGTGAAATAGCAGAAATAATTCTGTCCAAGGCATGATGACTAATGAGGTGTTCATAAAAGTAACTTGATCTTTTGAAAGTGCTAATCTAAAGCTTAGTACACTAATGATCTTTTTCTTAGCAAATTCTTTAATTAGTGTCCATGAAAAAATCCTTTTAATGTAAAAAAGAGACTGAGCATTCAACGTCTGACCCAACAGGAGCAAAAGTCATTTCAATCTTTAAAGGGAATAGATTGTTTTTACTGAGATTTTAGGTATCACATTTACTAGATAAATAATGCTTTAGAATTTCAAAACAGCTGGATGGCAAGCTCTCCACCCCTGTACTGATTACCACTGATTTAAACAAATAAAGTAGTGACAGAATTGCTTAAAGAGAATATTTATATTTTTAATGTTTTAGATGTACATGTAAGGCCTAGTTTTCACTTGTGGTTGGGGGGGGGGGGTGGTAAAATTGCACCTTTTTTCTTACTGCCCTCCGATGACTCCCCTTTAAGCTGCAAAGACAGCAGAGGGGGTGTACATATGTTGCTCTGCATTATAGTGTGGTAAAAATCTCCATTGTCACCTTCAGTGGGCAGTACCGCCCGCTGAACACGGCCCATTCAACTGAATGGTGGATCCATGCAACCCCATGTGATTGCAGTTCACTGGTTCAGCGTTTAGAGGATAAAACAGTGGCTGAAGAGGTGATATAATGCCTCCTTACCGGTTGTCAAATGCCTTCTGAAGGGCGATCCAAAGAAGTCTGCAACACAAATGTAAACAAGGCCTAAAAGAAAACTGCCTTATGTAAATTATTTAGCAAACATTAAAAAAAAAAAAATATTTCTATAATTTGTAATTATATGTGTACACGGGGGTAGCCATATTTGTTTATTATACGTAGACTCTGCTTTTTCAGTACTACACTATGGTTCTGCTTATCTACTTCTTCCCACAATGGGATTTACTAAACAAGTACAGAATGTTCACTTAGCAAACCAAATTCACATCAATTTAAACTAGCTTAGTGAATGCTTTGAAGCTGTGCTTGACTTACAATTATGTGCACGTGCAAGCATGCAAAGTGAATTTTCATTTAGCTTCATCCCATTCATTAAAGTTGAACCTCACTCTCTCAATCAACATTGACTAATTTTAAATCCTTATGCGGCTAGCATTAGTAAATAGAGAGGAAAATACTATATTTACTTGTTTTAAACAGTTTTTTGCATTTCTTTAGTCACATCCTGGTTTCCATGCCTAGGAAAATATTGTCATACATCCCAGGAGTCTTCAGGAGGGAAGGAGCGAAGCTAAGCATACCCTCCTGCCTGTTAGCCTTGACTAAGAGCAGATTGATTCCAGGAAGTAATTTCTACATGAATCATCTGCCCTTACTCAAGATGGCCACGGGCAGAAATGCTAGGGGGTGTTTTTATAGGAGTTTATAGGAGTTTTCCCAGCAAAACAAATCATGGATACATGGATAGATGGGGACTTTGCTTTGAATATTAAAACTTAATTAAATAGCGCTTTTAGTTTGTGGTGCTCAGATACAGTATAGTTCCGCTTTAAGCTAAGTAAACATTCTCTACTTCTTCATTAAAGCATCATCAATGATTTGGCAGACTCATTGAAAACAATGCACTTCCTGTGTGGCTCATATTTTACACTAAAGCCCCATACACACGCTCGGACAATCCGCGGACCAGGTCGGTCGGACTTTGTCCGACGTACTTTGTCCGATGTTGGCGTTGCGTACACACGGTCGGACTACGTTGTCGGAATATCCGGTCCGGAAGAACGTCGTGACGTAAGTCGTCGTCCACGAGATTACAAAAGGGAAGTTCAGCACCACGTCAGGCACCCGTTGGGCTCCTTCTGCTGATCCCGTGTTTATCGAGAGTTAGTGGAAGTTTGGTGACTTAAGATTCGCGCTTCTCAGTTTTCTGACTCAGATCGTTACTGCTCTTCAGTTTGTGCTTGTCGTGCGTATCTGTTTATTAGTGCGTGTAGTCAGTTCGCATTTGTTGGTCATTGCGGCCTATATCTTGATATAGGACGCTTTGATTTGCACTGCTTATTGTCTGCTCGTTGCTGGTATTCACTTCGTTCTTTCAGGCCTTGCTGTTTATCGGTGCTTTCTGTTTGTCCGTTCTGACCAGCCGACCTTTTGTGACCTTCTGAGCGATGTTTCCCGTGCGTACTCGTCGCCGAGTTCGTGCTGTACGCGGAATTGGTGTCGGGCTTTTAGCTTTGACCCAAGACCCGTCCATGAACAGAGTGACGAGGAGTATGTGGACCAAGAATTGGTTGCTTCAGCGTGACCAGTTCTCGCACATGCCTTTGCTTCGTGAGATCCGGGAGAATAATCCTGATGATTTCAGGAACTTTCTCAGGATGACGGACCCCGATTTTCACCGTCTTTTGGCTTTGCTGACCCCCTTTATCAGCCGGCAGGATACCTGCATGAGACAAGCCATTACTCCGGAGCAGAGGCTTGTTGCCACGTTGAGGTACTTGGCGACAGGGAGAAGTCTTCAGGATTTGAAGTTCTCTTCAGGTATCTCTCCCCAGGCCCTGGGAATCATTATTCCAGAGACCTGTTCTGCCATCATTCAGGTCCTGCAGGAGGACTATATTAAGGTAACATTTCTACTTTACTATTCCCTTCTATGTATGCTCTGTTTGCGAATGACTTGTATTTTTGACCTCCTTCCCTAATTACCATGATTGCAATATGCTCTAATATGCTGTGCCCCTTTTCTCCTTCATGCATTTTTCCCTTCACTTACCTCACCAGCATGCTCTTCTGCCCCAATAGACACCTATGGCCTAGTCACTTAAGCAATGTCTTTTGTCTGCTGCATAGTATTGTTTGCCCCCAAACACCCCCTAAAATATGCACAAATGTTTGCTGTGTGGTTTACTTCATGTAGAGCCCCCTTTTTTTGTTCTTTTGGTGGGGGGGGGCAAACTCATTAGGAACCCCCTCCCCCAACTGCTCTGTCAGATGGTACCAATCCTTTATCTGCTGGCTTTCCCAAGGTCAATACACACTATATACCTACCTCTTTATAGTGCGCATCTTTAGGGATGAATTCAGCAAAGCATGTAGTGCAAGGGGCTGCCTCCATACATTCCATTTCCTAATTTTTTGTCTTCTTTCCCTCCTATTAGCTTGCTTGGTAATTTAATAATGTCACACTGTGCCTGCCTTTTTTGGGGGGGGGGGGGGGGGGGGGGGGGGGGGGAAATGTTATTTGATCTTTCCTGTGGCCTGCCAATAGTGTTAAGTACAGAGGGTCTGGCCAAACTAGGCCACATTATTGAGCCATTTGCCAATCAATGAAGTGCAGAGGGTTACCTGTCCACCACCCCCCCCCCCCCAAAACCATAGTTATTGCCAATGTCCCATCAGAAGTGGGGGGATTGATGGGGGGGGTGAGTAATCTGTGAAGGGGAGCCTCTACTTTTCTGTGTAAATACTTTCCAGCCTCCAATTTTATACAATGCTCTTGTTCCAAGATGTTGATTGTCTAATCTGCTTGCAATGTTTAGGTGCAAAGTGACTCATTTTTTTTTCTTGTTTCACTCCACAGTTCCCTTCCACGCCACAGGAATGGCAGACTGTGGCCTCCCACTTTGCCAGCCGTTGGGACTTTCCTAACTGCGGAGGGGCAATTGATGGGAAACACGTCCGCATCGTCCCACCGCCCAACTCGGGGTCCTACTATTATAATTATAAAGGGTTTAATAGTGTAGTGATGTTGGCGGTGGTGTCGGCAACATACGAGTTTATGTATGTGGACGTGGGGATGAACGGCCGGATATCGGATGGTGGGGCCATTACGCACACGGAGTTCTACTGGCGTCTCCAAAGTGGCAGTCTGTGCTTGCCACCTCCAGAGGAGAATGCCGAAGGACTCCCCTTCGTCTTTGTCGCAGATGAAGCGTTTGCGCTGACTCCCCATGTGATGAGGCCGTTCCCGATGAGGACCCTCACCCCGGACCAGAGGGTCTTCAACTACAGGCTGTCCAGAGCCAGAAGAGTGGTGGAGAACGCTTTTGGCATCCTGGCCAGCCGCTTCCGCCTGTTCCTGACGGCATTTAACTTGGCGGAATACAAACTGAACCACATAGTTCTTGCCTGTTGCATATTGCACAACTTCCTCAAAAGACATAACAGGAACTATGTGGTGCCCGTTGGCCCAGATGTGGAGGGCCCTCCAAATGCGGACCTCACAGCCCTTCGAGTGGCACGTCCAGGCTTGCCCCCTCTCAATGCCCGCGTGGTCCGGGACCAATATATGGAATACTTTGTGGGTAGGGGGGCCATTGCTCTGCCTGACGATGTGTGAGAGGCATTTTTTAATAAATCTGATATTTGAAACAACCTCTGATTTCTTGTCATTTCAGTCTTCTTTTTAGCTTATTTTACTTTGTCATTTTTTCCCTTTGCCTTCGACAGTGGTAATGCACTTTCTGGGCAAAAGGAGGTAACAGTCTCTTCTTCCCAAAAAGATTATTCTCATGTGTGTTTGCTACCTAATCTTTGGTCTAGAGAAGGTTTCTCCTGCATAACTGACACCCAAAATACTCCTTTTCAGCACCAGGTCTGACATGTGTGTATTCTCCAAAATGCTGTGCTCCGTGTTTTCGTACAAAGCACTGTGGGTGTCATTTACATAAGTCAAATCCGCTATGCTCTACAAGTGCATTGAAAAAGTTCCCTGGGAAAGGAAATTGCAGTGCAAAGTGGATTTGCCTTTAGTAAATAACACCCATTGCCCCCCATATCCTTTACATTTTACATACATAATGCATTGTTTTATTTAAATAAGGAAGCCACACATTTGGAAAAATAAAAAAGTTTACTTGGAAAACATTCACAAGTGCGTTTACAATCTTCACGCCAAAACTGACAACATCTTGGTTATTTACAACATTATTTACAAAGATTACGCAATTTGTAAAACCAGGCATGGAGCTAAGCAGAACCTATGAAGTAGGAAAGTTCAACTTTGTAAAGTGAAGACAAGATCAGACATGACTATATGTTCAAAGTGTGTTTGATCTTGCCTTCATCACATGGGGGGGTCACCCCCGAAAAGTGGAAATTTGGAACATGCACACAATTTGGTTCTGAAAATGGTCATTAGATGGTAAAACACATGCCTAGAAGCTTCAAAAGTGCCATTTTCCATCATGGGGATGAATGGACGTTTTTTGGGGGTGCAACCCCTTCACCACAACCACTTTCGTAGTTCGTAAAGTGTTTGCACCCCCAAAAAAACGTTGCCATTCACCCACCATGATGGGAGCTAGCACATGTGGACACAATGTGTGCATGTTCCAAATTTCACACAGTTTTTAAGTTGCAAATGTGTTCAGAAGCTGGCACAAATGTGTGTAAATTACTTGTTGCTTTTTCATATTTTTCCTAAAACATCAATGATGTTCTTCAATTTTTGTTGAACATCATTGATGTTTTGCTTTATGTAATCTAGATCTCGATTGCAGACCATTATCTCTCCGATGAGTACGTGGGCACTCTCTGTGGTAAAGTGCGATTTTTCTTCCACAACATCCACGTCACCTAAAAACCACAAACAAACAAAAAATGGGGTGTTGGAAATGAGGCAGCCATACATGGATTAGCTTACCAGTAGCTGTGTTCTCCCACACTCACCTGTTGTGGTGACAATTTCTCCAAGTTCGATGATCTCTCCTTCCTCCTCCTCCTCCTCCTCTGCTTCTGCTCTTTCCCCTTTTTTGGTAGGTGTTGGTTTGGGGGTTTCCTCAGACGGCCCAAGTTTTCGCTCCCCTATGAGAATGTCCAAAAGGAAGATTTAGCAACACAAGCTATTGAGGGCAGAAATAGGAAATGACAAACATTGCTTGAAAGTGACGGACACTATTTTAGTTTGGCCAGTTACAAATGTCAACTACATGAATGAAGTCACTTTGTAAAGGTGCTAAACTGACTAGCTTTTTGGTAGAAGTTTGTGTGATGGAGACCCCCCTCTAGTATCCACTGGAGCACATGTGTGGAAAAGCATAATAAAAAGGGGGTTTGGGTGTCCCAGCACTAGTGCTCTAGAGTCCAGATGGGTAAACAGCTACTGAGTGACCTCTCCTTTACATTGAATAAATTGGCTTTACATTCTTGATGACATTTCTAGTGAGAACAAACTTCCTTTCCCCAAAAAAACACCAAACATCGTATTATAAGTGGCCGAACGATCGAGGTTGCGTACGATCGAATGCACACACACACGACCATGACAGTGGCAGAAAGATCGAGGCTGAGTACGATCGAATGCACAGACGAACCTGAAAGTGGCCATTTTGGAATGTACAACTTGGTAAAAATCAAAACACAATGGAGCAGTATGCAAGCAAGAAATCAAACACAAAACACAACTACTTACTTTTTTGAAGAATTCTCTTGATCTTTCTGTACTGATCGGCCTCCCTCAGTTTCAGGTCTGACCAGCGTTTCCTGAGTTGCTCCTTGGATCGTTGTACCCCAAAATTATTGTACAGCCTTCTCACAACTTTAGACATGATCTTGGCCTTGCGGACATTGGGGTTGAGGTAAGGCCCATACTTCCCATCATAGTCGCTCCTCTTTAATATGTCCACCATCTCCAACATTTCTCCAAATGACATATTGGAGGCCTTGAATTTCAGGTTCCGGGATCGGGACGTTTCTGCCTCCGGACTTTCCTCGTCCTCCTCCTCGTTGGTGGGATATTTGTGGCGCACCTGCTGTGTCCCCGCCATGTGCTCTCCCCACTACGCCGTAAAGAGAAGGGGTGGGGAATAGACGAGAAAGATCGTCAGGGGCGGGCGGAGTTTGAAGCATGCGCAGTGTATATAAAACGTCACACGCCTGTGTCGTAGCCACGATCTGGGAGACGAGGGGAGAGAAAACTCACACGAGACGATCGCTACAAACGAAGGTACAATTTAACGTTGGTACATAACTAGCCTAGACTGATTTGAACTTGAGGCTTCTTTATGGAGAAGATTAGGAGAGTTTAGCCTGACATAATTTTGAGGGTTTTGTGTGTTGTTGTGTCTTGCAGAGATTGATATGAAGGGATTCAACGACATGAGTTTTCTCCCCCTCTTCATTGCCAAATACAGGGATTTTCCCATATTGTGGCAGGGTATACACCCACATTACACCAACAAACCAAAGAGGCACGCAGCCCTGGAGGAACTTGTGGAATTTGTCAAGCCAAGGTTCCCCACGGCAACTGTTGATGATATTAGAAAGAAAATTGGCAGCCTGAGGAGTGCGTATATCAGGGAGAGGAAGAAGGTCGTGAAGTCTGAGGAAACTGCAACTTCAGCAGATGAGGTCTATGTCCCCAAGCTCTGGTACTATCAGAGTCTCCATTTTCTGAAGGACCAGGCTGATGTCACGGAGCCAACCTCAACTCCTCCTTCCACGCTTCCTTGCGCACAGCCCACCCCTGATGAGGCTTCCGAGGAGCAACCTGGGCCTTCCAGTCTGGAAGAGGTGGAGGAGCCCAGCTTGTTCCAGGTATAGTAGTTTTGCTACCATTTAGGGGAATAATGAATGATGTTCACTTAATTCAGGATCGCCAATTGCTTAGTTCCTAACGTGTTTGACATATCAACAGACAGTGGTGTTGGAGACATTTGGGGCCAGAATCTAAACTGCTGGGCTGAGAATTGTATGGTTTTCTATTTGTAAACATTTTGCAACAGTCACTAGATGAGAATTGTGTGTGTTTGATGAACAAATAACTGAAACTATGTCCCTTTTTCCTACACAGGAAGACCTCAGCCAGGAGGTGGCTGTGGAAGGTGGCAGTCAGGAGGAGGCAGGGGTTAGTGGCAGCCACCAGCTGGGTAGTGGCAGCCAAGAGGGGGCTAGGCCTCGGAGCCTGACTGACACCCAAACCCCTCCCCTCCGCCCTCCGTACAAAAGGGCGAGAAGGGGGGGTTATGCGGCACAGTCAGCGCTCCGGATGATAAGAGAGGCTTCAGACTCCCTACATGCCACACCCGCCGACGAGGAGACCTTTGGCTCGGTGGTTGTCACAAAAATGATGGGTATGGAGGTGAGGCAACGCAACATGTGTGAGGGGCTCATCCTCCATGTCCTAAATAAGGGTAGGGCTGGGGAGATGACCCCAGTCACACATGTTTGCCATAGCTACCATGCTCCACCTCCTCCTCCTCCTCCTCCTCCTTCTGCCACCCCACCAGCACGACAGCCACAGCGTGGAAGGAAGCGTGGAAGGAAGACCTGAGAGTGACGACCTGCAATCAGTCTGGTGTGAGAGAAGATGGAGCCTCTTGTAGTACCAGAGCCTGGGGACCTAGATGGCATCTGCTGCAGTTCCGGATACTTTGGACTTCACGACCAGATTGCACTCCCCTTAATATACGTACTCCTCAGGCCCCCAATTTTCTACGCTTGAACAATGATGGTTGCCGTGGGGGGCCAAGGCTTTGCAAATTCCCCAAGTTTCACCATGGCTGCGTTCCTCTTTGGTTTGTTGGTGTGACCTAAATAAAGGTTTTTTTGATTTGAAATAATCATTGACTATTGTGTTTTACTTTGCTACAATGACAGTTTTTCTTTGAGTAGGCTGGTACATTTCACTAATCCTAAAGTAGAATTAACAAGGGGCAACAACAACAAACAACCTCCTAGTAAATTTAAGCAAGAAATACAAATGTAAATAATGTGTTTTTGGTAATTTGAGACACACAACCCCCCTCCAAAAAAAAAACAAAAAAACATTCAAATATGTATTCCCCAAAAAAAAAAAAAAAAGACAAATCATGGTAAAAAAATAACAAAGATTCTTTTCCGTTCAGAGTAAAAATAAACATGTAGTGTATAAATGCTGCAAAGTAATAAAGAAGTAAGTTTGTGAGAAGTGCGGGTGAATAGGAGCAGCTAAAAGATGTCATTCTTGTTGCATTGTAAAGAAAAAGAGAATGCGCTGCATTAAAGACATTTTAACATTGCAGCGTGACGAATGTGCTGTGTCGATTAGGAAAGGTAGTTTTACCTGACCGAGCGCTTCCGTCACAGAATTTCTTCTGAGCATGCGTAGCACTTTGTCCGTCGGACAAGCGTACACACGCTCGGATTTGGTGTGATCGGACCGGGTTGACGGGAAATCTTTCCAGCAGGAGATAAGACTTTGTCCGACGGACAAACCGACGAACACTGTCCGATGGTGCATACACACGGTCTGATTTTTCAACAACCTTGTCCGATCGGACCAAATTGATGAAAAAGTCCGACCGTGTGTATGGGGCTTAACAGTTGTTAATGCTGCAGTTTGCTTATATTTTACCCTACTTGGTTGCTCCCTTCCTTACTTCATCAACAGGGTAATGAAATGTTTTTTTTTTTAAAGTTTCCTTTTTTGTTACTAACCTTTTTTTAGATGCAGTGACATCACCACTGGGTTTCTGTGCTTCTCAATGCAATGCAGGTATCTGTGCTGCTCAATGCAATGCAGGCAGATCATGTCTGATTGGAGGACAGTGTGCTGTACATAGCTTCCTGAAACATCAGCACCCTACCTCAGTATCATTTTCAAAAGCCCCAATGCCTGATGCAAGCAGTGGACAGGATTTTTGGAGGAGTTATATAAATAATAAAATGAAGTGATGGGTGGATGTTGTCTGAAGGGCGGGGGCATTTTTGGCATGCAGACCACCCTAGGTAACAACCACATATGATGCTGAGCCTTCATGATTGAAAGCACTGAAATACAGTGAATGAAAAAGACAACACAGGGACCGTAAACCTAGAGAAGAAAGGGCTAGATGAGGCTGATTTCCTCCAGCCAGGAAATGAGATGGGCTTTCCTTGATATATGTTATATATGCAGACTGTGGGAAGCTCACACATTCTAGTGAAATAAAAGTAAAGCCCCGTACACACGATCAGATTTTCCGACGGGAAATGTTGGATATCAGGCTGTTGGTGGAAAATCCGACCGCGTGTATGCTCCATCGGACAATTGTTGTCGGACTTTCTGCCAACAAATGTTGGCTAGCATGTCTTTAAATTTTCCGCCAACAAATGTGTGTTGTGGAATTTTCCGATCGTGTGTACAACAAGTCTGTCGGACAAAAGTCCAAAGTACAAACACGCATGCTTGGAAGCAGAAGTGGTCGGTTTTGTAAACTAGCGTTCGTAATGCTAGCCACATCACAAATTAACATTTGTGATGTGGCAAATTATGAAAACTCCAAATGCAGCGCACAATTCTCTTCTTTTTAATGGGATAATAATGAAGCTGCTTTGCTGGAAATACTGATGGAGTTATTGCACACAAATTTCCCAAGGCTTTTTTTTTTCTAGTGATATCAAGAATAATATTACTATGTTTTTTTTATTTTCTTTATTTGTGCAAGTTACCACAGTAGTTTATAAGATCAAAGTCCCTTGTCAATTTTACTTTGTATTTTTTTTAAATGTAACGGCCTACTCCCAAACTGTCATTTGAAGTGAAACACATAGCCAAGTATTATTCTCCACAGTTTTTTTATTTTGCATTAAAAAAAAATAATAATTAGACATGCTATCTGCCAATAGAAATTAACCAAAACGTGCATTCTATGCTTCCAAAATATAGAAAATATACCAAATCAAATCATTATTCAACCAAAAAAAAAAATGTCAAAGCAATAACTCCAAGGCCAATAATAAATAACACGTTATCTCCTCCGATTCCGCAACATGTCTGGTTGAGGAACGGCCGTTCAGAAACAAACTAAAAAACACGAAATGAAAAACGTGAAAAGAAAAGTGTGAATCAACACTCAAACTTCTACTAACACGAAATTAGCTGAAGGAGCCCAAACGCGGGGGGCTAAAGAGCTGAAAAACCATGTAGTACGTCAAGTACATCAATATGTTCATAATTGTTGGCCAACATTTGTGTGACTGTGTGTATGCAAGACAAGTTTGAGCCAACACCCTTCAGACAAAAAATCCACAGTTTTGTTGGCGGAAAGTCCGATCGTGTGTACAAGGTGTACATTAGTCTTCATGGTACACAGTGGACTTTGAAACAATTCTGTGTTCAGGAGAGGGATGTTTAACCGCAGCAGCTCCTAAACAATCCTAAAAGCCTATGTGTACATTGACACATGTGGGTTGATACTAAAACTGGGGAGTGCAAAATGGGGTGCAACTGTGCATGGTAGCCAATCAGCTTCTAACTTCAGCTTGTTCCGTCAAGCTTTGACAATAAAGCCTGGAAGCTGATTGGTTTCTATGCAGAGCTGCACCAGATTTCGCACTTTCCAGTTTTAGTAAATCAACCCCATAGGCTTTTAAGGAGTTGAGTTTAGAAGCTTTGGCAAAAAAAAAACACCAAAAGCTCCTAAATTCAAGTTTAGGAGCTGTAGTGTACATGAAGCCTAAGCAATTTTAGTACTGGAGAGTAGGGATGGGCCCGGTGCTCGATGCGAACCCACGTTCGCATCGAGCACCGGGCGTTCGCTCGCTCGGCGAGCCCAGAACTATTTTGGCCGCTCGCATCACGTTCGTGTGATGCGAGCGGCCCCGCAATGCATTGCGGCCGGCGCGGCCGGCGCAGTGCATTGCTGGCTGATGATTGGCCAAGCATGCACTGTGACCCCGCATGCTTGGCCAATCACAGCCCCGGAAACTCGAAGAGCCATAATTGGCTACAGGCAGGACGCCTGTAGCCAATTACAGCTCAGGGGCTGTAGTACACGCCCCCCCCCCCCCCCCCTATAAAAGGCCGCCACGCCGTCTGCGCCGGTCACATGCTGTTCCGGCGCAGATAGAGCAGGCTAGATCTGTGACACTCTGCTGGATTTAGTTAGTTAGAGAGATTTACTTAGAGAGATTGAGTTAGATAGATTCATTCATTTAGATTGATTTAGAAAGAGGGGCTTGTAGTGTGTTCGTGGCAGGCAGGCAGAGCTCCTATATTTTGTTCCCAGAAGCACCTATAGGGCTTGTAGTGTGTTCGTGGCAGGCAGGCAGAGCTCCTATATTTTGTTCCCAGAAGCACCTATAGGACTTGTAGTGTGTTCCTGGCAGGCAGGCAGAGCTCCTATATTTTGTTCCCAGAAGCACTATAGGACTTGTAGTGTGTTCGTGGCAGGCAGGCAGAGCTCCTATATTTTGTTCCCAGAAGCACCTATAGGACTTGTAGTGTGTTCCTGGCAGGCAGGCAGGCAGAGCTCCTATATTTTGTTCCCAGAAGCACCTATAGGACTTGTAGTGTGTTCGTGGCAGGCAGGCAGAGCTCCTATATTTTCTTCCCAGAAGCACCTATAGGACTTGTAGTGTGTTCCTGGCAGGCAGGCAGAGCTCCTATATTTTGTTCCCAGAAGCACCTATAGGACTTGAAGTGTGTTAGTCCCATCACACAGAGATCATATATTTTGTTCCCAGAAGCACCTATAGGACTTGAAGTGTGTTAGTCCAATCACACAGAGATCATATATTTTGTTCCCAGAAGCACCTATAGGACTTGAAGTGTGTTAGTCCAATCACACAGAGATCATATATTTTGTTCCCAGAAGCACCTATAGGACTTGAAGTGTGTTAGTCCCATCACACAGACCTATATTTTCTTCCCAGAAGCACCTATAGGACTTGAAGTGTGTTAGTCCAATCACACAGAGATCATATATTTTGTTCCCAGAAGCACCTATAGGACTTGAAGTGTGTTAGTCCCATCACACAGAGATCATATATTTTGTTCCCAGAAGCACCTATAGGACTTGAAGTGTGTTAGTCCAATCACACAGAGATCATATATTTTGTTCCCAGAAGCACCTATAGGACTTGAAGTGTGTTAGTCCAATCACACAGAGATCATATATTTTGTTCCCAGAAGCACCTATAGGACTTGAAGTGTGTTAGTCCAATCACACAGAGATCATATATTTTGTTCCCAGAAGCACCTATAGGACTTGAAGTGTGTTAGTCCCATCACACAGACCTATATTTTCTTCCCAGAAGCACCTATAGGACTTGAAGTGTGTTAGTCCAATCACACAGAGATCATATATTTTGTTCCCAGAAGCACCTATAGGACTTGAAGTGTGTTAGTCCCATCACACAGAGATCCATATATTTTGTTCCCAGAAGCACCTATAGGACTTGAAGTGTGTTAGTCCAATCACACAGAGATCATATATTTTGTTCCCAGAAGCACCTATAGGACTTGAAGTGTGTTAGTCCCACCACACAGACCTATATTTTCTTCCCAGAAGCACCTATAGGACTTGAAGTGTGTTAGTCCAATCACACAGAGATCATATATTTTGTTCCCAGAAGCACCTATAGGACTTGAAGTGTGTTAGTCCCATCACACAGACCTATATTTTCTTCCCAGAGGCACCTATAGGACTTGAAGTGTGTTAGTCCCATCACACAGAGATCATATATTTTGTTCCCAGAAGCACCTATAGGACTTGAAGTGTGTTAGTCCCATCACACAGAGATCATATATTTTGATCCCAGAAGCACCTATAGGACTTGAAGTGTGTTAGTCCAATCACACAGAGATCATATATTTTGTTCCCAGAAGCACCTATAGGACTTGAAGTGTGTTAGTCCCATCACACAGACCTATATTTTCTTCCCAGAGGCACCTATAGGACTTGAAGTGTGTTAGTCCCATCACACAGAGATCATATATTTTGTTCCCAGAAGCACCTATAGGACTTGAAGTGTGTTAGTCCCATCACACAGAGATCATATATTTTGTTCCCAGAAGCACCTATAGGACTTGAAGTGTGTTAGTCCCATCACACAGAGCTCCTATATTTTCTTCTCAGCAGCACCCACAGGACTTCTAGTGTGTTAGTGGCATCACACAGAGCTCCTCTATTTTATTTGCAGAAGCACCCACAGGACTTCTAGTGTGTTAGTGGCATCACACAGAGCTCCTCTATTTTCTTTGCAGAAGCACCCATAGGACTTCTAGTGTGTTAGTGGCATCACACAGAGCTCCTATATTTTCTTCTCAGCAGCACCCATAGGACTTCTAGTGTGTTAGTGGCATCACACAGAGCTCCTCTTTTTTCTTTGCAGAAGCACCCATAGGACTTCTAGTGTGTTAGTGGCATCACACAGAGCTCCTATATTTTCTTCTCAGCAGCACCCACAGGACTTCTAGTGTGTTAGTGGCATCACACAGAGCTCCTCTATTTTCTTTGCAGAAGCACCCACAGGACTTCTAGTGTGTTAGTGGCATCACACAGAGCTCCTCTATTTTCTTTGCAGAAGCACCCACAGGACTTCTAGTGTGTTAGTGGCATCACACAGAGCTCCTCTATTTTCTTTGCAGAAGCACCCATAGGACTTCTAGTGTGTTAGTGGCATCACACAGAGCTCCTCTATTTTCTTTGCAGAAGCACCCACAGGACTTCTAGTGTGTTAGTGGCATCACACAGAGCTCCTCTATTTTCTTTGCAGAAGCACCCACAGGACTTCTAGTGTGTTAGTGGCATCACACAGAGCTCCTCTATTTTCTTTGCAGAAGCACCCATAGGACTTCTAGTGTGTTAGTGGCATCACACAGAGCTCCTCTATTTTTTCTTCTCAGCAGCACCCACAGGACTTCTAGTGTGTTAGTGGCATCACACAGAGCTCCTCTATTTTCTTTGCAGAAGCACCCATAGGACTTCTAGTGTGTTAGTGGCATCACACAGAGCTCCTCTTTTTTCTTTGCAGAAGCACCCATAGGACTTCTAGTGTGTTAGTGGCATCACACAGAGCTCCTATATTTTCTTCTCAGCAGCACCCACAGGACTTCTAGTGTGTTAGTGGCATCACACAGAGCTCCTCTATTTTCTTTGCAGAAGCACCCATAGGACTTCTAGTGTGTTAGTGGCATCACACAGAGCTCCTATATTTTCTTCTCAGCAGCACCCACAGGACTTCTAGTGTGTTAGTGGCATCACACAGAGCTCCTCTATTTTCTTTGCAGAAGCACCCATAGGACTTCTAGTGTGTTAGTGGCATCACACAGAGCTCCTATATTTTCTTCTCAGCAGCACCCACAGGACTTCTAGTGTGTTAGTGGCATCACACAGAGCTCCTCTATTTTCTTTGCAGAAGCACCCATAGGACTTCTAGTGTGTTAGTGGCATCACACAGAGCTCCTATATTTTCTTCTCAGCAGCACCCACAGGACTTCTAGTGTGTTAGTGGCATCACACAGAGCTCCTCTATTTTCTTTGCAGAAGCACCCATAGGACTTCTAGTGTGTTAGTGGCATCACACAGAGCTCCTCTATTTTCTTTGCAGAAGCACCCATAGGACTTCTAGTGTGTTAGTGGCATCACACAGAGCTCCTATATTTTCTTCTCAGCAGCACCCACAGGACTTCTAGTGTGTTAGTGGCATCACACAGAGCTCCTATATATTCTTCTCAGCAGCACCCACAGGACTACCGACTACAATGGCTGGAAGACCGCCAAGGGGAGGCAGAGCGTGCAGAGCCAAGAACACAGGGCAGGCAGGCTCTGTTTCTAGTGGACGTGGCCGTGGACGTGGACGTGGTCGTGCATCGTCATCAGCACGTGGCCATGGGACACGCGCGTCTTTGTTTTCGGCAGCTGGACATGTGGAGCCGCATCATGCTGAAGGCTTGGTAGAATGGATGACCAAGCCCTCCTCATCCTCCTCATCCTCTCTCACCCAGGCTCAGGGTACTGGCAGAGCATCATCAGCCACCCCTTCCCTAGACCCACCATGTCCTCCTGAGGAGTCCCCCGAACTCTTTGAGCACAGTGTTGGGTACATGCTCCAGGAGGATGCCCAACGATTCGAAGGCTCGGATGATGATACCCAGCTTGAGGAATCTGGCAGTACTGTTCCACCAGCTGCAGCTTACTGCCAGGTTTGCTCTAGTGGTGAAGAGGGAGGGGATGATGAGGTCACTGACTCCACGTGGGTGCCTGAAGGGAGAGAGGATGAGGAGGAGGACGAGGAGGAGGAGGATGCGGCGTCACATGTCCAACGAGGCAGGGTGCCCCCTGGAGGCCAGGTAGAGGCCAGCACAGCAACTGTACAACACCGCAGAGCTCCGCCTGTGCAGGGCGCTGCCTCTGCACGTTATCAGAAAAGTTCTTTGGTGTGGGCCTTTTTTGAGACGAGTGCAGCAGATCGCACCACTGCTATTTGCAATATTTGTCTCAAGCGTATCTCGCGTGGCCAAAACATCAGCCGCTTGGGCACCACAAGCATGACCAGACATATGGCGACCTGCCATGCAGCTCGTTGGCAGGCACACATAAAAGACCCACACCAAAGAACTAAGCGGACCTCTCCTTGCTTCTCCTCAGCTGGGATCTCCATCCCCACTACACCTTCAGTCCTCTCTGAAAGCTGCTCTGAGAGGACTGAAGGTGTAGAATTAGGTGTGTCACAACCAAGTACTTGCAGTACACCGACGTCCGATTGCAGCAGGCAAATTTCCCTGCCCCAGCTGCTGGACCGTAGAAAGAAGTACACTCCCAGCCATCCACATGCCCAGCGGTTGAATGCTAGCCTGGCTAAATTGCTAGCACTTCAACTGCTGCCTTTTCAGTTGGTAGACTCGGCCCCCTTCCGTGAGTTTGTTCAATGTGCGGTTCCTCAGTGGCAGGTTCCCAAACGCCACTTTTTCTCACGGAAGGCGATTCCGTCTCTCTACCGGCATGTGGAGGGCAATGTCCATGCCTCGCTGGACAGGGCGGTCAGCGGTAAGGTGCATATTACCGCTGACTCATGGTCCAGCAGGCATGGACAGGGACGGTACCTTTCTTTCACGGCCCATTGGGTCACTCTATTGGCAGCTGGGAGGGATGCAGGACAAGGTGCAGTAGTGTTGGAGGTTGTTCCGCCACCACGCCTCCAAAACGCTACTACTGCTGCTGGTTGTGACACACCTCTCTCCTCCACCCCCTCCTCTTCTTCTTCCTCCAGTGCTCTGTCCTTGGAACCAGCGGTGCTCCGTAGGCGTACAAGGGGCTACGCAAGTACGCAGGCAAAAAGATGCCATGCCGTGCTTGCGCTGGTGTGTTTGGGGGACAGGAGCCACACTGGGCCAGAGGTTCTGGCAGCTCTGCAGGAGCAGGCCGAGAGGTGGTTGACGCCACGTCAGCTTAAGCCAGGAATGGTCGTTTCTGACAATGGCACCAACCTCCTCTCCGCCCTGCGACAGGGGCAGCTCACCCATGTGCCCTGCATGGCTCACGTCCTCAACCTGGTGGTGCAGCGGTTCTTGGGCAGGTTCCCAGGCTTACAGGATGTCCTGAGGCAGGCCAGGAAAGTCTGTGTGCATTTCCGCCGATCTTATAATGCCAGTGCTCGGCTGACTGAGCTGCAAAAGGAGCTGAACCTGCCCAAGAACCGCCTAATATGTGACATGCCCACCAGGTGGAACTCAACGTTGGCCATGCTGCAGCGACTGCACACGCAGCAGAGGGCCATCAATGAGTACCTTTGCGACTACGGCACCAGGACAGGGTCAGGGGAGCTTGGTTTTTTTTCCCCACGTCAGTGGAGCATGATCAGGGATGCATGCACTGTCCTCTCACCATTTGAGGAGGCCACGAGGATGGTGAGCAGTGACAGTGCATGCATCAGTGACACTGTCCCTCTTGTCCACCTGTTGGAGCATACGCTGCGTGGGATAATGGACAGGGCACTTGAGGCAGAACAGAGGCAGGAAGAGGAGGACTTCCTTGCCTCTCAAGGCCCCCTTTATCCGGACAGTGTTCCTCCTGTCCCACCCATCACACAGGAAGAGATGAGGAGGAGGAGGAGGAGGAGGAGGAGGAGGATTGTGTGAGCATGGAGGTGGAGCCTGGCACTCAGCATCAGCAGCAGCAGTCTTTTAGGGATGATGTACAGTCCCAACAAACCAGTGGACTTGTACGTGGCTGGGAGGAGGTGGCTGGCGATCATGTCATCCTCAGTGACCCAGAAGACTCCGGACAGAATGCCTCAGCTAACCTACGCTGCATGGCCTCCCTGATCCTGCAAAGCCTGCGGAAGGATCCTCGTGTTCTTCGGATCAAGGAGAGGGACCATTACTGGCTGGCCACTCTCCTTGATCCGCGGTACAAGGGTAAGGTTGCGGACCTTATCTTGCCGTCGCAGAGGGAGCAGAGGATGAGACATCTCAGGGAGGCCTTGCAGAAAGGTCTGTGCAACGCGTTCCCAGAAACTGGGAGGCTACAAACTCCTGGTCCTGGGCGACGAGTAGCTGAGGCTTCGGTCAGTAGCAGAAGGAGCAGTGGGGAAGGTGGACGTCTGACCGATGCGTTCAGACAATTTTTTAGTCCGCAGCCCCAAGGTATGATCGGTTCCAGCAACCATCGCCAGCGTCTGATATACATGGTGCAGGAATACCTTGGGGCAAGGTCAGACTTGGACACCTTTCCCACCGAAAATCCTCTGGCTTACTGGGTCCTGAGGATGGATCACTGGCCAGAGCTTGCACAGTATGCAATTGAGCTACTGGCCTGTCCTGCCTCCAGCGTTCTGTCCGAACGCACATTCAGTGCTGCTGGAGGATTTGTGACTGATCATAGGGTGCGCCTGTCCACCGCCTCGGTTGATCGACTGACCTTCATCAAAATGAATCAGTCTTGGATCACCACCAGCTACCAGGCACCTGAGGCGGATATAACCGAATAATTTTTAATGTCACATCACATCCCTTCAAGACTGCCTATGCTGATGCTGAGTGACTGTCCTCTTATGTTCACTGACTATCCTCTTCCTCCTCCTCAATGATCCATGCCACCACACCAGTGCCTAAGGCACAATTTTTCAGCCCCTGTTTAACAGGGGCGTGTACATAAAATTTTTATAAAAAAATGCTTCGCAACACTGTGCTCCAAGTACAGTATCTGTGAGGGGTTGCAGTGTTGTGGCACCAGCACCAGTGCCTAAGGCACAATTTTTCAGCCCCTGTTTAACAGGGGCGTGTACTTACAATTTTTTAAAAAAATGCTTCGCAACACGTGTGACTGCTGTGCTCCAAGTACAGTATCTGTGAGGGGTTGCAGTGTTGTGGCACCAGCACCAGTGCCTAAGGCACAATTTTTCAGCCCCTGTTTAACAGGGGCGTGTACATACAATTTTTATAAAAAAATGCTTCGCAACAATGTGCTCCAAGTACAGTATCTGTGAGGGGTTGCAGTGTTGTGGCACCAGCACCAGTGCCTAAGGCACAATTTTTCAGCCCCTGTTTAACAGGGGCGTGTACTTACAATTTTTAAAAAAAATGCTTCGCAACACGTGTGACTGCTGTGCTCCAAGTACAGTATCTGTGAGGGGTTGCAGTGTTGTGGCACCAGCACCAGTGCCTAAGGCACAATTTTTCAGCCCCTGTTTAACAGGGGCGGGTAATTACAAATCTTGATCTAATAGTTCACAGCAGGGCCCATTCCTGCGCCCACCAAGAGTAACTATGAGGGCCTACAGTCTTGTGGCAACACCGTCCACCACCACCGCCAAAGGCCCAATTTTTCTGCCCTGTTCATCAGGTGCTTGCAATTACAAATCTTGATCTAATAACTCACAGCAGGGCCCATTCCTGCGCCCACCAAGAGTAACTGTGAGAGCTTACAGTCTTGTGGCAACACCGTCCACCACCACCACCACCACCCCCAATTTTTCTGCCCTGTTCAACAGGTGCATGCAATTACAAATCTTGATCTATTAACTCACAGCAGGGCCCATTCCTGTGCCCACCAGTCTTGTGGCTACACCAACAAATAGGGCAAATTTCTGCAGAGTATATACGCCAGGCCCCTACTTTCATACATCCAACTTACAAACGACTCCTACTTGCAAATGGAAAGAGAAAACAGGAAGTGAGAGGAAATCTACCCCTAGGAAGGGAAATTCTATCCTGTTAGATTTAATTTGGGAAAAAGGTATCTCCTCTCTACTGATACTTTATCACCAATCCTTGTTTCAATTAAAACCCCACTTTTTCCAAAAACATTTGTCATTGGGACGGAAAGTGAGGTGACATGTTCTGAACAGATGTGCAAAGACAGCAAATGTTACAGGGGTGATAACCCCTCCCTATGTTCTCCAAAAAGCTTAAAAATAGATTTTTTTGGGATGGAGCTACACTTCATAATGTACCTGTTCAGATTCTACTTAAGAACAAACCTAAAGCCGCAAGTGGTTTTAAATGGCTTCTTTTTTTCCTTTAAAAATGTCATTTTGTGCAAGGACAGTTCTAAACACGGGAAACACATGCCACTTCACAGGCATACTTTAGACACCGCCCAGGTACCATATTTAAAGGAAAATTTCACTTATTTTTTTTCACTTTATGCATCATTAAAATGACTGCTCCCAAAAAAACGTTAGTTTTTAAAAGTTCTTTTTGCATTGATATATGTCCCCTGGGGCAGGACCCGGGTCCCCAAACCTGTTTTATGACATTAACATGCATATTGGCCGTTGTAATTAGCACTTTTGATTTCGAACGTTCGCGTCCATTATAACGTATAGGGTTCGAAAATTCGCGCAAACTTTCGGTCGGTTCGAAGGTTCTGGTGCGAACCGAACCCGGGGGTGTTCGGCTCATCCCTACTGGAGAGGAGTCCGTACAGCTGTGCAAGACTGAAGGTAACACTGAAGTTCCTCTTTAAGAACAAAGTAATTGCAGACTGAGTGAGTGACTGCTCACTTTAGTGGCTAATCTGCTAGAATATAAATCTCTATAAGTGAAAGGACAACAAAAAATGAAAGTGCACACATATACAAATGTGAACGTCATGAAGAAAAAGAAAAACACTGCAATAATAACTCAACACGTGTACTCACTGACAATGCAATGTCTCTTTTTCCCATATACAAAATTCCTCCATTTGGTCCAATATGCTAATACTGTGAATATTTTGGTGTAACATCCTTGCGATTTTACAAAGATGTTTTTAAGGATTTTCCTTATCAGTGCTCTAGGATAATATTCTTTATAACAAATTGGAAACGCATCTTAAAAAAGGTTAGAAATGGATCATGAAGAGGTTTTACATAATCTAAGGATATAAATTATTTCTAATGATTCTTAGATAATACTGGAGGCTCATAATGAACTATTCTATCTTGGTGTCTCAAATCACTTGTCTTACAAAGAAGAAACCAAAAATAAAATATGGCCACCTGAAGCAGTACATTTTTTTGTGTTTGTGCAACTGAAACAAGCAATACCAATCCTACTGGAATCCTGGATTGCTGAATGTCCAATCCTGGAAGTTTCAATGGACTGCCCAATGATATACTAATATACTAACATATGGCCACCCAGTTGAAGCTACTCAGTTAAGTAACACATGCACAATAGTGGACCGGGTTAGGAAGAAAAGATAAACAAATTTGAAGAGATTGGACACATGGGGCAATACACATCATCTGGTTTTTACTTTAAGTTCTGGATTTCAAAGTTTTTCAGATTCTGCTTACTTTCTGTTGTAAGCTACTGCAGGTTATTTATCAGTGCAGCTACTATATTGAAATTTCAATAAGGAGGGATGCTGACGTGAGACGTGAGACGTCAGCACCGGGGGAGGGGCCCGCTATCGCGGCATGACGGAGGCTCGGGACGGCCGGAGCATGAGAGCGGAGACGGCGTGGTAGTGAGAGCCCACGCCGCCTCGATAGAGGAGGTTCCACCGCCCATACCCTGCTACCTGTTGTGACGGCTGGAGCTTGAGAGCGGAGACGGCGTGGTAGTGAGAACACACGCAGCCCCGATAGAGGAGGCTCCAACCGTCCCTACCCTGCCACCTGCTGGTAGATATTTCACCCCGACTGTTTTCCATCGAGTCCCGCGGTGCAGCAGGCTTCACGATCCCGGTCCCGCGGCGACGGCCCGGGTGGCGGGAGTACGCCACGGAACGGGGCCCATCTTCCATTTTCCAGCTATTGGCCTGACGACCCGGCAAACGGCCTCCCTCTCCACACCACTACTCCTTAGACGTGTCTACTCCTCATTCCTACTACTGGCATCCCCACAGCACAATCTCCTCTCCTACTCCGGAAAGAAGGGAAGAACCAGCAGCCCCTGGCTGGGAGGGAGGTGGCAGACCCCTCCTCAGGTACGGACGCTTTTTTTTCTTCTCGAAATTTGTGTTTTTCATTGAGGAAGTGTCAGAAAGATAACTACTGTTGTACAGAGACAATGAATAAATCCAACAATTAAGCATGAGAACTGTATAAATTGCCTTTCATTCCTGCCATGAAGTTGGACAACATAAGGGACAATAGCTATAAGGAGGCGACAAATGTGCAGATATTATAGATGAATAAACCTACAGAACAAAGCTATACTCTGTCGATATACACAACCCCGCTCTAGCCAGTGAAGGGTGCTCTCTCTTCTTTTCCTCTTAGACCCCCCCCCCTACCTCTTACTACCTTCTAAATATGTTTTAAACATCAGCAGTTAAGCTAAACTGAGTATTTGAAAAAATTGTTGCTTGAATCCTACTTCCTGGGCCCCATCCGTCTAGACTACAATCTTCAGTCTTAGGGTTCCCCCTGGGACGGATCCAAATGGAGTAATTTCCAGGTTTTAGACTGAAACGTAAGGCCTTGTAACTCCTCCACCTTTGTTACTGGAAATAAACCGAAGAACGGGGCGCGGGGACAATTGAATTCAGGAAAAGGGGTGAATGCTTGAGAGACATTTTAGAGGAGTGGAAAGGGGGGTGAGCGTGGAGGTTGCGTAGGACTGGCGAAGGTCTAGGCCTTACTCAGAGCCCATCGGAAAGATCGAAAAAAAAGATGAAAGGAAGATCCCTTAGGGGAGCGGAGGCTAAAACACCCAAAGAAAGCTTAAACACTAGCTTTAATACAAAAATATCTTAAGGACACTAGTGTAAAAAGCCCAAAAATGGATAAAAAACAGCAAGCCCCAAAGGAAAAAAAAACGAGACGCCGAACGACAGAGAGCAGATCAGTCCGATCTTTCAGGGGCTTATGGAGACCCGGCGGGAGCCAACGAGGTCAGTATACTGTCGGAGCGGGGGAGTTTGGCCCTCATCCCCACAAGGACGGAGATAGTAGAAATGTTCTCTAATTTAGAGAGCGTAATCAAAAATGAAATTACAAATGTAAGAGCTGACTTGGGCCAACTGCTAAATAGAGTGGAGAAAATAGAGGACCTGGCGGTCATACAAGCACAAGAAATCTTAGAACTCAAAACTAAAGTGAACCGAATAGAGATCAAACACAGGGATCTAGAATATCAAATTGAAAACCAAGAAAATCAGAGCAGGAGGCAGAACCTCAGGATCAGATCCCTACCGGAACATCAAGGAGAAGATTTAATGTTAAAAATGCAGCAACTCTTTAACCCCCTTTTGGGGAGACCTGAAAGAGAGATCCTTAAAATCGACAGAGTACACCGTATCCGTAAACCTACAGGCCTGAGCGAAGAGACCCCAAGAGATATTATTATTAAATTCCACTCATTTGAAGACAAACATAAAATCTGGACAAAATTAAGAGGGAGTCCCCCCTTAAAATATGAATCGGTAGACCTACAGATTTTTCCGGATCTCTCGGCAAAAACTCTAGCACGTAGGCGACAGCTGAGACCTCTACTTGAAGTTTTAAGAGCAGCAAATATCAAATACAGCTGGGGGTTTCCAACATCACTGATTGTAACCAGAGCCGGGAGGACTGTTCGGATGAAATTTTTGGACGATCTGCAGCCATTTTGTCAGGCCCTGGGGGTGGTGGCCCCTATTATTGTCCCTTAAAGGTCTTTAAAGGGAAATGGGAACGCAGGACCTGATTTAAAAAAAAAAAAAAAAAAAAAAAGGGGGAAGGAAGGGAAAGGGAAAAAGGGAGGAAAGAGAAAAGGGGGGAGAGAGAGAGGAGAAAAGGGAAGGAAAGGAAAGTGTGTTTCACAGAGGATCTGTTTGTGTTGTGGTCGGGAGATGGGGGCCTGGTGGGGGGGCGAGGGTGGGAGGGCGGTGGGAGGGTTGGTGAGCTTGCTCGGCATGGGAGGGGGTTCCCGGGCTTTCGGGTTGGGTCCCCCTCCCCTCTTTACCAGGGGGGGGGGGGACCCGATCAGTCCCGTGGTGACGGAGTTACACCCCGGCAAGTAAGGCGGTCAGGGGGTTCCTTGATAGAATGCCCCGTGGATCGCATAGGGTCGGGAAACGACCGGGAGGGGGGGGGGGGGGAGGGGAGGAGGGAGGGGGGGGTTGGAAGGAGGGAGGAGGGTTGGAGAGGGGAAGGGGAGGGAGGGGCCTTGCATACAGAAAAATAAAGAAAAGAGGTGATACAATTCAGAGTATGGGTCAACCCGTACGGGGAAAATACAAAATGCCGAATTAAAACTCCTTAGCTACAATGTGAGAGGGATAATCTCCCCTACAAAGAGATTTAAGATATTAAAAGAGCTCCAGAGATCTCAAGCGGGAATTGTGTTTCTGCAAGAAACACACCTTTGCCGCGGAGGCAACACTAAAATCTACTCTCAGACCTTTCCGACATGGTACTATGGAGACTCCCCTTTGAGGGGCTCAAAGGGTGTGGCAATAGGCTTTGCAAAATCTATGAAATTTATAGCAACAGAAAGGTTGGAAGACCCGGAAGGCAGGTTTCTTTTTTTGAAGGGCAGGTTGGGGGAAAGATTTTTCACTTTTGCTAATGTATATTGCCCCAATACCAATACAGCCAAATTCCTGATTAGAGTTCTTGGCCGTTTGTCAAGGTTCAAGAAGGGGGCAGTGATTCTGGGTGGGGACCTCAACTTGGGCTTGGACCCTTCCTATGACACCACATCTAGGGCACGGGGACTAAATGGCGCTCAATTAAAAAAACTTGAACAAAAAATATTTCAAAACCAGTTGGTTGATATTTGGAGGGTGCTGCACCCAAAAGAAAGGGATTTCACTTTCTTTTCCCCCGTCCACGGGACTCACTCCCGCCTGGATTATTTCCTTATAGACCATAAACTGCTAGAGAACGTACTTACATCACAGATTGAAATTACAACACTGTCGGATCATGCCCCGGTTTCTATGACGCTGAGGATCCCTGAATTCTCTAGACTTCCGTTCTCTTGGCGCCTAAATGAGTCTCTGGTCTTTGACGCAGAGACATCAGAGATAATAAAAAATGAAATAGAGTTTTTTTTTACAGAAAATGACACAGGAGAAATATCACCAGTGACACTCTGGGAGGCCCATAAGGTCTATATAAGAGGGATCCTCATCGCAATAGGAACGGGAAAAAAAAAAGAAAAACAGGCTAAGATCCTGGGGCTGACGGAGGAGATACAGGAGCTTGAAAGAGTACATAAAGGGGAAGGAAACCTAAAGCAAGAGATATTCCATAGGTTGATCAACAAAAGAGAAGAATTAAAGGCGGTACTAGAACTGGAGGCCAGGGTTGGGTTCCACAAAATTAACAGAGAGAAGCATTTGGGAAGCAATAGATCTGGAAAGTATTTAGCAAACATGCTCAAAAAAAAGAGAGAAATAAACTATATTGAAAAAATCCAAAATAAACAGGGCAAGATGGTAAACTCCTCTAAGGAAATAGGGGAAGTATTTAGAGCATACTATGAAGGGCTGTACGATGTGAGACAGAAGGGCCAGTATACATTGGGTATAGGAGAGGACGGAAAAGAATTTTTGAAAAACAGCTCATTACCGCTCATTTCAGAGATCGACAGAGATATTATGGACAAACCAATCACTGAGTCCTAAATCCTCGTTGCTATACAGGACACCCCGGCGGGTAAAAGCCCGGGCCCCGATGGCTACACGATAACCTATTACAAGAAATATAAAGAGATTCTGGTTCCTAAACTATGTCATCTCTGGAATCAGCTGGGTGTAGACTGTATACTGGGTGATGAGTCCCTTCGGGCCTCAATTACTCTGATACTGAAGGAGGACAAAGATAGAACACTGTGCTCAAGTTATCGCCCAATTGCCCTATTAAACACAGACACAAAGCTTTTTGCAAAAGTTTTAGCTAACAGACTCAGAGGAAGAATGGCCGAGTTGGTCCACCCGGACCAGGTCGGGTTCATCTCGGGGAGGGAAGGACGGGACAACGGGGTACGGTCGGTGCTGCTGATCCATGCGGCCAAACAGTCGGGGATCCCCAGTCTGCTCCTGTCAATTGACGCCGAGAAGGCGTTTGACAGGGTAGACTGGGGATTCATGATGGCAACATTGGAGTCCATGGGGGTAGGCCCAAGGATGCTCAAGTGGATTAAAATGTTATACAACTGGCCTCAAGCCTCGGTAAAAGTTAATGGACTTCCCTCGGATGTCTTCAGGATGAGAAACGGTACGCGCCAGGGGTGCCCTTTGTCACCTTTATTGTTTGTATTATCCCTGGAGCCCCTTCTGTCTCTGATACGTAATAACACCGATATAACCGGGATTAGAGTAGGCGGGGAGGAGCACAAGTTAGCCGCCTTTGCTGACGATGTGCTCTTCTACATCTCTAATCCGCGGATTACCCTTCCAATTTTGCTTTCTACCTTGAAAATCTATGGAATAGTCTCAAATCTGAAAATTAACGTAAATAAGTCAGAAATCCTGAATATTAATATAAAAAAGGATGAGGCCATGCTACTTAAGGATGAATTTAATTTTCCCTGGAGAGAGGACATCAGATACCTGGGGATTAGGCTGGCAGACTCCTTAAAAAAAATCTTTTTGATAAATTATCTCCCATTGCTTGATGAGATTAGAAAAGAATGTGGTCTAATGTCCCTTCGACCTCTTTCTTGGATCGGTCGGGTAAATGCAGTAAAGATGATTTTGGCCCCTAGGATCAACTATAAATTCCAGATGCTCCCAATAGAGATCCCCAAAGAGTTCTTTAAAAAATTAAAACAGATTATCTCCAAATTCATTTGGTCAAATAAAAAACCGCGTCTTGCAGCCGGGATACTGACTAGGGGAAAGCAGCAGGGGGGGTTAGCCTCCCCAGATTTCGAAAAATATTTCAAGGCAATATCACTGTCACGGGTAATGGAGTGGGTGAAGGAAGGCAATGACAAGAGGTGGGTAAGTATAGAAAATATAATTAGCAATAGGAACTTAGGACACGACATATGGAATCCACCTAAATTTAGACTTCTAGGAAACAGCACACACGAGATAACACGGGTTACTTTAGATATATGGGATAAATTATATAAGAGTAAGAAGTGGAAATTTAATTCCTCTTTAATATATTTGAAAGATAATTCACTTTTTGAACCAGGTAGATACGAGGTAGGTGGGAACTGGATTAAAGATAAAAGGGCACAGGTGAAAGATATAATCAAAAATGGTAAGATATGTTCATATCACGAGTTGTCCACTAACACAAATTTAATGGTGATTGATATTTGGAAATATGCCCAATTGAAACATTTTTTAGAGAGCCTTCCCCGCCCGATACGCCAGGGGAATGACTATACCCCGCTCGAGAGGCTTAGCCTCCGCGATAGTACAAAAAATAATATATCTAGAATATATAAAATTTTAATAAAAGAGGACACGGACGTACAGCCATATGTCAAAAAATGGGAAGAGGAAACAGGAGTACCCTGCTGCATGACGAGGGTGGAAAAAATGTTACGGATAATACACAGCTCTTCTTTTTCAATAAAAACAGTGGAAACAAATTATAAATGTCTCTCCGGGTATTATTTAACCCCGGACAGACTCAGTAGGTTCCAGGCGGAAGTGTCTCCTGAGTGCTGGAGGGGATGTAAGACCAGGGGCACGATGTCCCACATCTGGTGGGACTGCCCAGTCATCAAACAGTTCTGGGAAGGGGTTATAGGTTTAGTCTTTATCATAACTGGGGTGGTAGTCCAAGATGACCCCTGGACGTGTCTGTTTCACGCCACCACGACCCCTTTAAGACAATATAGGGCGTCGCTGACCCCGGTCTTTCTCAATGTAGCCAAAGACTTAATACCAAAGAGATGGAGAGAAGCAGAGGGACCGTCCCTGCGGGATTGGATCATGGGAGTCAACGCATTGCAGAGAGTTGAAGGCGCAGGGTCACCCGAGGGGGGGGGGAGAGGGACAACACGAGATAGAAAATAAGTGGACAGAATGGAATAACTTTAAGGGCTCTTGGAGGTATTTCCTGGAACTGACGAGATAAAAGTACCTCACACATTGTAGAAGGAGGCCCACATTTATTAAAGGGATAAAAATGTTAAACCTTGACGTACGTCAAGGCAAGGCGGGGGGGGGGGGGAGGGGAGGGAAAAAAAAACTTTGCAATCTGATGTGATGAAATGTGTAATATGGAGTTTTGACTCACTGTTTATTGTATATGAAAAATTTTGGAAAAATAAAGAATTAAAAAAAAAAAAGAAATTTCAATAAAATGTATTAACTGATTACCCTTTGTAAAAAAAATCTTGGTTGGATGTTTCTAAAATGTTCAGACTCATCCTAGTTGAACAAATTTGTGTAGAAATGAAAAAGAAAAAAAAAATTCTGCACCAAACCAACGCAATTCAAAAGTTTTTAGTTTTTTTTTTACAATTGCCAACATATTATTAGTCTAAATTGCTATATAAAAGCTATAATTTTACCCTAGATGCTAAAAGGTACAGAACAGTTACACATGCCCTTGGAATAAAAATTGACAGTGGTTAAACTTTATTTTTATGCTGGTGTTCTCTGAGAGTACAAGCCTACATACTGTATAGTTTTTTTAGTAAATCAGCTAAACAATTAACCATTCAACATTATGTTGCTGAAAAGAATTCACTCTGCTTTTCTTTTAGAGTTTAGGCAAGTACCAGTTTTTTTTATGATCAACTGAAAACTAAGATAAGGCTGTGAAAGTTAAATAAGCATGAAGCAAGGCTAATGGTGAATCAGTAACCTGAGGTCATATTAGCCACATTTTGAATATGTTTCCATTAATGTGATTGCCATTGAATTCAGTATTATTTTTACATTTATTTTGCCCATAAAATATGTTTTCATTATATGCATCATTACTTTTACGACCACTGCAATCAATCTCAGTTGTTTTAAACATGGAAAAACAAATCAGATAGAGAGACAGACATTTAAGTTTATGATATCTAGAACTAAGCAAGGGGATAGCTTCAGGGAAAATAAATGATATTGCATTTTGTCTTGTCATAAAAACTTTTTTCTTTGCCTAATATTGCCTTGCTTTGCCTAATACATTTCTTGTCTATGTAAATTATGATTTTACCTGAAGACCTGGAATTTCAACAATACTGGATGCTTAGTAATTAGTTATTTTAGTACACAGATTGTGCCTGCATTAGAATGTTAGAGATGACCAAATGGATTAATCCAAATTGTGGTTTGACCATGATTTAGCTGGTTCAATTAGGGCACAAAAATTTACTTTTGATAGTGTGTCACCATATAATTTGCACAATTTATCCACTTGCATAGCATCCTGACATTCATTCAGCTGTTCAATAAGTAAGCTGTTCAAGTTTCTTTTCTAGAGTTGATTATACAAAAATGGTAGGCACTCCATAACTAGCTTTTAAATCATAGTGCACATAGAATGGCTTTGCACAGAACAAACAAAACAACATTTTCCACCAGCACGGCCAGCTACAAAAATTACACTGTTTAACAATTTGCATTAAAATAAAGATTTGAATTGCACAACAATTGCAATTACAGTATACATTGAAGTCACACTGCTTCATCAAGGCCTCTCGGTATACCATGGTCCCTAATGCTAGTCTATAAGATGGACTATCTTCATGTTGGAATTTATATAGCTAACCTAAAGCATACCATTCCCCAAACGTGTAGAAACACAATAGCCCAGCACAGAAAAAATGAAGTTGGCCAATGTGTCTCTGCACCAGTTTTAGCAAGCTAAACAAAAATGACAGCCACACTAATTTAAAAATGTAATGGATCGAAATTATAAGTATGACGATGTTAATGCATCCAATGCATACTGTGCATATACACTATTGCCAGCAGGTCCAAAGTGGTCAATAATATATGAAGAAAATATATATAGTCTAAGTGGATAAGTCATCCAGGTGACTGATGAATAAAATATGCATATAAAAACGGTGAATAAATAAATAAAATATATCAAAGTGCAGATAGAAAATACTCCAAAAAATGACACTAGGCAGCTTAATGTCATTAATATGTGTGGTGAAAAGATGTGCTCAAAGGTGAACTAACCAGTATTAAAATGTTTGATACAATAATAAATAAATTGATCAATCAATATTGGTTACTTCCTTTAAACAATAAAGGATTGGATGTGTGTGTGTGCTCCGTGAATGAAGAGCAGCTGGTGTTTGTTCCACAAATGTGATTAGTAACAAAAGGCACTGTTACTTCCTTAAAACAATGAGTGATGAGACTGTGCTGTGAGTAAAAACAGCTGATGTGTAGTCTGCAGACAATCAGCTAAACATATACTTAGTAACAAAACAATTATATGTATCACATTAATTCCCACAATGTTACTATGTATCATTCATGCAGTTAATGCAAGCAGTGGGGAACGTTGAATTGCTGCTATACATCTAAATAGGGATAAATAAAAAGGAAACAGGTAAAACTTCCCTTTACTTTTTCTGATTTTTGTTGTGGGTATGTTCTTCTGAAAAAAGGATTATTTTTCAAGTGCTGGAAAAAAAGAAAATACAAAAAACCATTGCGCAGCCTCCCTGAACTGAATAAAACATGAAGTGCCTGTGTATGTTGTTGCACTCACGTGTACCCAAGAAATCAGATCGCGGTTAACTGTATTCAATGGTCAGGCTTCTTAGCTGGGGCTGTCCGCCCTTCTCCTCCTAGCTGAGATCCGTGTCTTACACGGCGTCACTTTAGGCTCCTCCTCCCGAGGACAAGAATTTTCATTAAAAACATAGGTTTTTAGTTGCAAAAGTTTGTAAATATATGTAGAAGCCATGCCACCCCATCAAGGCACCTCTGTATAGTGCATTCCCTAACTCTGTAGTCTACGTATATACACTTTAGTCTGGCGCATCAACAAATTGCATGGGATTACTACAGTTAGTCGATATTATCCTCAGCAGGATATATCTGTCACATCAGGTTGTGCTGCTTGCATAGACATTGTTGGGCTAGCAGGTACCATCTACAGTAAAACCTTGGATTGCGAGCATAATTCGTTCCATAAACATGCTTGTAATCCAAAGCACTTGTATAGCAAAGCAAATTTCCCCATAAGAAATAATGGAAAGTCAGATGATTCGTTCCACAACCATTTATTCATAGGTCCTTCAGTTTATAGTTCATATAAAAAGATTATAGCAATGTGACCAGGTTGTGTAACCATAAAATGTCCATCCACAAATTGAAGCCTCCACAAGGGGATTAGAAGCAAAATCCAGCAGGAGCTACAGAGTATAAAAGAGAAGAGATGTGCCTCTAAATGTAGCAATATGGTTACATTTAATAAAGGTACAACATTTAGCAACTCACATGGTTGATGATTAAAACAGGCACATCTAAGTATGCAGGCATCCGGGGTAAAGCTGTCAACATAGACCATCCTCCGCACTACCAGCTCTTACTGTTGTCCATCTGCAATCGCGACTGGGAAGACTACCCTGCAGTAAAGCGATTTGAAAGCGAGACGTGCAGCGTGGAAGGGATGGCGTTGATAGTGGTGAGGAGGACGGTCTATGTGGACAGCTATACCCCGGATGCCTGCATACTTAGATGTGCCTGTTTTAATCATCAAACATGTGACTCGCTAAATGTTGTACCTTCATTAAATGTAACCATATTGCTACACTTAGAGGAACCTATGTTCTTTTTTTATACTCAGTTGTGACATGACGCTACTTGTATAAAAATTTTACTTGTCTTGCAAAACGCTCTCAAACCAAGGTTTTACTGTACAGAGGTTGAAAGCTATTAGGGTTTCTTGATGATCAAGACTAAATAAAATTTGGATATAGGGAAGCAATTAGTATACAGTGTTCAGGTTTCTGTACATTGCAAAAACAATAACCCTGTGGATTCAAAAAACTATTTTTTTTTAATTTGGCAAAATTTTTCATACACAGAGTTATTCTTTGATGTTAGAAAACATGTGTTTCTGCTGAAGATATGCTAGCGATCAGACTGCTCCCTTATTTTTGCAGCATTCTAACAAAGTTACATTATTGTATAGAACATGCACTGTGTTCCACATATATAATATTGCTTTCTCAGGTTTTATTACACTCACACACACACACAATACATACAAAAAATATAAATATAATATGAGTGATAGAGTGATGATGTTGCATGGTTAAGTAACAATGTATCAAATGAACAAGTGAAATAAGTATATAAATATATGAATAACCATCCAATAGCATATAATCAAAATAAAATATTAGTAAAACAAACAAGTGCAAAGTGACCACACGTATGTATAATAGTAAAGTGATTTCGCGCTCATGTGCAATAAATAAATGCTAAAACACAGTCCTGATCAATACATACACATTAAAATCCTACACCAAGTGCTAAAAGTGTATAAAATGTGTAAAAGTGAATGAATATCATGTGAACCAAGTAAATAAAGGACAAATGAATATAAAACAAATCACTAATTGAAAAGTGCCAAATTGGCTAATGTCCACAAATACGTGATAAAGCCCGGCCCATAAGGGCTAAAGTGAATAAATGTAAATGAGAGCAGTACAGGGTCTAATGATGGACTAAAATGATAGAGTCCAAAAGGTGACAGGTGCTGTTCGTAGGCACAGAACACGTTCTTCACGATCTGTAAACAAGGCGTGTTATGGCCCAGTAGTGATAATGAGGTGGTTCAAACTCCACATTAGAATAAGGTGAATGTGTGGGGGTGGAATCCTTAAACGTGCTCTCTAGACTCTCACCTGAAGGCACGCATTCAAAAGCGTGAATGGATGCCAGAAGATATCTTGTCTTATCCTTGCTTCTTAGATCCACCACTTTCCTCCAATTCCCACCATTGGGGGCAGTATGATCTTCACTGTCCTCCTTAGATTATCCTAGATGGCTCTGATAGACCGGAATCTTTGCCTAGGGTTCTATAGGTTAGCGTGGGCTTAACAGCCCGATCGGTCCGTCAGTAGATGTGGGATCAAAATAAAAAGGAGGGAACCCAATAGTGAAGTACGTCTTCAACGTCAGATTTTGCAGCTCTTTTAGGAATATTTTTTCCACATTTGGCACGTTTTATTGGTTTATTCACCTTATATTTATTGTATATTTATTATACACTTTTGAGTGTGTGCATATGATCTAGTTTACCAACAGCGCGAAGGTCACCCACACTTGACCACACGTATGCCCAACAGGGATGTGCAGTAGAGAAATAAGAATGTAACACAATGTATTCCAAATACAGACACAGCAGTGTCAAATATGGTGACAGTGAATGGTCTTCCAACCAATAGGTGACTGGTGTCTAATCCTTGGGGGGTGACACGTGACATCTCAGTGCTATCTAGCAGCTCACCTCACTGCTGATAGGTAACAGAATTTAGATATCAAGATCTTTCTCTAGGGGTCCATATGTCCCCTACCCGCCTCCATGGATAATGTCAGCCTGGGGATCTGGAAAACGTCCTATCTGGGAACCCTGGGGGCCTTACTTGGTACTCTTTCCGTTATCTCCTCAGTATTTGGATATAAAAAAAGGATACTCCAATAGTTTAGTACATTGTAAAATGGGGGGACTATTAAAAACAGCTAAATATTTACTCACATTATACACAATATAAATAAACAGTAATCCACGAGTGCTGAGCCCGTCCTCCTGCGTCACTTCCGGTATGTCCATTGCCCAATCCCGACGCGTATCGTCACACCACGTGACTACTTCAGGGGATATATACACATTTATATTCAGTGTTTTCAACACCCCTGTAGTTTTTTTTTACTGACAAAACATGGAAAATTTACTAATGGACCACATTTGTTATTGACATCCTGAAATATGACAGAAAATCCAATTATAAACGAATGCAATCAATATTTAAACAGTATAAACAATGTGTAACCATTAACAATACTTATAACAAGTAATCTGCCTGGATATACAATAAAAAACTCAAAAAAAAAATGTTGCACACAGCATCTGGTGCAGCTGTGCATAGTAACCAATCAGCTTCCAGGTTTTATTGGCAAAGCTTAATTGAACAAGTTGAAGTTAGAAGCTGATTGGTTATTATGCACAGCTGCACCAGATTCTGTGTGCAACAGTTTTAGTAAATCTGCCCCAGAGTGACAAAGTGTGAGCATGATTAGGAATATGAAAAGCCTTGGGGCACCCTGGAATAAAACAGAAAAATAAGTTGTGTAGCTTGCACAACATTCTGTGGTGACCAGTATACATGGCCAGATTTTGCAGTAAAGGGGTTTAAGGGGGATGAATAAACAGAATCTGTACATACACTGTACACATATAAAACAGTCTTTGTACACACAAAATACTTCTAATTACTGTACTACAACTGACAGCTGACAGCTTCACAGACACATAAAAACCTCATAAACCTATAAAGAGATATATTAACCAAGTTACCTTTAGCCATACAGTTTCACAACTCAGATACATGGTAATTGATGGGGTATCTCAGAACAGATGTGGTGGTAATAGAGAATTAACCCTAAGAAAGTTAGAGGTATAATGGATTCACCATTTGGATACCTTGCACCCCAAGGGGTTGAACTCTGATTTTGATTTGTACCTGTTTTTGGTTATGAGGGTATGTGATTCTAGTTGGTTGGTTGGTATGGTCTTAATTTTGTCTAATTATTATTATTTATTTATTAACAATAGGTTAATGATAATGCTCTCTTTGTTAAATCGTTGTTGTAAAAATGATGATTGATTGTTAATTAATTAAGTGGCTCCAGATTTCTGATCTATATATACAATATCTCACAAAAGTGAGTACACCCCTCACATTTTTGTAAATATTTTATTATATCTTTTTATGTGACGCCACTGAAGAAATCACACTTTGCTACAATGTAAAGTATTGAGTGCACAGCTTGTATAGCAGTGTAAGTTTGCTGTCCCCTCAAAATAACTCAACACACAGCCATTTAATGTCTAAACCTCTGGCAACAAAAGTGAGTACACCCCTAAGTGAAAATGTCCAAATTGGGCACTATGTGTGGCCAACCTTATTTTCCAGCACTGTCTTAACCCTCTTGGGCATGGAGTTCACCAGATCTTCACAGGTTGCCACTGGAGTCCTTTTCCACTCCTCCATGATGACACAACGGAGCTGGTGGATGTTAGAGACCATGCGCTCCTCCACCTTCTGTTTGAGGATGCCCCACAGATGCTCAATAGGGTTTAGGTCTGGAGACATTCTTTGCCAGTCCATCACCTTTACCCTCAGCTTCTTTAGGAAGGCAGTGGTCATCTTGGAGATGTGTTTGGGGTCGTTATCATGTTGGAATACTGTGCTGCGGCCCAGTCTCGGAAGGGAGGGGGTCATGCCCTGCTTCAGTATGTCACAGTACATGTTGGCAATTATGGTTCCATCAATGAACTGTAGCTCCCTAGTGTCGGCAGCATACATGCAGCCCCAGATCATAACACTCCCACCACCATGCTTGACTGTAAGAAAGACACACTTGTCTTTGTACTCCTCACCTGGTTGCGTCCACTGTACTACTGGCCATCTGCTGCCCTATTGACACTGTGCTACTGGCCATCCACTGCCCTATTGACACCATCCACTGCCCTACTGACATCCTCCACTGTCCTACTGGCCATCCATTGCCCTACTGACACCGTCCACTGATGATCCTAATGAAATGGCAGCCACCCCCCTGAAAGATAACTCTCTGAGCTGTATTAGGCAACATAAGGGAAGGGGTAAAGATAACAATATTATTATTATTATTATTATACAGGATTTATATAGCGCCAACAGTTTGCGCAACGCTTAATTTTTTCTCCAAATATGGGTGAACTTCCAGTAACAAAGGTTTACATGAATTCTGCATGGTGGTGAATGTGAACCTCATCCCTAGCTGTGAATAAAAATGTCTCTGAAGACTGTGAAAGCATGAAGTCCATATGGGTAAATATCCACGATTGTGATCTCACAAACTAGATGAAGCACTTGACCTCTTACTATCTGGTGTTTGTCACCTTGGTATTACACCTTTAACCCTTTCCCACCCAGCCCCAATGTCTCTTAAAAGTGTCTTTATGCCAAGGGGATGAGAAAGACCAGCTGATTACGTGACCACTGTGATTGGCTGTCACAGGGGTCACAGGATTGGGAGCCAGTCCCAGTGTCTCTTGATCATTAATAGAGACTACAAGTGGTGTCGCTGTACTGGCAACATGCAATGAGCACAGAACATACTGAATATATTTCGAACAGAGGGTAGAAGTGACATTTTGTGTCCTATTTACATGCATTTAATGAAATAAATACACCAGTCTTCTTATTTTGTACCTACCAAAGGTTTTGTATTTTCGTCATTCCCTTTCTAAGATTTACACAATTTAGTCACACAGAACAGTCCTGTTTGGCATGGCAGAGGACCGGATTTTTCTCTTCTACAGTAAAGTAACACCTAAAGGTCTTGTCTCTCCAAACCTGTGACTGGACAGTGAAAAGAAGCATCAGACTGATGCGTTCATCTCTCTATCACTCTTCCTATCAGCATATCCTTTGTTATCACATGACGACTGCAACAACTGACTGGCTTATTATGCTGCTTCCCCTTAAGCTGGCCACAATTTGGCTGGTTCAGCAGAGACAACAATTTCAATCTATGTATGGGCAGCCTGGTTGTACACAAAAGGATCTGTCAATCAGCCAGCCTGCCAGAATACAATGGCTTAGTGGGAGTGATTCCCCCATCCACCCTGACTGTGTGGCTGGGGGAATCGGTTCAACAGGCTAGCCTTACTGAACAGCGCTGATACTACATCAAAGTACAGGCATACCCCACTTTTAAGTACACAATGGGGTTTATTTACCAAAGCTGGAAAGTGCAAAATCAGGCTCACTTCTGCATAGAAACCAATGAGCTTCTAACCCCAGCTTGTTCAATTAAGCTTTGGTAATAAAACCTGGAAGCTCATGGGTTTCTATGCAGAAGTGAGCCTGATTTTTCACTTTCCAGCTTTAGTAAATAAACCCCATTGTGTACTTAACAATGGGGTATGCCTGTACTGTGTTAGCATATTGCGGTATCATTTATTTTGAATGGCACTCATTTATTTTGAATGAAACACCATGTATTGCAGATTTCTGTATTGCAAAAATACCACTTGTGCTTTTTTTTGTCTGTTCTTGTGTGTTGGGAATCCTTTAAAATACAAGGGCTGTCTTGACGCAGTTCCCAATAACGCATGACACATAGCACTATCAATAACGCAATGCATCAGAACAACAAAGTGTGCATGTGTACTAAAACATATACAATATGCTGATATGGCAGAGCCGTATGTTTATGTTACTTTCTTCCTATTTAGATAATAGTGAGCGGGTTAAATCCTAAGGAAACCCTAAAGGAGTTCTATGGTCACAGCATACACGTTCACTTTATAACATCAGCATTGTGATAGCAATACAAACCATAGTTATTTTTGACAATCCAATATAAGCTTATTTGAAAAATCTCTTTTCATGTTAAGAGTGCTGCCTGTCTGCTGGCCATCTCTTTGCACAATTTCCTGGATTACCTGCCTACTTTGCAGCTTCTACTCTGCTGTTTACTTTCAGTTTTTTAAGGACTACATATCCCATGGTATTTTGCTGCTTGCATGCAGCGATTCCTGTACTGACTCCGCCTCCTTAAACTCTACCCTTGCAGCAGCTATAGAGTTCAGAAGACAGGCTCTGTGAAATGTGTGACACCTCAGTGCCTATCAACATAGTGAATATGTGTCACAGAATTCCAAGAAGTAAATGTATGGGAATTTTCACAAAGTAAGTTTATAAACTTTAAGATTGCTCAGATCAATAGGAGTAGGCTAGAAATAATTGAAAATGAAAATATGATTTTACATTTCGACCATAGATACACTTTTTATGACGTTTATTTACTAAAGGGGTTGAGAATCTTAACTCAAATTATAATTGCATTCATTGAATATTAAATGATATGCAGATAAAATAAATAAATAAACACAAATTTGTTTTCCATCTGATTGGATAATTCAAATGAATCTTCGCAAGATTCTCTACTTTAGTAAATATACCTGACTATGTGCTTGGCACCTTTGTACATGATATGATTTTTTATTAATCAGCCAAGCTTGGTTGTCTATTTCACTTGATCCAGGTGTCGTTTAGGGACTACCTGACTGTGCTTGCACTGTCAAATTATAGATTTATAGCTAGTATAGTCTTAAAACTGCAGACTTTTGAAAGTATTTCTTGAAATTTTGTTATATGGGCTGACAGATATAGTTCACTTATCAGGCTCATCCAGTCTATTTCATATTTAAATGGACACGAAGCAACACATACTGTGTGTGTGTGTGTGTGTGTGTGTGTGTGTGTGTGTGTGTGTGGGTATATATATATATATATATATATATATATATATATATATATATATATTAAATTCTTGCTCGTACTTCATTACAATCAAGAAACATACATATCACAATAATTTTAGATTTCTTTAAAACACAAACTTTGCAAATATGTTTATGTTTAAGTAGCAGCTATAAGTATATATTATGGAATGTCAACACTTTATCGCCAAGTAAACTACACAATTTTGAGCATGTTGTTGAAATTATTTCCAATTAAATCTTGACTTTGTCTGTGTCCCTCTGGGTCAAAATTATTACTTTCACACTTTAAATATTTATACTTTCATTATCACAAATGATGCATGGCATCTTTTCATATTGGCTGAATATTTAATTGCCTATTTCTACAATATTTCAAAAATGAAAGAAAAAATCTGTTTAGATTATTAGGTGTACTGCAATAATGTAAGATATACTGTAGAATGCCTTTACTTTTTTCAAAAGTTTATGAATAGGATGAAAGATTTGAAATGCTTATCACTTCAGCTGGGATTTTTTTTTGAATGTCCTCAGTTTTTTTTTTATATTTATTAATAAATTATCAAGTGATAGAAAATGTCAATCTAATAGGACACCATTTTTACTAAAATACACTCAATTATTGAGTTACATGAATTAAATGGAACTGATGCTTTGACAAGTTTGGCTCACCATGAGCAATCGATTTATATTCAATGTTATGAATGGATGAGTGTTTTAATGCAATTTGTAATGCTGATTATGTTTTACCTTAGTCTGTTTAAATTTTTTTACAAGTGTATTTTAGTAAAAATGGTGTCCTATTAGATTGGTACTTTCTATCACTTGATAATTTATTAATAAATAAATGTATTAATTAATTTGATTAAGGTATCCTTTCAAGTGACCTGCCTCACTCAAAGTCCCAATTTTCCTATATTCACTGCTGCTTTCACACATAATAGGGATGGAGGCTTGCCACTATCATAATCAGTTTGTTAGGTCGCATCATTTATATACTGCATGCAGGTTAACTGGGACTGTCAAGTGCACAGACATTCTTAAAGGGCCCCAATGATAGATGTCAGAAGAACATTTCAAAGGACTCCCCCTCCTGAAATAATTATATTGCAAGCCCCCTTTCACCCCCTGCCCCCTCCATTACGATTCTTTTCATTTGGACGCTGCATACCCAGTTGATCTAGGACTAGCATTGCCACCATAAATGCACACTGGCAGTATAGTTTCAGCACTCGGTAAATTAAACGATACTACTGCTCACTGCTGCACTTGAGGTGGCCTTGCTACTGTTTATGCTGATCTGGATGCAAAATGCCATCTTATATCTAGTCCTTATAGGTTGGGTGACTACCTGGTGTGGTTGCTTTTTTATTGATATGGCACTACTATTGTGTACTAAGTATTACTTTCAATGATTTGCGTTCAATGAATTTGTATGTTTGTACACCCACCTGGTGTGTCAGAGGGGCTGAAGTTCTGGAGAAGGTTGTGGCAAAGAAGTCACCTACCCGTCTTCCTGTTTTCCCAACCACCCATCCATCTCTCTTTTTATCTATTTATTTTTTTAAATAAAATGTGTTGCAATAATGCCCATGCAAACAATCTAGCCCCATCAAAGTCTAATTAACCATTACATTTGAGTAAATATAAAAGTGAGTGGCTAATCTAGAGGCATGCCAAACATGTTGAAACAAGCTTGTTTTTTGAGAATACTGTGCCACATCTGCTGTCTTATGCTACAATATCACATAGTTGGCCCATTTGTCTTCAACTTAATTTGAAACATTTATAAGTGTCACCAGTTATGCCACAAACCTTGACTCTAAGGCCCCTTTCACACTGGGGCGGGAGCGGCGTCGGCGGTAAAGCAGCGCTATATTTAGCACTGCTTTACCGTCATTTTAGCCGCAGTTTTCTGCCGCTAGCAGTGCGGTTTTAACCCCCACTAGTGGCCGAAAAAGGGTTAAAACGGTATTGCCGTGGTATTACTGCGGTGTCCCATTGATTTCAATGGGTAGGAGTGGTATAGGAGCGGTGAATACACCGCTCCTTCACCGCTCCAAAGATGCTGCTTGCAGGACTTTTTTTACCATCCGGCTAGCGCACTGGAGTGAATGGGGCTGGATTTTTTCAGGCGCTGTACAGGCGCTATTTTGTTTATTGCGCAAAAAAAAAAAAAACGCAGAGGTGATCAAATACCACCAAAAGAAAGGTCTATTTGTGGATAAAAAATGATAACAATTTCATTTGGGTACAGTGTTGTATGACTACGCAATTGTCATTGAGATCCAGGAGGTTCTTTTCCGCCCAGAGCATGATCGGCTCTACCTCTCTGAGGAGTGATCTGCTGCGCGTGCCTCCCTGCTTCTGCAGATATGCGACAGCCGCCCTGTTGTCCAGGCATAGGAGTATTCTCTGCCCTCTGATTTGAGATGTCAAAGTAGTCAGTGCCAAGAATGCTGCCCTCATTTCCAAGATGTTGGATACCACTCCCCGGGTAGGACATGACCATCTCCCTTGAATCCTGGTTTCCCCGCAATGGGCCCCCCAGCCTTGCCCGCTTGCGTCGGATGTAACCGTGATCCAGGAGAGGGAGCCCAGGTGGCGAGGCTTGGAGAGGTTCTCTGGGATTGTCCACCAGCGCAGACTCCTGCACATTACTCCCGTCAGCAGGATTGTCTGAGAGAGTCGCTGTCTCTTCCACTGAGCCAGGAAACCTGTCTGAAAGTATCTCAGGTGCCAATGGGTCCAAGGAGTCAGGGGGATGCAGGAGGACATTGTGCCAATGAGACTCAGGCATTGTGATGCCGTCAGATACTGGCTCTGGATGGTCTTGAGCATCCTGCGGATGATGATCCTTGCCTTCGAAGGAGGTAATGACACTGTCCCTTCCTGAGTGTTGAACATCGCGCCCAGATAGATCATCTGCTGAGTTGGTGTTAGTTGACTTTTGTCCACATTTATCAGCCATCCTATTCTTCTTAGGGACTGTAGAAGGATCTCCCGGTGATCTACCAACTGCTCCGGACTGCTGGCTAGCAGGAGGATGTCGTCTAGATAGTGGTATATCCTCAGGCCCTTCTCCCGTAAGGGGGCCAGAGCGGATATCAATATTTTGGTGAATACTCTGGGAGAGGTGCACAGCCCGAAGGGTAGGGCTTGAAACTGTAGGTGGGTTTGCCCCACTGCAAACCTTAGGTATTTCTGGAATGCAGGAAGAATTGCAACATGCAGGTATGCATCCTGTAGGTCGACCGAGATCATCCAATCCATCGGCTGGACTGCTTGGATAATTGTTTGCAGGGACTCCATTTTGAAGCTCTCGGTGCTGATGTACAAATTGAGCTTCTTCAGGTCTATCACTGGCCTCCAGCCGCCGGTCTTCTTGGGCACTAGGAACAGGGTAGAGTAGAAGCCTGTGAAGCGCTCTGACAAGGGAACCGGCACAGCCGCCTCCTGGAGCTGGAGGGATGTTATGAACTGTATTAGGGCCTGCGCCTTTGACGGAGAGGATGGAATCTCGGTTCTCTTGAAGGATATGGGAGGTGGAGGATGAGAAAAATTCCAAAAGTGCCCCCACTGGATTGTTGATAAAACCCAGGGGTCCTGGCAATGGGTAGCCCAGACTGGGACAAAGGACCTTAGTCTGGCTCCTACCGGTGGTTTCTGGACTAATCTGGCGTCAAAAGGACTGCTTCTGCTCCTGTGGAGTCCTAAGGGTTTTATTTTTCCTACTCAGAAAAGATGCTTGGGTGCCTCTCCAAGGCCTTCTGTTGTCTCTAAAGTGCCTTGACTGTCTGAAGTCCCTGGCGTTCGACTGGCGGAACCTAGACGAACCTCCTCTGGGTCCTCGCACCCTTCTGTCCTGGGGGAGCATACCGGATTTCCCCCCTGTCACCCTGGAGATAGCCTTATCCAATTTGTCTCCGAATAGTGCTTTCCCATCGAATGGGATCTTACACCAATTTTGCTTGGAAGCCAGATCAGCTGTCCAGGGCTTCAGCCACAAGGCTCTCTTTGCCATCACAGAATGTAGCATAGATCGGGCTGAGCACCTGATGGTGTCAATGGCCGCTTCTCCGACGAAATCTGCCGATAGTCTAAGCTCCTCCAAGGCTTTTATTATGTCTTCCTTGGGGACATCTTGTCGTAAGGCCGTCTCGATGTTGTCTGTCCAGGTCCTGATGGCGTTTGACACGGAAGTGAGGGCAATGGCCGGTTTACAGGCAGCTCCTGCGGCCAAGTAGCTCCTCTTAAGCTCCAGATCAATCCGCCTATCTAGAGGGTCTTTAAAGGAAGCGGAATCCTCCATTGGGAGGGTGACATTCTTCGCTAATCGTACCACGGCCGTGTCTACTACCGGCATGGAGTTCAGCGACTGCGTTTCGGCCTCCGGTAAAGGGTAAAGCTTATTGAGCCGGCCCACGGAAAGCTTTTTGTCGGTCTTTAACCACTCATTTTGAATGACTTCCGTGATCTCACCCATCAGAGGGAAGAGAATCTGCCTCCTTTTGAGGAATGGGAAGTAACTCCTGGATCTTTGAGGTGGTTCCTCTGCCTCCTCCCAGGCGATCGCAGTCTTGACTGCTTGGATGAATGGTGGGACCAGGGCATAGCTGAACCCAGACGGCTCTGATTCCTCTGAAGAGTCCCCTGAGGGGTCTTCAGGTGGTAATTTCTCGGCCAGCCGGCCTGACAGCGGCGGGGGGGTACTGACTGCCGAAGGACCGGGGGCTTCATGATCCGTCTCCCCTGCCTGGGATGTCCGAGGGACTGGCTGAGCGGGGACTAGGGCTGCTTAAGCAGATCCACGACCTGCTGACTCTCGAGCTCGCAGTTGGCCGCATAGTCCCTGAAGCAGTCTTTACAGACCAGTTTGCCCGGTAGTGGCGTAGCCCCACATGTCCAGCACTTCTTCTTTGCGCAACTTCTAGGGGAAGGAGACCGGTCTCGTCTTCTGGATCTTGACCTCTCTGATTCATGGCGTGAAGACCGGGACCCATGATGAGAAGAACGGGACCTGCGGTCTGGGCTGTCATCATTGTCGCTGTGTCTTGACGATTTTCTGGTGCTCTTGGAGTGGGCAGGGCTACGATGCAAGGAATCTATGTTATATTAATTTTTTTTTTTTACTTACGTACAGTTGGTCTCATAGCTAATGGAAGTATGAGGATCTTTGTTACGGGATGAATAACTCATTGCGCGGTTGGGCAGAAGGATCAGCTGCGGAAATATAGTAAGATAGGAGAAGAGAGAGAGAAGAGAAAAAAAAAGGACTATGTAGATTTTAGCGAATACACGAAAACATACATGCGACATATACTTGCATACATGAGCTTATAGACCTGTATACACCTATGCCCATCCTGCCCCCCTTCCCCCCCCTTTTTTTTTTATATAGACTTTCTATGTATGCCCCAAAAAAGAAGTATATTATATATATATATATATCTGCTGCTATTATCAAGTAATCTTAAATATTTGTTCTAATTTGAGGCCGCCTACCAAGAGAAGGGCAGCACGAGGCTTGCAGGTCACGGCTGAGGCAATACTGACAGCCATGACCCTGCTGCTAGCCTTTAAGTACAAAAGGAGGTGGATGGGCTAATCCCAAACCACCTTCTACCTAAACAAAATAGAGTAAGGGCAAAACTGGAACTTTTTCCAGTACCCAAAATGGCCGCCGGGTGGTCAGGCAACTGCGCATGCGCACGCGCATGCGCAGTAGCTATCGGCGCCGAGGGCTCTATACGGAGCCCTCGCCGGTCGGCATCCCCTCACCGCCCTGGAACGTGCATGCGTCCGTATGGCAGCGAGGACGCCGACCACGGGGGCACCTGTCAGGGGAGTAATAAAGAGTGCTCCCGCGGCCCCCCCATGAAAAACGGATATGGTGACACACTTTCCTCCCCTGTAAAAGGGGAGAGCAAATGCAAACACAGAAAAAAACAACATCCAAGGTAAACCAATATGGGAGGGAAAGGGAGAGAGAGAGAGAGCAAAAGGAAGAAGGGGAAGAGGGGAAAAATAAAAACAACCGGCCTGAAGCTGTGAGCTGATCCTCCTGCGACTCGCTGCGTATTCATCGTAGATAGTGGCAGACTGCGTTCCTGTGAGGAAACTCTGCAAGAAGACCCCACAGATCCACAGAGGGGTTCCCAGTCTTATCAGTGCATTGAGCGACCCAAGAACAGGGACTGCGCACGGGAAAGGCTAAACCCGGCGGACGCTGCCGAAGGCAGAGGTATGGACGTACTGCTACTCTTCACTAGCACAAGAGGTATGAGGAAAAAAATGAGAATGTTGGGGGAGGGACTGTGCCTTTAATTTATGCTATTCACTAGTCCTGAGGGAGGAGTCGAGGCGGAGCTCTATCACAGGTATGCTGCCATGGAGGCACCAGGAAATACTATTTATACTATGGCTTGACTCTTGTAATATTTAAATAGTGAACTAGTGATGCACATATCAATAATCCCTGCAAGTGATATCAAGAATAACATTTTGTACAAGTGAACATGTAATTCCTGATATCAAAAATAGACATTGGTAGGTAAAATGAATTGCCCCCACACTATTATCCATGATTAATAAATAGAAAAAATAAAACTATTTTTTTCAATCTTAGTTTTTAGGTAACTGTCTACTCCAAATATGGCATTTATAAAAAAAAACATAGGTAAGTATTGTGCTCAACATAAAGAAACTTCTAGCTCATATTTTACAGTAACAAAAAGTGCATTCCATGCTCAAAATTTGAAAAAATAAACATAATAGAAAACGTAAAAAGAACAAATCCTACATTAACCGCTTCCCGACCGGCGCACGACAATGTACGTCGACAGAATGGCACGGACAGGCATAAGGGCATACAGGTACATCCCCTTTAAGATGCCGCCGTGCCATCGAGTGTGCGCGCCGGTCGGGACCCCCGTGAGTCCGATCGCGGGTCCTGCGGACTCGATCGTTGCGGGGATACCCGCGATCGTCTCATGGGAAGGCTGAACGGGGAGAAGCGGAAATAAACAGCATCTCCCCGTTCTGCCTAGCAACTAGTGACTCTGATCTCTGCTCCATGTGATTGGAGCAGAGATCAGCATTCACTAGCTCACAGCCACGCCCCCCCACAGTTAGAAACACGCCTCTAGGAACATATAACCCCTACACTGCCACCTAGTGGTTAACCCCTTCACTGCCAGTGTCATTTACAAGGAATCAGTGCATTTAAATAGCACTCATTGCTGTATAAATGACAATGGTCCCAAAAATGTGTCAAAAATGTCCTATGTGTCTGCCGTAATGTCGCAGTCACAATAAAAATCGCTGATCGCCGCCATTACTAGTAAAAAAAAAAAAATATTAATAAAAATGCTATAAAACTATAACTTCTGCGCAAACCAATCAATAATCGCTTATTGCGATTTTTTTACCAAAAATATGTAGAAGAATACGTATCAGCCTAAACTGAGGGAAAAAATTTTTTTATATATTTTTGGGGGATATTTATTATAGCAAAAAGTAAAAAATATTGTGTTTTTTTCAAAATTGTCGCTCTTTTTTTGTTTATAGCGACAAAAATTAAAAACCGCAGGGGCGATCAAATACCACCAAAAGAAATCTCTATTTATGGGAAAAAAAGGACATCAATTTTGTTTGGGAGCCACGTCGCATGACCGTGCAATTGTCAGTTAAAGCGAGGCAGTGCCGAATCGCAAAAAGTGGTCTGGTCTTAGGCCAGCAAAATGGGCCGGTCTGAAAGTGGTTAATATAAACTATAAGTGGAAATAATGATAGTCTTGAGACCATGGTGGGTGGGGATCAGGTGGCTGATATTGCCACTGAGTGGCATGCTGCTGTGGTGGCTGTGGAGGTGGAGGCTGGTAGTCTGTCAAGTGTGTGTTCTCCGTCATTTGCCCTTTGATCCCCTTGTTGAACACTGGGAGTATGATGACCTCACACATATGCTGTTGGTCCTCTGCCATCTGGCACAATTTGTTTGCGGTCAGGGATCCAAAAGAATCAGCCTCATCAGGATTACGTTGTAGGGCTGTAGAGGCATGGGTTAAAAAGGAAGTAGCAGCATCCTCCAGGTTTTTGGCTTCCCTGGTTCTTTTGCCTGCAGGAGGTAATGTGGGGATCACTGACACAGTGCTTCCAGATTGCTCCTCCACATTGACACTTACCTGTGTATTAAAATGTGACATTATTAGTATTTTTTTTTGCAATTTTGTCATCAATAAAACAAGCCTTTTTTCTCCTAGGTGTTTCAAATTGAATGTGTATAATAGAAAAGACTATCATTCTGGCCACAGCATTTTTATTTGCCCTTAAAATCAGTTATTTGACTACAGTGTTTTGAGATGGAAACTACTTTGTTAAGTTTGAAATATTGGCTCAATAATGTTTAGTTATCATCATTGTATTTTTTGTTGACAATATGTTCTCCAATGCTATACCTGTGTCAAGGTTGGCTCCTCCACATCTTCCTCTTGAGATTCAGGACATAGGCCCTCAGCAGAGGTGGAAGGCAGGGTTGTCAGAGATGGTCTGGGGTCACACTGCTCTGTCAGAAAGCGCAGGATGTCAAAGTACCAGAGCCTTGGTACATGCATATCATCTGCTGCTGCTCCTGACTTCTCCAAATCCCTAATTTTATTAAGCTCCCTCTTGCAGGTACTGTGTAAATTAGCAATTTTCCCACGCACATACCTTGTGTCCGCATTGGGGCAAAAGGGTTTACATAACTCCACAAGTTTCTCCAATTCATCCTGTCTTTTTTGTTTATTGGAGTAATCGTTACTTTTTACTCTCCACAAGCATGACAACTGCCTGTATTGGTCAATGAAATGTGGCAGATAATCCAGGGAGGTGAACTTGTCAGTCATGATGCCTGCAAGGCACAACACAAGACAAAGCATAATGCAAGTCCATCTGGCTTCCCTATAAGCTGTCCCCAATATAGGCCACAGTATACAGTATAGTCCACTAAACCTCTATGTATGCCACAATATAAGCAGTATAATCCACTAAACATCGATGTAGGCTCCAATATAAGCAGTATAGTCCACTAAACATCTATGTAGGCCCCAATTTAAGCAGTATAGTCCACTAAACATCTACATAGGCCCCAATATAAGCAGGTTAGTCCACTAAACATCTATGTAAGCCCCAATATAAGCAGGTTAGTCCACTAAACATCTACATTGGCCCCAACATAAGCAGGTTAGTCCACTAAACACCTATGTCCCAAAATAAAGTAGCACCTTTGTTTTATGACCAGTTTCGTTGCAGTTCGATTGTCCTCCACTCACACATCTTTCCGATGGGGTTTCATCTTACGATCGCTCGGGCTTTATACACTGCGCATGCATCGAACTCCACCCCCAGGTGCGTGATGACGCAGGGGCATGAACGGCTAGAATATTATTATACAGAGACGCTACTCGCCGGAAAGTTTGTGATAAATATGGCGTATTCGGCCAGTTCCAGCCAGCACCGCGGTGATGTGCAGTGTTAGTTTTCTGCCACAAATAGCTGTTTCTTTTTAGGCCAAAAAGTTAAATTTGGTCTCATCTGACCAGAGCACCTTCTTCCACATGTTTGCTGTGTCTCCCACAAGGCTTCCCGCAAACTGAAAATGGGATTTTGTAAGGCTTTCTTTGAACAATGGCTTTCTTCTTGCCACTCTTCCATAAAGGCCAGATTTGTGGAGTAGTAGTTGTCCTTTGCACAGATTCTCCCACCTGAGCTGTGGATCTCTGCAGCTCCCCCAGAGTTACCATGGACCTTATGGCTGGTTCTTTGATTAATCCTCTTCTTGCCCAGCCTGTCAGTTTAGGTGGATAGCCATGTCTTGGTAGGTTTACAGTTGTGCCATACTCTTTCCATTTTCAGATGATGGATTGAACAGTGCTCTGTGAGATTGTTGTGGAAAATTTTATGAAGATGTATTAGATGTATTTTAATATGTATTGTCATAAGAGTCCCCCAGTGTTTGTTCTCCCCCAGTCCGCTCTAAAGAGCATGGCTCTGCACCTGATCGTTTGCACACGTCACTGCTAGTCTATTTGAATGTATACATGTCTGTGACTGGTTCTTTTGAAATAATACAAATGTCTGATTGGCTGTCTGTGAAGACACCACCTTCTTTTATTACTCATGTTGTTGTTTGTATTAATGAACCCTGTTGGAAGGGTTCCCTATATTGTCACATCCTTATGTGGTAATTTCTTATGGCTTATGGTCAAACTTTGTAGGAGGCGTTTGGCTGTTGGAGGCACACCCTCAAGTTTGGGACTTCCTGTTGATATGTAAAAAAAAGCAGAGGCACGGCACAGTGATGCGGAGCGATGCTGAGATGAGAACGTAAGAATGTGGTAATGTCTGTTTACTGGGGAATGGGGAACCAGGGAAGTATGGGATTAAAGGGTACATTATATCATTAGATGTAAGGGTGCTTATTAGCGCAAGAGTGTGGTGGAATATCCACGACAGAGATGTTCAAAGCTTTGGATATTTTTTTATACCCTAACCCTGCTTCAAACTTTTCCACAACTTTATCCCTGACCTGTCTGGTGTGTTCCTTGGCCTTTCTGATGCTGTTTGTTCACCAAAGTTCTCTAACAAACCTCCTACTAATAGAATTAGCTAAAGGGACCCAGAGGGGTCACGCACAAAAACAAACTTCCTCTTTATACTGTCGTAGTACGTAGCTACGTTAGCCTTTGTCTAAAGAACAATTTCGGATTGTTAATATCATCTCAAAAATCATGGACACATGTTTTTGTCAAAAATCTGACATTTGGTCGTCCGAAAATCTAAGCGTGTGCGAGGCTTTAGAGTGTGCACCCCAAAGCTCAAATATACATCCTTGTGTTTAAATACCGTATTTATCAGGGTATAACATGCGCAGATGTATAACACGTGCCTGCTGGCTTTTAGATTCCGCGCCCTGGGGAATCTATGCTCTAGCTCCCACTGGGATCTGTGTTAGTGATCTAGTAGACCTGCTTCTTGAACCCCCCAGGGTTCAACCCGCAGCAGTCAGTCCTAGGGTCCACTACCTTAGTGGTGCACTCCTGACTCCTACGGAGTGAATCTGTCACCTGGTTTCGGGTGACCTGAAAAGAAGGCTATCCGGGTACACCAACAGTTTTTATGAGTGAAGCATTAATCAGGTCTTCGTATGTATGAGTTTATTTGGATATATATTTTTTTTACATTTTGATATTTTTTCAGTTGTTTTCCTGCCTCATTATTTATTTATTTTTTTCCTTTTATTTTTTCCTTTTTTCCTTTTTGCTTAAAACTTTCTAAACTTCTTGATAACAATTGATTTTAGGCTTAAAGGGTAATGTAGTTGGTTTCTGTCTCCCCTTCTTTGGTGGATGGGTTCTCCATATATTTTTCCTCAGTGACATTAAATTATTGCTTTGGTCTAGATTTGCTCATGTGCACACATATGATTTTTTGAGTATTGTATGTCAACCTCATTGGCACATTGTTTTATCATTTTCAAATTTTTAACATTATCCTTTAACATCATGTCTCGGATGAAATTTTTATTCATATGAGACATATGATTCATTATGTGTGCACATACACTTACCAGTATATATATATATATATATATATATATATATATATATATATATATATATATATATATATATTCTGAATAGGATATTAGAAGGACCTAGCAATAATAGTATTACTTTACCACTTCAGCCCCGGAAGGATTTTCCCCCTTAATGACCGAGCCTTTTTTGAGATATGGCACTGCGTCGCTTTACCTGACAATCACGGGTTCGGGGACAACAAAATTGACATTCTTTTTTTCCCACAAATAGAGCCTTTTTTTGGTGGTATTTGATTACCTCTGTGGGTTTTTTTTGCGCTATAAACAAAAAAAGAGAACGACAATTTTGAAAAAAAATATATATATTTTTTAGTTTTTGCTATAATAAATATCCCAAAGTTTAAAAAAACCCTAACAAAATTCTTAATCAGGCCGATATATATTCTTCTACATATTTTTTGTAAAAAAAAAAAAAAAATCGCAATAAGCGTATTGTGGGATTTAGATAATAATTGTAGAAAACGATATACTACTACAATCTAGATATTATCTCATCTCTATGCATTAACTTTGTTTAGTCTCTGTAGATTAGTCAGTCTGTTAAACCTATGAGCGCCTGCTACGTTTAATATCACAATAATACGAGGTTAGCTATGGAACCAAGCACACGGCTTCATAATAATCAAATCTTGTTTATTTCCCAAGGAAATGCGAAAGCTAACGTGTATCAAAAGGGGGTTACACAATTACACAACATACAGCAAGGCTACAGTACAATGATATAATATACAGTTAAAATACAATATAATGATCTACTTATCGTGGTGACCCTTCTCAGCTGAGCTCCAGATGGAATAAGAGAATCAGTTGTGTGTGCAAACCCTTTTTGTCAATCACACCTCAATCACAGCACCTCCCACTGCCCGCCCACCTGCCCAGCTGGTATACGCCTCCATGTATTCTGCTTGTACTGACAGAAGTGGTCTCTGGGGGGCAGCGTCTGTCCAGAATTGCACTTAATCCGACTGCTGTCTAATCTTGGAATTGCGATCTCCGACAGCCCATAATTAGTCTTTGTGTAGCGCAGACAGATAGGAGCCGCCATTCATCACATACAATAGCCTTAGACTCATGACAATATGAGGTGTAACTGGTTACATTCCAGTAAAAGGGGGGGGGTGTATCTTGTATTGAATCCAACACGTATATTGATTGGTTTGCGCAAAAGTTATAGCGTCTACAAAATAGGGGATAGATTCATGGCATCTCTATTATTATATATATTTTTTACTAGTAATGGCAGCGATCAGCGATTTTTATTGGGACTGCAACATTGTGGCAGATCGGACACTTTTGACACATTTTCGGGACCATTGACATTTATACAGTGATCAGAGCTATAAAAATGCACTGATTATTCTGTAAATGTCACTGGTAGGGAAGGGGTTAACACTAGGGGCGATCAGGGGTTAAATGTGTTTCCTCAGTGTGTTTCTTACTGTATGGGGATGTGACTGTATGGGGAAGCCAGATAGTTGTTCCTAGCTAGTAGGAATAGACGATCTGTCTCTCCTCTCCTGACAGAACCGGGATTTGTGTGTTTACACACTGTGATATGGGGAATTGTTTAGCTCAAGTGTAGATGCGTTTTTTGTGCAGTGAGTGCACATCAGACAGACATTATAGTTAGGGTCCTGGTAGCCCACGTTTATTAAATGGAAAAACAAAAGCAAAAGGTCCATTCAGGGTTCCCACGCAAGGGTTCAAACTTCATTTAGCACTCAAATGAAAAACTTACCGAGCCACCTGGCTCTCTCTTCTCAGCAGTTCCTCTGCTTGCTCTAAACAGGCTTGATTATTTTCAGCCCCCAGGACTTACTGGCTTCCGTAGTCTTCCTGACTGTCAAGGCTGGCCAGCCTTTCCTAGTCCCTGGGCAAAGAATCCCCCTAACAGGGGCTGCAGTATCCCACAGGGCAGACAGCTTTCCAGACACAGATCTGTCTTCATACAGCAGTAGCAAGCTGCTCACACTCCACCTTCCTTCTCCCACTGCTCTCACCCATCCCTCGTTACATGGGCTGTGTGCACCTGGGCACACAACCTGCTGGCTATCCACAGGACCTGGACACAGGGTTGGAGATCCCATCCCACCCAAAACTCTTAGGGTTCTCCAAACTACAGAGTCCCATCCGGAACTAGCAAAACCCGTAGAAAGCTGCCAGAGCAGATTACTCCTCTCAAAATAACTGCTCTGTAGCCCTGCAGTCACCTGAAATGCAAACTCTGTGTCTTTATTCCATCCCTTTACATAGTGACAGAGCCTCATTCTGTCACAACACACAAATGGCCGTTCTGTCTCCTGTTGTCCGTGATCGCGTGTGGCCGGTGGTCATCCCGACTGTCAGCCATGTGCATCAGTTCCCCCGCCGTGCAGAAGGTGTGTGCAAGCACTTCCGGCAGCGTGTGCGCGCCTGCTCTAGCTGTTTAAAGGGCCAAAGTACATCTAAGGCGATTTGCGGGAGAGCGCCGATCTGCCACAGTAAAATGACGGCGGCTGGTCGGCTAGTGGTTAAATATATATCTGTTTGTGTATATCGATGCATGTAGATTTTTCATCTATATTAGTTATGTTGCAGATATGTAGCTTTTTTGGAGTATATGTCACTGTATAGCTTTTAGTTGCTAAATATCAGGGACCTTGTCCGCCGCGCGCCCTAGTGTGCAGGCGCACAGGTCCGGCGCTGCGGCGCATAGTAAGAGACAGAGGGACGTTGTGGCGGCGCACGCGCGCTCGCGGCCCAGCTGAGCGGCGCGCGCGCATGCACACTAGCGCACGCCCCATGTGACCTCCAGCCGGCCTATAAAAGAGAGGCCTCTGCACCCAAACAGACGCTGGTTCGTCTGTCAGCTGTTCCTCGTCCTTGTGCCTGTGCCTGTTTTGATCTATTTGCTTACCAGTTGCCGACCCGGATTGTCTTGACGTCTCTACCTTCTCCAACCTTGACCCTTGGCTTGCTTACCCGGATTGTCGTCCTTCTCCTGTGTTTGACCCTCGGCCTGTATACCGGACTTCCACCTCTGTTTACCAGTACCTTGACCTGCAGCCTGCCTTGACCCTCCTGCTTACGCCTGACCATTCTACCTGGACTTGCCCACCTGTGTTTGACCCCCTAGCTTGTGCCTGACTAATCTTGTGTTTGATCCTCAGCCTGCTGCCTGTCTATCCATCAGTGTTGGAGCCTCAGCCAGTCTTGCAGCTTCTACTCTACTACACCTGGATCCACGCCTAGCCATCACCCAGCAGGTGGCTTGTGCCTCTTGGTGCCAACCTCCCCCTGTACCACCTTCAGGGGTAGTGGGCGCTGAGTCGCAAGGGCAACCGCTCTCGGCATCTTGGCCTCGGTGAGTACTTTAGTTTCTGATAGTACGAACCAGCCATGACAGAGGCCAACAGAGCGGGATCTCCTCTGGAGATGCTATGCCAGCAGGTATCTGCCCTCATGGAAGCCGTACAAAAACTACAAGAAGGCTATGTACAAGTGGACAGCCGCCTCCAACAGTTGGCAGCTGCCTCCCTTCCAGCAAGCCCAGCTCCTGGATCTGCCAGTGGAAGTTCTGCGCCACCAGCCCAAGCCCCACCTGCCATGATGATGGCTGTACCCGAACCCAAGGTACCAATTCCTGAGCGATTTTCAGGCGATCGCAGGAAGTTCAGGTCCTTCAAAAACGCCTGCACCTTATACCTTGCCTTGCAGCCCCTAACCTTCTCTTCTGAGATTGTGAAAGTAGGATTCATCATGTCACTGCTTTCAGAGGAACCCCAGACCTGGGCCCACGGCCTCATGGAGCAGAGGAACCCCCTGTTAAACACCGTAGACTCCTTCTTTGAAGCAATGGGCCAACTTTATGACGACCCCCAACGTTCTGCCACAGCTGAAGCTACCCTACATACCCTCTCCCCGGGTAAAAGACTAGTGGAGGACTACACGGCGGAATTCCGTAAATGGTCGGCCGACACTACCTGGAATGAGGCAGCCCTCCGTTATCAATATCGATTAGGGCTGAACGAAACTCTGAAAGATGAATTAGCTCGTGTTGAGACCCCTACAACCCTGGAGGAGTTAATCCAACTGGCCACCAAACTGGACCGACGTATGCGGGAGCAGCGTTCCGAGCGCCTACTAAATCCCCGACCGGTGTGGGTACCCCCAAGGGCTCCTCCTGCATACCCTGCTCCCTCTTTCTCTTCAGGAACACCGGCCCCGGAGGGAGAACCCATGCAACTAGGCCTAGTTCACCCCCGGCTTTCCCAGGAAGAAAGACAGCGCAGACGCAGATCCAATCTGTGCCTCTACTGCGGGGGTTCCGGACACTACCTTCTGAACTGCCCCATCCGGCCTAGTAAGTCGCCACCTCAACCTACTATGCACTGTCAGTCCATTAATCTTGTCCAGGCTTACGTGACTCTTTCTGTCTCCTTACAGCTAGCGGGAAAGAAGATTCGGCTACCGGCCGTAATTGATTCGGGCGCCTGCAGTTGTTTCCTGGACATCTCCGTCGCCAATGAATGGCATATTCCTTGTTTAAATAAAGAAAGACCTTTACTGGTTCACTTGGCTGACAGGTCCCTTCCACACTCAGGACCAGTAGTTCAGGAGACTCCACCTATCTTAACCACTACAGACTCCGGCCACCAGGAACTGTTACGGTTCGATCTGATCTCCTCCCCGATGTTTCCCATCATCCTTGGTCTGCCCTGGTTACAAGCCCATGATCCCCAAATTCATTGGGACCGGAAGGAGGTCTCCTTCTCTTCTCCCTACTGTCACCAACACTGTATCTCCCCAGCTCCGAGCTGCCATTTGGCAGTCATCTCGGCACCAGAGAACCTCCAGCACATTCCGCCAGTCTATCAGGACTTCAAGGATGTTTTCGATAAAAAAAAGGCCGACCATCTACCACCTCACCGGGCTTATGACTGCCCCATTGAACTACTTACTGGCTCTGTGATCCCTTTCGGGCGCATATTTCCATTATCTGAAACTGAATTAAAGGCGTTGAGAATCTATATTGACGAAAACCTTGAAAAGGGCTTCATTTGGCCCTCTACCTCTCCGGCCGGGGCTGGCATTTTTTTTGTGGGGAAGAAGGATGGGTCACTCCGACCCTGCATCGACTATAGGGAGCTTAACAAAATCACGGTAAAAAAACGGTACCCATTACCTCTAATTCCTGAGCTTCTCCAACGTTTCCGATCAGCTAAAGTTTTTTCCAAGCTTGACTTGAGGGGCGCCTATAATCTTGTCAGGATCCGCGCAGGGGACGAGTGGAAAACAGCCTTCAGGTCCAGGTTTGGCCATTATGAATATTTAGTGATGCCATTTGGCCTGTGCAATGCTCCAGCTACCTTTCAACACCTGGTAAACGACATCTTTAGGGAGCACCTGGACGACTTCTTGGTCGTATACTTGGATGATATCCTCATTTTCTCAACCACCCTGGATCTGCATCGGGAGCACGTTAGGAGAGTACTTACCATCCTTAGAACCCATCAACTATACCTTAAGGCTGAGAAGTGTGAATTTGAGAAATCTACTGTACAGTTTTTGGGATTTATCATTTCCACTAAAGGCACTGCAATGGATCCCCAAAAGGTCAAGGCAGTAGTAGAATGGTCAGCCCCCAAGGACAAGAAGGCCGTCCAACGTTTCATTGGGTTTGCTAATTTTTATCGGAGGTTCATCATCGGGTTCTCTACTATTGTTGCTCCCATCACCCGCTTGACTCAACAGCACGGCCGTTTCCAATGGTCCCAGGAAGCCCAGGATGCCTTCATCAAATTAAAGGCGCTCTTCACCTCTGCTCCCATTCTACGACATCCGGACCCTCTACTTCCCTTTGTACTAGAAGTAGATGCCTCGGAAACAGCCACAGGTGCCATCCTTTCACAACGTCACGGGCCAAAAGCCCTTCTTCACCCGGTGGCCTTCGCCTCCCGGAAATTGAGCCCGTCTGAAAGAAATTATGATGTGGGTGATCGGGAGTTACTGGCCATTAAAGCTGCTTTAGAGGAATGGAGGTACCTTCTTGAGGGGGCAACCCACCCAATTACTATTTTTACTGATCATAAAAACCTTGAATATTTACGCACCGCCAAACGGTTGAGGCCCCGTCAAGCCCGCTGGGCACTTTTTTTTTTTTCAAGATTTACCTTCCACATCTCCTACCGGCCAGGGTCGAAGAACGGTAAAGCAGATGCCCTCTCCCGCATCTCCCCGGAGTCCTCTCAAGTATCGGAACCAAGCACCATTTTGGCCCCCCAAAATTTTCTGCTTCTTACTCCAGTAGATCTAGCTACTTCTCTCCTCACTGCCTCAGCTCATTGCCAGGATCCCATTGTGTCTGCCCTAGAGAAACGTGAAGACCTATTCTGGTCTCGAGATAAGATCTTTGTACCTCTAGAAGTTAGGCCTTTGGTTTTGAAAACTCTCCATGACCACAAACTGGCAGGCCACTTCGGAAACCGAAAGACAGCTGAACTTGTCTCACGCACCTTCTGGTGGCCAGGCTGGAGGCAGGACTGCCGAACCTACATCTCTTCCTGTGTCAAGTGCCAACGAAGTAAAGGTCCTAAAACCAAGCCCTGGGGATTATTGAGGCCATTACCCATTCCGGAACGTCCATGGGCTGACATTTCAATGGACTTTATAGTGGAACTACCCCCCTCAGAAGGCTTTTCCACCATACTGGTAGTGGTTGATCGGCTGTCTAAAATGGGCCACTTCCTGCCCATGGTTGGTACTCCCTCTGCTCTCGAGACTGCCAACATTTTCAGCCTACCACCCACAGAGCAATGGCCAAACGGAGCGTACCAACCAAACACTCGAGCAATATCTACGCTGTTTCTGCTCCTCTGCACAAGACGACTGGTCCTCCCTACTGGCATACGCAGAATTCGCGTACAACAATTCCTCCCACTCAGCTACCAACCAGACCCCCTTCTGGGCAAATTGTGTCTTCCACCCATCATTCCTCCCAAACTCGTTTCCTGAATCACCAGTTCCTGCGGTACAAGAGCGACTAGAGGCTATCCAAGCCAATTTCCAAAAACTCCAGGAGACCATGCAACATGCTCAAGAGGGATACGAAAGATATCACAACAGGGGAAGGAGGGAGAACCCTCATTTCAAAGTCGGAGAAAAGGTGTGGTTATCAACGGCTCATCTCAGGCTCTCGTGCCCTTCACGGAAATTGGGCCCCAAATTTATTGGGCCATTTGAGGTCAAAAAAGCAGTGAATCCAGTGGCCTTTGAGCTTTCTCTACCTAAAGCATACAAGATACACCCTGTTTTTCATGTGTCCCTATTAAGACCTTTGGTCCCAAGTCCCTTCCCAAACAGAGAGGAACCTCCTCCACCACCCGTCACGTTCGATGGTATGGAAGAATTCGAGGTGGAATCACTCCTGGGTTGTAGGAAGGTGGGTCGTCAGCTACAATACCTAGTGAAATGGAAGGGGTATCCGCCGGAGGATAACTCCTGGGAGCCATCGGGAAATTTCCACGCACCAAGGCTAATCAAGATTTTCCAGCAGGAACATCCCGGACTAATGGATAGCCTGGGCGTCCGGAGTCCGCCCCCTCAGGGGGGGGGGGCACTATCAGGGACCTTGTCCGCTGCGCGCCCTAGTGCGCAGGCGCACAGGTCCGGCGCTGCGGCGCATAGTAAGAGACAGAGGGACGTTGTGGCGGCGCATGCGCGCTCGCGGCCCAGCTGAGCGACGCGCACGCATGCACACTAGCGCACGCCCCATGTGACCTCCAGCCGGCCTATAAAAGAGAGGCCTCTGCACCCAAACAGACGCTGGTTCCTCTGTCAGCTGTTCCTCGTCCTTGTGCCTGTGCCTGTTTTGATCTATTTGCTTACCAGTTGCCGACCCGGATTGTCTTGACGTCTCTACCTTCTCCAACCTTGACCCTTGGCTTGCTTACCCGGATTGTCGTCCTTCTCCTGTGTTTGACCCTCGGCCTGTATACCGGACTTCCACCTCTGTTTACCAGTACCTTGACCTGCAGCCTGCCTTGACCCTCCTGCTTACGCCTGACCATTCTACCTGGACTTGCCCACCTGTGTTTGACCCCCTAGCTTGTGCCTGACTAATCTTGTGTTTGATCCTCAGCCTGCTGCCTGTCTATCCATCAGTGCTGGAGCCTCAGCCAGTCTTGCAGCTTCTACTCTACTACACCTGGATCCACGCCTAGCCATCACCCAGCAGGTGGCTTGTGCCTCTTGGTGCCAACCCCTCCCTGTACCACCTTCAGGGGTAGTGGGCACTGAGTCGCAAGGGCAACCGCTCTCGGCATCTTGGCCTCGGTGAGTACTTTAGTTTCTGATACTAAAGTTGTTAACATTTATATTTTTTGATTTTTAAGTGTATTTAAATAATTTTTTGCATTTTTGGCAAAACAGGTGATGGGCTCTCCGTTGTGGTGAATCCAATCGATGCCTGAACAGATGCACTCGGTGTTTCCAATTGTTAGGTTAATTGGTATTAAGATTTTTTATGTGTGTTTGTATATATACACTTGTATATGTGTCTGTCACTTCAGCTATGATTAGGCACCAGTCAAGATATGAAACGCGTTAGAGGGTATCTGTGGTTCAGCAACATTTGCTGTATGTTTTACTGCTTTGATTATATGGAATAAAGGTGGTTGTATTGGAGTGTGGCCATCCAGCCTTCTTTCCTTTTTCATGTTTCTGCTGCAAGCAGGGCTGACACCCACTTCATGTGCAGAGACTACAGAGCAGCAGGGGAGGTGATTTCCCTCAAGCGGTGCATGATGTGTTTCTGACCATCTTTTTAGAGCTATAGATCCAACCTTCATCCATCATGGCAGGCAAAGCCTCACAGGACCTTCAGGCACTTGATCCCCGTCTGGTGTCCACTGTTCTGGACTTATACAGCACCCTGCTGAAAACTCATTTTCAGCTAATAATGTGCAGCTCTCTGTATACACAGGGTCAAGTGCCATCCAGTTCCATTACAGACAGACCCAGCTCCTAGTCTTCTTCATTTAATGTAGGTCCAGGTTCCATCCTTTGAGGCATTTAAAGCTGTAGTAATGGATCCAGATAGCACCAATCTGATTCCTACGAGAATCTGGTAACATTATGTAGAGAGTTGCACAGCCGTGACCATCACCTTCAGCCACTGGTGAAAAAACTGAAGCACTTCCTGTATGGAAGGGGTTATATGGAACAGGGCTTTCTGTCTTTTTGACAGAGTCTATTTACCTGTGGCACATAGCCCTGTGAGTAGGAATTTATAGAGCTGCTCTGTTTCCTGTGATGTTCGATAAAGAAAATTGTTCAGCTGCAATACAAAGATGTAAACAAAGGGGATGAATTTTACACATTTTCTTACTGAAAAATCACAAAAATGGTATAGTGAAATTGTAATATAACAAAAATCTTCAAACACATTTTAGACTTGTGCAGAAACACTTGAGTATTTTTATGGTATTTGATATTTTAGTCTAGATCAGGCGTAGGTCACCCACCCGGCACGCAAAGCCTCTTTAGCCGTCACTCGTCTCCCTCCCCATCATCAGAGCAGCGCAGGTAAGTGTCAGTGAGACACTAAAGCATTCCAATTTCAGAATTCCTCACACCGTACCTGCACTGTACCCCCACACATTGTAAAAGATGGGAAACATTGTTTGGTTCTCTAACTTTGCTGTAGCTGCGATCTTTAGCTTTTGTGATGGGGAAGAGATCGGGTACAGTTCTGCTGGGGGGGGTCCCAGTTTCCAGGAGGAGGGGGACTGTCATTGGACACTGCTAAAGCCAGTGACAGTCCTGCTAGCCCCCCACCATCTGGAGGAAGACGACTCACTTGGTTGCCACTACCAATCTCAGAAAGAAGGGATTTCACTGTGATTGAGAAAACCACAATCAGGTGACAGTCTGTGGAATTACTGTTGAGCCTCTGGGAACTTTGTTGAAATTATTCCTGAACCTTTGCATCCCTTACTACTGAACCCCTGCACTCTGTGTCCCTTTAAGCAACAGCCAGTATTCAGCACAATGAAAATCACACCCAACTTTTGCTGCAGAGCGCCACACTTTTCTCAGATGCGGGGGCCCTCCTGCACACAGGCCCACTGCTTTCAGAAAATGCCCCTGACCTGAGCTCATCATTGCGCATCCATTCCTTCCATATGCTTGTATGTGACATCACATACATCCCATACATCACATACAAGCACGTGGGCTGGATGCGAGAGTTGGATCAGCAGGATGAATGTGCCAGGACAGGTAGATGTGTCCCATCTCTGCTTCCTTTCACCCCTTTGCATATCATAGATGAGAAGAGGGTACAGCGGTGAAGCAGATGAGCAGGAGGGTACAGCGGTGGGGAAAATGAGCAGGAGGGGTTCAGAGGTGGGACAGAAGAGCAGAAGGGTACAGTGGTGGGGCAAATGTGTAGGGAGGTACAGTGGTGGAAGAGATGAGAAGGGGGCTCAGCAGTGGGACAGAAGAGCAGAGGGGTACAGTGATGAGGCAGATGAGCAGGGGGGTTCAGTGTTGGGCCAGGTGAGAAGGGGGTTACAGTGGTGGGACAAATGAGCAGAGAGGTTCAGTGTTGGGTCAGATGAGAAGGGGGTTTATTGGTGGGACAGAAAAGCAGGGGGGTAAAGCAGTGGAGCAGATTTGAAAAGAGGTGTATTGGTGGGACAGATGAGCAGGGGCTACAGCGGTGGGGCAAGAGAGCCGGGTGTACAGAGGTGAGACAGATGTGCAGGAGTTATCTGGTGGGGCAGATGAGAAAGTAGGTTACAGTGGTGGGGCAGATGAGCAGATAGGTTCAGTATTAGGACACATGAGAAGGTGATTCAGTAGTGAGACAGAAGAGCATAGGGATACGGCGGTGGAGCAGATGTGCAGGGAGGTACAGTGTTGGGGCAGATGAGAAAAGGGGTACATTGATGGGGCAGATGAGCAGGGGGTTACAGTGGTGGGATAGAAGAGCAAGGGGATACAGTGGTGGGGCAGATGTACAGGAGGTACAGTGGTGGAAGGGGTGAGTAGGGGGTTCAGCGGTGGGACAGAAAAGCAGGGGGGTACAGTGATGGGGCAGATGAGCAGGGGGTTACAGTGGTGGGAAAGATGAGCGGGGGTTCAGTGTTAAGGCAGATGAGAAGGGGGATTAGCGGTGGGACAGAAGAGCAGGGGGTACAGCGGTGGGGCAGATGTGAAAGGAGGTGCATTGCTGGAACAGATAAGCAGGGGGTTACAGTGGTTGGGCAGAAGAGCAGGGGGTACAGAGGTGGGGAAAAAGTACAGGGGGTACAGTGGCTCGGCAGAGTAGAAAGGGGGTACATTGCTAGGACAGATGAATAGGGGGTTACAGTGGTGGGGCAGAGGAGCAGGGGGATACAGAGGTGGGGTAGATGTGCAGAGAAGAAAGGAGTTACATCAAGGGAACACATGAGCGGGGGGTTACAGTGGTGGGGCAGAAGAGCAGAGGGAACAGAGGTGTTAGAGATGTGCAGGAGGTACAGTGGTGGGGCAGATGAGAAAGGGGGTTACAGTGGTGGGGCAGATGAGCAGATAAGTTCAGTGTTATGACAGATGAGAAGGTGTTTCAGCTGTGACAAAGAAGAGCCTAGGGGTACAGTGGTGGAGAAGATGTTCAGGGAGGTACAGTGGTGGGGCAGATGAGAAAGGGGGAACATTGGTGGGGCAGATGAGCAGGGGTTTATAGTGGTGGGACAGATAAGCAGGGGGGTACAGTGGTGGGGCAGATGTGCAGGGTAGTACAATGGTGGGGCAGATGTGCAGGGGGTTACAGTGGTGGGGCAGATGTGCAGGGGGTTACAGTGGTGGGGCAGATGTGCAGGGGGTTACAGTGGTGGGACAGATGAGAAAGGGGGTACATTGGTGGGGCAGATGAGCAGGGGGTCACAGTGGTGGGGCAGATGTGCAGGGGGTTACAGTGGTGGGACAGATGAGAAGGGGGTTACAGTGGTGGTGCAGATGTGCAGGGTAGTACAGTGGTGGGGCAGATGTGCAGGGTAGTACAGTGGCAGGGCAGATGTGGAGGGTAGCACAATGGTGGGGCAGATGAGAAAGGGGTACATTGATAGGGCAGATGATCAGGGGGATACAGTGGTGGGGCAGATGAGAAAGAGGGTACAGGGGTGGGACAGATGTGCAGGGTAGTACAGGGGGGGGGTGGGGCAGATGTGGGCAGATGTGCAGGGGGGCAGATGTACAGGAGGTTACAGTGGTGGGACAGATGTTCAGGGTAGTACAGTGGTGAGGCAGATGTGCAGGGGGGTACAGTGGTGGGACAGATTATCAGGGGTACAGTAGTGGGACAGATAAGCAGGGGGGTACAGTGGTGAAACAAATTTGCAGAGGGGACAGTGATCTGAGGTGTGAAGGTGCATGAATTGGGGCTGATCTGAGGTGTGAAGGTGCAGGAATTGGGGCTGATCTGAGGTGTGAGGTTACAGGAATTGGGGCTAATCTGAGGTGTGAAGGTACAGGAATTGGGGCTGAGCTGAGGTGTGAAGGTACAGGAATTGGCGCTGATCTGAGGTGTGAAGGTGCAGGAATTGGGGCTGATCTGAGGTGTAAAGGTGCATGAATTAGGGCTGATCTGAGGTGTGAAGGTGCAGGAATTGGCACTGATCTGAACTGTGGAGTTGCAGGAATTGGGGCTGATCAGAGGTGTGAAGGTTAATGAATTGGGGCTGATCTGAGGTGTAAAGGTGCATGATTTGGGGCCGATCTGAGGTGTGAAGGTGCAGGAATTGGCGCTGATCTGAGGTGTAAAGGTGCATTAATTGGGGCTGATCTGAGGTGTGAAGGTGCAGGAATTGGTGCTGATCTGAACTGTGGAGTTGCAGGAATTGGGGCTGATCTGAGGTGTAAAGGTGCATTAATTGGGGCTGATCTGAGGTCTGAAGGTGCAGGAATAGGCGTTGATCTGAGCTGTGGAGTTGCAGGAATTGGCGCTGATCTGAACTGTGGAGTTTCAGGAATTGGGGCTGATCTGAGGTGTAAAGGTGCAGGAATTGGCACTGATCTGAACTGTGGAGTTGCAGGAATTGGGGCTGATCTGAGGTGTAAAGGTGCAGGAATTGGCACTGATCTGAACTGTGGAGTTGCAGGAATTGGGGCTGATCTGAGGTGTGAAGGTGAATGAATTGGGGCTGATCTGTGGTGTGAAGGTGAATGAATTGGGGCTGATCTGAGGTGTGAAGGTGTAGGAATTGGGGCTGATCTGAAGTGTGGGATTGCAGGAATTGGCACTGATCTGAACTGTGGTGTTGCAGGAATTGGGACTTATCTGAGACGTGAGAGTGCCTTTTTTTAATAAAAAATCAGTTTCGTGATTGAGAGTGTTGTTGACATATTTTTGTTTTGATAAAATGTTCACGCTCAATTTCTTTAAAAACATTTGCGGCACACTGTGCTCAAAAGGTTGCCTACCCCTGGTCTATATTATATGATACATATCAAATTTTAAATATATCATTTGGTCCATGTTTCTTTTATGCATGAAACACTCTTAAATACAGTATACATGAGAAGCAATAAAGAGTAATTTCATATGTCTACAAGCTATAATTTTTCATCTACAGATTTCAACTGCCATGGCAACAGTGACTTTTACTTAGTTTTGATAACAAATCATAACTTCTGCTAATGATAAGAAAAAAAAAAAAATGACTGGCAAAAACGTTTTTTAATAAAACATAAAAATCATCAGATACATGATTTAATACTTTAAAAAAAAAAAAGGTTACAACTTCTCAATAAAGTGGACTCATAACCATATCTTTATGCAAATATCTAAAAACATTTAACAAACATCACTTTATTATTAAAGTACAACATTAAAACCATTCATTATTCATAAAAAGACAAAACCCCCCAGGGAATAATATGCTAAATATTGCAGTGAATGTATAATCCATTAATATATTAATATAGTGCACTATTTACTGACTATTATAACGTTATATTGATAGCTGTCCGTAAACTCCAAATACAGTTTGAAAATGGGCTACATCTTCATTATAAAAGTCAGTAGCTAAACCTCAAAGGGTGAATGCATTATATAAACAAAACTTTCATATAGTTATCAAGCAGCCACAAATATTAATATTCATCACACTGTAGAATGCATCAATATATTGAATTCATTCATTCCATTTTTTAATGTCTGCTGTCTACTGAATTTCATGTATATAATGTTCATATAATCAACATGCCATTTATTTATCCAAAGTTATTTCCACCTGAGGTAAACTAATGCATGTAATACATTATATGTATGTAGATGCATGTAGTTGGCTAGACTTCAAAAAGGTGCAGAACCAAAACATCACTGAAATAAAAAATAAAAAAATACATAGGTCAATGGGAAAAAAATGGGAGAAAAAATCCCAGGGACTGAATTGGTAAAAAAAAGAAATTCGTGACCAAATCATGGTGCAGTGGAATGACAATTGACTCATTAATGGCACTCAAAATCTTAGTAATGGACATCCAGGACTGACAAAGGGTGGAGTGTTAAAATGTTTCATTCAAAGTCCTATTAATAATTGCTAGGAATGTAGACATGAATAGAGAATGTCACACTGTGGTTTTCTTATCTTTCAATAAATCAGATGGGTTAAATACATAAAGCTTACTTAGAAAGCTTAGATAGAGGGCAGATAATGCAAAGGTGAACACAGACAACCTTGCATCCACAATACTGTTTGGTAGAGATAAGCTCCTGGTTCAGTCTGAACACAGGTCAGAATGGATCTTTGCTTGCTCAGACATTCATCCAAACAACAGACTTTCAGCCTATTCATCCAGTTTTCTTCCTCTGTCAAGGTTGTTAAGGTAGTTTACTGGCTGGGAATACCCAGTTATGTAAACAAAGCCGCCAAGAAAGCAGGCCAGGAAAGGGGGGAGATGAGTATGCACCCCCCCCCCCCAGATCATATCAGGCCACATGCCCTCAACACAGGGCTCCTTGCAAAATATCTTGTTCCCACGTTGATTAGGACATGGGCTTCTCCCAACAGTAATGGCCTGATAGTTGTGGGAGTCTCTGGGTGCTTTTTTTTTACAGGTCCACCATCAATTGCATTGTCCAGTGATACAGATCCATGTCAATCAAGATAATTGATGCCAGCCAACCCGCCCAAAAAAATTACCGGCATGATCATGACAGCTCCCGCCAGGTAAGTATAAATCCTCATCAGGCTTATGACTGCCCTATTGAACTGTTACCAGGGGCAGTGATTCCATTTGGCAGGATTTTTCTGCTCTCTGAGCCTGAAATTGTGGCCCTTAAAGAGTGCGTTGATGAGAATCTTAAGAAGTGGTTCATCTGATCCTCTACTTCTCCAGCTGGCGCAGGAATATTCTTTGTCGAGAAAAAAGACCACTCCCTCTATCCATGTGTGGACTACAGAGGATTTAATCGAATTAAGATAAAAAATTGTTATCCTCTTATTTTGATCCCAGAACTATTTCAGGGACTTTGCTCTGCAAAGGTATTCACAAAATTAGATCTGCGTGGTGCCTACAACCTGGTCAGGGTCCATGAGGGGGACGAGTGGAAAACGGCCTTTCTGAACACCATTTTAAATATCTCATTATGCCCATCAGACTTTGCAATGCACCAGCCACTTTCCAACAATTTGTCAATTACATGTTCAGGGTCTTCTTGGACTTATTCGTGATTGTCTATCTGGATTATATTCTCATATTCCCTGGAATTACACCAAATCTATGTGTAGCAGGTTCTCTATAGACTGAGGCAAAATGGACTTTACGTAAAGGCTAAGAAATGTGAATATGAATGTGAGACCATTCATTTTCTGGGTCTTGTGATATCAACAGGGGGTATGGCAATAGACCCTCAAAAGTTTTCAGTTGTACTGTCTTAGCCACCCCCAACTGATAAAAAAGGAGTACAACGTTTTGTCGGTTTTGCTAATTATAACAGGAAATTTATTAAGGATTTCTCTGACATAATAACACCCATTACCCAACTCATGAAGAAGCAAGGTCGCTTTCAATGGACTTAAGCAGTTTAGTCTGCATTTGATAAGCTAAAGGGATTGTTTACCTCTGCTTCAGTCCTAAAACATCCCGATCCTGCTCTACCATACATTCTAGAGGTAGATGCATCAGAAAATGCTGTAGGGGCTATCCTGTCCCAACTTCAAGGACCAAAATCTCGAATGCAACCTGTGGCATTCTTCTCAAAGAAACTGTGCCCATTGGAGAAGAATTATGATGTAGGGGATCAAGTACTCTTGGCAATAAAATCAGCACTAGAATAATGGCATTACCTCTTGGAAGGAGGAGCACATGTTCACAGATCACAAAAACCTAGAATACCTCAGAGCTGCTAACTAGGTCTCAGACCTAGAAAAGCAAGATGGGCTCTTTTCTTTTCATGCTTTAATTTCCACATTACTTACCGGCTAGGATCTAAGAATGTAAAACCTGATGCCTTATCTTGTATGTTCACTGAATCAGAGGCCCCATCTCAACCGAACACTATTCTGCAAGCTGGGAATTTTCTGTTAATCCAAACTGATCTGATATCACAGGTCCATCAGGCATCTCTGAGGGCTTCAATCAGCCAGTGAGCCAATGAGGAGAGAGGGACGGGGACGAGACGCAGCTCTATGTGTCGTATGGACGCATAGAGGGGGGGCTCAGGAGCGAGCATGCAGCTTTTTCTCAAGGCACTGCTCAAGGGGGAGGAGTTCTAGCAGGGGACACAAAAAGAAGAGAAGCAGAGCTGCTCTGTGCAAAACCACTGCACAAAGCAGATTGTGTAAATCCACTAAAATGTTATATCTGTTAGATGTATAATGACAATAAACAGGTCATTAATAAAAATATGTATGCTAAAGCCATTTATGAATGAGGCAGGCTTGAGGAGTGCAATACCATCCTATTTAGGGAAATTGCAACTCTTTGAATCACTTAACAGAAAAAAAAGGAGTTATTAAAGAGGAGTATCCATTAGAAAAAAAAATTAAGAGTCAGCAGCTACAAATACTGCAGCTGCTGACTTTTAATAATTGGACACTTACCTGTTCCAGGGTCCAGCGATGCAGGGGGTCGAAGCTCCACTGGTCACCCCCTCCGCTCGGCGGCACCGGCATTGCAACTGTGGTCACCCGGCTGTGGCTTCACAGCCGGACGCCCACTGCGCATGCGCGGGCAGCGCCACGATTGGCCGCGCGCCGCGATTGGCCGCTCAGTCATCTGGGACCTGTCACGTGTCCCAGATGACTGACAAGATGACTGTCATTGGAACAAAGGGTGAGGGTAAACCTTCCATTTGATACACCTGCTTCTGTGGCAACTGTTGGGATTTCCACTTATTTTGGAGTTGTTTCCACTATTTTTGTTGTTTTTGTGGGTATAGAACATGCAGGGAAATAAAAATACAGACATCACCAAAAAACGAGGTTCTAGTATTTCCCTACTTTAAAACTAGTTTTAGTTAGAATGTTTTTGAATGTTCCTTATGTCTCACACTGCTATTCCCCTGCTACAGTGATCACTAAGGAAGGGGAATATATGGAAATTCTTCCTCCTGCTGTGCCTTTTAATGGTGAATGATAGTGATTTTTTTGTGAACCGTTACTGCTTTATATAATAATATGTAAAGAATAGTGATGAGCGAACTGAGAAAAATTCAGTTTGCTAGATGTTTATTGGACAATTGTAAGAATTCAAGATCCTTAAGCATAGTGATCAAACCCAAGCCTCCAAAATATACAATTGTTTTACTTACACCTAATAGGAGTCTGGTGTGGATTTGGAGGGGGCCCTAGACAAACAAAATAAAAAGTGGAGCACCCCATAATCCAAACCAGACCATTATCAAGGTAGCCAACAGGCCAAACCTGGCTATTTAGTTTGCTCATTTGGCAAACCTTGAATAGCTTGAGTTTAGGATGAACTCAACGTTAACTCAAACCTAAAGCTCATATATTTCAGCAGACCCCGATTCACAGAAGGTCCACTTTAAAGGTTTAAATGTTCTGTTTTCTGAGAACATGTATCTAAACATTTGCATAGTTTCCGAAATGGCTATGTACAAGCAAATTAATATAAAAAATATAAAGAAGATATCATAAGCCATGCCTAAACTAAAGAGAAGAAAAGCAGGTTTTTGCAGCTATCAAGGACCTCCTCCCTCCAACTCAAGAGCCAGCTGCAACAAAAGTGATTCAGACACCCAAACAAATAAAATGTTAAGCAATGAATGGATTAGTGCTCCAATTCACTCTATTAACCTAAAACCTAATCTACAGTATCTTGTTTATATACATACTAAGTAATAATCAAACTCCCCAAACAGGCCCCCATTTAATACTTAAAATAAACCACCAGCGTGTATTCATCCAATCTTGTTTATGTATATAGCATATATATAGTTTCAAAAAACAGTTACATTGGTTCTGCTCTCAACCAAACCGGCAAACCATCCAATGGCTGGTGTCCTAACTGATCACATGGGCAGCATTATGGCAGTTGAAGATTAAATAGAGGTCAAGATGGAAGCTTCCTTAGCTGAAAGCGATAGGAGGGTTTACTTCCATTTTAAATAAATCCATCTATATAAAACCTATTTTAAAATTACATTTCTCTATCAAGAATTATAAGTAATATAGACTATATCCCTACCTCCAATACCCTAAGGGAAACCCAAAATGTATATAAGAACTCAAAAATCTATTGTATGTTGTTAAGGAATAAATTATATATCTATGAGGAAAAAAAGGAAATATATACAAATCCTCCAGCCTTCTCTATAAAAAAAAAAGCTATACATTTGTTGTACTGTATGGAATGGAAATTATTAGATATCATTGATAAAACTGTTCAAACTGAATTCTATATTTTACCCCCCTGGTGAAAACAAACAAGCATTTGTATCATAAATCCACTAGGATTTTCTTCTACTTAATTGTCTTAAAAATCCCCCCACCACCATTGTTTTTTTAACCTATTTTACACCCCAAAACTGCATCCCATTCAGATTCCAATTGTGACGTTCTAAAACGACTGGACACACTATGTTTAGTGCACCCTTTTTTTATGTTGTATACATGTTCTCTTATGCATATCACTAATGACCTGGAAGTGCAACCCACATACTGTAGACTTCATGGACATTACAAAATGTATACAACAAACAACACCTTCCATGAAGCAGGAAATGAAACCTGAATAACATTTTTTTTCCTGAGGTTGGGGCTACAAATTCTTTCCTTTTCCTCACTTTTTGTTTTACCTCTTTACACACACAACACCTCCCACATGCAAAATCAAAATTAAACAATGAGATAGTTTGTCTATTATAAGCCAGAGGTACAGTTTGGGTTGAACTCAATATTAACCCGAACCCAAAGCCAAAGCCAAACTTTTCGACGGACTTGGTCCAGCAGACTATCCGACGGACTTTGGAGCGGAGGTCCCCTGGACTTTCAAATGAACGGACTTGCCCACACGATCACTTCAAAAGTCTGACGGATTTGAACGTGATGACGTACAACTGGACTAGAATAAGGAAGTTTATAGCCAGTAGCCAATAGCTGCCCTAGCGTCGGCTTTCGTCCGTCGGACTAGCACACAGACGACCACATTTTTCGACCGGACTCGAGTCTGTCGTAAAGATTTGAAACATGTTTTATTTCTAGGCTGTCTGACTTTTGGGAATGAAAAGTCCGCTGGAGCCCACACACGATCAAATTGTCTGACGGATTCCGGTCCGCCTGACCTAGTCCGTCGAAAAGTCCGATTATGTGTACACGGCAAAATAATATATTTCAGTAGAGTTGTAGATTCACAGTAGGTCTAATTTAAATGTTTAAATGTTCTGTTTTCCCAAGAGCATTTTTCTGTAAACATAACCATGGTTTCCTAAATGGCAAGCAATGGCAATGTACAAGCAAATTAGTATGAAAAACACAAAGAAGATATAAGCCATGTACAGTATATCATAAAACAAAATATTTCTATATCTAAATAATCTGTGGGTACAGCTTTTTGAATCTTTTATTTTCTTTAATTATGATGAATAACTGAGCACATAATAGCATTATTTCAAGACTCTGAAGACTTTTAGTACATGCCATGGTATTTTTGTTACATCAAACATCTACAGCTGCCATCAACCTGATGCCCAAAAGACTTTGTCGGCACAGTGCTCAGGGTCAATTGTTTCTTAAACTACTTTTTGGAGTATATTCAATATGACAAGCAAATCAATCTTTTTCTCTTCGGGGACTGATGATGAAATTCTACATTTTGTAAAGGGTTGCCCTGAGAGTATAAATTGAATGAATAGCTTTCAGACCTGTTCAATTTTACACCATTTTAGCAGAGATACTATAAATGCAGCACACAAAAGGCATTTTAGCTTCTTAACATGAACAGACAGACTTGTTTATTTTTTAAGGTGATATGACACTTTTAGCTATGTGTAGAGGAATCTGACAAAGATTTTCACGTAAGTATACCTTACAAAGCAGAAAATTTGTAGATCAAAACCATTGACAAAGTTAAGTAATTCAGTATGCATTTGTAGTACATAGCTAAGTTAACTGTTATAGCAGCATACAGTAAATAATTCTGTTGGATCTATTTTGTGCTTAGATATGTATATAGTACAAAAGTTGTAATATTTATTGAGATCCACATAGTGATATAGCTGACCTTTACCAAGTGCCTATTTATGACATCGAAGACCTTTTTTCCATGGAATATACTGTATAATATCTGTTTCCATAGCAAATCACCCAGTAAAAGTGCATGTACATTTATTTATGTGTAGCAAAAAAAATATTGGACTACTTCCTGTGCTGGATGCATTTTTAAAATAGATTTTATTTGGAAAATACTGCATTATGTCACTAGATGGAGATAAGTATCATAGAAATGTCCTATTAAAGGGAATGTAAAGAAATGTAAAAAATAATTGAAAGGAAATGTGTAACGCCGAGCGCTCCGGGTACCTCCTCCACCCCGGAGCGCTCACGGCGTTCTTCTCCCTGCAGCGCCTCGGTCAGCTCCCCTGACCGCAGGCGCTGCTTTGTTTCCGGGATGCGATCCACGGTCTGCCCGGGGATCGCATCCCGCTCCTCTCACCTGTCCCCTGCTGTCCTCCGTCGGCGTGCGCGCGCCCCCGCTCCCCAGGTGCGCGCGTGCGAGTCCTCCTTCACTTAAAGGGCCAGCGCACAATCAATTGGTGCCTGGCCCAATTACAGTTTTCACCTAAATTAATAAAAACCCACTTCCCCTTCCTGTCCTCGCCGGATCTTGTGTTGCCTTAGTGCCCAGTGAAAGCGTTAGTGTGTTTTGCTCCTTCTGTGTATCCAGACCTTTGCTGTTGCCCCGACTACGAACCTTTGCCACCTGCCTTGACCCTTTGCTACGTTGACCTTGCCTCTGCCTAATCCTTGTGTACCGCGCCTGTCTCAGCTGTCAGTGGGGTCGAGTTGCTATTGGAAGACGCGACCTGGTTGCTACCGCCGCTACAAGTCCATCCCGCCTTGCGGCGGGCTCTGGTGAAAACCAGTAGCAACATTAGAACCGGTCCTCCAATACAACCCGTGCTATCGCCCCATTGGCATAGGGGATCCACCTCCTGTTCCCCGCCGTACCCGGAACGTGACAGTAGATCCGGCCATGGATCCCGCTGAGGTCCCTCTGCCAAGCCTCTCGGATCTGACCACGGTGGTCGCTCAACAAGGACAGCAATTGGCGCAGTTGACTGCTATGCTACAGCAGCTTCTACCATCTCCTCCACCACCTCCTGCATCTCCTCCGCCACGAGTTGCTGCTGCTAGAATCCGCCTGTCCCTTCCTGAAAAATTCAATGGGGATCCCAAGCTGTGCCGAGGGTTCTTATCCCAGTGTTCCCGCCATCTGGAGATGTTGTCGGACCAGTTCCCTACAGAACGGTCAAAGGTGGCGTTCGTGGTTAGCCTACTATCTGATAAGGCCCTAGCCTGGGCCACACCACTTTGGGACCGTGGCGATCCTGCCACAGCTTCTATTCCAGCCTTCTTCTCTGAAGTCCGCAGTGTCTTTGAAGAACCAGCCCGGGCCTCCTCTGCCGAGACGGCTCTCCTGAACCTCGTCCAGGGGAATTCTTCAGTGGGCGATTACGACATTCAGTTCCGCACCCTGGCATCTGAACTCTCCTGGAACAATGAGGCCCTCTGCGCGACCTTCAAAAAAGGTCTATCCAGTCATGTCAAAGATGTGCTGGCCGCACGTGAGATTCCTGCCACCCTGTCTGAACTCATCCAGCTAGCCACCCGCATTGACATGCGTTATACCGAAAGACGCCTAGAGCTACGCCAGGAAAAGAACTTTGGTCGCGTCAGGCGGTTTCCTCGCCTGGCACCTCTCTTCCAGAATCCTCTGCAACCCGTTCCTGCTCCTCCTGCTGAGGAGGCTATGCAAGTGGATCGGTCACGCTTGACCACTCAAGAGAGGACTCGCCGCCGAGACCATAATCTGTGCCTGTATTGCGCCAGTCCCGATCATTTCTTAAAAGACTGCTCTATCCGCCCTCAGCGTCAGGGAAACGCTCGCACCTAGCTAACGTGGGAGAGGCGCTGCTAGGTGTGGATTCTTCCTCTCCACGTCTGACCATTCCTGTGAGGATTTCTCTGACCAAGAGATCCTCTTTCTCCGCTGTGGCCTTTCTGGACTCTGGTTCGGCAGGAAACTTCATTGAAGCCTCACTCATCAACAAATTTAATGTTCCAGTTACCTGTCTCGTCAAGCCCTTTTTTATCACCTCTGTAAATGGTCAAAACCTGAACTGTATCGTGCGCTATCGCACTGAACCTCTCCTCATGAAGATTGGAGTTCTCCATCACGAAAAAATTAGCTTCTTGGTGTTACCCAACTGTACCTCTGAGATCCTTTTGGGCCTACCCTGGCTCCAGCTACATTCTCCTACCCTCGACTGGTCCTCGGGGGACATCAAAAGTTGGGGTCCTTCCTGCCACAGGCATTGCCTCAAAGCGGTGTCCATTAAACAAGTCTCTATCTCTGCCTCTCTGCCTAGTCTTCCCAAGCCTTACCGGGACTTTTCCGATGTGTTTTGCAAGAAACAAGCTGAGGTCTTGCCGCCACATAGACCCTTTGATTGCCCTATTGATCTCCTTCCTGGTACCACCCCGTCCCGTGGTAGGATCTACCCTCTCTCCATTCCGGAGACACAAGCCATGACTGAGTACATCCAGGAGAACCTCAAGAAAGGTTTCATCCGCAAGTCCTCTTCCCCTGCTGGAGCAGGATTCTTCTTCGTCACCAAAAAAGATGGGTCTTTACGTCCCTGCATTGACTATCGTAGTCTTAATAAAATCACTGTGAAGAATCGCTACCCACTGCCTCTCATCTCAGAACTTTTTGACCGTTTGCGCGGAGCAAGCATTTTTACCAAACTGGACCTCCGGGGCGCATATAATCTCATCCGTATTCGTAAAGGCGATGAATGGAAAACTGCCTTCAACACTCGTGACGGACACTTTGAATACCTCGTCATGCCCTTTGGTTTATGCAATGCCCCTGCGGTCTTTCAAGATTTTGTGAATGAGATCTTCAGAGACTTGCTGTACTCCTGTGTTGTTGTCTATCTGGATGATATCCTGATTTTCTCCTCTAGCTTGGAGGAGCACCGTCTTCATGTCCGTCAAGTGCTCCAACGGCTCCGTGATAACCATCTTTACGCCAAACTAGAGAAATGTCTCTTTGAACACTGCAGTCTTCCCTTCCTGGGTTACTTGGTCTCTGGACAAGGGCTCCAAATGGACCCGGAGAAACTTTCTGCCGTCCTGAACTGGCCACGTCCTACTGGGCTACGGGCCATCCAGCGTTTCCTCGGATTCGCCAACTATTACCGCCAGTTCATTTCCCACTTCTCCACCATTGTCGCGCCTATTGTGGCACTAACCAAAAAAAATGCGAATCCGAGGTCTTGGCCTCCTCAAGCTGATGAGGCATTTAACCACCTCAAGTCTGTCTTTGCCGCTGCCCCTGTTCTATCCAGGCCTGACCCTCTCAAACCATTCCTCCTGGAAGTCGATGCCTCCTCTGTGGGAGCTGGAGCCGTGCTTCTCCAGAAAGACTCCAAGGGCAAGAACATCACCTGTGTTTTTTTCTCCAAGACCTTTTCCCCCCCCTGAAAAGAACTATTCCATTGGAGACCGTGAATTACTGGCTATCAAGTTAGCACTTGAGGAGTGGAGACATCTCCTTGAGGGGTCCATTCATCTCATCACGATCTTCACTGATCATAAAAATCTCTCTTACCTCCAGTCCGCTCAGCGATTAAACCCACGCCAAGCTAGGTGGTCGTTGTTTTTTGCCCGCTTCAACTTTGAGATCCATTTCCGTCCTGCGGACAAGAATGTCCGGGCTGACGCTCTTTCTCGGTCCACCGATACCTCTGAGTCCGAGTGTCCTGTACAACACATTGTGCCTCCTGAGTGTTTGATCTCTTCTGCCCCGGCCTCCCTACTGCAAGTTCCCCCTGGGAAAACCTTGGTCCCCCCACGTCTTCGGCTTCAGGTCCTCAAATGGGGTCACTCCTCTCATCTGGCTGGTTATCCTGGAATCAAGAAATCCTCCCAACTGATTTCCAGGTATTACTGGTGGCCCTCCTTAAAAAAGGATGTGACGGACTTCGTACAGGCCTGCGCCATATGTGCTCGTAATAAGACCCCTCACCAGAAGCCTGCTGGTCTTCTTCACCCTCTGCCTGTGCCTGAACGACCCTGGGCCCACATAGCTATGGACTTCATCACGGACCTCCCTCCTTCCCACGGCCACACCACCATATGGGTGGTCGTGGATCGTTTCTCCAAAATGGCACATTTTGTCCCGCTTCCAGGGCTTCCTTCGGCACCTATACTCGCGAAACATTTCTTCCTTCAGATTTTCCGTCTTCATGGACTTCCATCCCACATTGTCTCGGACAGAGGCGTCCAATTTGTGTCTAAATTCTGGAGAGCACTCTGCAGTCAACTGAAAGTCAAACTAGACTTCTCCTCTGCCTACCACCCTCAGTCCAATGGACAAGTGGAGAGAGTCAACCAGATCCTGGGGGCCTACCTGCGACACTTTGTCTCGGCCCGTCAAGACGACTGGGCTGACCTCCTGCCCTGGGCCGAATTTTCTTATAACTTGAAAGAGTCTGAGTCTTCCTCTCAATCACCCTTCTTTGTGGTTTACGGCCGTCATCCTCTTCCCCCCCTACCCATCCCCACTTCTTCCGGAGTCCCCGCTGTAGACGAAGTCACCCAGGAGCTGTCGTCCATCTGGAAAGAGACCCAAAGGTCGCTTGCCCTGGCCTCCTCTCGCATGAAGAAACATGCTGACAGCAAAAGAAGACCTCCTCCGGTATTCTCCCCTGGCGATAGGGTGTGGCTCTCCTCCAAGTACATTAGGTTCCGCATCCCCAGTTACGAGTTGGGTCCCCGCTACCTCGGCCCATTCAAGATCAAGGCTCGGGTCAATTCCGTGTCCTACAAACTGCATCTTCCTCCTTCCCTTCGCATTCCCAACTCCTTCCATGTTTCTCTCCTCAAACCCTTTGTTCTTAATCGCTTTTCCCCCAAGGTCTCCGCTCCTGCTCCGGTCACCGGCTCCTCCGACATCTTCTCCGTTAAAGAGATCCTTGCCTCTAGAACCGTCCGAGGTAAACGTTTCTATCTTGTTGACTGGGAGAACTGTGGGCCTGAGGAGAGGTCTTGGGAACCTGAGGGGAACATCATTGACAAGGATCTCATCCGCAGGTTCTTGGGTTCCAGGAGGAGGGGGAGGCCCAAGAAGAGGGGGAGACCCAAGGGGGGGTACTGTAACTCACGGCGTTCTTCTCCCTGCAGCGCCTCGGTCAGCTCCCCTGACCGCAGGCGCTGCTTTGTTTCCGGGATGCGATCCACGGTCTGCCCGGGGATCGCATCCCGCTCCTCTCACCTGTCCCCTGCTGTCCTCCGTCGGCGTGCGCGCGCCCCCGCTCCCCAGGCGCGCGCGCGCGAGTCCTCCTTCACTTAAAGGGCCAGCGCACAATCAATTGGTGCCTGGCCCAATTACAGTTTTCACCTAAATTAATAAAAACCCACTTCCCCTTCCTGTCCTCGCCGGATCTTGTGTTGCCTTAGTGCCCAGTGAAAGCGTTAGTGTGTTTTGCTCCTTCTGTGTATCCAGACCTTTGCTGTTGCCCCCGACTACGAACCTTTGCCACCTGCCTTGACCCTTTGCTACGTTGACCTTGCCTCTGCCTAATCCTTGTGTACCGCGCCTGTCTCAGCTGTCAGTGGGGTCGAGTTGCTATTGGAAGACGCGACCTGGTTGCTACCGCCGCTACAAGTCCATCCCGCCTTGCGGCGGGCTCTGGTGAAAACCAGTAGCAACATTAGAACCGGTCCTCCAATACAACCCGTGCTATCGCCCCATTGGCATAGGGGATCCACCTCCTGTTCCCCGCCGTACCCGGAACGTGACAAAATGTAATGATGAAAACATTTTTTTTAATAGTGTATTAATTCGAAAAAAATCAAGAATTCAGTGGTTCAATGTAATTAGACAACTTTTCTCGACCAGACAGTATATAAATCCTTAGTGACACATTTTGCAGTTGGCAAACACAAAATAAATAAATTACATGGGATTATGGGATTATTTGCACATAACCTCCCTATGGAAAAATGAAGGCAATCCTACTGAATCTCTGAGCAGGTTTCCATCTATAATAGGAAATTATTCTGCACCTGGACCATTAACGCCCTTAGCAGATAATCTAGCTTTCCCACCAGGTATCAACAACCCATCCTCTCCTCTAAGAATAGAGATAAACCAGTGCTGGCAAAAGATCTATTCTATATGGGTACAATTAAAACTCTAGAAGAAATTCAAACAGACTGTAACCTCCCTTCTTTGCCTTTTTGGAATTATTTGCAGTTACATAGCTATTTAATACAATCCGGGTTAAATCTTGCTCCATGAGATCACTTACAACCCTTGAAAAATTACGCCTTCAAGGTTCAAAATGTTAAAAGGTTAATTTCATGTCATATTTTTGGCTACAATTGGCCCACAATCAAATTTAGGACAGCCTTAAAGAGAAATTGGAATCTGTATTAGATCTCCAAATCACAGATAAACAGTGGTACTGGTAACATGCTTGCATATTGGCACATAAATGATCTCTCAGTACACGCACCCAGGAAACTGCCTACAAATTATTTACGCACTGGTATGCTCCACTGGTTAAACTTAAAGAGGGAGTCCCGCAAATTTTTTTTTTTTTAAAGTCAGGATCTACAAATACTGCAGCTGCTGACTTTTAAAATAAGGACACTCACCTGTCCCAGGGTCCAGCGATGTCGGCACCCAAGGCCGAACCGTCCCTTGGTCCTCGGATGCTGCTGTCGCCATCTTCGGTATGGAAATCAGGAAATGAAGCCTTTCGGCTTCACTTCCCGGTTCCCTACTGCGCATGCGCAAGTCGCACAGCGCAATCAGAATAGTCTGCTCTGTCTCTGGGACCCGTGTGTGTCCCAGCAGACAGTGCGGTGGGACGGGAAGAGGCATAGACTCCCGTGGGAGTCTATGCCCGGAAGTGGGTGCAAATACCTGTCTTAGAAAGGTATCTTCACCCCCCTCCCCCCTGAAAGCTGCCAAATGTGACACTGGAAGGAGGGAGGGTTCCGAAAAGCAGAGGTTCAATTTTTGTGTGAACCTCCGCTATAAGAAATAGTACCTGTCCTCTTCTGACTCCTACCCACAGACTGTGGCCAGTCTGTGGGCACGCTTGCCCATATCTGTTGGTTTTGCCCAAACATTGTGCCATTTTGGACACAAGTATGTGATCTCATGGAAATAAAATTAGGTCTGACTCCACAATGCTGTCTTCTACACATTACACCATACCCTTTACACAAAAAACAAGAGTACACTAGTGAAGCATTTACTCAACGCTGCAAAATTCCCTTGTTCTGTAAATCTACTTCTCCTCCTACAATTAAAGACTGGTTGCATAAGGTTGAGACTTTATATGACATGGAAGAAGCCTTAGCCATTAGACCAGATAACACAGATCATTTTCATGACACGTGGATGGCCTGGTTCATTTCTTACACTTACTACGGGGTACGAAAGTCTATTATGTAGTTTAACTAAGGTGTCATCATTTTCTGTAAGGCCCTCATCTAAAGATGAAGCTAGCTGTTACATCCTCTGGGCATTGGGTACGTCAGGTGTGACTAATGGGTATACTTCTTTTCTGTTTTTCTAAACTGTAGCTCCAACAAATGTACTGTAACACCGGGAGAGAAAATGTGAACATTACTAAGTATATCTTTGGCTATGAGTTTCATGTTATGCTCTTGGTAATATTTGCCTACTTCGTTCCAGCCACATATAAATGCACTCTGCAAGATAAAGAGGTTTCTTGCACACTACTGTTATGCTTAGATTAATAGAGCTTACTTTTCTATTGATCCTGCTTTCCTTTTTTGATATAATTTCTTTACCTCACTCTCTAAGTCTTACATATATATGCCAGTATATATATATGTATATATATATATATATATATATATATATATATATATATATATATATATATAAATGTAAAAGTCTGGGATTGCTGCACTCAAATTTGTTGAAAAATAGAAAAAATATATACAAATATAGGAAGGTCCAGTGTCAACAGGTCCAGTGTTCAGGCTTAGTCATTCACGCCTTGCCTTAGGTAGGAACCACAATTTTCTTCTTTAATATATAGTTATCCTACACCGGGAACTAATTAGGCATTTAACTCTTACAACATACAAACAAGAGCCTTCAGTTTTCTAATATCCTTAATCTCAAATTGATAACTGCATGGGCTAAGTTCATTCTCAACGTGGTTAAAGAGGAGATCCTGGTTCAAACCTATCACCAATATACATACATCTGGATAAAAACTAGTAACCATTAAATAAATATAGGTACAAACACAACATTTCTAGTGACATAACCCCATAACGAGTCCTATTGAATATATTGCACATGAACTTGTCATCAAATTACCTATCTGAAAAAATGACCAGGAACCAAATATCTAGCATAAAAAATATGTAAATCAAAATTAGAGTTTAACCCCCTAGGCTGTAAAGTGTCAAGACGATGTATCCAGTGAACCTAACATTTCTTTCGTTTCAGTTCTCGATTACCACCTCGTCTTTCCTGGGGAATTGCCTCAATGACCATAAAGCGAAGCTGTGCCACTGTATGTTTCATTTGTACAAAGTGCCTTGCTAAAGGGAGCTGGGTTAATTTATTACGTATGGAGCATTTATATCTGGCTATACGGTCTTTTACTTTCTGTGTGGTCTCCCTCACATACAGGAGACCCCACGGACATTTAATGATATAGACAACAAAGGATGACTGACAGGTGTGGTAGCCCTTGATCTCTATATTCATCCCTCGATGTGAGTGATTCAAAAACTTCCCTTTAATCATAGAACTGCATTGGATACAATTTAATCAAGGATATGGTCCATTATTAGGGGAACCCAAAAAGGTTTCCAGTGATCTTAGTGTTATGCGATATTGGTCAGATTTTACCAATCTGCTATATAAAGTCCTCCCCTTTCCGATATGAAGGTATGGGGAAACTTTGAAATTCATAAATTTGCGGATAATTCTCCCTAATAATGGACCAATGCTTTTTAACAATACTGTGTATTCGTACAGAGTGGGAATGATACTGTATAACAAATGGTAGTCTGCTACCCATCAGTAACTATGAATCAGACTGAGACATCAGTGCAGTAAAAATCACACTTTTTAAATAAAATGGTAAAATGGTACAAACAGAGCAAAAGTAGTCAAAACATAACCAGGGTTCGGTAACCAGAGCGGGTAGTCGGAACAAGCCAGTGAAACAGGAATCCAGAGATCAGCATAGTAGAGCCAGTAAACAGGATCAGGAACCAGAAGGGAAGTCAGCCAGGTAAAAAAGTATTTAACAGGAAAACACAGCAGAGAGTATCCGGATATGTTGACCAGGCGAAGGCATCGGAGATCTGATCCAGGCTAGTTGACGAGCAGAAAATGAAGACCAGTTGAGTCACTGTGGAATGAAGAGCACTGGCAAATAACCGACAGCTGAGCACAGAGCTCTGAGAAGGAAGGGCTGAGCCCAGCCCTGACACAACCTACATCTCTTCTACTACTTCTATCTATTGTTTCCACTCTCTTCATAACCTGTCTAGGGTGCAACGCCTTCTTGCTAATTTGTCTTCTATTTTGTCAAGTTATTTTTCTCTTTGAACTGGGTCGGTTACAATCCTTTTAATCCCGGTAAACGGACTCTTAGGGATTGATTTAAATACCCCAGGGGGATGGAAAATGTTATCATATAATAACTGATTATAACCAGTTGATTTCACATAAAGATCACTCTGTATAGAGCCCTCACTGATTCTTAAGCATGTATCCAAAAATTGCATTTTCTCCTGACTGTGAATAATGTTCAGTTTTAAACCTGGTATAAGAGGTTAATGTATGCATAAAACAATAAAAGGGTATCAATGTCACCGCAAACACATCATCAATGAAGCAATATTTGCAGTTAGAAAAATAAAAGCTAACACCGCGCTAATCACTAAATGTAACACATGGTGAGTACCATATAGATAGCCCTATAAGGAAATTACATACATGTGCGTGTATCAGAAAATAAAATAATAAATAGCAGCAGCTAATAGATGTGAGATAAACACATAAACCAAGAATATACAGTGAAAAAAGCCGCGCTGAAGTGATGATATGAACCAAATCACAAAAAGAAGACTGAAATAATAATTGAAGGAAGATGATAATGAAACCATCTAAATAATAATTCGTGAGGGAATGATTCAAAATGTTTAAGAAAATCTGTATAAACGGATAATCATACAATGGAATCCAATACAAAAATTGATCAAACAATATTAGTGAAATAAAAAATTTTTAGAATAATATTAGTGCAAACAAATTGCTCAAATAGTGAAGTCCAATTCAAATTGGAAATGATGGTGACATAAGAAAATCCTTTAGTGACATAAAACTTTCAGGAACGTGAATATGGAAAATCCACCCTTGTGATCTTAATCCACCACCGTTCTAATATTGCGCTTACCGGAGGGCAAGCTTTGGTAAGCCTGTAACTCAAAGGGCATCAAGGAGAAATCAAAGCCACTAGGTGTCGCCACTGGGACTCATGCTTGACTGATGGTGACAGCCGAAATCCTGGGTAGGGCAAATCCCCCTTGTGGGATATAAATGGGATCGAACTCCTCCAAAGATGTCAAGCCAGGGGATCAAACACTCTCATCATGTGAATAAAAAATGAGGGATGCTCCCATAGTGTGAAACCATATAAAATTTAATAGCATCAAATAAAAGTTCTACTTACATCAAATGTAAAGAATGCTCGCAGATACATATAAAAGAAAACGCCGGCCGGCTAGCAGAACACCCGCTCACAGTGCGGAACGTGATGACGTCAGTGCGTCAGCCTCCCTACGTCCGTTTCGACAAATCGTCGTCATCTGGGGAACTCAGATGACGACGATTTGTCGAAACGGACGTAGGGAGGCTGACGCACTGACGTCATCACGTTCCGCACTGTGAGCGGGTGTTCTGCTAGCCGGCCGGCGTTTTCTTTTATATGTATCTGCGAGCATTCTTTACATTTGATGTAAGTAGAACTTTTATTTGATGCTATTAAATTTTATATGGTTTCACACTATGGGAGCATCCCTCATTTTTTATTCACATGATGAGAGTGTTTGATCCCCTGGCTTGACATCTTTGGAGGAGTTCGATCCCATTTATATCCCACAAGGGGGATTTGCCCTACCCAGGATTTCGGCTGTCACCATCAGTCAAGCATGAGTCCCAGTGGCGACACCTAGTGGCTTTGATTTCTCCTTGATGCCCTTTGAGTTACAGGCTTACCAAAGCTTGCCCTCCGGTAAGCGCAATATTAGAACGGTGGTGGATTAAGATCACAAGGGTGGATTTTCCATATTCACGTTCCTGAAAGTTTTATGTCACTAAAGGATTTTCTTATGTCACCATCATTTCCAATTTGAATTGGACTTCACTATTTGAGCAATTTGTTTGCACTAATATTATTCTAAAAATTTTTTATTTCACTAATATTGTTTGATCAATTTTTGTATTGGATTCCATTGTATGATTATCCGTTTATACAGATTTTCTTAAACATTTTGAATCATTCCCTCACGAATTATTATTTAGATGGTTTCATTATCATCTTCCTTCAATTATTATTTCAATATTTGCAGTTACCCTTAAAAAGAACCTTACCAAAAATAAAAGAATTTTCAATCATATGTAGCACTAACCCCCGAAGGAGCTGCTGGTTTTGTTTCGGGCTTACCGTTACCTCACCTGCTCGTGTCTCCATCTTAGGGGTCCCGTGGAAAGTGGCACAAAGAATGTGAATTCCGACACTTAGTCCTTTTTCACTTATTTATTTGAAATAAAGGCAAAGTATTTCAATGAGGGGTCAGAGGGTTAAGGGGTGAGTTCAGGCACCTGATAATTGCGGGTTAAAGGTATTCTTAAGATCCAGAGGACAAACAGCTCCACTGACTGGATCCAGCAGACACCGGATAGGCCCCTCTCACTTGACCTAGCAGCCGGTGGGTTGCTCGACAAAGTCTCTGCCACAGACTTATTGATTGAATTAAAGCATTACTGAGAGTTCTTGAGAGATTTAAATACAGTACCAGTTTCTTGCAGCCGATCCGGAAATACTGTATGGATGTTGATCCCGGTTGCGCCCTTCAACTGAGTTTCCAGGCTTCTCCAGAGATACCAGCCTTGCGCTTGGTCCTCTCCTGGATAAGTCCTCCCCTGGATCCTCCAGTTTCTGGGCCTCTCTCCGCAGGCGAGACAGCACCGGACCATCCCTGGATCAGTAGACCTCTCGGGCCTACCCTCTCAGTTGCATATCCTCGGGCCAGCCGATCCCGAGACACCCGAGATCCCGAGGACGGGGTCTGGGACCCCGACAGGGAATGAGGAGCAATCCCAATGAAGAAGAACAAAAAACCCCTGAAAAAATGGCGTCGGTACCTTAAACAACCCTCTCCCAGATTTCACAGCAGGAAAACACTCCCACTGGGCTATTTCCGAGCCAGAGGCGGTATTCAACACATCCAGCTGCTGCATTTCTACACTTACCGGCAGTGATAGCGAAACCTACGGTCAAGTGGAAATCAGTGCAACCAAGCTGAACTGGCACAGAAACCAGAACTTTTTAAAACAATTAGCCTGAGTCCAATTACAGCTTCAGGCAACTAAATTTGAAAAAAAACAATAGTGTCTGCTCATTAGGAGCAGGGCGCTACACATATATATCACATCAAAATATTTGGATCCTGATAACTTGTTTCAGATAGGTAATTTTATCACACGTTCATGTGCCATATATTCAACTTGTTATGTCACTAGAAATGTTTGAACCAGGATCTCCTCTTTAACTACATGGAGAATGAACTTAGCCCCTGTAGCCATTAATTTGAAATTAAAGGGTAACTCCACTTTCGTGGGGAAAAAATAGCAAATAATAAAAAAAAAAAAAATATATATATATATATATAGCATATACAGTTGTGACACAAGTCATATTGTAATTGAATGCTTTTAAAAATTACCTTTCCTTTTCAATCTGCAGCTCTGTCATTTTCTTAAAATGCAATATGGCTACCTGGAGGTGTTCTGTACACAGAATGTGCACAGAATGTCCCCAGAAACATTATTTTCATGCTTGTGTGATTGGCTCCCCGATTTTCCCAGAAGTCTGCACTAAGATACAAGTCAGATTCATGGCATCCCCTGCAACAAAAATGTCATTTTTGGTGAGATACTTATAATAGGAATGGGATGCAGACCCTGCAATTTTCCTCATTAGAGGCCTGCAGGTGCACAACTGGTTGATAATTATTAAACCATTCCCATTAGATTCATTTAGAAAAGGGGCACAGAGAAAAAAATGTGATTTCTTCAGAAAAAAAAAATGTAGGAATCTGCAACAAAGTTTGTTAAAATCCTTGTAATGTACATAGATCACCCAGAGGGGAATGTTTTTATTCTCATGTTATTATTATTCTAACAAAAGTGGAGTTACGCTTTAAGGATATTGGAAAATTGGGGATCATTTATGTGTGTTCCTACCTGAGGTAGGGCGTGAATGATTTTAAGCCCAAAACTGTTCACATGGAACCATCCTTTATTTTTATATCAGTATATATTTTTTCTATTTTACTATAAAATATAATTATTATAATTATTGTGTACCTTTGCTCGAATACAACATTTCTTTGATAAGTCATGTAATTTTCTTATGTAATTCAATTGCATTTTTGCTGACTTCTTTTCTATGTATAACATTGTAATTTTCAGAAGTTCCAATAAAACTTGAAATGTACAATAAAAAAGAAAAAAGAAAACAAAGAAAAAATAAATTTACTGATGCTGTGATTTCATTTCTGCATTGTTTCTGTCAGGTTCCTGCCTACCAGATAATACATCGTAGTCTTTACCGATATTTGTAATCATTACGCACCCACTTCCACATTTTTTTTTAAATTGGCAATGTTGTGGAATATCTTTCATTATGGTAATATTCTGCGATGGCACCTATGTCTAGCATGCTGGCTGCTTTTCCTGTTTTATTTATTACATGATCAATTGTTTCAAGCAGCACCATAATAAGTTTATATGTATGTATGATTGCATTTTTAATTTATTTGATTGTGTTTCATTTGTAATCTGAACCACAGGTCATTTTTGTGGCCATATACAGTATGGTACAGTGAATGTGTCATAATGTGTCATAAATGAATTAAGTGCAATTTATAAAGTAAATCCATCCAGATGAAGCATATCTTCCACCAAGGAAAGTAATACAAGACACTGTGATATCTAAATCTCACAAGGGGCAGTATAAGGAACCCAACACACAGAGGTTAGTGTTTAACTGCCCGCAATTTACTGAAGACAGGCAAAGTGACATACAGTACCAGTAAGTTGCTGCCTGCCTCCAAGTTAGGCGCGTGCATGCACGCCCCTCTGCCTACACCTGCTGAGATTGTACACAGTGAGAGCCTGACACCAAGTCCCTGGATTGAAAAATGTGAATATAATAATAATATAATAATATAATATAATTGGTAATCCATGGACATTTAAATTATCTCACGCATATTTGGTATTCACAGTCACCTGTTGATTGGTTACACATTTTCCACAGCTATTTTGTGTTTGGATACACACTTTTATTGTGGCATATGTAATCATATCATATTGATAAGGTAGTGCCCTTTTCTCCTTAATCTCATTTGCACTTACTAGTGGCTTACTAAATAAGGAGCAGCAACCATTACAATATTATTCACTAATATTTAGTGTTGGCGCCCCATTTCTTCCTCTATTATTGTCACCAAGTCCCAGCCAATGATACATCGCCAGGACCTGCTGATCAGCAGTGTGCAACCACAACCCAGAGCCCTGTATTGACAGAGGGAGCGATCTCTCTGTTTCTTATCTCTGAAAAGCAGGGATAAGGAACAAAGAGATCTGTAGTAAAAAGCAGCACACATTACACATTGTTAGGCACACATTTAACCCCTCGATCACCCTAGATGTTAAACCCTTCCCGGCCAGTGTCATTAGTACAGTGACAGTGCGTAGTATTAGCACTGATCACGGTATTAGTGTCACTGGTGATGTTGGTGGCAGTTAGTCAGTTCACCCCAGTGTCAGTTAGTGTCAGATTGTCCGCCACACTATCACAGTCCCATTATAAGTCACTGATCATCACCATTACTAGTATAAACAATAAAATAAATACAAATTCCAGTATATGTACACCATAGTTTGTAGATGCTATAACTTTCACGCAAACCAATCAATATACACTTATTGGGATTTTCTTTAACTCCTTCCAGACCAGCAGCCTCAGTTGTACTACGGCAGGCACTAGGGGGTGCACGCCGCCAGAGCCGATGTGCATGCCCGGTAATTGCGATGACTGCCGGGCACCCAAGATCGCCACACACAGAGACAGAATGGAGATCTGTCAATGTAAACAGACAGATCTTCGCGCTGTCAGGGGTGAGGAGAGCAATCTGTTGTTCATACTAAGTGTGAACATCAATTGGTCTCCTCACCCAGGCAGTCCCATCCTCTCACAGTAATGCCGTGTACACACGAGCGGAATTTCCGACAGAAAAAGTCATCGTATATTCTGATCGTGTGTATCGGACTTTTTACGTAGACAATTCTGACGGACCTAGAAAGAGAACATGTTCTAAATGTTTCCGACGGAACCAATTCCTATCGGGAAAACCGCTCGCCTGTATGCTGTTCTGACGTACCAAAAATGCATGCTCAGAAGCTATTGGCTACTGGCTATTGAACTTCCTTTTTCTAGTCCCGTCGTATGTGTTGTTCGTCACCGTGTTCTTGACGGTTGTACTTTGGTGTGACCATGTGTATGCAAGACAGCTTGAGCGGAATTCCATCAGAGAAACCTTCAGAGTTTATTCCGACAGAAAAAACACTCATGTGTACACGGCATTAGAATTACTCCCTAGGTAACACAGTTAATCCCTTCCCTGCCAGTGACATTTACACAGTAATCAGTGCATTTTTATAGCACTGATCGCTGTGTAAATGCCAATGGTCCCAAAAATGTGTCAAAAGTGTCTGATCTGTCCGCCATAATGTTGCAGTCCTGATAAAAAAAATCGCTCATCGCCACCATTACTAGTAAAAAAATAGAAATAATAATAATAATGATAAAAATGCCATAAATCTTTCCCCTATTTTGTAGACGTTATAACTTTTGCGCAAACCAATCAATATACGCTTATTGCGATTTTTATTACCAAAAATATGTAGAAGAATACATATCAGCCTAAACTGAGGAAAAAATTTCCTTTTTAAAAAAAAAAAATGGGGGACATTTATTGTAGCAAAAAGTACAAAATATTGTGTTTTTTCAAAATTGTCGGTCTTTTTTTGCTTATAGTGCAAAAAATTTAAACAGAGATGATCAAATACCACCAAAAGAAATCTCTATGTGTGGTAAAACTTGTTTGGGTACAACGTCGCACGGCTGCGCAATTGTCAGTTAAACTTGACGCAGTGCCGTATTGTAAAAAATGGCCTGGTCATTGAGCAGTCAAATCTTCTGGGGCTGAAGTGGTTTATCAAAGACATGTAGCAGAATGCATTTTGGCCAAAATTTATGAAGACATTTGATTTTTTTGGATATGTTTTCTTGCAGAAAGTTAAAAAATATAGTATTTTTTTTCAAAATTTTGAAAAAAATAAATAACCCAGTGGTGATCAAATACCATCAAAAGAAAGCTCTACTGTATTTGTGTGAAAACAAATTATATAAATTTCGTTTGGGTACAGCGTTGCATGACTGCGCAGTGCTAAATAGCAAAAAATGGCCTGGGAGGAACTAAGACTGGTTTGGTATTTAACTGCTTCTGCCCCAGAAGATTTTACCCCCTTCCTGACCAGAGCACTTTTTGTGATTTGGCACTGCGTCACTTTAACTGACAATTGTGAGTTCGTGCAGCGACGCACCCAAACAAAATTAACGTCCTTTTTTTCCCACAAATAGAGCTTTCTTTTGGTGGTATTTGATCACCTCTGTAGTTTTTATTTTTTGCGCTATAAACAAAAAAAGTGAAAATTTTTAAAAAAAAGTAATATTTTTTACTTTTTGCTATAATAAACACCCCCCAAAAATATATAAAAAAACTATTTTTTTCCTCAGTTTATGCGGATATGTATTCTTTTACATATTTTTGGTAAAAAAAATAAGCGCACATTGATTGGTTTGCGTAAAAGTTATAGCGTCTACAAAATAGGTGATAGTTTTTGCCATTTTTATTATAATTTTTTTTTATTAGTAATGGCGGCAATCTGCAATTTTCATCGTGATTGTGACGTTATGGCGGACACATCGAGCACTTTTGACACTATTTGGGACCATTGTCATTTATACAGTGATCAATGCTATAAAAATGCACTGATTACTGTGTAAATGACACTGGCAGGGAAGGGGGTTAAACACTAGGGGACGATCAAGGGATTAAGTGTGTCCTAGGGAGTGATTCAAACTGTGGGGGGGTGGGCTACCACTCATATGACAGCGATCACTGCTCCAGATGACAGGGAGCAGTGATCTCTGTCATGTCACTAGGCAGAACAGGGAAATGCCTTGTTTACATAGGCATCTCCCTTTTCTGCGGCTCCGTGACACGATTGCTGGGACACCGGCAGACATCGAGTCCGTGGGTCCCGTGGGCATGGTCACGCTGTACGCAGCGCCCGCCCGCTAGCCCCGCCATTTAAAGGGGGCGTACAGGTACGCCCATTTGCCCACTGCTGCCATTGTGCTGACGTATATCGGCGTGCAGCAGTCGGCAAGTGGTTAATAGAGGTACTGTTGTCTTTTGTCTCTGTTATGAACCTTTGCCTGGCACTGAATTTTTATGGAAGAGGAGTTAATCTGGGTGCATTAATAAGACGTTTCTGCAACACTGTGCCAGCATCCCAGTCCCTAAGGAGAACATACTTTATAAATACATGTATATACTGTTCATACTTTTACAATTAATGTGTGAATTTATGCAATATTGTGGATTATAAGATATTCCACATAAACTTGTGTGTGGGGAAAATTGTAGCTACTGTACTGTCTGCCCTCATGTTGTAAAGCACTGCGCTAACTGTTGGTGCTATATACAGTATTTCACAAAAGTGAGTACACCCCTCACATTTTTTTTAAATATTTTATTCTATCTTTTCTATCTTTTCACAACACTGAAGAAATTGTACTTTGCTACAATGTAAAGTAATGAGTGTACAGCTTGTATAACAGTGTAAATTTGCTGTTCCTTCAAAATAACTCAACACACAGCCATTAATGTTTAAATCGCTGGCAAAAAAAGTGAGTACACCCCTAAGTGAAAATGTCCAAATTGGGCCCAAAGTGTCAATATTTTGTGTGGCCACCATTATTTTTCAGCTCTGTCTTAACCCTCTTGGGCATGAAGTTCACCAGGTTGCCACTGGAGTCCTCTTCCTTTCCTCCATGATGACATCACAGAGCTGGTGGATGTTAGAGACCTTGTGCTCCTCCACCTTGGAGTCACATAACACCGGGGAGGGAAAAGGGCTAATTGGACATAAAATGTGAGGGGTGTACTCAGTTTTGTGAAATACTGTAAACCCTGCATAATAATAATAATAATAATATTTTACAGAATTTATTATACACACATTTCCAAGTGCATTGGAATTATGTGATGCTACCCTGTTCGTATACATTCACTACAATAAATAAAAAGAAAACACACATTAAATCGTCAATTGTGTTAGGACGACCGATCGTCTGCAAATCTTACCGTTAGTACTGTGTTTTCGACAGCCAATTTCACTTTTTCGTCAGACAAAAGCTAAATGTGCAGACTATAACATTTTTGTCGGATGTGAACTCAACATCTGATTTTTGTTTCATTAGTATGGTTTTCGTACGAAAAAAATCATAAAGGCAAGATTACACATGCTCAGAAATGAAAGAATACAAACAAAACTATTTAACACTTTACGTCACTTTTGGCGTTGTATTCTGTCAAACGAAAATTCTCATATTGTTAGTAACCTCTTCACTTTCCACATGAGACTAGCATGCCACAAAAATCAGACGTTCTGTCGTCCAAAAATCAAAGCGTGTGTACGAGGCTTAACAGTGGCTTCCATTAGATGCAGAACATAAGCTGCATTGCAATGTTTTGGATTGCACAAACCAAATGCCAGTTTTACATCAGTAGGATATTCCAGAGTTACTGATGGTTCTTTGGAAGAAAATGTTTGTTCTTAAATGAATTCACAACTTATAAATCATTTGTAATCTGACAAACAATACAAAAAAGAACAATAGTTCTACTTATCAGTGCTGCTAGGTGTTTGATTGTGTTGCAAATTGCTAAGCTCACAAGGTGTGGTATATCTGCTCTTTATTTTTTTGATTCTGATAAGATATGTTCTACTTTGATTTTAATTGCCAACATCTATTTTGTTGAGTAAGAAATATGGATACCATCAGTCAGATTTTTTGTTAATAATCCAGTCCTTTGCAGACAAACAAACCACTAGATGTTGCTGAAAGACAACTTATGAAGAAATGTTTTTAAAGTATTTAAATATTTATTAAATGAGGTATCATCTTTTGAAACATATTTTCTTTTTACGATTACTTCACAACGTGTTATCTATCTATCTATCTGTCTGTCTGTCTATCTATCTATCTATCTGTTCTATCTATCTATCTATCTATCTATCTATCTATCTATCTATCTATCTAGCTATCTATCTATCTATCTATCTATCTATCTATCTATCTATCTATCTATCGCTATCTATCTTTTACCTATCTATCCTATTTGGAAAGCATTCTAATATACATGTATTCTGAATGAGCAAATCAGCCCTCTGAATCTATGACTTAAGAATCTGAAACACTGAAAAAATGTCTACTAGATTTGTTTTTAGCCTTTTGGAAGGCGTGGCTAAGGCTGGAGGGTGGACATACAGTATAGGCAGTACTATGACAAACCGGGCCCGACTGGGATAAAGTTTTCAGCCCTAACAAGGCTCCATTCACACTATAGCGCTCCAGATCATCGGCGGAATCGCCGCGATTCCAAATCACCACAAATCACGGGACGCCCTTGCGATCCCTGTTATTTTCAATGGCACTCGAATCATGGCATGATTTTGCTGCGATTGTCGCCCGACAAATCGCGGGACGCCCATTCTGAAACTTCTTTTGGGCAACAGGCATCTCGTGATTCTGTTTGCATGATTTTACCGTGATTGGTCGGGGGCCGCAATTTGAGTGCCATTGAAAATAATGGGGATTGCAAGGGCATCCTGCGATTTGAGGCAATTCGGAATCGTGGGCAGAATTAAAGGCAAATCCACCAGTGATCTGGAACACCATAGTGTGAACGGAGCCTTAATATGATAATTGATTATGCATAGGTCAGTTGAAAGTTGTGACCAATCTAGCTGGTTCCTATTAAAATAAGATTGAAAACCTTTAGAAAGAAGTTCACAAAGAGTCCTACCAAGATAAACCAGCGGGTCAAGTTAGAATTTAAAAAAAAATGATACTTTTCTAGAGAAGTTCATAAAGTGGGTCATACCAAGAAAGCAGAAAGCCAAGGCTTCACTGCAAAAAGAACTATGGCCTTTTAAGACCCGTTGACAAAGTGGGTCGCACCATTACACAGAGAGTCACTACCAAGGTACATAGTTACATAGTAGGCAAGGTTGAAAAAAAAAGACACAAGTCCATCAAATCCAACTTATGTGTGTGTTTTTATGTTAGATTACATTGTATATCCCTGTATGTTGTGGTCGTTCAGGTGCTTATCTAATATTTTTTTGAAATTATCGATGCTCCCCACTGAGACCATCGTCTGTGGAAGGGAATTCCACATCCTTACCGCTCTTACAGTAAAGAACACTCTACGCAGTTTAACCGCTTGCCAACTGGCTCACGCACATGTACGTTGGCAGAATGGCACGGGCAGGCAAAGCAACGTATATATACGTTGCTTTGAACCTGCCCCCTAGCAGGTGCGCGTGCACCTGCCACGGTCTCCGTGACCCTGCATGTGGGACCCGCGGACTCGATGTCCGCCGGTGTCCCGCGATCGGGTCTCAGAACGACATAACGCGGGATGCCTTTGTAAACAAGGCATCTCCCTGTTTTGCCTAGTGACACAACACTGATCGTCTGCTCCCTCTCATCGGGAGCAGCGATCAGTGACATGTCACAGTAAGCCACGCCTCCTAACCATTAGAATCGCTCCCTAGGACACACTTATCCCCTTCCCCGATCCCTAGTGGTTAACCCCTTCACTGCCAGTGTCATTTACACAGTAATAAATGCATTTTTATAGCATCGGTTGCTGTATAAATGACAATGGTCCCAAAATAGTGTCAAAAATGGCCGATGTGTCCGCCATAATGTCGCAGTCATGATAAAAATCGCAGATCGCCGCCATAAGTAGTAAAAAAAAAAGAATAATAAAAATGCCATAAAACTACCCCCTATTTTGTAGACACTATAACTTTTGCGCAAACCAATCAATATACGCCTATTGCGTTTTTTTCACCAAAAATATGTAGAAGAATACTTATCAGCCTGAACTGAGAAAAAATTTGCTTTTTAAAAAAAAAATTGGGATATTTATTATAGCAAAAAGTACAAAATATTGCTTTTGTTTTAAAATTGTCGCTCTATTTTTGTTTATAGCGCAAAAAATAAAAACTGCAGAGGTGATCAAATACCACCAAAATAAAGTTATATTTGTGGGAAAAAAAGGCCGTCAATTTTGTTTGGGAGCCACGTTACATGACCGCGTAATTGTCAGTTAAATCGACGCAGTGCCGAATCTCAAAAAGTGGCCTGGTCATTTGGCAGCAAATGGTCCGGGGCTGAAGTGGTTAAGGTTAAACCACTTTTCTTCTAATTTTAGTGAATGACCATGTGTCTTATTAAATTCCCTTTCGCTGAAAAGTTTTATCTTATATTATAAAGATTTATTTTATATGTGGGGTGACCAGTAAGGTAGTTGTACATTGAAATCATATCCCCTCTCAAGTGTCTCTTCTCTAGAGAACAAGTTCAGTGCCTGTAACCTGTCCTCATAACTAATGTCCTCAAGTCCCTCTATTAGTTTTGTTGCCCTTCTCTGGACTCTCTCTAGTTCCAGCACATCTTTCCTGAGGACTGGTGCCCAGGACTGGACAGCATACTCCAGGTGCAGCCAGTCCAGAGTCTTGTAGAGTGGGAGAATTATCATTTTATCTCTGGAGTTAATCTCCTTTTTAATGCATGCCAATATTCTGTTTGCTTTGCTCGCAGCAGCTTGGCATTGCAGAGCCTGTCATCTACTAGGACCCCCGGGTCCTTTTCCATCCTAGATTCCCCCAGGGGTTCTCACTTCCCTATACCCTGGTCAAGAATAAGGAGACAACCAACATCCCTGCTACCTCGTTGTGTTATTTTACATTTTTCTATATTAAATTTAATTTGCCATGTAGTTGCCCACACCATTAGTTTTTGCAGATCTTCTTGCAAGGTTTCCACATCCTGTGGAGAATTTATTGCCCTGCTTAGCTTAGTATCGTCCGCAAATACAGAGATTGAACTGTTTGCCCATTCTGAGTACTCACCATTTATCACTACCCTCTGAACTCGCCCTTGTATCCTGTTTTCAATCCATGTACTCACTCTATAGTCCATGCCAACGGACCTTACTTTGTACAGTAAACGTTTATGGGGAACTGTATCAAATGCTTTTGCAAAATCCAGATACACCACGTCTACAGGCCTTCCTTTATCTAAATGGCAGCTCACCTCCTCATAGAAGGTTAATAGATTGGTTTGGCAAGAACGATTCTTCATGAATCCATGCTTATTACTGCTAATGATACCGTTGTCTTTACTAAAATCTTGTATATAGTCCCTTATCATCCCCTCCAAGAGCTTGCATACAATTGATGTTAGGCTAACTGCTCTGTAAGTGAAGGTAAGCCTTTTGTTACATACCACAAGCACCACTATTAATCATTGTGCCCAAAACATCATCTAACAAATTTAAGAGTGAAGCCTTATAAGGAGTTTATATATATATATATTATATATATATATATATATATATATATATATATATTAGAATAAGAAACAAGGATTAGTGTGTATGAAATATTGTTGTTGGTAAGGGGTTAACCTAGCTAGCTGTACAAATATGACAGGCTTTAGATTGAGAACCTAATTCATTTAACAGTTCCTTTTGATCTGCAGGAATGTTAGGTGTGTGTGTGTGTTATGGGAGATGCTCTGCTATTTACCCGTTCAAATGCAAGGAAGAGATACCATCTGAGTTAAATACTATAGTGGAGATTTGATGGGGCCGAATTCATTAGCCTTGTAGTCCCCTGTGTTAACCAACCCTTTATCCACTTCAAAGGGTGTTTGATATGCTGAGAATATTTATTTGATCTGTTCAGGAATGGACAATTTGCCCCGGCTATGACCATGAATAGTTAAGTGCCCCATTAAAGAGAAGGTGATGACCTTCTCTTTAACTAATTATCTCCCTAAGAGAGGAGATGCTAGTGAGAGGCTGAGCTATGCTAAATTATAAAGGGAAGGGGAAATTGTCCAATCTTGGAGGAGATACGCCCGGAGGGAGGAGAGGGATAACATCGTTCCACCAATAAGCAGCTCCACCGGCATCCTTACTGTGGGCACCCGGTTCACAGCCGGGCACCCACTGCGCATGCGCTCGCGGTTCCGTGTGTCGTGATACGACGCTCAGTCATCTGCGACACGTGACAGGTCCCAGATGACTGTGCGGCGCCAAGGGGAAGTGATGTCAGTGCCCGGGCACTGAAGGTGGCAGACTATGAGGGACCCCCTAGCAACAGGCATTTAGAGGTGAGTAAACATTTTTTTTTTTACAATTATTATTTTTTTATTTTTTTTATGATTTTTAAGCACTTTTTTTTTTGGTGGCAACACCTCTTTAAGTAAGGTATACCTGCTTGTCATATGTTTGTCTGTTTGCTGTTTGTATTTCAATCTATTGAGGAATCTACTCTGTATTCTTCATATTCCGTAGATTCTCTGTATTTCTCTGTGTTCTCTGTGGCCTCCGTGATTCTGCTTTATCCTGGTTCTCCTCCTACCTATCTCAGCGCACTTTCAGTGTCACTTACAACTCCATCTCCTCCGCTCCCCTACGGTGGCCCCTCCTATTCTCGCTCTATACCTCTTCCCTGGGCCAGTTGATAACCTCCCATGGTTTCCAATACCACCTCTATGCCGACAACACCCAGATCTATCTCTCCACTTCTCAACTCACCCCCTCGATCTCCTCACGGATCTCAAATTTACTGAATGACCTATCAGTATGGATGTCACACCACTTCCTCAAACTCAATCTTTCAAAAACAGAGCTTGTTATATTTCCTCTTTCACGTCCCCCCCCACGTGACTTCACCATTAATATCAACAACACAACCATTGGTCCCTCCACATGTGCCAGGGTCCTGGGTGTAATCCTTGACTCTGACCTCTCCTTCAGCCCCCATATCCAATCACTGGCTAAATCCTTCCGCCTTCACCTCCGCAACATCTCCAGAATTTGACCCTTCCTAACTAATGACACCATAAAGCAACTCATTCACTCCTTGATTATTTCCCGCCTTGACTACTGCAACTCTCTCCTTAATGGCCTACCCTTAAGCAGGCTACCCCCCTTCAGTCTATTATGAATGCTGCTGCTAGACTAATACACCTCACTTATCGATCCGTGACCGCTGCCCCTCTCTGCCAATCCCTTCACTGGCTTCCCCTACCCCACCGTGTAAAATTCAAAATGCTAACCACAACATACAAAGCCATCCACAACATCGCCCCCATCTTCATCACCAACCTCATCTGCAGATATCGCCCAATTCGTCCCCTATGCTCCTCCCAGGACCTCCTGCTCTCTAGCTCCCTTGTTACCTCCTCCCATGCTCTCCTTCAGAACTTCTCCAGAGCCTCTCCCATCTTCTGCAACTCCCTGCCCCATTATGTCCGATCACCCCCTATCCTATCCACCTTTAAGAGATCCCTGAAAACTTTTATTCAGGGAAGTCTTTCCCACACACACCTAACAACAACTGTCCCCGAGCCACCCCCATCAAATCATTCTCTGCAGCTATTACCTTTTGTACCACCACCCCGTCCCTAGAATGTAAGCTCTACGAGCAGGACCCTTCTCTACCTTTTGTATTGTACTGTACTGTAATTGTGTTGTCCCCCCTATACATTGTAAAGCACTGTGTAAACTGTTGGCACCATATAAATCTTGTATAATAATAATATAATAATAATATTCTTTTATTTTAACCTAATATTTTCTTCCTTGGTGTAAACTTTAGATAGATGGCTGTGTAATAGATAGACTTTCAACTACTCACCAATAAATGTTGTTATTGTGTTAAAGATTTCACTCTTGGTCAAAGAACTCTCATTTAACCCACATCATATCTTTGAGATATGAAATCTTAAATATAATAGACAGGTAACAAGAGACATCCCTAGGCAAGGACATAACTGCAAATCATATGGTTCCATAACAGATTTGATTGGGTGACCTTTCTCTGCAGGACCCTTCACTTTACATTGGTGGCCAGCAGCTTATAGTCTACCTCTGATAACATTTACAATAGTGGTCAGTGGCAGTCGTTTACTTTTCTCTCTAATGAAACCTTCTTTTACACAGATAGTCAGGCTTTTATTCTCTCTGATGAAAGAATCGTACTGAGTGGATGCTCTTTAGAAATAAGCAGTTTAAGTACACTGGTGAAGACAGATTTTTTTTAAGCACTTTCAGCAGCTCATTTTAATCACTTGCTGAGATTGCAGCTTTTTTATCTTTTATTCCTGGCTTATGTTCCAGTTTAAGCTGCTGCCATGATCGTTTCCCCAGGTTCCTGTTTCAGGGTGCCTTCTTTCTCTTGCAGCATCCTATGGAGTCACTCTTGCATTCAGAGATCAAGCAGGATATACATAAAAATACATATAACCAGCGGGTTGAATGGAATTAAAACCTGACAGACCCCCACATTCACACAAGTGATGTGGGTGCAGGGATCTTCCCTCCAATGCTATTGTGTTTAATGTAGTGCACCATTCTCAAGCTCCCTGCTTAACCCCCTCAATACCAGAATGTTTCCAAAAATTGTGTCAAAAAAAGTAGATCACCTTGGGGTATCTGCTTTCCAAAAAAGGGCAATTTTAGGGATTTTTCATCTATTCTGGCATTATTATTTTTAACAGAATGTAAGGCAAAAGGTATTTTTTTCGCAACATTTTTGTTCAACTCTTTTTCCTTTTTATAGTAAAAAAACAGCAGTTATTAAATCCCACCAAATGAAAGCTCTATCTGTCTCCAAAAATAATATAACATTCATTTGGGTACAATGTTGCATGATGAAGTAATTGAAACTCAAACTATCACAGTCCCAAAAGCTGAAAAATGGCCTGGTAGTAAAAGGATAATACAGGCTTGTGCTCAAGTGGTTAAGTGTAGCATTAAAAATGCATCATTTATTGCACAAGGATTAATAAAACTTACAAGAAGCAAGAGCATATCATGCCCATCAAATAGCTTGTCAGTCTTGGTGACCCTCGCTGTCCTGCTAGCTCCACATCGGTTCAGGCTGGGAGATGTATACCGCTCTAGTGGTTAAAGCGGAGCTCCGCTTGTCTGCCTCCTCCCCGCTGTGCTGCCACATTTGGCACCTATCAGGGGGAGGGGGGAGCAGGTAGCTGGTTTTGACAGGTATCCGCTCGCACTTTGGGGTGAGTTCACTACGGCAAACTCAGACAGAAGTTTTGCCCCCCTCCTTCTTCTCCCACTTCCGGGCCATTCACAAAGTGCAGCACACCTCGTGCATGTGCAGTAAGGAACCAGGCTTAGCCAAGATGGCAGAGGCAGCACCCGAGAGCCGATTGAAAAATTGGCTTGGGTGAGGACACCGCTGGATTCGTGGACAGGTAAGTATCCTAATGTTAAAAGGCAGCAGCTACAGTATTTGTAGCTGCTGACTTTAATTTTTTTCTTAAGGAGCCTGGCGCTCCGCTGTAAGATATCGGTATGTTTACTAACGCCATTTTTTACTTTTATGTTTACATTGCACAAATGGCCTGCTGGATGAGATTTGAGAAAATATTAACAATGAAAGGAGCACAAATAAATAATTGAAAGAACACATGAAAATATCAATGTAAGAAAATTAGTTTGGTCTTTTTTGAATTGCATCATGGAGGAACTGCATAACTAAAAGCACTCTTGATTTAAATGTAGAGATTAGGGTAACATTTTGGTGATCTACTATTGCAAAATCTACCACAGGCTGTGCTCAATTCCTTGAATCCTGACATTTACTGTGCTTTAAACAATATAATAGTGCAGCCTCTACTTCATGCACTAATGAGTTTTTAAAATGCTTTTTCTCAATGCACAAGGGCCTTCCAGTAAGAGTGTATATTTTCAAATCTGCTAAATGTAACTTACAATGAGCAAAGTTATATCAATGACTTGCTAATACTTCATCTGGCAAAGTTTAGAGTAACGTAAACCTTTTGATAAATGTAAATCTCCACCAAAGGATGTGGCTCTTATTCCAAACATTCTCTGGATTTCAGACACCATCAGAACAAACTGTTAAAGAGTTTGCAAGGGTTTTCAACAGCTTGGAGTTTGATAGTGACTATCAGAGAATCTAGGATCTACAACACAAAGTAAAAGTTCCAGACCTGAGATTTATACTTACCACAACCTACAGGCTAGAAAGCCTCATACCTCACACTTGTAGAAAGATGTGCAAAAGAAGCAGAACCAGTAGGAGAACTGCTCACTTCAGAAACACTCCTGTCAACATGCACCTAAAAAAGTTAAGTGAAAATGGCTTCATCCAGAACAATTGAATTTTGTCTGCTAGGATGTGGCTATGAACGAGTCTCATTGCTATTGCATAATGTGCCCTTTTATAACACAAATAAAATGTGTCCAATCCGCCCAACTTTTTTCACAATAGGAAAACACTACGGGCACTTTTACGATGTACCATTATGCCTGAGTTGAAATGGAGTTTGAAAATGTTTGTAAGGTAAATAGTTTTGTGTGGCAGGCATATTTTTTGTCTAAAGCCTAGTACACACGGCTGAATGCCCATGTGTATGGCAGCTGGACCGACAAGCAGCAGCTGACATTCTCCCGATCAGCACTCCCAGCCAATTGCTGAGAGTGCTAGCAGGAGTGTTCAGGTGTCACTGTCACTACAGAGGTGGATGAAGAGGCCGAGACTGCAGCAGAAGAGGAAGCAGGAGGAGCCAGAGACCTTTCTTGGTTTTTGCGGTGTCTACTCCACGGCATCTCGTGCTTTGCACTTACACTCATGCAGGTTGTGCTCAGGTTGAGAACGTTTATGCCTCGCTTCAAGCTCTGATTGCACAGCGTGCAAACCACTCGTGTCTTGTCATCAGGACATTGTCTGAAGAACTGCCATGCTAGGGAAGTCCTTGGACCTGGCTTTGGTGTGCTCGGTCCCTTGCTGCGTTGGGCAGTAGCAGACGTACTGTCTAGGGAACGGACGCTCCGCTTTTGCACCCTGCTCCCTCTTCTGCTATGCTGGTGGCTCTGTGCGACCATGGCCTCTTCCTCTGAACTACACTGGTCACCTGCATGACGTTGATTCCATGTGGGGTCAAGGACCTCATCGTCCTCCACATCATCTTCCACCCAAAATTCACCCCTGCCCTCCTTGTCGGTCTGCACAATGGCGAAAGCAGCAGCAGTTGGCACCTGTGTTTCGTCATCATCCGAGACGTGCTGCGATGGTCCTCCCATGTACTCATCATGAAGCATAAGTGGTTGGGCATCGGTGCACACAATCTCTTCCACTTCTGGGGCAGGGCTAGGTGGATGGCCCTGGGAAACCCTGCTAACAGAGTCATCAAAAAGCAGAAGAGACTGCTGCATGATTTGGGGCTTAGACTGATTGGCTGATTTGCAAGGGGGTGAGGTGAAAGACTGATGGACATCGGCTGCAGGTGCCAACTCTGAACTTTCATCAGGAGACTGGGTGGGAGACAATGTGAAGGAACCGGAGGCACTGTCAGCAGCAACCCAATCTACTATCGCCTGTACTTGTCCTGGCCTCGACATTCGTACAGCCTCATTAGGCGCTCCAAAATACTGCTGCAGGCTCTGTCGCCTACTCGCACCTGAGGAAGGTGTTTCATTACTGCGTGTAGCTGGCACAGATCGACCACGTCCTCTCCCTGCAACAGGAGCGCCACCAGCAGCACCACGACCCGGGTAACGTCCACTTTTTGATGATCTCCTCATATTTTCAAAATGTATGATCTCGCCCTAAATGGGTGTTTTTGTATATAGCAGAATACACGTACAGTGTCTAAAGCGTTTATGAAAACGCAGAAAATGCTATTGGGAAGAAAAAAAACACTGCAAAATTAAATATTTTTGCAATGTTTTTGCAATATCAGAATACACGGACAGTATGTAAAGCATTTATGAAAATGCAGAAAATGCTATTGGGAAGAAAAAAAACACTGCAAAATAAAAAAAATTTGCAATGTGTTTGCAATATCAGAATACACGGACAGTATGTAAAGCGTTTATGAAAACGCAGAAAATGCTATTGAGAAGAAAAAAAAAAACACAGCAAAATTTAATTTTTTTGCAATGTTTTTACAATATCAGAATAAACGGATAGTGTCTAAAGCGTTTATGAAAACGCAGAAAATGCTATTGGGAAGAAAAAAAACACTGCAAAATTATTATTTTTTGCAATGTTTTTGCAATATCAGAATACACGGACAGTATGTAAAGCCTTTATGAAAATGCAGAAAATGCTATTGGGAAGAAAAAAAACACTGCAAAATAAAAAAAATTTGCAATGTGTTTGCAATATCAGAATACACGGACAGTATGTAAAGCGTTTATGAAAACGCAGAAAATGCTATTGAGAAGAAAAAAAACACAGCAAAATTAATTTTTTTTGCAATGTTTTTACAATATCAGAATAAACGGATAGTGTCTAAAGTGTTTATGAAAATGCAGAAAATGCTATTGGGAAAAAAAACACTGCAAAATTATTATTTTTTGCAATGTTTTTGCAATATCAGAATACACGGACAGTATGTAAAGCGTTTATGAAAATGCAGAAAATGCTATTGGGAAGAAAAAAAACACTGCAAAATAAAAAAAAATTGCAATGTGTTTGCAATATCAGAATACACGGACAGTATGTAAAGCGTTTATGAAAACGCAGAAAATGCTATTGAGAAGAAAAAAAACACTGCAAAATTAAATTTTTTTGCAATGTTTTTGCAATACCAGAATACACGGACAGTATGTAAAGCGTTTATGAAAACCAGCTCCGTGATGTCATCACCAGCTCCGTGATGTCCTTATGGAGGAGTGCAAGAGGACTCCAGTGGCAACCTGTGAAGCTCTGGTGAACTCCATGTCCAAGAGGGTTAAGGCAGTGCTGGAAAATAATGGTGGCCACACAAAATATTGACACTTTGGGCACAATTTGGACATTTTCACTCAGGGGTGTACTCAATGTTGTTGCCAGCGGTTTAGACATTAATGGCTGTGTGTTGAGTTATTTTGAGGGGACAGCAAATTCACACTGTTATACAAACTGTACACTCATTACTTTATATTGTAGCAAAGTGTAATTTCTTCAGTGTTGTCACATGACAAGATACTGTATAATAAAATATTTACGATAAAATGTTAGGGGCGTACTCACTTTTTTTTAGATACTGTGTATGTATATATATATATATATATATATATATATATATATATATATATATATATATAAAATAGTATAGTTAGATACAAAACCACACATAAATGGATTGAATCTTGTTTTATTTTTATTTCCCCAAACTTCAGCTTTAATTTCAAGCAAATTAACAATATTTTTTTAAACAAGATAACATTTTAAATCTTTCATGTGAGATAATACTTTTAATCTTTCAAAAAATCACTAACATTCGGGGAATCTAGATGTATGGCTTAAGTATAAAAATCCTGATAATCATTCCTCAGTATAAATAGGTATGGGTCATTTTACTGAGACTCTTTTCTCATTTCGCTTTAAAGGTTATGTCAGTCTTATTTATATGGGGTTTTAATCATCTTTATAGATAATAGATATAACAGTCACTAGACACTAAATATTTAACAACGACATTTTATATCATTTCAGTAAGATATAAAAAGAAAACCAAAAAAAAAATTAAAAAATGCCATACCAACCTGCACGATTAATATAATCTGCACATGCATTATGTATGTTTAATATTGCTTGTATTTAGAAGACAGATGTACAACCGTATGTGAAGATGTGAAGTCATGCTTTAAATAAACAATTTCTCCATTTAGAAGTATATAACGCTTATTGGTACACTGTGTAAGTCCAAATAAATGGGTAAGGGAGCTCTGGTACTATAAATTGTTTAATAATAAAGTTAAAGGACAAACAATTATAATCTATTTTGAGATGGTACTTTAAAATCTTTGGTATTGTTGACTGCCATGTAAAACAAGCATAAAAGTGGATCTGGGACAATCTTAAACATTACCCAACTGAAAAGCAGATACCCCCCGCCATGTGCACAGTGTCAGTTAATTTTAAGGATACCCTGGGAATAATGTCTCACCAGAAATGTCATAATCAGGTTCTTACCCAGCCACAAGGTGCCATCCACCTCAATATTTTTCATTAAATATGATGGGTAGCCTCAGTGGCAATTAGGGTGGTAAAATGGAAGAAAAGGGGTTGATGGGCTCACACAATGTCTGGAATTGTATAACAGAGACTTCAGGATTTTTGGGATGCCAGGATGCTCTAAAAATAATAGGATGCTGCTTTAGGGTGTTGAATTAAATTACAGCATTCAGTTTATTAACCACTTTCAGACCGGACCAATTTGCAGCCAAAGGACCAGGCCCCTTTTTGCGATTCGGCACTGCGTCGCTTTAACTGACAATTGCGCGGTCGTGCGACGTGGCTCCCAAACAAAATTGACGTCCTTTTTTTCCCACAAATAGAGCTTTCTTTTGGTGGTATTTGATCGCCCCTGCGGTTTTTATTTTTTGCGCTATAAACAAAAATAGAGCGACAATTTTGAAAAAAATGCATTATTTTTTATTTTTTGCTATAATAAATATCCCGAAAAAATATATAAAAAAACATTTTTTTTTCCTCAGTTTAGGCCGATACGTATTCTTCTACATATTTTTGGTAAAAAAAATCGCAATAAGCGATTATTGATCGGTTTGCGCAGAAGTTATAGCGTTTACAAGATAGGGGATAGTTTTATAGCATTTTTATTAATATTTTTTTTTTATTAGTAATGGCGGAGATCTGCGATTTTTTTTGTGACTGCGACATTATGGCGGACACATCGGACATTTTTGACACATTTTTGGGACCATTGTCATTTTTACAGCAATTAATGCATTTAAATGCATTGATTTCTGTATAAATGACACTGGCAGTTTAGGAGTTAACCACAAGGTGGCAGTGTAGGGGTTAAGTAGGCCTAGGGGTGTTTTTTTTACTGTGGGGGGGCGTGGCTGTCAGCTAGTGAATGCTGATCTCTGCTCCAATCACAGGGAGCAGAGATCGGCGTCACTAGTTGCTAGGCAGAACAGGGAGATGCTGTTTATCTCGGCATCTCCCCGTTCAGCCGCTCCGTGAGACGATCGCGGGAGTCCCCGCGGCGATCGAGTCCGCGGGGACCGCGGCCGGACTCACGGGGGTCCCGACCGGCGCGGGAGCGCGCCGCTCCCGGCGCGCTCCCGATGGCACGGACAGGCGAAAGGAGGGACGTATATATACGCCCTCCTGCCTGTACGTGCCATTCTGTCGACGTATATCGTCGTGCGCCGGTCGGCATGTGGTTAAACATCAAATTTACCACAAGTTTGCTTTTGGCAAATTCAGGCAAATCCAGATATTTCATTAAGATCAATCAATAATTTTTTTATGTTAACCCGAAGACAGCACTTTGGTGCTAAATTAAAAAATAGCACTCTGCTTTAACCTGAGTTTTCAGTTATCTAATTTGCACCAGATTTCAAGAAAATTACTTGTACCCAATCGGGTTGGACTGTAGTTCTTTTTTATATGGCTTTGTGCTAGGACAAATATTATTATTCACAAGGCTCAGAAATTGGAAAGCTCAGAACACCAAATTACCAGCAGCAAGATAACTGTAAATAGTGTTTCATCACGTGCACTTCATCAGCACCTTAATAAAAAAAAAGGGTGCCAAAATAATGGCTGTTCTTCTTGTTTAGGATGTTGTTGTTTAGGATGTTGTTTATATGTGTTTAGGATTTTTATGTAACTCTACCTTCATAAAGAAAAAAGACTACTCTCTCCATAAGAGCCATATACATTGTTAGGATGTCATCAAAGCTCATTGTAAATTCTTTAAAAATATGTAATCCTAATAATGAACTTCTCTTATTTCCTTTCATTCTGGTAAATATACCAATGAAAAGATTTTATTATATCTGTTTGATTAGTGCTTATTAGGTACTGTACTATCCCTGCAAATTACATATTTTTTACATGATGGAGAAGAGGAAATGGAGATGTCCTGTAGTCCTGTCCGGTGGTGCCAACACTGCTCCTCCATAGATACAGTATGGTGAGTGAGCATTGTCACTCTAGAACAGGAAATATGTTACTGGCAAGATCAACAGGTGAAAGTAACTGAAAAAAAAATGAAAGAAAAGAATATTAATATAGTTGCCACATCTAAGGCATAGTAAGCTGCAATATGTTAAAGCTAAAGCTTAGCCAAAAAAAAGTCTCTATAGCTGGATCCTTCTCTGAAGAGATGTCCAGTCCTCTTCTTGTTGCTAAACTTCTGGCACTGCGATAGGTAATAGATCTTCTGTTATACATAGTACACAGTTCATGTAATCTGAGAATGGGGGAAGAGTCTGATTAGTCACATCTTGAAGAGGCAAACTACCATGCTAATAAATACACAACCTAGATTTTTTTATTTTTTTTAAATCCTTCCTAAAACACTGGCACCCACACCAAACAGAGAACAACATTAGAAATGATGCACACTACACCCCTGATGCTACCATGGGAATAAATAAAACACCTTTTTTCCTACCTAAAACAGACATTGACACTAATTCTGACATGAACACTGACACTAACACTGACAAACTAGCTGATGCTGACACTATAAGGTTGATTTATAAAGAATTTGTATAGCCATTGGCCCATTAAAAGTGCATGTACATTTGTTCTGTGTGATTGGGGCAAAAAAAAAAAGGTAAATAGGCTATATCCTGTGCTATTTGAATCTAAATAATTTTTTTTAAACAGACATTTTGTAAAACCCAAAACCCTGCCCTACCAAGCATAAAAGAAAAAAATCCCAAAATACATACATCTTACATAAATAATAGGTTGCTGCTAAGTCACTAACGTGTTCCCATATCCAAAATATCTTGTATCAAAAAGTGCAGTGCAACCTATATAAATATCTGTGCAATCTCATAAATATGATAAATCTGTTAAGTAAAATTAATACAGTGAAGTAGATAATATAAATAAAATTCTGCAACCACGTGTCTGTATGATTATTCAAAGTCCATGTATCTTGCAATATCAGACATGCAAAAAACAAACATATACTGTATGTAAGTCCTTATACCTAAATCACATTATAAAGTGCAATCTTGCTATGTGTCCTTCAAAGATTATCAGTGCGTGCTTCACTGTGTGTGCCACCACTATTAATCGACACTTGATAAGGTCAAAAATCGCTTTTGTCTCTCAACACTGGGTAGGGTGAATCCACCAAATCTACTAATAACGGGTCTGCAATTTTCCTTAAACCTCTACTCTAGCTGAGATAACACTTACCAAAGGAGAATAAAATTACTTCTCATAGTATAGTATTTCCATAAGCACCACCTTTATTTAGATAAAAATAGAGTAACGCTCACAAAAACACTGCACTTAGAACCAGTGCACACAGTAACAATGCCTCTTTAAATTAAAACCATTTCCCCTTAAGGATCAGCATCAGATCCACAGATATGCAGCAAGATGGCTTACTTCCGGTCCCAGCGTCATGATGTCAGGTGATCAATGACTCCATCAAAGGGAAAAAAAGCTTTACACTTACATTGGTTGATAAGGCAGATAAGATAAAAGATACAAAATCTTCTGTGTGCAGCAGCCCCCCTCAGCTCCCCTAATGCCTACCTGAAGTCCATCTAGATCCATCGATGTAGCACGAGAGTCTCAGCTGTGTGGGACAGCCATACAGCCATACAGCACCATTGGCTCCTGCTGATGTCAATCAAAGTCGGTGAGCCAATGAGGAGAGAAACAGGGGCAGGGCCGGGCCGGGCCGCAGCACTGTGTCTGAATGGACACAGGGAGCTGCGGCTCGGGTGCCGCCCATAGCAAGTTGCTTGCTATGGGGGCACTCAACAGGAGGGAGGGACCAGGAGAGCAAAAGAGGGACTCGAGAAGAGGAGGATCCAGGCTGCTCTGTGCAAATCCACTGCAGGTAAGTATAACATGTTTGTTATTTTTATTGAAATAAAAACTAGACTTTAGTATCACTTTAATTTGGCTCAAACTCACAAATCCACCTAAGTCAGTTAAAATTTGAAAAGTGGTTAGACCTGTACAGTTTAGTAGCCAGTGGTATAGTGTGGGTTGTCAGTGCTCAGGGCAAGGCAAGCAATTTGCGCCCCCTAACCTGTGGACTATGTAATTTACAACATTTTGTATAGAGTGCAGGGGTCAGGAGTAAATAACCTACAAAACAGCATGTGGAGTGCAGCAGTCAGGATGAACCCTCTGTTCACATCAGAATCCCCCCTTAAATCACAGTCCCCAGCATTTCCCTATAGGTCCTAGTTCCGAGTCCCTCCTTACACCAGAGTGCCCCCCTTACGTAAGAGTTTTCCTTTACATCAGAGTCCACAGAGTTCTCCCTTAAATCAGATTCTCCCCAGCATTCTCTCCTTACATCCCAAGCATTTCCCCTTACATCAGAGTCCACAGAATTCCTTACATTAGAGTCCCTCTCTTAAATCAGAGTTTTCAGAGCCCAATTTACATGATAGTCTTCAAAGTTCCCCTTTATACAGTAAGAGGGAACTATGCAGACTCTGAAGTAAGGGGGAACTTTGGAGACTCTGATATAAGGGGAGTGCTGGGAACCCGGATTTAAGGGAGAAAGCTGGGGACTCACCAAAGCTTCCCATTGCATCAGAGTTTCCAGAGTCCCCCTTACCATTTCACTCCTCAGTCCCTCACAGTCTAGGTTACTACAAGTCCCAGCACAGCAGGCTGCCATACCTCAGTCCCCACAAAGGGCACTGTAAATCCAAGTATAGCAGGCTGCCATTCCTCACTGAGGAATGGCAGCCTGCTACGCTGGGATTTGTAGTGCCCTCTGTAGGGGACTGAGGAAAGACTGCCTGCTATGCTGGGACTTTTGCCCTCTGTAGGGGCCTGAGGAATGATACCCTGCTATCTACGGCACTACCAGCATATTGGGATGTCATTTCTCAGTCCCCCACAGTTGGGGGACAAACACCCCAGGGTTAAACATCTAAAGGAGAACTCCAATCATAACTACTAATGATTTATTTCCAATAAAAGTAAGCAACATAAAAAAATTATGAAACCGATAACAAAATAAAGCAGACACCAAAATACATTTTTCTCCAGTAAGAGGCTATTTTAGGACAATCCCACCAAATATGTAGCATGTCTCCTGTGGCCTCCCCGCATCGGCAGCACAGACTTAAAGCCAAAGGGTACAATTTTTTCATCTTTGCTGCTGTTACGTACCAATGGGAAATATTTTTATCGAAATTCCATTCTTGATGTAGCTATCTTATTCAATGGCTGTGAGAAAACATAGACAATTTCTTCATAGTGACATGTTGACACATGAGGCCCAATATTTATACATTTTTAATCTTTTCAATAAAGTTTTATATTGAGTGTGTCCATGGCCGTAACTATGAGTGATGGGGCCCCTGTCTATCTAATCTCCAACTTAAATTCAGCTCCTGTAGTGATACTAAATATTCATTGCTTTCATTTCAATTGCAAAAAGGTTTCGAAGCTATACGTACATTTATGTAAATGTATTTGCCAAATGTTATTGCTACCCGCATAAAACACTGCAGAAAGACAACTGTGCTTCTGGTCCCCATTGCAATCACATAGTCTGCTGTGGCTATAGTTACACTCTTGCATGTTTATTAAAGAGGACCTGTACTATACAAGCAGAGGGCAAAGGACTAGTAACTGGTATTGCCAATAGGGGTCCTGCAATTGATTTTCCCCATAAATGGTTCTTAGAAGAGCAGGGCTTTGCTTGTTAGAGCCACTCCCTTGATGACTGGTGACCTGACTAGTTGTAGGTGGAAAAATCAAGAAGTAGCAGGAGAGGTGGAGGAAGTGCAGAGGTAGCACTGCTAATACTCAGGTACAACTTTTTCACCAGTAAATCATGAAGAGAACAGTGAAGTAGTGATATCAAGAAATCTAATTCCAAATCTCAAGAGTAACAGTAAGAGCAGCAATGCCTTAGATCTGCAGTGGAGAGGGGGAGGATGGAGCGCCAACGACAGCTAGTGATGAGCGAGTATGGGGGGTCACAGATGGAGTGACACTGAGGGTGGGCGAGAGAGAGTGGGGGCTGAAGGGGAGAAACACTGTGATGTGTTTTTTGGACAGTTTTTTCTCAGTCCAGGAGTAACAGTGTGTGCTTGTAAGATGCGGCAGCCGGCTCCATAGAGCAGAAGAGACTCTGGTGTAGAGGAGAAAAAAGAGAGAGCAGCGCCGCTCTAAGAGTAGTGGGTCTGATTACAGTGGGAACTGTATGTGAAAATAAAAAGAAAGTATGTACTCACACTTTGTTTAAAAATATCAGGCACGTAGCGGTATCTTTATTTTGTCTGAAGTCCTCGGCCGTCCTCCGGTGTCATGGCTATGGTGGGGAAACGCACGGTCCCTTGCGTCTCGTGGTTCCGAGGTGAGTGCGTCCCAGGATAGGCAGGTCAGCAGGATTGATGACGTTGGTAGGCGTGGAAGCGCTCGCGTTCGGAGCATGCGTGCTCCTTCATCAGGCGGTTTTACACCGTGCGTTTCCCCACCATAGCCATGACACCGGAGGACGGCCGAGGACTTCAGACAAAATAAAGATACCGCTACGTGCCTGATATTTTTAAACAAAGTGTGAGTACATACTTTCTTTTTATTTTCACATACAGTTCCCACTGTAATCAGACCCACTACTCTTAGAGCGGCGCTGCTCTCTCTTTTTTCTCCTTTAATGCCTTAGATCTCACCTTGCAGATAAACAGCTGAGGCTTCAGACAAAAGAGTACCTTGACACTTGTGATGAGCCAATCTGCTTGGGGTTGATTTGAGGGCAGGTTCTGTAAAGACAGAAAACAAAATCAGGAAATTGTAAACTTTAATGAAAACCCCATTGAAGTCAATAGAAAGCAAATGTTTAAAATCAATTATCTCCATTTTCCAGACTATTAGGTAAGGAACTGTCAAACAAAGGGCTAAAGGGAGATGAGCACTGTCAAGGAAGACATACCAACGCAAAAAAAAAAAAATTAAGAGCATCTCTTTCAAATGTTTTTTATTGTTTTTTCACATAGAACATTGAACAAACATAAATGTTTATATGACAAAAACAATATAAAGGATGAGGTAAGATTAGTGCAGAATCAGAGCGATCATTGTATATTGCGTAATAGGTAGGAACTATGAAATCATCAAATTTTAAGATAACCGTTAAGTTGTATATATTATCTTCAGGAGGAGTGACACTTCTCCCTGAACACCCCCTTTGGGATCATACTGTGTCCAGGGATTAAGGGCACCCCGCCACCCCCCCCCCCCCCCGATATTTTAACATTTCTTTCAAATATTGTTTATTGGTTTTCTCTTCCTTCTGCTAAGGACAAATAATTGCATACCTACAATATAAAATAAGATAGCCAGATGGTTCCCTGCGTTTGCAATTGACAATTGGATACTGTACAAGGTGAGACAAAGTTGGTACTATTAGCTCATCGTGTGAAAACCAGGTAGTAAGCAGCTTTGTCTGGTAAATGTACCCAGCTAAAGATTGCAGTATATATTTCAAGACCATATAGTTATCTAAGAACAGTGGATGTGGAGGTGCCATCTATGCATCCTTAAAATTATTAAGTCTTTATGTGTCTGGTTTCTTTGGTCTGCCCCTAATCCTTCAATGACCAGGGGGCTGAAGAGCCTGTGCTGCTCAGGTGGATCAGACGGAGTCAGTTAAGGGTTATTTCAGAAGTGGGTTAGGTTAAACTCCTGAATCCAAGACATCCATTTGTTATCAAAAGATTGTATTGAGTTGTTTTGACCCACTAAGTATTTTTCATATATGCAGTTTACATTTGCTCTATGGATAACTTCAGTGATATTTGAAATTGTTGGCTGTTTCCATTTATTTGTTATTGACATTTGGGCTGCTATAAGGATATGTGAAACAATTGTCAGAAGCTGTTTGGGGAAACGGTCTAAGTGCATTTCAAAGAGAGCCATTGTTTGGTATGGTTCAGTATTCGTTTTAGTGATGTGTAAAATTAAGGCGAACACTGATTCCCAGAATTGTCTTATGTCCTTGCATGACCATAGAATGTGGGGTGAGTCGCCTTTTTGTCCACACTGGCACCGGAGGGGTATCTGGGAATATACAATTAAGCTTGGCTGGTGTCATATACCAGTTGTAGGTTATTTTTATAGCATTCTCACAGTGAGATGTACAGTGGGAGGAGCTCAGGGTCATATTGAGTGCTTTATTCCATTCTATGAGGGAGTATTCCATTTTTATATTCTTTTCCCATTTAATAATTTGGGATGGTTTACTCGTAGCTTGTTGACTGTTTAGATATTTATAAAACCACGATATCCCTTTTTTGGGTGATGTTATATTATGGTAGTATGACCAAATTGCATTGTTCATGTTTACAAAGGAATTTGGGTAAGTCCAGTGGAAATGTTTTATTTGGACAGCTCTATACAGAGTTTTCATATCTTGGGACTGTTGCATCTCTTCTAGAGGCATGTGACCTGTAGTGGTTTTGGGCTCCACTAAAAAGGAGGGTATGAAGTATTCATAGGCAGTTACAGGTATAACTATGGTTCTTAGGGAGTCATTGTAGGGGAGCTTTTGGAGGAAGAAGTTCCAAGCATCCACTGCTGCTTGGATATAAGCTGCATTACTTATATATACTGTCTGGTGTGTGACACTTGCAATCAGTAGAGAGGTTAGATCTCTATTTAGTAGGATACACTTTTCTATATTAACCCAACGTTTGGTAGGTAGGGGTTCAAACCATGCTTTGAGTTGGTCTAGTATCGTTGCTTTATGATAAAGTTGAATATTGGTTAGATTTACCCTGCCTTGTTGTTTTGACCTGCGGAGGATTTTACGTGCTATTGTTGGCTTACCTGAGTTCCAAACATATGCATTAATATATTTATTTATTGTGGTGAAGAACCTGGTTGGGATTGCTATAGGTATAGTTCGAAAGAGATAGAGTATTTAAGGTAAGGACAACATTTTAAATGCCGCTATATGTCCTATCCAGGATATATATTTTCATGTTTTCTGTAATTAAGCAAGCCCTGTTTAATGTTTTGTAGGAGTGGAGGGAAGTTTGCTTCATATAGTATGGATGTGGAGAAAGTCAGTTTAATGCCTAGGTAATCAATTGTGTTGTTATCCCACGAGTAAGGGAACTCTCTTTTGAAGACTGTAATTGTTTTCCTATTAATATTAACAGGGAGTATTGAGGATTTTGTTATATTCACTTTATAATAGGAAATCATTCCAAATTTCCCAATTTCGTGTTGTACTGCTCTAGGAGGACGTCATCCGCGAATAGTCCAATTTTATGGGCATATTCTGCTGTTTTGATTCCTTGTATTTGGGGATTTTGTCGAATAGTTTCTGCAAAGGGTTCCATTATGAGGGTGAAAACTATGGGGAACATAGGGCACCCTTGTCTAGCCCCGTTGGTTATTTAAAATGGTTCTGACAGTGTATTGGACGTATATACTTGAGCTGAAGGACATGAATATAATGCTGAGATTGCCTTAGATATGGGACCTTGAAAGCCAAACTTATTGAGAGTGTTCTAGAGATACCCCCAATAGACCCGGTCGAAGGCCTTCTCAGCATCTAACGTTAAGAAGGCTGCTGGTTCCTTCTTAGCTTGATCCATATTTATTAGGGAGGGTGTAATTTCTGCTAATCTATTTGCTATCATTTTTGAGAAGATCTTTAGATCCGTATTGAGGAGTGAAATCGGCTGAAGTTTTGTAATGATAATAGCTTTGAGCATTTCCTCAGGAAAAGACCCGGATGTTACAGCTTTGTTGAATAAGATTTGTAAGTGTGAGGTGAGGGTGGTCTGGAATGTTTTATAATATTCTAATGATAGGCCATCGGCTCCTGGTGACTTGTTGTTGGGGAGGGATTTAATTACTTTAGATATTTCTGTTTCGGTCATAGGGGAGTTCAACTTTTGGAGTGTGTCTTTGTCTATGGTAGGGAGCTGAAGGGAGGTTAGATAGTTTTGTATTGCATCCTCCTTGGGTTGTATAGTGGAGCAGTCATTCTGGAGGTTATAGAGAGATTGATAGTAATTTCAAAATGAGTTTGCTATGTTTTTTGGGTGAAGTATTTTAGAGTTGTTACCTGGGTTCAAGATTAGTAAGTAGCTTTGAATCTACGTGTCTGTGTCTCATGGTCTGAAAGCATAAGAAGTCTCAATTCGTATCTACATGTCGTCCAGTCCGTGAGGGTGTTAGGGTCGTGGGTTCTTTGGTGTTGGGATTCAAGGTTTTGGATCTTATTGAGAAGGTTTTCAATTGACTGCAACCTGCGCTTCTTTTTCCTAGCTGCCTGTTGTAACAGTAACCCCCTGGTATAGGCCTTATGAGTACACCATACTTTGGACATTTTTGAATCAGGTGTTAAGTTAAGTTGGTAAAAATTCATCTAGTTGTACATTGATTCTTTCCCTACAGGTTTGGTTATTGAATAGAGATGCGTTGTAGCGCCAGAGATGAGTCGGAAGGTCCCTGTGATGCTCTGTAATTGTCATTTTGATGGGAGCATGATCGGACCATGTTATAGACATAGTTTCTGTTTTAAGAACTTTATGTAATATATTCAGGTCTGTTAGGAAGAAAACAATCCTTAAAAATGAACCGTGGGGGGCCGAGAAGTAGGTATAATCTCTTTCATTGGCATGCATACACCTCCACGGGTCATATAGAAGGTTTCTTTTTATAAAATCTTGTAGTGTTTGTCTAACATGTGAGCTTGGTTTTGATACATCCATGTTTTGTTCTACTATAGTATTAAAGTCACCCATAAGCAGGAGTGAGCCCTTCCGGATCCTCTCTATTTTTTTTTTATACAGAAGATTTATGAACTTAAGTTGACCCATATTAAGCCCCATACACACGGTCGGACTTTTTCATGGATTCTGTCCGATCGGACAAGGTTGTTGAAAAATCAGACCGTGTGTATGCACCATCGGACAGTGTTCGTCGGTTTGTCCGACGGACAAAGTCTTATCTCCTGCTGGAAAGATTTGCCGTCAACCCGGTCCGATCACACCAAACCCGATCGTGTGTACGGTTGTCCGACCGGACAAAGTGCTACGCATGCTCAGATCACATTACAAGACCAAAGCTATTGGCTACTAGCCTCTACGTTGTCCCGTCGTAGGCAACAAACGTCACCACGTTCAGAATGATCGGATTTTCCGACAACTTTGTCCGACCGTGTGTACGCAAAACCAACATCGGACAAAGTACGATGGACATGATCCGACGGACCTTGTCCGCGGATTGTCCGACCGTGTGTATGGGGCTTAAGGTGCATATAAGTTGACAATTGTATAAGGAATATTGTTAATAGTACATATTAGAATAATATACCGTCCATTTTGATCTTTGTGGATTGCATTGTGAAAGCTACTGAGGAGTTAATAGTGATAAGAACATTTTTCTCCACTGAGGTGTTATCCGTGAAAATGTGTAGAAATCGGTGGTGGAAGCATTGTGGGGCTTTGGAGGCATTGAAGTGTGTCTTCTGTATGCAGAAGATGTCTGCTTGTAACTTCAAAGCTTCCTTCCACGCTGCCTTGCGTTTAAAGGGACTGTTTAGCCCATGGGCATTTAGTGATACCAGCGAGATAGTAATGTTATTGGGTTAGTGGTGCATATCTATCTAAGTTACCGGATGCTTGGGTAATATAGGGTAGAGTGGTCAACTTGGCCCTTGAGCTTACGGAGTCCTCTTGTGAGTAAAGCAGATACCAGACAGTATTCAGGATGTTTAGGCATCGTTTCCATGAAAGAGTGTCCATCTGAGAAAAAAAAAAGTTATTGCAAGGAATAAACAGATATGGTCTTTTCTTAGTAGGTGCTGACGCTTGGAAGGCAAAGAAAAGACTGGGCAGCAGATGGTAAACTTGTGCCATTGCTACGGTAATGATAAAAAAAGGAACAAAAATAAGACAAAGCAAAACAGAGAACATAAAAAAGTAAAACAGTGAACTTTTTAGGTAATCCGATGGATTCCTGAGTAGCAGCCGCTACTCTGATGGTGAGCGGGGGAAACTTCTAGGGACAGCTTCCTTTGGGTGGTGCTGTAGGGGAGTATGTACTGTATATGGAGAAGTCCCAGTAATTCAGGCATAAATGATTCTTTCCTCTAGAGTGTATGTTGGTCATCTGTGGGTATTTAGCGGTCTTATATGTCATCAGGATGTCTAGGCTGGTTATCGCTGCTTGTTCGCTGGGCTTGGTCATCAAGGGGTGGTAGGAGGTTCCATGTTCGGAGGAGGTTGAGGCCATCCGCCAATGTAGTTATTATATGCTGTCTGTTGCCTCTATTTATTACTAGTTTGGCAGGTGGACCCCATCTGGAGAGTATCTTGTGGTTTTGCAGCATCTTTGTAATGGAGACCAATTGTCTGCGCGCCATCAAGGTGTGTTGGGAGAGGTCTGCAAAGAGCTTGATCCCTGTGTAGGGGTCTGGGAGGGGATTTGCTTGTCTGGTTAGATGGAGCAGTTTTTCCTTCACATGGAAAAAATGGATCCTCGCAATGACATCCCTAGGGATATGGTGAGTATAGTGGTCCTCTGCGCTACTAATTACAATAGATAGTGATAGGTGAACTCAAATGCTGCTGACTCTATTAGTGATCACAACTCAATATAAACAAAATAAAAATGTGTACAAATGTACGTGACTCAGCGTAAATCATAAAAATATAAATTAATTAATTAAATAAATTAATTTAAAGTGCTACTAGGACCATGTAAGTGCATTCAAGTGCTAAATACCCTTATAAATTACTACTATGGTGTAAACACATTAATACAAATAAAGTGATGGTAGTGCATAAATAATTATAAATACTTCAATCAATGCTTGCAAAACTTAAAGAATAATAAATAAATAAGTTAATAAATAAGTCAATGTGTCCAATGGGACGACTGCTTGCAGGACTTGACTGCATGCAGAAATGTCCGATATGGCGTGCCTGTGCACAAATGATATTGTTCTCTTAATACAACGTGCTTCAAAACGTGCAATCCTTCTGATGTGATGAGTGGATTTCAGAAGCCTCACTGCTTTGGGGTGTTTATCCAGTGAATCAAAAAAAATATATATCCAAGGTGTCCTTCAGTGTGCTCACAGAGCTCTTACCTTCAACCAGGGATAATGCGCTTACTTGTTCCTATGTCACTGGCTGGTCCGCTGTGTCTTGTGGTGAGATCCTGCCAGGCTGTTCTTTCAGGGCTCCCGGTGGTAAATGTGGAAGGACAATGCTCAAAATAGTGTATTACCCCAATAAAATAATTTATTTAGCAAATAGGTTGCTTACATTTTAAAAACATATGGACAGTTCAATATACTTATGGCCAATTGCATCTGTGCAGCTACAAAGGGACAATGTGCAGCGGTGTGTATAATCCTCTATAGTCCGCGGTACCCTGTTTGCGGTCCGCTATTGTTGACTTCCGGTTTTGCGTACCCACGCGTTACGTCACGCTACACACCTCGTGACTTCATCAGGGACAGTCCCACTAAATCGTTGTGGGCCTCTGCAAACTCTCCCATTTTATCCTCCATGTGGTCCACCCTGTCTCCTAGTTCTGCCACTTCAGCTCTTATGTTTGAGACTGCTGAGAGCAGGTCTCTGTGCAGTGTGCTGCGAAGGGCCACTAGCATGCTCTTCAGTGTGGTGTCCACAATGGGCTGCCCAGTGGTAGGGAATTGAGTAACAGGGTCATTATAGTCTGTGGTCTCCTCCATGCGGCCGCCCTCCCCTTCATCATCATCAGTGTCCTGCGGTGCTGGGTCTAGCCTGGGCCTAGATTTCTGGGGGCTTTGTGAAGGAGAGTCTTTGGTACTTGCCTGCCCCGAGCGGCGATGAGAAGCTCTTGGCTGTCTATCCAGCTTGTTGGTCCCGGAGTGAGACTTATCGCGTAGTGCTGCAGCTGAGGCGGCGTTGCCATTTTGGCTCTGGGAGCTCCGGACTATTGTGAACATGTCTGCAAGCTTGCGGGGTCCGCCGTGGTGCACCCTCTTACTCATGTCGGCTCCGGTGATTCAGTCTGACTTCTCCAGCATGGAGAAAGGTTTTACTCATCCCCAGGTCACTGCTTGTGGAAGCTGAGGTGTCCCAGAGCTCTCTTACACTGCGGCCAGCTTCTGCGCTGCCGGCCACGCCCCCAAAATCAAGAGCATCTCATTTAAAAAGGCTTAAACTGCAACATTAAAAATGCACAATTGTCCTCTAAATTCCATCCTTAGGGGATGCTCTAAACCAGAACATCTGTAGGATATACACAAGTGAAAGTGATATTTAAAAGAAAAACAAAATACTATTTAAATAACTGTCCAGCTCTAATAGACATTTCCCAGTCACCTTGTTTTGATTTTTCACAAAGCAGCTGGGGATTCCATTCATCTATACCAGACCCTTATCCTGGTTAAGTGTAATTGTATGTTACAGAAAATAAAAAAAACAGTGTGGGGTTACCCTTAACAATCTATAACAGACTGTTATCCTTGATAAAGGCCTGGCATGGATTTTAGAGTTCCCCCTTACAAAAAAACAAAAAAACAAGCAAACCAAAAAAAAAGAAAATGGCTCTAGGTCTTTGGAATTAACATATATTGTGATTGACAATGTTGAAATACATTGCTGGGTAATGTGACTGATGGTGAATTTACATTTTTTTAAATAAAAATATATATTTTTAAACATGTGTTATATTTACTTCCAATGTAACTTATTTGTTAATGAGTAACCAGGGGTAAATTCACATGGTGGTGGGGAGTGGGGATGGGGGCAGTATCTGAGGTCAGGCCCACTGCTATTTCTTTCCTGGCTTGTTAGGCTACATTTCTTTTTGTTCACTATAACATAGCAAAGCCTCACTTATTTGAATTGTCATCCAATTTAAAAGGTAACTGTACATTAGCCCAACAGTACTTTAAAAGTTGACTCTCCAGCAATCCCACCAGGTCCTACATTTACAGTACCTTTCCATGTTCCATGGAGAAATTTATTTTGCGGCCACTGGAAGTAGCATAGTTTCTTCATGGAATGTCTTCCGGGAGGGCACCGATTGTTTCGCACATATGCAGAAGTATCTTCATTCCTTCCTTAATAAATTAATTTAATTAATATAATATAATTTACAAATAATAGACAGTCTCTTAATAAGAAGGAGATGCTGTACATCTCCCAGGGACCACACAAAAAATATTTATGTGGACATTTGACTGGTGGGTTTGAGGCTTGGCAGAGTTGATGGGGAGATGGTGGGTTTGAGACTTGGTGGAAATTATGTGGAGATTGGATCATCTTTTAAGGGATAACAAAGCACAACTATCTTTTAATATCAATATACATTTATATTATAGTATCATAGTATAACTTTCACATCTATTTAGAGAGTACCAAAATCTAAAATAAAAACACATTTGTGCATTCCATTGTATCCGGCAGGTATATGACCAGCCCAGCATGCGATGCAATGTTTGGTGCACAGCTATCAAAAGATGGAAACTTCTTTGTGACATTAACAGCTAGCCTTAGGAAATTTGGTTTTTGATTGCAACTGACAATCCACACTGAATTTACTTGACAGCCTTGGAGACTCTTTGCTTGTACTTCATTCATTATGTAATGTGAAAAAGTCCCAGTCTTTTACCAGTGGATGAAACCTTTTATGTACAAAGGCAGAAATATCATGTGGTTTCAATCTGAAAAGCAAATGTTCTCTCCAACTGTTTGTTTAAACTTTTTTTTGTCTTTGCCTGCTGTGTTACTTGATTCAACAGCCAGAAAAGCTATAAAGCTTTAGTGAAGCAGCAATCAGCCTGATGTCCTGGGCCTTATTTTATCAGTCTCTTGCATACTGTTCTTCACTCTACAGAAATGATAATTTGTGGAAAAACACGTGCATAGGAGAAATCTGTATAATGATGGCCATAATCAGTGATACTTATTAGTGCAATATACATGCTGCCAGTGCAATGTATTAGGTGTTGCCATGTAAGCAATGGAGCATTGTTTTCATTGCCACACAATATAATTTAGACAGATGGTATGCTAAATGTATCATTAGCATTACAGATACTTGATATGTTCCCAGCTAGCTCCCTGTGATACTTGTTCAGCTCAAAGCCAGTCCTTTCTATGGTAACTAAAATACTTCAGTGACTCAGTAGGGTTCCCTTTTCATCCATTACTACATTGCAGAGTTTTTTTTAATTTAAATAGGAGACTGAAATAACATTTCACTCTTACTTCATTTAACAAAAGAAACACTAGGAATATGCTGATTATATTTCACTTTTAATCATCTATTCCATGGATCTTTCAAATATGTTTTGAATCAGCATGGCCCAATGCATAACAATGCTCTTTTGAGAAATGTTTTACATAATTGTTTTTTTTATTTATTCAGTAATTAGCCCAAACATTTTTGAGATTATTTTGACAATGTGCTGTGTTTTACATTCCCAAAGCCTTTGTCTACCTAATTTAAATTACTTCATACTAGCATTGTTTTTTTTTTTTGCATTATTATTCATATCATTTTCTAATTGTTTCTGTATTTGCGAAAAACCATACGGTAATACCATGACTCTTTCAAATATGAAAACATAAAAATATGTGAATAATAATGTAAGAAAAAAACAATGTTTTACTCTGTTCTATTCATTGAAATGTATATTTTGCTTATTTAAATTTTTTGCGCTTATGTATTTTACTGTTAAATATTAAATGCAAGACCTTAAAGTAAACTTCCCAATACAGCGCAAAGCAACAGGTTCACTAAATTGTTACCCTTTCCAAGTGTTTAAAGTGAACCAGCAATTTTCTCCATGCAGGTAATTTAATTACCCCCCCCCCCAATTTCTTAAAGTGAATTGATGATTTTCCCTATCCAGATATAAGCAACAAATTCACTTAAAGCGTTTGTTAACCCTGCCAGTTTCTGCCCTCCCATTTGGAAACTGACAACAATGTATCATGGCTGCTGAGCCCTGACACCATGGTCAGTTTACATGCCTCTGTCATCCGCAGCCCTTCTGTCCAGCCCTCCTGTCCTCCCCCGTCCTCCTCCCCCCTCCCTCCCTGCCTGTCGGATCCTGTCACAGTGCCCTCCCCGCAACTTCTGCTGCTCTCATAACACTTCAAATCTTACACAATCTTTCTTTCCTAATGACAGCTGCTCATGTCTGTTTTATTTAAAAAATGCCTCCTTTACCGAATTTCAGAGCGGCTCCCCGCGATCTTCTGACCCGCCGCCTCTCTCTCTCCTCTTACCCATGCCCTGGCTGACGTCAGTGGGGGAATCTCGCCCCAGCCCACTGCATCTGTCAGCCCGGCAGAGGGGAGAGACAATGGGTCACGTGATCGTGGGAAACCGCTATGAAATATGGTAAATAAGGCATTTTTCTTAAAAAAATAAACAGACAGGAGCAGCTGTCATTAGGGGAGAAGGAGGATTGTGTAAATGTGGCAAAGTGGGTTAACAACCACCTTAACTGCTACCCGCCCAAGTTGTTCATACTTGTCTTTATTTCCTACTTCCACTGCTTTGCCGTGTGGCTTCTCTGAGCAAAGAGAAATATCCAGTGTTCCAGGAATGGATTGTGTGACTCACTCCCCTGCCTCTAATGTGGCAATGCCAATGTTTGGTACATGGTCGTTCAGTAACCAGGCACTATCACATGGGGTTGGGGAGTGTGTTGACAGCCCTGTGTATTCTCAGCATAAGAGATGTGAAATTTGTATACATATAACTTTCAACATAAAACTGAACTCCGGCTATGATACACCTGTATTTTGCGTACTTACATTTGGACAGCTTGGCCCAATGTAAGTGTGCATATACAGTATGATACCCAACTTATAAATCACTGTAATAGCCAACGCTATTACAGTGTTGGCCATGAACTTCCAGGTGCTGCACTTAGTAACCACAGAGGGTTGCTTCTTGGCAAGATCACTATTCGTGGTAGTGTGGGTGTCCTTCGCGCTTTGATTAACTAGATCATATACACACACTCAATAACGTGTAATAAATAACAGTGAAAATACCAATATATCGTGACAAATGTGGAAATTAATTCCTAAAAGAGCTGCAAAATCTAACGGTGAAACACAATCCCATAAAAGTATAATATAAGAATGATTTCGCGCTCATGTGTAACAGATAAAAATAAATAAATACAGTCTTAATCAATAAATACACGTTGCAATCATACACCAAGTGCTATGAATGTATAAAATAGTGTAAAATGGTGACTACAAAATTGTGAATAAAATTAATTGAATTAGTCTCCTATGAGTTGAATCACTACAAAAAAGTGCCTCACAAAGTGAATAATTAATCCCAGTCCAATTGGGTTAAAAAATGAGTAAGTGAGAGGTAAAAATTGGACCAAAATGCTAACGTCCAAAAAGTGACTGGTGCTGTTGATTGGTGCAAAACAGTTCTTCAGGGTGAATACAAAACACTGTATATAATATCCAGACGTAAATAGTGCAGTGGTTCAAGCTTGGGCTGTGGTGGGTGTGTGGGGATAGGATCCTTAAACGTGCTCTCTAGACTCTCACCTTAAAGCACGCATTCAAAAGCGTGAGTAGATATAAAAGGATATCTTGTCTTGTCTTTACTCCTCGGATCCAATAGTTCCACCGATTACCACCACTGGGGGCTGTATGGTCTTCACTATGGTCTTGCTCTCCAATTCCCTGGATGACTCTGATCGGCCCACCGATCTATAAATTAGTTAGGGCTCTCCAGCCCTTTAGGCTCGTCAGCCAGTGGGGGATGTGAATACAAAAAAGGGGGAGCCCAATAGTGAAGTACGTCTTCAACAAAGTATTTAATAAAACGATAAAAATTCTTACATAAAAACGAAAAGGTGCTAGCAACTGACAGCAGGTGGATGCTAGTCTCACAGTACTTCCGGTATCTGGTCCGGCCACTCCCTACGTTTCGTCACAAGCACGTGACTTCCTCAGGGGAACCTGATTGGCTGAGATGGACTTGTATTTATTTCATGAAACCGGAAGTAGATTAGCGGCCATTTTGTCATGGTCCACGTGTCAAACATAGACCGCGGCCATTTTGTAGTAGTCCTCAGGCTAATTGTATTCATTGGATACATCTCCTGTCCAACTGAAGGCATCTAAACATATAGATACATAGTTGCCTTCAAACTGATAGCTAATCCTTAAGGTGTGTCTACCCTACTTTTGTATATGAGACTATCGGGGACTATTGACAATAAGATGAAGAGGGGGAACCTGCCTATGACATAGTAGCCATTTTTAAGTAGCCCATAGTCTAAGGTCTATCCGCGCCATTTTAAACTGAATAACCATGCTATTCCAACGTCCTTTGCTGACAGTTGGCTGGCTGTCATGGGATGAATGTTAGAACGTGACATAGAGGCATGCATACAAACTTAAAACGCCCCAAGAAAACATCCTATATATGAATGATGATTATAACAAGTCCGCCACATGATAACCATTCAATAGCAACGCTCTCCAGTAGTTGACAAATATACACCAAGATGCGGCTACCATAGCATAGTGGTGAAAATAAACATATTATTAAAACGTCTCGGTGATGACCCCAAGAACTGATAATAAACTGTATAATTACAAGAGGAATTAAGACCATTCATGTCGCTCTATTAGCAGTCCAAGAAGAGCAGGTCTTGAACTGACATTAAGCGAATGGTGTATATAATAATACATTGTGGAATCCACAGTGTTGTCTATCATGTGGTCCACAGTAAATAATAAAAATGTATATATATATATATAAAATAATTTCATTATCTTTATTATTAAAAATAATTTAAATATATTATTAAAACTATTTCTAAAAGTGAAGACTATATTAAAACTATTTCCATTAAAACTCCATTTAATGGCGGGATATTCCTATAGAATGTGAAATATCTAAGTGGTGTCCCAACGGGTTAGATGGAGGCAATTCTAGTTGTATTATCGTATCTGGCCAGATATTGTGGGGGGGTTTATTGTCTCTGCAGTATGAGAGAATAATAACCTTCTATGTCCCTCCTTGCGTTACACCAGATTCCGGAAATATTGTATATGTGTATATATGAATTTGGGGGAAGACCCCACTCCATTTGAATAGATACAAAAATGTTTTTATCTTTGTTTATATAGCTGTACCGAATATTTTGATGAGATAACTGTATATTGTAATAGTCATATACAATATTTCCGGAATCTGGTGTAACGCAAGGAGGGACATAGAAGGTTATTATTCTCTCATACTGCAGAGACAATAAACCCCCCCACAATATCTGGCCAGATACGATAATACAACTAGAATTGCCTCCATCTAACCCGTTGGGACACCACTTAGATATTTCACATTCTATAGGAATATCCCGCCATTAAATGGAGTTTTAATGGAAATAGTTTTAATATAGTCTTCACTTTTAGAAATAGTTTTAATAATATATTTAAATTATTTTTAATAATAAAGATAATGAAATTATTTTATATATATATAAATTTTTATTATTTACTGTGGACCACATGATAGACAACACTGTGGATTCCACAATGTATTATTATATACACCATTCGCTTAATGTCAGTTCAAGACCTGCTCTTCTTGGACTGCTAATAGAGCGACATGAATGGTCTTAATTCCTCTTGTAATTATACAGTTTATTATCAGTTCTCGGGGTCATCACCGAGACGTTTTAATAATATGTTTATTTTCACCACTATGCTATGGTAGCCGCATCTTGGTGTATATTTGTCAACTACTGGAGAGCGTTGCTATTGAATGGTTATCATGTGGCGGACTTGTTATAATCATCATTCATATATAGGATGTTTTCTTGGGGCGTTTTAAGTTTGTATGCATGCCTCTATGTCACGTTCTAACATTCATCCCATGACAGCCAGCCAACTGTCAGCAAAGGACGTCGGAATAGCATGGTTATTCAGTTTAAAATGGCGCGGATAGACCTTAGACTATGGGCTACTTAAAAATGGCTACTATGTCATAGGCAGGTTCCCCCTCTTCATCTTATTGTCAATAGTCCCCGATAGTCTCATATACAAAAGTAGGGTAGACACACCTTAAGGATTAGCTATCAGTTTGAAGGCAACTATGTATCTATATGTTTAGATGCCTTCAGTTGGACAGGAGATGTATCCAATGAATACAATTAGCCTGAGGACTACTACAAAATGGCCGCGGTCTATGTTTGACACGTGGACCATGACAAAATGGCCGCTAATCTACTTCCGGTTTCATGAAATAAATACAAGTCCATCTCAGCCAATCAGGTTCCCCTGAGGAAGTCACGTGCTTGTGACGAAAACGTAGGGAGTGGCCGGACCAGATACCGGAAGTACTGTGAGACTAGCATCCACCTGCTGTCAGTTGCTAGCACCTTTTCGTTTTTATGTAAGAATTTTTATCGTTTTATTAAATACTTTGTTGAAGACGTACTTCACTATTGGGCTCCCCCTTTTTTGTATTCACATCCCCCACTGGCTGACGAGCCTAAAGGGCTGGAGAGCCCTAACTAATTTATAGATCGGTGGGCCGATCAGAGTCATCCAGGGAATTGGAGAGCAAGACCATAGTGAAGACCATACAGCCCCCAGTGGTGGTAATCGGTGGAACTATTGGATCCGAGGTGTAAAGACAAGACAAGATATCCTTTTATATCTACTCACGCTTTTGAATGCGTGCTTTAAGGTGAGAGTCTAGAGAGCACGTTCAAGATCACTATTCACCTTGCATTTTTCTAAATAAATGCAAAGAATTATCTGATTGAATTAGGTGAAGATCATAATGTCATTGTCCCTTCTGCCACCTAGTCCATCCATAGAAAGCTTGCATACTGCTACTATATATGATATATTCCTCCTGTCAATGGCTGCTTGAGAACCAGTGGGTGCTGCCACCTGCCGTGCCCTTAGCAACCAATGACGTGACCCATTAATTTGCTGGCTGAGAATACCTGGCCATATAAACAAAGGGTGGGGATGGTAGCTATTGCCAACCCCATTGTTTTCATACCACATAAGAGTTTATGGAGCTGTCATTAGTGGAGAAGAGTGTGATGGGTGTAGACAGTTTAGCGGGGGGGTCAGCCGGGTTTTTTTCTTTTAGTGATTTTTTTTTCATGATCGTTGATGACCAGCATTACTGAATAGCATGATTGATGATAGATTTACAACACTAGAGGTTTTTTTTTTTGTTTGTTTTTTTACTATTATCATTTTGTTTTTTGGAAATGAGTACTATGTACCACTTACATATTTACAGAGAGGTTGGATGCACAATATCCCTACACTTTTCCCATTATTGCACTTTGCAATCCCAACACATCCACTTCCACACTTTTACTTAATGGGGTATTCATACTCTATTCACTGTAGTCTAATTTAATTTATTAACCAAAGCATAAATTAATCTAACTAATAGTCAAATTTTACAACAAAACCAATAAGTCCAATTAATATGAATCAAATATTTGTTTAGTACGGGCCAGTCTGTAGTTGCAAAATTGCACCAGATACTTACAAAATACCCTAATACTAAGGTTTATCATACCCAATTGCAGGTGCCTTGCCCCCCGTCCTCCCTTCTAGGACCAAGCGTGTAACTCCTTGCAAGTCCGATGGACTGTGGGCCCGCCTGGAGAGCGCAGTGGAAATATGCATGGTCATTGGGATCTTTGAATTCAAATGCTTTTAACAATCTGGCTTGTGCGATGCATCCACACTCTACCATCTACTTAATGGTAAATACACACCATATATATGGAGAGACATCTGTTTGCACAATTTAAAATGTCATAATGATGTTCTGTATACTGATCAAAGTTTTAAATTAAATTATACTTTTTTCTGATATATTTTCCTAGAATCTAAATCACCCTGAAGAAGATCAGATTGGGTCAAAATGCATTGGGGTATTCATGTGGATAATAATGTTACCAATGTTACTAATGTTATAAATGCAACTCTCAAACCATGTTCTCCTGGGGGCACATTTGCCATGAGTGATGTTATATGTTGCTGTTTGTGAACCTGAACCTGAGTCTGTATTTTTTTATAAATCTATTGCACATTTGAATCTACTTCTCAATTTTGATCTACTTTATATTCCTATATTAATATTCAATGTTTTGCTGTTAAAAACCCCCCTGGGGAAACTTTCCATATTTTGAACTCTTTTTGGGTTGTACAGCCCCGGGTACTCTCATATATGTGTTTTTCTATTTGCTTAGATTCCAATAAGTTTCCCCTGCACTCCCACAACCATCAGTCCAGAGAAAAGACTCTTGTCCTTATTTAAAATTGATCTAGATTTGAAGGGTTTGGTATGGATTTTTCGGGGGACACCACACTTTTGTTTTTTTGCTTAGGGTTTTTCGCTAAAATCTCTACCAGATCCAAAAGGTCTAATATAGTTTTTGAGGGAACCTCGTGCAATATCTATTTGCATTGAGCCCCTCCAATACCAGATTAGAAGGATTTTTGGTCTGCAGGGGAACATAAATTATCAGAAAATGTCACTTTTGTTGTAGTACTTTGTATACATCCTAGAGATGCATAATTTCACAATAACAATATTAAAATCACCACTTCCTGCAAAACGAGATATTTAAAAAATATTTTTTGCACTGGTTCATGTACCCCAGGGCAGTGCCCACCCCCTCTGCCAATTTTTGCCAATCCATCATTTATTAACGTTGAAAATGGATATAATTGATTTTAGCGGTTCAGTTTCCATTGACTTTAACTAGTAGCTGACCGCCCACTGTCAAATGACGGCGGGACGGTGCAGCTCTTGTGGCGGGCCACCGTCATATGACGGCGCTCGCTTTTTGGCCACTAGGGGGCGCGCGCGCGTGCCCGCCGCGTAGCACAGATCCACGTCCTGTCAGAGGAGAGGAGACCGATGGTGTGTCCCTTGTACATAGGGACACCGATCGGTCCCCTCCCCCAGTCAGTCCCCTCCCCCCACAGTTAGAATCTCTCATATAGGGTACATATTAACCCCTGCAGCGCCCCCTAGTGTTAACCCCTTCCCTGCCAGTCACATTTATACAGTAATCAATGCATTTTTATAGCACGGATCGCTGTATAAACGGTCCCAAAAATGTGTCAAAAGTGTCCGAAGTGTCCGCCGCAATGTCGCAGTCACGATAAAAATCGCAGATCGCCGCCATTACTAGTAAAAAAAAAATAATAATAAAAATGCTATAAATCTATCCCCTATTTTGTAGACGCTATAACTTTTGCGCAAACCAATCAATAGACGCTTATTGCGATTTTTTTTTACCAAAAATATGTAGAAGAATGCGTATCGGCCTAAACTGAGGAAAAAATTTGTTTAAAAAAAAAAAATTGGATATTTATTATAATAAAAAGTAAAAATATTGCGTTTTTTCAAACTTGTCCCTCTTAATTTGTTTATAGCGCAAGAAATAAAAACCGCAGAGGTGATCAAATACCACCAAAATAAAGCTCTATTTGTGGGGAAAAAATTATAAAAATTTTATTTGGGTACATCCTTGCATGACCGCGCAATTGTCATTCAAAATGCAACAGCGCTGAAAGCTAAAAAATGGCTTGGTCAGGAAGGAGGTGTTCGTACCTGGTAGGCAAGTGGTTAATGAGGTTTGGATTAAATAAATAAATAAATAAATAAATAAATTTGGAAAAATATGAGATATTAGTTGCAAAACTGCACAATAGCTAAATGCGCATTTCAAGTGTTTGTAAAGGTTAAATTCTATAAAAATAACAAGCATGCCATACTTACCTACTCTGTGCAAGCTGAGCAGCTCTGATCCACCTCTTTTTGGGACCCCTGCTTAGTGCCTTGTGCGTTCTCGCTCCCGATTCTCCCTGAGTGGCCAATGGTCTATGAGACCTGCTGCTGTGTCTCAACCAATGAAGAGGCACATCACTGGATGGGGATCAGGCTCAGGTGAGTATAAGGGGAGGGGGGGGGCTGCATGGGGAGCTACACACTGAATGTTTTTTACCTTCATGCATGAAGGTAAAAAGCCTTCAGCCTTTAGAACCATTTTAAAGCTATGTATTTGGATAAAACCATTTTAAATCTATGTATTTGGATAAAATTATATTTCTAGACAGATTAACATGACAACCATATATCTAAACATATGCACATTATTATTGCTGGTGCATGAAATGCTAATCTAAATCTGTCTTGCAGGCAGTCCACCCCTGACTCAATGTTTGCAAGTTCTCTGATCCTGTCCTGCTAGTGTCAAAGTGTGTGGTCACCTAGACTGACCATTTGTTAAAGCAATCACAAGGTCAAGTATCATGGACAGTACTCATTTGTCTCTGTCACAATTGCACTAATACAGCTACAATCACCTCAAGTACAAGGTCAAGCAAAAACGCTGGCACATTGAACAGAGAAGAGAAGCAGAACACACTGAATGCCACTGCTGAGCCTATCATCTACTAGGACCTCCAGGTTCTTTTCCATCCTAGATTCCCCCAGAGGTTCTCCCCCCAGTGAGTATATTGCATTCATATTTTTGCCATCCAAATGCATTATTTTACATTTTTCTACATTAAACCTCATTTGCAATGTTTCCACATCCTGCAGAGAAGTTATTGCCCTGCTTAGCTTAGTATCAACCGCAAATACAGAGATTGAACTGTTTACCCCATCCTCCAGGTGGTTTATGAACAAATTAAATAGGATTGGTCCCAGCACAGAACCCTGGGGAACCCCACTTTCCACCCCTGACCATTCTGTGCTCCCCATTAATCACACCCTCTGAACTCACACTTGTAGCCAGTTTTCAATCCATGTACTCAGCCTATGGTCCATGCCAACGGACCTTACTTTGTACAGTAAACGTTTAAGGGGAACTGTGTCAAATGTTTTGCAAAATCCAGATACACCACGTCTATGGGCCTCTCTTTTATCTATATGGCAGCTCATTTCCTTATAGAAGGTTAATAGATTGGTTTAGCAAGAACGAATTTTCATGAATCCATGCTGATTACTGCTAATGATACTGTTTTCATTACTAAAATCTTGTATATAGTCCCTTATCATCCCCTCCAAGAGCTTGCATACAATTGATGTTAGGCTAACTGGTCTGTAATTCCCAGGGATGTATTTTGGCCCTTTTCTAAATATTGGTGCTACATTGGCTTTTCTTCAATCAGCTTGTACCATTCCAGTCAGTAGACTGTCAGTACAAATTAGGAACAATGGTCTGGCAATTACTTGACTGAGTTCCCTAAGGACCCTCGGGTGCAAGCCATCTGGTCCCGGTGACTTATTAATGTTAAGTTTTCCAAGTCTATTTCTAATTCTGTCCACTGTTAGCCATGAGGGTGCATCCTGTGATGTATCATGAGAATAAACATTGCAGTTTTGGTTACTGAAGCCCCCCGATTCCCTCGTGAAGACTAAAGAGAAGAATAAATTCAATACCTCACCATCTCCTTATCCTTTGTAACTAGATTTCCTTCCTCATTCTTTATGTGGCCAATATGGTCTGTCCTCTCTTTTTTACTGTTTATATACTTAAAGAAATTCTTGGGATATTTTTTGCTCTCCTCCGCTATGTGTCTTTTGTGTTCTATCTTAGCCACCCTAATTGCACCCTTACATTTCTTGTTGCATTCTTTGTAAAGTCTGAATGCTGATGATGATCCCTCAGCCTTGTTTTTTTGAAGGCCTTCTCCTTTGCTTTTATATGCATTTTTACTTTGGAGTTAAGCAATCCAGGACTTTTTATTTCCCATTGGGAAATAAATGTATTTCACAATGGAATGCACTGGCTAATGCCCTTATTTATTATGCTCTTAAAGCAAACCCATCTCTCCTCCATGTTCTTTGTTCCTAAGATATTTTCCCAATTTATTTCTTCTAGCAAGGTTCATAGTTTTGTCTCTTTTGAAATTCAGTGTCTTTTATTCCCCTTATGTTTCCTATTTGTGTGATTTATACTGAAGCTAATTGACCTGTGATCGCTGTTTCCTAAATTGCCCCTTATTTCAACATCCATGATCAGGTCTGTATTGTTGGTAATCAGTAGGTCTAGTAACGCTTTGTTTCTACCATCTGACACATGAAATTGTCCTGAAAGTTATTTAGGAACTGGCCTTAGACTAATGTGCGGTTCCTTCCGCCCAGTCTGTCTGGATAAATAAAATCCCCCATTATGATGACACTTCCCATCCTTGCTGCTAATCCAAATTGTGATAGGAGTTCTGTCTCCCGCTCCTCCCTCAGGTTAGGGGGCCTATAGCATACACCCAGTATTATTTTCTCCTTAGTTTCATCCCTTTGAGGCTTTACCCATAAGGATTTCACCTCCTCCCTTGCTCCCTTAGTGATGTGATCTCTCACATTCACTTATACATTATTCTTGATATACAGGCATACCCCTCTCCCTTTTTACCCTATCTATCCCTGTGATAAAGGGAATACTCTTGAATGGTTGCCAGACAATCATGAGAGCTGTTGAACCAAGTTTCTGAAATTCACACAAAATCTAAATCCTCCTCGTGCAACAGTATCTCTAGTTCTCCCATCTTGTCTGCCAGGCTTCTGGCATTGGTGAACACGCCACGTAGTTTAGACCAGTCGCATACTGTCCTCTTATTGGGTGTTCCGAGATTGCAAATAGGACTTGTTATCATACTTACCTCGGGTTTATGTGCTTAAGTCAACCTGCCACTAATGCCCCCAATACTACCCTCTGGTATATGTTCCGCACTGACTATCTCTACCTCTGGACCCTCCCCCCCGTCGCCCAGTTTAAAAGTCCCTCTAACTTTTCAGCCATCTTCACTCCCAGCAGATCTGCACCCTCCTTATTTAGGTGGAGTCCGTCCCTTATATGTAAAAGGAGTGTCCAAAAAAACTCTTCAAACATAAACTCAACTCAAAATACCAACCTAATCGTTCTCTTCATTCCTCTCAAACCTCCTGCTCTCTAGTCCCTCGTCACCTCCTCCCATGCTCACCTCAAGGACTTTTCCAGAGCCTCTCCAATCCTATGGAATTCCTTACCCCAATCTGTCCGATTATCTCCTACTCTATTAGCTTTTAGACGATCCCTGAAAACTCTCCTCTTCAAAGAAGCCTATCCTACCCAAACCTGACAACTGTATATTCAGTTTCTTCATCAGCTCATCCCCCACAGTTATTACCCTTTGTTTCACTTGAGCCTCCCTTCTAGATTGTAAGCTCTAATGAGCAGGGCCCTCTGATCCCTCCTGTATTGATTTGTATTGTAACTGTACTGTCTGCCCTCATGTTGTAAAGCACTGTACAAACTGTTGGCACTATATAAATCCTGTATAATAATAATAATAATAATAAAAGTAACTTGGTATATGCAGTAAAGTCTACAATAAAACAATATTCCAAAGTGCGCTGTCCTTATACAAAGAAATTAATACCTCATAATACCTTATCTCATAAGAAACCCAGTAAAGTGCCTTAAACATATAATAAACTCATCATAACAAATCCATTTAAATTAAGTTCATATATAATGGGCAAAAATTATAGTGAAAATATATTATAAAGTACAAAACATGCTCAGTTATAAAACATCAACATTTCTTCTCTCTTGCAGTAAAAAATTATGATAATCTGCACCACCATGAAAAGTGCTACTGAAAGGAATCACCACAAATGGGTAAATGAGCTCCTTACTAGCTGCTCTGATCCCAAAAGAAGATCACTAAATGCCTTGCTGCATAGCAGCCACATACACCACGATCCGGAATACAAAAGCTATCCAAACTCCTAAGCCAATATAGACTCCATGGAGGGGACTAAAGTACAGAGGGAGATCCACATATTGTAGTATTTTACCAATTGATTTAAAAAAAAGACAATGAAATTACACTTACAATCTCCAAGGAATAAAACAGCATGTATTACAAACAGCTAGCAGGTCCAAGCGCTCAGCCTGACTTGCGGAACAAAGTCATATGAGGCCCCTCCCAATGTGTTTATTCATAAAAAGCATCGTAAGGGGAGCCTCCAGGGTGACAGAGAGGTGCATGGTCCACCTGGAGCATAAATGGGGTCACTAATGGGACCCCTGTGACCTGAAGCTATACCCATGGTAGTCAGTCTCACCTGAGGCTGGCTGCTGGGAATGTAAATAGCTCTTTCCCTAACTTCCTTAACTAGCTTATTCTTTTGCCTGTGTGCTTTCTACCTGGTTATTGATACATTGCTCTTGACCTTGATCCTAATTTATGCTGTGATTCTGTTATAGTATTTGTATTCTGTGCCCTGTTACTTCATATCTGCTCCACTTGTTCCTCATCCCAGTTCTGGCCTCCTTCCTTATCCATTTCCTTGCACCTCCTGTCTTACCCTGTTTATCCTGTTCCCCTTTTGTATATTTTGTATTAAAGGTAGTTTGCTAGTTGGGTATTTTGTCATGGGTTCATGTATATCTTCACTTTTGCGGTGTATTCTGTTTGCTGGTGTTGGATGGGTTTTGCTTCATTATTAATACATCTTATTTAAATCATACACGGTCTAGTTCCAGCTTCCTAAATACAGTTACAACAAACTGGTCATCCTTGCTGTTGTTGAATACCTGCACTCAGCATCTCTTACAAAAGGCCTGTATAGTTCTTCAGGAATTTTGGGCCACCAATTTCAGAGCATGAGGTTCCCAAGGCACAGGACAACTATTATTTTCAGACCTTTGTTACTGATCTTGCTAAAGGCGTTATAAACCTTCATATCTGCACCTTGTATTTTGCACCTGCATAAGATGTATATAGATCATGCAGTTTCTTGGTGTCATGTGTTTCCTCTATATGCAGTGCACACCTTATAGTAGAGTAAAGCTTCACATTCCTGTGTCAGATGTTTCTGTTTAAACATAAGGCCTCATGCACACGAGACGCCTGTGCAAACTCTGCTGAACGCATGTTTTTAAAAGCTGAAACCGGCATTTAGAAATGCCCGTTTTGCCGTGCTTGCATGCCGTGTTTAGCTGCGTTTAGTGGCGTTTTACTGCGTTTGCGTCTAGAAGCGTTTAGTTAAGATAACATCATAAGACCCTCCCAGAGCTCAAAAAACAGTATTATTTAACTATATCAGACATTTTGTGAGACCAGAGTGAGTAGCAGCAGCTGAGAGAGTAGCAGTGTACTTGTATTTAGCGTATCACTTGCCACGTCACCTGCCACAAGTTACGGATTGTCACCTGCCACATGTTGCGGATTGTCCACTTGCCACGTCACCGGCCACAAGTTGTGGATTGTCCACTTGCCACATCACTTGCCACATCACCTGCCACAAGTTATGGATTTTCCACTTGCCACGTCACTTGCCACATCACCTTCCATGACTTGTGGATTGTCCACTTGCCACGTCACTTGCCACGTCACCTGCCATAAGATGTGGATCGTCCACTTGCCACGTCACTTGCCATGTCACCTGCCACAAGTTGTGGATCGTCCACTTGCCACGTCACTTTCCATGTCACCTGCCACAAGTTGTGGATTGTCCACTTGCCACGTTACTTGCCACATCACTTGCCACGTCACCTGCCACAAGTTGTGGATTGTCCACTTGCCACGTCACCTGCCACAAGTTGTGGATTGTCCACTTGCCACGTCATTTGCCACATCACCTGCCACAAATTGTGGATTGTCCACTTGCCACATCACTTGCCAAGTCACTTGCCACACAATGTGGATTGTCCACTTGCCACGTCACTTGCCACATCACTTGCCATGTCACCTGCCACAAGATGTGGATTGTCCACTTGCCACGTCACTTGCCACATCACCTGCCACAAGTTGTGGATTGTCCACTTGCCACGTCACCTGCCACAAGTTGTGGATTGTCATTTGCCACGTCACCTGCCACAAGATGTTGATTGTCCACTTGCCACATAACTTGCCACATCACTTGCCACATCACCTGCCACAAGTTGTGGATTGTCCACTTGCCACGTTACTTGCCACGTCACCTGCCACAAGATGTAGATTGTCTACTTGCCACGTCACTTGCCACGTCACCTGCCACAAGTTGTGGATTGTTCACTTGCCACGTCACTTGCCATGTCGCCTGCTACAAGTTGTGTATTGTCCACTTGCCACATCACTTGCCACATCACCTGCCACATCACCTGCCACAAGTTGTGGATTTTCCACTTGCCACGTCATTTGTCACGTCACCTGCCACAAGTTATGGATTGTCCACTTGCCACAAGTTGTGGATTGTCCACTTGCCACAAGTTGTGGATTGTCCACTTGCCACGTCACTTGCCACAAGATGTGGATTGTCCACTTGCCACGTCATTTGCCACATCACCTGCCACAAGTTGCGGATTGTCATTTGCCACGTCACCTGCCACAAGTTGTGGATTGTCCACTTGCCACATAACCTGCCACAATTTGCTTGTTCAAATCTAACAACATATGGGTCAAATTCCAATTATACTTTGGATAACAGCAATGCTAGTGCTGTATTGGATTGGATCTAGGGCACATTAGGTATAATGTATATAAATGGTCTATGAATCATTGCAAGCAATTACTTTTTTCTTAATTTTTATAAATGTTTTTTTATCATTTGCCATGATTTTTGAGATAAAAAAAAAAATTAAAAAAAATAGGGCACATTTAAAAACGCTTATAAACAAAAATGCTTCCTGTAACAAGGGAAAAGCTAGGTTAATTTATGTAGGGACATAGGGAAATCGATCAGCCATGACACTACAAACTTGCAGCCACAACATGTCCAGCCCTGTGTTCTCTGGCCCCCGGCCCTCCTCCTCCACCCCCTCTCGTTCCCCTGCAGCCGGCTCCCTCCTCTCCTATGTCATTTACTGACCCCTTCCTTTTTTGAATTGGACATAGAGAAAGATTCGTTACCGAGCTTATGCTTATGTCCTGTAATAACAGAGCAGAGTAACCGGTGTGTTACTCTGCTTCAATTTATGAATGAACAGGAGCCACTGTTTCCTGTTCATTCATCTTCAATGCTGAGAAAGGGACTGGGGAATCCGTGTCCTCAATCCCTTTCTCTGTCCAAAAAGGGGAGATGTCAGGGGTCTGTTTAGACCCCTGACATGTCAACAAAGCCCCCCAACTGATATAAAAAAAAATTCCATTATATATTACAACAAAAATTGTAAAAAAATATAATAAAAAATAAATTGTTAAAAAAAGAATATAAAATAAAAAAAACTACTATTAACACCCCCCCACCCACCCTACCAACACTGTCCACATTCTCAATCCCTCCCCCCAAAAAAGCATTGTGAAAAAATATGAAAAACAAATTAAATAAAAAAAAAAAAAATACACAAGAATGAAAAAACTATTGACACCATCCACTGCTCTACTGACACTGTTACATACCCTAGCAGAATTTATGATTTCAGAGAATATGAGTGATAACACAAAAACTTTTCTTTCGCTCATGGTTAGTGTTTGGCTGAAGCCATTTATTATCAATCAACTGTGTTTACTCTCTTTAAATCAAAATGACAACAGAAACTAGCCAAATGACCCTGATCAAAAGTTTACAAACCCCACATGTTTATATACCCCACATTAGGGTATATAAATGGTCTATGAATCATTGCAAGCAATTACTTTTTTCTTAATTTTTTTAAATGTTTTTTTATCATTTGCCATCATTTTTGAGATTAAAAAAAAAAAAAAAAAAAAATAGGGCACGTTTAAAAACGCTTATAAACAAAAATGCTTCCTGTAACAAGGGAAAAGCTAGGTTAATTTATGTAGGGACATAGGGAAATCGATCAGCCATGACACTACAAACTTGCAGCCACAACATGTCCAGCCCTGTGTTCTCTGGCCCCCGGCCCTCCTCCTCCACCCCCTCTCGTTCCCCTGCAGCCGGCTCCCTCCTCTCCTATGTCATTTACTGACCCCTTCCTTTTTTGAATTGGACATAGAGAGAGATTCGTTACCGAGCTTATGCTTATGTCCTGTAATAACAGAGCAGAGTAACCGGTGTGTTACTCTGCTTCAATTTATGAATGAACAGGAGCCACTGTTTCCTGTTCATTCATCTTCAATGCTGAGAAAGGGACTGGGGAATCCGTGTCCTCAATCCTTTTCTCTGTCCAAAAAGGGGAGATGTCAGGGGTCTGTTTAGACCCCTGACGTGTCAACAAAGCCCCCCAACTGATATAAAAAAAAATTCAACAAAAATTGTAAAAAAATTAATAAAAAATAAATTGTTAAAAAAAGATAAAAATAAAAAAAACACAAAACCCCCCCCCCCACCCACCCTTTTCACATTCTCAACCCCTCCCCCCAAAAAAGCATTGTGAAAAAATATGAAAAACAAATTAAATTAAAAAAAAAAAATACACAAGAATGAAAAAACTATTGACACCATCCACTGCTCTACTGACACTGTTACATACCCTAGCAGAATTTATGATTTCAGAGAATATGAGTGATAACACAAAAACTTTTCTTTCGCTCATGGTTAGTGTTTGGCTGATTTATTATCAATCAACTGTGTTTACTCTCTTTAAATCAAAATGACAACAGAAACTAGCCAAATGACCCTGATCAAAAGTTTACAAACCCCAATTCTCAATAACGTGTATTGCCCCCTTTAACATTAATGACAGCTTGAAGTCTTTTGTGGCATTTATGGATGAGGCTCTTTATCTTCTCAGATGATAAAGCTGCCCATTCCTCTTGGCAAAAAGTTTCCAGTTCCTGTAAATTATTGGGCTGTCTTGCATGAACTGCACGTTTGAGATCTCCCCAGAGTGGTTCAATGATATTGAGGTCAGGAGACTGAGATGGCCACTCCAGAACCTTCACTTTATTCTGCTGTAGCCAATGAGAGGTCGACTTGGCCTTGTGTTTTGGATCATTGTCATGTTGGAATGTCCAATTTTGTCCCATACGCAGCTTCCTGGCTGATGAATGCAATTGTTCCTCCAGTATTTTTTGATAACATACTGCATTCATCTCGTCATCAATTTTGACCAAATTTTCTGTGCCTTTGTAGCTCACACATCCCCAAAACATCAGCAATCCAGCTCCATGTTTCACAGTAGGAATGGTATACCTTTCATCATAGGGTTTATTGACTCCTCCCCAAATGTAGCGTTCATGGTTGTGGCCAAAAAGCTAAATTTTGGTCTCATCACTCCAAATGACTTTGTGCCAGAAGGTTTGAGGCTTGTCTCTGTGCTGTTTGGCGTATTGTAAGCAGAATACGTTGTGGCATTTGCGTAGTAATGGCTTTCTTCTGGTGACTCGACCATGCAGCCCATCTTTCTTCAAGTGCCTCCTTATTGTGGATCTTGAAACCGCCACACCACATGTTTTCAGAGAATCCTGTATTTCATCTGAAGTTATTTGTGGGTTTTTCTTTGCATCCCGAACATTTTTCCTGGCAGTTATTGCTGAAATTTTAGTTGGTCTACCTGACCGTGGTTTGGTTTCAACAGAACCCCTCATTTTCCACTTCTTGATTAGCATTTGAACACTGCTGATTAACATTCTCAATTCCTTGGATATCTTTTTATATCCCTTTCCTGTTTTATACAGTTCAACAACCTTTTCCCACAGATCCTTTGACAATTCTTTTGCTTTCCCCATGACTCAGAATCCAGAAACGTCAGTGCAGCACTGGATGAAAGATGCAAGGGTCTGCCAGGAGTCCAGAAACTCAAAGACCTTTTATACACACTAACACTAATTACAAGCAAATAGATCACAGGTGAGGATGGTTACCTTTAATAGCCATTCAAACCCCTTTGTGTCAACTTGTGTGCATGTTATCAGGCCAAAATCACCAGGGTATGTAAACTTTTGATCAGGGCCATTTGGGTAGTTTCTGTTGTCATTATGATTTAAAAAGAGTAAACACAATTGATTGATAATAAATGGCTTCAGCTAAACACTAACCATGAGTGAAAGAAATGTTTTTGTGTTATCACTCATATCCTCTGAAAAATGGCCAAGAAAACATAAATTCTTTAAAACTTAAACTTATGAGCACAACTGTATGCTGGCTGCCTTGGATGGGATAGGGAGGAAGGAGGATGAGTGCCATACACACAGGAAAATTTTCAGTTTACACGGCAGCCTCTGTAATAGGAAGTCCGTCTCCTACGCTGCCATTTGATGACTGTTCTGTCCAACAAAGGAGGCAGGACTTTGTATTAAAGAGGCTGCAGAGAAAACAGTAGTTTTTCCTGTATGTAATCTTTTGGCGCTCGTCCTGCCACCTCTCTGTCCCCTCCAAGGCTGCAGATGGATGGGCATCTATTAGGCTGCACTGATTAGACATGTGCACAGCAAAAAAATTTGTTTATTTTCGTTTAGTTTTTTTCGTTTCCGAAAAAAATTTGTTTATTTTCGTTTCGTTTTTTTCGTTTCCGTTGATTCGTAACGAATCGTAAATTCGTACGTCGTCGGTGTTCGTATTCGTAACGATTCGTAAATTCATAAGTCGTCGGTGTTCGTATTCTTAACGATTCGTATTTTAGAGTTATTTTTTCGTTGATTCGTTTTTCTGTAATTTTCGTTTATTCGAAATTCGGACGCATTCGTATTTATTCGTACATTCGTAACATTCGTAACATTCGTAGATTCGTAATCGGAGCATAATTAATAATTTTATGTAATGTGTATGCTATTATTACATTTTAAGAGACACGGAAAATGACGAATCGAAAAAAAAAGTTACGAATGTACGAATTTTTTCGTTCAACCCATTCGAAGCACGTTAAGCAACGCCATTGTAAGAGACACGAAAACATACGATTCGAAAAAAAAAAAAAGTTAAGAATGTACGAATTTTTTCGTTCAATCATTCGAAGCACGTTAAGCAGCGCCATTGTAAGGGACACGGAAAATTACGAATCGAAAAAAAAAAAAGTTAACAATGTACGAATTTTTTCGTTCAATCTATTCGAAGCATGTTAAGCAGCACCATTGTAAGGGACACGAAAAATTACCAATTCAACAAAAAAAAAATTACGAATGTACGAATTTTTCGTTTCGTTTCGTTGTTCCTGTTTTCGTTTTTCGGATTCTCTTCATTCGTACATTCGTTGTTTCTAATTAGTTTTTTTCTGATTTTCGTTATTTTCGGATTCGTTCGATTCGAACGATTCGTTATTCGTTAAAATTTTTTGCGAATCGTTAGTTCATTCGTACAAAAACGAATGAACGAAAATAACGAAAAAAAACTAAACAAATTGCACATGTCTAGCACTGTTGGCAATGATGAGTCTGCATTCCTGGCAATGGTGGGTGTTGCATCTCTGGCAATGGTGGGTGTTGCATTCCTGGCAATGGTGGATGCTGCATTCATGGCAATTGTGGGTGCTGCATTCATGGCAATTGTGGGTGCTGCATTCATGGCGATGGTGGGTGCTGCATTCCTGGCAATGGTGGGTGCTGCATTCCTGGCAATGGTGGATGCTGCATTCATGGCAATGGTGGGTCCTGCATTCCTAGCAATGGTGGGTGCTGCATTCCTGGCAATGTTGGGTGCTGCATTCCTAGCAATGGTGGGTGCTGCATTCATGGCAATGATGGGTGCTGCATTCCTGGCAATGGTGGGTGCTGCATTCCTAGCAATGGTGGGTGCTGCATTCCTGGAAATGGGGGTGCTGCATTCATGGCAAGGGGGGTGCTGCATTTATGGCAATGGGGGTGCTGCATTCCTGGCAATGGGGGTGCTGCATTCATGGCAAGGGGGGTGCTGCATTTATGGCAATGGGGGTGCTGCATTCCTGGCAATGGGGGTGCTGGGTTCATGGCACTTGTGAGGCTGCAGATGGGCACTGACCCTTATTTTGCTTCAAATTTCTTTATTTAAAATAAATAATTTTTTCCTGAAACTTCCCTCTTAAAGTGAAGCAAATTACACGCCCAAGCTCATCTCTTTAATCACACACAGCCACAAAGGCAAGGGAATTCTTGTTGGGCAGTGTATTAGTGCTCGAACGAACACACTTACGAATTTTAATGGTTCAAAGAATGTCAGGCAAAATGATTGGCCCTCACACATGTTCACTTCATCAAATCTGGCCCTCTTTGAAAAAAGTTTGGACACCCCTGTCCTAGTTGAATAAGTATGTGGTGCATTGTACCCCTTGTTACTCTTGAAAAAAGTTCGAAAATTTGAGAAAATGTAATAAAAAAGAACCGCACCATGAAAGAAGTTCTTTATCAGAAAGAGAACAATGTGCAAAAATGTAAATTCAATGTCAATCACATTTTTCAGTGATGACCTGCTGCCTGAGGATGTTTATTCACTGCCACACCTGTTGGAAATGACAGATCTGCTGTATGTAAACACAAAAAACAACTGGGGATGCTGTCATTGAACAAATATGGCCATGACTATGTTTGTACAAGAACTTCACCCAGGATCCCTTGCTGATTTGCTTAGAAACAAAAACATTTTTTTGTAGCAGTGGTGCTACTGCTAAAAAATAACAAACTTTAACCACTTGACCACTGGGCACTTAAACACCCTTAATAACCAGACCAATTTTCAGCTTTTGGTGCTCTCACACTTTGAATGACAATTAGTCATACAACACTGTACCCATATGAAATTTTTGTCCTTTTTTTCACACAAATAGAGCTTTCTTTTGGTGGTATTTAATCACCGTTGGGTTTTTTTATTTTTTGCGCTATAAAAGAAAAACGACTGAAAATTCAGTAAAAAAATTGATTTTTCTTTGTTTTTGTTATAAAATTTAGCAAATTTGTAATTTTTCTTGGTAAATTTTGGCCAAAATTTATACTGCTACATATCTTTGGTAAAAATAAGTACAAATTGGGGTATATTATTTGGTCTTTGTGAAAGTTATAGAGTCCACAAGCTATGGTGTCAATCTCTGAAAATTGATCACACCTGAAGTACTGACGGCCTATCTCATTTCTTGAGACCCTAACAAGCCAGAAAAGTACAAATACCCCCCAAATGATCCCTTTTTGGAAAGAAGACATTCCAAGGTATTTAGAAAGAGGCATGGTGAGTTTTTTGAAGTTGTCATTTTTCCCACAATTCTTTGCAAAATCAAGATTTTTTTTTCTTTTTTTTTTTTTTTTTTCACAAAATTGTCATATTAGCAGGTTATTTCTCACACACAGCATATGCATACCACAAATTACACCCCAAAAACACATTCTGCTATTACTCCCGAGTATGGCGATACCACATGTGTGAGACTTTTACACAGCGTGGCCACATACAGAGGCCCAACATGCAGGAGCGCCATCAGGTGTTCTGGAGCACCCAGGACAATTCTGATATTTCTCTCCTACATGTAAAAATCATCATTTATTTGCTAGAAAATTACACAGAACCCCAAAACATTATATATGTTTTTTTAGCAAAGACCCTAGAGAATACAATGGCGGTCGTTGCAATTTTTTATCTAGCACGGTACTTGCACAGCAATTTTTCAAAAGTGTTTTTTTTGGAAAAAAAATGTTTTGTGCTTTACAAAAACAAAACTGTAAATTTAGCCCAATGTTTTTGCATAATGTGAAAGATGAAGTTACGCCGAGTAAATAGATACCTAACATGTCACGCTTCAAAATTGCACACGCTCGTGGAATGGCGCCAAACTTCGCTACTTAAAAATCCCATAGGCTTTAATTTTTTTTACTGGTTACATGTTTTGAGTTACAGAGGAGGTCTAGGGCCAAAATTATTGTTCTCGCTCTAACGTTCGCAGCGATACCTCACATGTGTGGTTTGAACACCGTTTTCATATGTGGGCGGGACTTACGTATGCGTTCACATCTGCATGCGAGCACACGGGAACAGGGGCGTTTTAAAAAAAATATATATATATATTTTATTGTTCATTTTACTTTATTTATTTTAGTTTGACCCTTTTTTTTTTCCCCCAAAAATTTTTTTTGATCACTTTTATTCCTATTACAAGGAATGTAAACATCCCTTGTAATAGGAATATGACATGACGACAGGTCCTCTTTACAGTGAGATATGGGGTCAATAAGACCCCACATCTCACCTCTAGGCTGGAAAGCCTGGAATAAAAAAACAAAAAACGATCCTGGCTTTGATCGTAGCGAGTATCGCAGGGTATTGTTGGGTATTGCAGAGTATGGCAGGGTATGGCAGAGTATGGCAGGGTATGGCAGAGTATGGCAGGGTATGGCACAGGGTATGGCAGAGTATGGCACAGGGTATGGCAGAGTATGGCACAGGGTATGGCAGAGTATGGCACAGGGTATGGCAGAGTATGGCACAGGGTATGGCAGAGTATTGCACAGGGTATGGCAGAGTATTGCACAGGGTATGGCAGAGTATTGCACAGGGTATGGCAGAGTATTGCACAGGGTATGGCAGAGTATGGCACAGGGTATGGCAGAGTATTGCACAGGGTATGGCAGAGTATTGCACAGGGTATGGCAGAGTATTGCACAGGGTATGGCAGAGTATTGCACAGGTATGGCAGAGTATTGCACAGGGTATGGCAGAGTATTGCACAGGGTATGGCAGAGTATGGCACAGGGTATGGCAGAGTATTGCACAGGGTAAGGCAGAGTATTGCACAGGGTAAGGCAGAGTATTGCACAGGGTATGGCAGAGTATTGCACAGGGTATGGCAGAGTATTGCACAGGGTATGGCAGAGTATGGCAGAGTATTGCACAGGGTATGGCAGAGTATTGCACAGGGTATGGCAGAGTATTGCACAGGGTTGCACAGGGCATGGCAGAGTATTGCACAGGGTATGGCAGAGTATTGCACAGGGTATGGCAGAGTATTGCACAGGTATGGCAGAGTATTGCACAGGGTTGCACAGGGTATGGCAGAGTATTGCACAGGGTATGGCAGAGTATTGCACAGGGTATGGCAGGGTATCCATCCATCCATGCTCAGCCATCCCTCCATACCCTGCAATACCCAGCAATACACTGCAGGCTATTGCTGTGTATTGCAGGGTATGGAGGGATGGCTGAGCATGGATGGATGGATGGATCGGTGGTGACTGCAGAGCAGGCTGTGGGCACTACAGATCCCGCCCACAGCACTGCTGCCACCGATCCCTCCCCCTCCTCTCACACTGTACCGATCGGTACAGAGAGAGGAGGAGAGAGAAACCGGCGTCATCAAATGACGCCGGTTTGCTTACATGTGATCACTCCGTCATTTGACGGAGCGATCACGTGGTAAACGGCCGCGATGAGCGGCCGTTTACCGTGATCCATGATCCGCCGGGTCCTCTGGACCCGGCGATCATGGATGTTCTCGAGTGCGCGCCCCAGGGGTCGCGCAAGAGCAGAATTCTGTGAGGCCGTTAATTAACGGCCTCCCAGAGTTAAGCAACCGCCCTGTAGCAGTTTTTCGGCTATGGGCCAGTTGTTAACTGGTTAAAAAAAAAAAAGCATCATGTGGAGGTTTGGGTGGTAGAACAGGTCAAATTTGGTAAATTGTTAGCTGTGTTCAACCTGAACCTCACCCTTACTCATGAGGTGCCATATGGCATTGTAATGCTTCACTTTGCATGTAGTGCAATTCACTCCAGGCAAATACACAGGGCATGCTGAGTGTTGTAGAATGGCATGATTAAATGTGACTTTATATAATGTAAACCATTTCTCATTAATTGTTTGTGGCTGGCTGTGCCCAGCTAACCCTTAAATTATATTAAATTATGTGCATGGGAAAAAGGGATTTCTTTACAGGTCTTAGACTGATAAAACATTCTTTAACGTTAGGTTATGTAGTTTAGAGCTATGGAAACATTTTCCAAAATTTGTTCATGGCTTGATGTGAACACCTAACCACCAAACTTCAATAAGTGCTACAGAATTGGAATGTTAGAGAGTGCAGGCTAGTATTTACTGTGATTTTATGCATTACAGGCAGCACTCATACAAACACAATACAAAACACTCACACAGGGCTCTTTTAGAATGTATAGACCAGTGTATATCAACAAAGCATAGAACTCAAGCAGAAATGCATTCCTCATCTTCCAAACTTCTTACTGTTTATGTTATGTTTCTCATGGGCCTCCCTATTCATGTGTGTGTGTGTAAAAATGCCTTAAAGCATCTTTGTTGCTTTAAAAAAAAACATTGAAAAGAAAGCTCCCTGCATAACAGGACTCTTACTAGTTACCTCCCTGGAAGGCCCTTAGTCCGATGTTCACTATCTTCAAGAATCTGCTTGATGCTGTATTTCTGCAAGTGAGTGAAGTTTGGATTCACCAACTGCTAGACAAGTAATTATTGTTTTTGTAGGGAGCCTCTTTTTCAATTATTTTGTATAGCAACAGAGTTGCTTTGATTAAAACTGAAAAATACATCGGTCACATCTTTCTGCTGCTTAGTATGCATTGCAAAAACAGCAGCAGACCCCCGACTCTATGTGTAGTTCTACTGTATGTGCCATCAAAGAATTTTCAGGCTCACTTGTGGCTCACTTCCGGCTCTTTTTTTCCCCTGTACACTCAAAATGATGACTGCTGAGGTTCCCTATGGCTTTATATGATAGTGTGCCTGTGAGCCCACCTCAGCTAATTGGCTTCGTGGGGCATAAAGAAATGATGGGGGCTTGTAGTTTATTGAAGGGGTTATGGGAAAACCAGCAATCACCAAGATAGAGTCAAAATGCTGTGGACTGCCTAAAATCTGAAACATTGAAGCTCTAGCAAAGCCCTAACTTGTGCAAATCACTTCCCTCTTCATTGGAATTTAGGACAAGTGCTCACAGTTATTTCAGATTTTGGTCATTTTTTGTGATGCATGAAAGATAGATAGATAGATAAATTGATCTTTATGTACTGCATAATTCAGTTTAATCCTGCAGGTATTATGTTCCATTAGCAAAGATTTGCTTATGGTAATGTAATGCTGCATTAAGAAGATTGGTTGTACAACTTCTGTGCTTACTACGTTACTGGGGAGACTTTAGGAAATATATTTATTAAATGTGATATAGGTATTAATATCACATACTTTAGTATGGAGGAGTTAATCAATACTCCATCTCAGTTTGAAATCAGATGGCCATTCTGCAAATTTACTTTATTATGCCACCAAGGACATTCAGTGATGAATCTACATATCTTCTTTTCTGTTATAATAATGGTGTAATAGTGATTCAAATTTTAATTTGACAAGTCATAAGCATCATGTATTTTCTTATTATATTATACCTTCTATCAAAGAAAGCATGTGCAAAAAATGTAAGTCTTCTTAGTCTTAACAGAAAATCACTTGAGAACGCAATTACTGCAACATTTTGCTTCTTGTCGGAGTCTAATCAGTATGATTGTGTGTTGCTCACACTTATAAATAGTACATGTTTGCATATAGTTAATCCTTAATAGTCACAGATGAGATAAATTGCATCTTTAATGATGAGAAATGTATAATGTATGAATATTACTACTAAAGGGGAAGATAGAAGAGCCTCAGTTTCCCAAGAAGATAGAAAAAAAAACAAAAAAAAACACGGAGAGGATGTAGTGGATTTTTGTGTACATAATAATACCTTGTAAAAACATATTTGTGTTTTTGATCTAGTCATGTATGTGCTTATCTAATGTTCCAGTAGTGTCAATCAAAAGTTCAGAGGGGAGGGTAACCAAGGGGTAGGCTAACAGACAAGGCTTGAACCACAGAATAAGCATGGTGAGAAGATGTAAGAAAATTTGTTATAAATGTTAAAATAGTACATATACAGTAAGTAATATCAACAGAATTACAATACCACAAAAAAATGTTTTACATCAATGTGGGCAGGACTTGGCACCTGCCCACACTGCCAAAAATACGAATACCTGGTTTAATGATCATGGCATTACTGTGCTTGACTGGCCTGGTGTCTCTCGGCTTCTTTTTCACAATACCCCACAGATTGTATGGGGTTTTATGCCAGGTGAGTTTGCTGGCCAGTCAAGCACAACAATACCATGATCATTAAACTAGGTATTGGTATTTTTGGCAGTGTGGGCAGGTGCCAAGTCCTGCTGGAAAATGAAATCAGCATCTCCATAAAACTGGTCAGCAGAGGGAAGCATGAAGTGCTCTAGATTTTGGACTTGATAAAACTCAGTGGACCAACACCCGCAGATGACATGGCTCCCCAAATCATCACTGACTGTGGAAACTTCACACTGGACCTCATGCAACTTGGATTCTGTGCCTCTCCACTCTTCCTCCAGACTCGTGGACCTTGATTTCCAAAGGAAATGCAAAATTTACTTTCATCTGAAAAGAGGACTTTGGACCACTGAGCAACAGTCCAGTCCCTTTTCTCTTAGTCCAGGTAAGACGCTTCTGACATTGTCTCTGGTGGGGATGAGCTTCGAGTTCGTGTCGAACTCATGTTCGACTCGAACATTGCCTGTTCGCCTGTTCATCGAACGGCGAACAATTTGGGGTGTTCGCGGCAAATTCGAAAAGCCGCGAGCACCCTGTAAAAGTCTATGGGAGAAATCTAAAGTGCTAATTTTAAAAGCCTATATGCAAGTTATTGTCATAAAAAGTGTTTGGGGACCCCGGTTCTGCCCCAGGGGACATGTATCAATGCAAAAAAAAGTTTTAAAAACGGACGTTTTTTCAGGAGCAGTGATTTTTAATAATGCTTAAAGTGAAACAATAAATATATTATATATATAAAATACCTGGGGGGTGTGTATAGTATGTAGGGATGGGCCCGGTGCTCGCTCGCTCGGCGAGCCCAGAACTATTTTGGCCGCTCGCATCACGTTCGTGTGTGGCGAGCGGCCCCGCAATGCATTGCGGCCGGCGCGGCCGACGCAGTGCATTGCTGGCTGATGATTGGCCAAGCATGCACTGTGACCCCGCATGCTTGGCCAATCACAGCCCCGGAAACTCGAAGAGCCATAATTGGCTACAGGCAGGACGCCTGTAGCCAATTACAGCTCAGGGGCTGTAGTACACGCCCCCCCCCTATAAAACGCTGCCACGCCGTCTGCGCCGGTCACATGCTGTTCCGGCGCAGATTGAGCAGGCTGATTCTGTGACACTCTGCTCGATTTAGTTAGGTAGAGAGATTCACTTACAGAAATTGAGTTAGATAGATTCAGTTACAAAGATTGATTGAGAAAGAGGGGCTTGTAGTGTGTTCGTGGCAGGCAGGCAGAGCTACTATATTTTGTTACCAGAAGCACCTATAGGACTTGTAGTGTGTTCGTGGCAGGCAGGCAGAGCTCCTATATTTTGTTACCAGAAGCACCTATAGGACTTGTAGTGTGTTCGTGGCAGGCAGGCAGAGCTCCTATATTTTGTTACCAGAAGTACCTATAGGACTTGTAGTGTGTTCGTGGCAGGCAGGCAGAGCTCCTATATTTTGTTACCAGAAGCACCTATAGGACTTGTAGTGTGTTCGTGGCAGGCAGGCAGAGCTCCTATATTTTGTTCCCAGAGGCACCTATAGGACTTGAAGTGTGTTAGTCCCATTACACACACAGAGCTATATTTTCTTCCCAGAAGCACCTATAGGACTTGAAGTGTGTTAGTCCCATCACACACACAGAGCTATATTTTCTTCCCAGAAGCACCTATAGGACTTGAAGTGTGTTAGTCCCATCACACACACAGAGCTATATTTTCTTCCCAGAAGCACCTATAGGACTTGAAGTGTGTTAGTCCCATCACACACACAGAGCTATATTTTCTTCCCAGAAGCACCTATAGGACTTGAAGTGTGTTAGTCCCATCACACACACAGAGCTATATTTTGTTCCCAGAGGCACCTATAGGACTTGAAGTGTGTTAGTCCCATTACACACACAGAGCTATATTTTCTTCCCAGAAGCACCTATAGGACTTGAAGTGTGTTAGTCCCATTACACACACAGAGCTATATTTTCTTCCCAGAAGCACCTATAGGACTTGAAGTGTGTTAGTCCCATCACACACACAGAGCTATATTTTGTTCCCAGAAGAACCTATAGGACTTGAAGTGTGTTAGTCCCATCACACACACAGAGCTATATTTTGTTCCCAGAAGCACCTATAGGACTTGAAGTGTGTTAGTCCCATTACACACACAGAGCTATATTTTGTTCCCAGAGGCACCTATAGGACTTGAAGTGTGTTAGTCCCATTACACACACAGAGCTATATTTTCTTCCCAGAAGCACCTATAGGACTTGAAGTGTGTTAGTCCCATCACACACACAGAGCTATATTTTGTTCCCAGAGGCACCTATAGGACTTGAAGTGTGTTAGTCCCATTACACACACAGAGCTATATTTTCTTCCCAGAAGCACCTATAGGACTTGAAGTGTGTTAGTCCCATTACACACACAGAGCTATATTTTCTTCCCAGAAGCACCTATAGGACTTGAAGTGTGTTAGTCCCATCACACACACAGAGCTATATTTTGTTCCCAGAAGAACCTATAGGACTTGAAGTGTGTTAGTCCCATCACACACACAGAGCTATATTTTGTTCCCAGAAGCACCTATAGGACTTGAAGTGTGTTAGTCCCATCACACACACAGAGCTATATTTTGTTCCCAGAAGCACCTATAGGACTTGAAGTGTGTTAGTCCCATCACACACACAGAGCTATATTTTGTTCCCAGAGGCACCTATAGGACTTGAAGTGTGTTAGTCCCATTACACACACAGAGCTATATTTTCTTCCCAGAAGCACCTATAGGACTTGAAGTGTGTTAGTCCCATTACACACACAGAGCTATATTTTCTTCCCAGAAGCACCTATAGGACTTGAAGTGTGTTAGTCCCATCACACACACAGAGCTATATTTTGTTCCCAGAAGAACCTATAGGACTTGAAGTGTGTTAGTCCCATCACACACACAGAGCTATATTTTGTTCCCAGAAGCACCTATAGGACTTGAAGTGTGTTAGTCCCATCACACACACAGAGCTATATTTTGTTCCCAGAAGCACCTATAGGACTTGAAGTGTGTTAGTCCCATCACACACACAGAGCTATATTTTCTTCCCAGAAGCACCTATAGGACTTGAAGTGTGTTAGTCCCATCACACACACAGAGCTATATTTTGTTCCCAGAAGCACCTATAGGACTTGAAGTGTGTTAGTCCCATCACACACACAGAGCTATATTTTGTTCCCAGAAGCACCTATAGGACTTGAAGTGTGTTAGTCCCATCACACACACAGAGCTATATTTTGTTCCCAGAAGCACCTATAGGACTTGAAGTGTGTTAGTCCCATCACACACACAGAGCTATATTTTGTTCCCAGAAGCACCTATAGGACTTGAAGTGTGTTAGTCCCATCACACACACAGAGCTATATTTTGTTCCCAGAAGCACCTATAGGACTTGAAGTGTGTTAGTCCCATCACACACACAGAGCTATATTTTCTTCCCAGAAGCACCTATAGGACTTGAAGTGTGTTAGTCCCATCACACACACAGAGCTATATTTTGTTCCCAGAGGCACCTATAGGACTTGAAGTGTGTTAGTCCCATTACACACACAGAGCTATATTTTGTTCCCAGAGGCACCTATAGGACTTGAAGTGTGTTAGTCCCATTACACACACAGAGCTATATTTTCTTCCCAGAAGCACCTATAGGACTTGAAGTGTGTTAGTCCCATTACACACACAGAGCTATATTTTGTTCCCAGAGGCACCTATAGGACTTGAAGTGTGTTAGTCCCATTACACACACAGAGCTATATTTTCTTCCCAGAAGCACCTATAGGACTTGAAGTGTGTTAGTCCCATCACACACACAGAGCTATATTTTGTTCCCAGAGGCACCTATAGGACTTGAAGTGTGTTAGTCCCATTACACACACAGAGCTATATTTTCTTCCCAGAAGCACCTATAGGACTTGAAGTGTGTTAGTCCCATCACACACACAGAGCTATATTTTCTTCCCAGAAGCACCTATAGGACTTGAAGTGTGTTAGTCCCATTACACACACAGAGCTATATTTTCTTCCAGAAGCACCTATAGGACTTGAAGTGTGTTAGTCCCATCACACAGAGATCCTATATTTTGTTCCCAGAAGCAACTATAGGACTTGAAGTGTGTTAGTCCCATCACACAGACCTTTATTTTCTTCCCAGAAGCACCTATAGGACTTGAAGTGTGTTAGTCCCATCACACAGAGCTCCTCTATTTTCTTTGCAGAAGCACCCATAGGACTTCTAGTGTGTTAGTGGCATCACACAGAGCTCCTATATATTCTTCTCAGCAGCACCCACAGGACTTCTAGTGTGTTAGTGGCATCACACAGAGCTCCTCTATTTTCTTTGCATAAGCACCCACAGGACTTCTAGTGTGTTAGTGGCATCACATAGAGCTCCTCTATTTTCTTTGCAGAAGCACCCACAGGACTTCTAGTGTGTTAGTGGCATCACACAGAGCTCCTCTATTTTCTTTGCAGAAGCACCCACAGGACTTCTAGTGTGTTAGTGGCATCACACAGAGCTCCTCTATTTTCTTTGCAGAAGCACCCACAGGACTTCTAGTGTGTTAGTGGCATCACACAGAGCTCCTCTATTTTCTTTGCAGAAGCACCCATAGGACTTCTAGTGTGTTAGTGGCATCACACAGAGCTCCTATATATTCTTCTCAGCAGCACCCACAGGACTTCTAGTGTGTTAGTGGCATCACACAGAGCTCCTCTATTTTCTTTGCATAAGCACCCACAGGACTTCTAGTGTGTTAGTGGCATCACACAGAGCTCCTCTATTTTCTTTGCATAAGCACCCACAGGACTTCTAGTGTGTTAGTGGCATCACACAGAGCTCCTCTATTTTCTTTGCAGAAGCACCCACAGGACTTCTAGTGTGTTAGTGGCATCACACAGAGCTCCTCTATTTTCTTTGCATAAGCACCCACAGGACTTCTAGTGTGTTAGTGGCATCACACAGAGCTCCTCTATTTTCTTTGCAGAAGCACCCATAGGACTTCTAGTGTGTTAGTGGCATCACACAGAGCTCCTATATTTTCTTCTCAGCAGCACCCACAGGACTACCGACTACAATGGCTGGAAGACCGCCAAGGGGAGGCAGAGCGTGCAGAGCCAAGAACACAGGGCAGGCAGGCTCTGTTTCTAGTGGACGTGGCCGTGGACGTGGACGTGGTCGTGCATCGTCATCAGCACGTGGCCATGGGACACGCGCGTCTTTGTTTTCGGCAGCTGGACATGTGGAGCCGCATCATGCTGAAGGCTTGGTAGAATGGATGACCAAGCCCTCCTCATCCTCCTCATCCTCTCTCACCCAGGCTCAGGGTACTGACAGAGCATCATCAGCCACCCCTTCCCTAGACCCACCATGTCCTCCTGAGGAGTCCCCCGAACTCTTTGAGCACAGTGTTGGGTACATGCTCCAGGAGGATGCCCAACGATTCGAAGGCTCGGATGACGATACCCAGCTTGAGGAATCTGGCAGTACAGTTCCACCAGCTGCAGCTTACTGCCAGGTTTGCTCTAGTGGTGAAGAGGGAGGGGATGATGAGGTCACTGACTCCACGTGGGTGCCTCAAGGGAGAGAGGATGAGGAGGAGGACGAGGAGGAGGAGGATGCGGCGTCACATGTCCAACGAGGCAGGATGCCCCCTGGAGGCCAGGTAGAGGCCAGCACAGCAACTGTACAACACCGCAGAGCTCCGCCTGTGCAGGGCGCTGCCTCTGCACGTTATCAGAAAAGTTCTTTGGTGTGGGCCTTTTTTGAGACGAGTGCAGCAGATCGCACCACTGCTATTTGCAATATTTGTCTCAAGCGTATCTCGCGTGGCCAAAACATCAGCCGCTTGGGCACGACAAGCATGACCAGACATATGGCGACCTGCCATGCAGCTCGTTGGCAGGCACACATAAAAGACCCACACCAAAGAACTAAGCGGACCTCTCCTTGCTCCTCCTCAGCTGGGATCTCCATCCCCACTACACCTTCAGTCCTCTCTGAAAGCTGCTCTGAGAGGACTGAAGGTGTAGAATTCGGTGTGTCACAACCAAGTACTTGCAGTACACCGACGTCCGATTGCAGCAGGCAAATTTCCCTGCCCCAGCTGCTGGACCGTAGAAAGAAGTACACTCCCAGCCATCCACATGCCCAGCGGTTGAATGCTAGCCTTGCTAAATTGCTAGCACTTCAACTGCTGCCTTTTCAGTTGGTAGACTCGGCCCCCTTCCGTGAGTTTGTTCAATGTGCGGTTCCTCAGTGGCAGGTTCCCAAACGCCACTTTTTCTCGCGGAAGGCGATTCCGTCTCTCTACCGGCATGTGGAGGGCAATGTCCATGCCTCGCTGGACAGGGCGGTCAGCGGTAAGGTGCATATTACCGCTGACCCATGGTCCAGCAGGCATGGACAGGGACGGTACCTTTCTTTCACGGCCCATTGGGTCACTCTATTGGCAGCTGGGAGGGATGCAGGACAAGGTGCAGTAGTGTTGGAGGTTGTTCCGCCACCACGCCTCCAAAACGCGACTACTGCTACTGGTTGTGACACACCTCTCTCCTCCACCCCCTCCTCTTCTTCTTCCTCCAGTGCTCTGTCCTTGGAACCAGCGGTGCTCCGTAGGCGTACAAGGGGCTACGCAAGTACGCAGGCAAAAAGATGCCATGCCGTGCTTGCGCTGGTGTGTTTGGGGGACAGGAGCCACACTGGGCCAGAGGTTCTGGCAGCTCTGCAGGGGCAGGCCGAGAGGTGGTTGACGCCACGTCAGCTTAAGCCAGGAATGGTCGTTTCTGACAATGGCACCAACCTCCTCTCCGCCCTGCGACAGGGGCAGCTCACCCATGTGCCCTGCATGGCTCACGTCCTCAACCTGGTGGTGCAGCGGTTCTTGGGCAGGTTCCCAGGCTTACAGGATGTCCTGAGGCAGGCCAGGAAAGTCTGTGTGCATTTCCGCCGATCTTATAATGCCAGTGCTCGGCTGACTGAGCTGCAAAAGGAGCTGAACCTGCCCAAGAACCGCCTAATATCTGACATGCCCACCAGGTGGAACTCAACGTTGGCCATGCTGCAGCGACTGCACACGCAGCAGAGGGCCATCAATGAGTACCTTTGCGACTACGGCACCAGGACAGGGTCAGGGGAGCTTGGTTTTTTTTCCCCACGTCAGTGGAGCATGATCAGGGATGCATGCACTGTCCTCTCACCATTTGAGGAGGCCACGAGGATGGTGAGCAGTGACAGTGCATGCATCAGTGACACTGTCCCTCTTGTCCACCTGTTGGAGCATACGCTGCGTGGGATAATGGACAGGGCACTTGAGGCAGAACAGAGGCAGGAAGAGGAGGACTTCCTTGCCTCTCAAGGCCCCCTTTATCCGGACAGTGTTCCTTCTGTCCCACCCATCACACAGGAAGAGGATGAGGAGGAGGAGGAGGAGGAGGAGGAGGAGGATTGTGTGAGCATGGAGGTGGAGCCTGGCACTCAGCATCAGCAGCAGCAGTCTTTTAGGGATGATGTACAGTCCCAACAAGCCAGTGGACTTGTACGTGGCTGGGAGGAGGTGGCTGGCGATCATGTCATCCTCAGTGACCCAGAAGACTCCGGACCGAATGCCTCAGCTAACCTACGCTGCATGGCCTCCCTGATCCTGCAAAGCCTGCGGAAGGATCCTCGTGTTCTTCGGATCAAGGAGAGGGACCATTACTGGCTGGCCACTCTCCTTGATCCGCGGTACAAGGGTAAGGTTGCGGACCTTATCTTGCCGTCGCAGAGGGAGCAGAGGATGAGACATCTCAGGGAGGCCTTGCAGAAAGGTCTGTGCAACGCGTTCCCAGAAACTGGGAGGCTACAAACTCCTGGTCCTGGGCGACGAGTTGCTGAGGCTTCGGTCAGTGGCAGAAGGAGCGGTGGGGAAGGTGGACGTCTGACCGATGCATTCAGACAATTTTTTAGTCCGCAGCCCCAAGGTATGATCGGTTCCAGCAACCATCGCCAGCGTCTGATATACATGGTGCAGGAATACCTTGGGGCAAGGTCAGACTTGGACACCTTTCCCACCGAAAATCCTCTGGCTTACTGGGTCCTGAGGATGGATCACTGGCCAGAGCTTGCACAGTATGCAATTGAGCTACTGGCCTGTCCTGCCTCCAGCGTTCTTTCCGAACGCACATTCAGTGCTGCTGGAGGATTTGTGACTGATCATAGGGTGCGCCTGTCCACCGCCTCGGTTGATCGACTGACATTCATCAAAATGAATCAGTCTTGGATCACCACCAGCTACCAGGCACCTGAGGCGGATATAACCGAATAATTTATAATGTCACATCCCTTCAAGACTGCCTATGCTGAGTGACTGTCCTGTTATGTTCACTGACTATCCTCTTCCTCCTCCTCAATGATCCATGCCACCACACCAGTGCCTAAGGCACAATTTTTCAGCCCCTGTTTAACAGGGCGTGTACTTACAATTTTTTAAAAAATGCTTCGCAACACGTGTGACTGCTGTGCTCCAAGTACAGTCTCTGTGAGGGCCGGGTTGCAGTGTTGTGGCACCAGCACCAGTGCCTAAGGCACAATTTTTCAGCCCCTGTTTAACAGGGGCGTGTACTTACAATTTTTTAAAAAAATGCTTCGCAACACGTGTGACTGCTGTGCTCCAAGTACAGTCTCTGTGAGGGCCGGGTTGCAGTGTTGTGGCACCAGCACCAGTGCCTAAGGCACAATTTTTCAGCCCCTGTTTAACAGGGGCGTGTACTTACAATTTTTTAAAAAAAATGCTTCGCAACACGTGTGACTGCTGTGCTCCAAGTACAGTATCTGTGAGGGCCGGGTTGCAGTGTTGTGGCACCAGCACCAGTGCCTAAGGCACAATTTTTCAGCCCCTGTTTAACAGGGGCGTGTACTTACAATTTTTTTAAAAAATGCTTCGCAACACGTGTGACTGCTGTGCTCCAAGTACAGTATCTGTGAGGGCCGGGTTGCAGTGTTGTGGCACCAGCACCAGTGCCTAAGGCACAATTTTTCAGCCCCTGTTTAACAGGGGCGTGTACTTACAATTTTTTAAAAAAATGCTTCGCAACACGTGTGACTGCTGTGCTCCAAGTACAGTATCTGTGAGGGCCGGGTTGCAGTGTTGTGGCACCAGCACCAGTGCCTAAGGCACAATTTTTCAGCCCCTGTTTAACAGGGGCGTGTACTTACAATTTTTTAAAAAAATGCTTCGCAACACGTGTGACTGCTGTGCTCCAAGTACAGTCTCTGTGAGGGGTTGCAGTGTTGTGGCACCAGCACCAGTGCCTAAGGCACAATTTTTCAGCCCCTGTTTAACAGGGGCGGGTAATTACAAATCTTGATCTAATAGTTCACAGCAGGGCCCATTCCTGCGCCCACCAAGAGTAACTATGAGGGCCTGCAGTCTTGTGGCAACACCGTCCACCACCACCGCCAAAGGCCCAATTTTTCTGCCCTGTTCATCAGGTGCTTGCAATTACAAATCTTGATCTAATAACTCACAGCAGGGCCCATTCCTGCGCCCACCAAGAGTAACTATGAGGGCCTACAGTCTTGTGGCAACACCGTCCACCACCACCGCCAAAGGCCCAATTTTTCTGCCCTGTTCATCAGGTGCTTGCAATTACAAATCTTGATCTAATAACTCACAGCAGGGCCCATTCCTGCGCCCACCAAGAGTAACTGTGAGAGCTTACAGTCTTGTGGCAAAACCGTCCACCACCACCACCACCACCACCACCCCCAATTTTTCTGCCCTGTTCAACAGGTGCATGCAATTACAAATCTTGATCTATTAACTCACAGCAGGGCCCATTCCTGTGCCCACCAGTCTTGTGGCTACACCAACATCTAATAGGGCAAATTTCTGCAGAGTATATACGCCAGGCCCCTACTTTCAAACATCCAACTTACAAACGACTCCTACTTGCAAATGGAAAGAGAAAACAGGAAGTGAGAGGAAATCTACCCCTAGGAAGGGAAATTCTATCCTGTTAGATTTAATTTGGGAAAAAGGTATCTCCTCTCTACTGATACTTTATCACCAATCCTTGTTTCAATTAAAACCCCACTTTTCCAAAAACATTTGTCATTGGGACGGAAAGTGAGGTGACATGTTCTGAACAGATGTGCAAAGACAGCAAATGTTACAGGGGTGATAACCCCTCCCTATGTTCTCCAAAAAGCTTAAAAATAGATTTTTTTGGGATGGAGCTACACTTCATAATGTACCTGTTCAGATTCTACTTAAGATCAAACCTAAAGCCGCAAGTGGTTTTAAATGGCTTCTTTTTTTCCTTTACAAATGTCATTTTGTGCAAGGACAGTTCTAAACACGGGAAACACATGCCACTTCACAGGCATACTTTAGACACCCCCAGGTACCATATTTAAAGGAAAATTTCACTTTTTTTTTTTTCACTTTATGCATCATTAAAATGACTGCTCCCGAAAAAACGTTAGTTTTTTAAAAGTTCTTTTTGCATTGATATATGTCCCCTGGGGCAGGACCCGGGTCCCCAAACCTGTTTTATGACATTAACATGCATATTGGCCGTTGTAATTAGCACTTTTGATTTCGAACGTTCGCGTCCATTATAACGTATAGGGTTCGAAAATTCGCGCGAACTTTCGGTCCGTTCGAAGGTTCTGGTTCGAACCGAACCCGGGGGTGTTCGGCTCATCCCTAATAGTATGCATGTAAAGGGGCGCATGTTTCCCTTGCTTAGAACTGTCCTGCACAAAGTGTCATTTTTGCAGGAAAAAGAGCTATTTAAAATCACTCGCGGCTATAATGAATTGTCGGCTTCCGTAATACAGAGAACAGTCATTGAAAGTCATTGATAAAAAAAAAAAAAGCGTGGGGTTCCCCCGAAATTCAGTTACCAGGCCCTTCAGGTCTGGTATGGATTTTAAGGGGAACTCCACACCAAATTTAAAAAAAAAATGGCGTGGGGGTCCCCCTCAAAAACCATACCAGACCCTTATCCGAGCACGCAACCTGGCAGGCCACAGGAAAAGAGGGGGGGACGAGAGAGCGCCCCCCTCCTGAACCGTACCAGGCCACATGCCCTCAACATTGGGAGGATGCTTTGGGGGTCTGTGACCCCTCAAAGCACCATGTCCCCATGTGGATGAGGAGAAGGGTCTCTTCCCCACAACCCTGGCTTATCAGAATCTGGAAGCCCCCAGATCCCGCCCCCCCCCTGTTTGAAATGGTAAGGGGTACAAAAGTACCCCTACCATTTCACAAAGAAAGTGTAAAAATTAGTTAAAAAACATACTGACACCGTTGAGAAAAGTCCTTTATTAAAAATAAAAAAAATAAAAAAAAGATTCCAGCGGTGGTAATCCATTATTGCTATCCAGCGATGGGTGATCTCTGCTCCGGGGTCCAGCGATGGCTGATCTCTTCCGACGTCCAGTGCAGCGCATCCTGTCTCCATGGAGACACTGAGGGAATCCCAGGTCTTAGCTGAGGAGGATACGGCCACTCCGTCACCTCACCCCGCCCCCCTCTGACACAACGCAAGGGAAAAGCTGGGCTTCCCCAGTGACGTACGGGTGACGTAAGGGTCCGGTATGGATTTTGAGGGGGACCCCCACGTCATTTTTTTTTTTAAATTTGGCGTGGAGTTCCCCTTAATATCCATACCAGACCTGAAGGGCCTGGTAATTGAATTTCGGGGGAACCCCACAATTTTTTTTTTTTTTTATCAATGATTTTCAATAACTGTTCTCTGTATTACGGGAGCCGACAATTCATTATAGCCGCAAGTGATTTTAAATAGCTTTTTTTTCTGCAAAAATAACACTTTGTGCAGGGACAGTTCTAAGAACAGGAAACATGCTCCCCTTTACATGCATACTATACACACCCCCCAGGTACGACATTTAAAGGAATATTACACTTTTATTGTTTCACTTTAAGCATTATTAAAATCACTGCTCCTGAAAAAACGTCCGTTTTTAAAACTTTTTTTTGCATTGATACACCCGGGTCCCCAAACACTTTTTATGACAATAACTTGCATATTAGCCTTTAAAATTAGCACTTTTGATTTTGAACGTTCGAGTCCCATAGACTTTATTAGGGTTCTAACGTTCACACAAGTTTTAGGTCTGTTCGCAGGTTCTGGTGTGAACCGAACAGGGGGGTGTTCGGCACATCCCTAGTCTCTGGTTCAGGAGTGGCTTGACACAAGGAATGAGACAGATGTAGCCCATGTCCAAGATATGTCTGTGTGTGGTGGCTCTTGGAGCACTGACACCAGTCATGGTCCACTCCTTGTAAATCTCCCCCAACTTCTTGAATGGCTTTTGCTTCACAATCCTCTCAAGGTTGCAGTTATCCCCGTTGCTTGTGCACCTTTTTCTACCACATTTTTTCCTTCCACTCAACTTTCCATTAATATGCTTGGATACAGCACTCGGTAAACAGCCAGCTTCTTTAGCAATGACCTTTTTGTGACTTATCCTCCTTGTGAAGGGTGTCAATGACTGTGTTTTGGACAGCTGTCAAGTCAGTAGTCTTCCCCATGATTGTGTAACCTACTGAACCAGACTGGGAGACCATTTAAAGGCTCAGGAAACCTTTACAGGTATTTTGAGTTAATTAGCTGATTAGAATGTGACGAGTCAGGCTCAGAGGGAGAACTCTCCATTTCTACTCCCGCAAACACCTCCAGGGGACCTAGGTCAACTTCTGTAGGTTCACACATCTGTAATATTTTATTACTATTCACATCCTGCAACACAGTATTAATCACTTCACATGGGGGTTCTCCTTTTTGGGGGAAGGCCCCTGAACCTTTGAGATTTTGAGTAAGTCCCAAAATATAGGGCAGTCTCACCCAATTAGCAAGTCATGAGGCAACCCTGGGATCACTCCAACTCTCAATGTAGCAGTTCCTGCTGATGTAGACAGGGTTACACGGGCCATTGGATAGTCTTTGACAACTCCATGTACAGAGACCACTCCAATCTTTTTCACGGGTATCAGCTTTCCCCCACAACCTGTCCGATTGGAGCAGGGTAAGCCCACTCCCCGAGTCAAGAAATGCTACAACCTCTTGTCCATTAACCTGCACCACACTTTCAGGTGGTTTATTTTAAGGACTAACTGCAACAGCAAACATAGAGCTGTGTCAAGCCATGTCACATTCCATTGGCTCTTCCCGTCTTGGACACTGGGCCGCCATACGACCCAGTTGGTGGCAGGACCAACAGCAAATCTCACGTGGTTCCTTTTCCCCCTGCCTACTTTCAGGAGGGTTTGATGTTGGGGTGCTCCTGGCAGGAGTGTCAGGCACTCCAGCATACATTCCACAGATGCCTCCTTGATCTGGCCCAGCTCTCTGGTTGAGGAGGGGTGCTTACGTAAGCTTTCTGCACAGCTGTACCGTTCGACTGCAGCAGCCATCTCAGCCATGGACTGGGGCTCCAACTGAGCCACCCATCGATGCAGCTCCTTAGGAAGACCATGCAAAAAGCAATCCAATGCAACTCCACAAACCGAGTGGTGATATCTTCTTCTCTGGTTTCAGCCAATCCTGGAACACATGCAATGGATGATACAGCTGTGCACAGGCAGGCTTAGCTCTGTCAAAGCGTCAGCCATGAACTCTGCTCACCCTTAAAGCAACAGTCACTCCCAGCCTGACTAGTATTTCTGCCTTTAGCAGTTTATAGTCCTGTGCTGCCTCTGAGGTCAAGTCACAGTACACCTCAGGAAAGGAGCCAGCACATCCACCCAGTCTTTCTCAGGCAGACCTTTCCTTGTTGCAATCCGCTCAAACATCGCCATATAAACTTCCATGTTATCTATGGTCATCATCTTTTGCATAGTCCGCTGCACAGCCCTCCATGGGTCACTCTTTACACCCAGGTCACCTTTCCACATTTCAGCCTGCTGGGTCATTGTGTCAGTGTAAACACGCTATCTGATCCATCGTTAAGCGGTTCACCTTATGCTGAGCAGCAACTGCCTGTGCATTAGCCACTGCTAATTGTTTAATCAGTTCCTCCATAGCTTTTTTCAGAAGTATTTACAGCCTGTAAAGCTTTACCCAGGACTTGGAACTGTCCTGCGCCCATCAAACTGCCCACATACTCCACCAATTGTTGGGATCTTAGGGGATAACAGGCAGCTATGAGACAGTTTAGTCAACTTAAAAGCAGCTTTATTCAGCAAAAAAATGAAAAAATAATAGACTTTGTCTTCAAGGGCAGCTAAAAACAACACAAAGTGGTCTGCTTATCAGTATAACATAGTCCTTTAAATCATGTTAGCATCCCAGCCAAACAAACATTGCAAAGTCCCAGGCCAGCTCACCCAGCAGGTCACAGTTCACTCGTGGAGACTTCCAGACAGCTTAGTCTGGTATTTTTGGCTTATCATGGGGTAATGCAGAAAATTGATGGCCCTTTAATCTTCTCTATAGTTTATTCACTCAAACTCTAGAGAACCAGTTAGAGGCACAGTATACCTAACATAGAAAACTATCTCAGGTCCTTTAGTAGAAGCTAGTATTGTTGGCAGATCCTTAATAGTAGTCTTGTTAATGGTAATTTGCCCTTTGGGAACAGTCATGTAGGTTACAGTGACTCTATGTGAGCAGTCATTATCCATTGTTAAAGGTCAAATGAAAGGCCATAAAGGAATGGGTGGACGATCTAGGCCAAATTACAGAGGAATTGTGGGAAGCAGCATTATCCACATTACAGGTAGTCTCGCTTTCTCCTACACATAGATGCACACAATTATTCATACTACATAGAACATAGCACACACCAGAGAAAATATTTAAATGGAATTATAGGGAAACCCCTAATTTCCATAAATGAACTAAGGGTCTACCGAGCCTAATTCATATGTCATGGCAATGCCCAAAACTTCACTGACACTGGCAAGAAACTATAAATACTATTAATCAAGTGTTCCAGACCAATTTGACAGAGGAACCAGGCACATGCTTATCAAGCATGTTGGATGAGAAATCTTTACCTCTAAACACCTGTGTTCCCATTGTCAGATTGTTGTTCCATGCCCATACAATAACTGCTCAAAAGTGGTAGTCCCAATAGCCCCCAAAACCTGATCAATAGAAAAATCAAGTCAATAACACTTTGGCTAAAGAGAAATTCATTTTTCAGCGCAGGAAGTGCCCAATAAAATTAAAGCAACTATGGTACAGATGGCTGGTGACACCAGGCTTAGCCCTGCCTTCCCTTCCCTGTACTACATAGGATACTTTCATAACTGGGAATCGTGTTTTTTTTTTTTTTTATAATTAAGTCTTTATTAATAATTTTATTTATACCATTTACATTTTGCTGATTACATTTCATTAGTCTGTCCCATCATTTAATACCCCCGTGGTCTGGAGATTGGCCCTTCCGGCGGCCCCCGTCCCCGGAGGGATGTGCTAGCAGAGAGAGAGGAGAAAAAAAAAAAAAAAAGACTGAAAAAGTTCAAGTTCTTTAATTCAGGTGTTGTAATACCTCTCCACTAAGTGTTGGGAGTTGTTTTTTTCCTACGTGTCCTTAGTGTCATCCCCTCTGCCGAATAAAGGTGTCTAAAATTATTCCTTATGAAAGTGTGTGTGTCCTGCAGTCTTCCCCTACCAATTCTAAGTCTCCCATCATCCCCCTCAACCTTCCCCTCCTCCCACCCTCTGTGCTCTGTGCAAGGGCTCCATCCTTGTGCTTTCTTACTCAAATGTGGTTTTCTTGAATTTGTTGTGAAAATAAAAAAAAAATAAATAAAAAAAATAAAATAAAATAAAAAATAAAAATAAGATAAATATCTTGATGAGTATATATATATATATATATATATATGCATATATATATACATATACGCCTGCACATACATGCATATATATACACACACCTACGTGTATCCCTATGTGTTTGTTTAATTAGGGGGAGGGGACTCATTCCTCCCTAAGAGTTTTTTATAAAAAAGTGCATGTCCCGATTTCCACCGTCCGTGTTCCTATCTCAAGTTTCCCTTCTCAGCCTCCCCCCATTACTTCTCCCCTCCTCCCACCCCTCCTTCCCCTACACACCACTCCATCTATGTGTTATTTTATTTTCTCCTTATACCCCTTCCTTATGTCTACCTTATCATGTGTGATTTGTCTTATATTTGTGAGATAAAAAAAAAAGGAGGAAAACCTTTAAAAGGTTTTAATCTGCTCCACATCCCAATGGTCCATGGCCGCCGATAGCGCCCCTCTCCCCCCACAACAAGCATCCATCAAGTTTGTATTCAGCTTTACCTTGTACATTACTAATTTTTAAAAACACATCGCAAAAAAGACAAGCTTATACCTTCCCCGAATAGGTTGCCCAGGCTGTGGTCTCCTCCCCGTCTTTTTACTTCAGTCCCCTTCGTTTTTCCTAGCTTGTATTTCAATTTCTATTACCTTGGCCTGTTCTTCCCATCCCTCCCAGATTGCGTCATATTTCTCTTGTTCATTTCTTGTTTTATATACCCATCTTTCTGCCTCTTGCATTTTATCCACCTCTGGGATTCGTGTTACATGGCTTATGTTAGCCATTGGCAGAGGGAAGAAACATACCCCTCAAATGCCAGCTATACAAAGCCGATGTTGCTTCTGTGCAAAATAAAGTCCACACAGGTTCTATAACATGGCTTAATATCTTTTGATGAAACTCAGGTCACATGTTTTGTTTTGTTTACACTGGAGAGATTTTTCAGACAGTGCAGGTTCTGTTGGTATTATACACATAATGATTACTCATTTTTTCAACCATATATATTGCCAACTGTTTTTCTGTGATATAACAGACTCATATATGCAGAATATGACTGAATTCCCAAGCTCTCCAGGACACTCTTTAGCACAGAGGACAGTTTTAGAAACCATCTTCCTGCTTCTTCCTGCTTCTAGATGTACTGTCAGAAGGATATGTGTATATTCATGGCTAAAGATCTAAATGTGCGCATATTACAACCCACGTACCGATACACCAGGTTTCAATTAGCATGAACCAGCATATATGTCTGACACCACTGGCACTGGCACCACTAGCACTGGTATAATTGGCATTGGTGCTGCTCTGTGCCTGACCTGGCTTGCCTTCTGATTCCATTGTATTCTGGTCTCCTGTTGTTATTTTGGTACCTCTGTTATCAGCCTGGCTTCTGACCCTATCTGGCTTTTGCTGATTTTAGCTTGTCTTGCTAATGGCTTTCTTTCTTTGGTTTCCTGCATCTTCAAATTCCTATGCTTTACCTGTATGCCTATATTCTGTACCAGATCTGATCAGCACAACCACTGCAACCCAGCAGTATCCAGGCTACCTCAGGCACCTGTGCCACTCCCCATCCAGCTACAACCTGTTACCATCTTCAGGGGGTATTAGACATGAGGTGTAAGGGAAGCCCTCTATCAACTCAGCCTCTACAAGGTACATGACGTATTAGTCCAAATTATCCAGTGTTATGTGTCCCCGGGAGTCCCTTCTCTTCAATCAGTCTATTAGATCATCCAACAGGTGGTATATTTCCACTATGTGTTCAATGTCACAGACTCTTACTGGATTCACTGACCCATATAAGAATAAATGGATCTAATAAAGCTTTGTCATCACATCATCTCCATGTCTTTTTATCTTCATATACAGTACCCTCACGCGTATTCTCAAAATTGAAACAAGAAAAATACTTATATATAAAACATATTCTTTAATATTTTTCTCACATGTGTACATGTCATCATACCAACAAAACCATAGTATCCCATGACTTCCTATTGCTTCCCTACTGCCTATATTCTTACCAAACACACACTTTATATTGCATATCACTTTAAATGAATGTGTTCTTCCAATAAACTCCCATCTACTCCTTAGATCTCCTCTCAAAGGTGTGCTTCAAAAATGAAATCTCAGTAGTGTAGAATCACCAAAACAAAGTAAATAAATTATCCATATAATTGGGTTCACATTCTATTGTGCTCCCATTGTAAACAAACCAAATCTCCCCATGCTCATACACACCAATGTTGCCCTTCCCCCAAGTGCCCAAACACCTTATCAGACTTGCCCCTGTACACAAGGTTTAGCTCATAAGGACATTACTGGATCGTGATCGGGCTCAGGTATGTATTTAGTGGGCTGGGGGGGGGGGGTATGAATACTGAAGGTTTTTTACTTTCATGCATAGAATGCATGAAGGTAAAAACTGTTAGCCTTTACAACCACTTTAAGCTCAAAATTCTCACATTGGTAGGAAGATTGACAGGTGAAATGGGCACCTCTGGTTTCCCAGCAGCTACAAATTGTCCCTTTTCGTCTGCCTCCTCTAGAACTAATTCCACTGTAGTTCTGCAAACTGGCATGAAGGAGTCAGTTGAATTATTTCAGCACAGAATCAGTAACTTGCTGCAGGAAGATGCACAAGTATTCATGTTATCCGGTATTAAGGGAAAAGAGCACCAGTAGCCTAGCGGGAAGGGACATTAGGCAGAAACATAAATTGTTAGATTACTGCTAATGAGCCATGAGGAGGGTGGGGATGAAGACGTGACATAACATACCTAGGTGTCAGAGACTGTAGAGGAAGAAAGTGAGGGAAAGGCAGAATAGCAATGAGACATGATTTTGTACAGGGACAGCTTGCAGATGATGAGAGGGAATGGTATTACCACACTAGTGCAGGTCACTGCTATCTTTAGGGATCCTCAACATAGGCTCTACCTTTTTTCACATATCTTCTGTTTACAGCACCATTGTGGTTTGCAGCTTCTGCATGCAGGGTATACTGTAAGACATGATAAATCTATCAGTCATTTGGTTTTGGTGGGAGCAGCAACTCAATGAAGCCAGTGGGCAGCAAAAAGCCTGTATTAATCCTTCCTGCAACCTGCCTGCCAACCACCTGATGTGCAATACACCAGCCCACAAAGTTGGCCATGCAGCATCAGACCATCAATGAGTATTTGTGCGAGTATGGGATGAGAACAGGCTCTGATAAGCTGCTGTCTTTTTCACCATGCCATTAGCTCCTGATTTAGGGCATGTGCAACATCTTGTCATCATTCAAGGAGGTGACCAAAACAGCGAGCAATGATGAGGTGAGGATATGCAAGACAACCCATCTAGTGTTCTTGCTGGTTAACCCACTGCATTTTGTAAAAAACAGACTCTGGATGCATAGCAACAGGAGGAAGTAGAGGACTTCCCACACTCTCAGGGCCAGCACTATTCTTTGTTTACCACCTCCATCCTTGTGAAGCAAAGCTAGTAGGAGGTAGACATGTGCACTGCCAAAAAAATTGTTCATTTTCATTTTATTCGTTTTTTTTTTTTTTTCGTTCTTCGGGTCATTCGTTATGATCGCAATTCGTAAATTTGTACATTCGTAAATTCGTTCATTCGTACATTCGTACATTCGTAAAATTGTACATTCATAAATTCGTACATTCGTAAATTTGTACATTCGTAAATTCATACATTCATAAATTTGAAAAGTCATATTCGTAAATTCGTACATTCGTAAATTAGAAAATTCGTAAATTTGGAAATTAGAAAATCCGAAAATAAGAAAATCTGAAAAAGTAGCTAACTATTAAATTAGGTATAAGTATTGTAATTTCCTTTCAAATTTGGCTGTTAGTGAACGTAACAAATACAAATTTATCCAAAGTTACGACTTATCCGAAATAACGAATGCCACATCTAAACAAATGGAAGGGAACAAATTTAATAACAAATATTAATAATAAAATGTTTTTATTATTATTATTGTTATTTATTATTATTAATTCATTATGTTCCATTCGTTTAGATACGGCATTCGTTATTTCGGATAATTAGTAACTTGGGATAAATTTGTATTTGTTACGTTCACTAACAGACAAATTTGAAAGGAAATTACAATACCTATAATTTAATAGTTAAGTTATTATTAGGTAATTATTATTTCTGATTTCTGAATTTCCGAATTAACGAATTAATGAATGTACGAATTTCCGAATGTACAAATGTACGAATTTCCGAATGTACAAATGTACGAATTTACGAATGTACGAATTTACGAATGTGATAATGTATGAATTTTACGAATGTACGAATTTACACATTTTTTTATATTCAAATTTACGAATATTCGGAAAAATTAGTTAACCGGGTTTTCGTTAATTCGGATATTTACGAATGAACGAATTTGTCGAAATTCATTAAAAAACTAATTCGGAACGAAACGAATTGCATATGTCTAGTAGGAGATTTGATTGCTCCCTCCTGTAGTAGGTGGCTGGGGAGGCTCATAAATAGTATGGGCTCTGGGGCAGCAAGGTATTTATGCTGCATGTATTCCACCAGCTTGGGTGGAGGTTGGAGGCTCCCCCAGCAGGCACTTCTACTGATTCAAGCTGACAGTCATCAAGGTCCCAGCTGTGGTAGTGCTGAGGGGCCTACACCTGAATCATCTCTAACACCCTGAGATTTCACCTGATGGATCTGGTCTGAACAATTTCACTGAAAGGGACCTGGAGGAAGCTAGGAGTGTGCAACTGCTATATGGCCTCAGGAATATTTACTGTAATACAAGATCCTAGTGGTTGTGTACTATAGGGATATCAGTGCCTGTGTAGCTTTTTCATGGGGACTTTTCATCTAGGCTCCTTGTTTCTGGCCTCCCCGTTGTCTCTTGTAAGGGAACTGTATACTGAAGCTGAGCAGATTAATTGTCTCTTAGTTCAGAGAAGATTGTCCTCTTACTCTTGCGTCTTGTAGTCTGGAGTATCCCATATCCTGCCCCCTTTCCCACTGTTCAAGTTAACAATAATAAATCACTAAAAAGACATTCCCCATGACTGCTTTCTTGTGTCATTGTGCCTGGAACTGATGTTCAGGTGTGCTGGCAGCCTATGGGATGGTGGGAAAGAATCCTAGTCATTATTATTACTGGTGTCATTATCATCATCAATCAGCAGCCCAGGTTGTGCTACCCCCGAATTAAGCATTGCCAAATTATCTGCAGCTGGTGCTTTCCCCACCCTGCATCTGCACATACAAAAAGGGGCAGGGATACTTGTGACTTTGTCCTAATATGGCCACACAATATTCATTTTCATAACAGCCTAACAATATTGTTTTCTGCCTAAAAGCAGTAAGAGACATTAATCATTAGACATTTTGTTGAACATCTTACTGTCAATTTTAAACATGTTCTGGAACAATGGATGCAAATGTTGTTTGTTAAAAGCTGGTCAACTGTAAGCTTTCAAAATGTACTGCAATCATTTAATCGCATTTCTTTTCATGATGTTAAAATACCTTTAAATGTTGTTGTGTACATTTCACAATTTTCAGGCAGATTATGATTTAAATGCGAAGGAAGAACTCTTCCACAACATTTAAAATATTTTTCAACATAGCATCGAGCTGGCACCAACACAACAGAGCTTAGACAATATTTGGTCAAAATATGTCTATAAACAGAAAACATTCAAATTACACAGGAGCTTCAAGCCATGAATTATTCCAGTGTTGTATGAGCAGATGGTTTATATATAAGGAGCTGGAACTATTCCCAGTTTAAGGGATTCCAAATGAAGATTTTAGGACATGCTAAAAATGACAACGTACACACACATATAAAAAAAAAAATCAGTGTATACTTGTAACCACAGTGATATTAATCATTAATCAAACGCTGAGTGACAAAACACGAGATTTTAAAGAATATAAGAAACTCCAATCATGAAAATATATTGATAAACCCAAATGGAGAAAAACATCTGTAAATGGTCACCACATGACTAAATATACTGAATTGGCTGTAGATTTTTCCACACATCCTTAAAGATGCTCTCACAGACAAAAATCCTTCTGGCACCTGCCAATTGCTAAATTGAAAATCCAGGTGAGAATTGATAACGTTACTACAGTTAATGTGTAACTGAATTTTGTAGCACTACCTAACCTTTTTAAAATGAAAGGCTGTTTAAAGCTGACCCTCTTTTAAAAGAAGCAATTTCTGTCAGTATAATCTTAACTAACCACTACAGGTGAGAAAAAATGATTTAGTGTGTTCATTATCCTATCTAGATTGTAGAAAAAAATATCTAAAGTGTTCATATTTGGTACACGTAGTATTACCAGCAGGGCGATGTGGTGTCATATGAGGTGGGGGGCACCATAAGGAGATTGGGTTGATGGGATTTGTGTTGAAAAGGGGAATTTGGGGAATTTGGGGAGTGGCAGAGGGTAAAAATTGTTCTAGGAGGGGAAAATGGCTAGGAGTGGGGATTTGGGGAGATTTATGTTGGGAGGGGGAAGAGGATTTGTGCTAGGAGGGGGGATTTAGGGGGCTTGTGCAAGAAAAGGTGATATGGTAGAGAAGGGAAAAGATTTGTTATAGAAGGGGACAATTTTTGGTGGGGGGGGGGGGATTTGTGCTAGGATGTGGGATTTGGGAGGGTAACTTGTGCTGGGAGGGGAGATTTGGAGTGGGGGGGGGGGGGCTGTGCTCAAAGGGCATATTGGAGTGGTAGAGGATTTGTGTTAGGAGGGGGATTTGTTTTGGGGGAGGGGATTTGAACTGGGGGCATACAGGGAAAGAGAGGATTTGAACTGTAGGGGATATGGGGGCAAAAAAGAATTGAACTGGGAGGGGGAATTTCAGCAGGGGGCAGATTTCTACAGGGAGGAGGGGGAATTAACGCTTAAGATGCAATTATACAATGCAGATTATTGCTCAATTTGTTTTTGGAGGGGGGGTGGCACAATTTAACATGTTCCTGGGCTCTAGATGACCTTGTCCCTGCACTGACTACCAGCCCTACCCAGTTCTCTTCTGTTAATTACAGAACACATCCCCCTTCTTATGAAGATAAGGAGTGGGTGGGTATTCTGCAGTTCGAATCAGGAACATGCCTAGTGTGACAATGCTGATCCTCCATAGATACAGCACAGTAAATGAGTGTTGTCATCCCAGGACAGGAGTGGATTACTGGCTGGACAAATGGATGAAAATAAAGGAAAAAGGACCTAAAACAAAATCATTGCAGCCACAACAATGAAGGACAGACTAAGGTGCAATATATTCAAATTTTTTTTCTTGTTTTTTTTAATACACATTGAGCAGTTCACAGCATTTATATCCTGGTTTTCCAGGCTTTCGTTCTATCCTCCCTGGATTTTTTTGCATTTTACCACTGGCAAGTAGGTTTGGGCCATCAGACATAAAACCATATAAAAGTAGAAGCAAGTGTTTGCCATTTCCGCTGTCAAGTAGCTGTATGCTTTTTGGAATGATTTTTCTTGCATTAGGGAAGTGTGCATCAGGCCTCCTGAAGTGAGATTCATATTAGTTCAGTTGATCTATGACAATATCACTAACCTTGCTTCAAATTACCAATCAAATTATTCTCTTTGTTCCTCCCAAGATCTCCAGCTTCCAGCTCCCTTGTCACCTCCTCCCATGCTCGTCTCCAAGACTTTTCTCCCATCCTCTGGAACCCCCCTACCCCAATCATCCCCACAGTTATTAACTTTTGTATCTCTTGACCCTTCTTCTTAGATTGTAAGCTCTAATGATCAGGGCCTCCTGATTCCTCCTGTATTAAATTGTATTGCAATTGTACTGTCTGCCCTTATGTTGTAAAGTTCTGCATAAACTGTTGGCGCTATATAAATCCTGTACAATAATAATAATAAAAAGTGGATGTTCCACATATTGCACATTGCACTGAAAGTGCACTTGGAAGTGCTTTTTGCAGTAGATCCGAGGGGGGCATACAAGGAAAATAAAAAACAGCATTTTAGCTTGCACATGATTGTATAATAAAAACAGCAGAGCTTCCCCTCATTTCAGATCCACCCCTCAGATTTACAGCAATTGCACTTCCAAGTGCACTTTCAGTGCAATTTCAAGTGCACTTTGCACTTGTAGTTTGCACTTGTAGTGCAAAGTGGATTTGCCTTTCGTAAACAACCCCCTATGTCTTTCTATAAAGAATTACAGTGGGTTCAGTGGGTTAAATTACATGGTTTCCCCAATCCCCTCATTGATGTAATTTTCCTTTCTTGACTTGAAGAACAATACTCAAGCTCTAATATTGATTAACAGGAATATGAATAATAATTTATCTACTGAGTTTGTACTTAAAGTGCCAGTGCTGCAATGAACATCAAGGTGTGCAAAATAACACAAATAAAAATAACATTCTTACGTCTTATCACAATCCAACATTAAAATAATACCCCTACTGGGCATTGTAGCCAAAAACGCCAGTGTTGCAAATAATGCAAAATTGAGCAAAAATGTGCAAATAAGCAGAAATAAATTAAACATTAATCAATACAGTAATACATTGAAAAAACAATCCCATTTAGTAAATCGATTTTCATATAATAGTGTCCAATAAAGAACAAAATCAGCGTGTCCGGTGATATCGGTTGTGCAAATGTCATCAAATTCCTCAGTGATGTGATCACTCTCCCTTGTACCTCAATCCACACGGTGTGTGCTAGCAGCTCACCTCATTCCCTAGACCAGAAGGTCTAAACGCATTTAGGGTGTAAGCAATTCCTCTCAATGGGTGGCTATATCATATACTGTAGGTTCGTCCAATTGGCAATGCAGTGGTTTATGGGTCTGGCCACACTCTCTCCCACTATCCACTCTCCTCTCCTCTATTCCAGTGGGTGATATGGTTATACAAGAAATAAAATCCTCATTGTGTAGTATTCAGATTAAAATTTGTTATATAAAAACGTAGTAACTCCCATTTAAAATCGATTACAACAGCATCTGAAACCATGAACTTCCGTGATCGGATGAAATAAAAGTGACATACCCGACTCCTTCCCGACTAGTTGTGTCACAGCCCACGTGATTTCATCAGGTTAGCAAAGATAGTCAGTTTTAGGGTTTGTAAGTGATCATAGGTAAGAGTGGGGAATAGAACTTAAGGGTAATTTAATAGTTTGATAGAGAACTTTTTTCTTGTTTATCCTTTGTGTGGTTCAACAATCCTAAACATGGTAGAATCAAGTTGAGCTTTACCTAAAATTTCATAGGTCACAATGCATATTTTTTTTCCTTGACGTTTTTAGCCAACAATTTCCTATTAGTTAACTATTAGTTAACTTTTTTTGTTTAAATGCTAAATGCAAAAATTACAACTGTATATATTTTAACTACCAGGCCACAGAGACAAAACATGCATACATTTAAAACTGATTATGCTGTGAGATTAAAGGACTCATGTGTAAGAAGAAGAAGAAGAAGAAGAAGATTTATCACTATTCAGAAATGTGCATTTCTTCTGCTATATTTTATATGGACAGTACAATGGTTTAGTTGTTAGCATTTTGGCTGTGCAGCAGTAGAGTCCTTGGTTTGAATCCTAACCATGCCACTGTAGATTACATGTTCTCCCTGTGCGTGCATGGGTTTGCTCCCATACTCCAAGACCGGCCAGTAGGTTAATTAGTATTTGTCTAAACTGGACATGTGCATGTGAGGTAGGGAACTTAGATTGTAAGCACCTTGAGGGAAAGGACTGAGGTGAACATACAATATGTAAAGCACTGTGTATTTTGTTGGTGCTATATAAATAGCTATAATAATAAATGAGCCGCTAACTAAATCGGATACATTCTATAATGCACTGGCCTTTACCAGGGACCCTACTTACTAATTTTCATAATCAATACTAATACTTTTCGCTCTCATACAATGTAGCTTAATTACTCAATTAGTTACCCTGGAAGATTTACCTTACTTCATTACTCAAGGATGCCATATATAGGACTAACAGAACTAATGACAAATATCCAACTTACAATAGATTGCTTTTTTTTCATTCTCTTCTAGTTTTATGTTGTGTGCTTACTTGAAAATGTCAGCTTTCTTTCAGTCACTTTATATGCAGTCATTCATGTTCAAGTAAGAAGACCAACAATTTACAGAAAAAATGTAATCTTCCTACCTAAGCCAAAGCAGAACTAAACCCACTGATTTAACAGTTTTAAAAAGGAATGTAGCTGTCACATTGATTGTACTCTCAACCAAACTGTCAAACCATCCAATGTTTGCTGTCTTAAAGAGGAAGTAAAGCCTCCTCACAAAAAAAAAAAACGGAACCTGCAAGGCAAAGGCATAGCATACTAGCTCATTATGAATAACTTACCTGAGAACGAAGCCCCCGAAGCGGTCCTCATCCACGACCTTCTCCGGCGCCATCAATACCGGAGTGACTTCCGGGTCTCGCCGCTCCAGCGCTGTGATTCGATGGAGCGGCGATGACGACGTTCCCGCGCATGCGCAGGAAAGCGGCATATCGCCGTGAACTTGGCATGCGCAGTGCGCCTGTAGACAGCGATGCCTCTTTTTTTCTAAATATCTCCTAAACCATGTAGGTTTAGGAGATATTTATTGGACCTACAGGTAAGCCTTAATCTAGGCTTACCTGTAGGCCAAAGTGGTTTGTAAGGGTTTACAACCACTTTAATGGATCACATGTGCAGCATCATAGCAGTTGATCAAACAGAGGCCAAGATGGCAGCTTCCTTAGCTGCAAAGGATAGGAGGGTTTAGTACCGCTTTAATACCTGTCAGCTCATGTAGCTCAGCTTACCTCATGGAATGTCAATCCAACTTCTATAACTCAGGTTATTTTAATCTGATACATCTAACACTCCTCCTTCTTTTATGTGGGTTCACTTCTTCACATAAATGTTGCATTAATAATAAATAAACCTATTCTTTTAGTTTCAGAATTGCAGAAAAATTTTACATTTCAAATTCTATTTTCCTGGTTAGGCCCCTTAATACGGATGCAATGGACAGAAGGGACAGAACGTCTGTCTTTTTTACCCAGATGACAGCAATGCATTCCTATAGAAGTTGTCCGTTAACATCAGTTTTTTTTGTATGCTTCTGATCAGGTCTGCATTTCTGTTCTGTTTAAAAAATTGAAGCAGAAGAAGAGCTCATGTAAACGGATGAAAAATGTTTAGCAAAAACATGACTGAACTGAACATGACTGAATGGATAAAAGTGGCCTAAACCTGTTTTTTATAAATCAAATGTATTTCCGACATTGACAGGCAGACATTGTGAATGGTATTAATATTAAAATTGTTATAATACCATTCACAATATCTGTCTGTCAATGTCAGAAATACATTTGATTTATGAAAGATTAAAATTGTTATAGGGGAATGGCCTGCTCCCATTCCTCTCTTTTCCTTTTTGCTTGCTTGTTATTTAGATGGCCCAGGAGAATTAAGAGTACATGCTGCGGTATAGATTTATAGTTTTTTTTTTTTTTTGTATTTAAGTGCATGGTAGAGGATAGATCCATTCAGGTACCTATATGTATTTTTTATGTATTTACGTGTATTTTGAGAATGTTTCTGTATTTGTATGAATGACTTGCAGACTGTTCTGCAAAGTATGTAAGATTTTTTATCTGTAAAAACTTAATAAAAATATTAAAATGAAAGATAAAAAAAAAAAAAAGATTAAAATTGTTAATTGTGTAACAGATCTTTAGACAGTAGAAAGTATTCAGTCATGTTTGCTACCTGTTGCAATTTACCCACAATCAGGGCTTTTTTTCCTCAGAAAATAGGTGCAGGAACTCACCCTCCCTGCCCTAATGCCCGGCCACAACCACACCCAAACCCCAACCACACCCAAACTTCACCCCCAAGACACACCTTCCATAGAGGAGAGAAGTACAGTGGCACCAAATAACAGTAATAAGTGAGGCCTTAGAACTGCGCCTGTAAACTGCCTCTTCTGCAGCCCCAGTGTGAAAGCCAGAGTGCTTTCACGCTGGGGCAGTGCGCTTGCAGGACAGGAAAAAAAGTCCTGCAAACAGCATCTTTGGGGCGATGGGAGAGCGATGTATACACCGCTCCTCCACCGCCCCTGTCCATTGAAATGAATGGGCACCAGTTTCAAAGCGCCTTAAAAGTGCTTTGAAAGCAGCGATAAGAGGGCACTTTTAACCCCTTTTTGACCCCTTCTGGGGGGTTAAAAGCGCCCCGCTAGTGGCGCCAAAGCATCGCTTTAACAACAATAAAGCGCCGCTAGTTTTAGCACTTTCCCACTAACACCCACACCATCCCAGTGTGAAAGGGGTCTTACTGTTACCCAGCAAATTTTCCCTGGTCTTCCCCCTCAAGTATCCCCCCAAAAGTAACCATCAAATCCTCACTTCTGCTTATCTCTTTGCTCTTTGCTTACCTCTGTGTCCCCCATCCACACCTAACCTCTGCAACCCTCATCCACAGCTCACCTCTTCTTTCCCTGTCCACAGCTCCACTCTGCACCCCTATCCACAACTCACCTTTGGCCCCCCCATGCACCCCTCTAACTACAGCTCACCCCAATCCACAGCTCTCACCTTTGCCACCCACCTCTGCACCCCCAGCTTCCCCTACAGCTCTCACCTCTACACAACCTCCCTCACCCTCCACAGCTCTCATTTTACACAACCTTCCTTCTGCCCTCTGCAGCTCTTACCTTAAGGCCCCTTTCACACTGGGGCGTTTTTCATGCGGTGCAGCGCTAAAAATAGTGCCTGTTCACCGCATGAAAAAAATCCTGCCCCTTTAACTCCAGTGTGAAAGCCGGCGGGCTTTCACACTGGAGCGGTGCGCTAGCAGGATGACAAAAAAAGTCCTGCTAGCAGCATCTTTGGAGCGGGATAGGAGCGGTGTGTTCACCGCTCCTATACCGCTCCTTCCCATTGATTACAATGGGAGACCGCCGTAAAACCGCGGCAATACCGCGGTTACCGCGGCAATACCGCGGCTACGGCGGCGCTCTGCGGGGGGTGTTTAACCCTTTTTTTCGGCCGCTCGCGGGGGGTAAAACCGCACCGCGAGCGGCCGTAAACCGCGGTGAAAACGACGGTAAAGCAGCGCTAAATATACCGCTGCTTTACCGTCACCGCGGCTCACCGCCCCAGTGTGAAAGGGGCCTAATAGAAAAATAAAAAAACAGCATTTTTGCTTGCACATGATTGAATGATGGCAGTCCATACTTCTGCTCATTTACTTACTGGAGCAACTGAACTTGCAGAGAGCACAGTCTTTTTGTCTTTAGTAAATCAACCCCTATGACTCTGGACAAAGAGAATTATTGGTTCCATAGGGAAAATCATATTTTAGTTATTAGTAAAAGTATGCATGTTGGCAGATTTTACACACTTTTCACCAGGACCCACCTTTCACAGGGCTGACTCAGGTCTACCAACCCAGCCACACTCACAGTCCACAGCCCTCACAGAACTTTGCTTCTGCCACCACACCCATGTATGGCGTGTCTTAGACATGGTGCACTCTAAACACACACTCACCATACTCCTGGTCACCCTTAACAATGACTCTCCGATGGCTGGGGACACTTCTTGCATCAGGTTTGAAGCCTTCCATGTGGTTACAGAATAGAACTTCTACTCCTCTTTCATCCACCAGCCCCTAACCCAATCAGTATGGACTAAGTTACTCTATGGGGATCCTATCTCCCAAAGTGTGTTTCTTCAATGAATGCACCAGTCTAGCAGTAGCTTAAACAAGGGTGCTGCCCCACTTTACATCACCAAAAGAACCAGGTATCCACTTCACACAATTCAAGCAGCCATAGGCTCAGTACAAGTCAATTTTATTGAGGTAGTTTAAAGTCACATTTGTTTCATTTGCATTCTCCTTTACCCCCCAAAAAGTCCTCTTTATGTGGCGGTGTAAATCCAGTTCCTAGTAGCAGGGGTGCCCATCATAAGGTTGCAAAGAAATAATTTCAAGTCCTTATCCTATCCCTCTGATCAGGCTCTGTCCTTCCTATCAGCCAGCAGGATCTGCCCTGAGCGAGTCTCCACCCACAATATAGTAGGATGCTGCCAGAAAGATTGTCAAGTCACCTCACTTCCTGGAAGGCTTTCAAGTAGAAACCTTCCGAAACAAATTAAACCCTGTCTAAATGCATACCTAAATATAGTTATTTATGGAAATAATGCAAGCTAGGATGTGTCTAACACAGAAAACAACTCACTAAAACATTAGGACATGATGGCACACCTATTTATTGACACAATATAGTTTTCTTTATATGAAAAATTGTATATAGCACTGACCAACTCAATTACATGGTATACATAGTAGTTCAAACACTATCCTTTTACAGCTGTGATTTTAATCTATGTGATACAGATCATACAGAGAAAAATATCTGTTATTAAGGTCAGTGACTGCACTAGCTACATAAAGTGCATATTAGTTATTATGCCTATCTTTTCTTGCTTGCTGATCATTGCCTTAACCCTCTAACAGAAAAGGCTTGTGACGAATATGTAGTAAAAATAATCAGACTCACTATGTACATTTTTTGAGGTCATACAGAATAAAAATAAAACATGTTTAACAAATCACAGTATATAACAATATTATATACTTGCAGACAGTCAATAATGTAAGGCTAATGTATGATTGGTATAGCCAATGTATGATTGGTATATACCAGTGATCTCCAAACGATGGCCCTGGGGCCAGATGCGGCCCTTTGCATGCCTTAATCTGGCTCTTGAGGCATTATTCTTGCCACTGACACCAACAATGGGGCATAATTCCTTCTACTGACACCAATGATGGAACACTATTCCTCCCACTGATACCAATGATGGGGCACTATTCCTCCCACTGGCACCAATGATGGGGCACTATTAATCCACTGACACCAATGATGGTGACTCAGCCGGGATGGTGAAGAGTCAGTCGGGAGGACTGGTGTGAGAGTTAGCCTGGAGGGCTAGTGGAAGGGGCAGCTGCTCTCTGATCCAATAGAAGTTCAATGTGGCCTGCAAACTAACAGGAAGGCATTGATTAAGAGTCTGCCTTGTGTCTTAGGATGTGCCTTGTGTAGGCTGTAGAACTACAGGTAGCAAGTAGTAGTTTTTTTTTTGTTTGTTGTAGGCTTTTGTGGGACTACAAGCTAGCTTGCAAGCGAAACCTTTGAATAGCCTTATCTGTTTATCTGTATTGCAGTGTAACCAAAACAGGTTTTACAGCTCCAGTATAGAGGGCTTGCTAATTAGCATATCAATGGAGGCCATCGAGCTATTCATGGCTAAACATGGGGCTATTAGATTTCAATCTACACAAGAAGGTGGGTTGACACAACACTTTAATGAACTTTTGACACAATGTAATACACATAACAGCCTTATAAGTAATAAATCAAAAAAAGGCAGAAAACAGAGGGTAGCAAATTTGATAGGCATGCTTCTTAAGATGAAACATATTTCTGAACAGAAAGAATCAGAATGGATAGATGAAAGAAAGCAATTCATGCAGCAGCTACAAAATATAACAAAAGATATATTAATTAGGGTTGAAAATGCAGATGCACAAGCGCATAGGCATACTGAACAATTAGTGACGGAAAAAGGCGAATTGGAACAGAGATTACATGAATTAGGGAAAACGTGTGAGTTAAGAGAAGGTTGCATCGTTTTTTTGAATAGGAGGGAGGCTGAGAATTTGCAGGTTATTACAATGCTTAAGGAGGAATTACAGGGTGCACAGGCAGCCATAATGGATTTATCCTCCAAACATACAAAAGCCGAAGATGCAATGGTGGAGGTACCCTCCGCACATGCTCAGTGTGCAAAAATACAAGTGGAACATAAAGAAAACCCGTATGCCATTGTTGCTGCAAATCATATTACTATGATGGGAATCAATGTTGGAGACGTAAATACAAACGTGATAACTGCGCTTGAAATTGATTCAGGAGTTGAAATGGAAACTTCTGATGACTCCTCAGACGATGAAAGTGTAAAGTCTGTTCATTCCAATCACAGTAATATTATCCAGCAATGTGAATTTCCAGCACAAGATGTTAAAAAAAGGGCCTATGCAGGGGAACCAGAGCTAAAATGTTGTTTGTGTAAAAGGGGAGGTCACATCGCAAAGTATTGTTGGGCGAATAACGATATCAAAAAAGGATCATACCTGAAAACGACCCCAAGGCAGTATGAATGTTATTCGGCCAGGTGGGGTAGCAATCCAAAGCATGGAGCCCATAGTAAGCAAACCCAATTCCCCGTTAAGACCCAATTACGGAGTCTACAAACTGAAAAGCAATATGTAGGACAGTTGCATAAAATCAAAATGGAAGTAGCCGCATGGTTATTCAAACATAGCACTGGGGGAAGCAATGCTAGCAGCACTTAGTCAGCTGCAAGTATGTTAAAAATACTCTGATCAAACTTTCCTTCCTATGAATAAGGTTTTAAGTATTTTTGTAATTTTTTTTATAAGGTTTAATGTTTTATTAATTTTATGAATTTTTTATTAGTTTTTTTTTTTAATTTTCTTTATTATTCATTTTTTATTTTTTTTCATTAATTTTTTAAAAAAAAATTTAATTTTTCATTTTTAATGTTTTTATTTTTTATTTTATTTTTTTTATTATGAATTATTTTTTTCATATTTTTTTTTCATATTTTGTTTTTTTTTTATTATTTTTTTTTCAATTTTTCACTTTTCAATTTTTTTTTATTAATTTTTGTTTTAGTTTTAATGTTTGTAATTTTTTTTTTTTTTTAGTTGTTTATACTACAACTCTGGCTTGTAGGTGTTCCCCTAGCAGTACAATTAATGGGAAGAGGCTTGGGGCACTTAAAGTCAATTGTCTTTGTGTTCCTTTTCCAGAAATCAGGGAAGAGAACAGGTTTGGATACTAAACATTTGTGTTTTGTTTGCAGGTCCGTCAAAGTGAGACCAACACGGGGGTTAGGTTATTGTAAATGCATAAACGATTATCACATGGTACCATGAGCTCATTAATTAGTAATTGTTTGCAAACAATGAAAACATTTAAACAATAATCTGACATTAATGCACTAAAGAGTTACAAATGAGGTAGCAAATGTTGTGATGAAGTTACAAATGTTGTGTTTGTGTTGGTTTTCCCATTAACTAATTATCTTTCAGATCAAAAGAGCATGCACTCTTCTCCACGGATGTCTTTAACTAAAAGTTGAGTGTTTGTCATTGTTTTGTGGTGGTTGTCTTGTCATGTTGTTCTTGAGTGATAATGGCCAGACTTTTAATTTTTAATTTTTTTTTTATTTTTTTGGGGTATTGGTTTAGTCATCTATTTTAGTGTTAATTTATTTTTATTTTTTGTTCAGGTGGGACATCACTATGTTTAGCCCACCTGAAAGGGGGGTAATGGACGATGCCCTCAGGTAGCAGCTGGATACTTTTTGTTTAAGACAAAGTTGGTAGAAAACCAGTCTAGCCGCGGGAGGTTTTTCTTTTACTAAAAGGTTTAGCCTTTGTCCACCTGAAAGGGGAATTAGTGCATAGATCGTAAGATAAAGATAAATGCATTGGTTGTTTTTCTTTTTGCGTTTTTAAATTGAGCATTTTTGAGAAACAACAGTGACGTTCGTTTTTTAAATTTTTGATCATACCATGGGGATTCATTTTAGAGTGGAGTCTGCCTAAAGAGGTCATGGTTGTTTTGATAGTTTGGTCAAGTTGAAGAAGCCAGGAATACTAAGTTCCTGGGTTCCAAGGAGGGAAATAGGAGTAAATATGGTAAGCGAGCAGATATTATGGATAAGAATTTGATTCTGCTCTTGTTTTTCAATTCCAGAATCCTGGTGGAGCGAGATTGGAAAGGTTCTGGAAAATGGATGACAGATGATCATCTGGTTGGCAGTTTGTCTGTGCCATACCACGCCCCAAATTTATTCTACTGAATATCAGGAGAGATGGGACAAACAAAAAGATTCACTTTAACACTTTTTCTTTTCCTATGGACGATCTGGTGCTGAATCTGAAAGACTGTGCCTATCAATAAGACTTGAAACATTTTTTTTGCTAGACTCTCTCCTGATGAATGCAAACGTGTTATTAATATACATACAATGGGTTGGAGGTTGGGGAAGGAATATAACACATCCAATCCATCAGAACATGGAAATGTAAAATATATATTTTTTTTTGTTGGAGGGAGGAGTTGAAAGAAGGAAAGTTGTCTAATGTATGACATGTATTGACGTAACGGAATTTATATGGTGCAGGTACCCAGGAGGCGGGCACCTATGCATAATAAGGTGTCTGTTGGCCAGACTAGAGGGTGCCAGGTGACACATCAATGGGGTGAACATTTCCTTGTATGGGGGAGATACACCTGGTTGAGGTCTCACCTGAGAAGTTGAAACCCTGCACAGGGAATGTCAGTGAATACACACAGGAGCATGCTCCGATAGATAAAGGAAACAAACGCTGACTACCAGGGTACAATATGCCTTCACCACATGGTGCTGCAACATCTCACAGTGGTTGATAAAACCTATTACCCTATATTTGCTGAGTATACGCTGAATCAAGTGCTGTCATCGTACCAGTGACTTACTCCCAGAGATGTGCGGACACAGAATAAGGTGCATGCAGGATGCTTATCTCTGAGGAGTAACCACAAGAGGAGGCATGTATTCAGCACTATATTGGGGGAATAGGAGCTGGGATGGGTGTTGGTAATGGAGTAGACATCGGTATCCTGAGGAACAAACTCTCAGCCATAGCTTGAGCGGGACTTTGTTACTCAGAGAGATTGGTGGCATCCTTAATAACATTCACAAAATACCCAGGGTAAATTAGCTCCAGATTTGGTGAACCATGTTGAGAGGTTGGTGGAGGGTGTGAGGGTACAGGATAGAAATCGGTCATGGGCTCTGGCGTACACGCAGTGGCGGGCGGAAGTGTCAACCAGCATCAAGCTGATTGGGCAATCTCTGTTTAAAGGGCAGTGGCCTGATGAGTTAGCATCACCGCTCAGTAAAACTCTGCCACAACACGTCGCTTACACTAATCCAAAATGGTGGTCAAATGCCTGGATGGGCTGTACCAGTTTGGATTGTGAAAGGTGTTAGGTTGTATGATCCCATACACAGAAGTGCGGACTTGGTCTGTATATTTGGTGGCATCAATGGGCTTTAGACATGTGCGATTCGTTTCGTACGAATTCGTAATTCGTACGAATTTTTCGCAATTCGTACGAATTTACGAATCTGTAGTACGAATTTACGAATCTGTAGTACGAAATTTTTTTTTTACGAATTCCGTACGGAATACGAAATTCCGTTTACGAATTTCGTCGCCGAATGATTCGAATGAATTCGAATGAATTCGAATGGATTCAAATGAATTCGAATGACAAAGTGTCATTTTTGCAGGAAAAATTCCGTTTACGAATTTCAGCTCCAAATTATTCGAATCCAACTACCAATATCAAATTTCAACTAATTCAAACGAAATTATTATAGCAGATATAACGAATGAATTCGAATGCATTCGAATGAATTCGAATGACAAAGTGTCATTTTTGCAGAAAAAAAAAGCTATTTAAAAAACAGTCATTCATTGATATAAAAAAAAAAAAAGCGTAGGGGTCCCCCCAAATTCAATAACCAGGCCCTTCAGGTCTGGTATGGATATTAAGGGGCACCCCAGCCAAAAACAAAAAAAAAATGGCGTGGGGTCCCCCCCAAATATCCATACCAGACCCTTCAGGTCTGGGATGGATTTTAAGGGGAACCCCGGCCAAAAAAAAAAAAAAAATGGTGTGGGGGTCCCCCTCAAAATCCATACCAGACCCTTTATCCGAGCACGCAACCTGGCAGGCCGCAGGAAAGGAGGGGAGGACGAGAGCGGCCCCCCCTCCCGCCTGAACCGTACCAGGCCACATGCCCTCAACATTGGGAGGGTGCTTTGGGGTCCCCCCCAAAGCACCTTGTCCCCATGTTGATGAGGACAAGGGCCTCATCCCCACAACCCTGGCCGGTGGTTGTGGGGGTCTGCAGGCGGGGGGCTTATCGGAATCTGGAAGCCCCCTTTAACAAGGGGACCCCCAGATCCCCCCCCCCCTGTGTGAAAAGGTAAGGGGGTACTCAGTACCCCTACCATTTCACCAAAAAAGTGGCAAAAATGGTAAAAATGACAGGAGACGGTCTTTGACAATTCCTTTATTAAAATCTTCTTTCTTCTGGTCTTCCTTTCTTCATCTTCTCCTTCCGTCATCTTCTTCCATCGTCTTCTTCCTTCGATTCGCTTCTTCTTGCTCCGGTCTTCTCGTCCTTCTCGTCCGGCGTCGTCCTTCTCGCCCGGCATCAGCGTCTCTTCTCGCAGGCCGCTCTTCGCAATGGGAGGCTCCCGCTCTGTGAGGCTCCGCTCCGCTGACAGGTCTTTTATAACGAAGGCACCTGGTGACCCCGCCCCCCTCTGACGCATGGGGACGTCATGTGGAATTCCCTATGGCTTTCCCCATGACGTCAGAGGGGGGGCGGGGTCACCAGGTGCCTTCGTTATAAAAGACCTGTCAGCGGAGCGGAGCCTCACAGAGCGGGAGCCTCCCATTGCGAGGAGCAGCCTGCGAGAAGAGACGCTGATGCCGGACGAGAAGGACGACGCCGGACGAGAAGGACGAGAAGACCGGAGGAAGAAGAAGCGAATCGAAGGAAGAAGAAGATGGAAGAAGATGACGGAAGGAGAAGATGAAGAAAGGAAGACCAGAAGAAAGAAGATTTTAATAAAGGAATTGTCAAAGACCGTCTCCTGTCATTTTTACCATTTTTGCCACTTTTTTGGTGAAATGGTAGGGGTACTTTTGTACCCCCTTACCATTTCACACAGGGGGGGGGGGCGGGATCTGGGGGTCCCCTTGTTAAAGGGGGCTTCCAGAGTCCGATAAGCCCCCGTCCGCAGACCCCCACAACCACCGGCCAGGGTTGTGGGGATGAGGCCCTTGTCCTCATCAACATGGGGACAAGGTGCTTTGGGGGGGACCCCAAAGCATCCTCCCAATGTTGAGGGCATGTGGCCTGGTACGGTTCAGGCGGGAGGGGGGCCGCTCTCGTCCCCTCCTCCTTTCCTGCGGCCTGCCAGGTTGCGTGCTCGGATAAGGGTCTGGTATGGATTTTATGGGGGACCCCACGCCATTTTTTTTGGCTAGGGTTCCCCTTAAAATCCATCCCAGACCTCAAGGGTCTGGTATGGATTTTGAGGGGACCCTACGCCATTTTTTTTTTTTTTTTTGGCTGGGGTCCCCCTTAATATCCATCCCAGACCTGAAGGGCCTGGTTATTGAATTTGGGGGGACCCCTACGCATTTTTTTTATCAATGACTTCAATGAATGACAGTTCTCTGTATTACGGATCCAACAATTCATTTGCCGGAAATAGCTGCGACTCGTGATTTTAAATAGTTTTTTTTTCCTGCAAAAATGACACTGCAGGAACAGTTCTCTATATTAGATATACTGAATCTCGAATCATTCGAAGCATTCGTTATATCCGCTATTATAATTTCTTTCATATTAGTTGAAATTAGATATTTGTTAGTTACAATACAACATTCGAATTGTTCTCTGTATTACGGGAATCGGCAATTAGCCGCGAGTGATTTTAAATGTCTTTTTTTCCTGCAAAAATGACACATTGTACAGAGAGAGTTCTAAACACGGGAAACATGCGCCCTTCATAGACATACTATAGAGTATATAGTATATAGAAGGGGGCATGTTTCCGTGTTTAGAACTCTCTCTGTACAATGTGTCATTTTTGCAGGAAAAAAAGACATTTAAAATCACTCGCGGCTAATTGCCGATTCCCGTAATACAGAGAACAATTCGAATGTTGTATTGTAACTAACAAATATCTAATTTCAACTAATATGAAAGAAATTATAATAGCGGATATAACGAATGCTTCGAATGATTCGAGATTCAGTATATCTAATATAGAGAACTGTTCCTGCAGTGTCATTTTTGCAGGAAAAAAAAACTATTTAAAATCACGAGTCGCAGCTATTGCCGGCAAATGAATTGTTGGATCCGTAATACAGAGAACTGTCATTCATTGAAGTCATTGATAAAAAAAATGCGTAGGGGTCCCCCCAAATTCAATAACCAGGCCCTTCAGGTCTGGGATGGATATTAAGGGGGACCCCAGCCAAAAAGAAAAAAGAAAAATGGCGTAGGGTCCCCCTCAAAATCCATACCAGACCCTTGAGGTCTGGGATGGATTTTAAGGGGAACCCTAGCCAAAAAAAATGGCGTGGGGTCCCCCATAAAATCCATACCAGACCCTTATCCGAGCACGCAACCTGGCAGGCCGCAGGAAAGGAGGGGGGACGAGAGCAGCCCCCCTCCCGCCTGAACTGTACCAGGCTACATGCCCTCAACATTGGGAGGGTGCTTTGGGGTCCCCCCCAAAGCACCTTGTCCCCATGTTGATGAGGACAAGGGCCTCTTCCCCACAACCCTGGCCGGTGGTGGTGGGGGTCTGCGGGCGGGGGCTTATCGGAATCTGGAAGCCCCCTTTAACAAGGGGACCCCCAGATCCCGCCCCCCCCCCCTGTGTGAAATGGTAAGGGCCTACCATTTCACCAAAAAAGTGGCAAAAATGGTAAAAATGACAGGAGACGGTCTTTGACAATTCCTTTATTAAAATCTTCTTTCTTCTTTCTTCTGGTCTTCCTTTCTTCATCTTCTCCTTCCGTCATCTTCTTCCATTGTCTTCTTCCTTCGATTCGCTTCTTCTTCCTCCGGTCTTCTCGTCCTTCTCGTCCGGCGTCGTCCTTCTCGTCCGGCATCAGCGTCTCTTCTCGCAGGCCGCTCCTCGCAATGGGAGGCTCCCGCTCTGTGAGGCTCCGCTCTGCTGACAGGTCTTTTATAACGAAGGCACCTGGTGACCCCGCCCCCCTCTGACGCATGGGGACGTCATGTGGAATTCCCTATGGCTTTCCCCATGACGTCAGAGGGGGGGCGGGGTCACCAGGTGCCTTCGTTATACAAGACCTGTCACCCGGAGCGGAGCCTCACAGAGCAGGAGCCTCCCATTGCGAGGAGCGGCCTGCGAGAAGAGACGACGATGCCGGACGAGAAGGACGACGCCGGACGAGAAGGACGAGAAGACCGAGGAAGAAGAAGCGAATCGAAGGAAGAAGACGATGGAAGAAGATGACGGAAGGAGAAGATGAAGAAAGGAAGACCAGAAGAAAGAAGATTTTAATAAAGGAATTGTCAAAGACCGTCTCCTGTCATTTTTACAATTTTTGCCACTTTTTGGTGAAATGGTAGGGGTACTTTTGTACCCCCTTACCAATTCACACAGCGGGGGGGGCGGGATCTGGGGGTCCCCTTGTTAAAGGGGGCTTCCAGATTCCGATAAGCCCCCCGCCCGCAGACCCCCACAACCACCGGCCAGGGTTGTGGGGATGAGGCCCTTGTCCTCATCAACATGGGGACAAGGTGCTTTGGGGGGGACCCCAAAGCACCCTCCCAATGTTGAGGGCATGTGACCTGGTACGGTTCAGGCGGGAGGGGGGGCCGCTCTCGCCCCCCCTCCTTTCCTGCGGCCTGCCAGGTTGCGTGCTCGGATAAAGGGTCTGGTATGGATATTTGGGGGGGACCCCACGCCATTTTTTTTTTTGGCTGGGGTCCCCCTTAATATCCATACCAGACCTGAAGGGCCTGGTTATTGAATTTGGGGGGACCCCTACGCTTTTTTTTTTTCTGCAAAAATGACACTTTGTCATTCGAATTCATTCGTTATATCTGCTATAATAATTTCGTTCAAATTAGTTGAAATTCGATATTGGTAGTTGGATTTACTAACGATTCGTAACTATTCATAACGATTCGTAACGATTCGTAACTATTCATAACGATTCGTAACGATTCGTAACTTGAAATTGAAATTCGATATTTGTAGTTGGATTCGAATTGTTCTCTGTGTTATGAGAACCAACAATTCATTAGCCGCGTTAACGATTCGTAACGATTCGTAACGATTCGTAACAATTCGTAACTTTACTAACGATTCGTAAAAAAAATTACGATTCCTCCGAATTTCGTATTTCGTACGAATTCGAACGGAATTTCGTACACGAATTACGAATTACGAAATTTTTTATATACGAAACGGGACGAAACGAAACAAATTTTTTGACAGTTCCCATGTCTAATGGGCTTACTGATTGGGGATTCTATCTTATCGCATTTGAGGCTAAATCACCCACATGTGATCAGAGGAGATGGAAGCAGGTTGATACTTCCCTCAGTCGGAAGCCTGACCATGATGTCCTTTGTATGCCAGGTCAATACATCATGGTGGTGAACATAAAAATGTTGGGGAGTTATTTCAGGGATCATTGCTGGGGAGGAAGCACCTGTGTGTCGTTTGGGACATAGACGAGTTTATTTCTTTGTCCTAAAGAATACCGATGTAATGCTAGTCATAAAACTGGAAGGTTCCTTGAACCTAATCATAGGTAGAGGTGCATGGTCTCTGAAATCCAGGCACAGGGATGGAATTGTGTGGTTTTGTAATTTTTGCAAATTTATATGTGTGATTAGACTCAATATTTATATAGAAGGGTCTCCCATTTGGCTATGCAAGTTGAGGGACGAATTGACAGTAGAGTCTCTGTGTACAAATTAGAGACCTTGCTGCCAAGTCAGAGCCCTGCAATACCGCTGTGAGCAAGCCTGCCTAAGCCCGACCCATATGTACAGTAAAGGGTTATAGGGTTGGTAGCGGGGTGCGTAAATGGACGGGACACATATAAATGTATATAGTATGGTAATAAGTTGATTTATATTATGGTATAGTGTGACCTATGAGTATTGTAGGTTAATAATATGGGTGAATAAGGCCCTCCTCGAGACTTATCTAAATAATAGATCAGTATTTGAGAGCTGTTTCATATGTTGCTCTGAATGTATACTGGTGAATGGTGAATGAATGGATACCCCTTGCCTGTATTGCATCCGTCCGGAAGATACCAAAGATACATAATGGCGACATGGAAGCTGTCGCTGAAGAAAGATGTGTCACTCAGTGGCAAAGCGGCACGTGTCGGGAAGCATAACACGGTAAGACCACAATGGACTGTTCCATAGGAGCTGTTTCTGCACACGTTGTAAAAATACAACACGTTAAGACGTTTAAAGGACTGTTCTATGGATACTGGTTTGGAAACGCATGTCAGGGACACGTTGTAAAAATACAACACGTTAAGATGTTTAAAGGACTGTTCTATGGATACTGGTTTGGAAACGCATGTCAGGGACAAAACAGTTATGGACTGTTCAATAGGAGCCGTGTCTGAAGAAGGGTTTTTATGCGACTTTCAGTCGCAAAGCGGCATATGTTGGATTTAATATTTCTGCGGTTCACTTCCTGTTTTGCTGCAAGCCAGATTGCCAAAGTTGGAATGAAGCAAGCTTTGTATTCAGAAGCAATGGCTGGGCTCAGGCCCACCTGCGGTGAAGACGGCTCCAGGCTAGAGACACAGCCCCTGAGTGGAGAGTGCAGTTTACTTCCTGGATCACCTTTTTCTGGTGTTCATTGGGTGCGAAGCAAGGGGGGGGGAGATTTGAATGAGTGGGCGTGGATGTCTGAATGGAAGGGACACACACACAAGAAGGACAGTCTCTGGGTGTCTGCAGGCTGATTGAGGAGCATGTCATGAAGAGATCTCTCTGCTAAGCAGCCATTTTGAGGCCTAGCTTGGAGGATGATTTTGAGGCCTAACCGCATGGACCTTTCTCTTATTCCATCTGGAGCTCAGCTGCGAGGGTCACGATAAGTAGATCATTATATTGTATTTTAACTGTATATTATATCATTGTATTGTAGCCTTGCTGTATGTTATGTAATTGTGTAACCCCCTTTTAATACACGTTAGCTTTCTTATTTCCTTGGGCAATAAATGAGATTTGATTATTCCTAGCCGTGTGTTTGGTTTCATAGTTAACTGGTATTATTGTGATATTAATAGTAGCATGTGCTCAGAGTTTTAATACACCAACTAATCTATAGGGACTAGACAAATTAATACACAGATATAATTATTGTATCGCTTACATCAATGAGCATAATTTTTTTTTATAGAAAATGGTAGCCAGTAATAGCAGAATTAAATCAAAATACCAGTAAAATAAAAGTTATGTAACCTGTAGCACTGCGAATCATGACAAGCCCGCTAGTGGGCAAAAAATGTAATTACTTTTGAAACCTTTTTTTAAAACTAAATATAAAAAAATAAAAATAGCGCACAGAATGAGAATAGCTCCATGAAAGAGAGACATTTTAAAATAAACATAGACAAAAGGATAAATTTAGCTGTTATTTAAAGAACAATTTAGAATCCATTTAATGTTTACTCCAAATAGATGGAGCGTTGTATGTATGAAAATCCACGAGTCTCTAACATGGAGATTCTTAGGATCTGATGACTACCTCTGCAGTTCTGGCTAAATTTACCAATGCCTACTAATTTGAGAGAGGAAGGATCCCTATTGTGGTACAGCCTATATTGATTGGATAAACTGTGGCCCTTGAACCCCTTCCTGATGTTTGCTATGTTTTCTTTTATTCTGACCTGCAGTGCCTGTGATATTCTCTCAAAATATCGAAGACGACATGGACACTGCAGGAGATAAACCACATGTTTGATAGAGCATGTAATAAAATCCTTAATGTGGTCAGTGATATAAACCCCTTAGTCCTAACAGTATTATTACCAATAGTTATGCACGTGGTGCATTTGAGACATGGGAAAAAGCCCTTCAATCCTCCAAAGGAAGGTCTGACAGGAGGGTCAATCACATTTAGGGTGATAACATCTCTCAGCTTTCTGGTTTTCCTATATATTATCTTTCAATACCTTCCAATGTTTACCGAAGATGTTTTTAATAAAGCCATAATGATTGTAGATAGCAGTGACAAATGAAAATTGATAGTCATTTTTGGCATTAACCTCTCTTTTAGGAAAGGACCTCCTACCTAGTAATAAGACCACTGTAATTACCTTGTCTGATCCATTTTCTTGATATACTTTTTCTAAAAATCTGTTTCAAAATCAGCCATATCCTTGGTGGTCACATTCTATCTGTATGTATCCACTTATGACTATGAAGCTGGTTTGGATAGCTACCCTGACAATGTGTCGAGAAATGAAAGATACTTAGAAAAATTGCTGCACTCCCAATCCAGTCTGTGTGGTGGCAATTTTTCTAAATCTGCTATACACCACTGGATGACGATATTTTCCTGAGTACTAGTGGGACTATACACATTCCTCTTTTTTTTTTAGAGTGCAACTACAAGTATTAGTGGGTCACAGAGAAATAAAAGATGGTACTACTCATAAACATCTGAACATAGCTGTTATTATTGGGCTTTGGGGGATAATTGTGGTTAGGAGACCTGACTGAACTCTGGATAATTCATGTTTTGCTTAATTAAGTGACATCTAAGATTTGACACTAGCTTAACCGCTTCCCGACCGGCGCACGACAATGTACGTCGGCAGAATGGCATGGACAGGCATAAGGGCATACAGGTACGTCCCTTTAAATTTGCCACCATGCCGGTCGGGACCTCCGTGAGTCCAATTGTGGGTCCTGCGGACTCGATCACCCCGGGGATTCCTGCGATCGTCTCACAGGGAGGAAGAACGGGGATATGCTAAAGTAAGCAAGCATCTCCCCGTTCTGCCTAGCAACAGTGACACTGATCTCTGCTTCCTGTGATTGGAGCAGAGATCAGTGATGTCCACAACACAGCCACACCCCCCATAGCTAGCAACACGCCCTTAGGACACACTTAACCCCATACACTGCCACCTAGTGGTTAACCCCTTTACTGCCAGTGTAATTTACACAGGAATCAGTGCATTTGTATTTAACTGATTGCTGTATAAATGACAATGGACCCAAAAATGTGTCAAAAATGTCCGATGTGTCCGCCATAATGTCGCAGTCACAATAAAAATCGCTGATCGCCGTCATTACTAGTAAAAAAAAAATTATTAATTAAAAAGCTATAAGACTATCCCCTATTTTGTAAATGTTATAACTTTTGCGCAAACAAATCAATAATAGCTTATTGAGATTTGTTTAACCAAAAATATGTAGAAGATTAATGTTTTTTAAACATTTTTGGTGGATTTTTTTTCAAAATTGTCGCTCTTTTTTTTGTTTATAGCACAATAGATAAAAACCGCAGGGGTGATCAAATACCACTAAAAGAAAGCTCTATTTGTGGGAAAAAAAGAATGTCAATTTTGTTTTGGAGCCAAGTCCCACGACCACACAATTGTCAGTTAAAGCAACGCAGTGCCGAATCCCAAAAAGTGGTCTGGTCTTAGGCCAGCAAAATGGTCCAGTCTGAAAGTGGTTAAGGAGATTGCTGCTTTAGGCAAAGGCATTACTTTTTACCAGAAACATTGTGCAATTAGACAGTTAAAGCAGCTGCCTTTGAAAATAAATGTAGAACATTTGCTGTTTGTACAGTGAATGTAAAAATTTGAGAAAAAATGTAACGCAAAGTTTATGCCTGTGTTAACTGTCAGTATGTTTGCTCTCATGTGAAGGTATGTGGGAAATCCAACATTGTAGAAAAGAGTGTTGTCTGACTCAAATGTCAGGACTGGGACATATTTGACAGTGTTGATGAAAAACATGTCAAACTGAATTGTTTAAAAGCTGGTATAGATTTTTACAATGAAATATGCAAATCCCATGCCAAATGCTAGAGTGAATAGGAGTCAGTTGGATTCACGGGGCTCCTACAACCTAATCTGTATACCAAATTAAACCAGTGGTCTGCACGGAAAGATTGCCCTTAAGGAATCTCTCTGAATCTACTTTAAATAGGAGGGGTTTTACAAAACTATCACCTTGGTTATGTGAAAGTAGTAGAATTTGCTCACTTATTTATTTAGATAAAATTACCTAAAATTAGCCTATGCTCAGTAATGTGTGTAAAACTAACTTTATATATGAACAAGTATTCAGAATTGTGAAACATGATCATCATTTAATAAACACTGTAAGTGTGTGTATGTGTATTTGTAATCTATTATTCAAGAGATTCTATAAGTGACTGAAGCATAGGAGAATATGAAGCTTAAAGTAGAATTCTAAGAATTGCATTCATTCATGCTATACAATTGTTAAATTGGGATGGCATACCCAATAAAACTCAGAGAATCAGTCACTAATCGGTGCCAGCATCCGTACTTGGTAAACTGGTTTCATGTGTAATTACAGGAGATGTAGCAGATGTAACTTAAAAAAATAAGAATACATAGGTCATAGGCAGAAATAAACTCTGGAGATTAAACCAATTTTAGACCTTGGTTAAAGTTTTATGGCACACCTAGTATGCCCAAGTATCTTCAGCATACTTGGTATACTCTGGCCCACTGAGCTGTGAAACCTGCCACAATCAACTATGATTTTGACAACTGGGTTCTGGTTGTCAGGTCTGCCAGGAGACTCTAACCATTCCTCCAGTTTCCTGACTGGTAGTCTTGTTATTCCAGTATCAGGTGGAAGGGTGTTGAGATTCTGGAGCCAGAAATACAGACCACAATGGGAAGGGCAAACAGACTAAATCAAGGAAAACCAAACAAACAACTCACAGTTGGTAGAGAGTGAAGTCAGCGAACCTCGATCAGAGTAATCCAAAGGAGTAGTCCAAGAGGGAAGGTCGGTAACAGGCAGAGTTGGCAACAGTGATCAGCGAGGTCCAAAGGACTAGTCCAAGAGGCAAGGTCGGGAACAGGCAGAGTCGGCAACAGTGATCAGCGAAGTTCAAAGGAAGTCAGCAGCAGAAATATAATATGTTAAACACCAAGAAACAGGACCTATACTAGGACAAAGACAGGAAGGGGATGTGATGATTTATAGGGTCACTAGATCAGGTGACTGCCTACAGCTGGTCACAGGGTGGAGCCAGCATCCAAAATCAAGGAGCAGAACATAACAAGGATTCTACCTTAAAGGACGTTCCCTGGTCACTCAGGCAATAGGAAACCATCCAAAGAACCCCAGGTCCCAGGATCAAAATCTGGACACGGCTTGACACTTGGCTTTGCAGCAGGAGTGCTGAAAGTGCTCTTCTATTAAAAAGTCATACAACAAAGGCTTTGATTAAATTCACTGCAACAATATTACAATTTTTTTAGTCAAACCAACACTTCCTGCCTTTCTGAATAAGTGTTTTAAATAATTCAAGAGGGTTAGTAATAAATTATCTGGATGGCAAGATGGGTATATTCAAGCCAGTGGTACAATTGCAGACTTAATAAACCATGTGCCTTGATTTAGGTTGTTTGGGATCAGGATGTCATGGTCTGGAGTTAGGCTCAGCAGCCAGTAGCTATAGTAGTAGAGCAACACTCACCGACAAGTGGAACAGATATACACACATGTCACCCTGGCTGATGACACAGGTTCACCTGAGGTGCGGGGTCTAAGTATTAACCGGTATTCACTAGAGCTCCTGAAGGTGGAGATTTTGCTGCATGCTAATACCAGGTCACGATCCTCAGGGATGCTCCACCAGGAGGTAAGCAAGCCAGGGTCCAGTAGCAGATATAGCAGGTAGGGATAAAGCAAAATTGTAGTCAGTAAACAAGCCAAAGGTCATTAATGAATGGCTGCAGGTTGGGATTAAGCAGAAAAATAGTTGACAAACAAGCCAAAGGTTGGTACCGAATGGTAGTGAAAATACGGACAGCAGCAGGAGAGACAAAAGCGAGATATTGGCTGGAGAGAGCACAATAATCTGACAAACAGGAAGTGCAGAGACATGGCTTAAATCAGGAAGTACATGGCAGGAGCAAAGAGTTCAAGGTTCAAGATTCAAACACGATTCAAGGCAGGATCATTCAAGGAATTGTTTAGGGAACTGTCCAGCATTGCAGGTGGCTCAGCAAGAAGAGTCATTGCTAGAACTAGCAAAGGTACCAGGTTCAAGTCCAGGCCCAGACATAGGAGGTTATCCACATAAGCTGTGTCAGGCCTTTCTAGGTATGACCAACAGCTCTGATGCAGCACCTTAGCTTGGCATTGCAGATGAAAAATATGTTCATTACTTCCTATAAGCTATAGTAGCAGTTGTTTATACCTTTCCAGTGCAGCTTCAACCTGGGTGCAGATTGTAGTTTGGTATAAAAAAGTTTGTAAAAAACATAATTTTTCAATGAGCAGTGATTTATTGATGCTTAACCACTTCCTGCTCAGCCTATAGCAAAAATGATAGCCGGGAAGTGGTTCAGTTATCCTGACTGGGCATCATATGACATCCAGCAGGGTAAGCCGCGACCACGTGCCCGTGGGGGCGAACATTGCAGCAATTGGTGTAGCGTCAGTATGATACACCGCATCACCTACCTCGGTAAAGAGTCTCTGACGGAGGCTCTTTACCACGTGATCAGCCATGTCAAATCACAGCTGATCATGGTGTAAACAGGAAGAGCCGTTTATTGGCTTTTCCTCACTCGCATCTGACAGACTCGAGGAGAGGAGAGCTGATCATCAGCTCTCCTGACAGAGGGGTCTGTGCTGATTGTTTATCAGCGCAGCCCCCCTGTGGATGCCCACCCAGGACCACCAGGGATGCCGCCAGGACCACCAGGGATGCTCACAAAGGAACCCCAACAGGTATGCCACCCTAGACCACTAGGATATGTCAATCAGTGCCCAAGCAGCTGCCAATCAGTGCCCATTAATAATGCCTGCCAGTGCCATCAGTGATGCCTATCAGTGCAATCTATCAGTGCTAGCCAGCAGTGCCCATCAGTGCCGCCTATCAGTGCCCATCAGTGTCCAGCAGTGCTGCCTATCAGTGCCCATCAGTGTCCAGCAGTGCTGCCTATCAGTGCCCAGCACTGCCGCCTATTAGGGATGAGCCCGGTGTTCGATTCAAACCCATGTTCGAATCGAACATCGGACGTTCGTCCGTTCGTCGAAACCAGAACTTTGTGGGCCGTTCGCATCAAATTGGTGTCATACAAACGGCCCACAATGCACTGCGCCAGCCGCAGTGAATTGGTGGCTGATGATTGGCCAAGCATGCACTGTGACCCAGCATGCTTGGCCAATCACAGCGCCGGCAGTGAGGAGAGCCATAATTGCCAATTATAGCTCAAGGAGGGTTTAGTACAAGCCCCACACTATATAAGGCCGCCAGTGCGGCGGCCTGGTGTGGTGTTTTGTTTGGCGTTCATAGAGAGAAGGATAGGCAGGGACAGTGTCAGCTGTGCTTTATACTTCTTTAGATAGCGCTGTTAGAGTGAGTGTAGTGTTCAGGGAGAGAGCAGGATAGGCAGGGACAGTGTCAGCTGTGCTTTATACTTAGGCCTCATGCACACAGACGTTTTTGCAGCCGCATTTTGAGAGTTTTTTGCAGCTTAAAAACGCCTGTCCATGTTAGTCTATGGCTTCATGCCCACCTAGGCGTTTTTGAGCTGCAAATGGCATAGGTGTTTTTAAGCTGTAAAAAAAACCCAGGACCAGTGCGTTCCGTGGCGCGGCGCTAGAGCTGTAAAAACGCGATTCGTGCAAAAACGCGCAAAAACGCACACCGGCGTTTTTGAGCTGCAGCGTTTTTTTGCTGCAAAAAGATGATTGGACACTGTAATCCCTGTATAGGAAATTCCTGCCTAGACATAGATTACCCAAGAGTGCTTTGCACAGTCATGTGACTGTGGGTAGGTGAGAAGAGAGAGATAGTGAGTGAGAAAAGATGGCAAGTTTTGTGTCCCAAATAGAATTGATCAGCGCAATCCAGGCCCATCCTGAACTGTGGGATGTGGCACATCCAAAACATGGAGACCATATCAGCAAAGTCCAGATCTGGCAAGAAATAAGTGCGGCTATAACCCCTGGCTGGGAAGAAAAAACACAAGGAGAAAGAAAGGAAATAAGTAAGTATTTTCCTTGAATGCATGGTCTGTTTGTGTGTAATGTAAATGAAGCTTGCATATTAAACCCTTGTTTTCCATGTTATTTTAGCCAAAATTTTACAGCGCCGGTGGAAGTCACTACGCGACTGCGTCAGGAGGGACCTCACGGATGAGGATAAGGCAGCAAGAAGTGGAGCACCAGCACCAGCCAAAAGGCCTCACGTTTACCAAACTAATTTGCTGTTCTTACGGCAAAATATGCAGAACAACACAAGACCGTAAGTTTATTATTTTTTTTATTGCAATTTAATCGCACTCATCGCTGTAACTGCCAACAGTCTCAAAAATGTGTTAAAATTGTCTGATGTCTCCGCCATAATGTCGCAGTCACAAAAAAAAAATCGCAGATCGCTGCCATTACTAGTAAATAATTTTTTTTTATCAAAATGCCCTAAAACGAACCCCTATTTTGTAGACGCTACAACTTTTGTGCAAAAATTTTTTTTTTAACCAAAAATATGTAGAATATGTACGTATCGGCCATATATATTTTAGGGGATATTATAGCAAAAAGTAAAAAATGTGTTTTTTTTAAATTTCAGGCCCTTCAGGTCTGGTATGCTCTTGGAGGGGAACCCATGCCGGGTTTTTAAAAAAAAATTAAAGTCGCCTGGCCTGGGGGCGACTTAAAGTCGTGTTGTAAGTCGCCCCAAGTTGCGCTGGAAGTCGTGTTGCCCCTGTGTGAATGGACTGTATGATAATGGCGTGCGCTATTATCAATGGTATATTATTATCGTGGTGCGCCAGCATATTATGTGTTGCACTTATACGTGCGCTGGTTCAACTAATAATTTATATGGTGCACCTATTAAGGTCTGAACCGGCGCAGCGCATTCATTTTAGTAAATCAGCCCCTTTGTCATTCTGCCTTCTGACATGCGTAAGCTAGCCATTTTTGGGCTTAGCCTACGCTTACCCCCAAGGCAGACTAATGGACTTGTTAAACAATCATTGAAAAATGGACATAAAAGGAACAAACAAACTTCAGGGGATTCAAAAAATTCAGCAAACTGGTTTTGGATGCTCATAACACGTGCAGTGGACCGAAAGTCCATAAATTGGACCCTCTGAAGTTGGTTTGTGGGTTCCTGATCAACAATGCTTCTGTCACTGTCCCGCAGAAAATTATGCAGAACGCAACATGCCAGGACAACTTTAATGGCGTTCTCCACATCGAGTTGCATACTTGTAAGCAAAACTCGCCATTTAGCTGTGCACACCCCGAATGCACATTCAACAACACGGCATGCACGGCTGAGCCTATAATTGAAGATCCTTTGGCGTTGGCTGAGACCATAGCCACTGTATGGTCTCATAACATTTTCAGCCAGTCCAAACGCCTCGTCTGCCACCATTACTAATGGCAAGCTGGGTTCCTCAGTGCAGGGTAGAGGCCTGCTTTCAGGAATGTTGAGTCGTCCCTCATAAAGACGACGTCCGAAGGCCGACTCACGGAATATCCGGGCGTCACCATGGCTTCCATATGCTCCAACATCAACACACAGAAATTTAAGGTGTGCATCGGACAATGCCAGGAGGACCACCGAGAAATATTTTTTGTAATTGTAATACGATAATCGAGTGGGGAGGCTTCTTCACCCTGATATGTTTCCCATCAAGGGCACCGATACAATTTGGGAACTGAGTTTGCTCCCAAAAAGTATCCACAACTGATTCCCAGATGTCTTCTGTTGGCTCTGGCATCACAATGTCATGCAATTCCTCCCATATTGCCACACATGTTTCTTTTGTTATTTTTGACACCGTTGTGAGGCCAAGGAGGAAGTAATGATGCAATGTGGCATAACTTTGTCCTGTGGCAAGGAACCTAATATAACATAAAAATTTTAGTTATTGAAAGAGAAAAGCATAAAAAATAAGTCCTAACCTTAACCCTAACCCTATCCCCTAACCCTATCTCCTATCCCTTATCCCCTAAACCTATTCCCTATCCCTGACCCTATTCACTAACCCAGCCCCCAAAAATTGCACTCGCCTGCTCGCATTTTGCGAGTGCATTTTGAGGGCTGGGCGAGGACTGCTTGGAGCGGGGGGGCTGAGCACCGCCGGCAGCCTGGGCGAAATGGGAGTCCTTCTCCAAGAGATCGCGGAGGGGAAGAGAGAGCCGCCCGGGTGTTCACAGCACAGCGCGGGGAACACGGCGATAACAGCTTTCGTTTCACATTGCAATGTTCCCCGGCGCTCGCTGTCAGATACAGCACCGCCCCCTGGTCCCGGGACTTTGATAGACAGATCACGCGTCCAATCCCTGTCATTTAAAGTTCCCCGGCCAGGGGGCGGGGCTGTATACGACGTTGAGCAGCGGGAACACACAAATTGAAATGATATCACTGTGTTCCCTACGCTGTGAACATCCAGGGTCTCCTGTTCCTCTCCTCCCCTGCACAGGTGGGCTGCATGGTGGACACGGGCTGCATGGTGGACACGGGCTGCATGGTGGATACGGGCTGCATGGTGGACACGGGCTGCATGGTGGATAGTGGGCACAGGCTGCATGGTGGACACGGGCTTCATGGTGGACACGGATAATGAGATAATTTATGAGGACGTGTTTAGGGGCGGGGTTGGGTGGGGCAACTGGTGGCGAGTAACCCTTGAGGCCTTGCTAGTAGCTCAGGACTTGAAATTTTGAGCCCTGCACTAACCCTAACACATATGTGTATTCACTTACCTGAGTGTCACTAGCAGCCGTTCCTCCGGTGACACAGAGCTACGCATCACAGTGTCCATCCTTGTCAGCCTTGGCCTGAGCCTCTCCAACAGGTCATCAAACAGCGGCGCTGACATCCTCGTAAAATTAAGGAATTTTTCCGGATATGAGCGCAGCTGGCAATAAATACTGGCAAAGTATCCCGTAGACAATCGATTGGATACCATAGGATGCACCCAAAATTGACGTCTACTGCTTCTCTCCTCCTCCTGTCTCCTCCTCCGCTGCCTCCGCAAGACAATCAGGAGTATTGCCTCATCGATCTTCTGGACAACAGGATCCATAATTACTCAGAAAAATCAACTAACTCCAACAGACTCTGAAATGCTGTCTCCTCTCTCTCTCTCCTACCAAAATGGCACCCACACATGCTCTGTAACATATTTTCTTTGTTTTCTGTGGCATTGTGGGAAATTTGGGAGTGGTATAAGCCAAGAGATGTGTTTTTCTTTAAAAAACGCTAATTAACGCTGACGTAAACGGTAAAAATCAATTTTTTTTAGGCTGCTTTTTCCAGGTGTCCGACCTAGCTTTACAGCCCGTTTTTTAAAACGTCCGTGTGCATGAGGCCTCATTTAGATAGAGCTGTTACAGTGAGTGTAGTGTTTAGGGAGAGAGCAGGATAGGCAGGGACAGTGTCAGCTTTGCTTTGCTTCCTAACCTAGCACTGTTATAAGCCCCATACACACGGTCGGACTTTTTCATGGATTCTGTCCGATCGGACAAGGTTGTTGAAAAATCAGACCGTGTGTATGCACCATCGGACAGTGTTCGTCGGTTTGACCGACGGACAAAGTCTTATCTCCTGCTGGAAATCTTTGCCGTCAACACGGTCCGATCACACCAAATCCGATCGTGTGTACGGTTGTCCGACCGGACAAAGTGCTACGCATGCTCAGATCACATTACAAGACCAAAGCTATTGGCTACTAGCCTCTACGTAGTCCCGTCGTAGGCAACAAACGTCACCACGTTCAGAATGATCGGATTTTCCGACAACTTTGTCCGACCGTGTGTACGCAAAACCAACATCGGACAAAGTATGACGGACATGGTCCGACGGACCTGGTCCGCGGATTGTCCGACCGTGTGTATGGGGCTTTACAGTGGGTGTAGTGTGGCTCCTGCACACTGCACAGCATAGAAAGGTTGGATAATATTGCGCTGAGTATAGGAATTTAAAGAAAAGCTGCAAACATTGCCGGTAGACTGACGGTAAATGAAAATTGAAAAGAGTATATATGTTGCGCTTGAGTACTAGTGTGAGTGGGTGTAAACTTAACCCTTATATTTAAATTAGTCATATAAATATGGATATGTCATATAAAATTATATCATAAATATATGTCATAAAAATATAAATTAAGAAAGTATATAAACAGTTATTTGAATATAAAACTAAAAAAAAAACGTGAATAAATAACTTGTGAAAGTGAAAAAGTGATCCTGTGATGGATAAAAATTCAATTAAAGTGAACAGTAAAAAAGCAAAAAATTCACATCATTAATTTCTTTTTTACTGTTCACTTTAATTTAATTTGTATCCGTCACAGGATCACTTTTTCACTTTCACAAGTTATTTATTCACATTTTTATTCAGTTTTATATTCAAATAACTGTTTATATACTTTCTTAATTTATATTTTTATGACATATATTTATGATATAATTTTATATGACATATCCATATTTATATCACTAATTTAAATTTAAGGGTTAAGTTTACACCCACTCACACTGGTACTCAAGCGCAACATATATACTCTTTTCACACTGCACAGCATACACCTGAATCTACCCCCTCATTGCTGGTGTTGTGTAGTTGATTTGTGCAACACAGGCATCTGCCTAATATTCAGTCAGTGTAGTGTGCCTCCTGCACACTGCACAGCATACATCTGAATCTACCCCCTCATTGCTGGTGTTGTGTAGTTGATTTGTGCAACACAGGCATCTGCCTAATATTCAGTCAATGTAGTGTGCCTCCTGCACAGCATACACCTGAATTTAAATAGCACTGATTGCTGTATAAATGACAATGGTCCCAAAAATGTGTCAAAAATGTCCGATGTGTCTGCCATAATGTCACAATAGAAATCGCTGATCGCCGCCATTACTAGTAAAAAAAAAAATATTAATAAAAATGCTATAAAACTATCCCCTATTTTGTAAACGCTATAACTTTTGCACAAACTAATCAATAATCGCTAATTGCGATTTTTTTTTTACCAAAAATATGTAGAAGAATACATATCGACCTAAACTGAGGAAAAAATAAAATTTTTATATATTTTTTGGGGATATTTATTATAGCAAAAAGTAAAAAAAATATTGCATTTTTTTCAAAATTGTCACTCTATTTTTGTTTATAGCGCAAAAAATAAAAACCACAGAGGTGATCAAATACCACCAAAAGAAAGCTCTATTTGTGGGAAAAAAATGACGCCAATTTTGTTTGGGAGCCACGTTGCACGACCGCGCAATTGTCAGTTAAAGCGACGAAGTGCCGAATCGCAAAAAGGGGCCTGGTCCTTTGGCTGCAAATTGGTCCGGGGCTTAACCACTTCAGCCCCGGACCAATTGGCAGCCAAAGGACCAGGCCCCTTTTTGCGATTCGGCACTGCGTCGCTTTAACTGACAATTGCGCGGTCGTGCGACGTGGCTCCCAAAAAAATTGGTGTCCTTTTTTTCCCACAAATAGAGCTTTCTTTTGGTGGTATTTGATCGCCCCTGCGGTTTTTATTTTTTGCGCTATAAACAAAAATAGAGCGACAATTTTGAAAAAAATGCAATATTTTTTGCTTTTTGCTATAATAAATATCCCCAAAAAATATATAAAAAAAACATTTTTTTTTCCTCAGTTTAGGCCGATACGTATTCTTCTACATATTTTTGGTAAAAAAAATCGCAATTAGCGATTATTGATTAGTTTGCGCAAAAGTTATAGCGTTTAAAAAATAGGGGATAGTTTTATAGCATTTTTATTAATATTTTTTTTTTACTAGTAATGGCGGCGATCAGCGATTTTTATTGTGACTGCGACATTATGGCGGACACATCGGACATTTTTGACACATTTTTGGGACATTTGTCATTTATACAGAAATCAGTGCTATTTAAATAGCACTGATTCCTATGTAAATGACAGTGGCAGTGAAGGAGTTAACCACTAGGGGGCGGGGAGGAGTCAGTGTAACGTGTTGTGTTTTTTTTTTTACAGTAGGGGGGCGTGGCTGTACGTCTGACGTCATTGATCGGCTTTCCCGATGACAGGGAACAGCCGATCAATGACAGGCAGAGTAGGAAGCACGGGGAGAGGTTTGTTTACACAAACCTCTCCCCGTTCTTCAGCTCCGTAACCCGATCGCGGGATACCAGCGGCGATCGGGTCCGCTGGTCCCGCGGCCGTGGTCACGGAGCTCCCGACCGGGTCGCGAGCGCGCCGCTGGCGGCGCGCGCGCGACCCACAGGCAGGCACATGCACGATCACGTACAGGTACGTGATTTTGCCTGCCCGTGCCATTTTGCCGACGTATATCGGCGTTAGGCGGTCGGGAAGTGGTTAAGTGGTTAAATGGCTTTTTTTTTTCCTTTACAAATGTCATTTTGTGCAGGGACAGTTCTAAACATGGGAAACACATGCCACTTCACAGGCATACTTTAGACACCCCCAGGTACGATATTTAAAGGAATATTTCCCTTTTTTTTTTCACTTTATGCATCATTAAAATGAGTGCTCCAGAAAAAACTGTTTTTAAAACTTCTTTTTGCATTGATACATGTCCCCTGGGACCAGACCCGGGTCCCCAAATCCTTTTTAGGACAATAACATGCATATTGGCCGTTATAAATAGCACTTTAGATTTCGAATATTCGCGTCCATTGTAATTAATAGGTTTCTAACGTTCGTGCAAACTTTCGGTCCGTTCGCAGGTTCTGGTGCGTACCGAACCCGGGGGTGTTCGGCTCATCCCTACTGCCTATCAGTGCCACCCATAAGTACCCATCAGTGCTGCCTTTCAGTGCCCATCAGTGTCACCTATCAGTGCCCATCAGGGCCCACCAGTGCCACCTATGAGTGCCCATCAGTGTTGGGCACTGTTGCCCATCAGTGTTGGGCACTGTTGCCCATCAGTGTTGCATATTAATGCCCATCAGTGTTGCATATCAGTGCCATCCATCAGTGCTGCCTATCAGTGCCGCTTATCAGTGCCCATTGTCAGTGCCACCTCATCAGTGTCATCTCATTGGTGCCGCCTCATTGGTGCCCATCAGTGCAGCTTATCAGTGCCCATCAGTGCAGGACAAAACTTACTTTTTTACAACATTTTATAACAGAAACAAAGAAAGGCGTTTTTTTTTTTAAATTTTCAGGCTTTTTTTATTTGTTTCGAAAAAAAAGCAGAGGTGATCAAATACCACCAAAAGAAAACTCTATTTGTGGTAACAAAATGATAACAATTTTGTTTGGGTACAGTGTAGCATGTAAATAGTGACAGCGCTGAAGGCTGAAAATTGGCTAGGGCAGGAAGGGGGGTAAGTGCCTGGTATTGAAGTGGTTAAAGTGAAAGCATAACAATGAAAAAATCCTTTCAATATAGTGCCTGGGGGGTCCCCTTAGTCTGCCTGTAAAGTGGCACATCTGTACTGTGTATAGAAGCTGCTGGAGAAATAATTGCATTTATAAAGCCCAAAAAAATGAAATTTTCCCTGCAAGCTTTCTTTATTTCGTAAGCAATGGCTTGCGGGGCCAGTCTATATGATGAGGCTACAATCTAATGCACTGGGAACAAGATTAGAGATTTTTGGGATAAATTCTGGTGTCTGTTTCACAGACTTTTGATAGAAGTAACAGGTGCAGAAAAATTGGTCTTTGGGTGTCATTGGTGCCGTCACACCATAACTCTATAGAGGTGTTCTTGATGAAAGAAAGAATTGGCCTTGCTGTCAAAAAATTTAATGATATGCACCTGTCAAACAGGTGCAGAAACATTGGTCTTTCTTTGGGTGTTAATTGTGCCCATGAAACCTACACCAAAAAAATCTCGGTACCCTAGACAAATTAGACATCAGATGAAATATAAGAATTTTATTGGTACATAATTAAAAAAAAAAATCCTTTATGCAGATAAATTGGGCTTTGGGTGTCGGTTGTGCCTTCACACCATAACCCTATAGAGGTACTCTTGATGAAAGCAAGAATTGGCCTTGCTGTCAAATATTTTAATGATATGCACCTGTCAAACAGGTGCGTAAAAATTAGTCTTTCTTTGGGTGTTAATTGTGCCCATGAAACCTACACCAAAAAAATTCTTCCAGATGAAGTCAACACCCACGACACTAGACAAGCCTAGAAGTCCTGCAGAGATTCCACATCCCTAAAAACACTTATGCCCCATACACACGATCGGACATTCCGACCACAAAATCCGTCTGATTTTTTCCAACGGATTTTGGCCAAAACTTATCTTGCATACACATGGTCGCACAAAGTTGTCGGAAAATCCGATCATCCAATAGCTTTTGTCTCCAAATTTATTCTGAGCATGCGTGGCACTTTGTGCATCGGAATTCTATACACACGATCGGAAAAAGTCTAATCGGATGTTGTTTTAGGAAAATTTTAGGTCCTGCTCTCAAATTTTTTCCATCCGAAATTCCGACGGAAAAAGTCCGCTAGAGCCCACACACGATCGGATTTTCCGACAACATAATCCGATCAAACTTTTTCCACAGGGATTTCCGACCGTGTGTATGGAGCATTTATCAGCGACATCGGCATCAGGGGCTGCTGGTTATATGGTAATAACTGCTGGTAATCCAGGACTGATTCCTTTTGATAAATGTCAGATGGTCCACCGAGTCTGTGGACAGATATGTTCTATTATCAGTAACAAAACCTCCAGCTGCACTGAATGCCCATTCGAAAAGCACTCTGGATGCAGGGCAGCCCAGCAGCTCAATTGCATACTGGGCAAGTTCTGGCTAGTGGTCTATTCTCATGATCCAGTAAACCAGTCTATCGTCGACTGGAAAGCTCTCCATCTCTGTTTTCACCCCTAGATAATTGTCTACCGTGTGATGCAGATGCTGCTGATGGGATGTGGAAGCTGACAGCCCTGGGTGGCGAGAACTAAAAACATTGTGAAATGCACAAAGCGGCTGCCTTCTCCACTGCTCCTCTCTTGACCAGCAGAAGCCTCAAAACTACTTTTTCCATGATACTGTAACCTACCAGAGTTGGGAAAAGCATTAGATAAACTTCTCTTTAAGGTGTCCTCAAGAGATTTCATCTTTTGCACTCTCTGTGGGGACAGGATGAGTTCTGAGACTTTCCCCTTGTAACGGGGGTCAAGGAGGGTTGCCAGCCAATAGTGATCCTTCTCCTTTACGGCATGTATTTTTAGGTCCTTTCTCAGGCTTTGAAGCATGAGGGAGCCCATGCATTGCAAATTTGCGGAGGCATGAGAAGCAGACTCCTCTGGGTCACTGAGAATTATAGTATCTGGAATTGCCTCCTCCCAGGCACGTACTACTCCCAAGGGTTCTGTGGATGGAAAACCATCTCTTACTGTTTGACGTGTGTCTTCCTCTGCTTCAATGCCTCCAAAACGAAAAGAACCCTCCTCCCTCTCTTCTTGTGTGTTCTGTGGCATAGGAACAATGGTGTCTGCATTTTCCTGAGAAAAGGAAGTCCTCCTCTTCCTCCCACTGCTCTGCCTCAAGTGCCCTGTCCATAATGCTATGCAAAGTCTGCTCCAGCAGGAACACAAGAGGGAGTGTGTCACTGATGCATGCATTGTCACAGCTCACCATCCTTGTGGCCTCTTCAAATGGTGACAGTGCATGCATCCTTTATGAGCAGCCATTGGCGTGGGGAAAAAAAGCCAAGCCAGCCTGATCTTGTCGTTGTGCCATACTCACACAGCTACTCGTTGACGGTGGTCCTCTGCTGCATGTCCAGCCACTGCAGCATTGCCAAAGTTGAGTTCCACCTGGTGGGCATGTCACAAATCAGGCGGTATGCGGGCAGATGGAATTCCCGTGGAATTTCAGCCAACCGAGCACTGGCTGTGTATGGCCCCCTGAAATGGCTACAGACTCTTCTGGCCTACTTTAGCAGATCTTCCAACCCTGGATACCTATTTAGGAAACACTGCACCACCAAACTGAGGTCATGTGCCAGGCATGGCACATGTCAACTTTACCTGTCTAAGGGTGGACAGGAGGTTTGTGCCATTATTACACACCACCATTCCTGGCTCCAGCTGGCGTGAACCACTCCTGGGCCTGTCCCTGCAGAGCTGCAAGAATCTCTGCTCCGGTGTGGTTTCTCATAGACACACCAGCTTAAGCACTGCATGGCACCTTTTAGCCTGACTCATTGAATAGCCCTTTGAATGCTTAGGGGGTACTTGTGGCTCATAGGACAATTATGCAGAGGAGGGCATGTAGGTGGAGGAGGAGAAGGGGTAGAACTGACAAATCTGGCATCATCACCACTAGCTGTATGGAGACATGGGGGCACAACAAGCTGCAGCACTGAGCCCCGTCCTGCATCCTTCCGAGTTGCAAGCAGCATTACCCAGTGTGCTGTGAATGAAATATATCATCCCTGACCATGCTTGCTGGACCACGTGTTAGCAGTAACATGGACTTTGTGGCCGATTGCCTTGCCCAACGATGACACACCATTGCCTTCCACGTGATGGTACAGTGCTGGAATGGCCTTACATGAAAAGAAATAGCAATTGGGAACCTACCATTGTGGTACAGCACATTCTGCAAATTGACGGAATTCTGCAGAATCCACCAGATGGAAAGGCAGAAGTTGTAGAGCCAGCAGCTTTGACAAGCTTGCATTTAGACGCTGGGTGGCAGTGACTGTATTTTTTTTTCACTGCAGCAGATGGGGCAGAGAAATTTGCTGGCTATAGTCTACAGCTGCTGGTGTGCTACTGGTAGATGTGCTGCAAGGACCTGGGACACCCTCTGCTTTACCATCATCCCTGTCAGTGGAGACTGCTGAGAGGTCATGAGGTATAGCGGGGCAGACTGAGGTGAGTAAGGAGGACGAACAGATTTTAACCCCTTTTGTGTGGCTTTCAGGTGCTCTTGCCAATGTTTATAAAGGAAAAAAAAAATTGCGCTATCTGGGTAGGAGAAGCTGCTGCTCAAAATGTTATACTACATAAATCAGAAATAAGAATGTAAAGGAGCTGCGCTAAAAAAGTGAAATGACACCGAAAGTGCAATGAATGGAGTGCACTGTGCCGAATAGTTTAAAGTGTACCTAGAATCACATAGAAGTTACCTATACATCTAGTGTATACATTATCAAATACATGACAGTAGTATTTAGAAAAAACCCGGCTGGGCTTCAAACCCTGTGTTGAAGATTCAGTGAAACAAAAAAAAGTGACATATAAAACAATCTGGATACTCATAAAAGGCTGATAAGCCTTAAATATGTGACGAACAAATATCCCTGTGAATGATATTATATATGGCCCCTATACCTTAAAGGGCAAAATAAACACCAGACTGGGCATCTAGCTCCACACCAGGAACCCAGTGTGTAGTGATACACAAATAAATAAAATCACACTCCCAACAAAGTGAATGGTAGAACCGTGACGGTATGGCAAGTGCAATTAGTAAACACCGAACAGGGCCTCTAACTACACACCAATAGCACAGTGTGTGAAAAATTAATAACTATAAGTACACAAACGACCCAAGCAAAGAATGTTGGGATATAACAATATTGCTGTATGGTGAAAAAATGAACGTCCTGCTGTAGTAAACACCCGGCTGGGCGGAAACACAATATTTAAAAAGTCCACAATGAAGCGTTTCCAACTTCAAGATGGACTGTTCAATACACCAAAACTTCCCAAAAATAGAAAAATCATAAAAACAGTCTCTGCAGATACTCCTGGTAAGTTCGTAAAGATGTGACTTGTATGGCACCACAGAAAATGTGTAAAGACCTCCACCATAGGGCACACTTTTCTTCTTACCAGAACTAGATGGTCCCTTTTTAGGGGGACCGTGCACGCGGGTGGCTCTCAACCCTAGCCAGGGGTAAACTGCAGGTACACACTCGAAATCCTATGGACTTAAATAGATAACTCATATGCGCCAACTTCCGACCAGGGATTCTCCAATCACTTCCGCTTAGGGTCAGTCAAAGTATTAAGATCCGTATTGGTACCGGGGAGAATGGAAAGAATGCTCGCATAGTGTAAAATCCAAGGGTGGTTTATTAAATAAAAATAAAGGAAACACTTACAGTGTAAAGATTCTTGCAAGGCAATACAGCGAGCCGGCCGGTCTCGCATGAACAGCCCGTGGTAACGGGATCACGTCGTGCTGCGGTGGCGTCAAGACGTAGCTCCTCCTCCCATGGAGGAGGGAGGAGGAGCTACATCTTGACGCCACCGCAGCACGACGTGATCCCGTTACCACGGGCTGTTCATGCGAGACCGGCCGGCTCGCTGTATTGCCTTGCAAGAATCTTTACACTGTAAGTGTTTCCTTTATTTTTATTTAATAAACCACCCTTGGATTTTACACTATGCGAGCATTCTTTCCATTCTCCCCGGTACCAATACGGATCTTAATACTTTGACTGACCCTAAGCGGAAGTGATTGGAGAATCCCTGGTCGGAAGTTGGCGCATATGAGTTATCTATTTAAGTCCATAGGATTTCGAGTGTGTACCTGCAGTTTACCCCTGGCTAGGGTTGAGAGCCACCCGCGTGCACGGTCCCCCTAAAAAGGGACCATCTAGTTCTGGTAAGAAGAAAAGTGTGCCCTATGGTGGAGGTCTTTACACATTTTCTGTGGTGCCATACAAGTCACATCTTTACGAACTTACCAGGAGTATCTGCAGAGACTGTTTTTATGATTTTTCTATTTTTGGGAAGTTTTGGTGTATTGAACAGTCCATCTTGAAGTTGGAAACGCTTCATTGTGGACTTTTTAAATATTGTGTTTCCACCCAGCCGGGTGTTTACTACAGCAGGACGTTCATTTTTTCACCATACAGCAATATTGTTATATCCCAACATTCTTTGCTTGGGTCGTTTGTGGACTTATAGTTATTAATTTTTCACGCTCTTGCCAATGGGCTGAGTAGTGGGAGGTTAAATGCCTCGTCAAGCATGTGGTACCCAAATGGCTGGTGTTTTTGCCACGCTTGATGTGCTTGAGACAATGTTTGAAAATTGCAACATTGCGATCAGCTGCACACGTGCTAAAAAAGGTCCAGACAGCTGAGCTGTGGGAAGTGAGCTGGGAGATAACAGCTCCACAATGTGTTGGAATAGGGTGGCTGCTCTTTACTCTTTCATGATGGCTGCTTTATTGGGGTTTTGCCTTTCCCTCACTTTCCTCCTCTGCTCTATCTAACACCCAAGTCGCATCAGTGACCTCATTATCATTATCTTATCCATCCTCCTTACCATTGGAGACAACTTGGCAATATGCTGTGGCTCGAGGAACACAACTGCCAATTTGTGCACCAGTGTTCTCCCCTCTCTGTAGGCTCATGTTCTTGCCTTCCTCAACCTCAACCTCAGAACCAACATCTGAATCAAGTAATGGCTGTGCATCGTCAAGGAGCAAGTGGCTGACGATGTGTTCAAATAACTCAGTTGACTCACGAATGCACTGAAATATACAGTGTTAAACTTGCAGTAATGCACTGAACTGTACTGCGTTAAATGGAAGATAACGCACTGAAAATGACGTCATTAAACTTGCAGTAATGCACTGAGGTGTATGGAGTTAAACTTGCAGTAACGCACTGATATATACTGTGGTGAGCGTACACTAATGCACAGAAATGTACTGCATTAAACTGCACGTAACGCACTGAAATATACGGCGTTAAACTTGCAGTAGCTCACTGAACTGTACTGCGTTAAATGAAAGATAATACACTAAAATATACAGCATTAAACTAACGCACAGAAATGTACTGTGTTAAATGGCATGTAATGCACTGAAATATACGGCGTTAAACTTGCAGTAACGCACTGAACTGCGTTAAATGGCACGTAACGCACTGAAATATACGGCATTAAACTTGCAGTAACGCAATGAACTATACTGCATTAAACGAAAGGTAATGCACTGAACTGTACTACGTTAAAGGGAAGATAATACACTGAAATACAGTGTTAAAATTGCAGTAACACACTGAAATTTACTGTGTTAAACGGAAGATAATGCACTGAAATATACAGCGTTAAACTTGCAGTAACGCACTGAACTGTACTGCTTTAAACGGAAGATAACACACTGAAATATATGGCATTAAACTTGCAGTAATGCACTGAACTGTACTGTGTTAAACTACATGTAATGCACTGAAATATATGGTGTTAAACTTGGAGTAATGCACTGAACTGTACTGTCTTAAACTGCACAAAATGCACTGAAATATACGGCGTTAAACTTGCAGTAACGCACTGAACTGTACTGCGTTAAATGGAAGATAACGCACTGAAAATGAGGGCATTAAACTTGCAGTAACGCACTGAGGTGTATGGAGTTAAACTTGCAGTAACGCACTGATATATACTGTGGTGAGCGTACACTAATGCACAGAAATGTACTGCATTAAACTGCACGTAACGCACTGAAATATACGGCGTTAAACTTGCAGTAACTCACTGAACTGTACTGCGTTAAATGAAAGATAATACACTAAAATATACAGCATTAAACTTGCAGTAACGCACTTAACTACACTGCGTTAAACTTGCAGTAACACACCTGCGTTAACCGCGTACTAACACACAGAAATGTACTGTGTTAAATGGCATGTAATGCACTGAAATATACGGTGTTAAACTTGCAGTAACGCACTGAACTGCGTTAAATGGCATGTAACGCACTGAAATATACGGCATTAAACTTGCAGTAACGCAATGAACTATACTGCATTAAACGAAAGGTAATGCACTGAACTGTACTACGTTAAAGGGAAGATAATACACTGAAATACACAGTGTTAAAATTGCAGTAACACACTGAAATTTACTGTGTTAAATGGAAGATAATGCACTGAAATATACAGCGTTAAACTTGCAGTAACGCACTGAACTGTACTGCTTTAAACGGACGATAACACACTGAAATATATGGCATTAAACTTGCAGTAATGCACTGAACTGTACTGTGTTAAACTACATGTAATGCACTGAAATATAATGGTGTTAAACTTGCAGTAATGCACTGAACTATACTGCGTTAAACGGCATGTAACACACTGAAATATATGGCATTAAACTTGCAGTAACACACTGAACTATACTGCGCTAAACGGAAGATAACGCACTGAAATATATGGCATTAAACTTGCAGTAATGCACTGAAGTGTACAGTGTTAAATTTGAAGTAACGCACTGAATTGTACTGAGTTAAATGGCATGTTACACACTGAAATATATGGCGTTAAACTTGCAGTAATGCACTGAAATATACTGCGATAAAACGGAAGATAACGCACTGAAATATACGGCGTTAAGCTTGCAGTAATGCACTGAACTGCACGGCGTTAAAATTACAGTAACGCACTGAACTGCACTGCGTTAAATGACATGTAATGCACTGATATATATGGGGTTAAACTTGTAGTAACGCACTAAACTATACTGCGTTAAACAGAAGATAATGCACTGAAATATATGGCGTTAAACATGCAGTAATGCACTTAACTGTACTGCTTTAAACTTGCAGTAACACACTGAAATATACTGCGTTAACCGTGCATTAACACACAGAAATGTACTGCGTTAAACGGCAGTAGCGCAATTAAATATTTGGCGTTAAACTTGCAGTAACGCAATGAAATAAAAACGGTCACTACACTCACACTGACTGAACTATCCCTACATTCACACTAATGTAAAGATAAATGGTGGTCGCACTACGCTCACACTGACTGAACTATCCCTACATTCACACTAATGTAAAGATGAATGATCACACTACACTCAAAATTACTAAACTATCCCTACATTCACACTAATGGAAAGATGAATGGTTGCACTACACTCACACTAAACTATCCCTAGATTCACATTAAACTGATATTGTACACTGACAATAGAATCAGAATAGCACACTATAGCACACTAATAAATAACCAAACTAAAACTTGCGCCAAAGAAAATTAAATAAAATAAACCAATATATAAATGAATCTGCTGCTGCTGTTTGCAAAGGAATAGACCTTAGAAATGAATAACAGAAAAATATAAACTGCGCTAGCGGATAGGTGCTAGTGAATGAGATAAAGTGCCAATCAAATATCACATAAAGTGCAAATCACATATCACATAAAGTGCTGAATGCAATATAAGGTGCTAAATATGTGACAAATAAAGTGTCAAAAAGTAAACATATATATATATATATATCACATGAACCAATGATATAAAGTGCTAAGTGCATTCAAATAGGACGAGAAAGCAGGATCCTTAGAGCGACGGTCCCCTCTTGTAACCCCACTCACCAGAGCTGTTGGACCCGCAGCTTTTCAGTCCAGGGGTCAGATAAAGCTTATGAGGGAATTAAGGTGCTGTGTGGAGATTCTATCCGTGAGGCTCCCAGAGTAATCCAAAGGATAAATATGCCGAAATGAGGAAAAAATTGAAATTCATGTGAAGTACTGCTTAAAAAACTGTCACTGTGCTGTTTATGCGCTGTTTATGCACTTAATATCATTGGTTCATGTGATATAAATATATGTTTACTTTTTGACACTTTATTTGTCACATATTTAGCACCTTATATTGCATTCAGCACTTTATGTGATATGTGATTAGCACTTTATGTGATATTTGATTGGCACTTTATCTCATTCACTAGCACCTATCCGCTAGCGCAGTTTATAGCACACTAATGCCGCATATACACGATCAGACTTTCCACAGGGTTCCCCCCTCCCCCAAAGCACCCACCCCCATGTTGAGGGCATGCGGCCTTTTACGGCTCAGGAGGGGGGGGCACTCGCTCATCCCCACCCCCTTTCCTGACCGGCCAGGCTGCGTGCTCGAATAAGGGTCTGGTATGGACTTTGGGGGGGACCCCCACGCCATTTTTTTAGCGTTACCCTCAAAATCCATACCAGGCGACGGGGCTCGCAAGGTGTCAATCTCGCCAATGAAAGTGGCGATATTGACTTCCTTCTCTAGTCCCGTCGTACCTTGAGTCACGTTCAAAATGAATGGACTTTACTCCATGTGTGTGGGCAAGTCCATTCATTTGGAAAGTCTGTCGGACCTCCGCCAAAAGTCCGGCGGATTGTCCGTCAGACCTAGTCTGCCGGAAAGTCCGTTCGCGTGTGCTCGTGTGTGCGCAAGTCCGCCCGTTTGGAAAGTCCAGCGGACCTCCGCTGAAAAGTCCGGCGGATTGTCCGCCTGAAAGTCCGATCATGTGTACGGGGCATAACTGTCTAATAGCACTGAACAGAGCCCTGTTCTATCTCTCTCCATGATGATATCACACTGAGAATGGCCGCTATTGAAAGAATACTTTTATAATGTGGGTGCAATCTTGTATCTGTTATAAGTGCATTACATACCAAAAATGTGCATGAAGCCTACCATTAATGACAGGGGAAGAAAAAACAAAAAACAAAAAAAAAAACATTTTAAGACCCCTGTAAAAGAGAACATAAGCCCGAACTTATGTGCAATTGTGTATCTATTATAAGTGTATTACTTTGTTTGTGCCTTTGTACATATAAATTCCATATAAGGAATACAAAAAAAAAAAAAAAAGCCCCTCTCCACATTCCTGTTCCATCCCCTCCCCCCAGAAGAAAAAACACCCACCCTACTCACCAAATTAAATACTCTACATTTATTTCCATATACATTATCTTAATATCTGGAACACCTATACAAGGGCTGAGACTTCACGGCAATGTTACCTCCTATTGTTAAAATGTCTACCTATATCCACCTTTCTAATATATTTTGCTTTTTCACAATCTTTGGGGAATATTGTTTCCAATCTGCCCATATATTCTCAAATTTGTCCTGTTGATTTCTGATTTTATGCACCCATTTTTCCGCCTCCATTATTACTTCTACCTCTCTTTTCCATTCCAGGAGCGTAGGACATGTAATCTGTTTCCAGTGCCTAGGTTTCAGTGTTTTTGCTGCGTTTAGCAAATGTAGATAACACTTTTTTTATATGATTTAATAGAAGCTAACTAACAGCAATGAGCCATGATTGGATATAGGAAACGTGACAGCGTCCAATCATGGCTCTGACAGTCCTCTGTGCCCTAATTGGGCAAAGCTTTCATTGCTTCAGCCAATCAAGGCTTGCAATGCACTGCACGACGGCGCAGTGCATTGTGGTCGTTTGGCAGACTGAACAAACAGTCGAACGCTCTGATAATTCGGTTTTTCGGTGAATGTGCAAACAGCCAACTGTTCGCCCATCCCTACTTACCAGCACTAACAGTTCAGGTGGACTTTAAGTGTGCCTCATTCCTAAGTCATTGGTAACACGTTCACCCTATATGAGTTAAAGGGGTTGTAAAGGGTAATTTTTTTTTTTAAATAACAAGCATGTTATACTTACCTCCACTGTGCAGCTTGTTTTGCACAGAGTGGCCCCGAACCTGCTCTTCTGGGGTCCCTCAGCAGCTGTTTCAGCTCCTCCCTGCAAGAAATAACCACCTTCATGCGAGCTCTCTCGCATGGTGATTAGTTTTTGCGGGCGTGCTCCCTTGATACAGCTGGTAAACGGGCTCAGGTAAGTAAAATGGGGGGGGGGGGCTGGTATTGTCGGATGTTTTTTCACCTTAATGCATAGGTCCGATGGATTTCTGTGTACACGATCAGACTTTGCTCCATCAGACCTTTGTTCCCGAAAAGTTTGTCTGTTTGCACAACGAACATTTGTCTGAGGAAAGCCAAAAAAGTTTGTTCGATGGAGCATACACACGGTCGGATGTTGCCCTAAAACAGCTAATTTGCATGTTTGTTGTCAAAAAGTCTGATCGTGTGGATGGGCCTTTAGAAATACACAGGAGAAAATGCATGTTTACAAGGGTGTAGAGGTGGGCGGGGAGTCTACTGACATCACGACTCCACCCCCGAGCTCCAGAAAACTGACCTGCCCACAGAATCTGCAGTTTTTTCAGGTCTCATAACAGACAGAGGGGAGACATTTGACAGGTAAGGATACATGCAGGAAGCATGTATATCCTTATAGATAACCACTATGGCAGTAGTTTAGAGAGGATGAGAGTGGGTTTACATCCTCTTTGAATAGTTATTGACTGCTTATCATTGCTTGGGTAGCTGGCAAAATGTGCAAAGTGTGGAATTCCATTTGGTGAGAAGGTTTCAGATGCATGCATGAAAGTATAGACTATTTAGTGGTCTGTTTTTTTTTTTTTAATGCCACTGGCACTTTTGTGGCTACATGAGATCTTCTGAAGTTGACAGAGACTCTTATAATTGTGTTTGCAACACTGGATGTGTTTTCAGAAACTTTTATTTACACAGTTTAGGACATGATCAAAACAACAAATGTGTGTTAGTTTCCCCTTGTGCTGTTTGGTTGCAGTGGTGTTGATTTACTAAAGCAGTAGAGGCTGTTAGTTTTTCCAAACCGAATGTTCACTTTGTAAATAATTGTTAACTTAGCATAGTAAAATCTGTGTTCACTTTGAATACCCATTTGAATCCCAGAAGCTAAGTGTTCATTCACTTTGCAAAATGAACATACTGCTCACAATTAGGGTTGAGCGAACCCGAACTGTAAAGTTCAGGTCCGTACCGGACTTTTGGGTGTTCGGGACCCGAACCCGAACTATTGTCTGTAAGTTTGGGTTCGGGTCCGGTGTTCGGCGATGTATTGGCGCCTTTTTAACAGCTGCAGGGCAGCCAATCGACGCTAGTTTCACTAGTGTGCCCTTAGAAGCCATCACAGCCATGCCTACTAATGGCATGGCTGTGATTGGCCAGTGCAGCATGTGACCCAGCCTCTATATATAGTACACACACACACAGCACACAGCGTCATTCTGCTGTAGACAGGTTCCTGTGCTGCTGAGAGAGAGGATTTTTAGGAGTTAGTGTGATAAAGTCAGTCAGTCAGTCCACATTCCTTGAATTTTCTTCTAATTAGTTAGATCAGTGAGCGATCTAGATAGCTAGAGTAGGGAGTTTCTTTATTAACCACTTGCCGACCACCCCATGTACATATGCGTCGGCAGAATGGCACGTACAGGCAAAATCACGTACCTGTACGTGACATTCTTCCGGCGGGTGGGGTGTCCGATCGGAACCCCCTCCGCCGGCGGGGACGGTCGGCATCGCTTCAGGAGCGATCCGGGGCGAGGGGACGGCCAGTGGTTTCTGGCCACCCCCTCGCGATCGCTCCTGGCGAATGAAAAGCTTCCCCTTCCTGTCTATTGTATAGACAGGAAGGCGGAAGTGATGTCACGCTCGGTGCGCCGGTCTATCTGACCGGAGACGCCGAGCTGTGAACGTGTAAAGGTTAGTGCACAACAGTACACTGACACCAGTACACATAGGCACATATTCCACCCCCCTGTCACCCCCTGATCACCCCCCAGATCACCCCCTGCCCCCCCAGTCACAGTGTCACTAATTGCAGTGATCATTTATTTACTGATCACTGCATTTAGTGTCAGTGTGACTGTAATAACTGTCAGGGCAGTTAGTTTTAGGCCCCTTTAGGTCTAAGGTAGCCCCCTACCCCCCCCCCCCAATAAAGGTTTAACCCCCTGATTGCCCCTAGTTAACCCTTTCACCCCCTTTTGCCAGTGTCACTAAGCAATCGTTTTTCTGATCGCTGCATTAGTGTCACTGGTGCCGCTAGGTAGCCAGTTTTTTTTTTTAGGTTAACCGCCATGTTTATATAGGTTCATAAATAGGTTTATAGGTCAGGTACCCCCATATTACAACCTAAATAAAGGTTTTAACCCCCTGATTGCCCCTAGAGTTAACCCTTTCACCAGTGATCACCGTATAAGTGTCACTGGTGACGCTGGTTAGCCAGTTAGTTATTTCGTTATTTAGGTTCCCCGTCAGGTTTTTATATAGCGTCAGGTACCCCCATATATTACCTAATAAAGGTTTAACCCCCTGATTGCCCCTAGTTAACCCTTTCACCCCCTTTTGCCAGTGTCACTAAGCGATCGTTTTTCTGATCGCTGCATTAGTGTCACTGGTGCCGCTAGGTAGCCAGTTTTTTTTTTTAGGTTAACCGCCATGTTTATATAGGTTCATAAATAGGTTTATAGGTCAGGTACCCCATATTACAACCTAAAGGTTTTAACCCCCTGATTGCCCCTAGAGTTAACCCTTTCACCAGTGATCACCGTATAAGTGTCACTGGTGACGCTGGTTAGCCAGTTAGTTATTTCGTTATTTAGGTTCCCCGTCAGGTTTTTATATAGCGTCAGGTACCCCCATATATTACCTAATAAAGGTTTAACCCCCTGATTGCCCCTAGTTAACCCTTTCACCCCCTTTTGCCAGTGTCACTAAGCGATTGTTTTTCTGATCGCTGCATTAGTGTCACTGGTGCCGCTAGGTAGCCAGTTTTTTTTTTCGGTTAACCGCCAGGTGATCACCGTATTACTGTTACGGGTGACGCTGGTTAGTTAGCTTGTTTTTTATACTGTCAGGGCACCCGCCATTTATTACCCAATAACGGTTTAACCCCCTGATCGCCCGGCGGGTGATATCAAGGTTTTAGGATCAAATAAGGTCTGCGTCGCCCCAGGTTAGTGCCAGTACCGCAAACACCCACGCGCAAAGCATACACCTCCCTTAGTGGCACAGTATCTGAACAGATCAATATCTGATCTGATCAGATCTATACTAGCGTCCCAGCAGTTTAGGGTTCCAAAAAAAACGCATTGTTAGCGGGATCAGCCCAGATACCTGCTAGCACCTGCGTTTTCCCCCTCCGCCCAGCCCAGCCCACCCAAGTGCAGTATCGATCGATCACTGTCACTTACAAAACACTAAGCACACATAACTGCAGCGTTCGCAGAGTCAGGCCTGATCCCTGCGATCGCTAACATTTTTTTTGTGGTAGCGTTTTGATTCAGTCGCTAACAGTCAGGAGCTTTTTTACCTGTGAATCTCAAAAAAATAAAAAAAACAAAAATAGTTGTCGTTTTATTGTTCTCTCTCTCTCTCTATTCTCTCTCTATTGTTGTTCTTTTTTTACTCCATTCTATTCTGCAATGTTTTATTATGTTTTATCATGCTTGCTTTTCAGGTATGTAATTTTGTTTACTGTGTTTTAGTGTTAAGCATTTTTTTGTTTTCAGGTGCGCCATTCAGTTGCAGCGCGGATTTATTTATCTTGACAGCAACAGCGTTTGCTCCCACGATACATAAAGCCGCGACTCCAACGCTGTAGGAGGTGATTTCACCACCACAGTTAAAAAAAAGAGCATATGTGCCGAAGCATGGGGGCAGCAGGGGGGGAGGAGCGATTGGCTCCTAATGCCACGTACATACGGTCGAAATTCCGACCGTGTGTACACGGCATAACTTTTGCGGGAGGATGCCCCCATGCATCGGCATATATACATGGTGCATGTATGCCCATCATTAGAAGTGGGTGGATGAAGGGAGGTATTCTAATGGTGGGCATACCCACCAATCAATCTCTTTTTTTCGTTCAGCCAAGAGGCTGCATGAAAAAAAAAGATTACAATATATGTCCAGTATGTTGCTGGACTTTGAATGGTTATACCAGAATGATGCCTGCAGGTTTAGGTATCATCTTGGTATCATTCTTTTCAGCCAGTGATCGGCTTTCATGTAAAAGCAATTCTAGCGGGTAATTAGCCTCTAGACTGCTTTTACAAGCAGTGGGAGGGAATGTCCCCCCTCCCGGATATAAACCACGCCATTGGGAAATTGGGAAAGCATTTTATCACACCAATCTTGGTGTGGTCAGATGCTTTGAGGGCAGAGGAAAGATCTAGGGTCTAATAGACCCCAATTTTTTCAAAAAAAGAGTACCTGTCACTGCCTATTGCTATCATAGGGGATATTTACATTCCCTGAGATAACAATAAAAATCATAACAAAGAAAAAAAATGGAAGGAACAGTTTAAAAATAAAATAAAAAAGCTAAATAAATAAAAAAAAAAACTAAAAAAAAAAAAAAGCACCCCTGCCCCCCCTTCTCTTGCGCAAAGGCGTACACAAGCGTTGGTCTGGCGTCATATGTAAACAGCAATTGCACCATGCATGTGAGGTATCACCGCGAAGGTCAGATCGAGGGCAGTAATTTTAGCAGTAGACCTCCTCCGTGAATCTAATGTGGTATCATGTAAAGGCTTTTAAAGGCTTTTAAAAATGTATGTAGTTTGTCGCCACTGCGTGTTTGTGCGCAATTTTAAAGCATGTCGTGTTTGGTATCCATGTACTCGGCCTAAGATCATATTTTTTATTTCATCAAAAATTTGAGCAATATAGTGTGTTTTAGTGCATTAAAATAAAAAAAAGTGTATTTTTTCCACAAAAAATGCGTTTGAAAAATCGCTGCGCAAATACTGTGTGGAAAAAAAAATGCAACACCCACCATTTTAATCTGTAGGGCCTTTGCTTTAACAATATATATAGTGTTTGGGGGTTCAACGTAATTTTCTTGCAAAAAAAAAAAAATGTTTTCATGTAAACAAAAAGTGTCAGAAAAGGCTTTGTCTACAAGTGGTTAGAAGAGTGGGTGATGTGTGACATAAGCTTCTAAATGTTGTGCATAAAATGCCAGGACAGTTCAAACCCCCCCCCCCCAAATGACCCCATTTTGGAAAGTAGACACCCCAGGCTATTTGCTGAGAGCAATGTTGAGCCCATTAAATATTTTTTTTTTTTGTCCCAAGAGATTGAATAATGAAAAAAAAAATATATATATATTTTTTTTACAAAAAGTTGTCACTAAATGATATATTGCTCAAACATGTCATGGGCATATGTGGAAATACACCCCAAAATACATTCTGTTGCTTCTCCTGAGTACGGGGATACCACATGTGTGGGACTTTTTGGGAGCCTAGCTGCGTACGGAACCCCAAAAACCAAGCACCGCCTTCAGGCTTTCTAAGGGTGTAATTTTTTTATTTCACTTCTCACTGCCAATCACAGTTTCGGAGGCCATGGAATGCCCAGATGGCATAAAACCCCCCAAAATGACCCCATTTTGGAAAGTAGACACCCCAAGCTATTTGCTGAGAGGTATGGTGAGTATTTTGCAGATCTCGCTTTTTGTCACAAAGTTTTGAAATTTGAAAAAAAAAAAAAAAAATTTTTTTCTTTACTTTCTTCATTTTCAAAAACAAATGAGAGCTGTAAAATACTCACCATGCCTCTCAACAAATAGCTTGGGGTGTCTACTTTCCAAAATGGGGTCATTTGGGGGGGTTTTATGCTATTTTGGCATTTTATGGCCTTCGAAACTGTGATAGGTAGTGAGGAGTGAAATCAAAAATTTGCACCCTTAGAAATCCTGAAGGCGGTGCTTGGGTTTCGGGGCCCCGTACGCGGCTAGGCTCCCAAAAAGTCCCACACATGTGGTATCCCCATACTCAGGAGAAGCAGCAAAATGTATTTTGGGGTGCAATTCCACATATAACTATGGCATGTGTGAGCAATATATCATTTAGTGACAACTTTTTGAAAAAAAAAAATTTATTTTTTATTTTTGTCTTTATTCAATCACTTGGGACTAAAAAAAAAAAAATATTCAATGGGCTCAACATGCCTCTCAGCAAATAGCTTGGGGTGTCTACTTTCCAAAATGGGGTCATTTGGGGGGGGGGGGGTTTTGTACTTCCCTGCCATTTTAGCACCTCAAGAAATGAAATAGGCAGTCATAAATTAAAAGCGGTGTAAATTCCAGAAAATGTACTCTAGTTTGTAGACGCTATAACTTTTGCGCAAACCAATAAATATACGCTTATTGGCATTTTTTTTACTAAAGACATGTGGCTGAATACATTTTGGCCCAAATGTTTGACTAAAATTGAGTTTATTAGATTTTTCTAATAACAAAAAGTAGAAAATCTCTTTTTTTTTTTCAAAATTTTCGCTCTTTTTCCGTTTATATCGCAAAAAAATAAAAATCACAGAGGCAATCAAATACCATCAAAAGAAAGCTCTATTTGTGGGAAGAAAAGGACGCAAATTTCGTTTGGTTACAAAATTGCATGACCGCGCAATTACCAGTTAAAGTAGTGCAGTGCGAAATTGAAAAAAGACCTCTGGTCCTTAAGCTGACAATTGGTCCGGGGCTGAAGTGGTTAAGCAAAAGAAAGAGGCAGAGAGAATTATTGAAGAGATTCCAAATCAATTTTACCCTGGCTGGGGTGCAGTGCAGAGGCGGCTCTAGACTTTGTGAGGCCTTAGGCAAAACTTAGACATGAGGCCCCACTCCCTCCCATAATGGGAAAAATAATTCAAGGAACGAAAATTAACTGTATTAGGAGGGTACAGTATAGGGGAGTGGACAGTACAGAGCGCAGGAGGGAACAGTACAGGGGGCAGGTAAGTGGACACAGTACAGTACAGGGGGCAGGCTGTCACAGAAAGAGAAGGAAGGAAAGAAAGAAAGACAGACAGACAGAAAGACAGAAGGAAGAAACAAAGGAATGAAGGAAGGAAGTAAGGAAAGATGGAAGGAAAGAAAGAAAAGACAGAAGGAAAGAAAGAAAGAGAGAAGGAAAGATGGAAGGAAAGAAAGAAAGACAGAAAGACAGAAGGAAAGAAAGGAAGGAAAGGTGGAAGGAAAGAAAGAAAGAAAGAAAAAGAAAGAAAGAAAGAAAGAAAGAAAGAAAGAAAGAAAGAAAGAAAGAAAGAAAGAAAGAAAGAAAAAGAAAGAAAGATGGAAAGGTGGAAGGAAAGAAAGAAAGAAAGAAAGAAAGAAAGAAAGAAAGAAAGAAAGAATGAATGAATGAAAGAAAGAAAGAAAGAAATAAAGAAAGAAAGAAAGAAAGAAAGAAAGAAAGAAAGAAAGAAAGAAAGGAAGGAAAGAAAGAAAGAAAGAAAGAAAGAAAGAAAGAAAAGAAAGAAAGAAAGAAAGGAAAGATGGTAGGAAAGAAAGAAAGAGAAGGAAGAGAAAGAAAGGAAGGAAGGTGGAAGGAAAGAAATAAAGAGAGAAGGAAAGAAAGAAAGAAAAGATGGAAGGAAAGAAAGAAAGAAAGAGAGAGAAAGAAAAGATGGAAGGAAAGAAAGACAGAAAAGATGGAAGGAAAGAAAGAAAGAAAGGAAAGGTGGAAGGAAAGAAAGAAAGAAAGAAAGAAAGGAAGAAAGAAAGGAAGAAAGAAAAAGAAACGAAAGAAAGAAAGAAAAAGAAACAAAAGAAAGAGAAGGAAAGAAAGAAAGAAAAGATGGAACGAAAGGTGGAAGGAAAGAAAAAAAAAAGAAAGAAGGAAAGAAAGAAAGAATAGATGGAAGGAAAGAAAAGAAAAAGAAAGAAAAAGGAAGGAAAGGTAAAAGAAAGGAAAGATGGTAGGAAAGAAAGAAAGAGAGAAGGAAAGAGAAAGAAAGGTGGAAGGAATGAAAGAAAGAAAGAAAAGATGGTAGGAAAGAAAGAAAGAGAGAAGGAAAGAAAGGAAAGAGAAAGAAAGAAAGATGGAAAGAAAGAAAGAAAAAGAAAGAAAGAAAGAAAGAAAGAAAGAAAGAAGAAAGAAAGAAAAGATGTAAGGAAAGAAAGAAAGATAAAGGAAGGAAAGGTGGAAGGAAAGAAAGAAAGAAAGATGGTAGGAAAGAAAGAAGGAAAGAAAGATGGAAGGAAAGAAAGATGGAAGGAAAGATGGAAGGAAAGAAAGAAAAGATGTAAAGAAAGAAAGAGAGAAGGAAAGAAAGAGAGAGAAGGAAAGAAAGAAAGGAAAGAAAGAAAGAGAAATAAGGAAAGAAAGACAAGATGGAAGGAAAGAAAGAGACAAGAAAATAAAGAAAGGAAGGAAAGAAATAAAGAGAAAGAAATGAAAGGTGGTAGGAAAGAAAGAAAGAAAGAAAGAAAGAGAAGGAAAGAAAGAAAGAGAAGGAAAGAAAGAGAGAAGGAAAGAAAGAAAGAAAAGATGGAAGGAAAGAAAGAAAGAAAGAAAGAGGAAGGAAAGGTGGAAGGGAAGAAAGAAAGAAACAAAAGAAAGAAAGGAAAGATGGAAGGAAAGAAAAAAAGAAAGAAAGAAGGGAAGGAAAGGTGGAAGGAAAGAAAGAAAGAAAAAAAGAAAGAAAGGAAGAAGAAAGAAGAAAGGTGGAAGGAAAGAAAGAAAGAGAGAAAGAAAGAGAAGGAAAGAAAAGATGGAAGGAAAGAAAAAAGAGAAAGGAAGGAAAGGTGGAAGGAAAGAAAGAAATAAAGAAAGGAAAGATGGTAGGAAAGAAAGAAAGAGAGAAGGAAAGAAAGAAGGAAACAGAAGGAAAGAAATAGAGAATTAAAGAAAAGATGGAAGGAAAGAAAAAAGGAAAGAGAGAAAGAGAGAAGGAAAGAAAGAAAGAAAAGATGGAAGGAAAGAAAGAAAGATAAAGAAAGACAAAGGAAGGAAAGGTAGAAGGAAAGAAAGAAACAAACAAAAGAAAGAGAAAAGGAAAAAAAAGGAAAGAAAGAGAGAAGGAAATAAAGAAAGAAAAGATGGAAGGAAAGAACGAAAGAAAGAGAGAAAGAAAGAAAGAAAGAAAGGAAAGATGGAAGGAAAGAAAGAAGTAAGAAAGAGAAAGAAAGGAAAGGTGTAAGGAAAGAAAGAAAAAAAAAAAGAAAGAAAGAAAGAAAGAGAAAATATGAAAGGCAAGAAAGAAAGAAAGGAAAGATGGAAGGAAAGAAAGAGAAAGAAGGAAAGATGGAAGGAAAGAAAGAAAGAAAGAAAGAGAAAGGAAGGAAAGGTGGACGGAAAGAAAGAAAGAGAGAAAGAAAGAGAAAGGAAGGAAAGGTGGAAGAAAGAAAGAAAGAAAGGAAAGATGGAAAGAAAGAGAGAGACGGAAAGAAAGAAAGAGAGAGACGGAAAGAAAGAAAGAAAAGATGGAAAGAAAGAAAGAAAGAAAGGGAAAGGAAAGATGCTAGGAAAGAAAGAAAGAGAGAAGGAAAAGTGGAAGGAAAAAAAGAAAGAAAGGAAATATGCTAGGAAAGAAATAAATAAAGAAAGAAAAAGGAAAGAAGGAAAGAGAAAAGGAAAGAGAAAGGAAGCAAAGGTGGAAGGAAAGAAAGAAAGAAAGAAATAGAGAAAGAGAGAAGAAAGAAAGAATAGATGAAAGGAGAGAAGGAAAGAAAGAAAGAAAAAAAAAATGGAAAGGAAGGAAAGATGGCAGGAAAGAAAGAAAGAAGAGAAAGAAAGAAAGAAAGAGAGAAGGAAATAAAGAAAGAAAAGATGGAAGGAAAGAAAGAAAAAAGAAAGAAAATAAAGAAAGAAAAAGAAAGAAAGAAGAAGGAAAGGTGGAAGGAAAGAAAGAAAGGAAAGAGAGAAGGACAGAAAGAAAGAAAAAAAGAAAGAAAGAAAGAAGGAAGGAAAGATAGAAAGCAAGGGGGGATGGAGGAAGGGAAGGGCATCCCCTACATCAGTGTACTCACTGGGAGGCAGGAGGGGCTGGATGGATGGATCATCAGACTGCTGCCCTTTTCCTCTTCTGTTTGCTGGGGTACAGCATGAATCTTCCCGCCCACATCTCCTTCTCTGAGGCAGAGCAGAGAACACTGCCGAGGAGAGTGGGCGGGGCAGACACAGGAGGAGAGGGCTGGAGGAGGAGGAGCAGAACAGGTCTCTCTTCTCCTGTATGGCTGTGCGGGTAGCAGGGGGAGGGGGGAGATCTGTCAGGCTCTGCTGAGCGGCTCTCTCTGCCTGTGATCCGGAGCTGTAAGTGAGCTCCGATCACAGGGTAACTTTCACTGCAGCCTGTCTCTCCTTCTAGCAGGGAGAGGATACAGGACTAAGGATGGGCCCGGTGTTCGATTCGAACCCATGTTCGAATCGAGCACCGGGCGTTCGCTCGCTCGGCGAGCCCAGAACTATTGGGGCCGCTCGCATCAAATTCGTGTGATGCGAGCGGCCCCGCAATGCATTGCGGCCCGCGCAGTGCAATGCTGGCTGATGATTGGCCAAGCATGCACTGTGACCCCGCATGCTTGGCCAATCACAGCGCCGGCAGCGAGGAGAGCCATAATTGGCTACAGGCAGGATGCCTGTAGCCAATTATAGCTCAGGGGCTTTAGTACACGCCCCACGGTATAAGAGGCCGCCGTTCCGGCGACCTCGCATATTATGTTTCAGTCAGTGTCAGCGTGTCAGTGTGCTGCTGACAATATGTGCTCTATTTCTGGGGATATGTGTGTGCATGCTGTTAGAACAGCATTGCAGTATCACATCTGGGGGGTGTCTATAGGTGGCCTGTGAAGGGGGGCAGGTTTCCTGTGCTTAGAACTTTCCCTGCAAAAAAGTGTCATTTTTGCAGGAAAAAAGCTATTTAAAAGCACTCGCAGCTAACGAATTGATGGCTCCTGTAACACAGAGAACTGTCATTCATTAATAAAAAACAAAAAAAAAGCGTAGGGGTCCCCCCAAATTCAATAACCAGGCCCTTCAGGTCTGGGATGGATATTAAGGGGAACCCCAGCCAAAAAAAAAAAAAAAATGGCGTAGGGTCCCCCTCAAAATCCATACCAGACCCTTGAGGTCTGGTATGGATTTTAAGGGGAACCCTAGCCAAAAAAAATGGCGTGGGGTCCCCCTCAAAATCCATACCAGACCCTTATCCGAGCACGCAACCTGGCAGGCCGCAGGAAAAGAGGGGGGGACGAGAGCGGCCCCCCTCCCGCCTGAACCGTACCAGGCCACATGCCCTCAACATTGGGAGGATGCTTTGGGGGTCTAAGACCCCCAAAGCACCTTGTCCCCATGTTGATGAGGACAAGGGCCTCTTCCCCACAACCCTGGCCATTGGTTGTGGGGGTCTGCGGGCGGGGGGCTTATCGGAATCTGGAAGCCCCCTTTAACAAGGGGACCCCCAGATCCCGGCCCCCCCTGTGTGAAATGGTAAGGGGGTACAAAAGTACCCCTACCATTTCACCAAAAAAGTGGCAAAAATGGTAAAAATGACAGGAGACAGTCTTTGACAATTCCTTTATTAAAATCTTCTTTCTTCTTTCTTCATCCTTCAGTTTCTTCATCTTCTCCTTCCGTCATCTTCTTCCATCTTCTTCTTCCATTTTCTTCTTCCTCCGATCCGCTTCTTCTTGCGCTGGTCTTCTCGTCCTTCTCGTCCGGCATTTTCTTCTGTTGGCGTCGGCGTCTCTGTCTCTTCTTGGGCCACTCCGCGCAATGGGAGGCTCCCGCTGTGTGAGGCTCCGCTCCGTCTGACAGGTCTTTTATAATGGAGGGCACCTGGTGACCCCGCCCCCTCTGACGCACAGGGACGTCATGGGGAATTCCATGATGGCTTTCCCCATGACGTCAGAGGGGGGCGGGGTCACCAGGTGCCCTCCGTTTTAAAAGACCTGTCAGATGGAGCGGAGCCTCACACAGCGGGAGCCTCCCATTGCGCGGAGCGGCCCAAGAAGACACCGACACCGACGCCGACGGAAGAAGATGCCGGACGAGAAGGACGAGAAGACCAGCGCAAGAAGAAGCGGATCGGAGGAAGAAGAAGATGGAAGAAGATGGAAGAAGATGACGGAAGGAGAAGATGAAGAAACCGAAGGATGAAGAAAGAAAGAAGATTTTAATAAAGGAATTGTCAAGACTGTCTCCTGTCATTTTTACCATTTTTGCCACTTTTTGGTGAAATGGTAGGGGTACTTTTGTACCCCCTTACCATTTCACACAGGGGGGGGCCGGGATCTGGGGGTCCCCTTGTTAAAGGGGGCTTCCAGATTCCGATAAGCCCCCCGCCCGCAGACCCCCACAACCAATGGCCAGGGTTGTGGGGAAGAGGCCCTTGTCCTCATCAACATGGGGACAAGGTGCTTTGGGGGTCTTAGACCCCCAAAGCATCCTCCCAATGTTGAGGGCATGTGGCCTGGTACGGTTCAGGCGGGAGGGGGGGCGCTCTCGTCCCCCCCTCTTTTCCTGCGGCATGCCAGGTTGCGTGCTCGGATAAGGGTCTGGTATGGATTTTGAGGGGGACCCCACGCCATTTTTTTTGGCTAGGGTTCCCCTTAAAATCCATACCAGACCTCAAGGGTCTGGTATGGATTTTGAGGGGGGACCCTACGCCATTTTTTTTTTTTTTGGCTGGGGTTCCCCTTAATATCCATCCCAGACCTGAAGGGCCTGGTTATTGAATTTGGGGGGACCCCTACGCTTTTTTTTTTTTCATTTTTTTTATTTTTTATCAATGACTTTTTTTTATGAATGAGTTTCAATGAATGACTGTTCTCTGTATTACGGGAGCCGTGAATTAACATTAGCCGCGAGTGATTTTAAATAGCTTTTTTACTTTCAAAAATGACACTTTGCGCAGAGACAGTTCTAAACACGGGAAACATGCGCCCCTTCACAGGCATACTATAGACACCCCCCAGGTACGAAATTTAAAGGAATATTACACTTTTATTGTTTCAATTTAAGCATTATTAAAATCACTGCTCCTTAAAAAAACGGCCGTTTTTAAAAAAAAAAAATTTGCTGTAGACACTATCCGTGTATTCTGATATTGGAAAAACATTGCAAAAAAATAAAATTTTGCTGTGTTTTTTTTCTTCCCAATAGCATTTTCTGCGTTTTCATAAAAGCAGAAAGACACTATCCGTTTATTCTGATATTGGAAAAACATTGCAAAAAAAAATAATTTTGCTGTGTTTTTTTTTTCCCAATAGCATTTTCTGCGTGTTCATAAACGCTTGAGACACTGTACGTGTATTCTGCTATATACAAAAACACCCATTTAGGGCGAGATCATAAATTTTGAAAATATGAGGAGATCATCAAAAAGGGGACGTGGCCCGGGTCGTGGTGCTGCTGGTGGCGCTCCTGTTGCAGGGAGAGGACGTGGTCGATCTGTGCCAGCTACACGCACTAGTGAAACACCTTCCTCAAGTGCGAGTAGGCGACAGAGCCTGCAGCAGTATTTTGGCGCACCTAATGAGGCTGTACGAATGTTGAGGCCAGGACAAGTACAGGCGATAGTAGATTGGGTTGCTGCTGACAGTGCCTCCGGTTCCTTCACATTGTCTCCCACCCAGTCTCCTGATGAAAGTTCAGAGTTGGCACCTGCAGCCGATGTCCATCAGTCTTTCACCTCACCCCCTTGCAAATCAGCCAATCAGTCTGAGCCCCAAATCATGCAGCAGTCTCTTCTGCTTTTTGATGACTCTGTTAGCAGGGTTTCCCATCCACCTAGCCCTGCCCCAGAAGTGGAAGAGATTGTGTGCACCGATGCCCAACCACTTATGTTTCATGATGAGTACATGGGAGGACCATCGCAGCACGTCTCGGATGATGACGAAACACAGGTGCCAACTGCTGCTGCTTTCGCCATTGTGCAGACCGACAAGGAGGGCAGGGGAGAATTATGGGTGGAAGATGATGTGGAGGACGATGAGGTCCTTGACCCCACATGGAATCAACGTCATGCAGGTGACCAGTGTAGTTCAGAGGAAGAGGTGGTGGTCGCACAGAGCCACCAGCACAGCAGAAGAGGGAGCAGGGTGCAAAAGCAGAGCGTCCGTCCCCTAGACAGTACGTCTGCTACTGCCCATCGCAGCAAGGGACCGAGCACACCAAAGCCAGGTCCAAGGACTTCCATAGCGTGGCAGTTCTTCAGACAATGTCCTGATGACAAGACACGAGTGGTTTGCACGCTGTGCAATCAGAGCTTGAAGCGAGGCATAAACGTTCTCAACCTGAGCACAACCTGCATGACCAGGCATCTAAGTGCAAAGCACGAGATGCAGTGGAGTAGACACCGCAAAAACCAAGAAAGGTCTCTGGCTCCTCCTGCTTCCTCTTCTGCTGCAGTCTCGGCCTCTTCATCCACCTTTGTAGTGACAGTGACACCTGCCAACCCGCAAACAGAGGATCTGCCAGCAACACTACCACCTGGGTCACCAACCATCTCCACAATGTCCCATGGAAGCTTTCAGCTCTCTATTTCACAAACACTGGAGCGGAAGAGGAAGTACCCCCCTAGCCACCCACGATACCTGGCCCTGAAAGCCAGCATTTCAAAATTCCTCGCCTTTGAAATGCTGTCATTCCGTCTGGTGGAGACGCAGAGTTTTAAAAGGCTGATGTCATTGGCTGTCCCACAGTACGTCGTGCCCAGCCGCCACTACTTTTCCAGATGAGCTATCCCTTCCCTGCACAACCAAGTGGGGGACAAAATCAGGTGTGCACTGCGCAACGCCATCTGTGGCAAGGTCCACCTAACTACGGATGCGTGGACCAGTAAGCACGGTCAGGGGCGTTATATCTCCCTAACAGCACACTGGGTAAATGTAGTGGCGGCTGGGCCTGAGGCGGATAGCAGTTTTGCGCATGTCCTTCCACCACCGAGGATTGCTGGGCACTTCAGTTTGCTTCCTGTTGCTAACTCCTCCTACTCCGCCTCCTCATCCTCTACCGCCTCCTCATCCGGTCAGCGTAACACCTTCACCACCAACTTCAGCACAGCCATAGCTAAACGACAGCAGGCAGTTTTAAAACTTTCCTGTTTGGGGGAAAAACCCCACACCGCGCAGGAGTTGTGGAGGGACATGGAACAACAGACCGATGAGTGGTTGGTGGCAGTGAGCCTCAAGCCCGGCCTGGTGGTGTGCGATAATGGGCGAAATCTCGTAGCAACTCTGGGCCTTGCCGGTTTGACGCACATCCCTTGCCTGGCGCATGTGCTGAACTTGGTGGTCCAGAGGTTCCTTAAGAATTACCCCGATATGCCAGAGCTGCTGCAGAAAGTGCGGGCCGTCTGTGCGCACTTTTGGCGTTCTCACCCTGCTGCTGCTCGCCTGTCAGCGCTGCAGCGTAACTTCAGCCTTCCCGCTCACCGTCTCATATGTGACGTGCCCACAAGGTGGAACTCCACCTTGCACATGCTTGCCAGACTGTGCGAGCAGCAGCAGGCGATAGTGGAGTTTCAGCTGCAGCACGCACGCTTGAGTCGCTCTGTGGAACAGCACCACTTCACCGCCAATAACTGGGCCTCCATGCAAGACCTGTGTGCCTTGTTGCGCTGTTTCGAGTACTCCACTAACATGGCCAGTGCCGATGACGCCGTTCTCAGCGTTACTATCCCAGTTCTATGCCTCCTTGAAAAAACTCTTCAGGCGATGATTGAAGAGGATGTGGCACAGGATGAGGAGGAGGAAGAGGGTTAATTTCCAAGGCTTTCAGGGCAGTCATTTACAAATGGCTACGAGGGTGGGTTCCTGCACCAACAAGCGCCAGGTACACAATTGTCTGGCAGCAAGGGCACAGTTCTGGAGGATGACGAGGTGGAGGATGAGGAGGAGATGAAGGAGGAGGAACCATGTTCACAGCAGGGTGGCACCCAGACCAGCTCATGTCCATCACTGGTGCGTGGCTGGGGGGATACAGAGGACACAGACGATACACCTCCCACAGAGGACAGCTTTTCCTTGCCCCTGGGCAGCCTGGCACACATGAGCGATTACATGCTGCAGTGTCTCCGCAACGACCGCCGAGTTGCCCACATTTTAACTGGTGCTGATTATTGGGTGGCCACCCTGCTGGATCCTCGTTACAAGGACAACGTGCCGTCCTTAATTACCTCACTGGAGCGTGATCGTAAGATGCGCGAGTACAAGCGCACGCTGGTAGACGCGCTGCTGGTGGCATTCCCACTTGGAAGCGGGGGTACGGTGGAAGCACAAGGCGAAGGCAGAGGAGGAGGAAGAGGTCGCCAAAGCAGCCGGGGCACCACCAGCACCTCGGAAGGCAGGGTTAGCATAGACGAAATGTGGAAAAGCTTTGTCAGCACGCCACAACAACCAGCACCACCAGCTGAGATGGAACGTCTTAGCAGGAGGCAGCATTTCACCAACATGGTGGAGCAGTATGTGTGCACACGCCTACACGTACTGCATGACGGGTCTGCCCCCTTCAACTTCTGGGTCTCCAAATTGGGCACATGGCCTGAGCTTGCCCTTTACACCTTGGAGGTGCTGGCCTGCCCTGCCGCCAGTGTATTATCTGAACGTGTATTTAGCACGGCAGGGGGCGTTATCACAGACAAGCGCAGCCGCCTGTCCAGAGCCAATGTGGACAAGCTCACGTTCATTAAAATGAACCAGGCATGGATCCCACAGGACTTGGCTGTACCTTGTGCAGAATAGACACATATACCGGTGTTCTGACGAAAACTGTCTTTCTATCGGATAGTGTCCGGCCACTTACTGTGTAGGTGCAGTGCTTGCGCAGTACGGAGGACAAGGAGATTCACAAAATCTCCAAAGATGAACGTCGCCTGCGCAGTGAGTGCAGGTTCAAGCCCGACCATCCAAGTGGACATACGGTAGCACATATTAACAGGGCCCCTCACGGGCTCGCTTGGCTAGGCTTTAACCTCGGATGATGTGGCTTGAACCTGGAGTCACCGCGCATCGTCTTCGGAGAGTTTCAAAATCCCCTTGTCCTACGTACTGAGCAAGCGCAGTACAGGGCGGACACTATGCGACGGGGGACAGAATTCGACACATCATTCACCACTAGCCTTACCCAGCCATTGTTGTATTTTTGAACCAGTGTTGGCTACCTCGTCCTCCTCCACTGCCGCTTCCACCTACACCGCCACATCCACCGCCACCTCAACCTCCTACTACATTTGAATTTCGTCCTCCTAGGTCAAGATTATAATTTTTTCATTTTTTTTAATTTCCAAGTATTTTATTTTCCCACTATCTTATCCATTAAATTTAATAATTTTTTCCAGAAAGTGCGTATTCTGGGGTATTCCCACCATATGTGCGGCATCGTGCCGTTGAGTTTCTGAGGTTCTTAATGACTTCCTGTACCTCTTCTGCTGAGAAGGGGGCCTCCAGCATTTTATTTTTATTTTTTATTTTTTTATGTTATTTTAAGTTATTTCCCTATCCACATTTGTTTGCAGATCACTTGCCATGCAGGTGTTCCAACCCGAAAAATTGACCAGAGCTAGAGCTGCCACAATCCAGGCCAGAAGGCCAGGGACTCGACCCTTCAGCGCCAACCCAGTGGTTCTCCATCCCCATCAGAAGGCTTCCCTTTCGGCTACGAACCGCTCCAGGTCACCTTTACGCCAGCAGGCTTTTGCATAGCAACCGGGATGGAAGCAAGCGCCACCTCCTGGCAACTGATAAGAACAGATACTACACTTGATCTTAGCCAAAAGGCAGAGAAGCACTAGTGAAACACCTTCCTCAGGTGCTAGTAGGCGACAGAGCCTGCAGCGGTATTTTGGCGCTCCTAATGAGGCTGTACGAATGTTAAGGCCAGGACAAGTACAGGCGATAGTAGATTGGGTTGCTGACAGTGCCTCCGGTTCCTTCACATTGCCTCCCACCCAGTCTCCTGATGAAAGTTAATAATTTTTTTCCAGAAAGTGCGTATTCTGGGGTATTCCCACCATATGTGCGGCATCGTGCCGTTGAGTTTCTGAGGTTCTTAATGACTTCCTGTACCTCTTCTGCTGAGAAGGGGGCATCCAGCATTTTATTTTTATTTTTTATTTTTTTATGTTATTTTAAGTTATTTCCCTATCCACATTTGTTTGCAGATCACTTGCCATGCTCTTAACAACATTCTGTTGCCATTTGCAGCCCTCTAGCCCCTTCCATTACTTTTTTTACAGCCATTTTAGTGTTCAAAAGTCCGGGTCCCATTGACTTCAATGGGATTCGGAGTTCGGGGTCAAGTTCGGGTCAAGTTCGGTCCCGAACTCAGACTTTTTTCCGAAGTTCGGCCGAACCCGCCGAACCCGAACATCCAGGTGTCCGCTCAACTCTACTCACAATGCAAAGTGAATGAACAGAGTGAGTATGCTCCAAACCTTTAGTAAATCAACACCAATGTGTTTGCCAACAATGTTGTCCAGTGGGGGGGTGGAGAGAACCAGTAGTAAAATTGCTAGTGTATGCCCATCAGTATCTCTCTCAATGTGTAGCTTCTTTCACCAGATGAGGAGATCCCAGATGAGGAGCAGGGAGAAATCTGCCTTTTTCTTTGATGTGGGTCTTTCAAAACAGCCAACGGACTGCATGGTAGGTCGTCATATGTCTGGTCAAGCATGTGGTGCCCAAGCGGCTGCTGTTCTGGCCAAGCTTGATCCGCTTCAGACATAGGTTGCAAACAGCAATGGTGCGATCTGCTGCACACATGTCTAAAAAGGCTCACACTAAGGAATTTTTAAAAGTCAGCAGGGAGTCAGCAGTGCCCTGCAACTGCGGAGCTCTGCAGTGTTATGCATATATATGCATGATATATATATATATATATATATATATATATATATATATATATATATATATGATTCAAATATACTGCCACTAACTGAATAACCTGCCTGCTTAATCTAACTCAAGCTATCTCTCTGTCCACACTAAGGATGAGCCCGGTGTTCGATTCGAACCCATGTTCGAATCGAGCACCGGGTGTTCGCTCGCTCGGCGAGCCCAGAACTATTGGGACCGCTCGCATCAAATTCGTGTGATGCGAGCGGCCCCGCAATGCATTGCGGCCCGCGCAGTGCAATGCTGGCTGATGATTGGCCAAGCATGCACTGTGACCCCGCATGCTTGGCCAATCACAGCGCCGGCAGCGAGGAGAGCCATAATTGGCTACAGGCAGGATGCCTGTAGCCAATTATAGCTCAGGGGCTTTAATACACGCCCCACGGTATAAGAGGCCGCCGCGGCGGCGGCCTCGCATATTATGTTTCACTCACAGTGTCAGCGTGTCAGTGTGCTGCTGACTGCTGACAACAATATGTTCTTTATTTCTGGGGATATGTGTGTGCATGCTGTTAGAACAGCATTGCAGTATCACATCTGGGGGGTGTCTATAGGTAGCCTGTGAAGGAGGGCAGGTTTCCTGTGCTTAGAACTTTCCCTGCAAAAAAGTGTCATTTTTGCAGGAAGAAAGCTATTTAAATCACTCGCGGCTAATGAATTGATGGCTCCTGTAACACAGAGAGCTGTCATTCATTAATAAAAAACAAAAAAAAAAGCGTAGGGGTCCCCCCAAATTCAATAACCAGGCCCTTCAGGTCTGGGATGGATATTAAGGGGGATCCCAGCCAAAAAAAAAAAAAAAAAAATGGCGTAGGGTCCCCCTCAAAATCCATACCAGACCCTTGAGGTCTGGTATGGATTTTAAGGGGAACCCTAGCCAAAAAAAATGGCGTGGGGTCCCCCTCAAAATCCATACCAGACCCTTATCCGAGCACGCAACCTGGCAGGCCGCAGGAAAAGAGGGGGGGACGAGAGCGGCCCCCCCTCTCGCCTGAACCGTACCAGGCCACATGCCCTCAACATTGGGAGGATGCTTTGGGGGTCTAAGACCCCTAAAGCACCTTGTCCCCATGTTGATTAGGACAAGGGCCTCTTCCCCACAACCCTGGCCGGTGGTTGTGGGGGTCTGCGGGCGGGGGGCTTATCGGAATCTGGAAGCCCCCTTTAACAAGGGGACCCCCAGATCCCGGCCCCCCCCCTGTGTGAAATGGTAAGGGGGTACAAAAGTACCCCTACCATTTCACCAAAAAAGTGGCAAAAATGGTAAAAAGGACAGGAGACAGTCTTTGACAATTCCTTTATTAAAATCTTCTTTCTTCTTTCTTCATCCTTCGGTTTCTTCATCTTCTCCTTCCTTCATCTTCTTCCATCTTCTTCTTCCATTTTCTTCTTCCTCCGATCCGCTTCTTCTTGCGCTGGTCTTCTCGTCCTTCTCGTCCGGCATCTTCTTCCGTCGGCGTCGGCGTCGGTGTCTCTGTCTCTTCTTGGGCGCTCCGCGCAATGGGAGGCTCCCGCTGTGTGAGGCTCCGCTCCGTCTGACAGGTCTTTTATAATGGAGGGCACCTGGTGACCCCGCCCCCTCTGACGCACAGGGACGTCATGGGGAATTCCATGATGGCTTTCCCCATGATGTCAGAGGGGGCGGGGTCACCAGGTGCCCTCCGTTTTAAAAGACCTGTCAGATGGAGCGGAGCCTCACACAGCGGGAGCCTCCCATTGCGCGGAGCGGCCCAAGAAGACACCGACACCGACGCCGACGCCGACGGAAGAAGATGCCGGACGAGAAGGACGAGAAGACCAGCGCAAGAAGAAGCGGATCGGAGGAAGAAGAAAATGGAAGAAGAAGATGGAAGAAGATGAAGGAAGGAGAAGATGAAGAATCCGAAGGATGAAGAAAGAAGAAAGAAGATTTTAATAAAGGAATTGTCAAAGACTGTCTCCTGTCCTTTTTACCATTTTTGCCACTTTTTTGGTGAAATGGTAGGGGTACTTTTGTACCCCCTTACCATTTCACACAGGGGGGGGCCGGGATCTGGGGGTCCCCTTGTTAAAGGGGGCTTCCAGATTCCGATAAGCCCCCCGCCCGCAGACCCCCACAACCACCGGCCAGGGTTGTGGGGAAGAGGCCCTTGTCCTAATCAACATGGGGACAAGGTGCTTTAGGGGTCTTAGACCCCCAAAGCATCCTCCCAATGTTGAGGGCATGTGGCCTGGTACGGTTCAGGCGAGAGGGGGGGCCGCTCTCGTCCCCCCCTCTTTTCCTGCGGCCTGCCAGGTTGCGTGCTCGGATAAGGGTCTGGTATGGATTTTGAGGGGGACCCCACGCCATTTTTTTTTGGCTAGGGTTCCCCTTAAAATCCATACCAGACCTCAAGGGTCTGGTATGGATTTTGAGGGGGACCCTACGCCATTTTTTTTTTTTTTTTTTTTGGCTGGGATCCCCCTTAATATCCATCCCAGACCTGAAGGGCCTGGTTATTGAATTTGGGGGGACCCCTACGCTTTTTTTTTTTCCTTTTTTTTTTTTTTTTTATCAATGACTTTTTTTTATGAATGAGTTTCAATGAATCACTGTTCTCTGTGTTACGGGAGCCGTGAATTAACATTAGCCGCGAGTGATTTTAAATAGCTTTTTTACTTTCAAAAATGACACTTTGCGCAGAGACAGTTCTAAACACGGGAAACATGCGCCCCTTTACAGGCATACTATAGACACCCCCCAGGTACGAAATTTAAAGGAATATTACACTTTTATTGTTTCAATTTAAGCATTATTAAAATCACTGCTCCTGAAAAAACGGCCGTTTTTAAAAAAAATTTTTGCATTGATACATGTCCCCTGGGGCAGGACCCAGGTCCCCAAACACTTTTTATGACATTAACATGCATATTAGCCTTTAAAATGAGCACTTTTAATTTCGAACGTTCGCATCCATTATAACTAATAGGGTTCTAAAGCTCGCACGGACTTTAGGTCCGTTCGCGGGTTCTGGTGCGAGCCGAACGGGGGGGTGTTCGGCTCATCCCTAGTCCACACCAACAACACTACACGCGACTGCCATGTAAGCAGCCTTATATAGTGTGGGGCATGGACTTAGTCACCCTGAGCCATGATTGGCCAAAGGTACCCTGCCTTTGGCCAATTATGGCTCTCTCAGCAGAGCACGCTGTGATTGCCCAAAGCTTGCAGGTCAGGTGCATGCTTTGGCCAATCATCATACAGCAATGCACTGAGATCTCGCAGTGCATTATGGGGCATTCCGCAGTGCTGAAATTTCCTGCGAATGCCCCATAATGTTCGCTGTCCGGCGAACGAGCGAACACCCTATGTTCGAGTCGAACCTATGTTCCACCCAAACATCGAGCTTATCCCTATTTGTAATAATGAACACTGTAAAATTTACACTGTTTTAGGAATTTGAATATGAAGTACTGAAAAATAAGAGGTGATTATTATAGTTAATGTGAAGAAGCTGTTTAATCCAGAGGGAATGTTCATCATATCTTAATCAGAAATTACACAGAATACTTAATTAAAGTTATTTAGGAGACATGCTAATTTGGAAAGAAAGATACTAAATATATCTTATTTTAATTGTGATTCTATTATATGAAAGTTCACTGATCATAATAAAAATAGAATTCCTATTATATGATTTTTTCATCTTTACAAGAAGATTTTAGGTCTCTCTAATGCCGCGTACACACGTACGGACTTTTGCCGGCGGACCTAAGTCCAGCGAACAATCCGCTGGACTTTCCCGCTAGGTACGCCGGACTAAAAAGCGAACGGACTTGACCACACACGATCACGCAAAAAGTCCGGCGGTTCACGCGATGACGTACAGCACGTACGACGGGACTAGAAAACGAAAAATACTAGAAAAATACTTGCTACTGAGCATGCGTCCTTTTTGGTACGCCGGACCATACTACACACGACCGGATTATCCGCTGGACTGCCAAGTCCAGCGGATAATTTGAGAACAAAACCTGAAACTTTAGTCCGCCGTACTTTGGCCAAAAAAAGTACGCCGGCGCCCACACACGAGGGGATTATCCGCTGGACTTCGGTCCAGCGGATAATCCCGCGGGATTGTCCCTTCGTGTGTACGCGGCATAAGCAGTCTATTTGGGTATGTTTTTCCGAATGCAAACAATATATATTACTACTATATAAATGCAATACTCCAAAATCCTTATGTATCTCAACTTCAAATGCCAAATTGCAAGCAGAAAAGGCAGACATCCTAATTTGTTTATGTTTCTCAAAGTGTGTAGAGATTTAGTTTTCTCTGAAATCCCATTTTTGTATTTGTGATCTCTAGGTATTATTGGACTACAGTCACGTGCGGACTTTTGCCGGCGGACCTAGTCCAGCGGACAATCCGCCGGACTTTCCAGCGGGGCTTCGCCGGACTTTCCGAGCGTGTGACTTGACCACACACGCGCGGACTTCTCCGGCGGACTATCCGCTGGCCAAAGTCCGCGGGACTTTTGAAAATGAATGGACTTGCCCACACACGGAGCAGTCCGTTCATTTAGAACGTAACTTCAGGTTAAACGGCGAAAAACGGCGTGGGGGTTCCCCACAAATCCATGTCAGACCCTTATCCGAGCACGCAGCCTGGCAGGCCAGGAAAGGGGTGGGGATGAACGAGCGCCCCCCCCCCTCCTGAGCCATACCAGGCCGCGTGCCCTCAACATGGGGGGTGCCCTGGGGAAAGGGGGGCCGTGCGCCCCCCCCCCACCCCAAAGCACCTTGTCCCCATGTTGATGAGGACAAGGGCCTCTTCCCGACAACCCTGGCCGTTGGTTGTCGGGGTCTGCGGGCGGGGGCTTATCGGAATCTGGGAGCCCCCTTTAATAAGGGGGCCCCCAGATACCGGCCCCCCACCCTATGTGAATGAGTATGGGGTACGATGTACCCCTACCCATTCACCTAAGGTGTAAAATGTAAAGTACAAAAACACCCACACTTTTGAAAAAATATTTTATTGCACTGCTCCGGGGGTCTTCTTCCGTCTTGGGGGTCTTCTCGCCGGACTCCTCCGCCATTTACCAAGCTCTTTTACCGAGCGGAGAAGTCCGGCTACCTTCTTCGTCGTCGCCGCCGTCGTCGTCTGGGGGTCTCGATCCGCCTTCGGGGGTCTTCCGGGGTCTCTTCTGTTCTTGCGGCGGTCGTCGTCTTCCGCGCCGCCGGCGCCTTCTTCTTCTTGTTCTTCTTCTTGTTCTTCTTGTTCTTCTTCTTCCGATGTTGACCCGTCGCTGTCTCTGCCCGGAATGCCAGAGCCGCGCTGTGCTGGGACTTATATAGGGACATGGGGACAGGGTCACATGCTCATGTCACATGGTGACCCCGCCCCCCTGTGATGTCACAGTCCCGGAGGATGAGCATGTGACCCTGTCCCCATGTCCCTATATAAGTCCCAGCACAGCGCGGCTCTGGCATTCCGGGCAGAGACAGCGACGGGTCAACATCGGAAGAAGAAGAACAAGAAGAACAAGAACAAGAACAAGAAAAAGAAGGCGCCGGCGGCGCGGAAGACGACGACCGCCGCAAGAACAGAAGAGACCCCGGAAGACCCCCGAAGGCGGATCGAGACCCCCAGACGACGGCGATGGCGGCGACGACGACGAAGAAGGTAGCCGGCCTCCTCCGCTCGTGAAAGAGCTAGGTAAAAGAGCAGAAGAGAGCGGAGGAGTCCGGCGAGAAGACCCCCAAGACGGAAGAAGACCCCCGGAGCAGTGCAATAAACTATTTTTTCAAAAGTGTGTGTTTTTTTTTTTACTTTACATTTTACACCTTAGGTGAATGGGTAGGGGTACATCGTACCCCATACTCATTCACATAGGGTGGGGGGCCGGGATCTGAGGGCCCCCTTATAAAAGGGGGCTCCCAGATTCCGATAAGCCCCCGCCCGCAGACCCCGACAACCAACGGCCAGGGTTGTCGGGAAGAGGCCCTTGTCCTCATCAACATGGGGACAAGGCGCTTTGGGGTGGGGGGCCGCACGGCCCCCCTTTCCCCAGGGCACCCCCCATGTTGAGGGCACGCGGCCTGGTACGGCTCAGGAGGGGGGCGGGCGCTCGTTTGTCCCCACCCCTTTCCTGGCCTGCCAGGCTGCGTGCTCGGATAAGGGTCTGACATGGATTTGGGGGAACCCCCACGCTGTTTTTCGGCGTGGGGAGTCCCTTTAAATCCATGCCAGGTGACGGAGCTAGCGCGGCGGTATTTACTGCCTACGCTAGCTACGTAACCTGAAGTCACGTGCTAAATGAACGGACTTGCCGACGAGCGGCAAGTCCGTTCATTTAAAAAGTCCGGCGGACTAGCCTACTAACGGCGGGATTGTCGCCGGACTGCCAAGTCCAGCGGATAGTTTTAAAACAAAACTTAAAACTTTGGTCCGCCGGACTTTGGCGCCAAAAAGTCCGCCGACGCCCACACACAAGGGGATTGTCCGCTGGACTTGAGTCCAGAGGATAATCCCGCGGGATTGTCCCTTCGTGTGTACGCGGCATAACTGTGTCTTTTTAGTGAATTTTCCTATGCATAGAGTAGTATACTGTCTGCAAGATGCTTTCAAACATGCAACATCAGACTGTATTAGAGGAAGTGAGAGGACTTGATCTTTTTGTACTACGCTCTTATTCTTGTATTTGCTCTACACCTTCAGCCACACTTTATCATGGCTCATACTATGTGTTAAATTAAACGGTCTAAATATTCCACAGAAGCGCTTGCAAGTTTTGTCTGCCCTTTCCAAACATAAAGCCCAAATAATATTCCTCCAGGAGACACATTTCTGATCAGACTCTCTTCATTTACCTTGGCTGTACATGCTACAAACTCAAACTCCAAGACTAGAGGAATATCTATTTTGATCTCCAGGCATGCTCAGTTCCAAATTCCAGATATGTTAATAGATTATGAGGGTCTGTACTTTTTCCTCAAAGATTTTTTGGCCTCCAGGGTGATTACTTTAGCTAATATCTACTGTCCCAACACCAGGCATCTTTTTTTCGGAAAACAGCAGAGATTTCAACATCACCTTAAACACTTTGGTCGACTTGATTGTCTCAACTTTGCCGTATAGAGCCTTACATCAAGTTAGTTTACAATTAAACAATTTGACCTTGCACAACACCTGGCACATACTCTCTCCTAATGATAAAGATTACACTTTTTTTCTGGCTTTACACCAAAAGTACTTACGGATTGACTACTTTTTTTTTATGTAAGGAAATCTTACATTTCTACAAAAGGCTACCATAAGGCCCAGGTTTCTTTCAGATCACCACCGTATTATGCTTACAACACAGTGTGGGAAGCACACAAATGTGTGGACAGAGGCAAATTACTGTTGTAAGAATAAAAAGGAGTATCACATGCTGATTCACTCCCTGACCAATCACACGAAGACCCTAGAGGCGATGCACAAACAGTCTCTCCTGCTGGAGAAACTCGGTAAATGGACAAGGAGAAAATATGTGCTCCACCAAAAAGTGTTTCATGAACACGGCAATAAAAGCGGTAGGCCGCGTCTTTAGCCATTCAAGCAACCAGAACCTTGCTTACCATTAATCACTTATGGGACCATTCTGGTAAAATTCACTTGAACAACATGGCAATAGAGAAACAATTTGGGCTACACTATAATAAGCTTTACAAATTGAGATCTGCTCACTTTGATCTGCATTACCGGGAAACTTTTGCTCTTTTGATCAAAGAATTCTTAGCCACTTTTAGCCCAGCTTCTATTTTGAAACAGAAGTCACGTGATCTAGAACATCTGCTTACTCTTGAGAAGTTACATGTAGCACTGAAACAAATAAAATTGAGAAAAAGCCCTCATTTACTAAGATCTGAAGCAACTTTTTGCACAGTGTGCCTTAAAGGGGTTGTAAACCCTCATGTTTTTTCACCTTAATGCATCCTAAAACTTCTGACACTGACCAACCCCCAGCCCCCCGTTTTACTCACCTGAGCCTATTCGTTTCCTCGGCAGAGACGCACTTTTCCTCTCTGCCCAGGGTATTCGGCTCTTGATTGGATAGATTGATAGCAGCGCAGCCATTGGCTCCCGCTGCTGTCAAACAAATCCAATGACGCGTGCGCCAGGGGCAGGGCCGAGTCTGGCATTCTGTGTCTATGGACCCAAATGCTGGGCTTGGGAGCGCTCCCGCAAGGTAACCCCCGGGAGAGTGCTTCTCCCAGGGGGTTTACCAATGCGAGCATCACCGGGAGACCCCAGAAGACGATGATCGGGCCACACTGTGCAAAACAAACTGCACAGTGGAGGTAAGTATGATATGTTTGTTAAAAAAAAAACTGAAGGTTTACAATCACTTTAACCAGTTGCCGACCGCCCACTGTCTATTGACGGTGGGGCGGTGCGGCTCTCCTGGCGGGACGCCGTCATATGACGTCCTCTAAGAAAACACGGCCGCGCGCGCGATCGCGGGCGCGCAGCCGTGCTCTGTCGGTGTCGGCGTGTCCCGGAGACACGCCGCGTCACCGACAGGGGTGAACAGCCATTGGGCATGGCTGTTCACCATGTGATCAGCCGCGATTACGTCACGGCTGATCACATTGTGAAGTCCCGGCTTTAGACCGCGCATGCGCGCGATCGGGAGCGCGCAGCGCGGTCATGTCGGTGGCGGCGTGTTCCCAGGAACACTGCTCGTCACCGACAAGGGTAAACAGCCAATGCCTGTCGGCTGTTTACCACGTGATCGGCTGTGATCCATTCACAGCCGACCACTAAATGTAAACAAAGACCGGTTACTAGCTGTTACCGGCTATTCTCTCCTCACACACCGTTACCAGTGTGAGGAGAGAACAGCCAGGACCAGTGAGTTACCGATCTTTGTCTGTTCTGTATTGTACTGCACCAAACACCTAAAGAGAACCTGTCACATCGCCCCCCCCCCCCCCCCCCAATTACAGCTGTCACCCAACAGTCACCACATCAGTGTCCAAAAGTGCACCTGTCACCCATCAGTGTCCAAAAGTGCACCTGTCACCCATCAGTGTCCAAAAGTGCACCTGTCACCCATCAGTGACCATCGCCAGTGACCGTCATAAGTGACCGCCATCTGTGACCGTCATAAGTGACCGCCATCTGTGACCGTCATAAGTGACCGCCATCAGTGACCCAGATCTGTCACCTATCAGTGCCCAAAAAGTGCACCTGTCACTCACCTGTCACTGTCAGAGACTGCCGTCAGTGGTTCACCTGTTACCCATCGCCAGTGACCCATCCGTGACCCTCATCTGTCACCTATCAGTCACCATCAGAGACTGCCATCAGTGACCGTCACACGTCACCCACCAGTGACCGTCACCCGTCACCCACCAGTGACCGTCACCCGTCACCCACCAGTGACCGTCACCCACCAGTGACACCATTCGTCACCTGTCACCTGTCGCCCATCACTGACCGTCACCCACCAGTGACACCATTCGTCACCTGTCACCTGTCGCCCATCACTGACCGTCATTTGTCACCAGTCGCACAGCCCATCAGAAAGAATGTCCAAAAGATTATATTCAAGTGAGGAGGCGTTCCAGATCCTCGCCATGACTGATGAGAGCAGCGGGGAGTTCTCATCAGATTCAAATGCCAATTCCAATCGTTCAAATTCAGCATTTGAACCGATCGAAAGCAGTATATCGGCAAATGAATCGGAGGAAGAATGGATCCCTCCTAAACGAGCACGGCGTTCTGGAAACCAGGCAGCCACCAGCAATACATCCCAGGATCAAATTTCCAGGCCCAGTACCAGCGCTGCCGCCAGCGAAAGGCCACAAGAAATGCCCAGCCCCAGTACCAGCACTGCCGCATCATCACGCCCAAATGCCAGCACAGGAACAAATCCCCCAACTACCAGCACTGGAGTGCCACGTCCCCCAAGAGCCAGGGCCACTACATACCTCCCAGATGGTCTTGCCAATCCAACATGGCTGCCTTCCAACTCAGGATCAGCAAGAATCCCCCCTTTTACCGCACAGCCAGGTGTGCAGGCCAATACCCAAAATTTTTCCCCAATTGATTGTTTTCATTTATTTTTGCCCGACACTTTTCTACAAGTCATCGTGGACCAGACCAATTTATATGCCCAGCAGTATATTGCCAACAACCCCCAATCATCTTACGCCCGTCCATTTGAGTGGAGAAGCTTGACTCTGGAGGAGTTCAAAGTGTTTATGGGCCTCACCATAAACATGGGGCTTACCAAAAAAAATGAAGGACATGCCTATTGGTCCACCGACCCCATCCACCACATGCCCATTTATTCTTTCGTTATGTCCCGGTCCCGATACAGGATGATAATGCGTTTTTTCCATTTCAGGGACAACAGCCAGTGCCCTCCCCGCAATCATCCAGATCATGACAAATTATATAAAATTCGCCCACTCATTGATTTCTTTTCCCAACGATTTGCAGAACTCTATGTCCCCGAAAAGCACATATGTGTAGACGAGTCCCTGGTACCCTTTTCAGGCCGGCTAGGAATAAGACAATACATTCCTAGCAAAAGGGCCAAATACGGAGTGAAGTTTTATAAGCTTTGCGAGAGAGCCACGGGATATCTGTATGCGTTCCGCATATACGAAGGAAGAGATTCCCAGCTCCAGCCCCCTGAGTGCCCGGCCTACATGGGCACAACTGGTAAAATTGTATGGGACCTGGCATACCCACTGCTGAGGAAAGGTTACCACATTTACCTGGATAACTTCTACACCAGCCTGCCCCTTTTCAGACACCTATACCTCGCAGAAACCCTGGCCTGTGGAACCTCCAGAAAGAATAGGAAGGGCTTCCCACAATCCATAGTTAACAAGAAATTGCGAAGGGGAGAAAGAGCAACCTTGCGATGCGACGAAGTGCTGGCTTTGAGGTGGAAGGATACCAGGAATGTGTTCATGATGTCCACCATCCATGATGACACTACGGTGGAAATTCAGAGACGACAAGGTCCCATCGTAAAGCCAAAATGTGTACACGATTACAATCTGTACATGGGGGGGGTGGATTTCAACGACCAAATGCTTCAGCCCTATTTAGCAATAAGGAGGTCCCGTTTTTGGTACAAGAAGGTAGCACTCTATTTAATTCATTTGGCCATTTATAATGCCTACATAGTTCACACCAAGTCCACAGAAAGCCCTTCCCACTTCCTAAAATTTATAGAAAATGTTGTCCGGTCCCTCATCTACGGTCAAAGACCCCCCCCAGAAAACCTTCGCTCCGATGCCGTTAGCCGACTTCACGAACGCCACTTCCCAGACCACATTCCACCAACTGAAGCAGGCCGAAGACGCCAAAAAAGATGTCGAGTATGCACCAAAAATGGATTTAGAAAAGATACCAGCTACCATTGTGTCGACTGTCCCTCCGAACCCGGCCTTTGCATTGGTATATGCTTCAGACAATTTCACACATCCCTAAATTATTAGCTCATATTCCTAACCATTTCCCCATTTTCAACATCTGTGCTGACCATTCCCCATGCTTCCTCAAATATCCACTGCCTTCCACGTGAACTGACCCTGGCCTGTTTTTTGACTATGCCTCTGCCAACCGTTTGGACTGCTTCCATGTGAAATGACCCTGGCCTGTTTTATCAACTACGCTTCTGCCTACTGCTTGGACTGCTTACATGTGAACTGACCCTGGCCTGTTTTATCAACTACGCTTCTGCCTACCGCTTGGACTGCTTGAACGTGAACTGACCCTGGCCTGTTTTATGGACTATGCTTTTGCCTACCGCTTGGACTGATCTGTTGCCCTGCTACTGTAGTACACAGGGGTCTCACATGTGAGGGGCTCCAGAAATGTTTTTCCGGATGGAGAAAACAATATTTTTGTTGTCTCCGGGTTTCTTAATTTCCGGATTAGGGTCTGGAGTCCGGAGGCTTCATAGAGATTTGGGTGGGTCGAAGCCTCTACCCCTGTGGCCCTGTGCACAGGTCTTACCTGATTGCGGCCCTCAGCCTGCTGCTGACTTACTGCCACTATCTCCCTGCCTGCAGCATAAACTGACCACACCTGGACACATTTTCTATGGACAAATGCTTTGGCTGTGCCGACGATATCCTGGTGCTGACTATAGACAATATTCCTACCTGCTGCCTGGATAATTACTATTGTTGCTAAGCACATCCCTGCCTGCTGCCTGCGGCCTGCTGTCTGCTGTCTGCTGCCTGCTGCCTGCTGTCTGCTGTCTGCTGTCTGCTGTCTGCTGCCTGCTGTCTGCTGCCTGCTGCCTGCTGCCTGCTGCCTGGACCAAATCCCTCCTCTGGGGACACTACAAAAACCACAGGTAATACTTTTTTTTTACCCTTTGCTCAATAGAATTTATTTTGGAGTGTATTTTTTGGTATGTAAATGCTATGTGTTAGAAATATAAGGGCCTTCAAAAATAATAGGTTGTCAGGAAATTAGAAGTGCAATTTATGCTTGTAGAACGCCTGAAGGTGCTACTTCAATGGTGGGCCTCTGTATATGGCCAGGCTGTGTAAAAGTCTCACACATGTGGTATCGCCATACTCAGGAGGAGTAGCAGAATGTATTTTGGGGTGTCATTTTTGCTATGTACATGCTATGTGTTGGAAATATCTTAAAAATGGACAACTTTGTGGAAAAAAAATGCGTTTTCATTTTTTTTCCACATATTCCAAAAACTTCTGGAAAAAAATGAACAGTTCAAAAGACTCACAATGCCTCATAGATTATACGTTGGGGTGTTAGCTTTCCAAAATGGGGTCATTTTATGGGCGTTTCCATTGTCCTGGGGCTCCAGGGCCTTCAAAACTGTAATAGGTGATTGAGAAATGAGATGTGTAATTTATGCTTGTAGAACGCCTGAAGGTGCTACTTCACTGGCGGGCCTCTGTAAGTGGCCAGGCTGTGTAAAAGTCTCATACATGTGGTATCGCCATACTCAGGAGGAGTAGCAGAATGTATTTTGGGGTGTCATTTTTGCTATGCACATGCTATGTGTTGGAAATATCTTAAAAATGGACAACTTTGTGGAAAAAAAAATGCGTTTTCATTTTTTTTCCACATATTCCAAAAACTTCTGGAAAAAAATGAACAGTTCAAAAGACTCATAATGCCTCATAGATTATACGTTGGGGTGTTAGATTTCCAAAATGGGGTCATTTTATGGGCGTTTCCATTGTCCTGGGGCTCCAGGGCCTTCAAAACTGTAATAGGTGATTGAGAAATGAGATGTGTAATTTATGCTTGTAGAACGCCTGAAGGTGCTACTTCACTGGCGGGCCTCTGTAAGTGGCCAGGCTGTGTAAAAGTCTCACACATGTGGTATCGCCATACTCAGGAGGAGTAGCAGAATGTATTTTGGGGTGTCATTTTTGCTATGCACATGCTATGTGTTGGAAATATCTTAAAAATGGACAACTTTGTGGGAAAAAAATGCGTTTTCATTTTTTTTCTACATATTCCAAAAACTTCTGGAAAAAAATGAACAGTTCAAAAGACTCATAATGCCTCATAGATTATACGTTGGGGTGTTAGCTTTCCAAAATGGGGTAATTTTATGGGCGTTTCCATTGTCCTGGGGCTCCAGGGCCTTCAAAACTGTAATAGGTGATTGAGAAATGAGATGTGTAATTTATGCTTGTAGAACGCCTGAAGGTGCTACTTCACTGGCGGGCCTCTGTAAGTGGCCAGGCTGTGTAAAAGTCTCACACATGTGGTATCGCCATACTCAGGAGGAGTAGCAGAATGTATTTTGGGGTGTCATTTTTGCTATGCACATGCTATGTGTTGGAAATATCTTAAAAATGGACAACTTTGTGGAAAAAAAATGCGTTTTCATTTTTTTTCCACATATTCCAAAAACTTCTGGAAAAAAATGAACAGTTCAAAAGACTCATAATGCCTCATAGATTATACATTGGGGTGTTAGCTTTCCAAAATGGGGTCATTTTATGGGCGTTTCCATTGTCCTGGGGCTCCAGGGCCTTCAAAACTGTAATAGGTGATTGAGAAATGAGATGTGTAATTTATGCTTGTAGAACGCCTGAAGGTGCTACTTCACTGGCGGGCCTCTGTAAGTGGCCAGGCTGTGTAAAAGTCTCACACATGTGGTATCGCCATACTCAGGAGGAGTAGCAGAATGTATTTTGGGGTGTCATTTTTGCTATGCACATGCTATGTGTTGGAAATATCTTAAAAATGGACAACTTTGTGGAAAAAAAATGCGTTTTCATTTTTTTTCCACATATTCCAAAAACTTCTGGAAAAAAATGAACAGTTCAAAAGACTCATAATGCCTCATAGATTATACGTTGGGGTGTTAGCTTTCCAAAATGGGGTCATTTTATGGGCGTTTCCATTGTCCTGGGGCTTCAGGGCCTTCAAAACTGTAATAGGTGATTGAGAAATGAGATGTGCAATTTATGCTTGTAGAACGCCTGAAGGTGCTACTTCACTGGCGGGCCTCTGTAAGTGGCCAGGCTGTGTAAAAGTCTCACACATGTGGTATCGCCATACTCAGGAGGAGTAGCAGAATGTATTTTGGGGTGTCATTTTTGCTATGCACATGCTATGTGTTGGAAATATCTTAAAAATGGACAACTTTGTTGAAAAAAATTGCGTTTTCATTTTTTTTCCACATATTCCAAAAACTTCTGGAAAAAAATGAACAGTTCAAAAGACTCATAATGCCTCATAGATTATACGTTGGGGTGTCTGCTTTCCAAAATGGGGTCATTTTGTGGGTATTTGTACTTTCCTGGCTTGTTAGTGTCTCAAGAACTGAGAGAGGTCTTCAGTACATCAGGTGTGATCAGGTGTGATCAATTTTCAATGATTTGCACCATAGCTTGTAGACTCTATAACTTTCACAAAAACTAAATAATATACACTAATTAGGGTTATTTTTACCAAAGATATGTAGCCATATACATTTTGGCCAAAATTTATGAAGAAATATTACTAATTTGTAAAATTTTATGACAGAAACAAAGAAAAAGGCATTTTTTCACCAAATTTTCTGTCTTTTTTAATTTATAGCACAAAAAATAAAAAACCCACTAGTGATTAAATACCACCAAAAGAAAGCTCTATTTGTTTGAAAAAAAGGACGCAAATTTCATTTGGGTACAGTGTTGCATGACTGAGTAATTGTCATTCAAAGTGTGAGAGCGCTGAAAGCTGAAAATTGGTCTGGTCAGGAAGGGGGTGAAAGTGCACTGTAGGCAAGTGGTTAAAGTAGAACTATAGGCACAACCTTTTTTAAATTTTGGATAGAGGGGGGTTATAACCCCTGACAGTGTTTTTAGCCATCTGTGTCCCATTGGAAGATTTCCCCTCTATTACTTTTCTGGGGACAACACAAAATTTGAGATTTTCTTTTACTTTTAATGATAACGGTAAACAGGACAATAGAGAGGGGGTAAATCTTCCCAATGGAGGCAAAGATAGCAATAAAAACCTAACAGGTGTTTCTAATCTACCTCCACTCTATCCAAAACAAAAAGTTTTTTCTTTAGTTATACTTTAAGTAAATCAGCCCCAATGATTTCCATATTTCCGAATTTAGGTTTCTATGCATTACTGTTGAGAGAACTGATCCAAAAAGGAAGAGACTACTCTGTTATATTTGTTAAAATTGTGTATTATACTTTTACTTTCCCTAAATACAGCGTGCCTGGACCACTACTTAATTACTTCTTTCCTTTAACTATTTATTTTCTTCTTTTAATTTACTTTAACCCCTTTTCATGCGGTAATTTCTGACAATTTTAAGTGTTGTGCGGTAAATACTACAAAATGGTATAGTGAATTGACACTTGCAGGATCACATGTGATATTTAGGGAAAATGTGTCCTGACACCTATTTACAGCATACAACCTGGTTTTGTGAATGGAGCCCACTGTCCCATATGGGATCCTTTCCAATATGGGCATATCTACAACTGAAACACTTCCTGTCCCAACTAGAATCTGATAAGATATGGGCTAGACCCGTCACACAACTCAAAAACTTGTGCTTTAGGATCCCCTCACCTGCGGATCCTGCAAAAATGGCATGGGAAAGGGACCTACAGGTTATGCTTACAAAAGAAGAATGGGAAATTATCAACAAATATGCCCAGAAAGGTTCTTTGAATGTGGCAATTTTAAGAAAATTACTGCAAAATCTGGACGAGATGGTAAAGAACCTCTTCTCATCTACACACATTTTCTTCTTCAATATCAAACACTTGCTGGAGATGGGTGGACGCGATGCTCCACATCTGGTGGACCTGTGAAGGGCTTCATCCCTTCTGGCAAACAGTTCATGATGTTATTGCGTAAGTTACTTTAAACTTAGACTTTACCCCAGTGCAGTATCTGTTGCACCATACTTCCCTATCAAGAAAGCATTACAATAAATTATTGCCCATGCACCTGGTAAATGCAGCAAGACTATGCATTCCTGTTTATTGGCTATATGTGCATTCTGGCGACCAAGGGATGGTTTTCTATGATAAATAAAATATAGGAAACGGAGGAACTAATCCATACTTCCCAAGGTGAATCACATGAATTTATGGCCACGTGGTCTTGTTGGTCTCATTTCAAAACTATTGAGCAATATAACAGTTATTTTTAAAAGAATATAACAATCCTACTGTAAGTACTGTTTTCTAGTCATCATTAACATATGCCATAGCAGAGTTCTTGTTGTTCTTTCAACCTGGAGATGACAGACTGTGGAGGATCCCTTCCCTTCTCCCTCATCCCCCCTCATTTTTTTTTCCTTTGTCTTCTCACCATATCTTCATCCCTTTTCCTTGGTTCTTTCTCTACCCTATTATCGCTCTTTTCTGCTTATTGGACTACCTGTAAATCCCTTACAGACTATATCAAAAAGGGGAGTGGTTCAAGGTTTTGTTGCATTGATCTCTACTGCACTTTGCCCCATATAGCACTTTTTATTTGCATGTGGGTTTTCTGTGGAAAGTCTGTGTCTCTTGTGGTCCTAATCAGGGCCAGACTGGGAATAAAATCCAGCCCTGGAAAAAATTTCATACCAGCCCCACAGCATTATTATACCAGCACAACAGCATAACGTCATTATTTTCTTGTTCATGAAAGGGAAAGCCATACATTTTAAAGCACATTTGAAGAGTGTATTATATATAGATAAGACAGATATTAAATCACATAGGGCTTTATATATATAAGCAAATTACAGTTAAAAGTGGTCAATCATCAAGGGGGACCCCCAGAACGTGGGTGGGGGCACCTTCCGCAGAAAGAATACACTAAGGTTAGGGGGGGGGGGGGTTACTGATATAAGGGGGAAACCCTTTATATCAGTGCCCCCTTACATTATTGTACTCACTCCCCCCTTACATCAGTGACCCCCCCCCCTTCAGACTGGCCTGGCGGTGCTGTCACTGACCTCCTCTCAGGTGCACCAAGCAGGGCTCAGTCAGTCGGCTCCAGCTCGGTGGCTCTGGTTTTATCCTATAGTCTCCTCTCCACAGTCCACACACGTCTGACTTCTCCCATGACCCCCATTCTGGCAGCGCTCCCACTATTGACTCCTCTCCAGACTCCCTCAGAGACTGCAGACATGATACAGGAGATGGTCAGAGACTGCAGACATAATACAAGAGCGCAATGCAGCCTCACCAGTGCCCATCAAATGCAGCCTCGCCAGTGCCCACCAAATGCAGCCTCGCCAGTGCCCATCAAATGCAGCCTCACTGTGCCCATCAAATGCAGAATCACTGTGTTAATCAAATGCAGCTTTACTCTGCCCGTGAATGAGGCCTCACTGTGCCCACCATTGAGGCCTCACTGTGCCCACCATTGCGGCCTCACTGTGCCCACCATTGCGGCCTCACTGTGCCCACCATTGCGGCCTCACTGTGCCCATCAATGCAGCCTCACTGTGCCCATCAAATGCAGCTTTACTGTGCCCATCAAATGCAGCTTTACTGTGCCGTGAAAGCAGCCTCACTGTGACCATGAATGCAGCCTCACTGTGCTCATTATTGCAGCCCCTCCTCCTGTCCCAGTCTGCAGTTCCTGTCTGTGGGAAGGTGTGTTGTTGATGCTCGGCACAGTACCTTGCATGCCAGCAGGATATCCATGATGGCCAGCAGCAGGCAGGGGCTGTTCTCGTTTTGGATGGGGACAGTGCTCCTTCCAGAGGATCTGTTTGCTGTGAGATGGAGTGGTCCCTGGCCACCTACACCTTCAGCCGTCCTCACTTTCCGGCCCCAGTTAGCCTGTCCTCTGGTCCTGGGGAAGTGGAGAGCACATGGGTGGGGTCAAAGAGCAGGGGGAGTGGAGATCACAGAGGTGGGGAGTGCAGAGCACTGGGGGGGGGGGGCAAAAAAATAACAGGGGTGGAGAGCACGGGAGGCTGAGAGCACTGGGGAGGGTAAGAGTGTGGGGTGGCGAAGAGCACTGGACGGAAGCTTGAGAGCACTGGGGGGGCAGAAAAACAGGGCTGGAAAGCACTGGGGGGTACAGAGAGCAATGGGGGGAGCTTGAGAGCACCCATGGGGGCCAGAAAGTACAGGGGTGGAAAGCACGGGGAACTGGAGAGCACTGGTGGGGTTGGAGAGCACATGGGTGGGGGCAAAATGCAGGGGGAGTGGAGAGTGCTGGGGGGAGCTTGTGAGAGCACTGGTGGGGGAGACAAAAAGAACAGGGGTGGAGAGTATGGGGGTGGAGAGCACGGGGGCTGGAGAGCACTGGGGTGGGGGCTGGAGAGCATTGTGGGGGGTGGGGAGCACAGTGGGGGCTGGAAAGCACTGTGGGGGGTGGAGAGCACTGCGGTGGGGGCTGGAGAGCACTGTGGGGGTGGAGAGCACAGAGGGGGCTGGAGAGCACTGTGGGAGATGGAGAGCACTGGGGTGGGGAGCTTGAGAGCACCCATGGGGGCCAGAAAGTACAGGGGTGGAAAGCACGGGGGACTGGAGAGCACTGGTGGGGTTGGAGAGCACATGAGTGGGGGCAAAATGAAGGGGGAGTGGAGAGTGCTGGGGGGAGCTTGTGAGAGCACTGGTGAGGGAGACAAAGAGAACAGGGGTGGAGAGTACGGGGGTGGAGAGCACGGGGGCTGGAGAGCACTGGGGTGGGGGCTGGAGAGCACTGTGGGGGGTGGGGAGCACGGTGGGGGCTGGAGAGCACTGTGGGGGTGGAGAGCACTGAGGTGGGGGCTGGAGAGCACTGTGGGGGGTGGAGAGCACAGAGAGGGCTGGAGAGCACTGTGGGGGGTGGAGAGCACTGGGGTGGAGAGCACTGGGGTGGGGGCTAGAGAAGGATGGGGAGAGCTGGAGAGCAGGGGGGAAGAAAGAACAGGGGTGGGGAGCATGGAGGGGCTGGACAGCACTGCGGGGGGTGGAGAGCACTGTGGGGGGGGGAGCACGGGGCTGGAGAGTACTGCGGGGGTGGAGAGCACTGTGGGGAGAGCACGGGGGGCTGAAGAGTACTGTGGGGGGTGGGGAGCACTGTGGGGGGAGCACGGGGGGCTGGAGAGTACTGTGGGGGTGGGGAGCACTGCGGGGGGTGGAGAGCACTGTGGGGAGGGGCTAGAGAAGGATGGGGAGAGCAGGGGGGCAGAAAGAACAGGGGTTGAGAGAACTGTGGGGGGGGGCTGGAGAGTCTGGTGGGGGAGGAGAGCACTGGGGGGCAGTAAAAGAAGTTGGATAGGAGGAGAAGCAGGAGGGCGGCATATAGAGGAAATTAACTTTCTATATTCCTCCATGCAGCCGTTGAATGCTTGGTTCTCCTCCTCTCCCTCCTCCAAGCATTCAGCGGCTGCATGGAGGAATATAGAAAGCTAATCTCCTCTATATGTGACCCCCCTGCCGATCTCCCTATCCAGGCACACAGGCATCTTCTCCTGTGTTTCACGGAGCTGGCCGGGTCTGTGTTCGGCGGTCGCGCTGTAACATGGTCCCGCCCCCCCTAGACTGGCTGTGTGATAGGTGGATTCTATCTACTATCACAGGAGCCGGTCTAGGGGGACGGGACCATGTTACAGCGTGACCGCCGAACACAGGCCCGGCCAGCTCCGAGATCACAGGAGCATGAGAGGGGAGCACTGCGGCCGCAAAGCGGCCCCAGGACAGGCAGCCTACCGGGAAATATCCCGGTAGGCCAGTCCGGACCTGGTCCTAATTGTATGCGATATCTTGACATTGCAAAATTTATTGGACTTGTAACTGTTTTCTCACTTGCTGCAGTGATTTTCAATAAAAATGTTCATGGGGGAAAAAAAATGTCATCCTGTATGTTTTAGTCATTCTTTTACACATGCTTTAGTAATGAGTAAATTGGTGAATCTACAACTTGCAAATATTTTGATTATGCTCAGCAAACAAATGTAGATTTGTCCAATCTGCATAGAATCAAGCAATTTATGAATTATACTTGAAGATAAGCATAAATACATAGGTAGCATGGATCTGGGTATTGATGATGAAGTAAAGATCGCTCTCTTGGTAAACACCACAGTGATTCACATCATAAAAAAGTGCACTGCCACCTTAAGAAAGACTTGCTTACCAGAAAGCAAGCAAAACAGGCATGTGGCTATAGCCCAGCCAAGGCCTTTATGCTTGCATGGATGCCTGTAAAAGGGAATTGAGCGCAGGATGGATTGATGTAGCGGGATCTTATACTCCTTGCAACCACCATGAAGATCGATCTTGTCCCAATTATCAGAGGCCCCTGGATGCCTTGCTGCTAATTGGAAGTGAGGTGTGAAGAGATGTGTGAGGGAGATGTCCCTCAAGATGCCTCTCTTCGCCACCGCCAGCCTTAGGTATAGGATACACTCAGATATCCCAGGATCCAGGCAATGTTATCAGGATCAACCCCACATATCAAATATTATCTATCAATGCACTTGAATATACCTTGTAATTAGCAGCAAGGCATCCAGGGGCCTCTGGTAATTGGGACAAGATCGCTCTTCACGGTGGTTGCAAGGAGTATAAGATCCCGCTACAGCGATCCATCCCGCGATCAATTCCCTTTTACAGGCATCCACGCAAGCATAAAGGCCTTGGCTGGGCTATAGCTACATGCCTGTTTTAAAAACAACTGGAATCTGAATTCTCCGCCCCAATTCAAATATCCACCACTGCGCCAAAGGGAAATAACCTGACTCTCTTGCAGCTGCTACTTAAAAGACTGTCTATCAAAATTGTTGGTATCCAAAATGAGTTAATAAAAACTTAAATTGAATTGGTAGCGCTTGCTCAAACTCTACACTAATCTAAAAAGGTAGCTTGTGTTATCAAATTACCATGTGATGAAAAAAATATATATACATAAATACAGTTATGTGTACAAATTATACAAACTACCACCTCGTGATACGTGAATAAAATAATAGTGACACAAACTATAAAAGTAGCACCAATAGTATACAATTATATATTTAATATAAACACTGAAAAAAGTGAGCAAAAATCACATAATTCTTTATCCAAACTCAAAAAGATGTGAAAATTTCAAACAAAGTCCTTCAGAAGTGAAAAATGAAAGTTTTTTCTTCAAAATCCTTTTTCTTAAAAGTGTTTAAACTAATCTTCTTCCACCACACCACTGTGTATTTCTGTGACCTCTCCCAAAGGAATCTCACTCACCAGATCCAGAGCTCGCACTTTCGCGTCGAGCAAACACGCATGAAAGAACTCAAACAGCAATCCGGTGGTTTCTCCACACTATCCACTCGGTGATGTAGTGATAATCCACATGTAAACAGAAAAAGTGTGCTCCAATAGTGTGATTCAATAACACCACTTTTATTTAAAATCACACAACACAAAAACTTCAACCAATTCACTCACATTTTTTTAAAATTAAACCAGCAAAAGTGAAAAAGGTAATCTCCACAGCAAGCTTCACTTTAAATATCACAATCACTGAAACTGTCTGTAGTCACGGCGGACTCGAGGTGCAACAGATACTCCTTTATCTCACCCCCTCCTCGTAGCTCAGACTTCAAAAATAGCAAGGCTTTCCTCCTGTTTGAATATGGCGCTGGTGCTGTTACAAACGATTGCCGCTCAGCCACACTCCCTAGGGCGTGGCTGAGCGGCAATCGTTTGAGCGGCAATCGTTTGTTTGAAGGACTGAAGGACTTTGAATTTTTCACATCTTTTTGAGTTTGAATAAAGAATTACGTGATTTTTGCTCACTTTTTTCAGTGTTTATATTATATATATATAATTGTATACTATTGGTGCTACTTTTATAGTTTGTGTCACTATTATTTTATTCACGTATCACGATTTGGTAGTTTGAATAATTTGTACACATAACTGTATTTATGTATATATATTTTTTTCATCACATGGTAATTTGATAACATGAGCTATCTTTTTAGATTAGTGTAGAGTTTGAGCAAGCGCTACCAATTCAATTTAAGTTTTTATTAACTAATTTTGGATACCAACAATTCTTTCTTACGGTGGAGGTGCACTTTTTATGATGTGAATCACTATGGTGTTTACCAAGAGAGTGATTTTTACTTCATCATCAATGTCCAAATCCATGATACCTATGTATTTATGCTTATCTTCAAGGACTTATGCATATATCATTATGGACTATTAACACAGCTCTATATACAGGCATACCCCACTTTTAAGTACACAATGGGGTTTATTTGCTAAAGCTGGAAAGTGCAAAATCAGGCCCACTTTTGCATAGAAACCAATGAGCTTCTAACCCCAGCTTGTTTAATTAAGTTTTGGTAATAAAACCTGGAAGCTCATTGGTTTCTATGCAGAAGTGAGCCTGATTTTGCACTTTCCAGCTTTAGTAAATAAATCCCATTGTGTACTTAAAAGTGGGGTATGCCTGTATTTTCTAATTACCTTTTTGTTGTGTATCCCACATCGAACTGCATCTTTCTTATTAGTGTGTTTACAATAGTGTGGTATTAGCCCCTTTTTTCAATTTATGAACTGTGATTGATTTTTTTCCTAAATGTCTTGATTGTTTCCAACTCAGACACATTTACAAGCATATATTCGAGAATAAAAAAGTGATGAATATGTAATTCTACCAATTTAATCCTCCCTTTTACATTTATTTAAAATCTTATTTTTAAGTGAACAGATATGCTGCACTACTAAATAATCAATATTTACATTACACAGTGATTCAATAATACAATACACATAAGTCAAACAATTCTTATTGTGTGAGTACAATAAAGTCTCCAAAAATGTAAAAGATCCAGTGAAAATAATCCAGTAACAAAAAAAAATCTTTCTTCAAGCAAGTGCAGAAGATGCGTGTAGAAAGTAGAAAAACCTCCACCACAATAAATTACCTTTGGATATGCTCTCACTTCAATATACAAACAACAAAGGTCATAAGATGCTCCTATATGATTAATTGGATCTATAGACCCTCTGCTTGGTCATCCCCAAACAATGTTTTTTTATCTCCTCTGGAACTCTGTCCCTCACCAGCAGCTCAGGTGGTGGGTGAATAGATCAGTGCAAATCACATGCTCAAAATACAATAAAAACTCAAATAGTGCTCACTAATTTTTATTTATAAAATAAAAAAATTAAATACCACTTGAAAGGAAATAAATCAAGATTAGGGGTTACTCTCTCTGCCTTGGTATGCTGTGCAATTCCGAAACCAGGCCTGTGAGATTTGCCCTTTGAGATAAAGAAAAGTATACACAGCCAGGTTCTCTCCGAGCAAATCTAAATCTTTATTCTTGGGTGTGAATATAAGAGGGGCTTTCAGAAAGTACCGCCCTTTGACAGATTATCCAATCATATACAGAGACACATAAGTACAGTCTGACGCCCACAGTGAAACTAATTATTTCTAAAGTATCACGTGCTTTACAAGAAATGAAACTCAACAGAAGATTACAGTATTATGGAAAAACTAAACTAGATTAGCAAGACTTGAGCAAATTTCACAAAATGGATGTTAGAGACACACAAAATGGAAGCTGACTATAATACAAAGAAGTAGTTAAACTAAATATCCCTTCAATCCCCTCTTAGATCATATAAGATTATCTCTACATTCTATGCTGTGCTTTAATACTTCTTTGGGGCTGTGGCATAGATTGCCTGATGACTCTTCATGTATGTCATGTGAGATAGAACCTTATCATCAGGAGATTGAAGGCGCGCAATTATGCAAGTGTGACATTTAAAACAGAGGTAAATAATCAGAGCAAGGATAAATATCATAACAAGGACAATGTCTTTTAACCATAAAAATATACCTCCAAGCCCAAATCCTGCATTGGCAAATGGGCTCCATGTTTTAGCAATGTCCCTAGCTTCCTGCTGGAGCCTGGCCTGTAAAGGGATGTCCCCTTTTATAATCCCCTACCACTCCCATAACAGATAACAAGGATGCAAGGTAACACCATCCCTTAACATGGAGGGGCACCCAGGGATAACACACTTTCCTACAACATACATAGATACTTTGTCCCAGTGCAAAAAAGGTCTCTTAGCGACAATCTCATGAGTGTACTTGTCCTGTGTTGCAATTATAAATTAGTGTAATATAGCACCTACATTTTTAGAGAAAAAGAAAAGTTATGCAAAGTACAGTTTAACCCTGGGTCAGTTACTTGAAACAGTGAGCAGGCAGGGGCAGAGACTCTGGATTCGCACATGGAGATATTAAATATTGGCCTGCTGCAGAAAGAGGGGTTAGTCTGTGTCTCATTCCCTAAATTAAAACACCAATCAGGGGAATGACTTCTACCTGCTATTGGAAAGGTAACAATGTTGTTTATGTACAGAGTGGATATGTTAGTCAAGAATACAGGAGGAGTCTCATTGAGAAAGGAGGAAATATTTAAAGGTACAGCAAAAAGGGCAATTCGGGCAGTGCTAGGATGTAATATGCTACATATCCAACATTCTTCATACCCTGATTCTTTAGCATAAGCATACTTAAATTTTAGCAAAAGCATCTTATCAGTAAAACTATCTCCAATCTCTCTCTTGGTTCTAGCTTGTGTCAATATAATGTTCTTGTGTGTGTGTGTGTGTGTGTTCCCACAGATACTTTTAATTGCTCCCAAATCTTCAGGGTGGTTGATACAGTTAATGGTGATCCAGGTGGGTAGGAACACTGTCAGAGAGATCAGGATTAGTGGGCAGAATGCCTTGTCAGAAGTCTGTGGTGAAGTAAGCGAGGTCATCTTCTCTGGCCGGACCTGCTTTCCCAGGAACTCCTTCATCTGCTTGGACTTCTGCTTGAGGGCCTCCTGTATCCAACATCTCCTTCTTGCTCTTGGGGCTTTGGGCAACCTTTTTTTACTCTGTTGGCATGGATCCAGGACTGGCAATTTTCCACTAGGATGGCTGTTCTGGTCACTGCAACCACTGTGGTAGGAGGTCCAAAGGGATACTCTTGCTTCTTATTACTGTTCAGCTGTTGGACCACCACGGTGTCTCCCAATTTGAAGGAGTGAGTAGTTTGCTGTGAAGAAAAAGAAAAGGTGCGAGCAACATTTCTCTCAACTGTTTACAATGTTTCAACCAATTACCTTACATATTCTTCCTGTAATAAGTCTAAATCTCCCTCTTCTATAATTAAATGTGCTCTGGCCATGGGGTGGGGAAAGGTCGACCCATCAAGACATCAAAAGGTGAATACACTGTTGTTCCTGGAAGGGTCATTCTTATTTCTGCCAGGACTGCTGGGAGGACCTTCTTCCAGTTGGCAAAGGTTCCTCCAGTGGCCTTTCTTATTTTGTCTTTTTATTGTTCTGTTTATTCTTTCTACTATCCCTGAGCTTTGAGGGTGTTAGGGAATGTGAAACTTCCGTTCTATCTTGAGAGTTTTTTACCAAGTCCTGACAGACCCTTAATACAAATGTAGGTCCATTGTCTGTCTGAGTTTATAAGAAGTGGGCATCCCCATCGAGGAATGATTTCCTGAACGAGGATCCTCACTACTGTTTGGGCATCTTCTTTTGTGGTGACAAAAAGTTCAACTCAACTTGAGAACTTGTCCACAATTTCCAAAAAATATTCCTGTCTTTTGCCTAGTTTGGGCATGTGTGTGAAGTCAATCTGCAAATGTGTAAAAGGAGTTGTTGGATATATCAGGTGTTCATGTTCGGCCTTGTGTGGGTTGTTCCTGATACATGTGATGCATCTTGCTACATAAAATCGGCCAGGAAAGTTCTGTAATGTAAAAGTCTTTCTCCAATAGTTCACAAGTGGCTTTCCAGCCTCTGTGACCTATTCCATGAAACTGGGAAATAAAAATGATGCATAAAAAGTGATGCACTAGCTACAAAAAGTGATGCACTAGCTACTGGTATACATGGCTTCCCCTCTTTGCAGAGAAGTCCAGTCTTTGGATCTTTCTGCACACCTATTTTGTCCCAACCTCTGAGATCAGCTTCTTTTGCACATACCTGCAAATCTGAAAGAACCTGATCAAAAAAACAAAACACAAAACAACAAGTCTGGTACTAGCATGGGCATTTGGATCTGTGCATTTTGTGAAGTAGCAGCTTATTTAGCAGCTACTCAGCCAGAGCATTTCCCTTGGCTAACTGTTTGTTGGCCTGTGTATGCTCTGCAGTGTTGTGGAAGATACATCAGACCTGGGTGATGTGTCTTGGCGAATGAGGTCTATGCAATCATGTTGTGGCACAACCTCATTCTGCTCTCCTTTTAATCCTAAAAGGGCATTTGGATTGGTGCTGGTCCTGAAGTGGGAGAAGCATATTTGATGTGCAATTTTGGATTGGACATCAAGATCAACTCATGGCCGCTCAACCTTTGAGCAGACATGTGCTGTGTATGTACATTTTTCATACATTGTGGGTGGTGTGAAGTGTAGTGTCGTGCCCCAGAGTGAAAGAAGTGGCCATGTCAACCATCATAATAGGATGCCTCTGAGACACACAGGCATGCCTTGAACCTGCACCGGAACCATCTTTGAAAAAAAATAATAGGGCGCAACTTGTCTCCATGCTCCTGAGCGAGGATACCTGACACGTCCTTACAATTTTCCCTTGCAAACAAATGAAACATTTTTCCTTCAAACAAATTAAACATTTTTCCTAGTTAGGGAGGCCGAGCCCTGGAGCCATTACCGTAGCATTTTCCAAATACACAAAAGCATTGCACATTTCATTTGACCATTTTATACAATCTGGCATGTGTAAACCCGTGGCTTGTCTCAGGAGATTGTAGTAGGAACAGTCAGGTATCCATTGGCGGCAGTAACCAATCATACCAAGAAAAGTGAACATGTCTTTCTTAGCAAGTGGGCGGGGCAGACCCACAAGAGCCATAGCTCTTCTGTGATTGACTTTCCTTTCTCCTTTTGAGAGTACAAAACCAAGATATTCAACCTTTTTCTGACACCATTGCAATTTTTCTTTGACACTTTGTGACCACTTTCAAAAAGACATTTCAAAAGATCCCTCCCATCCTCCAGGGCGGCCACCCGAGTAGAACTGCAGACGAGGAATTCATCCACATACTGCAGCAGGGATGAACAATGTCCTGGTATCCAAGCTCTGAGAGTAGTTTGGAATAGCCCTGGGGCATTCTACACCATGTTAGTTGGCGGTTTTAAAAAAAAAAAAAAAAAACATAAAGCAAAGATTGGTTGTGCCTCCTCATCCACAGGGACGGAAATAAAAATGCGTTCAATAAATCAATCACAGTAAAATACTCTGCATCGTAATGTATGGCGGTAAATATTGATGGCACATCAGGCACTTATTGGGGCAATCGGTACCACTAGGCTATTGATGGCCCTTAGGTCTTGTACAAACCTATAGTCACAATTGCCTTCTTTACTTTTCTTACCTTCTCTTTTGTTAATATAGAACAGGATAATTTCCCTTTGAGATCCCTTTATAAAAAGAAATCTTCAACTATTGGCTGTAAGCCATCCTCTTTTATAAAAATTACTCCTTTGATTTCCTGAGAAATCATTTTTTCTTTTTTTTTGTGTCTGCACTGGTGTTTCAAACTCATTCTGCTATTTTCTGTGTCCTTGTGTCTGTGCTGCTCTGTGCAGCTGTTATCTGGTTGTGGAATGTAAGGGGGAGGAGGTGGGGCGCCTGATACAGGCATGGAGAAGGTTAATTTAACCCTTAAATTCACCATCCCATGACTGCTAAACCCATCGTGGACAACTTTTGGGCTAGGATGCCATAGGGAGCCCCGGTCCAGCCGGAGATCTCCTACAGCATCTTCTTTTGTCTTTCTTTGTAAACATTCTGATTTGATTTTTTTTTTTTTTTCTTGGCAAAATGCCAATAAGCACTCCTTTTTAGACAAGCAAGCTTTATACATTATTACTTTTCTTATTATTTATAACCAAACAATTTTTATTTATTTCAAATTTATTTTTTATTTTTGGCAGAGTGCCAACAGGTTCAAACAGTACTTGCAACTTCTGTAATACCAATGCCGCAAACAATTCTTCACAATATCTATTACGTTTAGCGAGATATAAGTACTTGAACCATGTTGGCAAAAAGCCAAATATCCAAATTTTGAACCTGAATTCCCTGCATAGCAGCAAAAGGAATCATTACCTTAAGAAAATGTTATTAACACTGCTATTACGCTAACTCTCTAGAGTCAAAACATTCATACATAAATCATTAAGAATAAACATCAATACATCACCGGATACTGTAGCGTTACTCTGCGTTTCGATTGGGAACTTCCATCAATCACAAAAACGAGCTGGGAATTCACAAGAAAACACATCTGTCGCCCTTAAATCTAAGTCATATGATAACACAGAGCCATGGAAGGCATTGTCTCACCTTACAAACGCCGACAAATTTCCACACAGACAGTTTACAAATTATCTTATCAACTACGCAACAGATAAAGGAAGCAAAGAGATCGGTTTTGTCCAGCACACCTTAGCAGACTTTTTTCTTATAATTACAGTACTGTAATAACTCATCATTGACCTACGGACTTCACAGAGTCCTCGGACCTACCGAGGTCCTCATTAACGACTGTTCACCCCCGAACAGACGGCTGCGCAGACTTATAAAGAGGACTACACAGAATCCTCACTGTTCACACCGAACAGCTGCTTTTTTCTAAAGCATATGCTATTACACAGAATAGCTATTGCTACTTCACAGAGTAGTCTTATCTAATGGGCTTCCTAAAGCCCATTCAGCCCGCCCAGGGCTATCGCTGTTATCTCAACAGCTTGACTTTTTCAAAGTCTAAAAACTATTTCTACATAAATCACAGGTCCCGTTAAAGGAACGATTTCTAAATAGAGGTCGCGGTGAGAGAAGATATATTTCTACTCACCAGACAGACATATCATAATCGATCTCGGACCGAGCCCCCAGCTGAAAGGAAATAAATCAAGATTAGGGGTTACTCTCTCTGCCTTGGTATGCTGTGCAATTCCGAAACCAGGCCTGTGAGATTTGCCCTTTGAGATAAAGAAAAGTATACACAGCCAGGTTCTCTCCGAGCAAATCTAAATCTTTATTCTTGGGTGTGAATATAAGAGGGGCTTTCAGAAAGTACCGCCCTTTGACAGATTATCCAATCATATACAGAGACACATAAGTACAGTCTGACGCCCACAGTGAAACTAATTATTTCTAAAGTATCACGTGCTTTACAAGAAATGAAACTCAACAGAAGATTACAGTATTATGGAAAAACTAAACTAGATTAGCAAGACTTGAGCATATTTCACAAAATGAATGTTAGAGACACACAAAATGGAAGCTGACTATAATACAAAGAAGTAGTTAAACTAAATATCCCTTCACCACTCACATATTAAAAGAAGGGAAAAATCTATCTCTTTAAAATCCACTTATGTAGTGTTGTTGGGGTAGATGACTGTGGATGATAAATTACATTTATCAAATTATGGCTTGGTGGGTTGCACTTTTGTCCTATGTGGGGTTTTTTGGATTTATGGAGCCGTATATTTCATATCCCTTGAAAAGTTTCAGGTATTCCTAACCAACTTATCTTTATTAATATATGTACCGTAACTCTTTTCTATTAGAAAATGCAAATTAAATTGTGTTTGTATTTTTAATGTTTAGCGGAACAATTGTTATTCCACCATTGTCTGCTTCTAAGGAAGTGGATTACCATCTAAGAATTGTGTGAAGCTAAATGAAATAGCGGTGGGGTTGTATCTACCAAGGCTTCCTTTATTTTTTCTTACAGTGTGACTGTGAATGGATTCTGACAAGCGGTGTTAGTTGTACATGGAAGTTTTTTATTAGATGATTTTAAATTGTCATAATTATATATTAACATTTGTATTTTTATATTGTATGTATGTTGTGTCTCAAAAACCACACCTGTAGGTATTGTTTGTGATATGACATAATTCTGTATTCATTTGCATCTTTATTTTTAATTTATTTGTAAATAAATTGGCTGTGACCGCCAATCACAATGGTCACATGATCACCAATCCCAGCATTCAGATCCTTTCAAAAAGGACCCATCCTCGGTTAAAGGATCCTGATTACATACTAAGGAAGGAAGGGAAGCATTACATAATACCACATTATGAAAGACTTACCTAAAAACTAAGCCCTCCAGTGGTGCACTGTCACTACTGACAGGGCTTCCATCTTCACCTGGTCTTCCTTCCGAAATCGTGGAAAGCCGCCATTTGACTGGGCCAAGATCATAGCTTCGGCACGGCTCTCTCTATTGATGGCACAGCGTCCACTGAGAGTGCAGTGCACATTAGCCAGCTTAACTGTAGGTATAAATCAAAAGAAGCCTTTACTACCACTTTAAGGCCAAGGTTGTGAGTATAATTGAAACACTTTTCTACCTGTAGCTTCAATAATCTACACTTGTGAACAGTTTAGTCGATAAAATTCAAAGTCAAGGGGAAAGCCGATCCCGTGACTTTGAAAAAGTGCATGCGCGCAAAAGTATACTCATGGCAACCCTGAAGCTTAAGGGTCATGCTGGTTCCAGAGCCTGACTATCCACCATAGTCTCCACCAGCGTTGGGCGCTATCCATGCTAGCCGCCCATGCTTCGGCTCCCTCCTCCAGGCTTCCGTACTTGGACTAGGGCATCCCCACCCAACTCTTGGAGCAGCCACATGCCTGCTTGGGCTCAGCTGCAGTCCATCTACCCATGGACTGCGGCTTCACTCCACTCCCTGACAATACACCGGCTGGCCCGGTACTCTGACACGTGGAGCATGGAGCTCCCGCTGATTGCTGCTTTCTTCCCTTCCATTACCAGCACGCCTAGCTGCCCACAGCCCACTGGTGAGTGAGTCCCTAGTTCTGCTCAGCACAGTGGGGGCATTTTATCACATAAACTGTTCACATCATTGCATTACTGCTATTGAGACATTTTCATTGGTTTTAACCCATTGTGCACTGGTATCTTTTGTTGTACATTTTGGTATCCATATCTTCCAGTTATGGTTGATTTCCTGGGTTCAGTTCCCACTGTACCACATGTAATTTTCTTTACAGCCATACATGACCACAATATAGCGCTGGTGACACACGCCATTCAATGATCTACACTTAACACAGTTGTATGGAGATTACTTATTTTGACATTGCTTTCACATTGTTTTCAAAGTTCTGTTACAAGTCACTTGCATTAGCCACATTTTTGTCTAGCACTATCAAAACAATTTGTCAAGCTGAAATAAATGGGCTGTACACTGATGCCATCACTGATGTAAAACTAGCTTTAAACTTATAGGCAGAGGATTCAAACCATACAGTTTTGCCTGTCCGCCTCCCACTCCAATGCATTACACCCCACAAAGTACGTTATAATGGAGAATCTTCATTTCTACTTGATAAACAGAACAACTACGTGGAAGGCACCACTGGGTTAGCCCCTGATGAGAGCTGGAGGAAAGTGGCAAGTTTGGAGCAGCATAGCAGCTATTGGTTCCACTGTCAAAAAAAACATGTTCAAATTAATGATGGGGTCTCTTAAAAGTTCACCTTGGAAATCATAAAGTTAATTTTAACCAATTATAGATTTACCTGTATATATTTACCACAACCAGTTTTGATTATGAGAACAACCACCTTTTCCTGCAATCAGCCTGTGAATGTACCAGTAATTATGAATGCAACCATATAATTCCCTCAGCCCCACTTAAACCCACATCCTGCAAAAAGCATCCTGTAATTGACACAAGTAGTCACCAGCAAGCAAGTTAAGTTAGGACTGTGCAGTATGTATTTGTGTTTAGTGGGGGATGTTCATGTTATGGAGTGCCTTTAACGTCAGATCTGCTCCTACTTACTTCCGAAAAACAAAGCCTAATTGTGGACTGTATTTTGGAGTGATTAAAAACAAAAATAAGGGTAGAAATCAATGTGAGGATTATGTGGGTTGGTTTGTTTCAACAGTGTGAAACACTTGACTCTTGGAATTTGATTTGGTGAATGTGGTAGTTTGTTTCAACTTTAACTTTCACTAGACAATTTATTTGCCTATATAAATGTCAAGTAAGAGTGTAAGGGAGACACTTTTTAAAAATGATTGTATTGTGAAATCTGATGGAATCATTAGCAAAAAAAACTCCACTGTGAGTGAATATAAGGGTAATGTAATTAATAAATAATTTGCTATGATTAATGATCTATGTTTAGACTACATAGGGACAAAGAAAATGTTTTATTTTAGTCAGTACAATTAAAAGATCAATTAACCACTAAGTATTACAATTTAAAGGTATGGGGTAAATCTGTGCTCAATTTATTATAGTCATAATACCCTTTTTTTCCACCTACAACTCAGTTTTTAATGCATATTGTTACTGCTTTTTAATTCAATCTATGCAAATGATGTTATTAATCAAGGTTGTGGTAATAATTGCAACTTAAATCTCTTTAAGCAGCATGGAAACGTGCATGTTTTATGCTAAAATGTTTTATACATTTATTTATTCAAGGTTTGCATCACAAAGTCATATGGAACTCAATCAATACAAAAAGGCTAGCATACAACAATTTATGATAGCAAAAAAGTGTGGAGTATGGGAGTGGAATGTGGGGAAATGAAAGGATCATATAAATTTTGACTGTTATTCATCAGATGCAACTGAAAGAAAAGATAACTGCTGATTATAAGATGGTTAGAATTTAGATAACATGCCCAGCTTTATTTTTTTATTCTATCTTGTTCCTGCAATACGTAACAACTTTATTACTCCCTGTGTCACCATCATGTAATTTAGGAGCCTACTGGATTCCTGGTAGAGCAATAGGTATTAATCTGCACTTGAATTGTTTGCAAGGTTAAAACAAAGAATGGGCATACTTTGTAGAAATGTACTAATTGTTTTCTTTTTTTTGCCCTGCAATACATTTTAATTAAAATAGCCTGTTAAACTGAAAAATGCTAAAATTAGGTAAAAAAAATGAGTATCCTATTGTCAAAGTTCATTCATTATTAAAGCACAAACGCCAATATATGGATATCAATGACAGATGAGTTAGACAGCTTTGTAATGTATTCATTCATAAACATAATTATAACATATGTTAATAGCCATAACACTCACATGTATTAATTTGTTTATTTTTCTATTGTTTACATTTTTTTTACTTTTTTTTTTACTTTTTTCTTAATAGGGGGTTTTATTCAGACCTTACCAATGCAGCCGGGCAGCAGCAGATCACTTCTGATAATGAGTCAGACAATAGATCACTATAGCAATAATTTACAGCTGCAGGTGAGGTTGAACAGAACTGTATCAACTCTGTTATGGCCTCTGTACATAGTGGAAATGCTGTGATGTCACTGGATTCAGACAGCTGGCAATTCTAGAACTAGTATGGGCAGGGACCCTCAAGAGCCACTGAGACCAGTTGACATTTTAAAATTACTGCTAGGGTGCATAACCACTATACCAGCATCATTTTAAAATGAAAATGCTGAATGAAAAGAAGAAAAAAAAAAAGATTTATTTAAATCAATATTTTGGTTGCAGCACAGTGCACCGTCATCATCTTCAATATTAAGTATTCTAACTGCTAAAGTGTAGTATATATATCTATATCTATCTATATAGATATAGATATATTTTTTTACAAATAAATATGTGAAAAGTGTGGCGTGCATTTGTATTCAGCCTCCCTGAGTCAATACTTTGTAGAACCATCTTTCACTGCAATTACAGCTGCAAGTCTCTTTGGGGATGTCTCTATCAGCTTTGCACATCTAGAGAGTAAATTTTTTTCCCAATCTTTGCAAAATATCTCAAGCTCTGTCAGATTGGATGGAGAGCATCTGTGCACAGCAATTTTCAAGTCTTGCTACAGATTCTCAATTGGATCTAGGTCTGGACTTTGACTGGGCCATTCTAACACATGAATATGCTTTTATCTAAACCATTCCATTGTAGCTCTGGCTTTATGCTTAGGGTCGTTGTCCTGCTGGAAGATGAACCTCCGCCCTAGTCTCAAGACTCTAACAGGTTTTCTTCTAAGATTGCCCTGTATTTGGCTCCATGTATCTTCCCATCAACTCTGACCAGCTTACCTTTTCCTGCAAAAGAAAAGCATTCCCACAACATGATGCTGCCACCACCATGTTTCAGGGTGGGGATGGTGTGTTTAGGGCAGTGTGCAGTGTTGGTTTTCCACCACACTTAGCGTTTTGCTTTTAGGCCAAACAGTAAAATTTTGGTCTCATCTGACCAGAGCACCTTCTTCCACATGTGTGCTGTGTCCCCCACATGGCTTCTCACAAACTGCAAATGGGACTTCTTATGGCTTTCTTTCAACAATGGCTTTCTTCTTGCCACTCTTCCATACAGGCCAGATTTGTGGAGTGCATGACCAATAGTTGTCGTGCAGACAGATTTTCCCACCTGAGCTGTGGATCTCAGGAGCTACTCCAGAGTTACCATGGGCCTCTTGGCTGCTTCTATGATTAATGCTCTCCTTGCTTGTCAGTGTAGGTGGATGGCCATGTCTTGGTAGGTTTGCAATGGATTGAACAGTTCTCTGTGAGATGGTCAAAGCTTTGGATATTTTTTTATAACCTAACCCTGCTTTAAACGTCTCCACAACTTTATCCCTGACCTGTCTTGTGTGTTTCTTGGCCTTCATGATGCTGTTTGTTCACTAAGGATCTCTAACAAACCTCTCAGGGCTTCATAGAACATCTGTATTTATACTGAGATTAAATTATACACAGGTCTTGTGGTGTATAATGTAGTGACAGTGTAATGCCCTGCCCTGCCACTGTGAAAATGGGTGTAATAATGACACAGGGTTCACCCTAATGCAGAGTGCTTGGCTCGTGGTGTAGGAGTATAGTTTTCTCTGGGTTTGGTAATCCCAGATCAGAGCCTGGAGCTTGAATTCTTAAACATGTTTTGGGTGAGACAAGGCCTTTAATTGTTCTTCCTGGAGACTTGTCGGCTGTGTCATTTCACCTGTGTACATACTCATTATAAGCCAGGAGCTGGTCATAGCGCTGAGCTCTTGTTTAGAGAAAGTTGAGAGCTAGGAGAGGCAATCCACTTGGAAATTGAGACTTCATGTTGGAGAGATTCCTTACCTGCAGGACTGGGAGAGTTGAGACAGCTGATTGAGTCTGCAGGGCTGAGAGAGCTCAGGCAACTGGCAAGTCCAAGGAGCCAAGGATGCTAGGAGGATCCTATCTAGAGGCCAAGAGTAGGCCCGTGCAGTGAAATGCTTCAACTAAGGCTGAGTGAGCCAGGAAAGCCTGAGAGCTGGGTCTAAGTGGCTAGAACCAAGAGCAGTGGTGCTGCTACTAGTAAACCAGGTGGCACAGTATTTTTCTGGTTGACTGTTTTTGCTGTATGAAGCTGACTCTGCCGCATAATCAAACATTGGGGCTTATTTACGAAAAGGCAAATCCACTTTACACTACAAGTGCACTTGGAAGTGCAGTCGCTGTAAATCTGAGGGGTAGATCTGAAATGAGGGAAAGCTCTGCTGATTTTATCATCCTATCATGTGCAAGCTAAAATGCTGTTTTTTATTTTCCCCCTCGGATTTACAGATTCCAGAAGGGCAACCTGCTCAAATCTGTCATAGCGGTATCTATTCTGGAGCTATTGCTCCATTGTTGTATACATGTGGCACACTGTGCACTGCACAAAACCTTCAATCTTGCTAGCACTCATTATCCCAGGTACAATATTAATATTACTAACAGGAAATTTCAGATGCTACTTACAGGTCTTCTAACTTGCTCCCACTTTGTCAAAACTCCAGCAAGGAAAAGGGTGGGCAATCTCAAGGATGAGCAAGCTCAGAGTGAGTTCTACAGAAAGTTATATAGTACCTGTAGCACCTGTGAACAATTAACCACTCCCCTTAATTAGCAGACTGAAGGAAGGAAAAAAAAAAACTATGTGTAAAAAGTGACAGAAAAGGTGTTTTAACCGCTTGCCGATGGGCTCACGCCGATATACATCGGCAGAAGGGCACGTACAGGCAGATTAACGTCCCTCCACATTGCCCTTTAAGAAGCAGTGTGCGGGCGTGCGCCCGCCGCGATCTCCATGAGTGTGATCGCGGGTCCCGCAGACTCGATGTCTGTAGGGATACCCGCAATCGTCTCACGGAGAGGAAGAATGGGGAAATGCTAATGTAAACAAGCATTTCCCTGTTCTGCCTAGTGACAGGACACTGATCACCGCTCCCTGTAATCGGGAGCGGTGATCAGTGTCGTGTCACACATAGCCCCTCCCCCCACAGTTAGAATCACTCCCTAGGACACACTTAACCCCTACAGCACCACCTAGTGGTTAACCCCTCCACTGCCAATCACATTTACACAGTAATCAATGCATTTTTAATGTACAAATGTGAATGGTCCCAAAATCGTGTCAAAAGTGTCCAATCTGTTTGCCATAATGTCGCAGTCATGATAAAAATCGCTGATGGCTGCCATTACTAGTAAAAAAAAAAAATATTAATAAAAATGCCATAAATCTATCCCCTATTTTGTAGACGCTATAACTTTTGCGCAAACCAATCAATAAATGCTTATTGTGATTTTTTTTTTACCAAACATATGTAGAAGAATACGTATCGGCCTAAACTGAGGAAAAAAAAAATGATATATTTTTTTGGGGATATTTATTATAGCAAAAAGCAAAAAATAATGATTTTTTTCAAAATGGTCGCTATCTTTTTGTTGCTAACAAAAAAAAAACGCAGAGGTGATCAAATAGCACCAAAAGAAAGCTCCATTTGTGGGAAAAAAAAGGACGTCAATTTTGTTTGGGAGCCATGTCGCATGACCGCGCAATTGTCAGTTAAAGCTACGCAGTGCCGAATCGCAAAAAGTGCTCTGGTCTTTGGTCAGCCAAATGGTCTGGGGCTTAAGTGGTTAAAAAGCTGCTAGTCAAGACCCCAAAGAAAATAAAACTGCAACCACAGCAATCACCAGCAATCAAAAGCAAAACTGTTTTTCGCTCTTCACTCAAATTTCCCACTCTTCAGATTCCAACCAGCATAATATGGCAAAAAGGGACTGCTGATTAAAGCTTTGGACTCATTTTGGAGATCCATGGTGTACTGGTGCCATTCTTTCACTCTACTTTCCCAAAAGGGGTCATTTGGGGGTGTTTTGGACTATCCTGGCATTTCAGGGCCTCTGAAACTGGGATAGGTAGTCAGGAAATGAAATGAGGAAGTTACGCACTTTGAAAGCCTGAAAGTTGTGTTTAGTTTTTAGCACCCGTATGCGCCTAGGCTCCCAATGAGTCCACACATGTGGTATCCCCATACTCAGGTGAAATAGCAGAATGTGTTTTGGGGTGTAATTCCGCATATACCCATAACATGTGTGAGAAATATCTCTCAGTTAATGCCAAAAAGGGTCATTAGGGTTGTGTCTGAACTGTACTTGCATTTTAAGGCCTCCAAAGCTTTGATAGGTAGTCAGGATGTAATATGAGGAAATTACACTCTTTGAAAACCTGAAGGTGGTCAGTGGCCTTGGGCCCACGTATGTGGCTAGGCTCCCAAAAAGTCTCACACATGTAGAATTCCCATACTCGGGAGAAGTAGCAGAATGTGTTTTGGGGTGTAATTCCACATATACCCATGACATGTGTGAGAAATATCTCATAAAAGTGATAATTTTGTGTAAAAAAGTGTTGTTTTGTCATATTCCAAAAAGTTGTAGCATGGACGCAACTTGCTTCTCAGCAAATACATTGTGGTGTCTACTTTCCAAAAATGGGTCATTTGGGGGGTGTTTGAACTGTCCTTGCATATTATGCCCAACATTAGAAGCTTCCGCCACACATCCACCCACTCATCTAATGTTGGGCATACATGTACGAAAAGAATCTAACAAATTCCTCCATGCACATCGATTGGTGTATAAAAACGGTACTAAAATCAGCGCTAAAATAATGTACAATGACAAGTAAAAGTAGCAGCTAGCACAGTTCGTTGATAACCAAACATCCAAAACTATAATCCAAAAGTGCAGCGCTCGATGTCAGGAAGAATTCAATCAATTCTGGTGAGAAAGGAACCTTCACCGCTTCAGATATATCAGAGATTGCAAACCACCCAAGTGTGTCAATTCAACTTACCAGATGACAGATAAAGCAGGCATCAACATATCCAACTCAGGTATTGTCAATAACGGGCGATTTCCAAAGATAAATGCACCACTGCGTGATCACCTTGTATAATCTGTGTATGCCAGGGTCAGTAGGTCTCAAATCATGTGAATCACATATATCCCAGAGCATGAAAAGGAAGGGGTATGAAAACATAGTGAAGCCCACACAGAATGAAAGTAAAAAAGCAACACTTTATTGGTAATGCACTTACATTTAAGAAGTGAGGGAGAAGCATTAATAAAAATCAAAACATCCACGGATATCAGCGTATTTGCAGCAGCCAGCCTTACATGTTTCATCCAAAAAGGATATCGTCAGAGGCATATCGTCTGACGATATCCTTTTTGGATGAAACATGTAAGGCTGGCTGCTGTAAACACGCTGATATCCATGGATGTTATGATTTTTATTGAAGCTTCTCCCTCACTTTATAATGTAAGTGAATTACCAATAAAGTGTTGCTTTTTACTTTCATTCTGTGCAGGCTTCACTATATTTTGATACCCCTTCCTTTTCATGCTCTGGGATATATTTGATTCACATGATTTGAGACCTACTGACCCTGGCATACACAGATGATACAAGGTGATCCCGCAGTGGTGCATTTATCTTTGGAAATTGCCCGTTACTGACAATACCTGAGTTGGATATGTTGATGCCTGCTTTATCTGTCATCTGGTAAGCTGAATTGACACACTTGGGTGGTTTGCAATCTCTGATCGAGCGCTGCACTTTTGGATTATACATCGATTGGTGTGGATGAAGAAACCTCTGCCAGAAAAACGTTTCTATTGTTGGGCATACATGTAATGTCTTTTTTTCTTTCAGCCCATTCAGCATAGGAGCAAACCTCCCACTAGCCACCCCAGCCCCCTCATGCTTGGGCATACGCTTTTTTTTAACTGCAGATGACAAATATCTTTCTGCAGCGCTGCAGGCACTGATGTACAGCATGTATTCTGAGGGCAGCACCCTGCTTCTGTCAAAATAAACAGATTAGTGCTGCAGCTGATTGGCATTCCTGCAAAGCAAACAACAACAGTTAACAATAGGACACAGATGAAAAAATCTCTGCTAGAAAATAAGGGGAAAAATTATATGCTGAAGCATAGGAGCAATCCACCCACTGACCACCTGAGGACCCTCATGCTTGGGCATACAAGTTCTTTTTTTAACTGCGGAAGATAAATCTCCTCCTGCAGCGCTGCAGGCACTGATACATGTATTCTGACAGCAACCAACAACTGTTAACGACAAAAAAAAAATAATGGTATAACACTAACTCAATAAACCAACTTTATATTTTTAACTTTTTTTTATATTTTTTTATTTACCTTTTTTTCTTTTTTGTAACAATTTTTTTAGAACCATACCATTTCCACCCTTTGATTTTAGGGTCTCTCAAAAATTTCCTGTCTACCTAACATCTCTCCAGACCCTTCTTGTGCAGAATTGTGTGCCCTAGACTGTGCTGTGTTGTACCCTAAACTAATACTCTAATAGTGTGTGGTAGTGACCTGTTAACCAGGACAGGAGGGACAGAAAAAAAGGGGTGTCACGTCTTATTCTGTATCTACCAGGGATGGGCAGTCAGGGGAGGCAAGTGAGGCACCTGCCATGAACATTAAAAAAAAAAAAAAAGAGTTACAGAGGAGGTCTAGTGCTAGAATTATTGCTCTCACTCCAACGATCGCGGCGTATGTAACCTGTGTGTATCTGGCTCTGATACTAGCCAGTGCCTCACCAGCCACTGACCTCACCGCACATCCCTGGTATTTACTACGGACATAACATCTTCTTTGGGGTGACCTTTGGGTTGGGGTACCAGAGTGGAGATCTGGAAAATTCCTCTCATGTAATCAGCTTCTGGATACAAAAGGGCTGAGACGATCGCTTCCTGAAATTTAAGAAGGATCCCCTTCTTCCAGTTGCTTTGTAAATTACAAAATCATTATATACAACCAATTGAAATAAATAAATAGACATTTTTTTGTACCAGTGTCTAACTCTGTGGGAAACGAAATACAGTTTCATTATTTGGTCATTGAAGTCCACGCCTCCCATATAAAGATTATAATCGTGCGCACAGAGAGGCTTTTCAACAACAGCTGTGCTAATTTGGACCTGCGTGTCTGCGTTAATGGAAGACAGGACAAAAACATCCCATTTGTCTTTCCACTTCACTGACGGAAATTCACCATTCTGCAAGCAGGCTTTTCCCCCTTTCTAAGTCAGGTATTAATGAGCCTTTGGGGGAAGCCTCATAGATTAGGTTGCATGGTGCCACAGCAGCCAATTCCAAAATCGAATAAGTATTTAAAAAAAGGCATGCTTGCATAAAAGTTGTCCATATACAAATGGTACACCTTACAAAACAACGGTGACACCAAGTCCCATACTACCTTGCCACTGTTCCCCATGTAGTCTAGGCATTCAGAGGGCTCCAAGTCACTGTATTTTCCCTCATAAACCCTAAATTGGTATGTATAGTCTGTAGCCCTCTCACAGAGCTTATATAGTTTGACCCTGTATCTGACACGCTTGCTGGGCAGGGCTCAAAATTTCAAGTCCTGAGCTACTAGTCAGGCCTTAAAAGTTGCTTGTCACCAGTTGCCACAACCAAACCCTACCCTGCCCAACCCCTAATTCCGTCCCTAAACACGCCCCTGTAAATTATCTCTGCAGAGAACAAGAAAAAAGCAATGCAGAATACCCCCATAACTACATAGCCCAGAAAAACATACAGCAATGCAGAATAGCACCAGCTATAGAGGACTACAAATACCAGCAGTACATAATACAGCAGTGCAAAATACCACCAGAGGAGTACAAATCCCAGTAACACAGAAAGAACATTAACGTACAGTGCGCAGTTTATCTGATTCAGGTTCCCTCTTCCTCTCATGGTGGTGGTGGGGTGCAACTATGTTCTTCTTACAGCAGTGTCCTCTGTCCCCCCTGCATATCATAATCCACCCTTTACATCACAGTCCTTCTCTACCTCCAACGCTTCCCCCAGTACACCTCTACCTCCAATGCCTCCCCCAGTACACCTCTACCTCCAACGCCTCCCCCAGTACACTTCTACCTCCTTCGCCTACTCCATTCCTCCAATGCCTCTTCTCTCCAGCACACCTATGTCTCCAATCGCCCCTCCCCCTAGCACACCTCTACCTCTAATTCCTCTTTACAGCATATCTTGGCCTCCAATGCCCCCCCAACCCATGCTATTAATGACCCCCAGCACACCTCATCTTCAAACCTCCCCTCTCTAGAACACCTATGCCTCCAATATGCCCCCCAGGCCCCAATCCAGTGCATCTATGCTTTCAATATCCCCCCCAATCCATCCTACCTATGCTTCCAATTCCAACCCCCTCCCAATCTATCATACCTATGCCTTCGATTCCAACCCCCCAATCCAGCACATCTATGCTTTCAATATTTCCCCCAATCCATCCTGCCTATGCCTTCAATTCCACCCCCCCATCATACCTTTGCAATCCATCATACCTATGCCTCCAGTTCCACCACCCCCCCCCAATCTATCATACGTATAATAGATTGGGGGGAGGGTGGAATTGGAGGCATAGGTATGATGGATTTGGGGTGGAATTGGAGGCATAGGTATGGTTCAGACCTATGCCTCTAATTCCACCCCAATCCATAATATCTATGCCTCCAATTGCACCCCCCAATCCATAATATCTATGCCTCCAATTCCAACCCCCCCAATCCATAATATCTATGCCTCCAATTCAATGCCACAATCCATCATATCTATGCCTCCAATTCCACCCCTCCAATCCATCATATCTATGCCTCCAATTACCCCCCAAATCCAGCATATCTATGCTTGCTCTCAATCCCCCCTTCCCCTCAGCACACATCTTGTTTAATCCCCTATTATACCAATGCCTCCAACACACTGTCATAGATACCATTCTCCTGCAGCCATGGGGGTCAGGCATCGGTGCACACTGAGGGTGGACCAAGAGGGTTTGAGCCTGCCCACTTAGGACTGTCTTGCAGAGACATGCACCGCCCCACTCAGATGTGCGTTAGGAGGGAGGTGGAGAGGGGCGGTCCCAGGCGGCTCTATAACTCCAATGTAAGTGCACACTCTGTGCGCCTGTGTGCATGGGCATCTGCAGGTAGAGGCAAGGGGGGTCAAGTGCCCCCCCTGGAAACAGGGATCGGATCGGCACATTCAGCACAGTGGCATCGCTATGGGGGTGCAGTCAGCCAGCAGAGTGACACCATCATGGTGCTGTCAAGCCCCCCCATCAGTGTAGTATGACTGCAGGCTCTTTTCCCTGCTCAATCCAGCAGAGAACTCGGCACTGTGTCAGGAGAAAGGCGAGCTGTGGGCTGTCAGAGGTTTCCCCCTGTCATCCCCCTTTCTCCTGTCAGGGAGAAGAGACGGCGTTTCTCACCAGGTTCCCCGCCCAGCTTCCTGCCCGCTCCTTTTCTTCCCCATTGGCCATAACTGAGGGCCAATCAAAGGAGACTAGGAGAGGAGAGCATCATGGGGCATGTAGTCCCGAAGATTGGCGGCCTCATTTTCCACAGGAAGGAGACTACAGCTTGATCAAGAGAGAGATTGAGAGACTTCAGCCTGGAAAAAAGCTGAGGGAGTGAGTGCTACAGGACAAAGAAAGAGGCATGTGCTGGGCAGAAGCCAGAGAGAGATCAACGCTGCCCAGTGTCATCAGAGAGAGCCACGATACCCAGCACCACCAGAGAGAGAGCCACGCTACCCAGCACCAGAGAGAGCCACGATACCCAGCACCACCAGAGAGAGAGCCACGCTACCCAGCACCAGAGAGAGAGCCATGCTAGCCAGGGTCACCAGAGAGAGAGCCATGCTACCCAGCGCTACCATAGAGAGAGCCATGCTACCCAGCACCACCAGAGAGAGACTGCCACTGAGGCAGATCGTGCGGGCGGAGCGGAGAAGAAGCCGGAGCAAGATGCGGGGCGAGAAGAGCGGAGTAAGAAGAAGATGAAGAAGAAGATGGAGAAGAAGAAGTTGGAGGAACAAGTAGAACACCGAAGGAAGACCAGAAGAAAGAAGATGGAAGAAGAAATTAATAAAGGACTTGTCAAAAACTGCCTCTTGTGTTTTTTAAAATTTTTGTCACTTTTTTTTGTGAAATGGTAGGGGTTCATTTGTACCCCATTACCATTTCACACGGGGGCAGGATCTGGGGGTCCCTTTGTTAAAGGGGGCTTCCAGCTTCCGATAAGCCCCCCGCCTGCAGACCCCCACAACCACCACCCAAGGGTTGTGGGGATGAGGCTCTTCTCCCCATCAACATGGGGACAAGGTGCTTTGAGGGGCTTTTTTTAATTTTGTCGCGGGGTTCCCCTTAATATCCATACCAGACCTGAAGGGCCTGGTATTTAATTTAGGGGGACCCCTACGCATTTTTATTTAAATTTTGGTTCGGGGTTCCCCTGTGGGGAAATCCCCATGCCGTTTTTATCAATGAACTGTTATGTGTATATTATTTCCTTTAGAAATGTAATTTTGCTGTCAGACTGTTCTAAACACGGGAAACATGCACCCCTTTACAGGCATACTATAGACACCCCCCAGGTACGAAATTTAAAGGAATATTACACTTTTATTGTTTCATTTTAAGCATTATTAAAATCACTGCTCCTGAAAAAACTTCAGTTTTTAAAACTTTTTTTGCATTGATAAATGTCCCCTGGGGCCAGACCCAGGTCCCCAAACACTTTTTATGACAATACCATGCATATAAGCCTTTAAAATTAGCACTTTTGATTATTTCTGTTCGTGTCCCATAGACTTTAACGGTGTTCGCGTGTTCAAACTAATTTTTTGCCTGTTCGTATGTTCTGGTGCAAATCGAACGGGGGGGGGGGGGGTGTTTGGCTCATCCCTAGTCTTTATGTCTCAAAAGTTGTTCAATCACAATTCAAAGGCAAAAGTAGTAAGTTGTAGATAGTCAGATATTTCTGAGTAATTTAATGGCTGTGAAGCACATGTCTCTACAAGCAACAGCCAAATAACTTTGAATATTTTATGGTAGTATGATAAAGCTGGACTAAGGCATTGTCCAGTCATAAGGCATAGACATGTGCAATTTAGTTTTGCTCCGAAATTTGACAAATTCGTCAATTCGGAAATATCTGAATTAACGAAAACCCGTGTAACAATTATTTCCCGAATATTTGTATATTCAAATATTTGTAAATTCAGAAATTCAGAAAACCAGAAATCAGAAATTCAAAGTTCGGAAATTTGAAAATTCAAAAATCCAAAATTTGGAAAATTTGGAAATTCAAATATCCGAAAAAAAGAACAAAAATACGAAAATAAAAATGAAAATACGAAAATTTGAAAACCCCAAAATTCAAAGATCTGAAATAATAACTAACTAATAATAACTTAACTATTACTATTAAATTATAGGTATTGGAATTTTTTTTCAAATTTGAATACGAATTTATCCAAAGTTACGAAATATCTGAAATAACGAATGTCGTATCTAAACTAATAGAACGTAACAAATTAATAATAATAAAAAAACTTTTTTTTTTATTATTAATTGTTTCCGTTCCATTTGTTATTTCGGATAATACGTTACTTCGGATAAATTCATATTCGTTACATTGACTAACAGCCAAATTTGAAAGGAAATTCCAATACCTATAATTTAATAGCTAGTTATTATTAGTTAGTTATTATTTAGAATTCTCCGATTTTTGTTCTTTTGAATTTCCATATTTTCTTTCTTCTTTTCGAATTTTTGAATTTTCGGATTTTCTAATTTCCTAATTTGTCAAATTTACGAATTTTCAAATTTTTAATGAATTTATGAATTTTCTAATTTACGGATTTATGAATTTTCAAATTTTCAGATTTCAGAATTTAGCAATGTTTGAATTTACAAATTTTTGAATTTACGAGTTTCGATCATAATAAATGACCCAAAAAAACCAAAAGAATAAATGACACGAAAACAAACATTTTCAGCAGTGCACATGTCTAATAAGGCATTGGTGGGCATTGGGAGAAACAACTCAAACTCAAAGCTCTAATCTTCACTTGTTGGAAAGCTCACTTGAGCTAGAAATACAAGTGACCAGTTGAGCTTAAGTGAAGCTTCTAAAGGCAGCCTTTATACAGCAGCAAACAACTCCCTGTAGGAAGGCTCTAAACTCTCTCACAGCCACCACCTCCTTGGCAGGTAACTCAGTGGCAGAAATTGCTTACAATGCTGACGACAAAGTAGAGAGGTGTGGCAATGAGAGGGCATGGATCCAGGTAAGCTTACAATTAAGCTTGACTGATGTAGCAGTAATGAAAAACATGAAAAGGGCCATCCCAGCGAGGCTACAGAGGATTGGCAAGGAGCTTCTTACCCATTCCCCAGTGTTCAACACTAAGTTAATGTTAAAGCGGGTTGTATACCCGCACAGAAAAAAAAAATAAAAAAAAACCTGTAAGGCAAAAGCATAATGAGCTAGTATGCACCGCATGCAACTTATTATGAAATACTCACCTTAGAATGAGGCATTGGCATCTGATCCCAGTCCACGCGGACGGTGCTGACATCTTGCCCTCTGCGTTTCTTACGGGTTTGTGGCTCCGGGGCTGTGAGTGGCCGGAGCCGCAATTAAGTCACTCCCACACATGCGTGCAGGAGACTTCTTCCTGGCAAGGTCTGGCAGCATCTGCAAGACCTTCATCTGGGCCTTCACAGCTCATGCACCGCTGATGGCAGCGGCTGCATGCAAAGTAAATATCTCCTAAACCATTCAGGTTTAAGAGATATTAATTTTACCTACAGGTAAGCCTTATTATAGGCTTACCTGTAGGTAAAAATTAAAACAAAGGGTATACAACCACTTTAAGTGTCCTTCCTTAGTTCAGGGTCTGGCAATGAAGAAAACACAGTTAAACCGTTTGTAAGCTCTACCGAGCAGGGTCCTCTGATTCCTCTTGTACCAAATTGTAATGTAACTGTAATGTCTGCCTTCATTTTGTTAAGAGCTACCCAAACTGCTGGTGCTATATAAATTCTGTATAATAATATAATAATAATGATGCAAACGTATTACTTATTAAAAGCTTCTTAAAGTGGAGGTCCACCCTAAAACAAAAAATGACATTAACATTCTCAACCGAATATAAAAAAAAACATTTGAAAACCATTTGAAACCAGCAACCCCTGTTGCTAGGAAGTCTTCCTAATCTGCCTCTTCCTATAGTGCGGCGCTGTTTCTTCAGTTCCTCCTCCTCTGCGAGCGTCCCCGTTGTCTTCTGGGACATGTGTGTGTCCCATGAAACAACAGGGCCATTCACAAAGCACTGCGCGACTCGCGCTTGTGCAGTAGGAAACGGGCAGTGAAGCCGCAAGGCTCCACTGTCTGTTTCCCTTAGTTAGGATGGTGGCACCGACACCCGATCCGATGGACAGATCGGCCTCGGGGGGGGCGACATTGCAGGCTCGATGGACAGGTAAGTGTTCTTATTAAAAGTCAGAAGCTACAGTGTTTGTAGTTGCTGACTTTAAAAAAAACGGCCGGACCTCCTCTTTAAGTAAAAGAAAGCTGAGCACCGTGAAGCAAAGAAAGTCTAAGTAGTTTGTCCCAAAAAGATCTCAAAAGGAGGTGTGTGCCTCATGGACCTAGAGGGCTAGAGTCTATTATTTTATCCGTATCTGCTCACAACCTTTACTTTTTATTCTTCAAAGTAAAGTTCTTACAACAACAATAAAACTGATACTTTATTCCAAAGTCTGCCATCATCAGCTGCATTACCTGAATATGCAAACTACTTCCAACAGCAACTTCCTGACAGTATCATGGGCTTGTGCTTTTCTAACTGGCTATGTCTCTATTCACCTAGGGAAACCACAAGTTTATACCCATACACCTCCCAATTAGGCAGTTTGATAAATTCAATCTGGAGGTTCCAGGAAAAGTTCAGAACTTTAGGCAAATGTTTCTGAGGGCCTTTTACATATTTTTCAGCATCAACCTTTAAACATATCAAGTTTGATTTGAAGTAGGTGGCAATAACTAAGATAAACCCTGGAGTGTACCAATCATCCATACTTTGACACTTTTGTCATACCATGTGGCATAGCAGGCAGGTAAAGGATTAAGCAGGTCACCTGTCAGCATGCTTCCAAATTGGAACTCCAATTTGAGAGTTGACACCCCTTCTTTTTCCAGGATATTTGTTCACTGAGGTGGATGGCTGAAAATCCACTAGAGCTCCCAAGGAAAAAATCATGCTGAGTGATGTCACATGTGGCAAGTGAGAATTAGGAGGCTTTTCTGGTGGTGGCGGTGTAAGTGCAGTTTCCTGTAAAGGTTTACTTTTTTTTCCTTTGGACAATATACAAGCTTCTGTAATGGCAAGCAGCCCAGCAACCTGACCTGAGTGCCAGCTTGGAAGGTGGTCTACTTTCAGTACACAAAACCCATCAACATTTGCATAGGCTGTGTGAGGAGTGCCCTAGTCATTGTGTAGCCTAGATACATCTACAAAAATAATCAGCTCAACGTCAGCTATTAGTTCATCTTAGAGATGAGGGGAATGTGAAAAATGTGCTTGTGTTCTGACCTTTTCTGGCTCAGAACATGGGCTCAGGCATGTGTGTGGCTGGATTCCAAAAATTTCAGAAATACCAAGGTTGAGGTCCTGGAACAGCAAGTTAATATTTGGTTGTTCTGGCTGAAATTTGGCACTTTGTTTGCATGTAATTGCAGTGTATAAAAAAGTAAGGCACTAAAGTCATCAGCTAATTTCCCATAACAAATTCTGTGGTCATCATAATGGTAGCTTCCACAGCAGAGCAGGAAGTGGAGTTAATACTACCAGGTTCAGTTGTGAGCGATATTAGCTAAGTGGTCTCTGCTTTTTCCCAAGTCTCTAAGTTAAAACAGCAGGGTATGCCTGCCTACTTCAAGGCACTACAGCAAGCCAGTTCAATTACCATACATTTTTTGCACTTTCTGGAATCCTAGGGAAAGCAATGTGTGGGGACAAGGCACTACTGTACAAGAAGATTGCATCACCTGATTCAACACCCTAAAGTCCTGAACAAACTGGTAAACATTTTCCCAAGCTTTAACAGACAGGGTTGTTGTGTTCACTTCTAGATGATGTATAAATATTCTCTTAGTCAGAAAAATTGTGGTAGGGGGTCAATCTCCACCTCCAATCACTGGATGTTCATGGGACCCACTGCTTTTGTGTTACTTTAGATTCCAGCCCTTCTTTAATAGATATAGATTGTCAATTTGCCCTGACTTGCAATGTCATTAGGTTCTACTCTATTTTCTTTAGAGTCACTGTCCATTTCTGACTTTTGTAAGACTGAGTACAGTCTACATACATCCCCTGTACCTTGAGGGAAATATACCTGCTACACTATATTGAACCCTGTCACATATGATGATAAAGGCACGGATATTTTTGGTGGCACTCTTGGAGAAAGTCCCAGACAACTTCCAAATTAAATACTTTCCAGAGATATTTCTAATGCCTGCCATGATACACACAAATTAGCAGAAGGTATCACACAATAGAACAACCAGATACAGTGAAAATGGATATTGAATGGCAAAACAAACTGCAGAAAAAGCAATAATACAGTGTTTAAGACAATGAGTTTATGTGAAATCTCCATCATTATAATTAGGAATATATTTCAATTAGAAGGAAATCTATTTAAAGCATTGAGTGTTGTATTGGTGACACTGTAATTAGTTTCACTTCAAAGGTTAGCATTTTGTTTGCCCTAAAAACACCTCACATGAGTGGCAAACAGCAGATTTCTTGAATTCATCCAATCAGACTGTGCTCAATATACATTTGCTAGGTACAGTGACCAATTAGGGAGAATTATATTAGCCACAGTACAGAAAGGAGGGGGGATATAATGCTTTGTCACCAAGCTACGATCCTCTTTTGTGTGGGGACACACGGCGGTCACCATGAGCAGACCTGAAGTTAACAGATAACCTAACGCTATACTTGCATCGTACATTATATTGTAAACACGGTGGCTGTGGGTAATTTATAACTGTCAGGTAAGCCAGGGGACTTATACTGTACATTGTGTTGTAAATACTGTCTAGTGTGTAATTTGTATATATTATGTAACCCTATCAATAAATGTGTATTGCGGATGGAACGAGTTCCACCTACTTTTAGGCTAACCGTGCTTGCTTAAACCTTTTTAAATAAAGCCATGGCAATACAAAGAGTTATGTGTAGTTTGTGGAAAACACTGTCTTAATTTATAAATATTTTCTACAAATGTAGAAGTGTAAAGTGACACTTTTGATACAAATGTTAGTGTAGACAAATATTTGAAATATAGGCATACCTCTCACTTTATTAGGTACACCTTGCTAGTACTGGGTTGGACCCCCCTTTTGCCATCAGAACTGCCTTCATTCTTCGTGGCATAGATTCCACAAGGTGTTGGAAACATTCCTCAGAGATTTTGGTCCATATTGACATGATAGCATCACACATTTGCTGCATATTAGTCGGCTGCAAATCTATGTTGTGAATCTCCCATTCCACCACATCCCACAGGTGCTCTATTGCAGTGGTCATCAACCCTGTCCTCAGGGCCCACTAACAGGCCAGGTTTGCAAGATAACTGAAATACATCACAGGTGATATAATTTGCTGCTCAGTGATTGCAGTATTATAGTCTGCATCTCCCCAAGATAATACATAAAACCTGGCCTGTTAGCGGGCCCTGAGGACAGGGTTGATGACCACTGCTCTATTGGATTGAGATCTGGTGACTGTGGAGGCCATAGCAGTACAGTGAACCCATTGTCATGTTCAAGAAACCAGTTTGAGATGATTTGAGCTTTGTAACATGGTGCATTATCCTGCTGGAAGTAGCCATCAGAAGATGGGTACACTGTAGTCATAAAGGGATGGACATGGTCAGCAACAATACTCAGGTAGGCCGTGTTGTTTAAACAATGCTCAATTGATACTATAGGGCCCAAAGTGTGCCAAGAAAATATCCCCCACACCATTACACCACCAGGCTGAACCGTTGATACAAGGCAGGATAGATCCATGTTTTATGTTGTTTACGCCAAATATCGACGCTACCATCTGAATGTCACAGCTGAAATCAAGACTCATCAGATGATGCAACATTTTTCCAATCTTCTATTGTCCAATTTTTTTGAGTCTGTGCGAATTGTAGCCTCAGTTTCCTGTTCTTATCTGACAGGAGTGGCACCCAGTGTGGTCTTCTGCTGCTGTAGCCCATCTGCATCGAGGTTCAATGTGTTTTGCATTCAGAGACTGTATTATGCATACCTTGGTTGCAAAAGAGTGGTTACTTGAGTTACGGTTTCCTTTCTATCATTTTAAATCAGTCTGCCCACTCTCCTCTGACCTCTGACATCAACAAAGCTTTTTCATCAACACAACTGCCACTCACTGGATATTTTCTCTTTTTCCAACCATTCTCTGTAAACCTTAGAGATGGTTGTGCTTGAAAATTCCAGTGGATCAGCAGTTTTTGAAATACTCAGACCACCAACAACTATGCCACGTTCAAAGTTACTTAAATGTCAACAAGTCATCTTCACCACGTCTAGATGCCTAAATGCATTGAGTTGCTGCCATGTGATTGGCTGATTAGCAATTTGTGTTACTAACTAGAAATGAGCAGACACCTGGATGTTCGGGTTCGGCAAAAAGTCCAGGTTCGGGACCGAACTTGACCCGAACTTGACCCAAACTCCGAACCCCATCGAAGTCAATGGGGACCCGAACTTTTGAACACTAAAATGGCTGTAAAAAAGTCATGGAAAGGGCTAGAGGGCTGCAAATGGCAACAGAATGTTGTTAAGAGCATGGCAAGTGATCTGCAAACAAATGTGGATAGGGAAATAACTTAAAATAACATAAAAAAATAAAAAATAAAAATAAAATGCTGGAGGCCCCCTTCTCAGCAGAAGATGTACAGGAAGTCATTAAGAACCTCAGAAACTCAACGGCACAATGCCGCACATATGGTGGGAATACCCCAGAATACGCACTTTCTGGAAAAAATTATTCAATTTAATGGATAATATAGTGGGAAAATAAAATACTTGGAAATTAAAAAAATGAAAAAATTATAATCTTGACCTAGGAGGACGAGGTTCAAATGGAGTAGGAGGTTGAGGTGGCGGTGTAGGTGGAAGCGGCGGTGGAGGAGGACGAGGTAGCCAACACTGGTTCAAAAATACAACAATGGCTGGGTAAGGCTAGTGGTGAATGATGTGTCGAATTCTGTCCCCCGTCGCATAGTGTCCGCCCTGTACTGCGCTTGCTCAGTACGTAGGACAAGGGGATTTTGAAACTCTCCGAAGACGATGCGCGGTGACTCCAGGTTCAAGCCACATCATCCGAGGTTGAAGCCTAGCCAAGCGAGCCCGTGAGGGGCCCTGTTACTATGTGCTGGACACTATCCGATAGCAAGATAGTTTTTGTCAGAACACCGGTATGTGTGTCTATTCTGCACAAGGTACGGCCAAATCCTGTGGGATCCATGCCTGGTTCATTTTAATGAACGTGAGCTTGTCCACATTGGCTCTAGACAGGCGGCTGCACTTGTCTGTGATAACGCCCCCTGCCGTGCTAAATACACGTTCAGATAATACACTGGCGGCAGGGCAGGCCAGCACCTCCAAGGCGTAAAGGGCAAGCTCAGGCCATGTGCCCAATTTGGAGACCCAGAAGTTGAAGGGGGCAGACCCGTCATTCAGTACGTGTAGACGTGTGCACACATACTGCTCCACCATGTTGGTGAAATGCTGCCTCCTGCTAAGACGTTCCATCTCAGCTGGTGGTGCTGGTTGTTGTGGCGTGCTGACAAAGCTTTTCCCCATTTCGGCCATGCTAACCTTGCCTTCCGAGGTGCTGGCGGTGCCCCGGCTGCATTGCCGACCTCTTCCTCCTCCTCTGCCTTCGCCTTGTGCTTCCACCGTACCCCCGCTGCCAAGTGGGAATGCCACCAGCAGTCTACCAGCGTGCGCTTGTACTCGTGCATCTTACGATCACGTTCCAGTGAGGTAATTAAGGATGGCACGTTGTCCTTGTAACGGGGATCCAGCAGGGTGGCCACCCAATAATCAGCACCAGTTAAAATGTGGGAAACTCGGCGGTCGTTGCGGAGACACTGCAGCATGTAATCGCTCATGTGTGCCAGGCTGCCCAGAGGCAAGGAAAAGCTGTCCTCTGTGGGAGGTGTATCGTCTGTGTCCTCTGTATCCCCCCAGCCACGCACCAGTGATGGACATGAGCTGGTCTGGGTGCCACCCTGCTGTGAACATGGTTCCTCATCCACCACCTTGTCATCCTCCAGAACTGTGCCCTTGCTGCCGGACAATTGTGTACCTGGCGCTTGTTGGTGCAGGAACCCACCCTCGTAGCCACTTGTAAATGACTGCCCTGAAAGCCTTGGAAACGAACCCTCTTCCTCCTCCTCCTCCTCCTCCTGTGCCACATCCTCTTCAATCATCGCCTGAAGCGTTTTTTCAAGGAGGCATAGAACTGGGATAGTAACGATGAGTACGGCGTCATCGGCACTGGCCATGTTGGTGGAGTACTCGAAACAGCGCAACAAGGCACACAGGTCTCGCATGGAGGCCCAGTTATTGGCGGTGAAGTGGTGCTGTTCCACAGAGCGACTCACGCGTGCGGGCTGCAGCTGAAACTCCACTATCGCCTGCTGCTGCTCGCACAGTCTGGCAAGCATGTGCAAGGTGGAGTTCCACCTTGTGGGCACATCACATATGAGACGGTGAGCGGGAAGGCCGAAGTTACGCTGCATCGCTGACAGGTGAGCAGCAGCAGGGTGAGAACGCAGAAAGTGCGCACGGACGGCCCGCACTTTCTGCAGCAGCTCTGGCATATCGGGGTAATTCTTAAGGAACCTCTGGACCACCAAGTTCAGGACATGCGCCAGGCAAGGGATGTGCATCAAACCGCCTAGGCCCAGAGCTGCTATGAGATTTCGCCCATTATCGCACACCACCAGGCCGGGCTTGAGGCTCACTGCCACCAACCACTCATCTGTCTGTTGTTCCATGTCCCTCCACAACTCCTGCGCGGTGTGGGGTTTTTCCCCCAAACAGGAAAGTTTTAAAACTGCCTGCTGTCGTTTAGCCCTGGCTGTGCTGAAGTTGGGGGTGAAGGTGTTACGCTGACCAGATGAGGAGGCGGTAGAGGATGAGGAGGCGGAGTAGGAGGAGTTAGCAACAGGAGGCAAACTGAAGTGCCCTGCAATCCTCGGTGGTGGAAGGACATGCGCCAAACTGCTATCCGCCTCAGGCCCAGCCGCCACTACATTTACCCAGTGTGCTGTTAGGGAGATATAACGTCCCTGACCGTGCTTACTGGTCCACGCATCCGTAGTTAGGTGGACCTTGCCACAGATGGCGTTGCGCAGTGCACACCTGATTTTGTCCCCCACTTGGTTGTGCAGGGAAGGGATAGCTCGTCTGGAAAAGTAGTGGCGGCTGGGCACGACGTACTGTGGGACAGCCAATGACATCAGCCTTTTAAAACTTTGCGTCTCCACCAGACGGAATGACAGCATTTCAAAGGCGAGGAATTTTGAAATGCTGGCATTCAGGGCCAGGGATCGCGGGTGACTAGGGGGGTACTTCCTCTTCCGCTCCAGTGTTTGGGAAATAGAGAGCTGAACGCTTCCATGGGACATTGTGGAGATGGTTGGTGACCCAGGTAGTAGTGTTGCTGGCAGATCCTCTGTTTGTGGGTTGGCAGGTGTGACTGTTACTACAGAGGTGGATGAAGAGGCAGAGACTGCAGCAGAAGAGGAAGCAGGAGGAGCCAGAGACCTTTCTTGGTTTTTGAGGTGTCTACTCCACTGCATCTCGTGCTTTGCACTTAGATGCCTGGTCATGCAGGTTGTGCTCAGGTTGAGAACGTTTATGCCTCGCTTCAAGCTCTGATTGCACAGCGTACAAACCACTCGTGTCTTGTCATCAGCACATGTCTGAAGAACTGCCACGCTAGGGAACTCCTTGGACCTGGCTTTGGTGTGCTCGGTCCCTTGTTGCGTTGGGCAGTAGCAGACGTACTGTCTAGGGGACGGACGCTCCGCTTTTGCACCCTGCTCCCTCTTCTGCTGTGCTGGTGGCTCTGTGCGACCACCGCCTCTTCCTCCGAACCACACTGGTCACCTGCATGACGTTGATTCCATGTGGGGTCAAGGACCTCATCGTCCTCCACATCATCTTACACCCAGTCTTCACCCCTGCCCTCCTTGTCGGTCTGCACAATGGCGAAAGCAGCAGCAGTTGGCACCTGTGTTTCGTCATCATCCGAGATGTGCTGTGATGGTCCTCCCATGTACTCATCATGAAACATAAGTGGTTGGGCATTGGTGCACACAATCTCTTCCACTTCTGGGGCAGGGCTAGGTGGATGGCCCTGCGAAACACTGCTAACAGAGTCATCAAAAAGCAGAAGAGACTGCTGCATGATTTGGGACTCAGACTGATTGGCTGATTTGCAAGGGGGTGAGGTGAAAGACTGATGGACATCGGCTGCAGGTGCCAACTCTGAACTTTCATCAGGAGACTGGGTGGGAGACAATGTGAAGGAACCGGAGGCACTGTCAGCAACCCAATCTACTATCGCCTGTACTTGTCCTGGCCTCAACATTCGTACAGCCTCATTAGGCGCTCCAAAATACCGCTGCAGGCTCTGTCGCCTACTAGCACCTGAGGAAGGTGTTTCACTAGTGCGTGTAGCTGGCACAGATCGACCACGTCCTCTCCCTGCAACAGGAGCGCCACCACGACCCGGGCCACACTGCAAAATTAAATTGTTTTTGCAATTTTTTTCCAATATCAGAATACACGGATAGTGTCTAAAGCGTTTATGAGAACGCAGAAAATGCTATTGAAAAAGAACGCAGAAAATGCTATTGGGAAGAAAAAAAACACTGCAAAATTAAATTTTTTTGCAATGTTTTTCCAATATCAGAATACACGGACAGTATGTAAAGCGTGTATGAACACGCAGAAAATGCTATTGTGGAAAAAAAACACAGCAAAATTGTATTTTTTTGCAATGTTTTTCCAATATCAGAATACACGGACAGTATGTAAAGCGTGTATGAACACGCAGAAAATGCTATTGGGAAAAAAAAAAACACAGCAAAATTAAATTTTTTTGCAATGTTTTTCCAACATCAGAATACACGGACAGTATGTAAAGCGTGTATGAACACGCAGAAAATGCTATTGGGGGAAAAAAAAACACAGCAAAATTAAATTTTTTTGCAATGTTTTTCCAATATCACAATACACAGACAGTATGTAAAGCGTGTATGAACACGCAGAAAATGCTATTGGGGAAAAAAAAAAACACAGCAAAATTACATTTTTTTGCAATGTGTTTCCAATAGCAGAATACACACAGACTATGGTGTATCTCTTACTATATGCAGTGTTGGTCCTAATGGTGCACTGAGCTTGCAGGTAAAACCTTTATATTTTGTCTGGCACTGGCCTCATGGCACTGTTAAAAAACTGTGCACTGCACCCCAGCCAGGGTACAATTGATTTAGGAATCTCTTTAATAATTCTCTCTGCCTCTTTCTTTTGCTTATTAAAGAAACTCCCTACTCTAGCTATCTAGAACGCTCACTGATCTAACTAATTAGAAGAAAATTAAAAGAATGTGGACTGACTGACTGACTGATTTTATCACACTAACTCCTAAAATCCTCTCTCTCTCAGCAGCACAGGAACCTGTCTATAGCAGAATGACGCTGTGTGCTGTGTGTGTATGTACTATATATAGAGGCTGGGTCACATGCTACACTGGCCAACCACAGCCATGCCATTAGTAGGCATGGCTGTTATGGCTTCTAAGGGCACATTAGTTAAACTAGCGTCGATTGGCTGCCCTGCAGCTGTTAAAAAGGCGCCAATACATTGCCGAACACCGGACCCGAACCCGAACTTACAGCCAATAGTTCGGGTCCGGGTCCCGGACACCCAAAAGTCGAACTTTACAGTTCGGGTTCGCTCAACCCTATTCATAATCTTTAGAGCTGAGTAGTAGTTAAAAAATGGTTTATCTAGATTATTTTTGCTTTTCTATTCTATTGTCTTACTGCTACTGGATCACTTTTGATAGTGGGGAAAAAAGAACCATGGAAAATGCTTTTCCAAGTGCAAGTCCACAGAAGATTCTGCAGCATCATGAACAGAGCAGGGATCTCAGATGATGATAAATATTTTTCAATCTGCAAAATCATTTTTATTTTTAAAGAAATAAAAATAATATTAAACACATTTGGGGAAAAGGTAATGGTCAGTCTTCCAGTGGTGGTGGTTCAAAAGTACAAAATCAGGATTTAGCAATATAGCAGGAAACCAAAGCGATTTCCTATGTTTGACTGTTTAGTTCACCTTAGTTAAAAAAAAATAGTAATAAGTGAAATAATACTACATTCTAATAGGCAAAGAGTCTTGAAATATTATCAGTAGGACTATGATTATGTTGGTGGCCATGTTGAGTTCAACCTGAATCTTATATGTATGGCCAATTCACCTGCTAGTTAAACCTCTTGTCTTTGCAGTTAGAAATCATTAATGTATTATTATTTATATGATTTTTGATACCACTGCCACCACTAAACACCTGACTTAATGCTCTTGGGTTGCTAGTAGGGATGAGCCCGGTGTTCGATTCAAACCCATGTTCAAATCGAACATCGGCCGTTCGTCCATTCGTCGAAACCAGAACTTTGTGGGCTGTTCACATCAAATTCGTGTGATACGAATGGCCCACAATGCACTGCGCCAGTCGCAGTGCATTGCTCGCTGATGATTGGCCAAGCATGCACTGTGATGCCCGCATGCTTGGCCAATCACAGCGCCGGCAGCGAATAGAGCCATAATTGGCCACAGGCAGGATGCCTGTGGCCAATCATAGCTCAGGGGGGTTTAGTACATGCCCCACACTATATAAGGCCGCCAGCGCGGCTGCCTTGTGTAGTGTGTTGCAGCATTCATAGAGAGAAGGATAGGCAGGGACAATGTCAGCTGTGCTTTACTTCTTTAGATAGTGCTGTTACAGTGAGTGTAGTGTTCAGGGAGAGAGCAGGATCGGCAGGGACAGTGTCAGCTTTGCTTTGCTTCCTAACCTAGCACTGTTACAGTGGGTGTAGTGTGCCTCCTAGACAGCATACACCTGAATCTACCCCCCCCCCCTCATTGCTGGTGTTGTGTAGTTGATTTGTGCAACACAGGCATCTGCCTAACATTAACATAACATATTTTGGGTGCAGGGTTCCCCTTAATATCCATACAAGACCCAAAGGGGCTGGTAATGGGCTCGGGTGGGGGGGGGGGGGTCGATGGGGTAGCTATGCCATTTTTCTCCAATATTTTCATCCATATTGCCAGGACAAGACATTACATTAAAGCCGCAAGCAGTTTTAAATGGCTTTTTTTCCTTTACAAATGTCATTTTGTGCAGGGACAGTTCTAAACATGGGAAACACATGCCACTTCACAGGCATACTTTAGACACCCCCCAGGTACGATATTTAAAGGAATATTTCTCTTTTTATTTTTCACTTAATGCATCATTAAAATGACTGCTCCAGAAAAAACTTCAGTTTTTAAAACTTCTTTTTTTTTTTTTTGCATAAAAGGTTTATTGAAAATTAAGCAAAATACAGATAATTCAACATGAGTACAGTATCATGGAATAACACAAACATTGAACTTGTGTGGAATGTCAAGTTACATCCAAAGGTAACAATTGTTCATAGATAAAAGCTCAAAACTATAGTATCTGGCTGACGTAGATCATATAGAGCCTGCTTGGTAAGGCTTGGAAGCCCCAGCCGCAACCCAACAGATAGTGGGAATTGTACTCAGGGAGTAGATGAGATTTAGATAAAGAACAGAATTAAAGAAAGGAGGATGTGAGAAATAGGGAAAGAAGAGAGGGGGAATATCCTATACTTATTGTTGCGTAAGGTTCTAGTAAAGACAATCAGAGTCAAATCAGCACTCTAGAAGTTTCCTTTGAGACTAACCGTATAAAATAAGCGTGTTGTTTTCATCCTGTTGACCGAATAGTATATCTGTGGGTAATTGGACCTCAAATCCTACTCAGTTAATGTGGTATATTCTTGGGAGAGTCTAAAGCTGAACCAGGGAGACCATGTTTTGAGATAACGCTCAGCATTTTCCTCAGATTGGGCCTTAGTATCTTCCATTTCACAAAAATGGGAGATTTTGTGTAGCCACTCCTTCGCCGTAGGCACTGAAGTGGCTTTCCAATGTAGTGGAATGAGTGAGTTGGCTGCGTTCAGTAAGTGTTTGGAGAGGCAATTTTTATATTTCTGCATGGAGAAATTGGAGATGTGCAGTAGGCAATTTGCTGCGTTCAGAACAAGTCTAGTCTCCGTGATTCTATAGATCAGCTCAGTCACTGTATTCCAGAATGGTGCCAGCTTTTCACACTGCCACCAAATGTGGAATAGAGTGCCCCTTCCCTCACCGCATCGCCAACAAGTGTCATCAGATTGAGGGAACCATTTGTGAATCTTCACTGGTGTAGCATACCAGTGAGTGAAGATTTTATATGCCGTTTCCTGTGACCTTGTGCTGATCGAGCATTTGTGTGCCATTATGCAAGCTCTCTCCCATTTAAAACTTCTTTTTGCATTGATACATGTCCCCTGGGGCAGGACCCGGGTCCCCAAAAACTTTTTAGAACAATAACATGCATATTGGCCATTATAATTAGCACTTTAGATTTCGAAGGCTCGTGTCCATTGTAATTAATAGGGTTCTAACGTTCGTGCAAACTTTCGGTCCTTTCGCAGGTTCTGGTGCGAACCGAACCGGGGGGTGTTCGGCTCATCCCTAGTTGCTAGGACACTTGTGAACATCTGCATCCTAGCGACCAAAGACACTGTGTGGGGGCAAACTCCAGCATCCTGGCAAAAGTACAATATCAGGTTTCAGCAACATAGCAGGAAACCAAAGCGATTTTCTTATGTTTGACTGTTTAGTGTACCTTAGTAGGGATGAGCCGAACACCCCCGGGTTCGGTTCGCACCAGAACCTGCGAACGGACTTAAAGTTTGCACGAACATTAGAACCCTATTAGTTACAATGGACGCGAACGTTCAAAACCTAAAGTGCTAATTATAATGGCCAATATGCATGTTATTGTCATAAAACAGGTTTGGGGACCCGGGTCCTGCCCCAGGGGGCATTTATCAATGCAAAAAGAAGTTTTAAAAACTGACTTTTTTTCGGGAGCAGTCATTTTAATGATACATAAAGTGAAAAAAAAAGTGAAATATTCCTTTAAATATGGTACCTGGGGGGGGGGGGGGGTGTCTAAAGTATGCCTGCGAAGTGGCATGTGTTTCCCGTGTTTAGAACTGTAGCTGCACAAAATGACATTTGTAAAGGAAAAAAATAAGCCATTTAAAACTGCTTGCGGCTTTAATGTCATGTTGCAGATGGCTGCCTTAGATGACAATAGGGCAGAAGGGCAGATACAGGGTGAGGTGGTTTAGTGTGCTACTGCTGTGCTATACTCACACAGCACGCACACACACTAACTCCTGCAGATGGCTGGATTGGTAGAGATTAGAGAACAGCACTGAGAAGAATAAACTATCCCTGCCTATTTTTCCTCTTTCCCTACACTATTCCCCACACAGAAATGAATCACAAGCTCATATAGTGTGTACACTGTACAGTACACTGTCACTGTTCCTAACGCCGGAACACACTACACGAGGCCGCCGGCACGGCGGCCTTATGTAGTGTGGGGCGTGTACTGTTCCTAACGCCGGAACACACTAGCCAGCAATGCACTGCGACTGTGCAGTGCATTGTGGACCGTTCGCATCACACGAACACCCCTCAGAGTTCTGGTTTCTACGAAGGGACGAACGGCCGATGTTCGATTCGAACATGGGTTGAATCGAACACCGGGCCCATCCCTACACCTTAGTTACAAAACAAATAGTAATAAGTGAAATAATACTACATTCTAATAGGCAAAGAGTCTTGAAATATTACCAGTAGGAATAGGATTATGTTGAGTTCAACCTGAATCTTATATGTATGGCCAATTCACCTGCTAGTCGAACCTCTGGTCTTTGCAGTCAGAAATCATTAATTTATTATTATTTATATGATTTTGGTACCACTGCCACCACTAAAATACTGACTTAATGCTCTTGGGTTGCTAGGACACTTTTGAACATCTACATCCTAGCAACCAAAGACACTGTGTGGGGGCAGCCTCCAGAATCCTGGCAATCAATTATAGCATTGGTTGCTAGGATGCTGGCATCTGCACAGTGATTGGTTATGTTGCACCCTAACAACCATTGATGCTGTGCAAATTAAAAACCAATGTGAGGTTCCCCACCAGATCCATATTAGACCTTTATCCTATATAGGGTGTGTTGATCATTTTAAAGTGGGACCTCATGAAAATAAGCAAAAAAATTATGCAGGTTCCCCTCCAAAACCCATGCTAGACATTTACAGATAGGGGTCTGGTATGGTTTTTAAGCCCCCTCCTCACAAAGTAACAACAGCAAAAATCCAGGTCTCTCAAAATCCATACCAGACTTTTATTTGAGCATGTAGACTGGCTTGACAAGAAATGGATTAGCAAGTAGCAAGTGTGTTCCTGCCCACGTAAATCATGCCATGGGGAAGGTACCCTCCCAGGGCCCCTTCATAGCACCTTATCCCCATGTTTATTATGGATATGAGGGTGTGTGTGTGTGGGGGGGGGCTAATTGTGCCCCACCCCCCACACACACAGATACAAGATAAATGGACACAACAAAAAAGTCTCACAATGTAAATCCATCACCAATCATGTCATCTAGTGATATATGTCCATGTTAATCATGATAAATGGTGTCTAGAAACCTCCTAAAACAAAATACACAGGTACAATCCACTCCCATCCATTGACAATTCCACAGCTGGCAGCTGAATGTAAACACATGGATGGAGAATGCTACCTGTATCATTGACCAAATATGGTTATGACCCTGTTTAGTCAATAACACCATATACACAAAAATTACAAGCCTGTAGTCATCATCAGTATCTCCACCTCTCCTCCAACATCACCATACTAGTTTTCCAAATGCGCGAGTATTGGTCATATATGGAAAAAATATATATATTGGGCCACATAGTGTGATACTGTATATACATTTATTTATTAAAAATTCTCCCCCCAGAGGGAGTTTTTGTTGGGGGGAGAATTTTTAATAAATAAATTTATATACAGTATCACACTATGTGGCCCAATATATATATATTTTTTCCATATATGACCAATACTCGCGCATTTGGAGAACTGGTATGGTGATGTTGGAAGAGAGGTGGAGATACTGATGATGACTACAGGCTTGTAATTTTTGTGTATCTGGTGAGTGAACCCCCAAAAGGGGACGATCATCAAACGTGGTGAAGTCTTTGGTGGATGGCTCAGATTGACTACATAACAACTGCATAGAACTGTTTTACACATCCTTTTTACCTTTTCACTGCTGGAGAACTATTTATTTATTTATTTTACATGGATTTATTTATTTATTTTATTTATATATTTTTGAACACGGATTGAGACTGTTGGAGAATTAATTATTTATTTATTTATTTCACATCGGACACTGATGTTCAAACAATAGCGCTGCTACAATTCTTTGAGAAAAAACGCTTGTTGCACACATTTTTTTCCATTTACTGTATTGTTTATGAATATTTTAAATTGTTCAGAAAATGTCCATAACATTTTTGTTCAGATCAGTCATCACTAATTACCAGAACAGTAAACGTAAAACTAGTGCTTGCAGGTACTTGCTCCCCACTTAGTCAAGACTGGTAGCACTCAGCCCTCTTCGGTGACTCATCATTCCAATGTTTATAGAAACTCTGTAGTAATGTTTTTTCGTAATTCTCAACTCAAAGGAATCTGGAAGTTCATGGCCTTTACCTAGGTTGTTTGCTTGTGGATCGAAATTGCAGGGGACTGCTGGTTTTGTTTTTCTTATTTTAACTAGTTGAATACACTGAACATGCTACACTTGCCCCCCAAAAAACTCCTTCAAAGTATACATGTGTAGTACATCCAGTCATTCTTCTCTGCTACCACACCCCTATCTTGTAGGCTAAATTTACAGGTGTGCCAAGAACAGGCATTTCATTTGTGGTTTTGAAGCCTCACAAATGCCTGCCAATGCTTTGTACCAATTATGTTCATTACTGCTGACAGTGGAGTTCACTCCATTCCCGTTCAATTAGTGTTGTACAAAAATGTATCCTGCATGTTGCATTTGGCTGGTTTTACTAAAATGCCTTCATTCATGTCAATGTAAACATACCAGAAACATGCGGCAAATGCCTCAAGAATGGCCCTATGGTGTTCACAGTTCATTAGAGGGGCATTTAGAAAGTACTACTAACCAAGATGCTATTACAAGAATCCATAAAATAGAAAACCAACACAAACACATTAAAAATGCATTTAAAACATGTCAATAATGCATCTTAAAGCAGTAGTAAACCGCCACTAAAGTTAAAATAAAGTGGGCTTACTGCAGGGTTAAGTCATTATGTGCTAGTGTGCACAGCATACTAGCACATTATGACAGACTTACCTGTAAAGTAGATCCCCCCTGTGTATCGTTACTATGGACCCCCGGCACTTCCATCTTCACCCGGTCTTCCTTCTGGGTTCTCAGGCTCTGGATGTATGAAAGGCCCAGGCTGCAGTGACATCATGCTCGCGCATTCAAGCGGGAGCCCTCGGCTCCGTCACGGAGCGATGAAGTTACGGCATGTGTACGGCAGCATTGCTTGGGCATATCTCAGATATAATATGCAAACAGGCACAAAATGTGTGCGAACATGCAAACACCGTTAAAGTCTATGGGACACAAACGTGAAAAATCAAAAGTGCTTGTTTTAACGGCTTATATGCAATTTATTGCAATAAAAAGTGTTTGGGGACCCAGGTCCTGCCCCAGGGGACATGTATCAATGAAAAAAAAGTTTCAAAAACTTTTTGGGAGCAGTGATTTTAATAATGCTTAAAGTGAAACAATAAAAAATAAATATTTATTTAAATATCGTGCCTGAGGAGTCTCCTTAGTCTTCCTGTAAAGTAGCGCATCTTTTCCATGTTTATAGCAGTACCACAGCAAAATGACATTTCTAAAAGCAAAAATGTAATTTAAAACTGCTCATGGCTGTAATGTATTGTCGAAGCCTGGCAATATAAATAAAAATCATTGAAAAAAAATACCAAAAAAAGGCGTAGATGTCCCCCCCAAAATTCATACCAGGCCCGTCAGGTCTGGTATGTAAATTAAGGGGAACCCCTCAACCAAAATGTTTTAAAAAATGGCGTTCGGGGGCCCCAGGCACTATATACTCTGAACAGCAGTATATATACTATACGGCCTGCCCTATATACTCTGCAGAAAAATTGTGCCTTAGGTGTTGGTGGTGCCAACACCTAAGGCAGGAATGTTGGGTGCAGGAACGGGCCCTGTTGTGAAATATTATATTACATAACCCTGTTAAACAGAGGCAGAAAAATTGGGCCTTTTGGTTTTGGTGGTGCCAAAACACTGTAAGCCCTCACAGTTATTCTTGTTTGGAGGATGAACGGGCCCTGCATTAAAATATCATATCAGAAATTGTAAAACAGGGGCAGAAAAATTTGGGCCTTGGGTGGTGGTGGTGGTCTCCAAGTCTGCTCTTGCCCCTAGATATTCCTGCACCATATAATGCAGACACTGGCGATGGTTAATTGAACTGATCAGATCTTGGCGCTGAGGACTGAAAAATTGTTTAAAGGCATTGGTCAGCAGGCCACCTTCTCCACTGCCCTTCCTCTGAAGGAACTAAGCCTCAGCAACACGTTGTCCAGCACCAGAAAATGGTAACCTCTTAGAGTCTGGAAATGCGTTACACAAATCTTTCTTCAAGGCCTCCTGAAGACTTTCATCCTCTGCTCCCTCTGCGAAGGCAGGATGAGTTCTGCAACTTTACCCTTGTAACGTGGATCAAGAAGGGTTGCCAGCCAGTAATGATCCCTCTCCTTGATACCACAAATCTGCAGGCTTTGCAGAATAAGGAAGGCCATGCAGCGTAAGTTTGCAGAGGCATTCGATTCTGAGTCCTCTGGGTCACTAAGGATCACATTATCTGTAACTGCCTTCTCCCAGCCATGAACAGCTCCATGGGTTTCTGGGGACTGAAAACCATCCCTTGAAGACTGCTGCTGAGTGTTATCTTCTAAATCCATGCTGACACACCCCTCCTCCTCCTCTTCTTCCTGTGTATTTGGCCGGCCTGCAGGAATGTTATCTGGATAAAAGGGGCCTTGAGAGGAAAGGAAGTCCTCCTCTTCCTCCCGCTGTTCTGCCTCAAGTGCCCTGTCCATGATTCCACAAAGCGTGTGCTCCAGCAGGAAGACTAGAGGGGCAGTGTCACTGATGCATGCATTGTCGCTGCTCACCATCCTTCTGGCCTCCTCAAATGGTGACAGGACAGTGCATGCATCCTTGATCAGTAGCTACTGGCATGGCGAAAAGAAGCCAAGCTCCCCTGACCCTGTCCTGGTGCCATACTCGCACAGGTACTCATTGATGGCCCTCTTCTGTGTGTGCAGCCGTTGCAGCATTGCCAACGTTGAGTTCCATCTGGTGGACATGTCCCAAATGAGGCAGTTGGTGGGCAGGTTGCATTCCCTTTGAATGTCAGCCAGCCGAGCACAGGTATTGTAGAGCCAGCAGAAATTACCACAGACAGTGCTGGCCTGCCTCAGGTGATCTTGTAAGCCTTGGTATCTGCTCAAGAACCACTGCACCACCAAATTTAGGATGTGTGCCAAACATGGAACATGGGTCAAGTGTCACTGTCGGAGGGCGGAGAGAAGGTTGGTGCCATTGTCGCATACAACTATTTCTGGCTGAAGCTGGTGTGTCGTCAACCACCTCTGAGCCTGCCATTGCAGAGCTGACATCATTTTCGCCCCAGTGTGGCTCCTGTCCCCTAGGCAGACCAACTCAAGCACCGCATGGCATCTTTTAGCCTGACTGCTTGTGTAGCCCCTTGAACGCTTATGGAGCACTGCTGGTTCAAAGGACAAATCTACAGAAGAGACAATAGAGGAAGAAGAAGAGGAGAGGGTGGAGGAGAGAGCTGTGGCAGAATTACCACTAGGATTTTGGAGGCGTGGTGGTGGAACAAGCTCCAACAACACTGAACCCTGTCCTGCATTCTTCCCAGCTGCCAGCAGAGTTACCCAGTGCGCCGTGAATGAAAGATAACGTCCCTTCCCATGCCTGCTGGACCATGAGTCAGCGGTAATATGAACCTTACTGCTGACCGTCCTGTCTAATGAGGCAAAAACCTTGTCTTCCACATGCCAGTAAAGAGTCAGAATGGCCTTCTGTGAAAAGAAATGGCGTTTTGGAACCTGCCACTGAGGTACAGCACATTCCACAAATTCACAAATGGGGGGAGAGTCTACCAGCTGAAAAGGCAGAAGTTGCAGTGATATTAATTTGGCCAAGCTAGCATTTAGACACTGAGCATGTGGATGGCTGGGACCAAATTTATTTTTATGGTTCAGCAACTGGGGTAGGGAAATTTGCCTGATAAAGTCAATTGGTGGTGTACTGCTAGCAGATTGGCTGCAAGTACATGGAACACCTATTGCTATACCTTCATTCCTCTCAGTGCAGGTTTTTGAGAGGACTGGAGGTATAGTAGGATTGGAGATCCCAGATGAGGAGCAAGAAGTAGTCCGCCTTTTTCTATTATGTGGGTCTTTCAAGTGCTGTTGCCAACGGACTGCATGGCAGGTCGTCATATGTCTGGTCAAGCATGTGGTTCCCAAACCCAAACAGCAATGGTGCGATCTTCGGCACATGTGTGCAAAAAGGCCCACACCAAGGAACTTTTAAAAGTCAGCAGGGAGTCAGCAGCGCCCTGCACCTGCAGAGCTCTGCGGTGTGATGCAATAGGGTGGCTGCACTTAAGTTGCCCCCTATAAAACATCCTGCCTCGTTGGAGTTGTGCCTTCTCCTCCTCTCTTCTCTCAGGCACCCAGTCAGTGACCTGCAGTATGCTGCAGCTGGGGGAACATGACTGCCAGTTTCTTGTCCTTCTGTGGCACCCCCTCTCTCTAGGCTCACTTTACTCCCTTCCTCAACCTGTGAACCAACATCGGAGCCTTCAAATTGCTGCGCCTCCAGCAGCATATAACCAACACTGTGGTCAAATAATTCTGGGGACTCCTCTGTGCATGATTGTGGGGCTATGGAAGGAGTGACTGTGGACAAGGAGCCGGTGGAATAGGCCACTTAGGCAGCTGCGTTGGAAGATAAACTACTCTGAACCTGGGTGACAGAAGATGAGGAGGATGAGGACGGCTTTGTTATCCACTCCACCAACTCTTCTGCATGTTGTGGCTCAATAACACGGCCAGCAGCAGAAAAAAATGTTTGCCCCACTGCCACCGGCAGAGGATGCACCATGTCCACGACCACCACTGTTGACTGTAGACACAGAGGCTGCTTGCCTTCTTTTAGTGGCCTGTGAACATCTGCCTTTCCTTGGTGGGCTTCCGGACATGATATATAATGTGTACACCACCCGAAGTGTATTAGAAACTGTACACCACCGAATGCACTGTAGATATAGGCTACACTGAATGCAGAGTAAGTATATATATATATATATATATATATATATATATATATATATATATATATATATAGTAGACTGTATATATATATATATATATATATATATATATATATATATATATATATATATATATATATATATATATATATATATATACTGCCTGAAGTGTATTAGAAACAGTACACCATCGAATGCACTGTAGATATAGGATACACTGAATGCAGAGTATATATACTGTATATATATATATATATATATATATATATATATATATATATACACAGTATCTCACAAAAGTGAGTACACCCCTCACATTCTTGTAAATATTTTATTATATCTTTTCACGTAACAACACTGAAGAAATTACACTTTGCTACAATGTAAAGTAGTGAGAGTACAGCTTGTATAACAGTGTAAATGTGTTGTCCCTTCAAAATAACTCAATACACAGCCATTAATGTCTATACCGCTGGCAACAAAATTGTGAGTACACCCCTAAGTGAAAATGTCCAAATTGGGCCCGAAGTTCAATATTTTGTGTGGCCACCATTATTTTCCAGCACTGCCTTAACCCTCTTTGGCATGGATTTCACCAGAGCTTCACAGGTTGCCACTGGAGTCCTCTTCCACTCCTCCTCCTGACATCATGGAGCTGGTGGAGATTAGAGACCTTGCGCTCCTCCACCTTCTGTTTGAGGATGCCCCACAAATGCTCAATACGGTTTAGGTCTGGAGACATGCTTGACCAGTCCATCACCTTTACCCTCAGCTTCTTTAGCAAGGTAGTGGTCATCTTGGAGGTGTGTTTGGGGTCGTTATCATGTTGAAATACTACCCTGTGGCCCAGTCTCCAAAGGGAGACCACATTAGACCACAGGACATGGTTCCAGTAATACTTTAGAAGAGGCTTCCTTCTGGGACGACAGCCATTCAGACCAATTTTATGCAGTGTGCGGTGTATGGTGTTGGCCACCATGCTGCAGCTCGGTTTTAGGGTCTTGGCAATCTTCTTATAGCCTAGGCCATCCTTATGTAGAGCAACAGATCTTTTTTCAGACCCTCAGAGAGTTCTAGGGTGCAATGTTGAACTTCCAGTGATCAGTATGAGAGAGTGAGAGCGATAACACCAAATTTAACACACCTGCTCCCCATTCACACCTGAGACCTTGTAACGCTAATGTTTTGACAATACATTACAGCTGTGAGCAGTTTTAAATGACTTTTTTTCCTTTAGAAATGTAATTTTGCTGCTATCTTTCATAAGACTATGTACGGCCTCTATGTAAGCAGCCTAACATACTGTGGGGTGTGGACTCAGCTCCCTGAGCCATGATTGGCCAAAGGCACCCTGTAAATTGGCCAAAGTATGCAGGTCAGGTGCATGCTTTGGTCAATCAGCAGCTGTCAATGCACTGCGATCTTGCAGTGCATTGACGGTCTCGCCGTTCATTATGGGGGGCATTCCGCGGGCGCTCGAATTTCCGGCGAATGCCCCATAATGTTCTAAATCCAGAGAATGGGCGAACACTCAATGTTTAAGTTGACCTTATGTTCGACTTGAACATCGTGCTCATCCCTAATTATAGGCATAATTGGTGCAACTGGCTCTCAGGGCTCAAAGTTTCCTTCTGGATCCTTCTTCCTGCTACAGATATTTGACTAACCAAGCTTCACTATTAGCCTTTCTTCAGAGTTTTTTTTTCTAAGGATTGCATTAAAAAAATCAAGACAATATCATGAAAAGAAGGCCCATTTTCCCCTTAAAAACAATATACAGTATGTATTACTCTGTTTATCCTAACTAATGACAACGTTTTTGCTGAATAACCATTTCCATAGCAGAAATATAAAGATCACAAGGTCCATAGGGGTGTAGAGTATACAGTATGCATACATACTTTTTGTCCATCTTTTTGTCCATCTGGAGTCTTCCAGAATTTGGTGTAATTACTTTAATATTTATGTCAAACGGAACTCTTGTTTCATTTACCCTCACTCCTGAGTCTCCCCCTGCACTTTAAAAAAAAAAACTAACTATACATACCCTTTTCCAAGGGTACTTTGGATGTAATGTTGATGTCACAGGTCATTTTTATTATCTTCTGGCGGCAACAGTGGACTGTCCTTGTTCCTGTTCTGAACAGTGCACATTGACTTTTTGCCAAAATGGTGAATTTTCACAGAGGTCTTCTGATTTTCACTTCCATTTTAGGGAAATGAAAACTCTCCATTACGACTATCCCAATCTGCAGTTTTTAAAATGGACAATTCGCCTCAAAAAAGTTACCATCATAGCTTCAAATGGCAAGCAACTTTTTTTAATGAGCTCTTTTCTCAGTATAAAATGTTTTAATAAAAAAAGAAAAAAACTGCTGTGCTTTTTCTAATGGCAACCTAGCCTACCTTCCTTCAGCCTTATCATAAATACTATTACCAATATATATTTAATGGAAGACATTAGTACCTGCTATGAGGGAAATAATCACTGTAAAAAACAAACAAAAAAAACACCAATAATACCATGACCCTGGGCAGTCTGTGGATTAAAAAAAAAATAGGTATCCATGTGGGGTTTACAAGATAGAGCATATTTGTGATTAGGGGTTGGGCTCGGCTGGGATTTGTAAAAGTGTTCTTGTTTTTTAATATCTTAAATACTCAACCACATTTGACTTCTTACTTACCAGCTGCAGAAATAAACGCTGGCTATTATTTTCAAAATTAGTTTGACTTGGTTTAATGGAAGGAGATGGCAGGAAGCATATGGAAAATCTGCAATTCAACCTAAAAATGAACCATAAATAGGATAAATCAGTAGCGCTTAAGTGTAAAAAGTGATAGATATATAATATGCAAATAAATAAACAATGTGCAAATATATAAACAGTGCTATATAAATATCAGAGTGCATAAATAGTGCTGTATAAATGACTCAACGTATAATTCAATAGCAGCAGTGAGTCTGTTTCACCCAGTGACAAGTGAAAAAAGTTCATAAACAATAAAATATAAAAAATGAAGTCCAGATTGTAAATGAATCAAAATAGGTGATATTCCAAGTGTCTTCAAACAAAATTTCAAACTTGAATCTTCTAGCTGACTATAATCTGCCACCACACCATGTGTTTGTGATCACACTCCCTCTGAAAGGCTCACTCACCAGCTCACAATGCCTTACACTCTCGTGTTTGGCAGCAGCGTGTTTTACCCACTTCAGGGGTTAATCTAGGTCATCGGCTTGCTTAGTCCGTTTAGCTCTCAATGCGGTTCCATATGCAAAACAATGAATAAACGCTCCACATAGTGTGACAAAGTATAAAAAAATGTATTCACTGTTCACAAACACTTCAATGGTCAAACTCACATTTCAAAAATTAAAAACAATCCTCAAATCCAAACACGGCAAACCAAACAACGCTGATAAAAAATGTGCTGCGGTCTCGGCGGACCTAGAATATCTCAAGACCCTCCAAGTGTAGATAAAACAAAATGGCGTTATATATAAATACAATCTTTACTTGCTCTGTAGCCTCGTTCCCGACATGTTTCGTCGTGTAGACTTATTCATGGGTCATATGGAATTGCCTGTATACATAGTACCACTTTTTACCTCTTTTCAATATTTTCCAAAGATTGCTATGGTGAAAATTTTAAATCATGACCAGCCAAGTATCATATTCCTGTCTTGCTTTTGAAAATATAAACCACTTTGATGTGTTTAGAGTTCCATAATCCAAGCATAGCTTGTATTTCCATTTCTAAAATGTCTAAACTACAGACAAGAGACAGCTATCTATAGTTTTTCACTATGTAGAAGACATCAAACATTTTTTTAGAAATTCCAAGAAGAACAAACAGGTTTGTAAGATCAGAATACATTAAATAAAACAGTAAATATGAGCAAGATTCTATATAAAAATATTTTATAGCTATTTTCCTATTCCTAAATCCTAAAGAGTATTACCAGTATATACTCATTAACAAACATGGGTGTGTAAATTGTTTCAAAATTAACAGCTCTTTTAATTACAAAATAGCTATATTTCAAACACAGGTTAAAAGCGTTTTTAATCTAATCTACTTTATATACAAAACATCTGAGGCATAGCAAGTGAGATAAAATTAACACACAAATTGTTTTTCTTCCCTTTGGGCAGAAAGAAATCCTGTTTACAAGCAGAAGGCAATTAAATGTGTTATGCTTATAATAACCAAAGATTTAACATTGGTTGAACATTTCTATAAAGCAGTATAAGATACAGTATGCATTGATTTGGTCTGATTATACACAAATATAGCCATTACTCTGAATAAATGACTAAGTTAGTAAAAAAAAAAAATATATATATATATATATATATATATATATATATATAAACGTATAACATCTTAAGTTTTCAAATGAGCTAGTTCAAGTTCACAATGAGACTTCAAAATAAAGTTTTAGACTTTAAATGTAATCACTGGGGTTTTTTCTTCATTTGGCATTCTGCAAGTTTAGGGCTGTTACATATAGTATCTTCATATTTGTACCTAAAACATTATTTACCCACATGCCATTATGTACACATAAAAAGCTCCCCCTTGTATCAGTCTTTCAGAATATAATATACCACATTTAAAAATACACATTTGTTCAAGGCAAATTTGTAGGCAAATAGCTTTCTGCAGAATGGTGTATAGGTGTAACTGTCAGGAGCGTCTAGCACCCCTGCTCCTCATTCCAGCATCTGGGTTTTGACTATGGCATTATCCCTGTCTTTGTCCACCTGCAAGCTGATTTATGTGGTCAGTCTCTGGGTGGAAACTCAAACCTGTTATAAGCCAGCTAAACCCTCACTTGGATGCTTGTGATAGAGAGTGGTTGTTCCTGATCAAGCGCCCTGTCTGTCTGCCCTGCTCTGCTTGTTTGGATTGTCCTGTGTATGACTTTGGGCTGGATTTTTGACTATTCTCTGAACTCAGCCTGCCTTTTACCTGGACTGTCATAGAACCATGCTATCTGTCTGCTAACCGCAAGTATCTGTTTGCTTTTCTCAGTTTGCAACTGCCCTGGCGTGGTGGCCAGGCACTATAGCAACGTGAATAAGTCCTGGGGGCAACCGAGTACCGGTAGGCCTGCTTGACTTATGGGAAAGGGGGCTACTATAGGTGAAAAACACAGTATCCAACTATAGTGTCTAGCCACCTGCGTTGGGATAGACATGACAGTAACAAGCTAACCTCTGTCCATTTTTTTATACGTTATACTTCACCTCTGTCAGGGTAATGGCCGTAGGATAGGGAATTCTGCCAGTACCCGTCATGGCTGCACTAGGCGCATCCCTGTGCGCACGTGGGCGCACACGACAGGCGCACACAGATGTGCAGCAGCGGGAGCGCGCTAATGTGCGCGCTAATGTGCACGCTAATGTGCGCACAAATATGCACGCTAATGTGCGCACAAATATGCGCACAAATGTGCTCATATGCTAACGTGCGCGCTAACGTGCGCGCATCTCGGTAATCTATGGCGCCCCTGGTCTATTTTAGTTTGCTGCTGGTACACGCTGGTTGCTGGATAATCGTCAGCTTCCGTGTCTCCTGTTCCTGTCGTTTACCTGCTTCCTGTTATCACCTGAATTGCCTGACTGCTCCTGCTTTCCGCCTGCATTTGACCCCGGCTTGGACCTGACCATTCTCCTGCTCTGCACCTATACCTTGACCGTCCTCTCGTGTTTGACCCCTGGCTTGGCTACCGACTCCGTTCTTGATTATCCTGCTGTACCTTCATCTCAGACTGATTCCTGCTGTATAGGACCTCTGACTTGGCTCTGACTCCGTTCCTGGTTGCTCCACGGCTCCATACCTAGGATCTCTCCTCGCACGGTTGCCCCATCAACCACACCTGTGCACCCCAGCAGCTCCCTGCTACCAGCTACCCAGCTCAGCACCCGGCAACCCGTGCACCTTTGGGCACCGTACTCCCTGTCTCATTATTAGGGTTACGCTGCACTTAGCTGCAAGGGGTGCCCTCTCCGCAATCTGGCCTCACATCCAGGACTCTGACAACCTCTGTCTATTTTATCTATAACTCCTTTAACCTACTTTACAGAAACCTGGTATTCTGCCTTTCCAGCTGGCCTCTCATATGGTATACTCCACTGGACTCATTCAGACCCAGTGGAAAATGGGAGTTGGAGTTGGAATCCTTCACTTTTCAAGATGTTCCTATACCTACACTCAATCCCTCTCCTATTTTGAATCTCCCTGACTTGTAATTCTTTTCCAGATTCTCTAGGGATTGCTGTGATTTATGAAATTCCTGGACCAGTGCCTCATTTCATTTGATGACTTCTCTGCATAGCTATTTTATCTTCACTCTTCTGAAATATCCATAGACACCATCATTCATGGTGACTTTAACATCCCTGTTAGCGCTAACACCCCACCTACCTCTCAGCTTGTCAACCTTCTATTAATCTCATTAACACCCTCTCATCCAGTCCTCATTCTCTCTTTTCTCTATGTACCTCTACTTTGTCCCGCACTACCTCCACCCACTAACTAATTTACCTAGGACATTGCCTAGGCCTAGGACATTGCCAGTCATATAAATAAATGAAATTCCTGATGAGTTCCTTACTGTCTGGATACTGCCCCCCACTTAACTATCCCTACCACCACATTACTCTCCTTTTCTTTTAACCTGTTACTACAGAAAAGGTACCAACATTTTCTCAGATGCTGACCTAATCACTTGCCTTTACCCTGCACCCATAACCCCACTGCCTTAAAAGACCTTTCTGAAAAAATAAAGACCTATGTCCTTGGTCCCATATTAACTACCAAACATCTAGAACCCCTAGTCTATAACTTTCAGAGCTGCTTCCTAGTCTACTAATAACAACAACATCCCTAAAGCCCCATACACACGGTCGGATTTTTGCATGGATTCTGTCCGATCGGACAATGTTGTTGAAAAATCAGACCGTGTGTATGCACCATCGGACAGTGTACGTCGGATTGTCCGACGGACAAAGTCCTATCTCCTGCTGGATAGATTTTCCGACAACACGGTCCGATCACACCAAATCCGATCGTGTGTACGGTTGTCCGACGGACAAAGTGCTACGCATGCTCAGATCACATTACAAGACCAAAGCTATTGGCTACTAGTCTCTACGTAGTCCCGTCGTAGGCAACAAACGTCACCACGTTCAGAATGATCGGATTTTCCGACAACTTTGTCCGACCGTGTGTACGCAAAACCAACATCAGACAAAGTATGACGGACATGATCCGACGGACCTGGTCCTCGGATAATCCGAGCGTGTGTATGGGGCTTTAGTCTGATTTTGCCTGCAGAACTAAACCTATTAAAACTCACTAAAGACTTACTAACTGCTAAAAACAATGTCCACTAGCTGTAGTCATATTATTAGCTGTATGCGGCCTAAACAATTAACCATTCCTTGTCAACAAAATTAAAAAAATAGGTTACTTTCTTTGTTGTTTATTGGTTCTTCTCTTCATTATCTACGCACTCCCTTATTATTACCTACAACTCTATCTCCCCCTCTCATGTTTATCTTTCCGTAGGTTTCCTACCAAGGTTTTGTCCTGGGACCCCTTCTATTCTTTATCTTCACCTCTTCCTTTGGTCAGTTGATAACCACCCATGGCTTCCAATATCATCTCTATGCTAAATACATGCAAATCTATCTCTCTACTCCTCATCTCATCTCTCATCCTTTAACCTTACTGCAAATCATTATTTACAAACTGACATATCATTGTGGATGTCACACCACAACCTAAAGCTCAATATTTCCAAACCCATAAACCCATAGAATATTCTCCCCTATGCTCCTTTCCTAACTTTTCTATCAAGATCAATAGCATAACTATCAGTCCCATCATCTTAGGCTGCTAGGTGTAATCTTGAACCTCTCATTTTAGTCCTAAATTTTTTTGCTACTTCTTGTTACCTCAGTAACATTTCCAAAATATACTACTTCTTAACCAGTGGCACAACCAAGCTACTAATTCACTCCCTTGTTATCTTTTGCCTAAACTATTGCAACCCCCTCCTCATTGGCATACCTCTACCCAGTATATCATTCAAGTTTATCATGAATGCTGCTGCTAGAATTATTCACCTTATCGTCTGCTCCGTGTCTGCCTCATTGCCAAACCATCTACTAGTTTGCCCAGTGAATAAAACTCAAAATACTCACAACAACATGCTAAGTCATCCACAACTCTGCCCCAAATAGAGATGAGCTGAACGACCCCCGGTTCGGTTTGCAGCAGAACATGCGAACAGGCAAAAAATTTGTTCAAACATGCGAACATCGTTAAAGTCTATGGAACACGAACATGAAAAATCAAAAGTGATAATTTTACGGGTTAAAATGCAAGTTTTTTTAAAAAAAAAGTGTTTAAGGACCTGGGTCCTGCCCCAGGGGACATGTAGCAATGCAAAAAAAGTTTTAAAAACAGCAGTTTTTTTGGGAGCAGTGATTTTAATAATGCTTAAAGTGAAACAAAAAAAGTGAAATATTCCTTTAAATTTCGTACCTGGGGGGTGTCTATAGTATGCCTGTAAAGTGGCGCATTTTTCCCGTGTTTAGAACAGTACCTGCAAAAAACATTTCTAAAGGAAAACAAGTAATTTAAAATTACTCACAGCTATAATGAATTGTCTATGGGAGAAATCAAAAGTGCTAATTTTAAAGGCTTATATGCATGGTATTGTCACAAAAAGTGTTGGGGACCTTGGTCCTGTCTCAGGGGACATGTATCAATGCAAAATAAGTTTTAAAAACGGACGTTTTTTCGGGAGCAGTGATTTTAATAATGCTTAAAGTGAAACAATAATGCCGCTTACACACGGTCTGATTTTCCAACGGAAAATGTTCGATAGGAGCTTTTTGTTGGAAATTCTATATGTAGGCTCCATCGGACATTTTCCATCGGAATTTCCATCACACAAAATCTGGATCTCAAATTTTCCGACAACAAAATCCATTCTCGGAAATTCCGATCGTGTGAATACAATTCCGACGCAAGAATCAAGTACGAGAAGGAAGCGATCGGTCTGGTAAAACTACAGTTCGTAATGGAGATAGCACATTCGTCACGCTGCAAATTTTGAAATCTTTTAATGCAGCACTTCTTTAGAATGCTAGAATAATGAAGTTGTTTTGCTGCTCATATTCACACAGAGTTCTCACAAACTGATTTCTTTATTATTTCTCGTGATCTCAGTTTTTTTTTTTTTTTTTTTCCGTCAGATATCCATAATAAAGTTTAGAATTTTTGGTTAGAGTTTTTATTTTTTATTTTATCCAGGTCTCATGTTTTTTTTTTTTTATAGTGATCTCCATAATTTTTTATTTCATTTTGTGTCAAGTTACCACAACACCATTATCATCCTTTATTTTTTAACCTCACGGAGGTTGGTTTGTGTTGGTGTCCTTTGTTAATTTGACATAGTATTTTTGAAATGTACACATGTCACAAACAAACTGTCCTTTTGAAGTAAAACACATGGGCGAGTATTTTGAAAAATAACTAGCCATTTATACTGGGTCATAACAAAATAAAGAGGAAGGCAACGCTAGAGAAATTGGTGAAATTTGCAAAGCCTTTGTACCCCAGGGCACACATCAATTATGTTACAGTCAAAATTGGGGGCCTGAGGAGTCCTTATAATAGTGAGAACAATCCGGTCCAGGACTACAAGAGATCAGGAACAGCAGCAGATGACATATCTGTCCCCAGGGTGTGGTCATACATCAGCCTGCATCTTTTGCCAGACCAGACTAAACCCAGGCCATCCCTCTCTTGTCTTCCTTACACACTTCCTTCCAGGCTGTGGCTCTGGTGCTGTAGTTGTGGCAGGAGGTGGAGGAGGAGGCCCATGGTTGAACTCACAAATGTGGCTTTGGCTTGTGCGTTTGCCCCTCAACCCCTTATTTAGGGCTTGTAAGATCACTTCCTCACAGAAGAGGCGTTGGCCCTCCTCCATTTCCAGCATTTTGCAGGCTGCCATGTAGGCATAGTCCTCTTGAAGACTGGGGGGGTTTCTGAGGGCCACAGTAGCCTTCAGAAATAGGCCAAGAGCTGCCTCCTCCAGGTTACTTCTCTTCCTGGCACTTTTTTGTGGAAGGTGGTGGGGAGGGCTCTGGGATTCAGGCAGGCTACTGGGCCCCAGCCACCTCCTGGCTGCCACTTACCCCTGCCACCTCCTGGCTGCCACTTTCCACAGCCTCCTCCTGGCTGAGACTTTCCTGTGTATGAAAAAGGGACATAGTTTTAGTATTTGGTTCATCAATCACACACAATTTTCAGCTCATGACTGTTGCAAATTGAATGTTATTAAATAAAAAAGACTATCATTCTGACCCCGCATTTTTCATTCTTGTCCCAATCATTTGTGGCCACTACTGTCTATTGGTATGTAAAACCCTTTGTAAAATCAGAACTTACTGATCAATAATAACATCTAGTTAACATCATTAACGATTTGACTAGAAATATGTTTAACAATGCTATACCTGGCTCAAGCTGGGCTCCTCCACATCTTCCCGGTTGGAAGGCCCAGGTTGGACGTCGGAAGCCTCAGCTGAGGTGGAAGGAAGCCTTGAAGGAAGATTGGAGAGTGCTGGTCTGGGTTCAGTCTGGCCTGCCAGAAAATGCAGTCTGTCATAGTACCACAGCCTGGGTACATAAATATCATCTGCTGCAACTCCAGATCTCTGGGAATCCTGGACCTTCTTCCACTCCCTATTATAAGTGCTCCTCATGTGTCACATACCTGGTTGGAGACTGAATTGATGAGGTCAGCCTCTCTTGTATCTCCCGCCTGGATCCCACTGGAAGTGGAACAGAGGGAGCCAAGGGCCAGGAGGAACACGAGTGCCTGCAGCTGTGGACCCGGAGCCTTGCAGCAGAGGAAGCGATCTTGTACAGGCAGGAGAATCGTCAGGTCAGGAAGGGTCGTCTTGCACCAGAGATCAGCTGGGATTAAAGGGGGACTCCGCTGGAACAGTGGCACTGGAACGTAAGATGATGATAAGTCCCAGGTAGACTTGCAGAAGGCGACCGTAGTGGGTCGCAGGACCCTAGTAGCAGGCACTTGCAAGAAGAGCAGAGGGGGGAGCAAGGTCTTGAGGGAAGCCGGGTTCAGTAACTGGCAGGCAGTGAAGTACAAGGCAGCAGGCAGAAGCGAGGTCATGAGGATAGCCGGGTCTGGTAACAGGCAGACGGTGCGGTACCAAGCAGCAGACAGAAGCGGAGTCCAGTGGACTAGCACTGATTGCTGTATAAATGACAATGGTCCCAAAAATGTGTCAAAAATGTCCGATGTGTCCGCCATAATGTCGCAGTCATGATAAAAATCACAGGTCGCCACCATTACTAGTAAAAAAAAATATTAATAAAAATGCCATAAAACTATCCCCTATTTTGTAAACGCATACACATACAGGGAGAGGAACTGAGTGGCTTTCATGGCCAGTAACCATAGCAATTTTAAACAACATACAATGACACGGCAAAGTACCGTGATGTCTAATCAGCTAACATATAAGGCTAATTTAAAACTGTTATAAAAATTCTACACAAACTATAATACTTATACCAGACGGCCAGTGGAACCATGATTGTCTGATATTAGTGTCTAAAAGATAATAATAATAATAGTTTAAAATTGGTTAAAAGTCTCAAAAATATTTTATAAACTTATAGTACCCCACCCTGTATGGCATATTAAACCCACCCAAAGATGGCCACCAGCAAAGCCGCATGCTCTAAATGCGAAGCACCGCCCGCTGACCCTGTACCCGGAAGTAACATTGTCACAGAGCACCGCCGAACATTGCTCCAGCTATCCAGAAGTGCTGTGAGCCAACAGTGAAGCCAGATCGTGGCCGAACAACAGATCACCACCATCGCCAATCAGTGACGCCAGGCTTCACCCAGAGAACACACATATGATACACCCATGCTGGAAAATGTTGCTCGTTTGTGAGTGTTCCCATGCTTATTTTTAACTATTAAAATAATCAACTTGTTGCACTTAGAGGGCACAGTTCATTGTCTTTCCTATGTTTCAGAGCCTCTTCTAACTTTTAAACTGGCATCCTTTTAAAGACAGCATATTATTCTCCCCACATGGACATATTGATTTATGTGGACTTGTTCTATTGCCCTGTTTTATTGCTCAGCCCATTCCATCTTGCTAGCAATACACAGCTATATCCAGAGTGTGACATATTACCCAGTTGTTTGTACATCTATATACCTAAACCAGTATTGAATCATGGAGAGCCATGGTGTAAAAATATCACTAGAGAATATCTCTCTCCCATCCACCCAGATATAGATTTGCATATAATGGTGCACAGCAAGTGCCCATAGCTGCTCCTAGTATCTGAAGATACAATTGATTCAGGAAGACAAAGTAATTTTTTGTCAAGATACATTTAAAGGGAAGGGCCAGCCGGGAAAAAAAATATTAAAAGTCAGCAGCTACAAACACTGTAGCTGCTGACTTTTAATAAGCAGACTTACCTGTCCTGGGTGCCCGCAATGTCGCCCCCCCCCCCCCCGAGACCGACTGTCCCTCGGCTCTTGGTTCCCGGCGCCATCATTCCAACTAAGGGGAACAGGCAGCGGAGCCTTGCGGCTTCACTGCCTGTTTCCTACTGTGCATGCGCGAGACGCGCAGCGCTTTGTGAATGGAGCGCGCTGTGTTGTGGGACACACACAGTTCCCATATTACGGATTATTGATGTTATTGCACTAGTATCCTTGTATTAATAAGGATATTATCGCACAGCGCTGCATATTCTTTGTTATTTTTATATATGTTTTCACATAGCATGGGGATTGTGATTGATGCATATCAGCTGTGAATTTACACTATTTACAATTTTTTTGTATTTGCCACACCTTATGTTATTTGTAGTTAGGGGTATTTTAGGGTAGCTCGCAGGATTCTTATATATTTAAAATGTTTTAGTGGCCAAGTGTTTCTGTCCTGCTCCATGAGAAAGGACTCATGCGGGATACTAGAATACAGAGATTCTATATCTATAGCAACGAGTAAGGCGCCTGGGGGAACATGGGCCCCCTCTACAGGTTTTAACAGGTCAGGTGTATCTTTTATGTATGAGGGTAAGCGTGTGACATGGGGAAGAAGAAAATAATTGACAAACCTACTGGCGTTCTCTGTTAGAGACCCAATGCCAAAGATTATAGGCCTGCCAGGTGGATGCAAAATACTTTTATGGACTTGAGAGAGGGTGTAAAATGTCGGTGTACAAGGAAAATAATTAATCAAATAATCGAAAGTGTCTTTAACTATCAGGCCTTCCTGATAGGCCTTTGTACACAGTATTCGGAAGCCTCTTTCAAACGTCAAGACCATGTTCAAATTGATGGCGCGGTACCAATGTTTGTTGTTGAGCACATTATGACACATTAGTTGATATTGTGGGTGTGACATCAAAACGATATTGCCTACTTTATCTGAGGGCTTAATAACTACCTGGGTTTGTGTCTTCTATAGAGTTGAGGGGACACCTGGATGTTCGGGTTCGACGGGTTCAGCCGAACTTCGGAAAAAAGTTTGAGTTCGGGACCGAACTTGACCCGAACTTGACCCATTGAAGTCAATGGGGACCCAAACTTTTGAGGACTAAAATGGCTCTAAAAAAGTAATGGAAAGGGCTAGAGGGCTGCAAATGGCAACATAATTTTGTTAAGAGCATGGCAAGTGCTCTGCAAACAAATGTGGATAGGGAAATAACTTAAAATAACATAAAAAAAAAAAATAATAATAATATGCTGGAGGCCCCCTTCTCAGCAGAAGAGGTACAGGAAGTCATTAAGAACCTCAGAAACTCAACGGCACGATGCCACACATATGGTGGGAATGCCCCAGAATATGCCCTTTCTGGAAAAAAATATTCAATTTAATGGATAAGCTAGTGGGAAAATAAAATAATTTGAAATAAAAAAAAAAAAAAAATTATAATCTTGACCTAGGAGGACGAGGACCATATGGAGTAGGAGGTTGAGGTGGCGGTGGATGTGGCTGTGTAGGTGGAAGCGGCGGTGGAGGAGGACGAGGTAGCCAACACCGGTTCAAAAATACCACAATGGCTGGGTAAGGCTGGTGATGTGTCGAATTCTGTCCCCTGTCGTATAGTGTCCACCCTGTACTGTGCTTGCTCAATATGTAGGACAAGGGGATTTCAAAAATCTCCGAAGACGAACAGCGCCTGCGCGGTGAGTCCAGGTTCAAGCCACACCATCCGAGGTTGAAGCCGAGCCAAGTGAGGCCGTGCCCGAAGCGTGGCGAGCGAAGCATGGCGAGCGAATCGAGCCCCTGAGGGGCTCTGTTACTATGTATGTCCACTTGGATGGTGGGGCTTGAACCTGCACTCACTGCGCAGGTGCCGTTCATCTTCAGAGATTTTGTGAATCTCCTTGTCCTCCATACTGCGCAAGCACTGCGCCTGCGCAGTAAGTGGCCGGACACTATCCGATGGCCGGACAGTTTTTGTCAGAACACCAATATACATGTAATTTCTGCACAAGGTACGGACAAGTCCTGTGGGATCCATGCCTGGTTCATTTTAATGAACGTGAGCTTGTCCACACTGGCTCTGGACAGGCGGCTGCGCTTGTCTGTGATAACGCCCCCTGCCGTGCTAAATACACGTTCAGATAATACACTGGCTGCAGGGCAGGCGTAAAGGGCAAGCTCAGGCCATGTGCCCAATTTGGAGACCCAGATGTTGAAGGGGGCAGACCCGTCATTCAGCACGTGTAGGTGTGTGCACACATACTGCTTTCACCATGTTGGTGAAATGCTGCCTCCTGCTAAGACGTTCCATCTCAGCTGGTGGTGCTGGTTGTTGTGGCGTGCTGACAAAGCTTTTCCGCATTTCAGCCATGCTAACCCTGCCTTCTGAGGTGCTGGCGGTGCCCGGCTGCATTGGTGACCTCTTCCTCCTCCTCTGCCTTTGCCTTGTGCTTCCACCGTACCCCCGCTGTCAGGTGGGAATGACACCAGCAGCGCGTCTACCAGCGTGCGCTTGTACTCGTGCATCTTACGAACATGCTCCAGTGAGGTAATTAAGGACAGTACGTTGCCCTTGTAACGGGCATCCAGCAGGGTGGCCATCCAGTAATCAGCACCAGTTAAAATGTGTGCCAGGCTGCAGCATGTGTTTTTGCAATAGCAGAATACACCCAGAGTATGTAAACGGTGTATCTCAAAACCTACAAAAATGCAGAACATGCTATTCAAAAAAAATTTTTTTGCCCAATTTTTGTTTTTTGAATAGCACAATAGAAGAAAAATATATAAATTTAATATGTCACACCTGCAGATATGCAGAAAACACTGCAAAATTTTATTTTTTTGCACTAAATGTGTGTTTTTGCAATAGCAGAATACACCCAGAGTATGTAAAGGGTTTATCTCAAAACCTGCAAAAATGCAGAAAATGCTATTCCAAAAAAAATGTTTTTGCCCTAAAAATTTTTAATTTGAATAGCACAATAGAAGGAAAATATATAAATCGAATATGTCACACCTGCAGATATGCAGAAAACACTGCTAAATATTTTTTTTTTGCCCTAAATGGGTGTTTTTGGAAGAGCAGAATACACCCACAGTATGTACCTCACAGTAACATATGCAGTGCTGTTGCACTGAGCTTGCAGATAAAAGTTATATTTTCTCTGGCACTGGGCTCATGGCAGTGTAAAAAGACTGTGCACTGCGACCCGACCAGGTAAATCTATGTAGATCGCTGACTTATTAGAATAGATTTCTGAATCTGGACTCCTAGATAATTCTCTCTCCCTCAAAGCAGCCACAGGAACCTTGCCCTACACTCTCTATCTTTTCTCTCAGTGCAGTGTATAAAGCTTGTGCACTGCACCCACACAACTAAATCTATGTTGATCGCTGACTAATTAAAATAGATTTCATGAATCTGGACTGACTCCTTTCATGTAATTCTCTCCCTCGCAGCAAAAGCAGCCAGGAACCTTTCCCTACACTGTCTAAAGCAGAGTGAGGTGTTGTGCTGTGTGCCTCTAGCTTATATAGAGGTTGGGTCACATGCTGCACTGGCCAATCACAGCCATGCCATTAGTAGGCATGGCTGTGATGGCTTCTAAGGGCAAACCAGTTAAACGAATGTTGATTGGCTGCCCTGCAGCTTTTAAAAATGCGCCATTACATCGCCAAACACAGGACCCGAACCCAAACATACAAAAGTCCGGTACGGACCCGAACTTTACAGTTCGGGTTCGCTCAACCCTAGTCTTCAACTGTCTAAGAACCATAAGTTATTCATCATATAGATTAGAAGAAGAGGGCTGCCTTCATGTCCCTAATGTTTTTTTGGAGGAACATGGATACATTAGGAAAGAGGGAAAGTTCAGGGAAGTGTGGTGATTTAGGTTTAAACACCTTATTCACCCTTTGTGAGCTAGATGAACCTTCCGGTTGTGTCGTCTCCCGTGGGGAATCAATTTTCGACAGCCCCCTCATTGTATAGAATCATAAGATCTTTGAGAGCTCCAGAGTCTCTCATTGTGAAACCTTTTAGCTGCTCTGAGATTTCCCTCTCAGTTTTCTTTTCCTTTCATTCAGGGTCAAACGTAAATTTATAGGTGAGGTTCCGGGCAAAGAGGTAAAGATCCTTAATTGTCTCCATAAAGTTTATTTCCTCTGAGGGGCAAAATCCTAGGCCCATTGGAAAAACTGATTCCTGAATTGGGGTGAGGGGGAAATCCATGAGATTTACTATGCTAAGTTTTGAGGGGTTGGTGTTGGAGGTGCCTGTGGTGTTCACAACGCATATGGGTTGAGGTTGCTCTGGATTTTGGCTTCCACCAAAGTCAGAGCCAGATCTAAAAAAATCCCCAACTTGTGTGGGAAGCTTTGTGTTGGCAGGTACAATAGTAGTGCCTTTATTAAGTATACTTTGTAGCACTGGAGTGATATTACTGCTGACAATACCTGCATCCCGAACTCGAGACGACACATCCGGGTGTGCCTAATTATATTAAAATCTGTAGGCGAATAACCACCACTGTAATAATGTGATCGTTTAGAGGGATGTGCTCTTGACGAATGTGAATTTGAAAAACGTGAATGAGCCTGTGAAGAAACAGAAGCATTAGTAGAGGAATCAGATTCCATGTCATCTTCAGTGTGAGGTTGTGTATGAAAATTACATGAGGGGCCAGGATCAATGGGGGGCAGGATCTGGGTGTCCCCTTGTTAAAGGGGGCTTCCAGATTCCAATTAGCCCCCGCCTGCATACCCCCACAATCACTGGGCAAGGGTTGTGGGGATGAGACCCTTGTCTCCATCAACATGGGGCTACTCCAAAGCACCCTCCCCATGTTGAGGGCATGTGGCATGGGACGGTTCAGAAGGAGGGGCTCTCTCCCCCTCTTTTCCTGTAGCCTGCCAGGTTGCGTGCTCGGATAAGGGTCTGGTATGGATTTTGGGGGGGCCCTTACGCCATTTTTTTATTTGGCGCAGGGTTCCCCTTAATTTCCATACCAGAACTGAAGGGCCTGGTATGGATTTTGGGGGGACCTCCATGCAATTTAAAAAAAAAGATATTTGGTTCGGGGTTCCCCTTAACCACTACGCGCCCACGCTATAGCCGAAAGACGGCTGCAGCGTGGACGCTCTCTGCTGGGAGGACGTCCCTGGACGTCCTCCTGTTTACTTCCCTAATGCGCGCTCCTGAGAGCGCGCATCGGGGAAGTTCTGTGCTGGCCGTGTCCGTCGGACACAGCCGGTCACAGATCGCTGTAAACGACCAATCACAGCGGCCGTTTACAGCGAGATCGGGCTGTCCAATAAGAGATGATCTCATATGTTTGCATATGCAAACATATGAGATCATCTGTCAGCGCCGCTCTGCCTCCTCACACAGACAACGTGTGAGGAGGGAGAGAGGTGCGCTGTGAGTAAAAAATAAAAAAATAAAGTGATCTGTCCCCGCTGTCATCCTGTCACCAGTACCACCTGTCCCCGCTGCCACCTGTCATCAGTACCACCTTTCCCCAGTACCACCTGTCCCCAGAGTGCCATCCGTGCCATCTGCCAGTGCCACCTGTCCCCAGTGCCATCTGTTATCAGTGCCACGTCAGTGCCATCTGTCATCAGTGCCACGTCAGTGCCATCTGTCATCAGTGCCACGTCAGTGCCATCTGTCATCAGTGCCACGTCAGTGCCATCTGTCATCAGTGCCATATCAGTGCCATGTGTCATCAGTGCCACATCAGTGCCATCTGTCATCAGTGCCACGTATCAGTGCCATCTGTCAAAAGTGCCACCTGTCAGTGTCACGTGCCATCTGTTATCAGTGGCATGTGTTATCAATGCCACATATCAGTGCCATCTGTCATCAGTGTCACGTGTCATCAGTGCCACGTATCGGTGCCATCTGTCATCAGTGCCACTTATTAGTGCCATCTCTCATCAGTGCCACATATTAGTGCCACATGATATCAGTGCCACGTATAAGTGCCATCTGTCAGCAGTGCCACATATTAGTGCCATCTGTCAGTGTCACGTGTCATCAGTGCCCCGTATTAGTGCCATCTGTCATCAGTGTCACCAGTGCCCCGTATTAGTGCCATCTGTCATCAGTGCCACATCAGTGTCACGTGTCATCAGTGCCACCTGTCATCAGTGCCACGTCAGTGTCACGTGTCATTGTCCTGGTGCTCCAGGGCCTTCAAAAGTGTGGTAAAAATGTGGTATCGTAATACTCAGGAGGAGTAGCAGAATTTATTTTGGGGTGTCATTTGTGGTATATACATGCCATGTGAGAGAAATAACCTATTAAAATGACAATTTTGTGGAAAAAAATAAAAAATAAAAAAATAATTCATTTTGCAAAGAATTGTGGGAAAAAATTACAACATTAAAAAGCTCACCATGCCTCTTACTAAATACCTTGGAATGTCTACTTTCAAAAAAGGGGTCATTTGGGGGGTATTTGTACTTTCCTGCCTTGTTCGGGTCACAAGAAATGAGATAGGTCACCAGTGCATCAGATGTGATCAATTTTGTATGATTTGCACCACAGTTTGTAGAGTCTGTAACTTTCACAAATACCAAATAATTTCCACTAATTTGGGTTATTTTTACCAAAGATATGTGGCAGTATAAATTGTGGCCAAAATGTATGAAGAAAAATTAATAATTTGCTAAATTTTATCACAGAAACAAAGAAAAATTAGTTTTTTTTCAAAATTTTCGGCCTTTTTTCATTTATAGCGCAAAAAATAAAAAACCCAGAGGTGATCAAATACCACCAAAAGAAAGCCCTATTTGTGGGGAAAAAAGGACAAAAAAATCATTTGGGTTCAGTGTTGCATGACTGAGTAATTGTCATTCAAATTGTGAGAGCACCGAAAGCTGAAAATTGGTCTGGGCAGGAAGGGTGTTTAAGTGCCCAGTAAGCAAGTGGTTAATATTCATAACAGACCCAAAGGGCCTGGTAATGTACTGGGGGGGAACCCATGCCCTTTTTTTCAATGAGTTTTATCTCTATTGCCGAGACCCGACAATTCATTACAGCCACGATCAGTTTTAAATTACTTTTTTTCCTTTAGAAATGTAATTTGCTGTGGTGCTGTTCTAAACACTGGAAAACTGTGCCACTTTACAGGCATACTATAGACAACCCCAGGCACGATATTTAAAGGAATATTTCATTTTTATTTTTTCACTTCAAGCATTATTAAAATCGCTGCTCCTGAAAAAACTTCAGTTTTAAACACTTTTTCTCGTTCAATATTTTTATTAAGGTTTTTCGTGAGAAGTACATAACAATCAGAAGGCTTATACATGGTAAACAGTCAAAAACATGAATAATAAAAATGAGTATAGATGTCACTGTATGATTAACAAGATTCATATCCGAAAACAAGACTTATAATAAAGCAGATCCACTTACAGAGACAGAATTAGAACCTTTAAAGTGTTGGCGTATTTAATGAAACATGCCTTCAGACCACCCATGCACCCCTAATGGGCGCAAACTGTGGATGGGTGGGGGCACAACTGTATAAACCAGGAATATTTCCGCCAAAATTATATTATATATTGTAAAAGATATAAAGGGGTCTAGGTATTTAAATCATAAATTACAAATGCCAATTATATTAGATCAAAAAGATAAGAGTTAAGAAAAATATCAGAGAAAAAATAAAAAAATATAGTGCTTATCAATCTCAAAATATGGAACTATATGAGTAAGTATAAAGATTCCCTTATCCATATAGATAAAAAAAATAGGAAGAAGAAGAGGGAAAGGGGAAAGAAAGAGAAGGGAGGGTCTCCTATGGTGGTAGCGCGGTCTATGCCCAGGAAATGCTTATAGGTAATAATAAACAAAAATGGAGGAATTATTGCGTCAACAACAATGAATAATCAAAGTTGTGGGGTAAATGATGCTTAACCCAAGATTTCTAAATTTTGTTGAATTTACCGATATTATCATCTTCTATTGCCATCGTTTTGGCAAATAGAAGGGCCTTCAACATCTTAGGTTTGGCTTCAGCCACAATTTAGGTGGGGATTTCCATGCCTTGGCTATAGTTTTTTTGGCTGCGGTTGTAAGATTAATGAGAAGTTGAAATTGAGTACTGGTGAGAACTGGGAGTATAGAGTACGGATCTGGGCGTATAGAGATTTCCAAGGCATTAGAAGCCATATCAAAGATCTTTCCCCAGAAATCTTGGGTTACTGGACACTGCCACCAAATATGGAAATGTGTACCTGGTGAGGGACATCCTTGAAAACAATTTTCTGGGTATGCTGGGACAAATTTCGCTATTCTTGCTTGTACCAAATACCAACATGCCATATCTTTGAAGTTGGTTTCTAATGCATAACAATTTTTAGAAGACGTTTTGGTGGCCAACCAAATATTAGACCAATCATCTTATCAAATGCGCGATTCAAATCATGCAACCATTTAGCAGAATATGAGGGAAATGAATCATCAGGTATAGCGGTAAGAAGTTGATATAGGAGTGAAATCATACCTTTAACATGTGGGTCACTCTTGCAAATTGTGACATTTGGTTAAGAATTTAACCTGTACTAATAAGAGGTGTATAAAAATTCTTGATTTGCAAGTAACAAAAAAAAATCAGTTCTAGGAAGCCCAAATGTTTCACAAAGTTTAGGGAATGTATGAAAATCAGTAGAAGATGTCAATTTATGCAGCCGGGTCAAGTTTATAGTTTACCATGATGCAAAAGACTTTGGGGATTTCCAAGCAGGGTAGAACGCTGGATTATTGAGGAAAGAAAAGAGGGGGATATGTGTAGATTGGAGAGTATGAAAAATTTTAAATTTATCTCAAATAGCCAAGAAATGTTTAGTAATAGGATTGGAAAGGTGGGCTCTATCTTTGGGTTGAAGCCACAGCAGATTAGCCACGGAAATGGGGTCACAATCAATAGATTAAACAGCTACCCATAAAGGGATTTCCCTAGTAGCAAGATACTTAGGAAGCTGTGATAATTGAGCCGCGTAATAGTAGGAAGAAAAGTTTGGCACGCCCAGCCCCCCTTTATTTTTAGAAAGATAGAGTGTTGCGAGAGGTATACAGGGTTTGGTAGGTCCCCATATAAATGACATAACCCTTCTTTGCACTAGTCTTAAGAAATATGACGGTAACGAAATGGGAAATACTCTAAAAAAGTACCGAAATTTCAGTAATATCATCATCTTTATAGCATTGATTGCCCTAACCAAAGGGAGAGAAGACCATTGTTTCATTAGTCCGGTGGTTTGTTTCAATAAGGGAAGGTAGTTAGCTGCAAAAATATCGGTCAAGGAAATTGTAAGAAATAATATAAATATCAATATAAATAGTTTTTTTTTTTTTTTTACTCAGTCTTTTTACATTTTTTTTAACAAAAAATAAAAACTGCAGAGGTGATCAAATACCACCAAAAGAAAGCTCTATTTGTGGGAAAAATGATAAAATTTCATTTGGGTACATTGTTGTATGACCGCGCAATTGTCATTCAAAGTGCGACAGCGCTGAAAGCTGAAAATTGGTCTGGACAGGAGGGGGGTTTAAGTGCCTAGTAAGCAAGTGGTTAAGGCTACTTTCACACTGCCTACTTTTAGCGGTGCTTTACCGCCATTATACCGGTGCTATTCGGCCACTAGCGTGGCGCTTTTAACCCCCGCTAGCGGCCAAAAAAGGGTTGAAACCGCCCACAAAGCACCACAAAGTGCTGCTTTGCCAGCAGTTCGGCGGCGCTGCCCATTGATTTCAATTTGGGAGTGGTGTACACTACAGCGCTGCAAAGATGCTGCTTGCAGGACTTTTTTTTACCATACTGCAAGCGCACCGCTCCAGTGTGAAAGCACTCGGACTTTCACACTGGAGTGAGAAGAGAGGCTCTTTACAGGCGCTATGCAATCGCTATTTTTAGCGCTATAGCACCTGTAAAGCGCCTCAATGTGAAAGCAGCCTAAACAATACCCATTCTACTAAAACATAGCTTCAAGAGAGATATATAAGGCAATGTGCCGCTCCCTTTTTTTCATTAAATTACATAATTGAATTATGTTTTGATATAAATAACCCTATATTCCCACATAGTAATAATTATTTAACCTTTCAAGAATAGGATCATGCTGGCTTGCAGTCTTTACTTGCCCTGTGCAATGAAAAAAATGATCAACCAAAATCCTTCCATGCTCTGTCTCAGGAGTATTATTTATTATAGTGCAAATTACTAGCTACTGGAAAGCTTGGACAAAAGATATTATCAAAGATTTACAACCTAGCCTCCTAAATCTCTCATTGAAATTTAAAAATACCTCCATATCTGACACATCATGACTGCTTTCTTTGTTCCCCAAATCCTTATAGTGTGCCAATGTTACCAACTTGAAAAAATATTTTCCTACTGGAGATATGTTCAAGAATCTGTTAAAAGGATTTAAAACTAATGTCCACTGTGGCTAACAAAATATGGATGGAAATATGGATGGAAACACAATTTAAGATCTCACACAGAGCTTATGTCCCCTTCTTTCTCAGAAATTATGCCACTGCAGATATTACTACATCCTCTTGCCCAAAGTGTGGTCAAAACAAACCTTCTCTTTCTTTGGCCTTTCTTAGTGCCAAAAAATGTATATCCAATCCATAATGCTAGTTGTACTACTCAATGACCATCTCCTTCTCATTTTTGTCTTCGAGGAACAGTTGAACAGTGACACAAAGAGAAAATGGACTGAGGATGAAAACACATTTGCCTGGGTGCAGTCATGATGTGAATAAGGAAAATACACATAGTTCCATTTCTGTGTCTATACTAACGGATGTAAAAACTGCTCTTTAATATGTATATTTTATAAGGAGAAACTGGACGCTGAATTTAACTTCAAAACTTTTAATTTCTTCTACAGATGGAGAAGCTACATTGAGAAAACCTTTCATAAGAAGGAGTTGGATTAACTTATCAATCCCTCTTATTATTCAGAATGGTTCATAAAGGAACATTTTTTTTTTTCGACTACCAAGAGCTCTGAATCCCTACTTCTAATGCCGCGTACACACGAACGGATTTTCCATCGGAAAAATCTTGGATGGTTTTTCCGATGGAATTCCGCTCAAGCTTGGCTTGCATACACACAGTCACACAAAACTCACACAAAACTTTTGACCGTCAAGAACGCGGCGACATACAACACTACGACGAGCCAAGAAAATGTTCAAGTTCAATGCTTCCGAGCATGCGTCAAATTGTTTCCGAGCTTGCGTAGGAATTTTGCACATCGGAATTGCTACAGACGATCGGAATTTCCGATCAAAACTTTTTGCGACCGAAAAAAATTGAGAACCTGCTCTCAATCTTTTGCTGGCGGGAATTCGGCCAGCAAAAGTCTGATGGAGCAAACACACGGTCGCATTTTCCGACCAAAAGCTCTCATCTGTCTTTTGCTGGCCAATTTATGATCGTTTGTACGCGGCATAACTCTCTCTAACATCTTTGAAAAGTACCACATTCATCATGCTATCTCTGATTCTGGTATATAATTCTAGTATGACATCCTATGTACTTTCTAGGCAAATTAGGTCAGTTTTTTTAGTTCAACCAGCAAGTTGTACAAAAAAATAACTTGACCCAATTCCCCCACCTAGACATTCAAAGTGGACGGGGGAATCCTCCCCACTGAGCTATTGTATTCTGACATTGGGGAGACCTTTCCGCTATCAGAATACATTGATCAGTATTGCAGGTTATAGCCTGTACCACTGATTGAGCAGAAAATATCTGACAAGGGGGTTGTGTAGATGTCAATAGATAGATCAACTTCTGTGCAACCTCTGAAGCCATACAAGAATCAAATGTTGCTCCATGTGTGGTCATCTTTAGCAATTGGACAACTGAACTGTTATGTTAAATTGCTAAAGTGGTTGTTATGCCACAGAGTGTTCATGCTACAATCTCTTCTGTTATAGTAAAGGATGTGCCCCAGTGTATGTGTTTTAAAAAAAAAATAAGCCGCTATATACCTTACTTTATAGCGCCACTCAGCGCTCACGTGACTGCCCATCTCTCTCCTCTCTCAATCTGACAGCTACAGCTGAGAATCCCCTGCTGACATATGCCAAGAGGAGGAGAGAAGAAGAGAGGCAGCCGGTTACATGAGTGCCAAGCGGCGCTATAAAATAAGGCTTATTTTTAAAAAAAAACACATATACAGGGCACATCACTTACTATAACAGAGGAAATTGTAGCAAAAAACACTCAGTTAATTTAGCAGCAGGAAGGGGCGGAGCGGGGAGCAGAGTGGCACTGGTAAAAGCTGACAATCTGGGGGGGGGGGGGGGGGGGGGAGAGGACAGGGGGAAGCTGCAGATGACGGAGGCATGTAAACTGACCAGAATGTCAGAGCTCAGCAGCCATGATAAACCATGGTCAGATTACAGAGGGGAGGGCAGAACCAGGCAGGATCAGCCAGGTATTTCAGGCGATACAAGGGGCCAAATTACACAGCACAAGCTCTGTGCTGTATAACATGCAACTGGATCTATTTTTTTCTTTTTTAGGGTTACAAACACTTTAAGTTGAGTTATGCCGCTTACACACGAGCGGACTTTCCCGCAGGAATGTCCGCTGGACTGAAGTCCGCCAGACAATCCCCCCGTGTGTGGGCAGCGGCGGACTTTTTGCCGCCAAAAGTCCGGCGGACTAGGTTTTAAGTTTTGTTTTAAAAATCCCGCCGTTAGTATGCTAGTCCGCCGGACTTTTGGAAATGAATGGACTTGCCGATCATCGGAAAGTCCGTTCATTTAGCATGGGACTTCAGGTAGACGGGGTTAGCGAAGGCAGTGAATGCCGCCGCGCTAGCCCCGTCATCTGCCATGGATTTAAAGGGAATCCCCACGCCGAAAAAACGGCGTGGGGGTTTCCCCCCAAATCCATCTCAGACCCTTATCCGAACACGCAGCCCTGCCGGCCAGGAAAGGGGTGGGGCGAGCGAGCGCCCCCCTCCTGAGCCGTACCAGGCCGCGTGCCCTCAACATGGGGGGTGCCCTGGGAAAAGGGGGGCCATGCGGCCCCCCCACCCCAAAGCACCTTGTCCCCATGTTGATGAGGACAAGGGCCTCTTCACGACAACCCTGGCGGTTGGTTGTCGGGGTCTGCGGGCGGGGGGCTTATCGGAATCCAGGAGCCCCCTTTAATAAGGGGGCCCCGTGATCCCGGCCCCCCACCATATGTGAATGAGTATGGGGTACGATGTACCCCTACCCATTCACCTAAGGTGTTAAGTGTAAAAAAAAGAAACACACAATTTTTTAAAAATATTTTATTGCACTGCTCAGGGGGTCTTCTTCCGTCTTGGGGGGTCTTCTCGCCGGACTCCTCCACTATTTTACCTAGCTCTTTTACCGAGCAGAGGAGCCCAGAGGATTCAAGAACAGAAGAGACCCCGGAAGACCCCGGAAGACCCCCGAAGGTGGATCGAGACCCCCAGACGAAGGCGGCGACGACGAAGAAGGTAGCTGGGCTCCTCTGCTGGGTAAAAGAGCTAGGTAAAATAGCGGAGGAGTCCGGCGAGAAGACCCCCCAAGACGGAAGAAGACCCCCGGAGCAGTGCAATAAAATATTTAAAAAAAAAGGTGTGTTTTTTTTATATACACTTTACACCTTAGGTGAATGGGTAGGGGTACATCGTACCCCATACTCATTCACATAGGGTGGGGGGCCGGGATCTGGGGGCCCCCTTATTAAAGGGGGCTCCTGGATTCTGATAAGCCCCCCGCCCGCAGACCCTGACAACCAACGGCCAGGGTTGTCGGGAAGAGGCCCTTGTCCTCATCAACATGGGGACAAGGTGCTTTGGGGTGGGGGGCCGCACGGCCCCCCTTTCCCCAGAGCACCTCCCATGTTGAGGGCACGCGGCCTGGTACGGCTCAGGAGGGGGGGGCGCTCGCTCGTCCCCACCCCTTTCCTGGCCGGCCGGGCTGCGTGCTCTGATTAGGGTCTGAGATGGATTTGGGGGGACCCCCGCGCCGTTTTTTCGGCGTGGGGATTCCCTTTAAATCCATACCAGGTGACGGGGCTAGCGCGGCGGCATTCACTGCCTTCGCTAGCCCCGTCTACCTGCAGTTACGTTCTAAATGAACGGACTGCTCCGTGTGTGGGCAAGCCCGTTCATTTTCAAAAGTCCCGCTGACTTTTTCCCGCGGATTGTCCGCCGGAGAAGTCTGGGCGTGTGTGGGCAAGTCACACGCTCGGAAAGTCCGGCAAAGCCCCGCTGGAAAGTCCGGCGGTTTTTCCGCCAGACTAGGTCCGGTGGACAAAGTCCGATCGTGTGTACGGGGCATTACAGTAAATATTTGTTTATGACTTAACATCTTGTCTCTAGCAAATAAGCTCACCAAGTCTTCAGTTCTTATCTGGCCATCTACCAGATTGTAGAATTATAACAGTGACCCTTAGCAAGACACTACATACAGTATATTGGAGACTATTGTTTAATACATACAGTATATGATAATATGATGCTGGTCGGTAAGTTATCTCTGTGCCAAAATTAGGCAAAAAATTGTTTGCGCTTATTGATATTTGTGACATTTGATCACACTATATACATATGTGTAAAATTTCAAGTGCTTAATCACTTTCAGACCGGACCATTTCGCTGGCAAAAGACCAGAGTACTTTTTGCGATTCGGCACTGCGTCACTTTAACTGACAATTGCGCGGTCGTGCGACTTGGCTACCAAACAAAATTGACATCCTTTTTTCCCACAAATAAAGCTTTCTTTTGGTGGTATTTGATCGCCTCTGCGGTTTTTATTTTTTTCACTATAAACAAAATAATAGGGACAATTTTGAAAAAATCGCATTCATTTTAACTTTTTGCTATAATAAATATCCCCAAAAAATATATAAAAAACATATTTTTTCCTTCAGTTTAGGCCGATACATATTCTTCTACATATTTTTGGTAAAAAAAAATTGCAATAAGCATTTATTGATTGGTTTGCGCAAAAGTTATAGTATCTACAAAATAGGGGTTAGTTTTATGGCATTTTTATTAATATATATTTTTTTACTAGTGTAGCAGTGAGACCTTTGCAAGGTGTCCGCTAGTGATGGACGAACTTCTGATGGGACGGTTCGTGAATGTGCCCAAATGTTCGCGAACCGCGGGCCCCATTCATTTTAAAGGCAGGCGAACATTAAAAACCTCCAGGTCATATTTGCAGCCACAAAATACTTACTAGCTGTGCACACATAGTCCCACAACATGGACACTGACATACCAGAAGTATTAAGTGAATCTGGGATTAACAACGACAAGCATTCTTTTTTTATCTGTGAAATTTTGTCAATTAAGGAGCGCATGAAGGCCATGGAGGAGAGGCAAGGTCAGGCCAGGCTATGAAGGGGGTGCAGAAGATGATCAGTGCCACAGTCAGGGCAGCTCAGTCCTGTGCCAGTGTCCCAGTGTGCCAACCTGTGCTTGAGCCCCTGACCCCTCCCTCTGCCCAGCCCTTACCCCCACCTATGCAGGGCTCCACTGCAGTGTTCTGGAGGTGCCAGTCCAGTGCTGATCCTCAGTCATGATGCTGGCACTGCCTGCTGATTGGCTTCTCCGCTGCTATCTCCCTCACTGACACCAGCACTGAGATAGAACACTGACCCCAGCATCAAGATAGAACACTGGCGCCAGCACCGAGATAGAACACTGACACCAGCACCACGATAGAGAGCACTGACACCAGCAGCGAGATAAAGAGCACTGACACCAGCACTGAGATAGAGAGCACTGACACCAGCACAGAGATAGAGAGCACTGACACCAGCACCGAGATAGAGAGCACTGACACCAGCACTGACACCAGCAACTCGCTGCGAGACCCAAAAATATGACACCGCTCAACCTCTTCAAACAGGAGGGTACGGACATATAGTACGATGTGTTTTTTTTTTCTACAAGTGAGCCAAAGGTAGAAAAAAGGTCCGTGTGCTAGATTATATAAATCGTTTATACAGTTATGCATATACATGGTCTACTGGTCACATGTGTTGAATTCCTCCGAGATCCATGCCTCATTCATTTTTATAAATGTGAGGTAGTCAACACTGTCGTGAGCTAGGCGAGTGCGCTTATAGGTCACGATCCCCCCCCCCCCCCGCTGCACTGAACATCCTTTTGGACAGGACACTGGACGAGGGGCAAGCCAACAGTTCCATTGCAAATTGTGCAAGCTCTGGCCAGAGGTCAAGCCTGCCCACCCAGTAGTCCAGGGGTTCATCACTTCTCAGAGTGTCCACATCGGCCGTTAACCCGATGTAGTCAGACACCTGTCGGTCTAGGCGTTCCCTGATGCTGGATCCAGATGACACCTGTCCATGGGTCGGCTCAAAGAATGATCTCATATCAGAAGTGACCAACACATCTTCAAACCACCCTCTTCTTGCAGGGGCTGTTGGATTGGTACCTGCAACTCTTTCTCTGGGAGTGGAAATTCTTCTGCCAGCGCACGCAAAAACAGAATGCAGCATTTCAGAAAGGAAGGCCTGGAAGTGCTCCATTCTGACAGCCCTCTGTGATGGTGGTAACATTTATACAATTTTTTGTTTGTACCGGGGGTCTAAGTACGTTGCCACCCAGTACTGGTCCTTGACCTTTATGCTTTTTATACAGGGTCCCTCTTAAAACACTGGAGCATGAAGGCCCCCATTTGCACTAAACTGGAAGCGGTGTGGTGGCTTGGCTCCTGCTCATCATCCAGGATAATGTCGTCCTCGTTCTCCTCCCCCCATCCAAGGACAACAACAGGGATCCCAAAAAGGTTTAAAGCATGCTCTTCTTGCTCCTCCTCATCCGCCCCGGCACCATCCTCCTCTGACTCCTCTTCAGACTCCTGTTGTTGACTTGTCTCAGATAGAGTAGCCCCCCCCCTGGGAACTCATCCAGCATTGTGACTTCCTCATCTTCCTGCTCCTGCTCCTCGACGGCTTGATCAATGACATGACGCAATGCACGCTCCATAAAGAAGGCGTAAGGGACAATGTCATTGATGGCGCCATGGCTGCGACTGACCAGTTTGGTGAGCTCATTAAAATGGCCGCAGAAGTCTGCATGCATCGCGCATGAGCAGCCACTGGCGCAGTGAAAAAAAACAAGCTCCCCAGAACCTGTTCTGCCGCAGAGTTCGTACAGGTAGTCGTTAACTGCACGTTTCTGCTGGAGCAGGCTATCAAGCATATACAAGGTTGAGTTCCATCGCGTCGGGCAATCACAAATAAGACGTCTGACCGGCAGTTTGTGTCGCCGCTGAATGTCAGCAAGGCAAGCCATGGCGTGGTAAGATCTTCTGAAATGGGCTGAGATTTTCATTGCCTGCCGTAAGATGTCCTGGACCCCAGGGTATTTGACAACGAATCGATGCATGACCAAGTTTAAGACGTGTGCCATGCATGGCACATGTGTATTTTTGCCCTGTTTCAACGCGCTCAGCAGATTGGCACCATTATAAAAAAAATGAGAAATACTAAAATAATAATAATAATATATCTCCCTCAGCGCACACGGATCAATTGTTTCCTTTGGGCAAACACTAAAAGCAGCTACTATAATAAAATGTAAATAATCAAATAAATGTCAGAGAAATAAAATTCCAAAAACATTAGCAGCGCTATAAAATTGCAGATATTTAAAATACCATCAAAATTATTTGGTATAACAATGAATAATAAGATTAAATCCACTGTGAGTCAATAAAATGATAATACAATAATCAATTCAAGTCCATAAAGTGCAAAATGTATTAGTGTCATGTGGAATATCCAGAGACCAAGCTGTCAGCAATTCCAGTGTAGAAAAAAAGGACTCCTTAACCACACCACTGCAAGACATCTACTTACCAGACCCAGCTGGTTTATGCACTTATCAGGCTGATAAATGGTCTCCAATTCTCTGGGCGCATCCAATCTGTGTTATGCAGTGAAAATGTGCAGCAAGTTGACAGACTTACAATTCAACACTGCCACATATTTGTTGGTGTAGCCACAACACTGTAAGCCCTCACAGTTACTCTTGGTGGGCACAGGAATTGGCCCTGCTGTGAATTATTAGATCAAGATTTGTAATTGCATGCACCTGTTGAACAGGGCAGAAAAATTGGGCCTTTGGTGGTGGTGGTGGTGGACGGTGTTGCCACAAGACTGTAAGCCCTCACAGTTACTCTTGGTGGGTGCAGGAATGGGCCCTGCTGTGAACTATTAGATCAAGATTTGTACTTACACGCCCCTGTTAAACAGGGGCTGAAAAATTGTGCCTTAGGCACTGGTGCTGGTGCCACAACACTGCAACCCCTCACAGATACTGTACTTGGAGCACAGCAGTCAGACAGGTTGCGAAGCATTGCTTAAAAAATTGTAATTACACGCCCCTGTTAAACAGGGGCTGAAAAATTGGGCCTTAGGCACTGGTGCTGGTGCCACAACACTGCAACCCCTCACAGATACTGTACTTGGAGCACAGCAGTCAGACCTGTTGCGAAGCATTGCTTAAAAAATTGTAATTACACGCCCCTGTTAAACAGGGGCTGAAAAATTGGGCCTTAGGCACTGGTGCTGGTGCCACAACACTGCAACCCCTCACAGATACTGTACTTGGAGCACAGCAGTCAGACCTGTTGCAAAGCATTGCTTAAAAAATTGTAATTACACGCCCCAGTTTAACAGGGGCTGACAAATTGGGCCTTAGGCACTGATGCTGGTGCCACAACACTGCAACCCCTCACAGATGCTGTACTTGGAGCACAGCAGTCAGACCTGTTGCGAAGCATTGCTTAAAACATTTTAATTACACACCCCTGTTAAACAGGGGCTGCAAAATTGGGCCTTAGCCACTGGTGGTGGCACCCAGAAACAAAAATGTTCTTCCAAGATATCATCAGGATCATTGAGGAGGAAGAGGATAGTCAGTCAACATAACAGGACAGTCACTCAGCATCAGCATAGGCAGTCTTGAAGGGATGTGACATTATAAATTATTCAGTTATATCAGCTTCAGGTGCCTGGTAGCTGGTGGTGATCCAAGACTGATTCATCTTTATGAAGGTCAGTCGATCAACCGAGTCGGTGGACAGGCGCACCCTGTGATCGGTGACAAAGCCTCCAGCAGCACTGAATGTGCGTTCGGAAAGAACGCTGGATGCAGGACAGGCCAGTAGCTCAATTGCATACTGTGCAAGCTCTGGCCAGTGATCCATCCTCAAGACCAAGTAAGCCAGAGGATTTTCGGTGGGAAAGGTGTCCAAGTCTGACCTTGCCCCTAGGTATTCCTGCACCATGTATATCAGACGCTGGCGCTGGTTGCTGGAACCGATCATACCTTGGGGCTGCGGACTAAAAAATTGTCTGAACGCATCGGTCAGACGTCCACCTTCCCCACCGCTCCTTCTGCTACTGACCGAAGCCTCAGCATCTCGTCATCCAGGACCAGGAGTTTGTAACCTCCCAGTCTCTGGGAACGCATTGCACAGACCTTTCTGCAAGGCCTCCCTGAGATGTCTCATCCTCTGCTCCCTCTGCGACAGCAAGATAAGGTCCGCAACCTTACCCTTGTACCGTGGATCAAGGAGAGTGGCCAGCCAGTAATGGTCCCTCTCTTTGATCCAAAGAATACAAGGATCCTTCCGCAGGCTTTGCAGGATCAGGGAGGCCATGCAACGTAGGTTAGCTGAGGCATTCGGTCCGGAGTCTTCTGGGTCACTGAGGACGACATGATCGGCAGCCACCTCCTCCCAGCCACGTATAAGTCCACTGGTTTGTTGGGACTGTAAATCATCCCTAAAAGACTGCTGCTGCTGATGCTGAGTGCCAGGCTCCACCTCCATGATGACACAATCCTCCTCCTCCTCATCCTCTTCCTGTGGGATGGGTGGGAGAGAAGGAACACTGTCTGGATAAAGGGGGCCTTGAGAGGCAAGGAAGTGCTCCTCTTCCTGCCTCTGTTCTGCCTCAAGTGCCCTGTTCATTATCCCACGCAGCGTATGCTCCAACAGGTGGACAAGAGGTACAGCGTCACTGATGCATGCACTGTCACTGCTCACCATCCTCGTGGCCTCCTCAAATGGTGACAGGACAGTGCATGCATCCCTGATCCTGCTCCACTGGCGTGGGGAAAAAATCCAAGCTCCCCTGACCCTGTCCTGGTGCCGTAGTCGCACAGGTACTCATTGATGGCCCTCTGCTGCATGTGCAGTCGCTGCAGCATGGCCAACGTTGAGTTCCACCTAGTGGGCATGTCACATATAAGGCGGTTCTTGGGCAGGTTCAACTCCTTTTGCAGCTCAGCCAGCCGAGCACTGGCATTATACGATCAGCAGAAATGCACAGACTTTCCTGGCCTGCCTCAGGACATCCTGTAAGCCAGGGTACCTGCCCAAGAACCGCTGCACCACCAGGTTAAGGACGTGAGCCATACAGGGCACATGGGTCAGCTGTCCCTGTCGCAGGGCAGAGAGGAGGTTGGTGCCATTGTCACAAACCACCATTCCTGGCTTAAGCTGGCGTGGTGTCAACCACCTCTCGGCCTGCCCCTGCAGAGCTGATAGAACCTCTGCCCCAGTGTGGCTCCTGTCCCCCAAACACACCAGCGCAAACACGGCATAGCACCTTTTTACCTGCGTACTTGCGTAGCCCCTTGTACACCTACGGAGCACCGTTGATTCCGAGGACAGAGCACTCGAAGAGGCCATGGAGTAAGAAGAAGTGGAGGGGGTGGAGGAGAGAGGTGTGTCACAACCAGTAGTAGCATTTTAGAGGCGTGGTGGCGGAACAACCTCCAACACTACTGCACCTTGTCCTGCATCCCTCCCAGCTGCCAAAAGAGTGACCCAATGGGCCGTGAAAGACAGGTAATGTCCCTGTCCATGCCTGCTGGACCATGAGTCAGCGGTAATATGCACCTTACCGCTGACCGCCCTGTCCAGCGAGGCATGGACATTGCCTTCCACGTGCCGGTAGAGAGCCGGAATCGCCTTCCGTGAGAAAAAGTGGCGTTTGGGAACCTGCTACTGAGGAACCGCACATTGAACAAACTCATGGAAGGGGGCCGAGTCTAGCAACTGAAAAGGCAGCAGTTGAAGTGCTAGCAATTTAGCTAGCATTCAACCTCTGGGCATGTGGATGGTTGGGAGTAAACTTCTTTCGACGGTCCAGCAGCTGGGGCAGGGAAATTTGCCTGGTAGAATCGGACGTCGGTGTACTGCTAACAGAGTGCCCACAAGTACTTGGCTGTGACACACCTAATTCTACACCTTCATTCCTCTCAGTGCAGCTTTCAGAGAGGACTGAAGGTATAGTGGGGTTGGAGATCCCAGCTGATGAGGAGCAAGGAGAGGTCCGCTTTGTTCTTTGGTGTGGGTCTTTAATGTGCGCTTGCCAATGAGCTGCATGGCAGGTCGACATGTGTCTGGTCATGCACGTGGTGCCCAAGCGGCTGATGTTTTGGCCAAGCGAGATACGCTTGAGACATATGTGGAAAATTGCAGTGGTGCGATCTGATGCACTCGTCTCAAAAAAGCCCACACCAAAGAACTTTTGTGATAACGTGCAGAGGCAGCGCCCTGCACAGGCGGAGCTCTGCGGTGTGCTGGCCTCAAGCTGGCCCCCGGAGGGCATCCTGCCTCGTTGGACATGTGCCGCCTTCTCCTCCTCCTCCTCCTCTCTCCCTTCAGGCACCCATGTGGAGTCAGTGACCTCATCATCCCATCCCTCTTCACTACTGGAGCAAACCTGGCAGTAAGCTGCAGCTGGTGGAACATGACTGCCAGATTGCTGTCCTTGAGCATCCACTCTCTCTGCGCTCACGCTACTGCCTTCCTCTAGCTGGGTATCATCATCTGAGCCTTCAAAACGTTGGGCATCTGCATGGAGCATTTACCCAACAATGTGCTCAAACAGTTCGGGGGACTCCTCAGGAGGACATGGTGGGTCTAGGGAAGGGGTGCCTGATGATGCCATTGAGTATGCGTTGGCAGCTGCTTTGCCAGTACCCTGAGCCTGGGTGAGAGAGGATGAGGAGGATGAGGAGGGCTTGGTCATCCACTCTACCAAGCCTTCGGCATGATGCGGCTCAACATGTCCAGCTGCCGAAAACAAGGACAAGCGTGTCCCATGGCCACGTGCTGATGACGATGCACGACCAAGTCCACGACCAGCACTGTTGTCTCTAGACACAGAGCCTGCTTGCCCTGTGTTCTTGCCTCGGGACTGTCAGCCTCTCCTTGTCGGTCTTCCAGGCATTGTAGTGGGTAGTGTATATTGTGCTCGAGTCACACAGCACACACACTAACTCCTGCAGATGGCTGCCTTAGATGACAACAACAGGGCCTTATGACAGATAGGGAGGCTGGGGTGGTTTTATGTTTGCTGTACTAACACAGCAGACACACACACACTAGCTCCTGGAAATGCCTGGCTGCCTTAGATGACAACAACAGGGCCTTATGGCAGATAGAGGCTGCCTTAGATGACAAAAACTGGGCCTTACGACAGATAGAGAGGCTGAGGTGGTTTTATGTGTGCTGTACTAACACAGCAGACACACACACTAGCTCCTGGAAATGCCTGGCTGCCTTAGATGACAACAACAGGGCCTTATGGCAGATAGAGAGGCTGAGGTGGTTTTATGTGTGCTGTACTAACACAGCAGACACACACACGCTAGCTCCTGGAAATGCCTGGCTGCTTTAGATGACAACAACTGGGCCTTATGGCAGATAGAGAGGCTGAGGTGGTTTTATATGTGCTGTACTAACACAGCAGACACACACACGCTAGCTCCTGGAAATGCCTGTCTGCCTTAGATAACAACAACTGGGCCTTACGGCAGATAGAGGCTGCCTTAGATGACAACAACAGGGCCTTACGGCAGATAGAGAGGCTGAGGTGGTTTTATGTGTGCTGTACTAACACAGCAGACACACACGCTAGCTCCTGTAAATGCCTGGCTGCCTTAAATGACAACAACAGGGCCTTATGGCAGATAGAGAGGCTGAGGTGGTTTTATATGTGCTGTACTAACACAGCAGACACACACACGCTAGCTCCTGGAAATGCCTGGCTGCCTTAGATGACAACAGGGCCTTATGACAGATAGGGAGGCTGGGGTGGTTTTATGTTTGCTGTACTAACACAGCAGACACACACACACTAGCTCCTGGAAATGCCTGGCTGCCTTAGATGACAACAACAGGGCCTTATGGCAGATAGAGGCTGCCTTAGATGACAACAACTAGGCCTTTCGGCATATAAAGGCTGCCTTAGATGACAAAAACTGGGCCTTACGGCAGATAGAGAGGCTGAGGTGGTTTTATGTGTGCTGTACTAACACAGCAGACACACACGCTAGTTCCTGTAAATGCCTGGCTGCCTTAGATGACAACAACAGGGCCTTATGGCAGATAGAGAGGCTGAGGTGGTTTTATGTGTGCTGTACTAACACAGCAGACACAGACACGCTAGCTCCTGGAAATGCCTGGCGGCCTTAGATGACAACAACTGGGCCTTATGGCAGATAGAGAGGCTGAGGTGGTTTTATGTGTGCTGTACTAACACAGCAGACACACACACGCTAGCTCCTGGAAATGCCTGTCTGCCTTAGATAACAACAACTGGGCCTTACGGCAGATAGAGGCTGCCTTAGATGACAACAACTGGGCCTTATGGCAGATAGAGAGGCTGAGGTGGTTTTATGTGTGCTGTACTAACACAGCAGACACACACATGCTAGCTCCTGGAAATGCCTGGCTGCCTTAGATGACAACAACTGGGCATTACGGCAGATAGAGGCTGCCTTAGATGACAACAACAGGGCCTTACGGCAGATAGAGAGGCTGAGGTGGTTTTATGTGTGCTGTACTAACACAGCAGACACACGCTAGCTCCTGTAAATGCCTGGCTGCCTTAGATGACAACAACAGGGCCTTATGGCAGATAGAGAGGCTGAGGTGGTTTTATATGTGCTGTACTAACACAGCAGACACACACACGCTAGCTCCTGGAAATGCCTGGCTGCCTTAGATGACAACAACTGGGCCTTATGGCAGATAGAGAGGCTCAGGTGGTTTTATGTGTGCTGTACTAACACAGCAGACACACACACGCTAGCTCCTGGAAATGCCTGGCTGCCTTAGATGACAACAACTGGGCCTTACGGCAGATAGAGGCTACCTTAGATGACAATAGGGATGGGCCCGGTGCTCGATTTGAACCCACATTCGAATCGAGCACCGGGCGTTCGCTCGCTCGGCGAGCCCAGAACTATTTGGGCCGTTCGCATCACATTCGGCCGGCGCAGTGCATTGCTGGCTGATGATTGGCCAAGCATGCACTGTGACCCTGCATGCTTGGCCAATCACAGCGCCGGAAACTAGGAGATCAATAATTGGCTACAGGCAGGACGCCTGTAGCCAATTAAAGCTCAGGGGCTTTAGTACACGCCCCACCATTTAAAAGGCCGCCACGCCGTGGGCCCCGGTCACATGTGTTCCTGCTTTAGGGAGAGCAGTCTGCTGATTCTGTCTTTGCTTGATTGCTATTTCTTTGCTAAACCATTGCTACCTGAGTCATTCATCATTATTGAATACTGATCATTCATTGCTGCTGATTGCACAGTGAGTGTGATATTAGCTGCTGCTGGGGATTAGTGTGGTGTGTGTGTGCTGTTAGTACAGCATAGCAGTAGCACCAACCGCAGTGCTGTTAGCACAGCATTGCATCCCAACTTCTGTCCCAACCTTCTGTCCCATCCCAGGCAGGGATTTATAGGAGCCATATTGTGTTTGTGGCAGCACACATAGGTCCTATATTTTCTTGTCAGCAGCACACATATAGTACCTATAGTGTCTTTGTGTCAGCAGCACCCATAGGACTTATAGTGTGTTTGTGGCAGCACACATAGCTCCTATATTTTCTTGACAGCAGCACACATATAGTACCTATAGTGTCTTTGTGTCAGCAGCACCTATAGGACTTATAGTGTGTTTGTGGCAGCAAACATAGCTCCTATATTTTCTTGTCAGCAGCACACATATAGTACCTATAGTGTATTTATGTCAGCAGCACCCATAGGACTTATAGTGTGTTTGTGGCAGCACACATAGCTCCTATATTTTCTTGACAGCAGCATACATATAGTACCTACAGTGTCTTTGTGTCAGCAGCACCCATAGGACTTATAGTGTGTTTTTGGCAGCACACATAGCTCCTATATTTTCTTGTCAGAAGCACACATATAGCACCTATAGTGTCTTTGTGTCAGCAGCACCCATAGGACTTATAGTGTGTTTGTGGCAGCACACATAGCTCCTATATTTTCTTGTCAGCAGCACACATATAGTACCTATAGTGTCTTTGTGTCAGCAGCACCCATAGGACTTATAGTGTGTTTGTGGCAGCACACATAGCTCCTATATTTTCTTGACAGCAGCACACATATAGTACCTATAGTGTCTTTCTGTCAGCAGCACCCATAGGACTTATAGTGTGTTTGTGGCAGCACACATAGCTCCTATATTTTCTTGTCAGCAGCACACATATAGTACCTATAGTGTCTTTGTGTCAGCAGCACCCATAGGACTTATAGTGTGTTTGTGGCAGCACACATAGCTCCTATATTTTCTTGTCAGCAGCACACATATAGTACCTATAGTGTCTTTGTGTCAGCAGCACCCATAGGACTTATAGTGTGTTTGTGGCAGCACACATAGCTCCTATATTTTCTTGTCAGCAGCACACATATAGTACCTATAGTGTCTTTGTGTCAGCAGCACCCATATGACTTATAGTGTGTTTGTGGCAGCACACATAGCTCCTATATTTTCTTGTCAGCAGCACACATATAGTACCTATAGTGTCTTTGTGTCAGCAGCACCCATAGGACTTATAGTGTGTTTGTGGCAGCACACATAGCTCCTATATTTTCTTGTCAGCAGCACACATATAGCACCTATAGTGTCTTTGTGTCAGCAGCACCCATAGGACTTATAGTGTGTTTGTGGCAGCACACATAGGTCCTATATTTTCTTGTCAGCAGCACACATAGTGCCTATAGGACACACATCTAGTGTGTTAGTGGCATCACACAGAGCTCCTATATTTTCTTCCCAGAAGCACCCATAGGACTTCTAATGTGTTAGTGGCATCACACAGAGCTCCTATATTTTCTTCCCAGAAGCACCCATAGGACTTCTAGTGTGTTAGTGGCATCACACAGAGCTCCTATATTTTCTTCCCAGAAGCACCCATAGGACTTCTAGTGTGTTAGTGGCATCACACAGAGCTCCCATATTTTTTTCCCAGCAGCACCCATAGGACTTCTAGTGTGTTAGTGGCATCACACAGAGCTCCTATATTTTCTTCTCAGCAGCACCCATAGGACTTCTAGTGTGTTAGTGGCATCACACAGAGCTCCTATATTTTCTTCTCAGCAGCACCCATAGGACTTCTAGTGTGTTAGTGACATCACACAGAGCTCCTATATTTTCTTCCCAGAAGCACCCATAGGACTTCTAGTGTGTTAGTGGCATCACACAGAGCTCCTATATTTTCTTCCCAGAAGCACCCATAGGACTTCTAGTGTGTTAGTGGCATCACACAGAGCTCCTATATTTTCTTCCCAGAAGCACCCATAGGACTTCTAGTGTGTTAGTGGCATCACACAGAGCTCCTATATTTTCTTCTCAGCAGCACCCATAGGACTTCTAGTGTGTTAGTGGCATCACACAGAGCTCCTATATTTTCTTCCCAGAAGCACCCATAGGACTTCTAGTGTGTTAGTGGCAGCACACAGAGCTCCTATATTTTCTTCTCAGCAGCACCCATTTTTTATACTATATACACTACCGACTACAATGGCTGGAAGACCGCCAAGGAGAGGCAGAGCGTGCCGAGGCAAGAACACAGGGCAGGCAGGCTCTGTTTCTAGAGACAACAGTGCTGGCCGTGGACGTGGTCGTGCATCGTCATCTGCACGTGGCCATGGGACACGCTTGTCTTTGTTTTCGGCAGCTGGACATGTGGAGCCGCATCATGCCGAAGGCTTGGTAGAATGGATGACCAAGCCCTCCTCATCCTCCTCATCCTCTCTCACCCAGGCTCAGGGTACTGGCAGAGCAGCTGCCAACGCGTACTCAATGGCATCATCAGCCACCCCTTCCCTAGACCCACCATGTCCTCCTGAGGAGTCCCCCGAACTCTTTGAGCACAGTGTTGGGTACATGCTCCAGGAGGATGCCCAACGATTCGAAGGCTCGGATGATGATACCCAGCTTGAGGAAGGCAGTAGTGTGCGCGCAGAGAGAGGGGATGCTGAAGGACAGCAATCTGGCAGTACTGTTCCACCAGCTGCAGCTTACTGCCAGGTTTGCTCTAGTGGTGAAGAGGGAGGGGATGATGAGGTCACTGACTCCACGTGGGTGCCTGAAGGGAGAGAGGAGGAGGAGGAGGAGGAGGAGGATGCGGCTTCACATGTCCAATGAGGCAGGATGCCCCCTGGAGGCCAGCTACAGGCCAGCACACCAACTGTATCAGACCGCAGAGCTCCGCCTGTGCAGGGCGCTGCCTCTGCACGTTATCACAAAAGTTCTTTGGTGTGGGCCTTTTTTGAGACGAGTGCATCAGAACGCACCACTGCTATTTGCAATATTTGTCTCAAGCATATCTTGCGTGGCCAAAACATCAGCCGCTTGGGCACCACAAGCATGAGCAGACATATGTCGACCTGCCATGCAGCTCGTTGGCAAGCACACATAAAAGACCCACACCAAAGAACAAAGCGGACCTCTCCTTGCTCCTCATCAGCTGGGATCTCCATCCCCACTATATCTTCAGTCCTCTCTGAAAGCTGCTCTGAGAGGACTGAAGGTGTAGAATTAGGTGTGTCACAACCAAGTACTTGCAGTACACCGACGTCCGATTGTAGCAGGCAAATTTCCCTGCCCCAGCTGTTGGACCGTCGAAAGAAGTATACTCCCAGCCATCCACATGCCCAGCGGTTGAATGCTAGCTTGGCTAAATTGCTAGCACTTCAACTGCTGCCTTTTCAGTTGGTAGACTCGGCCCCTTCCGTGAGTTTGTTCAATGTGCGGTTCCTCAGTGGCAGGTTCCCAAACGCCACTTTTTCTCACGGAAGGCGATTCCGTCTCTCTACCGGCATGTGGAAGGCAATGTCCATGCCTCGCTGGACAGGGCGGTCAGCGGTAAGGTGCATATTACCGCTGACTCATGGTCCAGCAGGCATGGACAGGTACGTTATCTTTTTTTCACGGCCCATTGGGTCACTAAATTGGGAGCTGGGAGGGATGCAGGACAAGGTGCAGTAGTGTTGGAGGTTGTTCCGCCACCACGCCTCCAAAATGCTACTACTGGTTGTGACACACCTCTCTCCTCCACCCCCTCCTCTTCTTCTTCCTCCAGTGCTCTGTCCTCGGAACCAGCGGTGCTCCGTAGGCGTACAAGGGGCTACGCAAGTACGCAGGCAAAAAGATGCCATGCCGTGCTTGCGCTGGTGTGTTTGGGGGACGGGAGCCACACTGGGCCAGAGGTTCTGGCAGCTCTGCAGGGGCAGGCCGAGAGGTGGTTGATGCCACGCCCGCTTAAGCCAGGAATGGTGGTTTCTGACAATGGCACCAACCTCCTCTCCGCCCTGCGACAGGGGCAGCTCACCCATGTGCCCTGTATGGCTCACGTCCTCAACCTGGTGGTGCAGCGGTTCTTGGGCAGGTACCCAGGCTTACAGGATGTCCTGAGGCAGGCCAGGAAAGTCTGTGTGCATTTCCACCGACCTTTAATGCCAGTGCTCGGCTGACTGAGCTGCAAAAGGAGCTGAACCTGCCCAAGAACCGCCTAATATGTGACATGCCCACCAGGTTGAACTCAACGTTGACCATGCTGCAGCGACTGCACACGCAGCAGAGGGCCATCAATGAGTACCTTCGTGACTACGGCACCAGGACAGGGTCAGGGGAGCTTGGCTTTTTTTCCCCACGCCAGTGGAGCATGATCAGGGATGCATGCACTGTCCTCTCACCATTTGAGGAGGCCACGAGGATGGTGAGCAGTGACAGTGCATGCATCAGTGACACTGTACCTCTTGTCCATCTGTTGGAGCATACGCTGCGTGGGATAATGGACAGGGCACTTGAGGCAGAACAGAGGCAGGAAGAGGAGGACTTCCTTGCCTCTCAAGGCCCCCTTTATCCAGACAGTGTTCCTTCTGTCCCACCCATCACACAGAAGAGGATGAGGAGGAGGAGGAGGATTGTGTGAGCATGGAGGTGGAGCCTGGCACTCAGCATCAGCAGCAGCAGTCTTTTATGGATGATGTACAGTCCCAACAAACCAGTGGACTTGTACGTGGCTGGGAGGAAGTGGCTGGCGATCATGTCGTCCTCAGTGACCCAGAAGACTCCGGACCGAATGCCTCAGCTAACCTACGTTGCATGGCCTCCCTGATCCTGCAAAGCCTGCGGAAGGATCCACGTATTCTTCGGATCAAGGAGAGGGACCATTACTGGCTGGCCACTCTCCTTGATCCACGGTACAAGGGTAAGGTTGCGGACCTTATCTTGCCGTCGCAGAGGGAGCAGAGGATGAGACATCTCAGGGAGGCCTTGCAGAAAGGTCTGTGCAACGCGTTCCCAGAAACTGGGAGGTTACAAACTCCTGGTCCTGGACGACGAGTTGCTGAGGCTTCGGTCAGTAGCAGAAGGAGCGGTGGGGAAGGTGGACGTCTGACCGATGCGCTCAGACAATTTTTTAGTCCGCAGCCCCAAGGTATGATCGGTTCCAGCAACCATCGCCAGCGTCTGATATACATGGTGCAGGAATACCTAGGGGCAAGGTCAGACTTGGACACCTTTCCCACCGAAAATCCTCTGGCTTACTGGGTCCTGAGGATGGATCACTGGCCAGAGCTTGCACAGTATGCAATTGAGCTACTGGCCTGTCCTGCATCCAGCGTTCTATCCGAACGCACATTCAGTGCTGCTGGAGGATTTGTCACCGATCACAGGGTGCGCCTGTCCACCGATTTGGTTGATCGACTGACCTTCATAAAAATGAATCAGTCTTGGATCACCACCAGCTACAAGGCACCTGAAGCAGATATAACTGAATAATTTATAATGTCACATCCCTTCAAGACTGCCTATGCTGATGCTGAGTGACTGTCCGGTTATGTTCACTGACTATCCTCTTCCTCCTCCTCAATGATCCATGCCACCACACCAGTGCCTAAGGCACAATTTTTCAGCCCCTGTATAACAGGGGCGTGTAATTACAATTTTAAGGCAATGCTTTGCAACAGGTCTCATTGCTGTGCTCAGAGTACAGTATCTGTGAGGGGTTGCAGTGTTGTGGCACCAGCACCAATGCCTAAGGCACAATTTTTTCAGCCCCTGTATAACAGGGGCGTGTAATTACAATTTTTTTAAAAAAAATGCTTCGCAACAGGTGTGACTGCTGTGCTCCACGTACAGTATCTATGAGGGGTTGCAGTGTTGTGGCACCAGCACCAGTGCCTAAGGCACAATTTTTCAGCCCCTGTTGGGGCGTGTAATTACAATTTTTAGGCAATGCTTTGCAACAGGTCTTATTGCTGTGCTCAGAGTACAGTATCTGTGAAGGATTGCAGTGTTGTGGCACCAGCACCAATGCCTAAGGCACAATTTTTCAGCCCCTGTATAACAGGGGCGTGTAATTACAATTTAAAAAAAAAAAATGCTTCGCAACAGGTGTGACTGCTGTGCTCCAAGTACAGTATCTGTGAGGGGTTGCAGTGTTGTGGCACCAGCACCAGTGCCTAAGGCACAATTTTTCAGCCCCTGTTGGGGCATGTAATTACAATTTTTAGGCAATGCTTTGCAACAGGTCTCATTGCTGTGCTCAGAGTACAGTATCTGTGAGGGGTTGCAGTGTTGTGGCACCAGCACCAATGCCTAAGGCAAAATTTTTCAGCCCCTGTTGGGGCGTGTAATTACAATTTTTAGGCAATGCTTTGCAACAGGTCTCATTGCTGTGCTCAGAGTACAGTATCTGTGAGGGGTTGCAGTGTTGTGGCACCAGCACCAATGCCTAAGGCACAATTTTTCAGCCCCTGTTTAACAGGGGCGTGTAATTACAAATCTTGATCTAATAGTTCACAGCAGGGCCCATTCCTGCACCCACCAAGAGTAACTGTGAGGGCTTACAGTCTTGTGGCAACACCGTCCACCACCACCACCACCAAAGGCCCAATTTTTCTGCCTTGTTCAACAGGTGCATGCAATTACAAATCTTGATCTAATAACTCACAGCAGGGCCCATTCCTGCACCCACCAAGAGTAACTGTGAGGGCTTACAGTCTTGTGGCAACACCGTCCACCACCACCACCACCACCACCAAAGGCCCAATTTTTCTGCCCGGTTCAACAGGTGCATGCAATTACAAATCTTGATTTAATAACTCACAGCAGGGCCCATTCCTGCACCCACCAAGAGTAACTGTGAGGGCTTACAGTGTTGTGGCAACACCGTCCACCACCACCACCAAAGGCCCAATTTTTCTGCCCGGTTCAACAGGTGCATGCAATTACAAATCTTGATCTAATAACTCACAGCAGGGCCCATTCCTGCACCCACCAAGAGTAACTGTGAGGGCTTACAGTCTTGTGGCAACACCGTCCACCACCACCACCACCAAAGGCCCAATTTTTCTGCCCGGTTCAACAGATGCATGCAATTACATATCTTGATCTAATAACTCACAGCAGGGCCCATTCCTGCGCCCACCAAGAGTAACTGTGAGGGCTTACAGTCTTGTGGCAACACCGTCCACCACCACCACCACCACCACCAAAGGCCCAATTTTTCTGCCCGGTTCAACAGGTGCATGCAATTACAAATCTTGATCTAATAAGTCACAGCAGGGCCCATTCCTGCGCCCACCAAGAGTAACTGTGAGGGCTTACAGTCTTGTGGCAACACCGTCCACCACCACCACCACACCAAAGGCCCAATTTTTCGGCCCTGTTCAACAGGTGCATGCAATTACAAATCTTGATCTATTAACTCACAGCAGGGCCCATTCCTGTGCCCACCAAGAGTAACTGTGAGGGCTTACAGTGTTGTGGCTACACCAACATCTAATAGGGCAAATTTCTGCAGAGTATATACGGCAGGCCCCTACTTTCAAACATCCAACTTACAAACGACTCCTAGTTGCAAACGGAAAGAGAAAACAGGAAGTGAGAGGAAATCTACCCCTAGGAAGGGAAATTCTATCCTGTTAGATTTAATTTGGGAAAAAGGTATCTCCTCTCTACTGATGCTTTATCACCAATCCTTGTTTCAATTAAAACCCCACTTTTCCAAAAACATTTCTCATTGGGATGGAAAATGAGGTGAAATGTTCTGAACAGATGTGCAAAGACAGCAAATGTTACAGGGGTGATAACCCCTCCCTATGTTCTCCAAAAAGCTTAAAAATAGATTTTTTTGGGATGGAGCTACACTTCATAATGTACCTGTTCAGATTCTACTTAAGAACAAACCTACAGTCCGTGTCTTGTTTGCACCACCTATATACTGCTGTTCAGAGTATATAGGGTTGTAGGTATAGGGTTTTATTTTGGGTGCGGGGTCCCCCTTAATATCCATACAAGACCCAAAGGGGCTGGGGGGGGGGGGGGGGTGATGGGGTAGCCATGCCATTTTTCTCAAGGATTTTCAGCCATATGGCGGCCAGGACAAGACATGACATTAAAGCCGCAAGTGGTTTTAAATGGCTTCTTTTTTTCCTTTTCAAATGTCATTTTGTGCAGGGACAGTTCTAAACACGGGAAACACATGCCACTTCACAGGCATACTTTAGACACTCCCCAGGTACCATATTTAAAGGAATATATCACTTTTTTTTTTCACTTTATGCATCATTAAAATGACTGCTCCCGAAAAAACGTTAGTTTTTAAAAGTTCTTTTTGCATTGATATATGTCCCCTGGGGCAGGATCCGGGTCCCCAAACCTGTTTTATGACATTAACATGCATATTGGCCGTTGTATTTAGCAATTTTGATTTCGAATGTTCGCGTCCATTATAACGAATAGGGTTCGAAAATTCGCGCAAACTTTCGGTCCGTTCGAAGGTTCTGGTGCGAACCGAACCCGGGGGTGTTCGGCTCATCCCTAAATGACAACAACAGGGCCTTATGACAGATAGAGAGGCTGAGGTGGTTTTATGTGTGCTGTACTAACACAGCAGACACACACACGCTAGCTCTTGGAAATGCCTGGCTGCCTTAGATAACAACAACTGGGCCTTACGGCAGATAGAGGCTGCCTTAGATGACAACAACTGGGCCTTACGGCAGATAGAGGCTGCCTTAGATAACAACAACTGGGCCTTACGGCAGATAAAGGCTACCTTAGATGACAACAACGGGGCCTTACGGCAGATAGAGGCTGCCTTAGATGACAACAACAGGGCCTTACGGCAGATAGAGAGGCTGAGGTGGTTTTATGTGTGCTGTACTAACACAGCAGACACACACGCTAGCTCCTGTAAATGCCTGGCTGCCTTAGATGACAACAACTGGGCCTTACGGCAGATAGAGAGGCTGAGGTGGTTTTATGTGTGCTGTACTAACATAGCAGAGACACACGCTAGCTCCTATAAATGCCTTATAGTATAAAGGTGATACTGCAATGCTGTACTAACAGCACGCACACACCAGACTAATCCCCAGAATCACAGCAGATAAAGTTAGACTCAGCAGCAGATAATGTCACCACTCAGCACAGCAGAATGTATAAGACAGCACAGCACTGCAGATACTGTCAGCAGCAGTGCAATCAGCAGAATGAATATATATTCAAATGATCAGTATTCAGTAATGATAATGAATCAGCATCAGCAGTCTGCCTATATCACAGTCACAGTCGGAACACAAGTGCACTAGGCCGCCACAGCGGCGGCCTTTTATAGAGTGGGGCGTGTACTAAAGCCCCCGAGCTGTAATTGGCTACAGGCATCCTGCCTGTGGCCAATTATGGCTCTCCTCGCTGCCGGCGCTGTGATTGGCCAAGCATGCAGGGTCACAGTGCATGCTTGGCCCATCATCAGCCAGCAATGCACTGCGACTGGCGCAGTGCATTGCGGGCCGCTCGCTTCACACAAATGTGATGCGAACTGCCCAAATAGTCCTGGGCTCGCAGAACGGGCGAACGCCCGATGTTCGATTCGAACGTGGGTTCGAATCGAACACCGGGCCCATCCCTAGTGGTCAGATGTATCTTGGCACCGACACTGTGTGCCAGAGATACATTCACTTGCTGCTGAACATGGCCATATAGCTCTGGGATGCCCTTCTGTGAGAAATACTTCCTTCCTGGGACCTTCCATTGTGGTGTTCCAATGGCCACAAATTTTCGAAAGGCTTCCGAGTCCACCAGTTTATATGGCAGTAGTTGGCGGGCTATCAGTTCTGACAAGCCAGCAGTCAACCGTTGGACAAGAGGGTTATCCGGCGTCATCATTTTTTTACGCTCGAACATTTGGCCCACGGAAGCCTGCCTTTTTCCAGAAAAAAACGTGAGGACGGCATGATGGAAGGTGGAGTGGAGGACAATTCTGAGGAGAGAGGAGAAGAAGAAGTAGAAGAGGCTGGACGGTGAGAGCCTGGAGTTTGGCTTTGTGGGTTCTGACTGTGTTGCTCCCACTGGGCTCGGTGATGGCAGTTCATGTGCCTTTTTAAGGTGGTCGTCCCTAGGTGAGTGTTGGGCTTACCACGACTTATGCATTGACTGCAAAGGCTGCAGATGGCAACACTATTGTCAGCAGCGGACATTAGCAGTCTGGTTTGTCCCTCCTGTGCAATGTAAGTTCCGCCTGCTTCTCCTCCCTATCTGCTGGTCCATCTCTCCCTTTAAACTCCCCTCCTCTTCCTCTCTTGTGGGCACCCACGTGACGCCCCTAGACACATCATCCTCGACGTCACCTTCCCTACCACTATAATTAGAGATCTCGGAGTAGGCAGCAACAGCAGGGACCAACCTCCTTGGGCTGATCTGGGTACTGTCGTCAGACTGCTGAGTGGCTGTTTATGCTACCTCCTCTTCCTGATCCAATGCCAAGAATGGCTGTGCATTGGAAATGTCTTGTGATGGATCGGAAAATAATTCCTGTGACTCAAGCGGAGGGTATATGGTGGTGGCGGTGGTGTTGGTGGTAGTGTCTTAGGGGGTGCACACAGCAGAGAGTGAAGAGGGTGCAGATAGAGAGGATGAGGAGGGTGCAGAAGAGTAAGGCTGAGTGAGCCACTCAACCATTCTGCAAATTCCCACTTTGGCTCAAGCCTGGTGCTCCTGCCCTACCCCTACCACCCCTGCGGAAGTCCCTGCCTCTTCCTCTGCCTGTCATTTTTTAAATGACCCTGTGACAAAAGTCTCTAGAGAAGTGTAGTATATGTGGAAGAAGGTATATAACACTCCTTATATAGGTATATAAAGGTATATAATACTTTTTTTCTAATTGCGTTTGTCACTCTTTGTAGTATCGCTGCAGAACCGCTCAGCAGTCACAATGCTGCACAGTAGAAATGCACTATACCATGCTTTCTATATTTGAAAGTATTTTATACATGTATTACACCCTTATATACTGCACACCAAATAGTACACCTATACCAGTCCTTAAAAGGACTTTTGTGGACCTATATTCGTTAGCGATTTGTGTCGCTACAATCTGTCCCTGCGACACACAGCAACCTCTCCCTACACTGACAAAAGAGCTGCAGAACCGCTCAGCAGTCACAATGCTGCACAGTAGAAATGCACTATAATATGCTTTCTATATTTGAAAGTATATTATAAGTGTATTACACCCCTATATACTGTACACTTATACCAGTCCTTAAAGGACTTTTGTGGACCTAATAGCTAGTGATTACAGACTGTCCCTGCTCCAAACAGCAACCTCTCTCCCTACACTGACAAAAGACAGCTGCAGAATCACTCAGCACTGCAGTGAACTATAATATGCTTTCTATATTTGAAAGTATATTATAAGTGTATTACACCCCTATATACTGTACACCTATACCAGTCCTTAAAAGGACATTTGTGGGCCTAATAGCTAGTGATTACAGACTGTCCCTGCTCGACACAGCAACCTCTCTCCCTACACTGACAAAAGACAGCTGCAGAATCGCTCAGCACTGCAGTGAACTATAATATAATTTCTATATTTGAAAGTATATTATAAGTGTATTACATCCCTATATACTGTACACCTATACCAGTCCTTAAAAGGGATTTTGTGGACCTAATAGCTAGTGATTACAGACTGTCCCTGCTCCAAACAGAAACCTCTCTCCCTACACTGACAAAAGTCAGAATGTTAATTTGCAGCCAGATCAGGTCTATTTATAAGGTAGGGGGTATGTCCATGTGCTGAAATGTCTCAATTGGCTGTCCTGTACCCCATGATGGATGTGTCATGGGTCAAAGTTCTTCACAATGTAAAAGAATATGGCCGCCGCGAACAGCGCCATATGTCCGCCGGGCGAACCGCAAGGCCATCTCTAGTGTCCGCTATTGTAAATTTCGTTATTTTTGTTTCTCAGAACAGTAAAGGGGTTCTGAGAGCTGATTGGATAGGGAAGCTTTGGCATCAGTTTGGCTGGGCTCTGTTGGGGTTCTGCCTGATCATGTGTGCGGTGAGGTACATATAATAGGCTTAGAACCAGGCCTGGTTGGACGCTTGGGTACCGGCATTCCCCGGAGCCAATCAGTGGGTGCGTTTGGCCTCGCTGAGGAGTCTGGGGAAGGGTACTTAAGAAGCTGGAGTCACGTGTTTGGGGTTAGTTTAGGCCAGAGTGGCCTGTTCCTGGATCTGTGCCGGGGTATCCCCGCAAGGGGTCCCGGTCAGGGGAGTGTAAGCCGGCCCACAACATGTTTGGTTTGACAGGCCCCACAGACCCGCTTGGTCTGGGCAAGGATCCATCTGTTCCGAGTCTCGGAACCGGCTGGTCCGAGGCGCAGTATCTGAGGGAGGATTCAAGGTGTCTGGGTGCGCTCTCAACTTGGAGGAGCACCGCAGCTGGTGTAAGCGACCAGGGTTGGACACTTCGGAGGAGGGCCATCAAGCTGGCATCCTGAGAAGTGCCTGGTTGCTGGGTTGTCAAGGACACTAGAGAATCCACGTTTCCCCAATACTGCCCAGGAGACGGATAACGTTCCAGGTACTGAGGAAAGGTTCCTGTTTTGTTCCTGAGTGACACTTTGTTTCAAGGTTAGAGACTGTGCAAATTTCGTAATTCAAGTGCTGACTGCCATAATCTCTGGCTAGAGGTTTGTTCAGCTTGAAAGCGCCCAGCTGCAAGTGGCTACTCTCTGGGTTAGCAAATAGAGACTTTTGTATACGTAGCAGTTCAAGCTGCCTGAGTTTTTTCATCCTTGCCCTTTGTTCCCACATGTGACTTTGTCTGTTGGATGTTATCCCTGAAAATAAAAACCTTTCAAAAGGACTTTTATGGTGTCAGCGTGCAAAGTCGTTGGGTACTAACTCTGGGAACCCCTAGACCTGGAGGAACAAGCCAAGCGGAGGTAACCGGTAAGCCCAAAAGTCAAGGCCGCCCCATTGAGGGTTATGGCCATTACACTAGTAATGGCAACGATCTGCGATTTTTATTGTAACTGCGACATTATGGCAGACACGTCGGACAATTTTGACACATTTTTGGGACCATTGTCATTTTTACAGTGATCGGTGCAATTAAATTGCACTGATTACTGTAAAAATGACACTGACAGTGAAGGGGTTAACCACTAGGGGGCTAGGTATGGGTTAAGTGTGTGCTAGGGAGTGTTTCTAACTGTAGGGGGCAGGGGCTGTGTGTAACACTACACTGATCAGCTCTCCCGATTACAGGGAGAGCTGATCAGTGACAGTGTCACTATACAGAACAGGGAGATACTAGTTTACTTCAGCATCTCCCCATTCTTCCTCTTTGTGAGATGATCGCGGGTATCCCCGTGGCGATCGAGTCAGCGGGACCAGCTCACGGAGCTTGCGACGGGCACGCGTGGGCTGCTGGCGGTGCGAACGCGAATGCAACTGCGGAAAATTCAAAGGGACTTACCTGTACGTCCATATGCCCGTCCGTGCCATTCTGCCGACGTACATCTGTGTGCGCCGGTCGTAATGTGGTTAACAAAATATGAACTGAGACAGCAAAATCATTTGACCAAATTTAGATAACTATTCTAAAACACCCTTTTAAGTAAATATTTATAATGTATGTGTCAGGGGTTTCCTTATTCCTAATTCACATATTCGCCTTCTACTGTAAGTAAATTTGTTTATTGCTTTTATAATTATTTGAGGTTTTGTTCTGTTTTGAAGTAGCACAATACAGTATATCATTTTACTAACTTTAGAGCTGTGGATTTACCATATTTTCTAGAATATAAATATAGTATTTTGTTTAATAAAATACCACATCTTAGCTTAAGGTTTTTAAAAATGTAGACTCATAGATCATCTCCAATATTTCTGCTTTTGTTTGGAGCTTCTAAAGATTGGAAAGGCTACTCTATTATCCCTTCACAATCAGAAGTCCTTGTTTCCTGGGCCAAATTTAGCAGCATCAGATTGCATTGGTTAATTACAATAACTTTATGACTAATTTACCTAATATTGTTTGCATTTTTAAAGGAGAAAAAAAATAACCCTTGTTTTCCCCCCTTTCACACCGAAAGAGTTAAATGCTTGTTATGTCTAGGGGAGATAAAAAAAATATGCATTATATATGTTACCGCTGCTCCAGCTGGCTCTGGCATTCTCTTCCTCTCCCTCTGGTGCCCCAGGCTATGGGCGGTCCTTCACCACGATCATGTACAATGCAAGGTTATTAATGCCGAATTGTATGTGGAAGAGGCAGAAATGGGACTGCGGCTGGGAGCACCTTGGAGAGAAGGATTCCTGGGATTGGTCATCCAGTTTTCATTCATCCATTCATTAGGTTTTCATCCAGGTTTCATGGGTTTGGCTGAAGACATTCTGCCAAAGCAAGGGATGAAAAATTTGTATTTATTCTTTGCAATGTGGGGGGAACTGAAAGGGTAGTTTATTACTTGTGCCCAGAGTTGGCTTTAAGTACATATGTGGTTTTAATATAATACAATGTTTTAATAAAAACTCTGCTCTGTTTATTATACGTTGTTATTATAGGATGACAAATTCTCATGATATTAAAAAAAAATAAACACTGATTTTTAATGGATTAATAACATTTTATTACTGTAGACCTAATAATCACAATATTAACCACTTGTCCTCCAGGTAGTCTTACCCCCTTTTTTGCATCTTTTTACTATTCAGAACTGTGCTATTTTAACTGCCAATTGTGCAATCATGCAACACTGTACACAACTGAAATTGCTATAATTTTTTTCACACAAATAGAGCTTTCTTTTGGTGGTATTTGATCACCACTGTGTTTTTTTTATTTATTATATAAATGAAAAAATACCAAACATTTTGAAAAAAAAAAAAACAATATTGTCTACTTTCTGTTATAAAACATATCCAATAAAATCAAATGTCTTTGTAAATTTAGGCCAAAATTTTATTTGAAACATGTCTTTGGTAAAAAAAAAAGAAAAAATTATTATATAGTATTGTTCTGATTGTGATCAAGATACTGGTCCGTACAGACGCTATACTGGTAATGGCCGTGATTAGAGACTTATAGTGTAACTGTGATAGCGCTGGATTGCCCACCACACTAACTGACACTGGCTGGGAGGGATGCTAACTGACTAACTGACACTGATGTTGCTAGTGACACTAATACAGTGATCAATGTTAAAGGGGTTGTAAAGGTAAAAGTTTTTTCACCTTAATGCATTCTATGCATTAAGGTGAAAAAACATCCGACAATGCCGGCCCCCCGTTATACTTACCTGACCCCTCGAAAGTCCCGCGCTCGCCCCCGATGTCCTCTTTCCTGCTCACCCTGGCCATTGATTGGCTAGAGTGGATGGATTGAAAGCAGCGCAGCCATTGGCTCACGCTGCTGTCAATCACATCCAATGATGCAGCACACCGGGGGGCGGGCCGAGTGATACAGTGAGTGGCTAAGGCCGCCAGCTGTATCACGGGAGCGCGCCCCACAAGCACTCCACCCTATGCGAGGGAGCTCGCATGAAGTTGTGGAGTCCTTGCGGGAGGGAGCCGAGACAGCCGCCGAGGGACCCCAGAAGACCAGGTTCGGGGCCACTCTGTGCAAAACGAGCTGCACCATGGAGGTAAGTATAGCATGTTTTGTTATTTTCCTTTAGTGACCCTTTAATATTGTACACTTTACAATGTACTAATGGCACTGGCTGGGAAGGGTTTAACATCAAGGGGCAATCAAGGGGATAACTGTGTGCCTAACAAGTGTAATTTGTGTAATGTGTACTGCTTTTACTAACATATCTGTCTGCTTTTTCTCCCTGAAATTGGAGTTGATTTTAGGGAGAAGAAAGTTACAGATTGCTGTCGGGGCACAGATTCTGTGTGATTGTCAATACAGAAGAGAGAAAACAGATGAGCACTGCCATTTTCTGGCTGAAGTTGCATCTGCTGTTTCTTCTGAAGGCTTATTTTGTTACTGAATCTTCCAGCTGTCCTAACTTATTTAGTGATCAAATGATCAGGAATCACTCTGGTTGGTTCACAATCATCAGTGGGGACTGATGAACCACAATGTGGGTGTGTTTATTAAACTTATTGTGGGTGTACGTATTATTTATCTTCATGTTTAGCTGTATTTTTTGAGTATTACTGTATAAACTCGAGTATAAGCCGAGTTTTTCAGCACATTTTTTTTGTGCTGAAAGTGCCCCCCTCGGCTTATACTTGAGTCAAGCACTTTTCTGCAGAAAAAAAAATGTTCCGACCTGACTTTGTGGCCCCCTATCTCGGGGCCACATAGAGCTGGGAACCCCTATTTGGTGTGCAAACCCAGTGGAACCAACACTACAACATATCCAAATTTGGAGTTCCTAGCACCAAGTGGCCCCGAGATACAGGGCCCCAAAGTCAGTCAACTGTGTCCATCTGCAGCAATGTCATTTTGGGACCCTTTGGGTCCAGAGACCCCACATTTTGGCTGCAGCTAGGGGGCATCTAGGAACCCTTAACTACCAAGTTTGAAGTTCAGGGGACCTATGGCTGCAAATGGGCACAATGAGGCATGCAAATGGGCACAGTGAGGCTGCAAATGGGCATTGTTGACCCTCTTTACCACTTACAGTAGCTGCCCATTTCTCACCCTAGGCTTATACTCGAGTCAATACTTTCTCCCATTTTTTTGTGGTAAAATTAGGTGCCTCGGCTTATATTCGGGTCGGCTTATACCCGAGTATATACGGTATAATTAAACATCTCTCTTTTTTCACATACTTCTGAAGTTTCTTAAAAGAACAGTGTGTGATAAAGAATCTCCTAATTAATTTACTAGAGGTTTCACTAGCAGCTGGGATTCAGAGCTGGCATGACCAGACATGTACCATACCAATATAAAGTTCAGCATAACCTTCCTAAAAGAGTATTTTTATGTTCCACTTCCATCACAAATTCAAAAAATAAGGGGTATAATCTTAATTTTAGAATAATGGACAGGACCCTTTTTAGAGAAAACATGGATACCCTGGATAAAATATCTTTCAGGACCTTCCTGATCTGAACAGAGGAACACATGTAAAGTAGATAGAGGGTGCACATCTTGTATTTTGTGTCTTTTATTTTCCATTTTTTCTTTCTCCTTTATTCTTTTCTCTCCTCTTCCTTACGCATGTTTAACTCTTATGCCATTGTTGGTCCTATGAATTCTCTTTCATATGAACAGAAAAAGGGCCAGTAGAAGTCCACGGAATCATATGGGTTGTAGTTAACTAAATGATACAACTTGAATCAACATAGCATTGTTTTATTAATGATTATGCTATTGCTGTTTGTAGTGTGTTTGGGTTTTATGCTGGTTACAGCCCTGTTACCTGAAAAATGATGGGAGGTTACTTATAGGCCATTTGTTGTTTCCTGAAACTTATGTGCAACCATTAGTATATGTCACGATTGACCAAAAAATGGATGTTGTACCTACAGTATTGTTCCTTTTTGTTAACTTCTGATAATACTAATAATACTAATAAAAATTATTGGAAAAGAAAAGAATAATATACAGAAACATCAAAAGCTGCATTAAAACTAGAACAACATTTAAGTTGTCTTAGCAGTGTTTGTATAGAGCAGGGGTGCCCAACCCGTGGCCCGCCACGTCTTGCCCAACCCGTGGCGCCATCTGAGGTGGCCCGCCACGTCTTGCCCTGAGATGGCGGGTCGGGAAGCCCTGATCGCGGGTACCCGACCCGCAATCTCTGAACATCAGCTAGAACGGAGCCGCCGCTAAAGGAAGCAGAGCCGATGCTTCCTGTATAGCGCCGGCTCCTTCACAGGCGGAGTGATATCAAATGTACTCCGCCTGTGACAGGAATGTGTACTGCAGCTGCATGCTTCCTGAGATCTCACAGCAGCCAGCAGTGCCAGAGCCAGCAGTGCAGGTACCAGTACCCATCAGCAGTACCAGCCAGCAGTACCAGTACCAGCCAGCAGTACCAGTACCCGCCAGCAGTACCAGTCACCAGTACTCACCAGCAGTACCAGCCAGCAGTACCAGTACCCGCCAGCAGTACCAGTACCCACCAGCAGTACCCACCACCAGTACCAGCCAGCAGTACCCGCCAGCAGTACCAGTACCCGCCAGCAGTACCAGTACCCGCCAGCAGTATCAGTACCCACCAGCAGTATCAGTACCCGCCAGCAGTACCAGCCAGCAGTACCGGTACCCACCAGCAGTACTAGCCACCAGTACCAGTCACCAGTACCAGTACCCACCAGCAGTACCAGTCACCAGTACCCACCAGCAGTACCAGCCAGAAGTACCAGTACCTGCCAGCAGTACCAGTACCCGCCAGCAGTACCAGTACCCGCCAGCAGTACCAGCCAGCAGTACCAGTGCCCACCACCAGTACTAGCCACCAGTACCCGCCAGCAGTATCAGTACCAGCCAGCAGTACCAGCCACCAGTACCAGTCACCAGTACCCGCCAGCAGTACCAGTACCAGCCAGCAGTACCAGTCACCAGTACCCGCCAGCAGCATCATTACCCACCACCAGTACCAGTACCCATCAGCTGTACTAGCCACCAGTACCAGTCACCAGTATCAGTACCCGCCAGCAGTACCAGTACCCACCAGCAGTACCAGTACCCACCAGCAGTACCAGTACCCACCAGCAGTATCAGTACCAGCCACCAGTACCAGTCACCAGTACCTGCCAGCAGTACCAGTCACCAGTACCCGCCACCAGTATCAGTACCCACCAGCAGTACCAGTACCCACCAGCAGTACCAGTACCCACCAGCAGTACCCGCCACCAGTACCAGTACCCACCAGCAGTACCGGCCACCAGTACTAGCCACCAGTACCAGTACCCACCAGCAGTACCAGCCAGCAGTACCCACCAGCAATACAAGTACTAGCCAGCAGTATCAGTACAAGTACCAGCCAGCAGTACCAGTAGCCACCAGTTCCAGCCACCAGTACCAGTACCAGCCAGCAGTACCAGTACCCACCAGCAGCACCAACCACCAGTTCCAGTCACCAGTACCAGCCAGCAGTACCAGTACCCGCCAGCAGTACCCACCAGCAGCACCAGTACCCACCAGTAGCACCAGTACCCACCAGCAGCACCAGTACCCACCAGCAGCACCAGTACCCACCAGCACCCACCAGCAGTACAAGTAGCAGCAAGCAGTTTCATCCAGCAGTACCAGTACCAGCCAGCAGTACCAGTACCCACGAGCAGTACCAACCACCAGTTCCAGTCACCAGTACCAGTCAGCAGTACCAGTCAGCATTACCAGTACCAGTCAGCAGTACCAGTACCAGTCAGCAGTACCAGTCAGCAGTACCAGTACCAGTCAGCAGTACCAGCCAGCAGTACCAGTACTAGCCAGCAGTACCAGTACCCACCAGCAGCACCAGTACCCACCAGCAGCACCAGTACCCACCAGCACCCGCCAGCAGTACCAGTAGCTGCAAGCAGTTTCAGCCACCAGTACCCGCCAGCAGTACCAGTACCCGCCAGCAGTACCAGTCAGCAGTACCAGCAGGCAGTACCCAACAGCAGTACCAGCCAGCAGTACCAGCCAGCAGTACCAGCCCTGAAGGACAGCCAGCAGCAGCCACCAGTTATAACCACCTGGGGAACAGCAGCAACCAGCTGCAGGAATCCTGAGGAAGAAGTGAAGATTGAGGTCAGTTGAGGAGCAGGTAAACCGCTGTGCATCAGTGTGAAAGCAGCCTTAGTCCCCTTTCACACGAACGGTCCGATTAGGTCCGCCTGAAAAACAGACAGGCAGAACCGATCAGACCCTCCATTCACCTCTATAGAGCGGCAGATGTAAACAGACGCCTATCTGCAATCCGATCTGCTTAAAAAACAGAAGGGGATCTGTCCCCTTCTGTCTGGGCAGATCGGAGGGCCCTTAGGGTAGAGCGGGCTGCATCTGTGTCTGCTCTACATATGCAGAATGGACACAGACCTGCCATCCGCCCGCTACGCTCATTGTGGCCCGCGACCGGTTACCAAGTCGCTAAAGTCGCCCTTGCTCCTCAAAAGGTTGGGCACCCCTGGTATAGAGGTTGGTATAAAGTATATGTAAAATGTTATCTCAAAGTAAACCAACTGTGAGAGGGATATGTAGGCTTCCACTACTGGCCTCCTGCCTAAGATTATAGTTAACTGGCTGTTAGGGTGATCCTGTGTGTTTTTCTGAGCCTTTGTTATGCTAAGTATGTAGATTAGGCTTTTTAACTTTATTCAGAGTCTGTAGTTTAGAATCGGTATGACAGACAAGCAACTAGCCAGCAGAAGGTTAGTATTTTGCAGATTACAATTAGCTTTAGGAACATAATGTTTTGGATACAGACTGATCATTACTATCTGCAGGAAAAAAAAGATCAGGATCTCATTAATATGCATTTAGATATTCCCCATCATATTCTAATACAGTATATACAACCAACATGTATGTGCAATGGTAAATGCCTCACATTTTATGCCTTTTAAAACATAGTCATGTAGCTCACTCATCTGATGGGTGACTCTAGGAAATAATGTCTGGTGTGGATCTGATTTAGTCACCTCTCCATGCTCACCTTGTAAATTCAGAAAGAAGTAGTAGCATGTTGACAAAAATGCATGAATGGCTTAGAGCTGTGCCCCATCACATCCCAGTTTGAGGGCTGCTATGCAGTGGAATACAGGAGGCTGATTCAGTGTGAGATTCAAATGCATATGCTAACAAGGGATGATCCCGATGTTTGAGTTGACTGTAAGTTTGATTCAAACATCGGGTGTTCGCCCGTTTGCCGAATCCTGAACAGTATAGGATGTTCGCGGCAAATTCGAGCACCACAGAACGTCCATAATGCACTGCGAGATCGCAGTGCATTGATGTCTGATGATTGGCCAAAACATGCACCTGACCTGCATGCTTTGGCCAATCACAGCATGCTCTGCTGTGAGAGCCATGATTGGCCAAAGGCAGGGGCCTTTAGCCAATCATAGCTCAGGGGGCTGAGTCCACGCCCCACATTATATAAGGCTGCTTAGGTGGCGGCCGTATATAGCGTTATGCTTATGAATGAGAGAACGTTAGCTAGAGGCAGATTAGTTAGTGGTGTGCAGATAGTTTAATATATATATATATATATATATATATATATATATATATATATATATATATATACAGTATCTCACAGAAGTGAGTATATCATGTGACAACACTAAAGAAATTACACTTTGCTACAATGTAAAGTAGTGGGTGTACAGCTTATATAAGAGTGTAAATTTGCTGTCCCCCCAAATAACTCAGTCCACAGCCATTAGTGTCTAAACCGCTGGCAACAAAAGTGAGTACACCCCTAAGTGAAAATGTCCAAATTTGGCCCAATTAGCCATTTTCCCTCCCCGGTGTCATGTGACTCAATAGTGTTGCAAGGTCTCAGGTGTGAATGAAGAGCGGGTATGTTAAATTTGGTGTTCTTGCTCTCACTCTCTCATGCTGGTCACTGGAAGTTCAACATGGCACCTCATGGCAACGAACTCTCTGTGGAGCTGAATAAAAGAATTGTTGCTCTACATAAAGATGGCCTAGGCCGAGAAGATTGCCAAGACCCTGAAACTGAGTTGCAGCACTGTGGTCAAGACCATACAGCATTTTAACAGGAGAGGGTCCACTCAGAACAGGCCTCGCCATTGTCGACCAAAGAAGTTGAGTGCATGTGTTTGGCATCATATCCAGAGGTTGTCTTTGGGAAATAGACGTATGAGTGCTGCCAGCATTGCTGCAGAGATTGAATGGGTGGGGAGTCAGCCTGTCAGTGCTCAGACATACGCCTCACACTGCATCAAATTGGTCTACATGGCTGTTGTCCCAGAAGAAAGGCTCTTTTAAAGATGACACACAAGAAAGCCCGCAGTTTGCTGAAGACAAGCAGACTAAGGACATGGATTACTGGAACCATGTCCTGTGATCTGATGACACCAAGATAAACTTATTTGTTTCAGATTGTGTCAAGCGTGTGTTGCAGCAACCAGGTGAGGAGTACAAAGACAAGTGTGGCTTGCCTACAGTCAAGCATGGTGGTGGGAGTGTCATGGTCTGGGGCTGCATGAGTGCTGCTGGCACTGGAGGGCTACAGTTCATTGAGGGAACCATGAATGCTAACATGTACTGTGACATACTGAAGCAGAGCATGATCCCCTCCCTCCGGAGACTGGGACACAGGGCAGTATTCCAACATGATAATGACCCCAAACACACCTCCAAGATGACCACTGCCTTGCTAAAGAAGGGTAAAGGTGAATTGACTGGCCAAGCATGTCTCCAGACCTAAACCCTATTGAGCATCTGTGGGGCATCCTCAAACAAAAGGTGGAGGAGTGCAAGATCTCTAACATCCACTAGCTCTGTTATGTTGTCATGGAGGAGTGGAGGAGGACTTCAGTGGCAACCCGGTGAAGCTTTTGGTGTTTTAAAATTTGCCCCAAACACTGCATATTGTTCGGTGTTCGCAGAACATCCGAACAACCAAAGTTCAGCACGAACTTATGCTCGGGCCGAAGCGTTCGCCCATCCCTAATCCCTAATGCTAACTGTATGTAAAATAATATTGAGGGACATTTTCCTGTCACAAGACAAAGCAAAGCAATGTGAAACAGCAATAGTGGGTCATATTGTGAGAGGTATTACAAGGTTAAAGCCTGATTTATAAACTCCTGTTGCTCTAAAGTCTCCACTTCAACTTAGCTAAACCTGGCCTTGACTATTTCTTAATTTTATGTCTAATTTAAGTGGAAATCTGTTTTATCTTTAATAATAAAACTATCTTTGAACTTTGAAAACTGTTACAGATGTATTTGCAGGAATACAGACTCACAGATCTGTAAACATCTTGCAGAGATTTTTCTGAAGGAGATGCAGCCTAATTTGCAACTAATTTGCTGATAAATGTTCCCCAATGTCTTTTAAATAATACCTAACTTATAAAACATTTTAACTTTTGTCTGGCTAATAAAAATCAGAAATGCTGCCAGTAGTTGAAGTAGCAGCCAAAACCTCTAATGTAAATATATTGCAGACATTTTAAAAGCATATTTTGTTATGTTTGAGCGAGTCTCGTTTGGTAAATGATATCAAATTCTTTAAAAATATATGACTTTTTTTAAGGATTTAGGGATTTAAATCTTTTTCCCAGTGTAACACATAAAGTAAAACTTCAAGGAAAAGAAAAAATAATTTAGAGCATGTACTAAACTATTTTCGTTATTAGATATTCAAGCAGAGCATATCATCCCATCACACATACTGCATGTAATTATTTAGAGATATGTTATGTCTATTTTACTGTAGTGTGTGTCTGATTATCCTTTATTCATATAACACATAAAAAGTACACATTTGTGGATGTTTAACAATAGTGCACAGCAGTACAGCTTTTCTGGTACACTAGTTCCTTAGTATTTTAGTGATTAATCTTGTCAATGATAAGAGTATCATCTTTGCTTGACAGTCACAGTTTATCTTTTCTGTAAAAGCATTTTCTCTTTTGGAAAATTGACAAGGAGTACATCCCTTGCAGCTAATGGCTGTTATCACTCCAGTTTCACAGATGATAGATTTTCTTCTAAACACCCTCAAGGGTGATCTTTGCTGTCAGTATCCACCTTTCTGTCATCTTCTGAATTTGGATATGTCTGGTGAAATTATCCCACTGTAACAAAGAAAATGGGCAAATGTTTTTGCAGACAATTTGATTTCCTGTTAAAAGCAAAAACTACTTGCTCTGGTTGCAGTTTATGTAAATATGACAAGGTTGAAATTGTAAAAGTTCAGAAGAAATGTGTTTATAATTTTTAATAACCTATTGATTTAGATCAATTAAAGCTTTTTTCTGATTGTTCGGTTGTTATGAGTAGCAGAATATTTGCCATTTTCCTTGCAAAGTAAATAGTTTTATATAATATTTAATTTATTGTTTAAATGTTCAACCTTGTGTTAAAAAAAAAAGTAGTAGAGATAAATCTCAGAAAGTAGATCATTTCTTGTGCCAGTTTAGTCAGGCTATCTAACCTGTAAGTTTTACTTGCAAAAAGTTGTTAAGTAAACCAGATCTTGTGGTATATTTCAGAACTTAGACAGCTAATGTACTGTATATGCTGTATATACAATAGGATATAATTTGTATTCTGCTTCAAAAACTGCTGAATGTTGTCTGATATTAGTTAAAATAGCTATGAGAGATAGTTCCCAATATTGTGTGGGAACCCGGAAAGCAATAAAAACTTGGCAGAGATTATGTCTACACCCCTGAATCTAAAACTAACCAAATGAAAACTTTTGGCTGGAAATGGATTTTATGATTCAAGATCAGATTCAAATATGGTCTGTTTCTGTTTTATACATATCAAGTCGTTTTTCCTCAAGCGGGCACATCTGTGCAAAAGAGTGCAAAGCATCCATAGTGTACAATAATGTTTTAATAATTTCAGGGGAGAACAAAGGTCTCAATAAACATACAAATTAAGGGGCACATACTTTCTCAATGGCATGAGTGTCCATCTTTTTGATGGACAAAAAGCATATGTGAACATTAAGTCTTTTAAAAAATCTTCATGGGCATTGTTATCATTATTTGCACCCAAGCTTTGCACAGCTTTCACCTAAGATTCAACCATTTTTTGGACAAGCTTTGATTTTGTAACTTTTTTTACAATTGTTCTCTGTATCTGGTCAGGGCCCTATCTCCCTGGGATGAAACCCGCTTGATTCTTGTGAACATATTTGGTGATAAAGGTCAAAAGTCTGTTGGAAATAACTTTAGTTAAGATTTTTGAATTGTTACTAATTAGTGAGATCGCCCTATAATTGCTAACATCACTGGTGTCTTTCCTGGTTTAGGGATGACCGTCACGTAGGCTAGATTCAAGGCTTAATTGATAGGGTTCCCATCACAAAGAGAGTTAAAGATTCTGATCAGATAGAGGGCTAGGTTTGAGGCAAAGAATTTATAATAACCGACTGAAAATCCATCGGGGCCTGGGACAGAACCCTTTTAAAGAAATTTGATCACCTCCAAAACTTCCAGCTCTAAACCCAGTTTCTTTAGGCTAGAGTGATATTGAGAAGTTAATTTCAGAAGAGGGATGTCCTTGGGATGTCCTTGGGGTGATCATAAGGGGCAGAGTCATCTGCCTTATAAAGTTTTGAGTAGTAGGCCTGGAAAGTTTGCATGATATTCTGAGATAGGACTCCTGAAGTGGTGTTAATTTTAGGAAAGGAGAAAGAGCGATGTTTGGGGTTAATTTCGGAAGCTAATTTAAGACCAATTCTCTCTTTTTGGGAGTAGAATTGGGCACCAGACCACCAGAGACTCTTTTCAGCCTCTGTAGTCAGGGCAAAATTCAGAGCGAGACGAGCCACGTCTACTTCCTTCTCCAGTTTGTCTATTTCAGACCTCCTCTCACTCTTGAGTTTAGAGGAAATCTGAATATTTTACCCTTGATCACAGCCTTGTGGAGAGCCCACAGGGTTTATGGAGAAGTTTCTCCTGAGTCATTTGTTTGGATAAACTGGAAGGGACCTTTGATGCCCACTGGCCAGGTGAGCATAAGGAGGACTATAGCATGGCCCAAAAGGTTTGTATCACTGATGAGGGACTTAGTGGAGAGCGAGACAAAAATGTGATCTATCCTGGCATTGGTTTTAATGAGTATAGTCTTTGGATTTTGGGTTGAGCTCTCTCCAAATATCTGCTGAGCGAGTGTAAAGTCCTAGCAATCCACAGACTTTGTTTTGGAGGCTGCTTGAGGCTGCTTGAGGTGGGATTAAAAACCCCCTGATTTATCAAGGCAGTGGTCTAGGGCAAAACCCTGCAGGAACCCAAACAGGAGCCCCTTTCACACCAGTTCTCTGAGCTAGGCCTTAGAGACATTTGGAGACAGTTAACCCATCTGCTCTCTTGTACTCCTGTTGCTCTAGTACCTATCAATCCCTCTCCAGGATTGATGTTGCCTTGGGCACTAATCCTGTACTACCATACGTCCCAGATATCTTATACCAGGCCAGAGGACTATTGGATCATTCCCCCGGTCCTTAGGAATCTTTCCAAGTCCTCTGGATGCACTTCCTGGAGAGTTAATAATTTTTTGATTATGTGTGCTCCCATGGAGTTACACAGAACTTCCTGTCTGATGAAGTTCGTAGAACCAAAGAACTATTTTTTTCTGCTCCTTCCCCCTGGTCCCTTCCCTCTTGGAAGGACATTCACATGGTATACAAACAAAAGTTACATGACAAAGCGGAAAGTAAACAATTCTTTACCAGATGTCAATACTTTGCAGTTTGCGAAAAAATACTGCCCACTTGTTAGTTGTTATTGCTTGTTCCCAAACCCAGCCAAACTACAGTATATTGCTTCTATTGCTATTACATCAGGTACGCTCACCCAAGACCCTGTTGAGATTTTGGGTGTTTTTCAATCCTATGATCATGATCTATACTGTAGTAAGGTGCAGTATGTACCGCAATAGCTGACTGAATTCTTACACCCCTCAAGTTACCTTGCTTGTCCCCAGCGGACAGGAGGCCACTAAACTCTCCCCTAACGCTAGAGGAATTGTGTAAGGTGGTGGCTGAGGTCCCTACTAATAAATGTTTGGGATTAGATAGGCTCTCCTCTGAAATTTATAAAAGGATTGGGGAAACTCTGCTACCACAACTTATAAATATCCAGCTTTGACTTAGACTATTTTGCCTTCCTCCCTCATGCGTATCGTCACCGCTCACGTGACTTACCCTTTGACGAAGTCATGTGAGCGGTGACGATACGTGTGAGGGAAGAAGTCAGGTGCCTATTGTTTACTTCCGGTTTTCGGCCGAGACCGGAAGTTCGTCCATCCTGAGCGGTTACAAGCTAATTTATATGTAAGTGGATATTTTATATTAAAACCATTATTATATTACTACACATTGGAGCGCTCTTTCTTTTATCCCTTACCCCTTATGCTAACCTAAGCCTGGGAGTGATCCCTTCGTTCTGGAGTGTCGTTTAGACATAGTATGGGAACCGGAATGAGAGGCAGGAGGAGCCATAGGAACCTATAGGAAGGCGAGGGTACCCAGGATACATACCAGGATCACCACCCAGAGGGTCTTTGCTTTACTAGGCCTGTTGGGGCCATTGCTAGAGGTGAGAGGCTGGGGGAAACAGTGGGGTGCACCCCTGAAAACGCCACGGAGCACTTTTTTCTCCATCTGCATGGAATTACACTGAACTTTGATTTATTTAGCTATCTGGAACTTTCATCAGTTTTGCACTTACCAATAAGCTTATTACCAATACGGACTGTGTGGGTATTTTTACCCTTTCGCTGCTTCTGTGCAATTTTTACTACAAGCTGGCATTTGTAGTGCACCACGTTATTTATCTCTTTTCTGGATTACATTTATCCTTTTCTGGATTAGTTATACTTATTTCTCCATAGTGATTCAGTCCATTACAGCCAGCTAGTCACTTTACTGCATTTTTTGGATCTGATGCACCTCTATTTATTTATTTATATTTATATATATATATATTTCTTCGCACGTACAGACCATAGTTCGATCTGTTATTTCACGTCTTTGCACGTTGCACTGTTCTTTTTGTTACTGGTCCACAGAAGGCATTTCCTTCTTACTGTTTTTAGACCTCACATCACACATTTTTATTGGAATTTTTATCGAATTACATTTTCCGTCATCAATTATAGATTTTATTTCAGCACGACTTTATTAGCTATATTTATTGGTCACTATATTGCACATAAATAAAATTGAATAAACCGCGCTACACATTAGAAAAAAAGGGGGGGAAGAAAAAAGCCTAACCTAAAAGGCTGCTGCTAGAAGTGGGATACTCACACACAAGATCATATGAATGGGTAAAGCTGTGCCAATATTAGCTAATTAAATATAAATGAAAAAGGGAACACAAATAACCAAACAATTGTTGAAAAAGAATAATAGTCTAATATTAGACGTGACCATAAAGGAGCACATAAAATAAATTGGATAATAAAGTCCAGTGGTGACTGCAACAGTCTTATTTGAATATCTTCTTTAGAACACAAGGTCCGGTTTCATGTAGCTGACAGACTTGTAATATTCAGAGAATATACACCACCGTGACAGGACTAAATTATCACACTGTGACATGCAGAAGTTTTGTTCGATCCCAACCACCTGTTAGATTGAACGCTTACCAGATGGCTGTATATATAGAGCACTGTAAGAAAAGCCTGCAGTTTCCAGGATAAACGATAACTGGTAGGACCGATCAACCCAGGAACGATCACTCAGAAAGAAAGATCTCTGCACCGTCCGCTCCACCAAGAAACCTCCAACTAGTTATAATGTGAGCACATTTCCAATGGGTAGCTTGCCTCATTTCCCATGGTGTCCGGCGGTCGGTGGGTCTGCTAAGAATGAGGGGTGAGCAGTCTTGGCTGGTTCGCTGACTACAGACTCCGGCTGGAAGGAGGACGCTCCAACATTGGAGCGTCCTCCTTCCAGCCGGAGTCTGTAGTCAGCGAACCAGCCAAGACTGCTCACCCCTCATTCTTAGAGCGTCCTCCTTCCAGCCGGAGTCTGTAGTCAGCGAACCAGCCAAGACTGCTCACCCCTCATTCTTAGCAGACCCACCGACCGCCGGACACCATGGGAAATGAGGCAAGCTACCCGTTGGAAATGTGCTCACAACTAGTTGGAGGTTTCTTGGTGGAGCGGACGGTGCAGAGATCTTTCTTTCTGAGTGATCGTTCCTGGGTTGATCGGTCCTACCAGTTATCGTTTATCCTGGAAACTGCAGGCTTTTCTTACAGTGCTCTATATATACAGCCATCTGGTAAGCGTTCAATCTAACAGGTGGTTGGGATCGAACAAAACTTCTGCATGTCACAGTGTGATAATTTAGTCCTGTCACGGTGGTGTAAATTCTCTGAATATTACAAGTCTGTCGGCTACATGAAACCGGACCTTGTGTTCTAAAGAAGATATTCAAATAAGACTGTTGCAGTCACCACTGGACTTTATTATCCAATTTATTTTATGTGCTCCTTTATGGTCACGTCTAATATTAGACTATTATTCTTTTTCAACAATTGTTTGGTTATTTGTGTTCCCTTTTTCATTTATATTTAATTAGCTAATATTGGCGCAGCTTTACCCATTCATACTATATTGCACATATTCACTATTTTATTCACTGTTTTATTGAAATTATATGAAATTTTATGTTATTTATTTATGTATTTATGCTGATTGCATTTTTATATGTTAATCTGGCCCTGCAATACCTTAAGGTAACCCATCTTTTGGAAAATCCAATAGGAGATTATAGAGGAAATTTATGTAGGGGTTAGCGCCACATACCCCCCATTCTATTTACCTACTGCAGTGTGAGATCACTTATATGTTGGCTGCTTTCCCCATATATTTATTGTTGACCATAGTTTCACCTATTGGTTAAGCGCACTAGTTACCCCTTGTACCTATGTCTAAAGTTTGAGATGAGATGAAGCGAAACATCAAAGATATGATGGGATGGCAAAATACCTACCTATTTGGGGAGGGGTTCGGAGAAATTAGGTAAACTATAGGGCTTTGGTGGCTGGTACTCCAGGGGTGCCCTAATGTTTCTTCATCAGTTATTTGACAATCACCATCTAAAATCATTTCAGGATTTACAGTGAGAATTCAATATACCCTCTTGCAGATTCTTACAGTTCCTTCAACTCCGTCATGCTCTCTCGGCCCAAGCTAAGTGGACTACTCACAGACAGGTTAAAACTCCTCTTATCGATCAATTAGCTACTGCTATGGACAAGAAGGGCCTTATCTCCACCTTCCTCCAACCTATTTTCTGACTAGTTCCTTGAGTAACAAACAGCTTCCTGGCAGGAGGGGGTGGGCCACAGATATAGATAGTTTAGATGGGGAGATTTGGACACTTATGGAACCACAGAGAGAGTCCAGAATGTCCCAGATGTGGAGGATCCCCTACAGATCACCTACAAGTGCCCCAAACCGCTACTGGCATTGTGTTATCAGCACTATCAATCAAGCATTCCAGTCTCTCTTGCACAATGATCCGTTGACCTGTACATTGGGATTCTTAGATGAAGAAATGTATATGCCTCAAACCCAGCCTTCTATCTCTAGGTTATTGTTCCTGGCCATTTTGTTAAAATGGCTTGTGCCACTTCCGCCTACATTTGAAGGGTTAAGTCTACCCTGCTTAAAGAAAGGAAAATCATGCTGCAATGAGGCACTCCTTCCACGATCAACAAATTATAGGACCCTTGACTGCAGATTGCAGTTTTAGCCTCCTTGGCATTAGTGTCCTAGCAGATTCTACAATGTTAACTGAACTGGTGATGAAACTAATTAAGAAATGTCTGGTATGTTGTGCTAGCAAATATGGGTGGCCAAAGCACAAAATGGGTAGGCAAGTTCTTTAGGTGATGTTTTTGTTTTATGATCTGGGCTTAGCAGTGGTACGCCTCCCTTGTTTTTTTATTTGTGATGAGTAATGGTCAAAACTTTGTGTTTTTTCTCAATGAGGTAGCAGCTCAGGTGGTTGTTGACTAGGCGTTCAAGGAGTATGGAGATAAAAGGAAACAAGGAGATGGGCCTTAGGTTGTTAAGATTGGTGGGGTCCAGCAAGGCATTTTTTAATATTGGGGTGATCAGTGCATGTTTTGGGGAAGACAAGAGTTTAGAGGAGAGATTGAAGATGTGAGTAGGATAGAGCAAGAGGGTGACCATAATATTTGTGAGAGAACAGAGTCCAGGAGGCAGGTGGTTAGGTGGGCATTAGTTTAGTTACTTCCTCTACAGTAGCAGGGTTAAACGAGGCAAGTATTAAGTAAGCAAGTGAACATGAAATGTTAGGTAGAGGAGATATTTGTGTAGTGGAGATCTCATTTCATGTATCAGTCTTATTTTTGCAATCCCCCTGGGCAGTGAGTGAGCTAGTGGGTGGAGGCAGTGAAGAATGAAGTAGAAAGTTAAAGGTAGGTGGCATGCGCGGCTTTCCGAGATGGCGGACGTGTGACTTCTGAGCTCCGCTCCCGCCCGGTGATCCACGGCCTCCGTGAAGCATCAGCAGCCATAAAAAGCCCCGGAGGTGACTCTCCACGATTCCCAGACTCCCCCCAGTCGCTGTATGGGGAAAATCGGAGACCAACGAGACCACTATAGAGCCACAAAACTCCCGCGGCCTCCATCCAGCATGGACCGCTTCCTAACTAGGCCAACATCCCCTGCCTCGATTTTACATGGAGATCCGGAAGATTACGTCAGCACACTGATGAATGAGGACGGATCGCAGCAGCCCTCTCCTCCTCACCCTGATGTACCATCTCAAATGACCCTGACCCCGGAGATGATGGATCTCAAGCTCCAGGCTTTGGCACAGCAGGTAACCAGGGACATTGCCCAGGAAATGGGGAGAATCTCCAGAGAGCTTAGGGGAGAAATAGACGCCCTGGGTGAACGCACAGCCACCATAGAAGCCAAATTTGATGAGACTCTGCAATACATGCAGGCTCTTGAGGAGGAGAATGCTCTCCTCAAGAACTCAGTGTCCCAACTACAACTCCAACAGGAGGACCTTGAGAATAGGGAACGCCGCCAGAACCTAAGGGTCCGCGGAGTTCCAGAAACGATCGCTGACAACAGCATTAGGCCCTATTTACTAGGCCTTTTCAACACCCTTGCCCCTGAAATTGTGGACATTGATTGGCACCTAGATCGTGCACACAGATCTCTGGCCCCCAAACCCCCTGTGGGGGCCAGACCTCGTGACATAGTGGTACGCTTCCACTATTATGAAAGCAAGGAGACCCTGACTAGGGCCACACGCAATCGATCTGGCATTGATTACAAAGGGGACAAGATTCAGCTTTTCAGTGACCTCTCCCCGATTACACTGGCTAAACGTCGTTCCCTGAGACCCATCACCTCCCATCTACAATTACACAAGATCCCTTATTACTGGGGCTTTCCTTTCCGTCTTAATGTTACCCAAGACGGGGTTCAACACATCCTCCGAGATCCCCAGGAGGGAGATGCATTTATTAGACGCCTGGGCCTTCCTCCACTTCCACCAGAGGCGGATCAAGCCATCCCAACCACTCCAAGACCACTCTCAGCACCGTCCAGGATTTGGACCCCAGTAAGAGGAAAAGCATCAAAGGCCAACTCCACACCTCAGCGCTCACAGCGTCCAAGATTCCCCACCTGATCCGGCTCCGGTGGTCCTTGCACACTCACCTTTTCGTTTTCCCGGCTTGGATCTCGACATCTGCTGAAACCCCCCGAGGGAGCTCATCAGGGGTTTGTTTGTCCCCTCTAAGTTTTTGCTCCCTTTTCTTTTTTCCCTCACATGTTTTGCTGCTGCTTCTGTTCCTTTAAGCAGACACCTACTAGACTGGCATAATTACAGTCAATGTAATTATTGGCTCATTAATCTGGCACCGAAAGAGTCTTACTTGCTAACGGCTCAAGTGGACTGCTGCGGCGGGTAGCCACAGGTCCCTCACCATGTTGGAGACTGCCTTGCACCCCTTCAGTTCCTCAGACCGAGGTCGAGGACCCCTGCGTAGTATACACTACCCAGGCCTATTTTTTGTCAGTTTTGATATTTTCAGTTTTTATTTTTTTTGTTGTATTTTTAGACCTTGTAGGTCTTCTTGTTTTCAAGCCACTCAGCTTTTCCAGTCCTTTATTTTGGATCTCACCAGGACAGATCCGACCACATTGTTTTATTTTGTCTTCTTTTATGATGATGATAACTCTTTCTCATTATAGTTACCACTATTATTTTTTTTTGTCTGTTTTTTTCTCTCATACCACTGATCATCCCACCAAAGGTTTTTTTTTGGTCAGACCAGGCTCTGGCATATGGCTATTTAAACTTGTATGTGCAGCTGGGTTAGTACCCAGGGTTTTGAAAATTCTACAGCTAGCTCATGATGTGTACTTATGGCTTTGAAACTATTAACCTATAATGTGAAAGGTTTGAATTCCATCCAAAAAAGGTGGTTGGCCTTGAAGGAATTCAGGGCCTCCGGTGCGGATGTAATCCTAGTTCAGGAGACGCATTTCCGCTCCGGGGGATCCCTGAAATTTGCTTCCAGACACTTCCCAGTGTCATTTCTGGCCTCCGACCCATCTGGAAAGGCGGGAGTGGCGGTCCTGATCAAACGCTCCTGTCCCCTCCATATTAAGTCCACTGAAATAGACCCTCATGGTCGTTATATAATTCTGGAGGGTACCTACCTTACCAGTCCTATAACAATCATGAACGTCTATGCCCCTAATACGGGTCAAGTTAAATTTTTGAATGAGACATTTGACAGACTGCAAAATGTATTACACCCCTTTATGGTAATAGGTGGAGATTTTAACGCTGTTCTCTCGCCCACAAGAGATAAAAAATCCCTGTTCCACTCCATGCCCTCTTCAGCCCCACACTCTTTAGCTACTTCATTTCGGAAACTGATCCAGAAACAGCACCTGTTTGATGTTTGGCGAGTCAAACACCCTACGGGCAGACAATATTCATTTTACTCCCCCCCCCCCCCCCCACAAAATGTTTTCTAGGATAGATTACTTCCGGATATCCGCCCCACTGCTTTCTCACTCGGTAGGTTCCGATTTGGGTCCTATCACCTGGTCGGACCACGCTCCCCTATCATTAGATCTATGTCTCTCCACTGCATTCCCCAAGAAATGTCACTGGAGGCTTAATGAATCCCTATTGAAACAGCCCGCAACTAAAATTAAACTCCTTGAAGCCCTAACAGAATATTTTCAAATAAATACAGGTTCCGTGTCCAGCCCGTCTGTCCTGTGGGAAGCCCACAAAGCTTTCTTTAGAGGACAATGTATCTCTATCGGTTCTCAGAGAAAGAGGGATTCAGCTCTTTTAAGATCCTCTCTTATCTCAGATCTAGCTAAAGCTGAACGCTCTTTGATTACAGCCCCCACGGTGGACCAGCTGCGCACGGTTACCTCTCTCCGAAACCGTATAAAGTCCTTAGATAAGTCTAAAATCGATAAATCCCTACTTTGGGCAAAACAAAAATTCTATGAATTCTCCAACAAACCCCACAAGATGTTGGTCTCTAGACTCAACCCTAGGCCATACCTATCCTTCCCGGACCATTTAAAACGTGGCCCAAGTGTTTGGCGAATTCTATAATAAACTCTATAACTGCCTTACTCCTGATCAACACCCTTCATTTGATCAATCAGCTTTTGACACATTTATGGCTGACCTCCAACTCCCCTCCCTTACGGAGACTGAGATACAAATTCTAAATAACCCCATTAATGCAGAAGAAATTGCTTCTACCGTCAAACTCCTCCCAGCCCACAAATCCCCAGGTCCAGATGGTCTTCCATACTGCTATTACAAAACCTTTCTTCCGGTCCTCTCACCCTACTTGACGGCTCTCTATAAGGACATCATCCCCATCGACATTTCCTACACTTCTACATTACAGTAATACCCAAACCGGACAAGGACCCCTCCCTACCTGACAGCTACAGACCAATTGCACTCCTGAACTCTGACTATAAACTTTTTACCAAAATTCTAGCCAACCGCCTATCCCAATTCCTGACGAAACTGATAGACAGAGACCAGGTGGGGTTTGTCCCCTCCAGACACGCTGGGGACAACAACAGACGAACCATTGACCTCATCGACATAATCAACAGAGTTAAAAGACCCGCCCTGATTCTAAGCCTCGACGCCCAAAAGGCCTTTGACAGATTAAGCTGGCCCTATATGTTTGCAACCCTCAGTAAATTTGGCATCAAAGGTCCCTTTATTTCAGCCCTTCGTACCCTCTACTCCTACCCCTCTTCCCAAGTCCAAATGTCTTCTTTCACATCCAGCCCATTCCCTATGACTAATGGTACAAGGCAGGGTTGTCCCCTATCTCCCCTTCTTTTTATCCTATGCCTTGAACCATTGGCTGAAGCCATTAGGTCTCATCCTGACATACATGGGGTCCCCATGAGACAAAGAGAATATAAACTATCACTTTTTGCTGACGACGTTCTTTTGACACTTACTAACCTCCACACTACTCTCCCATCCCTCCACGCTCTCCTTGCCCAATTTAGCTCCTTATCAGGGTACAAAATAAATACATCAAAGACAGAAGCACTACCCCTACATGTTCCCCCTGATGTTCTCACCTCCCTCATGAACTCATATCCATATCGATGGTGTTCCTCCTCTCTCAAGTACCTGGGAATTCAAATTACACCGTCCTACCCTACCCTTTACTCAGCTAACTACGCCCCCATGTTCACTTCTATCAAACAAATGCTCAACAGATGGAACACCCTCCCCATATCATGGATAGGTAGGATCAATGTGCTAAAGATGACAGTAATGCCAAAGCTGCTATACCTGTTTGAAACTCTCCCGTTGTCTATCCCTTTAGCCCAATTGAAGCTCCTCAAACGATGGTTCTTAAATTTTATATGGAAGGATGGGGCCCACAGAGTAGCCAGTTCAGTCATCTTTTCCCCCAGGGGTCAGGGAGGCATGGGTGCCCCAGACGTCTATAAGTACTATTTGGCTTCTCACCCACGTACGATGGTAGCATGGTCTAGCTTGCGCCCCCCGAGTAGGTGGGTGGAGATAGAGATGGGCTCCCTGTTTCCAACCCATCCCTGCTCTTTGATTTGGTCTCCTACCCTATCCCCTGATCCCAAGCTACGAGACCTTTGTCTGGGCCCCATGTTGTTCTCGCTTAAAATTTGGCGCTCCTCCCGTGACAAATTTTCCCTATCCTTTCCCTGCCCCCCCTTTCGAATGTTCTTTTTAACCCCCTCCTCCCGGATAGCTTATCCCATTCTAGAATGTTCCCGTGGGCAGCCGCAGGCCTGTTCCAGCTCCGACACTTCGTACACCCTGTCACACGCAAACTTCATACTTTTAGAGACCTCCAAACTAAACACCAAATTCCTAAACATCTTTCATTCTCATACCTCCAAATATCTCATTACTTAGCCTCCCTCTCACCAACGCTCACCCTGTCAAAACCTACCCTTTTTGAGATTATCTGCTCTCAAGGACCACACCAACGGCAACTTATATCTGATATATATCGCATATTGCAGGAAAACCTCCCACTTGCCATTGACCCCCACTCTTATATGATCAAATGGTCCCAAGTTTTACAGCATCAACTTTCACCTCTACAATGGGCAAAAATTTGGTCATCCACCTCTAAAATCTCTCGATGTGTGGCACAAAAAGAGACTGCGTATAAGGTGTTATTTTTTTGGTACAGGACCCCTGAAATATTACATCGATATGATTCTTCTCTCTCTCCTCTGTGTTGGAGGTGTGGTAGACTCAGAGGCACTCATTTTCACATCTTCTGGCAGTGTGAAAAGATTACACCCTTCTGGTCTATGGTTTCAACTATACTTCAACAGGTCTTTGACATTCCCATCCCACAGGATCCTGTATATCTCCTTCTAGGCCTCCCATTCCCTGGGATGGGGAAGGCCTCCAATAAACTGGCCTCGTTCATTCTATTGGCAGCTAAAAGAGCTATCCCAGCATGCTGGTTATCACCTTCCCCCCCTCACAGAGTCAACTAGTACAGAATATTAGTGATATCCACAGAATGGAACACATGACAGCGCTAATAGAGGAGGATGCCATGGATAGGTTCGCTAAGATTTGGGATCCTTGGGATCACTCAGTATATGGCTCCCCCCATGGCGACTCCCTGACCTGATCCTCTCAAACCCCAGATGTGATTTCACTGAACTCCCCTTTCTTTCCCCCTCCCCCCCCCCCCCATCTGTACTCAATTCCCTTCTTCCCCTTACATATTTATCTGACTAGGAAGTCAATGTTGAGTTTTGAAGAGATGACGTTTGCTAGGATGATCACCTTACATAGTGGTATACCCGCCTGATACTTATATATTTTATTGTAATACTGGATCTTCTTTTTTTAATTTTGGTTTGTTATATTATTTTCTTTCGTGTATATTTTTTTCTTTTTTTATTATTATTTTCTTTCTTTTTTCTTCTCTCTTTTTTTTTTTTTTTATTATATTTTCCTGGATATTTACTTATACCCGGCCTACGAAATGTTCTGAAATGTTACTAACATATACGGATGTGTATATGCTGTTCCTGAAATACTGTACGATAAGTATTGTTATGATGTATTTGTTTACCTTTCTTTTCAATAAAAATACAATTAAAAAAAAAAAAAAAGAAAGTTAAAGGTAGAAAAGAGTCGAGGGGGACTATGTGAGAGTGTGTTATGAGAGTGATAAAATAGGTCTGTTCAGCAGTGTGGAGGCAGGAAAAGTGTTTTTGGAGGGCAGGCTTATATTGGTTGAAGTCTTGCTGAGACTTAGTCCTGCACCACAGGCTTTGTTTTTTGAGACTTCTGGTGTCTTCTTCCTACCATAGTTGTAGCGGCCGGGGCTGATTCTGTGTGTAGTGAGGGGAGGATGACAATTAAGGGTTTAAGAAGAGAGAACACAACTGTGAGATGAAAAGGTGAGGAGCAGATGTAATGGAGTGGAGAGATTAGGAAGCAGACTTGGCAAGAGATAAAAGAACAGGATGGGGGAACAGGGCATCTGTAGGGTTGAGCGAACCCGAACTGTAAAGTTCGGGTCCGTACCGGACTTTTGGGTGTTCAGGACCCGGACCCGAACCCAAACTATTGGCTGTAAGTTCGGGTTCGGGTCCGGTGTTCGGCGATGTATTGGCGCCTTTTTAACAGCTGCAGGGCAGCCAATCGACGCTAGTTTCACTAGTGTGCCCTTAGAAGCCATCACAGCCATGCCTACTAATGGCATGGCTGTGATTGGCCAGTGCAGCATGTGACCCAGCCTCTATATATAGTCCAGACACACAGCACACAGCGTCATTCTGCTATAGACAGGTTCCTGTGCTGCTGAGAGAGAGAGGATTTTAGGAGTTAGTGTGATAAAGTCAGTCAGTCAGTCAGTCCACATTCCTTTAATTGTCTTCTAATTAGTTAGATCAGTGAGCGTTCTAGATAGCTAGAGTAGAGTAGGGAGTTTCTTTATTAAGCAAAAGAAAGAGGCAGAGAGAATTATTGAAGAGATTCCTAAATCAATTGTACCCTGGCTGGGGTGCAGTGCACTGTCTTTTAACAGTGCCATGAGGCCAGTGCCAGACAAAATATAAAAGTTTTACCTGCAAGCTCAGTGCACCATTGGGACCAACACTGCATATAGTAAGAGATACACCATAGTCTGTGTGTATTCTGCTATTGGAAAAACATTGCAAAAAAATGTAATTTTGCTGTGTTTTTTTTTTTTCCCCAATAGCATTTTCTGCGTGTTCATACACACTTTAGATACTGTCCGTGTATTCTGATATTGGAAAAACATTGCAAAAAAATTAAATTTTGCTGTGTTTTTTTTTCCCAATAGCATTTTCTGCGTGTTCATACATACACGCTGTGGACACTATCCGTGTATTCTGATATTGGAAAAACATTGCAAAAAAATTAAATTTTGCAGTGTCTTTTTTTTCCCAATAGCATTTTCTGCGTGTTCATAAACGCTTTAGACACTATCCGTGTATTCTGATATTGGAAAAACATTGCAAAAAAATTAAATTTTGCTGTGTTTTTTTTTCCCAATAGCATTTTCTGCGTGTTCATACATACACGCTGTAGACACTATCCGTGTATTCTGATATTGGAAAAACATTGGAAAAAAAATTTATTTTGCTGTGTTTTTTTTTCCCAATAGCATTTTCTGCGTGTTCATACATACACGCTGTAGACACTATCCGTGTATTCTGATATTGGAAAAACATTGCAAAAAAATTTAATTTTGCAGTGTCTTTTTTTTCCCAATAGCATTTTCTGCGTGTTCATACATACAGGCTGTAGACACTATCCGTGTATTCTGATATTGGAAAAACATTGCAAAAAAAATAATTTTGCTGTGTTTTTTTTTCCCAATAGCATTTTCTGCGTTTTCATAAACGCTTTAGATACTGTCCGTGTATTCTGATATTGGAAAAACATTGGAAAAAAATTTAATTTTGGTGTGTTTTTTTTTTCCCAATAGCATTTTCTGCGTTTTCATAAACGCTTTAGATACTGTCCGTGTATTCTGATATTGGAAAAACATTGCAAAAAAATTTAATTTTGCTGTGTTTTTTTTTTCCCAATAGCATTTTCTGCGTGTTTATAAACACTTTAGACACTGTACGTGTATTCTGCTATAGACAAAAACACCCATTTAGGGCGAGATCATAAATTTTGAAAATATGAGGAGATCATCAAAAAGGGGACGTGGCCCGGGTCGTGGTGCTGCTGGTGGCGCTCCTGTTGCAGGGAGAGGACGTGGTCGATCTGTGCCAGCTACACGCACTAGTGAAACACCTTCCTCAGGTGCGAGTAGGCGACAGAGCCTACAGCGGTATTTTGGCGCGCCTAATGAGGCTGTACGAATGTTGAGGCCAGGACAAGTACAGGCGATAGTAGATTGGGTTGCTGACAGTGCCTCCGGTTCCTTCACATTGTCTCCCACCCAGTCTCCTGATGAAAGTTCAGAGTTGGCACCTGCAGCCGATGTCCATCAGTCTTTCACCTCACCCCCTTGCAAATCAGCCAATCAGTCTGAGCCCCAAATCATGCAGCAGTCTCTTCTGCTTTTTGATGACTCTGTTAGCAGGGTTTCCCAGGGCCATCCACCTAGCCCTGCCCCAGAAGTGGAAGAGATTGTGTGCACCGATGCCCAACCACTTATGTTTCATGATGAGTACATGGGAGGACCATCGCAGCACGTCTCGGATGATGACGAAACACAGGTGCCAACTGCTGCTGCTTTCGCCATTGTGCAGACCGACAAGGAGGGCAGGGGTGAATTTTGGGTGGAAGATGATGTGGAGGACGATGAGGTCCTTGACCCCACATGGAATCAACGTCATGCAGGTGACCAGTGTAGTTCAGAGGAAGAGGTGGTGGTCGCACAGAGCCACCAGCACAGCAGAAGAGGGAGCAGGGTGCAAAAGCGGAGCGTCCGTCCCCTAGACAGTACGTCTGCTACTGCCCAACGCAACAAGGGACTGAGCACACCAAAGCCAGGTCCAAGGAGTTCCCTAGCGTGGCAGTTCTTCAGACAATGTCCTGATGACAAGACACGAGTGGTTTGCACGCTGTGCAATCAGAGCTTGAAGCAAGGCATAAACGTTCTCAACCTGAGCACAACCTGCATGACCAGGCATCTAAGTGCAAAGCACGAGATGCAGTGGAGTAGACACTGCAAAAACCAAGAAAGGTCTCTGGCTCCTCCTGCTTCCTCTTCTGCTGCAGTCTCTGCATCTTCATCCACCTCTGTAGTGACAGTGACACCTGCCAACCCGCAAACAGAGGATCTGCCAGCAACACTACCACCTGGGTCACCAACCATCTCCACAATGTCCCATGGAAGCTTTCAGCTCTCTATTTCCCAAACACTGGAGCGGAAGAGGAAGTACCCCCCTAGCCACCCATGATCCCTGGCCCTGAATGCCAGCATTTCAAAATTCCTCGCCTTTGAAATGCTGTCATTCCGTCTGGTGGAGACGCAGAGTTTTAAAAGGCTGATGTAATTGGCTGTCCCACAGTACGTCGTGCCCAGCCGCCACTACTTTTTCAGACGAGCTATCCCTTCCCTGCGCAACCAAGTGGGGGACAAAATCAGGTGTGCACTGTGCAACGCCATCTGTGGCAAGGTCCACCTAACTTCGGATGCGTGGACCAGTAAGCACGGTCAGGGACGTTATATCTCCCTAACAGCACACTGGGTAAATGTAGTGGCGGCTGGGCCTGAGGCGGATAGCAGTTTGGCGCATGTCCTTCCACCACCGAGGATTGCAGGGCACTTCAGTTTGCCTCCTGTTGCTAACTCCTCCTACTCCGCCTCCTCATCCTCTACCGCCTCCTCATCCGGTCAGCGTAACACCTTCACCACCAACTTCAGCACAGCCAGGGCTAAATGACAGCAGGCAGTTTTAAAACTTTCCTGTTTGGGGGAAAAACCCCACACCGCGCAGGAGTTGTGGAGGGACATGGAACAACAGACCGATGAGTGGTTGGTGGCAGTGAGCCTCAAGCCCGGCCTGGTGGTGTGCGATAATGGGCGAAATCTCGTAGCAGCTCTGGGCCTTGCTGGTTTGACGCACATCCCTTGCCTGGCACATGTGCTGAACTTGGTGGTCCAGAGGTTCCTTAAGAATTACCCCGATATGCCAGAGCTGCTGCAGAAAGTGCGGGCCGTCTGTGCGCACTTTCGGCGTTCTCACCCTGCTGCTGCTCGCCTGTCAGCGCTGCAGCGTAACTTCGGCCTTCCCGCTCACCGTCTCATATGTGACGTGCCCACAAGGTGGAACTCCACCTTACACATGCTTGCCAGACTGTGCGAGCAGCAGCAGGCGATAGTGGAGTCTCAGCTGCAGCACGCACGCGTGAGTCGCTCTGTGGAACAGCACCACTTCACCGCCAATAACTGGGCCTCCATGCGAGACCTGTGTGCCTTGTTGCGCTGTTTCGAGTACTCCACCAACATGGCAAATGCCGATGACGCCGTTCTCAGCGTTACTATCCCAGTTCTATGCCTCCTTGAAAAAACTCTTCAGGCGATGATTGAAGAGGATGTGGCACAGGATGAGGAGGAGGAGGAGGAGGAAGAGGGTTAATTTCCAAGGCTTTCAGGGCAGTCATTTACAAGTGGCTACGAGGGTGGGTTCCTGCACCAACAAGCGCCAGGTACACAATTGTCTGGCAGCAAGGGCACAGATCTGGAGGATGATGAGGTGGAGGATGAGGAGGAGATGGAGGAGGAGGAACCATATTCACAGCAGGGTGGCACCCAGACCAGCTCATGTCCATCACTGGTGCATGGCTGGGGGGATGCAGAGGACACAGATGATACACCTCCCACAGAGGACAGCTTTTCCTTGCCTCTGGGCAGCCTGGCACACATGAGCGATTACATGCTGCAGTGTCTCCGCAACGACCGCCGAGTTGCCCACATTTTAACTGGTGCTGATTATTAGGTGGCCACCCTGCTGGATCCCCGTTACAAGGACAACGTGCTGTCCTTAATTACCTCACTGGAGCGTGATCGTAAGGTGTGCGAGTACAAGCGCACGCTGGTAGACGCGCTGCTGGTGGCATTCCCACTTGGAAGTGGGGGTACGGTGGAAGCACAAGGCGAAGGCAGAGGAGGAGGAAGAGGTCGCCAACGCAGCCGGGGCACCGCCAGCACCTCGGAAGGCAGGGTTAGCATGGCCGGAATGTGGAAAAGCTTTGTCAGCACGCCACAACAACCAGCACCACCAGCTGAGATGGAACGTCTTAGCAGGAGGCAGCATTTCACCAACATGGTGGAGCAGTATGTGTGCACACGCCTACACGTACTGCATGACGGGTCTGCCCCCTTCAACTTCTGGGTCTCCAAATTGGGCACATGGCCTGAGCTTGCCCTTTACGCCTTGGAGGTGCTGGCCTGCCCTGCCACCAGTGTATTATCTGAACGTGTATTTAGCACGGCAGGGGGCGTTATCACAGACAAGCGCAGCCGCCTGTTCAGAGCCAATGTGGACAAGCTCATGTTCATTAAAATTAACCAGGCATGGATCCCACAGGACTTGGCCGTACCTTGTGCAGAATAGACACATATACCGGTGTTCTGACGAAAACTGACTTGCTATCGGATAGTGTCTGGCCACTTACTGTGCAGGTGCAGTGCTTGCGCAGTACGGAGGACAAGGAGATTCACAAAAAACGACCATCCAAGTGGACATACGGTAGCACATAGTAACAGGGCCCCTCACGGGCTCCCTTGGCTAGGCTTCAACCTCGGATGATGTGGCTTGAACCTGGAGTCACCGCGCATCGTCTTCGGAGAGTTTCAAAATCCCCTTGTCCTACGTACTGAGCAAGCGCAGTACAGGGCGGACACTATGCGATGGGGGACAGAATTCGACACATCATTCACCACTAGCCTTACCCAGCCATTGTTGTATTTTTGAACCAGTGTTGGCTACCTCGTCCTCCTCCACCGCCGCTTCCACCTACACCGCCACATCCACCGCCACCTCAACCTCCTACTACATTTGAATTTCGTCCTCCTAGGTCAAGATTATAATTTTTTTTTTTTTTTTAAATTTCCAAGTATTTTATTTACCCACTATCTTATCCATTAAATTGAATAATTTTTTCCAGAAAGTGCGTATTCTGGGGTATTCCCACCATATGTGCGGCATCGTGCCGTTGAGTTTCTGAGGTTCTTAATGACTTCCTGTACCTCTTCTGCTGAGAAGGGGGCCTCCAGCATTTTATTTTTATTTTTTATTTTTTTATGTTATTTTAAGTTATTTCCCTATCCACATTTGTTTGCAGATCACTTGCCATGCAGGTGTTCCAACCCGAAAAACTGACCAGAGCTAGAGCTGCCACAATCCAGGCAAGAAGGCCAGGGACTCGACCCTTCAGCGCCAACCCAGTGGTTCTCCATCCCCATCAGAAGGCTTCCCTTTCGGCTACGAACCGCTCCAGGTCACCTTTACGCCAGCAGGCTTTTGCATAGCAACCGCCACCCCTGCTCCACCTCGCCGTAGAACAGGGACGGAAGCAAGCGCCACCTCCTGGCAACTGATAAGAACAGATACTACACTTGATCTTAGCCAAAAGGCCGAGAAGCACTAGTGAAACACCTTCCTCAGGTGCAAGTAGGCGACAGAGCCTGCAGCGGTATTTTGGCGCGCCTAATGAGGCTGTACGAATGTTGAGGCCAGGACAAGTACAGGCGATAGTAGATTGGGTTGCTGACAGTGCCTCCGGTTCCTTCACATTGTCTCCCACCCAGTCTCCTGATGAAAGTTAATAATTTTTTCCAGAAAGTGCGTATTCTGGGGTATTCTCACCATATGTGCGGCATCGTGCCGTTGAGTTTCTGAGGTTCTTAATGACTTCCTGTACCTCTTCTGCTGAGAAGGGGGCCTCCAGCATTTTATTTTTATTTTTTATTTTTTTATGTTATTTTAAGTTATTTCCCTATCCACATTTGTTTGCAGATCATTTGCCATGCTCTTAACAACATTTTGTTGCCATTTGCAGCCCTCTAGCCCTTTCCATGACTTTTTTACAGCCATTTTAGTGTTCAAAAGTCCGGGTCCCGTTGACTTCAATGGGGTTCGGAGTTTGGGGTCAAGTTCGGGTCAAGTTCGGTCCCGAACCCGGACTTTTTTCCGAAGTTCGACGGAACCCGCCGAACCCGAACATCCAGGTGTCCGCTCAACTCTAGTCATCTGCAGTCTGTTTTGTATTTTGTAAAGTAGTTTGCTGTGGATCTTTGCTTTGTGCATTCATTGAAGTACAGAGCACATGTGCAATATTTAATACTCAATCCCAGAAAATACTTTATTTAAGAATAATAAAATGCCAGTGCACTCTCAGCCTGTGATTGCCCCATAAATGTATACTTAGGGGGGTGGGGGGTAGTACTTGTGTATTAATCAATTACCCGGATAGGTAAATCTAGTGTTTTTCTTTTCTAGGATACAATGGCTTATTTTGCATGATGTGGTGCAATGCATAGACTCCTTGGTAATAAAACTGGCTTTACTCTTGTTCTACAGAGCATGTAAATATGTTTTTTTCTTCAGCAATAATTGCTTTGTCACTTTAATAGATATCATTTTTCCACCTTTGCTATTACATATACGTGTTACTGTGCTTTCTCTATAACTGTGACTACATACAGTATAATGTGTTTATATTTACATAGTGCAAGTACAATATTTTCATGCAAGATAAATGCTAAACATTTTGTAGCACATATTAGGTATGTATAGTTTTGAAAATGCAAAACCAAAACCCAAATAAGAAATGAAATAGTGTAAAGTATAATCAATAAATATGATGGTAGTTAGTTAGATTTTTATAAATACTTTGAAATGATAAAATGAAAAATACCTTTGATTTTAGGTTTTGTTATCTAGTAAAACAATTTGTAAGCCTTCAGTTAACATCCCCATAAAAATGAAGTCAAAGTGGCATACCTATGAATCTGGTATCTAGATGAAATGAATGAAATTCAACAAAGATAACCTTCAATATTTATAGGACAAACAAAAGTTATCACCTAAGTAAATGGAAAACAAGCTTTGACACTGTTATTACTGCTTGGGGCAAGGGTAAGACTATATAAAAAGTACACTTGCAAGAAGTAAAACCATAAAATAAACAAAAAGTGTATATAACTTTTACAAGAGTACATGAAGTCAACAAGAAACAATAAATACTTTGTGGTAGAATAATTTGACTCTTTGGATGTAGTTAAAGGAAAATCACTATACAGTATGTAACGTTATATACAGTAAAGTATAACCATTTTCATGACTAAGAAATGAGAATCTAAAACATCTGTAGAGATTTATTCTCTACACTTTGTATTTTGTATTTAAATAAAATATGTTAAAATGAACCTTACTTTTGTTAATCCCTGGAAAATAAAATTTGTGGGCCAATTTATGCATATACAGGCATGTTAACTTTGAATAAGCCCTTATAACTGAACTATAGACACATAAACTCCCATTTCAATATATTTCTTAGTAGTCACAAATGACCTAAATACACTAACATATATTTATATCACCTGTACTCAGTGTCAATTAACTAAAATTAAGACTGCAACATCCCTTTGGCACATATTGATTAAGTTGTAAAACTATAGGAGCTCTTTGAGAGCGTGTTGGAGCCATTTAATGGTGTGATATGCCAGATGTACACCCTGGGCTGATGCTGTTGAGATCATGGGTTTATTCATTCCAGTCTATATTGACATCCTATAACTTAGAGGTATAGTATGTTATTCTGGTATGGAGTTTGCACATTTGAAGGTGGTGGGGCACTTTGAGTGGCCCTAAACATGGTTAAAAAAGTTCACAGCACCAGGTTTAGATATTTTGTGGACTATGAATTTGTGGTGGGACTTTTAATTATATAGTTATTCAGGCACTTGAGCACTTTATTCATATGGTTTTGTAATAAAAAAACAATATTGTAATTAAAAGTCTGAGAACTCAGAAAGACCACCCCTATGGGTAATATAACAAAATAAATAAACATTGACATAGATTGTAGTGGGGGGGGGTAGTGATGCAGAGCCCTGACCCAGAATCTCTCCCCTCGCTGGCGCCGGTGGGCCACCCAGATGGTTACACGAGAACCCCCAATTAAAAAAATAAGAACTTTTGGCTCGACATGTTTCGCGACTCCTAGGTCGCTTCCACAGAGCAGCGTCACCACCTCTAGCGGGTGTCACTTTTACATAACAGTGAGACCCTCGAGGTTCGGCGCTGCTGTGCAGGGACAGGGTTATGGGGACACAAATGGTAACTAATGATGCAAAGAAGAGATGGAAGGGAGCAAGGCAGAAAAATAATAATGGACAAATAATTAATTAGTTAGAACATCGTGTATTATATGTTCACTGAAAAATAGCCTCTCTATATGTACTCCACAATACTTACTGGAGTAGGTATTTGTAAGAGGTATAGTAGATTGCTGAATGCTTCACTCTGCTGGAGACCCAAAACTTGATACCCAAACGGAAAAGTTCGTACTGAGGGGATATATGGATATAGAGGTGCTTATAGATTATCTGCTATGCATGTAAGGTTAGTATTGTCATATTGCCTAATGCCAAAATTAGAAACAAGAGGCCTAATAGTAAGACCATTTGGGAGAGAAATATCTCCCAGAGGCCACATTTAGATATAAGTAAACTTAAAATATGATGGGCAGAAGTATTAAAAATTTAAATATAGCAGTATTGTTTAAAAATACAAGCTAGACATTTTTTTACCCCCTTAGAATACAGAACCCCATAACGCCTAAAAGGGCATAAAGAGAGTGAAGAGCCTTTACCTTGCAGAGAGGGTGAACTAGGATGGTATATCTCCAGAGGAACAGTAGTGCGGCTGTCTGGCAGGTGTGTGGCCGCCGCTTTCACAGGGCGTCTGTGAAGAGTGGAAGCCACGGCGCCGCTTCTTGTGTCCCGATCGGATGACGTCAGAGCACGTCCGACGTCAATCCGAACCAGCCGGGACGCCAACGACGATAGCGTGGGTGCGCGCGCAGCACAGGCTGCGTGGCGTTCCACACAGTGTAGATGGCGTGACGGAGGACGTTGCTAGGCAACGTCGTCCTAGCCGCACAGCATCGCCGGCCTGCACCCATGGTACTGGCAATGGTGGAACCATGGCAGCACGGAATAGCGGTGGCCTTCGTCTTGGTGCGGCTGCATAATACTCTGCCGCAACTGGTGGCCATAGGGTGTCTGTATGTCGAAGCACTATTTCCTCATAGCGAGGACCCAGTGCTTCCGCCAATACGTCCGCGCTACAACAAACCCGGAAATCGTTAATTAGAACGGCACCGTCCCTGATACAACTTACGGCCAGTTCTTTACCATCCAATAATACCAAACTGGATCTCTCCAGGGGTATGGTACGTATGTGGTCATTGAGCGCCTACAGCCCAACACATACAGGGTTGGCACCAACGTTCAACTCTACCTAACGTAAAGAAATATACCGCCCACATGCCACAATGTGACAACCCCAGTTCGATGCTAATATCTTATGAATTGCAGGGTGCGGATCGTTTTAAATGTGGGGAAAACTATAACGTCCCCCAAGAAGAGATTGTGGTGGGACTTTTAATTATATAGTTATTCAGGCACTTGAGCACTTTATTCATTTTTATATGGTGTATGAAATGTATTATTTATTTTCACATATAGTTTAGAATTTTAGGTATTTAGGTTGATTTTAATGTATTTATTATGTTATAATAAGATCTAAATACAGATTTTGTGCAACCAGTTCTTTTACAAACCCAGATATTATCTTCTAAACATGGTGGTGGCATTATAACTGTTCTGCACATAGCATGTGCAGAGAGCAGAGCTGTGGGTGGGACCTAGCAGGTTCTCAGACTGCCGACAAAAAACAACAGGAGGGAAAATATTGCAGTCAATTTCAGGAATCCCCTGAATAGAGGCATGATGCAGGAATTATTCTATGCTGGATTAATGCACAGATCTGGAAGAAATATACAAACAAGGCCATAAATCGAGTAGTAATACACATGCCTCTTCTAATTAGTCAATATTTTTTTAGCCCAGATTTCTGCTTGAATTATTACTGTGTGTTTACTGTATGCTTATATTGCTATTGAGTTATTTTTTGTTTTAACTTTAGTTTTGTAAAGTGTGTATGTGCATATGCATGTATGTATAGGTATATACTGTATGTATGTATGTATATACTGTATATGAGTAAGTGTGTCTGTATTTATGTATGTATGATTGTACTGCAAGGTTATTAGTAATTAGTACAATATATTAGAATTATTAATTATTGTATAACTTTATACTGATGGGAAGCTAGATAATTTATTATTAATAATTATGGAGAAGGGGTGTGAATAAATAAGTTGGTACTTCTTTCCACTCCTTTTCACATATGTAAAGCAAATCATTTTGTTTTGTTTACAGTTTTAGGTGTGTTTGTTTTTGTTTGTGTTTGACTATTACTGTATGGTTACTTTGCTATTTCCTCTTTATGTTTATATATTTTTTTACATGTTTGAAATAGATGACTACTACTACTACTACTATTATTACTACTACTTTAAGAAATGGAACAACCTAAAGTTTTTTTATTTTTTAAGGTTTCATTGTGACAAAAAAATATGATTTAAGAACAAATGCTCCTTTTAAGGTTCCCCTGCATATTCAATTCCTATGGTGAAAAGTGCATTGTGAAAAGATCATGGGGGTAAATAGCGTTTCTTACATATTGACATTTTTTGGGACGAGAGAGATATTGTAAGATATTGTAATGATTGGACATGTAAGAAGCAGATATTAGAAAAATATTTGACAAGCAAAACACATAGAAAAGTGCAAACATGCAACTTGCAAGCCTATCTCTGTTGCAAATGATGCTTGCCTTTCTACCCTACTGGAGTGCTTTATTATTATTTTACAGTGCTTTGCAAAAGTATTCCCTCCCTTTGCATTTTTCGTGTTTTGTTGTCTCACAACCTGGAATTAACATGGATTGTTTGAGGATTTGCATAATTTAATTTACAGAACATGCCCACAACTTTGAAGATGTTTTTTTTTTTAATTGTGAAGCAAACAACAAATAGGACAAAATAACAGAAAAAGTCAATGTGCATAACTATTCACCCCCTAAACTCAATACTTTGTAGAGCCACCTTTTGCGGCTATCACAGCTCCAATCATTTTGGATAAGTCTCTATGAGCTTGCCACATCTTACCACTGGGATTTTTGCCCATTCCTCCTTGCAAAACTGCTCCAGCTCCTTCAAGTTGGATGGTTTGCACTTGTGAACAGCAATCTTTAAGTCTGACCACAGATTTTCTATTGGATTGAGGTCTGGGCTTTGACTAGGCCATTCCAACACATTGACATGTTTCCACTTAAACCACCCAAGTGTTGAATTAGCAGTGTGTTTGGGGTCATTGTCCTGCTGGAAGGTAAACCTCCGTCCTAGCCACAATTCACACACAGATTGGTACAGGTTTTGCTCAAGAATATCCATGTATTTAGCACCATCCATTTTACCCTCAACTCTGACCAGTTTCCCAGTCCCGACTGCTGAAAAACATGGTGTACTTTGGGTGATGTGTTGGGTTTGTGCCAGACATAGCATTTTCTTTGATGGCCAAAAAGTTCAATTTTAGTCTCATCAGACCAGAGCACCTTCCTCCATATATTTTGGGAGTCTTCCGCATGCCTTTTCGCAAACTCAAAATGTGCCATTTTGTTTTTTTGCTGATAGTAATGGCTTTCTTCTGGCCATTCTGCCATAAAGCCCAACTCTATGGAGCGTATGACTTATTGTCATCTTATGTACAGATGTTCTAGTCTCTGCTGTGGAACTCTGCAGCTCCTCCAGGGTTACCTTAGGTCTTTATGCTGCCTCTCTGATTAATGCCCTCTTTGCCCGGTCCGTGAGTTTTTGTGTGCAAACTCTTGGCAGGTTTGCTGTTATGTCATGTTCTTTCCATTTGATTATGATAGATTTGATGATGCTCCTAGGGATTTTATAACCTAACCCTGACTTGTACTTCACAACAACATTGCCCCTTACTTGTTTGGAGAGTTCCTTGGTCTTCATGGCAGTGTTTGGTTAGTGGTGCCTTTTGCTTAGGCGTTTCAGCCCCTGGGGCCTTTCAAAAAGGTGTGTATATGTAATGACAGATCATGTGACACTTAGATTGCACACAGGTGTACATCATTTCACTAATTATGTGACTTCTGAAGGTAATTGGTTGCACCAGAGCTTTTTATGGACTTCATAACAAAGGGGGTGAATACATATGCACATGCCAATTATAATTTTTGTTATTTCTCAAAAATAGTTTTATGTATATATTTTTCTAATTTTAATTTCACCAACTTAGACTATTGTGTTCTGATCCATCACATATAATTCAGATTAAAAAAAACATTGAACTAAAGGCTGTAATTTAATCAAATAGGTAAAATGCCGAGTGGGGGGGGGGGTGAATAAATTTGGAAGGCACTGTAACTGCTTCCCGCCCACCTGGCCTATTGCAATATGACAGCCAAGTGGGAGCATGGTATAGACAGGTCCAATCACAGTCCATCTGTACCATGTGATTTGCTGTGACCAACCACAGCTAATTACAATAGTATACATTAAATTAATGGATTTCATTCAGAAAAAATGGTTGCTTATAACAGTGATTATCACTGTTATAAGCAATCATAGTGTGCAAAAAAGAATCTCCCCAGAGTAGTACCATGGTAACACTGTATTGCTCTGGTGCGAGTATGTAACCATCACACCAGTTATATGATGATGTTGTACTTCATGGGTGACAGCATGTAAAAAACAATTGTGAAAATAAGAATTTTCCAAAAAATTGTGACTAAAAATTACAACTTTAAAAAACTCACAATGTCTCTTACTACATACATTGGAATGTCTACTTTCCAAAAAGGGGTCACTTGGGGAGGGGGGGGGGGGTTATTTGTACTGTCCTGGCATTTCCAGGCCTCAAGAAATAAGATGCTGTCAGTACATCAGGATTGATCGACCTTCAGTTATACACACCATAGTTTGTGAACTCTCTGGCTGAAGCCTGTTCTGCAGTGAGGAGTCAATGCCAGAGCAGGAATTTAGCTTCTGCTTACAAGTGATAGTGATTTGTGCAGCACTCCAAGTGCCAAGTACTTGCAGCCTCTGAGGAAGTTGGTTTATACACGGAAACCTATCAGGCTGGCCACGTTCTCCTCTTCTTGGTCACATGATATTTTGGTGAACTTTCTGTTTACATGACCCTGTGATGCTTTGAATTTTATTACTGATCTGTGGAGATGGGTGCTTTATCTTGCTTTCCGGTATAGGAGCAGTGAGTGACTTTCAGTTTACTTTTCCTGGTTGGTGACTCCTTTTTCAGGGTTTAAATGCAAGCCATGGATATATGCATTCAGGATAAATCCACCTGAAGTGCTGAATAACTTGATATGCATTGACCCTGAACTGGAAGGATGTCTACTGTACAAATACCTGTTGTCACTGTGTGAACTTCTGGAGACTGATTACTTGATTCGCCATCTGGTGTAAGCATTGATGATTCACACCATGATCATATGATATTGAATGTTCATCATCTGGCAGAAACTGGTTCACATTTGGGCGAAATGCAACAGCATGGATGGACTCTGCTGTTTGGGTAAATCCACTAATCCCACTCTGTTATACAATATGTAATAATTGAAAATTGCTGAAAAAAAATATCATGTGGCATTGTGCTTTTTTTCAATTTCGCTGATTATACCTTTGATATTTTTTATTGGTAATGTCTAGACAATACATAATGTGATGATGATGGGAGTATAGCATCCTCTCCTTCCATCTTATTATGGCTAGTATCACTTTTCCTTACTGTGTGTATAGATCTTTTCATCAGTTGAACTTTCTAGTTTGATATTGTTTATTTGTTTTTCTCTGTTTTGTTTTCATCTTAATACTAAAATATATGTGCAAAGCCACATTAAGTAATGCACAATTCTCTTTGTGATTTCAAATGTAAAATAGAAATCTGTTTTTTAACTAACCTCACTCTCTTTCTCTTAAAATTATACTAAGATGAACACACTAAAGAAACAATTGAACTATCTGTTCTTGAAAGTTGCTTTTCAATATTTTTCAAACTTGTGAGACCATTTCTATAACCTGATTTCACAGCCCTCAATATATTTCCTGATTATGATTTTCCTTGCTATAACATGTCTTAGAGAAATGCAATGGCCACGCAACATGATTTATAGCTGTATACTTTACAGTGGATTACTCTAAAATTGACAGCAAAAAGGAAATATGTTTTTTTTTTTTTTATTTACTGACAATTTGAAAATTACTCTAGTTATGTTTATAGTGTTATAAATACAAGGTACATTTATACAGCATTTATTACCTATGCTTTCTTCTTGTAATCATTTTACAGAACATTTCAAGTTCATCAATTCACTGTCAAAAAATAGCTGGAAACTTATTTTTAGTGTGTGTTCTCCATACAGACAATGTGCATTCTATTTCACATGGCTTTACACATCAATGTAATTGTTTTCAGATCTTTAACAAATATACCCATAATAATAAATGGTTGCTGATGTTATACATGTGCAAAAAACTACCAGTAACAGTGTGTGCAGGATGTGCCAAATATACAATAATAATAAGAAATACCATATATACTCGAGTATAAGCTGACCCGAATATAAGCCGAGGCACCTAATTTTACCACAAAAAACTGGGAAAACTTATTGACTCGAGTATAAGCCTAGGGTGAGAAATGTGCAGCTACTGTAAGTGGAAAAGAGGGTCAACAATGCCCATTTGCAGCCTCACTGTGCCCATTTGCAGCCATAGGTTCCCTGAACTTCAAACTTGGTAGTTAAGGGTTCCTAGATGCCCCCTAGCTGCAGCCAAATTTGGGGTCTCTGGACCCAAAGGGTCCCGAAATGACATTGCTGCAGATGGACACAGTTGACCGATTTTGGGGCCCTGTATCTCTGGGCCACTTGGTGCTAGGAACTCCAAATTTGGATATGTTGGAATGTTGGTTCCACTGGGCTTGCACACCAAATTTTCCTAATAAAGTTATAACCTAACCCACAAGGTGTGTCTTCATTTCTATTTGTGGAGGTAAATAATCATTTACCTTACTGGAAGTTTTGTTATTTGAATTGTCACTGCCTCTTTTTTTTCAATAATTTTATTAGATTTTCACATATGTTACAAATAAATGGTAAAGAACATATTCCAAGTTGTTTAACTTCAAAATAAGTACAGGTGGTTCAGTTCAACATATTAATACTTAATACATTTTCAAGAGCAAATATCAGGAGTGTCTATAACCTATTGTGTCCGGTTAAGCTTCCGAGTTTAATGCTTCATAAGTAAGCTGCTGCTCTGGACCATTCAGACCAAGAGAGCCGTTCAGATCTGGCTCTAGTATACATGCCTTTGCTGGAGGCTAACATCAATTCGTAGCTATAATGTAAGTTAACCAGGTTTAGAGTGTTTTCTATGGTCGGAGCTTGGCTGTTTTTCCAGAGTCGGTCTTCTACTTAGCCTAGCCACTAGAAGGATGTGGGTGGTCACTTTTCTCAGAGGAAAGGGTATGTTTTCTATTGTTAGATTTAGTAATCCCAATGCTGGAGATGATAGGATGTTGTGCTGTGTGATGTCTGATACTATACGGAATATAGGTGACCAAAAGTCATGCATGGAAGGGCATGTCCACAATATATGGAGAAGGTCACCTTTTGACTTATTGCATCTCCAGCATGTGTCTGGAGTATAAATAAAAAATAAAGACCTCAAGTCATTTTTAGGGGTGTACCATCTTTGAGGAATCAATTAGCCCCAAATGCTATTGGCCCACCTAGATTCACCAAAGGTTTTTTTGATCAATTATCTGGGTACTATAAATGTGGGAGATGCAGGATATGCACCCTTAATAGTATGCCTGGGAAACGTACCACCTCGTTTGGATGTACCGTAACAGGTGCCAACCACACTATAAAGCCCTGCATTACCTGCTCCACAACAGGGGTGGTCTACATGCTGCAGTGCCCTTGCGGGCTGCAGTATGTGGGCAGCACCAAGCACCCATTACAGGTGCGCTTGAATGAGCATTTAACCAATATATTGTCTGGTTTCCCAAAACATTCGGTTTCCAAGCATTATTTGTTGCATCATAATAAAAGTCCGTCTAAAACACTGTTTTAGGGATAGATAAATATAAACCACATTTGCGTGGCAGCTCCCTTGTTAGGGAGATCTCAAAATCAGAGATGGCCTGGATACACCGTTTGAAATGCTATGCCCCCTATGGACTCAACATAGACACAGATGTGAACGCTTTCATAGATAATTCCTGAGTTCTGATTTTCATATTTATATTTTATTCACTTGTTTAGAGAATATATTCACTTTATATTATTATTTTCATCACTTTTTATTATTATATGTGATTATTATTTTCACATTAATATGATATTCACTTATTTATATTTTATATAGAATATATTCACTTCATATTTATTAGATATGATTATTTTATTATTTAAAAGTCATATTGAGCACATACATTTATTTAACTATTTTTGTATGGTCTTATTGGTAATATATGGCCGTAGATCATGTCAACCAACATTTGTTATAAATAAACACATTTAGGGATCTATTATGTAGTTAATATAATATTCACATTCACTTTATTACTCGAGGGGTTACATTTTCACTCTCCGGATCTTCATTACCCGTATAGAGAGTAGCAGATTGAAACAGCCTGGTTCTTGGCTGTTTTGTATCTTGGAAAGATTTTGCTGCGGGGTTCATTTTGTGTCAGTTTATACACAATCCTTTATTTTTAAATCCATTTTTATGCTTACAATTATTTGTAGGCTTTATACTTTCTGCTTTGCAGTTTTTTAACTAAGGGCTCCGTTTTATTTAATGTGAAACTGGATAGCCTAGCTATAGTTGTGTCTAGTCCCATAGCCGACAAGTGCGGAGTTGCCCATAACCAAGATGGCGCTACTGGCCTCACTTCCGCATTTTAAAGCGAGGCTTGGGCTTTGCCTGGTCCCCATTGATAACAACATTTATGTTGAAACTAGACTGGGAGGGCATGCAGAGACGCCACCACACTACAGTCCACTACAGTACAGTACAGTCCAACGGAGCTTCTCTATGTCAGTGCAAGTTTTTTACCTATTTTAAATAAATCCATACGGAATTATGCTATGGGAGTTTTCTCTTTCTTGTCTTAATGGGATCCCAATCAGTGAACGGAAGTAGGAATTATCCCCCTACCCCAATCAGGGGTGACTGTGGACCAGGAGAGGAACCAGCTGGGGATACCCTTACTAGTTTATCGTCTGGCTATCATCTATTTCGATATGGGAAAGTGACATCTCTTCAATATCCTAGTCGATCGAGAGTGAGGATCGGGAGAGACAAAGTATTAGGGATACCCACATCGTGCCTGGTGATTGGTCCAATACAAAGCTGTTTATTAGGGATGAGCCGAACACCCCCGGGTTCGGTTCGCACCAGAACCTGCGAACGGACCGAACGTTTGCGCGAATATTCGAACCCTATTCTTTACAATGGACGCGAACGTTCAAAATCAAAACTGCTAATTATAACGCCCAATATGCATGTTAATGTCATAAAACAGGTTTGGGGACCCGGGTCCTGCCCCAGGGGACATGTATCAATGCAAAAAAAAGTTTTAAAAAATTAAGTTTTTTCGGGAGCAGTCATTTTAATGATGCATAAAGTGAAAAAAAAAGTGAAATATCCCTTTAAATATGGTGCCTGGGGGGTGTCTAAAGTATGCCTGTGAAGTGGCATGTGTTTCCCGTGTTTAGAACTGTCCCTGCAAAAAATGAAGTTTGTAAAGGAAAAAAATAAGCCATTTAAAACTGCTTTTGGCTTTAATGTCATGTCTTGTCCTGGCAATATGGCTGAAAATCTTTGAGAAAAATGGCATGGCTACCCCATCACCCCCCTCCACCCCAGCCCCTTTGGGTCTTGTATGGATATTAAGGGGAACCCCGCACCCAAAATAAAACCCTATACCTACAACCCTATATACTCTGAACAGCAGTATACAGGCGGTGCAAACAAGACAGGAACTGTAGGTTTGTTCTTAAGTAGAATCTGAACAGGTACATTTTTAAGCGTAGCTCTATCCAAAAAAAAAATCTATTTTTAAGCTTTTTGGAGAACATAGGGAGGGGTTATCACCCCTGTAACATTTGTTTTGCTGTCTGTGCACCTGTTCAGAATATTTCACCTCACTTTCCGTCCCAATGACAAATGTTTTTGGAAAAGTGGGGTTTTTATTGAAACAAGGATTGGTGATAAAGCATCAGTAGAGAGGAGATACCTTTTTCTCAAATTAAATCTAACAGGATAGAATTTCCCTTCCTAGGGGTAGATTTCCTCTCACTTCCTGTTTTCTCCTTCAGTTTGCAAGTAGGAGTCGTTTGTAAGTTGGATGTTTGAAAGTAGGGGCCTGCCGTATATACTCTTGGTGGGCACATGAATGGGCCCTGCTGAGAATTATTAGATCAAGATTTGTAATTACACGCCCCTGTTAAACAGCGGCGGAAAAATTGGGCCTTTGGTGGTGGTGGTGGACGGTGTTGCCACAAGACTGTAAGTCCTCACAGTTACTCTTGGTGGGCGCAGGAATGGGCCCTGCTGTGAACTATTAGATCAAGATTTGTAATTACACGCCCCTGTTAAACAGCGGCGGAAAAATTGGGCCTTTGGTGGTGGTGGTGGTGGTGGTGGTGGTGGACGGTGTTACCACAAGACTGTAAGCCCTCACAGTTACTCTTGGTGGGCGCAGGAATGGGCTCTGCTGTGAACTATTAGATCAAGATTTGTAATTACACGCCCTGTTGAACAGGGGCTGAAAAATTGTGCCTTAGGCACTGGTGCTGGTGCCACAACACTGCAACCCCTCACAGATACTGTACTTGGAGCACAGCAGTCAGACCTGTTGCAAAGCATTGCTTAAAAAAATTGTAATTACACGCCCCTGTTAAACAGGGGCTGAAAAATTGGGCCTTAGGCACTGGTGCCACAACACTGCAACCCCTTACAGATACTGTACTCTGAGCACAGCACTGAGACCTGTTGCAAAGCATTGCCTAAAAATTGTAATTACACACCCCTGTTAAACAGGGGCTGAAAATTGTGCCTTAGGCACTGGTGCCACAACACTGCAACCCCTCACCGATACTGTACTTGGAGCACAGCAGTCAGACCTGTTGCGAAGCATTGCTTAAAAAATTGTAATTACACGTCCCTGTTAAACAGGGGCTGAAAAATTGGGCCTTAGCCACTGGTGGTGGCACCCAGAAACAAAAATGTTCTTCCAAGATATCATCAGGATCATTGAGGAGGAAGAGGATAGTCAGTCAACATAACAGGACAGTCACTCAGCATCAGCATAGGCAGTCTTGAAGGGATGTGACATTATAAATTATTCAGTTATATCAGCTTCAGGTGCCTGGTAGCTGGTGGTGATCCAAGACTGATTCATCTTTATGAAGGTCAGTCGATCAACCAAGTCGGTGGACAGGCGCACCCTGTGATCGGTGACAAAGCCTCCAGCAGCACTGAATGTGCGTTCGGAAAGAACGCTGGATGCAGGACAGGCCAGTAGCTCAATTGCATACTGTGCAAGCTCTGGCCAGTGATCCATCCTCAAGACCCAGTAAGCCAGAGGATTTTCGGTGGGAAAAGTGTCCAAGTCTGACCTTGCCCCTAGGTATTCCTGCACCAGGTATTTCAGACGCTGGCGATGGTTGCTGGAACCGATCATACCTTGGGGCTGCGGACTAAAAAATTGTCTGAACGCATCGGTCAGATGTCCACCTTCCCCACCGCTCCTTCTGCTACTGACCGAACCCTCAGCAAATCATCGTCCAGGACCAGGAGTTTGTAACCTCCCAGTCTCTGGGAACACGTTGCACAGACCTTTCTGCAAGGCCTCCCTGAGATGTCTCATCCTCTGCTCCCTCTGCGACGGCAAGATAAGGTCCGCAACCTTACCCTTGTACCGTGGATCAAGGAGAGTGGCCAGCCAGTAATGGTCCCTCTCCTTGATCCGAAGAATACGAGGATCCTTTCGCAGGCTTTGCAGGATCAGGGAGGCCATGCAACGTAGGTTAGCTGAGACATTCGGTCCGGAGTCTTCTGGGTCACTAAGGACGACATGATGTCAGCCACCTCCTCCCAGCCACGTACAAGTCCACTGGTTTGTTGGGACTGTAAATCATTACTAAAAGTCTGCTGCTGCTGCTGATGCTGAGTGCCAGGCTCCACCTCCATGCTGACACAATCCTCCTCCTCCTCATCCTCATCCTATTCCTGTGTGATGGGTGGGAGAGAAAGAACACTGTCTGGATAAAGGGGGCCTTGAGAGGCAAGGAAGTCCTCCTCTTCCTGCCTCTGTTCTGCCTCAAGTGCCCTGTCCATTATCCCACGCAGCCTATGCTCCAACAGGTGGATAAGAGGTACAGTGTCACTGATGCATGCACTGTCACTGCTCACCATCCTTGTGGCCTCCTCAAATGGTGACAGGACAGTGCATGCATCCCTGATCATGCTCCACTGGCGTGGGGAAAAAAATCCAAGCTCCCCTGACCCTGTCCTGGTGCCGTAGTCGCACAGGTACTCATTGATGGCCCTCTGCTGCATGTGCAGTCGTTGCAGCATGGCCAACGTTGAGTTCCACCTGGTGGGCATGTCACATATAAGGCGGTTCATGGGCAGGTTCAACTCATTTTGCAGCTCAGCCAGCCGAGCACTGGCATTATATGATCGGCAGAAATGCACACAGACTTTCCTGGCCTGCCTCAGGACATCCTGTAAGCCTGGGTACCTGCCCAAGAACCGCTGCACCACCAGGTTAAGGACGTGAGCCATACAGGGCACATGGGTCAGCTGCCCCTGTCGCAGGGCAGAGAGGAGGTTGGTGCCATTGTCACAAACCACCATTCCTGACTTAAGCTGGCGTGGCGTCAACCACCTCTCAGCCTGCCCCTGCAGAGCTGACAGAACCTCTGCCCCAGTGTGGCTCCTGTCCCCCAAACACACCAGCGCAAGCACGGCATGGCATCTTTTTTCCTGCGTACTTGCGTAGCCCCTTGGACGCCTACGGAGCACCGCTGGTTCCGAGGATAGAGCACTCGAAGAGGCCATGGAGGAAGAGGAGGGGGTGGAGGAGAGAGGTGTGTCACAACCAGTAGTAGCATTTTGGAGGCGTGGTGGCGGAACAACCTCCAACACTACTGCACCTTGTCCTGCATCCTTCCCAGCTGCCAAAAGAGTGACCCAATGGGCCGTGAAAGACAGGTAACGTCCCTGACCATGCCTGCTGGACCATGAGTCAGCAGTAATATGCACCTTACCGCTGACTGCCCTGTCCAATGAGGCATGGACATTGCCTTCCACATGCCGGTAGAGAGCCGGAATCGCCTCCGTGAGAAAAACCTGCCACTGAGGAACCGCACATTGAACAAACTCACGGAAGGGGGCCGAATTTACCAACTGAAAAGGCAGCAGTTGAAGTGCTAGCAATTTAGCCAAGCTAGCATTCAACCGCTGTGCATGTGGATGGCTGGGAGTAAACTTCTTTTGACGGTCAGGCAGCTGGGGCAGGGAAATTTGCCTGGTAGAATCGGACGTCGGTGTACTGCTAATAGAGTGCCCGCAAGTACTTGGCTGTGACACACCTAATTCTACACCTTCATTCCTCTCAGTGCAGCTTTCAGAGAGGACTGAAGGTATAGTGGGGTTGGAGATCCCAGCTGATGAGGAGCAAGGAGATGTCTGCTTTGTTCTTTGGTGTGGGTCTTTAATGTGCGCTTGCCAACGAGCTGCATGGCAGGTCGACATATGTCTGGTCATGCTTGTGGTGCCCAAGCGGCTGATGTTTTGGCCACGCGAGAAACGCTTGAGACATATGTTGCAAATAGCAGTGGTGCGATCTGATGCACTCGTCTCAAAAAAGGCCCACACCAAATAACTTTTGTGATAACGTGCAGAGGCAGCACCCTGCACAGGTAGAGCTCTGCGGTGTGATTCAGTTGGTGTGCTGGCCTCAAGCTGGCACCCGGAGGGCATCCTGCCTCGTTAGACATGTGCCGCCTCCTCCTCCTCCTCTCTCCCTTCAGGCACCCACGTGGAGTCAGTGACCTCATCATCCCCTCCCTCTTCACCACTGGAGCAAACCTGGCAGTAAGCTGCAGCTGGTGAAACATGACTGCCAGATTGCTGTCCTTGAGCATCCCCTCTCTCTGCGCTCACACTACTGCCTTCCTCTAGCTGGGTATCATCATCCGAGCCTTCAAAACGCTGGGCATCCTCCTGGAGCATGTACCCAACACTGTGCTCAAACAGTTCGGGGGACTCCTCAGGAGGACATGGTGGGTCTAGGGAAGGGGTGCCTGATGATGCCATTGAGTACGCATTGGCAGCTGCTTTGCCAGTACCCTGAGCCTGGGTGAGAGAGGATGAGGAGGATGAGGAGGGCTTGGTCATCCACTCTACCAAGCCTTCGGCATGATGCAGCTCAACATGTCCAGCTGCCGAAAGCAAGGACAAGCGTGTCCCATGGCCACGTGCTGATGACGATGCACCACATCCACGACCAGCACTGTTGTCTCTAGACACAGAGCCTGCTTGCCCTGTGTTCTTGCCTCGGGACTGTCTGCCTCTCCTTGTCGGTCTTCCAGGCATTGTAGATGGTAGTGTATATTGTGCTGGAGTCACACAGCACACACACTAACTCCTGCAGATGGCTGCCTTAGATGAAAATAACAGGGTCTTACGGCAGATAGAGGCTGAGGTGGTGGCTGCCTTAGATGACAACAACAGGGCCTTATGACAGATAGAGAGGCTGAGGTGGTTTATTGTGTGCTGTACTAACACAGCACACACACCCACGCTAGCTCCTGTAAATGCCTGGCTGCCTTAGATGACAACAACAGGGGCTTACGGCAGATAGAGGCTGAGGTGGTGGCTGCCTTAGATGACAACAACAGGGCCTTATGACAGATAGAGAGGCTGAGGTGGTTTATTGTGTGCTGTACTAACACAGCACACACACACACGCTAGCTCCTGTAAATGCCTGGCTGCCTTAGATGACAACAACAGGGCCTTACGGCAGATAGAGGCTGAGGTGGTGGCTGCCTTAGATGACAACAACAGGGCCTTATGACAGATAGAGAGGCTGAGGTGGTTTATTGTGTGCTGTACTAATACAGCACACACACACACACACACGCTAGCTCCTGTAAATGCCTGGCTGCCTTAGATGACAACAACAGAACCTTATGGCAGATAGAGGCTGAGGTGGTGGCTGCCTTAGATGACAACAACAGGGCCTTATGACAGATAGAGAGGCTGAGGTGGTTTATTGTGTGCTGTACTAACACAGCACACACACACACGCTAGCTCCTGTAAATTCCTGGCTGGCTGCCTTATATCACAACAGGCCAGAAGGATAAAGGTGATACTGCAATGCTGTACTAACAGCACGCACACACTAGACTAATCCCCAGAATCACAGCAGATAAAGTTAGATTCAGCAGCAGATAATGTCACCACTCAGCACAGCAGAATGTATAACACAGCACAGCACTGCAGATACTGTCAGCAGCAGTGCAATCAGCAGAATGAATATAAATTCAAATGATCACTCAGTATGAATCAGCATCAGCAATGTAGAACAGTCTGCCTGTATCACAGTCACCGGAACACAGTACACTAGGCCGCCATAGCGGCAGCCTTTTATAGAGTGGGGCGTGTACTAAAGCCCCTGAGCTTTAATTGGCTACAGGCATCCTGCCTGTAGCCAATTATGGCTCTCCTCGCTGCCGGCGCTGTGATTGGCCAAGCATGCGGGGTCACAGTGCATGCTTGGCTAATCATCAGCCAGCAATGCACTGCGACTGGCACAGTGCATTGCGGGCAGCTCGCATCACACGAATGTGATGCGAACGGCCCAAATAGTTCTGATTTCGCCGAGCGGGCGAAAGCCCGGTGTTCGATTCGAATGTGGGTTCGAATCGAACACCGGGCCCATCCCTACTGTTTATGCTTTTCCTTCTGGTAAGCACATAGCGATTCAGGGTGACGGCATTTCATAAACACCTGTATTTACAAGTCACTGTGGTGCCTCTTTTTGAAAATAATGTCTGGATGTGCATAATGCGATTTTAATTTATCCTTTGCCAGAGGACTTTCGAACTTGGGTCAGGCTCCATTGAGCCATTTTTTTATCATAAGAACTATTATATCAGACCAATTAGGGTCTTATTTATGATCCTGTGTCATATCTGGATTTATATTTTGTCTGTGTATTCCATTTAGCTTGATAGCGATTTATGGTTTCAAATTGTTTTTGGCGCTGCTCCTTTGTATATTATGTGTCTGGAGTAGTCTCGCTAAAGGACACTATTCTTGTGGGTGTTAGGTACCAGCGTAGGGATATTTTTTTGGGTGAGTTACCAAAATGTGGAGTGTCTCTTTCCTGGAGCTGCCGAACCTTTTCTACTGGATACATTAAGCTTTTACCTTATTATATTGTAAGCCTCCCATTCGTCAGGTGGTCGGGATGAAGCACCGTTTGCTGTACAGTGGATGAATTATACGAGCACTGGGGTGTCAATTTTTTGATCGGTATTTTATACCCATGCCTGATTACTTTTCTGGATAACTTTACCTTTTATGTCTGTTCTTTGAGACCAGTTTTTTATATCCAATTAATCTAATGGTTTGCAATTTATATGTTTTATATGTTTATCTATTTACTTTTTTCTTTATTGGCGCAGCTTTATCCTACTGCATATCTGTTTTAGTGTGAAGTATCCCACTTTCTAGCAGCAGCCTTTATTTTTATAATTTATATTTTTTAATTTTATTTTTACATTTTTCCAAATTTTTTTTTCCATTTTTTTCATTTTTTTCATTTTTCATTCATTTTTTTCTCCCTCACATCTCCTCTTCTCTTTTTTGGGTGAGTTACCAAAATGTGGAGACTTGGGTGGACTTGTAGATAGAACGAAGTTCTGTTTGTCATTGTGCATCCAAGAAAGTTTGTGCGAGATCTGTTTCCCAGTGTAGGTGTGAGTTTGATTTAGTGAATATCTTTTTTGGTAGAAGGTGTCATAGAAAAGGGAGATACCTTTCACTTTCTCATCAGGCTTGGTTGGGTATGACCATATCTTGGGTGGTAATGTTTACATTGGGGTAGGTATGTGGGAGATACAGTGTCTCACTCTCAGGTAGTTGAAGTGTTCGTTGGTAGAAAGATTAAATGCTTTTTGTAGTTGAGGGAATGTCAATAGATTGGGTATTTGAAATAGGTGTTGAATCTGTGTGATGCCTTTTGTTGCCGAGTGAACCAGAGATAGGTCTGGTGAAAATTGATGAAGTATGTCTATTGAGAGAGGTGGAGAAAATGTTTTAGGTTGTCCAGTTTACTTAATTTCTTCCAAGCCAGAGCTGAGGCTTTTATGCCGCGTACAAACGATCGCACATTCCAACAACAAAATCCATGGGATTTTTTTCCGACAGATGTTGGCTCAAACTTGTCTTGCATACCCACAGTCACACAATGTTTTTTGGAAATTCTGAATGTCAAGAATGCGGTGACGTACAACACGTACAACGGCACTAGAAAGAGGAAGTTCAATACTAAGTGTGCCACCCTTTGGGCTCCTTCTGCTAATCTCGTGTTCGTAGAAGTTTGGTAAAAGACAATTTGCACTTTTCAGCCTCATGCTTTTCCAATCGTTACTGCTCTTCAGTTTGTGCTTGTGGGTTTGCATTTATATTACGTATTTGATTTGCAGTGCGTTCTTGTCCGCTTTTCTGATTTTCAGCTTAGGCCTTTCTGTTTTTCAGTGCTTTCTGTTAGTTCGTTCTGACCAGCATACCGTTTTGAAGACATGAGGAGCCTCACCCCGGACCAGAGGGTTTACAACTACCTTCTGGCCAGAGCCAGAAGAGTGGTGGAGAATGCTTTCGAGATAATGGCCAGCCGGTTCTGCCTATTTCTTACACCAATCAACATGGCAGAATATAAACTTAACCATATAATCCTTGCATGCTGCATTCTGCACAACTTTTTAAGGAGAAATCCAATGAACTATGTTGCCTCAGTTGGGCCTGAGGCCGGACTTCAAGAAGAAACCCTGACGGCGCTTGAAGCTGGCCGTCCTGGCTTGCCCCCCCAAAGTGCCCGCAAAGTAAGACAAAAATATCTGGAGTACTTTGTGGGTAGAGGGCCATTGATATGCCAGAATCTGTTTAAGAAACATTTTTTCAATTTTTTTTTTTACTTAAACTGAAAAAAAGATTTCCTGCATGGGTTTCTTTTAGCTGTCTCCTAGGTTATCCAATGCTTTTCTTAGTGGCTATTTTCATCAATAGTGCAAATGTAATTTATTTGACACATGAGGTGAGGTGAGGTGACAATCTCTTCTTCATCGAACATCGAACACCTTGTTTTTGTTGTTAGGGTATGTAATGCATTACTGATAAAAATATTCATAATTTTCAGCACCATGAATGAATTTTGGTGAGTCACGAAAATGGCATGATTGTGTCAAATTATAAAGCACTGTGGGAGTTATTTACTAAAGGAAAATCCACTTTGCACTCCAAGTGCACTGCAAAACTGCACTTGAAACTGCACTGAAAGTGCACTTATAGTGCAACGTGGATTTGCCTTTAGTAAATAACCCCCATTTCAGTGTAAACACCAACTTAGTCCACAAAATGATATTGAGCATTGAAAGAAGAAGCTACACATTGTTGAGTAGAAAACCTTTTACTCTGTGCACATTCACATGTGCGTTAGAAAAGGGTTTTGGAAACCACCAACATATTTTAGTAAGAACATTTATTTTTTGGACAGTACAAATAGCCTTTTTTGTGTTCAAACAGGCATGTTTGAAACCATAAAACAATACACAACTCAGGAACTTCCAAAGTTCAACTTTGACAAAGTGAAGGCAATATCAGACATTAGTATGTCCAATCTGTGTTGATATTGCCTTCATCAGATAGGGCGATGTCACCCCTGTGAAAGCCAAATTTTGAAGATGCACACAAATTGACAGTCACAATGGGGATTTCCCTCCTGATCCCATGCCTAATGTCAACATGTGCTAGCTCCCATCATGGGGGATCAATGGACGTGTTTCAAGGGTACAACCCCCTCCTCTCAGCTACCATAGTTGCAAAGAAGGGGTTGCACCCCCAAAACACGTACCTTGATATCCTGTGATGGCAGATAGCACATGTTGACACACTGGGGCTGATTTCCGAATGGTTTGCGCCATGAGTTGCTGCGCACATTGATGCCCAACGTCCGTTTTCGTATTTACAAAACATTTGCGCCTGTAACACAGCGCAATTCCCCATTTACTATAATATTCTCGGCGCACGCGAGGAGGCAATCAGCGCGCCACTAGACTAGAGATGGTGCACACATTCTTCAACTCAAAATTTTAAGAAGCTGGAAGTGCCAATATTATGGGGGGGGGATGTGGGTGATGTGAGGAAGTATAGTAATAACTGCCCATGTAACAAATATGCCCAAAATAGAATGATAAAGTAACTTTTTCAGAACAAGCCTTCTGCGCCTGCAAGTACACTGAGAACTGCGTGAGGTCAATTTATGCACTGCGCATGCGCAATCGACATTTGCGCACGTTTAAATGCTTCGGTTCACTGCGCCGGCAAAATCTTAGTAAATGTCAAGCAACGTAAATGCATTTGCATTGGTTGAACGGGCTCACCTCTCAACTTTTTTTTGACGCTGGTTCACTTTTATGTTTTTTTTAAGGATATTTGCACACAGATCATGTTAGCATTAGGTATGAGCCGGCAATACACATAAAAGTTCATTGTTAAAAACAGCATTAAGAAAAAAAACTAAATTAAGAAAAAAAAATGCATGGGGGTCCCCTGAAATTCCATACCAGGCCCTTCAGGTCTGCTATGGATTTTAAGGGGAACCCCGCGCCAAAATTAAAAAAAATGGCGTGGGGGTCCCCCTCAAAATCCATTCCAGACCCTTATCTGAGCACGCAACCTGGCAGGCCGCAGGAAAAGAGGGGGGACAACAGAGTGCTCCCCTCCTGAACCGTACCAGGCCACAGGCCCTCAACATTGGGAGGGTGCTTTGGGGGGTAGCCCCCAAAGCACCTTGTCCCCATGTTGATGGGGACAAGGGCCTCATCCCCACAACCCTTGCCCGGTGGTTGTGGGGTTCTGCAAGTGGGGGGATTATCGGAATCTGGAAGCCCCCTTTAACAAGGGGACCCCCAGATCCCGGGCCCCCCTATGGGAAATAGTAAGGGGTACCCCTACCATTTCGCAAAAAAAAAGTGTCAAAAATTTTAAAAATGACAAGAGCCAGTTTTTGACAATTCCTTTATTTAAAGTCTTCTTATTTCCATCTTCTTCGGATCTTCTTCCTTCTTCCTTCCTCCTTCGGTTTCTTCCTCCATCTTCTTTTTCCTCTGCTTCTTCCTCAGATCCTCTGCTTCTTGCTCCGGTGTTCTCTTCCAGCATCTTCCTCCACGGCATCTTCTTCCCTGCTTTGTTCTTGGGCCGCTCCGCATCAATGGGAGGCTCCCGCTGTGTGACGGTTCTCTTCTTCTGACAGTTCTTATATAACGAGACTGTGTATATGTGTGTGTGTATATATATATATATATATATATATATATATATATATATATATATATATATATATTAACCACTTGCCGCCCGCCCATTGTGAATAGACGTTGGCAAAGTGGTTGTCAAATCCTGATCATATGACGTCCTCAGGATTTTGAGCCGCTGCGCGCCCCCGGGGGCAAACATTGCGGCGATTGTTGTTGCGGGGTGTCAGTCTGACACCCCGCAACTACGATCTTGGTAAAGAGTCTCCGACGGAGACTCTTTACCACGTGATCAGCCGTGTCCAATCACGGCTGATCACAGTGTAAATAGGAAGAGCCGGTAATCGGCTTTTCCTCACTCGCGTCCGTCAGACGCGAGTAGAGTAGAGCCGATCGGCTGCTCCTCTGACAGGGGGGGGGTCTGTGCTGATCGATTATCAGCCCCCCCGAGGATGCCCACCACCAGGGACGCCACCAGACCACCAGGGATGCCCAGCATAAGGTATGCCACCCTAGACCACCAGGGATGACACAGTGCCCACAATGGATGCCAATCAGTGCCCACAATGGATGCCAATCAGTGCCCACAATGGGCATCACTGATTGGCATGCATTATTGTTTGGCACTGATTGGCATCCATCAATACAAAACAATGCTGCCTATCAGTTCCTATCCGTGCCACCTATCAGTGCCTATCCGTGCCACATATCAGTGCCCATCCATGCCACCTATCAGTGCCCATCCATGCCCATCTGTGCCGCATATCCATGCCCACCCGTGCCACCTATCCATGCTCATCTGTGCCGCCCATCCATGCCCATCCGTGCCGCCTATCCATGCCAATCCGTGCCAGCTATCAGTGCCAATTTGTGCCACCTATCAGTGCCCATCAGTGCTGCCCATCAGTGCCGCCCATCAGTGCCGCCCATCAGTGCCGCCTATCAGTGCCAATCAATGCAATCTCAGTGCCACCTCATTGGTGCCCATCAGTGCCGCCCCATCAGTGCCCATCAGTGAAGGAGAAAACATACTTATTTACAAAGTTTTGAAACTGAAACAAAAAACTTTTTTTTTTTTCAACATTTTCGGTCTTTTTTTATTTGTTTAGCCAAAAATAAAAACCGCAGAGGTGATCAAATACCACCAAAAGAAAGCTCTATTTGTGGGAAAAAATTATAAAAATTCCATCTGGGTACAATGTTATATGACCGTGCAATTGTCATTTAAAATGTGACAGCGCTGAAAGCTGAAAATTGGTCTGGGCAGGGAGGTGTTTAAGTGCCCTGTATTGAAGTGGTTAATACACTGCCTGCACTGACTGATTATCGAGGAAACACTGAATATATAGCTTATGCTTAATGCAGAGTGTGTATGTATATATATATATATATATATATATATATATATATATATATATATATACTAGACTGACTGTATATACTGTATATATCAAATACACTGCCACTAACTGAATAACATGCCTGCTTAATCTAACTTAAGCTATCTCTCCGTCTACGCCAACAAAACCACAGACGGCCGCCGTGTAAGCAGCCTTAAATAGTGTGGGGCGTGAACTTAGTCCCCCTGATCCATGATTGGCCAAAGGCACCCTGCCTTTGGCCAATTATGGCTCTCTCACCAGAGCACGCTATGATTGGCCAAAACATGCAGGTCAGGTACATGCTTTGGACAATCATCATACAGCAATGCACTGCGATCTTGCAGTGCATTATAGGGCACAAATTTCCTGTGAATGACCCATAATGTTTGCTGTTATGTGAACAGGTGAACAGCCGATATTCGAGTCAAACTTATGATCAAATATCCTTTACAGATACACATATGATGTGATACTCCTGCCTCCACCAGATGTGTAACAAAAAATTGGAGATACAATCTCAGTTTCTGTTCAAAAATATTTTACTGCAGTTTTCATGCATATACAAGACTGCACAGTTTCGGACAGAAACTCTGTCCTTCATCAAGTTGCATGTTTTATATATAACATATATATATATATATATATATATATATATATATATATATATATATATATATATATATATATATATATATATATATATATATATAAAAGAAAAAATGTGCAGCGCAAAAAGTGAAATTAAGATAAAATAACATAACATAAAAGTTCATATCCAACAAATGATGCAAAGTGATGTGGATGAGAACACCCAGTGACTGTCAATCATCAATCGAATATTGCAGTGATAAATCCTCCACCATACGAATAAAATACTCTTACCAAATGTGATAAGTAAAAACGCATGGACCCAATGAGGGATAAAACGTGAGACACCGATCTGGCCAATCTGAGACTCAATCTGGAGCTGTATGCTGATCAGGAACGATCCAAGATGTCCTTAGGTTGAAGATGCAGCTTCAAACAGGATGTAGTCATACAAGTGTGATGCCCAGAAAAAAGAGAGGAATGCGATCTAAGTGCACACTGTCATCTTAATTTATTTAAAAAATTTAGCAAAATTAAACAGGAACATGCTCTCATAAGAGCAGCGCACTGAAAGTGTATACTAGAAATAGCCAGTCTCTGAAGCTCCAAGAGCGCAAAGAGATACACTGAAGCGCAATGGAAATAAACAAAAAAGATTTGCCAAAAACAGACAAAAAACTTTGTAGTTGCACACAGCACGGTGTGCAGCCACTGTCTGCAGTGATGAGAGGCGGGTGACGCGGTAACTCCTCCCCTGTACGTACGTTACGTCTCCAGGACTTCGTCAGCGGTGGGTGGAGCTTCAGAGACTGGCTATTTCTAGTATACACTTTCAGTGCGCTGCTCTTATGAGAGCATGTTCCTGTTTAATTTTGCTACATTTTTTAAATAAATGAAGATGACAGTGTGCACTTAGATCGCATTCCTCTCTTTTTTCTGGGCATCACACTTGTATGACTACATCCTGTTTGAAGCTGCATCTTCAACCTAAGGACATCTTGGATCGTTCCTGATCAGCATACAGCTCCAGATTGAGTCTCGGATTGGCCAGATCGGTGTCTCACGTTTTATCCCTCATTGGGTCCATGCGTTTTTACTTATCACATTTGGTAAGAGTATTTTTTTCGTATGGTGGAGGATTTATCACTGCAATATTCGATTGATGATTGACAGTCACTGGGTGTTCTCATCCACATCACTTTGCATCATTTGTTGGATATGAACTTTTATGTTATGTTATTTTATCTTAATTTCACTTTTTGCGCTGCACATTTTTTCTTTTATATTACACTGTGAGGGATTTTGTGGTTTACCTTTTTGTGTTCAGCTTGCATTTGTTAGTTTTAATTAATTTCAGGTTTGCGCTGATTGTTCCTTATATAATTTATATATATACATATATATATACAGTATGTGTTTATGTGTTATATATCACATTTGCAGTACACTAAAGCCCCATAAACACGGTCGGACAATCCGCGGACCAGGTCCGTCGGACCATGTCCGTCATACTTTGTCCGATGTTGGTTTTGCGTACACACGGACGGACAAAGTTGTCGGAAAATCCGATCATTCTGAACGTGGTGACGTTTGTTGCCTATGACGGGACTACGTAGAGGCTAGTAGCCAATAGCTTTGGTCTTGTAATGTGATCTGAGCATGCGTGGCACTTTGTCCGGTCGGACAACCGTACACACGATCGGATTTGGTGTGATCGGACCGTGTTGACGGCAAATCTTTCCAGCAGGAGATAAGACTTTGTCCGTCGGACAAACCGACGTACACTGTCCGATGGTGCATACACACGGTCTGATTTTTCAACAACATTGTCCGATCGGACAGAATCCATGAAAAAGTCCGACCGTGTGTATGGGGCTTTAGTTATTTAGTTTAAATTATATACCAGTTATTAACGTTTCAGTGGTACAAGTTGGAGACAGCATTCTAGTGATTCACATTCACATAGGGGGTTTGTACCAATATTTGTATATGTTTGTTTTTTAAGGGGGCAGCACTGCACTTTTTGGCTACTTAACATAGTTGTATCATGTGTTTCAACAGCTGCTTCAACCTCACACCTGCTTCTATCTCACAAAGAAATATGTAAAATATTACCCACATCTTTGTCCATGGGCACTTTATAAAACATTAGATTTCATACATACATGAAGTGAAACATGGCTGAAGGCCACGAAACACCCTAAGTAATCATAATACTCTTATCAGTTTCCACAGTATTAAACATACACAGAGACACTCTCTTATTACTTAGTTTAGATATGCTAATTATATAACTTATTTCTTCAAGATGTTTCTGAGATTCAGTATACTAATCTACAAAATATTCAAGTTTAAATAAAATATTCATAGAACCGTCTTATTGCATTTTAAATTCAATAAAAAATAGTACATGTAAGGGCATTATTAACAGAGTTAAAATGTAAAAGAAGGTCTCTGTGTAGCCAAACTGAAGATGTTGCTTCAGTCTATAAGAAGTTGTGGCTTTGTCTAAATGCAATCAGTCAACACTTTTACCAAGTTTAGTTACAATGGGATAACAGCTATATAGATATAAATTCCATCCTCTGACACAATAACATGTGAAGTGTTCTTTTTGCTATAATAAATATCCCCAAAAAATATATAAAAATTATTTTTTTTCCCAGTTTAAGCCGATACGTATTCTTCTACATATTTTTGGTTAAAAAAATCGCAATTAGCGATTATTGATTGGTTTGCGCAAAAGTTATAGTGTTTACAAAATTGGGGATAGTTTTATAGCATTTTTAGTAATATTTTTTTTTTACTAGTAATGGCGGCGATCAGCGATTTTTATTGTGACTGCGACATTATGGCGGAAACATCGGACATTTTTGACACATTTTTGGGACCATTGTCATTTATACTGAAATCTGTGCTTTTTAAATGCATTGATTCCTGTGTAAATGACACTGGCAGTGAAGGAGTTAACCACTAGGGGTGGGGAGGGGTTAAGTGTGTGTGTGTGTTTTTTTTTTACTGTAGGGGGCGTGGCTTTGGGTCTAAATTCACTGATCAGCTTTCCCGATGACAGGGAACAGCCGATCAGTGTCAGTTGCGCTAGGAAGCACGGGGAGAGGTTTGTTTACACAGACCCTTCTTCAGCTCTGTGACCCAATCGCGGGACACCAGCAGCGATTGGGTCCGCTGGTCCCGCGGCCTCGGTCACGGAGCTCAGGACCGGGTCGCGAGCATGCCTCTGGCGGCGCGCGCGCAACCCACGGCTGGGCTCTTAAAGGGCCACGTACAGGTACGTGGTTGTGCCCAGCTGTGCCATTCTGCCGATATGAGGCGGTCCTTAAGCGGTTAAAGCCCCCCCTTTTGTTTGTTCCCTTGAAATACTACTAGTATATAATTGTGACTTCCAGGTGCCTCCACCCACGTGCTCCTCCTGTAGGGGCTTTATGATTCTGTGACCACTTGTAAGCCTCTTGGATTTGGGGTCACCCCTAGGAGGGTAGGTGCGGACAACTCGGCAGTGGGGTCCGGGATCATCTCTGAGGAAATCTGCTAGCTTTTAAAGAAAGTCTCTGGTTTAAGCGAACTTGCTTGGTGGAAAGGGTAAATATTTGCTATGCTTAATGATGCATACTGTAATATACCTGTATTGGATATTAATAATATAGATTTGGCAAAATATTGAAATCTGTCCATTGGATGTATCAACAGAAATGTAAGATACCCTGAAGAAGACCATAACCCCCAAGGTCGAAATGCATTGGGGCATTTCCATACATTAAATGGTGTTTAATGCCGCGTACACACGATCGGAATTCTCGTCGGAAAAAACTCTGACGGTTTTTCCGACGGAATTCCGCTCAAGCTGTGTTGCCTACACACGATCACACCAAATTTCAACGGTCAATAACACCGCGGCATAAAACACGTTTGACAGCACTATAAAAGGGAAGTTTAATGCTTCCGAGCATGCGTTGAATTGTTTCCGAGCATGCGTCGGAATTTTGCGTGTCGGAATTGCATACACACGATCGGAAAATCCGATAGAACAGGTTCTCAATTCAAAGTCCGTCGGAAATTCCGACAGAAAAAGACCGTTGGGCATACACACGGTCGGAAAATCCGATGAACAGCTCCCATCGGACTGTTTCCATCGGAAATTCCGACCGTGTATACGCTGCATTAGTCTACTATTGTAGGGAATCACCTCATGATAACTTTATTACAGCCTAAGAAAAATATGTTATGATCAATGTTGTTCCCCAGCTCATTTTGTTTCGCTTTATGTACACCAGAGCTCATATTTTAATTATTGTATTTCAATGATGTTTAATCGCCTTTTTGATAATAAAATTAATAACTTTAATGAAGATTTTGTCTCTCAATTGCTGCTAAAAAAAACCCATGGAGAATCCTCCGAATTCTTTCTGCTTTAAAGCTAAAGTTTAGCTGAAAATATTTTTTTCTCTTATATCCGTAGTTACATCCTTTACCTGTAATGAAGTATGTCATACATTGTGCAGGCAGCTGGATCCCATATAACTCTTCTGTACAGGGATGTCTGCTCCTCTTCCTATCACTGATTGTCCAGTGCTGAGAGAGTTAATAGCTTTGGGTCTTCTGTAAGCGTGCTCTGAAAAAGGTTTGACAGGAACTTGCCCCCTTCTCTCCGCTCATTCAATGAGAAAAGATTGTGCATAGTTTAAAGTGCATGCAACAATATCTATAAATATGGTAGAGAGACCTATCATTCATCTGACTCCCCCATTCAGACATTGTTGATTGCATAAGGTGACAAACTGAATTATGTGTTAAGCCCAAATCAATGAGTTAATACACGTGCATGTGATGATGCATATAAAATTGCATACAGTGAAAACCATGAGTTCTCCCCTAATCAAAAAATGCATGATAGGCCGGTTATGTAGTGAGCCTTTAATAAAGATAAAACGACCCTCTGTGTCTGATTTAACATCATTAACAACTAATGGGCAATTTTTAGATATTAAAATTGACACCCCTTTCGTTTTGGTGGTATCAGACGTGGCATGATAGACAGTGGGGAAGTGTATATTGGTGAGTTTGGGTAAAATTAATGTTGAGACCACAAGCGTTGAGCGAGCGAAGAATAATTTGGGGGAGATTAGTATCTGAAGGTATTGTGTTGAAGGTCGGGGAAGGGGGAGGATCCGCCATGCCACTACTATCTTGTTGTCCTAATGAGGGCACGATTAGAAGAGTCTTGTAAGTTGTATTAAGAGGGAGATAGGGTAAGGTACAATGTTAGATTGTCAATATCAGAAAGAAGGGGGGGTAGAAGAATGGGTGGGATATACTTGGTGCAGTTCCCCTTAAATGACAAAGGTTTCTGGCGTTTGTAGGTTAGTGACCTTATGGTAGTGTTGCAGGGATATCGTAAATGTGCCAAATGGTACTAAAGAAAGTTTAATTAGGGGGGTACTAGGGTACTGTCAATATCACTAATGAGATTACTGTATTGTGGGGAGAGGGAAAGAGTATCTGGGGTAGATCAATATTAACCTAGTCTATTACACAATAGACTATAGAGATACAGCGAATATTCAGTGGGCAGTATGGTCACTAAGATCAAGCAATAAAGTATTCCACTGCGCTGTCTGGGGGTTGGTTAGAACCGACCGGGAAACGGATGACCAAAAGAAAAGAAAAACGTTCAGGGAAAATCATGAAGGTACCGCCGCTACCTCCCAAACAGCTTCAAATAAGGCGTAAGGAGATAATGATATCTGGATATGGGCTATATAATGTCTGGGTTGCCCTCAGGGAGATAGTGTGAGGGAGTAAGTAGAAGCTATCTAATTAAGTTTGTGTGAAGGTAATAGATAGGCTATAATCAACGAATGTCCCGTTCTGTGTGGTAAGCAGTTATCAAGTGACCGGGTGGAAAACATTATAATATGAATATGAGATCCCTTCAAATAACATGCAAATACGTGCATAGCCACCGGTTACAAGTGTGAAGAAGTATGCTAACTTGGTATTTGGATAGTATATAATTAGGGACTTAAGTTAAAAAAATGTCAAACAATCGTGTGTAGAAGGACGGTATGTAAAGTTCAACCAACTTATGTCTTGTCAATGATCTAGATATGTAGAGCACCATAGGGTTCTCTTACGTGTAATTATATTGGGTGGACTGGTACTGTTGTGAATCTCACAATATTGAGCGGTAACTTCCAATATATGTAATAATCCCCATCTTACAGCAAAGCGTCTCAGAAAACCGATCGGTGATGGGTGACCTATGCTGTCCATGCAGTCAATTCGGCGTCGGCGCGTCTTTTGCTTGTACATCCGAGTATTTCAGCCGGAGGGGAGAGACAACAGTAGGTTCTACGGTATTATTTTTTCAATTCTGATCGTCCGTGAGACTAACCGGGGCGGTGAAGAATAAAATTCTTGATGCCTTCGGGCTTATCGTATATGGTGCGGGGGGAGTCTGTCAGCGTTAAGGGGTCAGTTTCATTGCTGAGGATACGAGTAACGGATAGCGGGGATTAGCCAATTTGTGGAGTATTCGACATGGGGCGGTTGTTGAGCAGCGGTACAGTCAGGTAAATGGATAAAAATAGTAACGTTACTGTACCTTCCGCCTCAAAGCTGCGACAAGGAGGGCTTCAGTAGTCCCGACGGGTCCTCCTGGAGCCCGGGGAATTCGTTGGAGTCGGGTCGCCATTTTCAGGTCTTGGGGTGCGGCGTCTGGATCCTGATGGGGATCTTCTTCTGGAACGTTGGGAGTCATGAGTGTCCATAGCTTCCTCCGGCGGCGTGTGTCGTTTTGTCGGCTGCACCCGGAATGGTGCATACCAATTCGGGACCTCCACCAGAGGGATGTTAAGAGTACGGCAGAAGTTACGGAGGTCCTCCGGAGCTTTCAGGGAGGCCGCCCGGCCTTGATGTGTTGCCGTCAGACAGAAAGGGAACCGCCAGCGGTATTGAATACCGTTTGAGCGCAGGGACTCCAGCAGTGGCTTCAGGTCACGGCGGTGTTGCAGGGTAATCGGAGATAGATCCTGAAAAATCTGGATAGTCGTTCCATGGTGTTGTATACGTGGAATAGCCCTGGCACGCTTCAAGATGTCCTCTTTAATGCTGTAGTCAACTATACAGCAAATTATATCCCTCGGGGGATCCGAGTCTCTCCCCTTGGGGCGCAGTGCTCTGTGTATCCGCTCAAATACAATGGAGGTTTCTGGCGCCCTTTGTAGGATAGTGTTAAAGAGCGCCATGACTTCGGATGTTAGTTCCTCAGGTACCACGGTCTCAGGCATCCCGCGGACCCGCAAATTGTGGCGGCGTCCCCGGTTCTCGAGGTCTTCGATGAGTCTTTGGGCTTCCCTCAGCTGTAGTGTGTGGTCGTCTATCTTCCTGGTCACTTTATGAAGAACCATGTCATGTTGCGTTGTCGTCTTCTCCACTTCTACTACCCTCTCGGAAAGCGCGCGAATGTCAATGCGGAGATCTGCAATAGCTGCCGAAAGGGTGTCTTTAATGTCGGCCGCGATCGTTCTAAGGTCTTGTATGTTAAGTTGAGGCTGCTGGGAATGATCGCTATCCCGAGGTCTGTCCGACATGATGGGTTGGAGTGAGAGCGTCGGTTCAGTTGACGGGGCTGAAGAGGCCCGTGAGGTGGTGTGGCGAGCCGGCGCCATGTTGTGCCTCTGGTTCCGGAACATTTCAGGGATATTGTGGCCTCCTGAGCCCGGATTTTCACGGGGGGAACGGGATCTTGATGCCGATGATTGGCGGGAAGCTGTTCCCATGATGTAGGGATCCGTTTTCGCGGTTGTGCTTCTGTAAAAGTGCGTATAAGAGAGGCAGCGGCGGGAGAGAGTCTTTTAGTCAGCCATCTCCTAGCTCGGCCAGGCCACGCCCCCTACATCCTTTACCTGTAATGAAGTATGTCATACATTGTGCAGGCAGCTGGATCCCATATAACTCTTCTGTACAGGGATGTCTGCTCCTCTTCCTACCACTGAATGTCCAGTGCTGAGAGAGTTAATAGCTTTGGGTCTTCTGTAAGCGTGCTCTGAAAAAGGTTTGACAGGAACTTGCCCCCTTCTCTTCGCTCATTCAATGAGAAAAGATTGTGCATAGTTTAAAGTGCATGCAACAATATCTATAAATATGGTAGAGAGACCTATGATTCATCTGACTCCCCCATTCAGACATTGTTGATTGCATAAGGTGACAAACTGAATTATGTGTTAAGCCCAAATCAATGAGTTAATACATGAAAAATTAATGCATAAAAATCAAACAAAGTCCATAGCAGCAAATGACATTAGATGATCTCCTACAAAATCAACTTCTGAACGTGATAAAGTTATCCTAAATGGTGTAAAAGATTGACCACGCAGTTACCATCGAGAAAACTTAAAGTGAGAAAAGGAGGCTTACCAGATGCCTGGTCTTTAATGCACGTATCCCATCAAACGGGGTCCTCCCAGTACAGGTGTCTCCCCTCACAGCGGTACAGCTAAAGGATTCCTTGCCTGTTGGAGCGTATGTCAGAGTCCACCAGATGCCGGTATTTCCCCTCTCAGCGATCCGACCAAGGTCCCAAAGGGATACCAAGAAAATATAAAAAAACTCAAAATCGTGTAGTACGATAAAGCAAGTGGCTCCTTTATTGTGGCTCAATTAGTCAAAAGGTTTGATACACAGCATGGGTAAATAGCAGTAAAAGGAACTCGCTACGTAGTAGCAAAGAGAAATAAAAACTCCTGGCCTAGGAGTATGAAAGGCGATCAGGTACCCCTGATGACGTCACGTTGTGACGAAACGATCGTCGGGTAACCACGCCCACATGCTCTGCGCATGTACGATCGCCTTTGAGCGATCGCCTCATTGAGCAGCCTTAACCACTTCAGCCCCGGAAGATTCGGCTGCTCAATGACCAGAGCACTTTTTGCGATACGGCACTGCGTCGCTTTAACTGACAATTGCGCGGTCATGCAAAGCTGTACCTTAACAAAATTGATGTCCTTTTTTCCCACAAATTGAGCTTTCTTTTGGTGGTATTTTATCATCTCTGCGTTTTAAATTTTTTGCGCTGTAAACCTAAAAAACTTAAATTTAAAAAAAAAAACACAATATTTTGTACTTTTTGCTATAATAAATATCCCCAATTTTTTTTTATCTCAGTTTAGGCCGATATGTATTCTTCTACATATTTTTGGTAATAAAAATTGCAATAAGCGTATATTGATTGGTTTGCGCAAAAGTTATAGCGTCTACAAAATAGGGGATAGATTTATGGCATTTTTCTTATTATTTTTTTTACTAGTAATGGCGGCGAACTGCGACATTATGGCGGACACATCGAACTCTTTTGACACATTTTTGGGACGATTGACAATTATACATTGATCAGTGCTATAAAAATGCACTGACTACTGTATAAATGTCACTGACTGGGAAGGAGTTAACACTAGGGGGGAATCAAGAGGTTAACTGTGTTCCCTGACTGTGTGTTCTAACAGTAGGGGAAGGGACTGACTATAGGAGATGACAGATCGTGGTCCCTAGCCATTAGGAACTCACAATCTTTATCTCCTCTCACAACAGCTGCTTAAAGGAGCCAATGTATAGCTACAACGGCTTGTGGGATCATGCCAACCTTCCGCCGTATAATGACGGCGGCAGGTCTGCAAGTGGTTAAACCGTGTCATGTTAAGAAACAGTTGTTTCCTAGTGTAGTGCTTTTGAGTATTTTGCTTAAAATATTTAAAATGTTATATTGTAAAGTGATGCCAAAAAGCTATGTATTAGATCAGTTACGTCTTTTAATCTGATAATTACAAAAAAGTCATATTAGAAATCTAGTTTAATGTAAAGTTTTTAAATTACAATTAGAAAAAAAATTAAAGCTATAAAAATAGAAACTTGAACTTCGATGTGGATGACCTCTAATCATTTCAACAATGGAATATGAGTCACACAAAGGTTTTTAATAGGTTGAATAATTGTTCATGTACTGAACTGTTCAAGATAAGACACGAAGAATGAACATGTATGAGAAGGAAAGGAATGTAATTGAAAAGATTAGGATATTTATTGAGAGCAAGTTCTTCCATATAAACTCACTGAATTACTAAAGAAAATATGATTGGGCTATTTGCATATAAATGGAAAAAGATCACAGAAAAAGTGTATTGCATTCAAAAATGTTTAAGAGGGAATAATGTAAAATGGACCCTTTGCGCTTTAGGTAACAATAGGGGTAAAAAGGCCCTTGCAGTTCCCAAATGCCCAGACCTTGAAGAGACTTGGGAAAAAATAGAAATACAAAACTTACAACAGCCTGCTATATTATAACCATTTTCTACTGCTGTATCAGTGAAAATATAGCAGCCTTTAGTATTTTAATTGTGCTTAAAGTGAAATAAAACTCAGAACAAAAACATTAACAGGTAGGATTTTTATGACAAAAGAGACCCTGCTGGACTCTTCTGCCTTAACTGCTTATCCTTGCCTATCAGAATTTATGCACACAACATTTATTTGTGCCATGAAGATGTAACTCCTGTGTGCTTTTGTGGGAGCGACACCAATGTGTTAACGTCAACCAAGTAGCTGCAGAGTCCACACCGAGAAGGAAGACCCATAGAGGTGGAAATGCTTGTAAAAACTGAGAACATTGGGACTGCAATGCTGGAGAGGATCACTTGGCAGAAAAGTCTGCCATATTGTGCTAATATGCGGTGCATACTAGTATATTGTGGCATAAAGTTCCGGGGGGGGGGGGGGGGGCATTTACAAAAATGTGGAGGTTTGTTCCCCTTTAATTATAAATTATCAATATAAAGCCCCATACACACGCGCGGATTATCCGAGGACCATGTCGGTCGGATCCTGTCCGTCGTACTTTGTCCGATGTTGTTGTTGCGTACACACGGTCGGACAACGTTGTCGGAATTTCCGGTCTGCAAGAACGTTGTGACGTAAGTCGTCTTCCAGGAGACTAGAAAAGGGAAGTTCAGCACCACGTCAGGCACCCGTTGGGCTCCTTCTGCTGATCCCGTGTTTATCGCGAGTTAGTCGAAGTTTGGAGACTTAAGATTCGCGCTTCTCAGTTTTCTGACTCAGATCGTTACTGCTCTTCAGTTTGTGCTCGTCGTGCGTATCTGTTTATTAGTGCGTGTAGTCAGTTCACATTTGTTGGTCATTGCGGCCTATATCTTGATATAGGACGCTTTGATTTGCACTGCTTATTGTCTGCTCGTTTCTGGTATTCATTTAGTTCTTTCAGGCCTTGCTGTTTATCGGTGCTTTCTGTTTGTCCGTTCTGACCAGCCGAGCTTTTGTGAGCTTGTGAGCGATGTTTCCCGTGCGTACTCGTCGCCGAGTTCGTGCTGTACGCGGAATTGGTGTCGGGCTTTTAGCTTTGATCCAAGACCCGTCCATGAACAGAGTGACGAGGAGTATGTGGACCAAGAATTGGTTGCTTCAGCGTGATGAGTTCTCGCACATGCCTTTGCTTCGTGAGATCCGGGAGAATAATCCTGATGATTTCAGGAACTTTCTCCGGATGACGGACCCCGTTTTTCACCGTCTTTTGGCTTTGCTGACCCCTTTTATCAGCCGGCAGGATACCTGCATGAGACGAGCCATCACTCCGGAGCAGAGGCTTGTTGCTACGTTGAGGTACTTGGCGACAGGGAGAAGTCTTCAGGATTTGAAGTTCTCTTCAGCTATCTCTCCCCAGGCCCTGGGAATTATTATTCCAGAGACCTGTTCTGCCATCATCGAGGTCCTGCAGGAGGACTATATTAAGGTAACATTTCTCCTTTACTATTCCATTCTATGTATGCTCTGTTTGCTAATGACTTTTATTTTTGTCCTCCTTCCAGATTTACCATGATTGCAATATGTTCTAATATGCTGTGCCCCTTTTCTCCTTCATGCATTTTTCCCTTCACTTACCTCCCCAGCATGCTCTTCTGGCCCAATAGACACCTATGGCCTAGTCACTTAAGCAATGTATTTTGTCTGCTGCATAGTATTGTTTGCCCCCAAACACCCCCTAAAATATGCACAAATGTTTGCTGTGTGGTTTACTTCATGTAGAGCCCCTTTTTTTTTATTTTTGTGGGGGGGGGGGGGGCAAACTCATTAGGAACCCCCTCCCCCAACTGCTCTGTCAGATGGTACCAATCCTCTATCTGCTGGCTTTCCCAAGGTCAATACACACTATATACTTACCTCTTTATAGTGGGCATCTTTAGGGATGAATTCAGCAAAGCATGTAGTGCAAGGGGCTGTCTCCATACTTTCCATTTCCTCTTTTTTGGTGTTCTTTCCCTCCTATTAGCTTGCTTGGTAATTTCAGAATGTCCAAATGTGCATTCCTTTTTTTTTGGGGGGGGGGGGGGGGGGTTTGAAATGTTATTTTATCTTTCCTGGGGGCTGCCAATAGTGTTAAGTAAGGAGGGTCTGGCCAAACTACCCTGTTTCCCCTAAAATAAGACCTAGCGTGATTGTCGGTAATGGCTGCAATATAAGCCCTACCCACCAAATAAGCCCTATCCTGTTTCCCTGAAAATAAGCCCTACCCTGAAAACAAGACCTACAAGGACTTTTACTAGGGCTTATTTGGGGGGGTAGGGCTTATATTGCAGCCAACACTGACAATCACGCTAGGTCTTATTTTCGGGGAAACAGGGTAGCACACATTATTGAGCCATTTGGCAATCAATGAAGTGCAGAGGGTTACCTGTCCAAACCCCCCCCCCCCCAAAACCCTAGTTATTGCCAATGGCCCATCAGAAGTGGGGGGATTGATGGGGGGTGAGTAATCTGCGAAGGGGACCCTCTACTTTTCTGTGCAAATACTTTCCAGCCTCAAATTTTAAAGTATGCTCTTGTTCCAAGATGTTGATTGTCTAATCTGCTTGCAATGTTTATGTGCAAAGTGACTAATTATTTTTTATTGTTTCACTCCACAGTTCCCTTCCATGCCACAGGAATGGCAGACTGTGGCCTCCCACTTTGCCAGCGTTGGGACTTTCCTAACTGCGGAGGGGCAATTGATGGGAAACACGTCCGCATCGTCCCACCGCCCAACTTGGGGTCCTACTATTATAATTACAAGGAGTTTAATAGTGTAGTGATGTTGGCGGTGGTGTCGGCGACATACGAGTTTATGTATGTGGACGTGGGGATGAACGGCCGGATCTCGGATGGTGGTGCCATTGCGCACACAGAGTTCTACTGGCGTCTTCAAAGTGGCAGTCTGTGCTTGCCACCTCCAGAGGAGAATGCTGAAGGACTCCCCTTCGTCTTTGTCGCAGATGAAGCGTTTGCGTTGACTCCCCATCTGATGAGGCCGTTCCCGATGAGGACCCTCACCCCAGACCAGAGGGTCTTCAACTACAGGCTGTCCAGAGCCCGAAGAGTGGTGGAGAACACCTTTGGCATCCTGGCCAGCCGCTTCCGCCTGTTCTTGATGGCGATTAACTTGGCGGAATACAAACTGAACCACATACAGTGGTGTGAAAAAGTGTTTGCCCCCTTCCTCATTTCCTGTTCCTTTGCATGTTTGTCACACTTAAGTGTTTTTCGGAACATCAAACCAATTTAAACAATAGTCAAGGACAACACAAGTAAACACAAAATGCAATTTGTAAATGAAGGTGTTTATTATTAAAGGTGAAAAAAAATCCAAACCATCATGGCCCTGTGTGAAAAAGTGATTGCCCCCCTTGTTAAAACATACTATAACTGTGGTTGTCCACACCTGAGTTCAATTTCTCTAGCCACACCCAGGCCTGATTATTGCCACACCTGTTCACAATCAAGGCATCACTTAAATAGGAGCTGCTTGACACAGTAAGGTCCACCAGAAGATCCTTAAAAGCTACACATCATGCCGAGACCCAAAGAAATTCAGGAACAATTGAGAAAGAAAGTAATTGAGATCTATCAGTCTGGAAAGGGTTATAAAGCCATTTCCAAAGCTTTGGGAATCCAGCGAACCACAGTGAGAGCCATTATCCACAAATGGCGAAGACATGGAACAGTGGTGAACCTTCCCAGGAGTGGCCGGCCGCCCAAAATTACCCCAAGAGCGCAGCGACGACTCATCCAAGAGGTCACAAAAGACCCCACAACAACGTCCAAGGAACTGCAGGCCTCACTTGCCTCAGTTAAGGTCAGCGTTCATGCCTCCACCATCAGGAAAAGACTGGGCAAAAAATGGCCTGCATGGCAGAGTTCCAAGGAGAAAACCACTGCTGAGCAAAAAGAACATCAAAGCTCGTCTCAATTTCTCCACAACACATCTTGATGATCCCCAAGACTTTTGGGACAACATTCTGTGGACTGATGAGACAAAAGTGGAACTCTTTGGAAGGTGTGTGTCCAAGTATATCTGGCGTAGAAGGAACACTGCATTTCAGAAAAAGAACATTATACCAACAGTAAAATATGGTGGTGGTAGTGTGATGGTCTGGGGCTGTTTTGCTGCTTCAGGACCTGGAAGACTTGCCGTGATAAAAGGAACTATGAATTCTGCTGTCTACCAAGAGATCCTGAAGGAGAATGTCCGACCATCTGTTCGTGTACTCAAGCTGAAACGAACTTGGGTTCTGCAGCAGGACAATGATCCTAAACACACCAGCAAGTCCACCACCAAATGGCTGAAGAAAAACAAAATGAAGACTTTGGAGTGGCCTAGCCAAAGTCCTGACCTGAATCCTATTGAGATGTTGTGGTATGACCTTAAAAAGGCCGTTCATGCTCGAAAACCCTCTAATGTAACTGAATTAGGACAATTCTGCAAAGATGAGTGGGCCAAAATTCCTCCAGGACGCTGTAAAAGCCTCATTGCACGTTATCGCAAACGCTTGGTTGCAGTTGTTGCTGCTACGGGTGGCCCAACCAGTTATTAGGTTTAGGGGGCAATCACTTTTTCACACAGGGCCATGATGGTTTGGATTTTTTTTTCACCTTTAATAATAAACACCTTCATTTACAAATTTCATTTTGTGTTTACTTGTGTTGTCCTTGACTATTGTTTAAATTGGTTTGTTGTTCCGAAACACTTAAGTGTGACAAACATGCAAAGGAACAGGAAATGAGGAAGGGGGCAAACACTTTTTCACACCACTGTAGTTCTTGCCTGTAGCATATTGCACAACTTTTTAAAACGACACAACAGGAACTATGTGGTGCCCGTTGGCCCAGATGTGGAGGGCCCTCCAAATGCTGACCTCACAGCCCTTCAAGCGGCACGTCCAGGCTTGCCCCCTCTAAATGCCCGCACGGTCCGCGAGCAATATATGGACTACTTTGTGGGTAGGGGGGCCATTGCTCTGCCTGACGATGTGTGAGAGGCATTTTTAAATAAATTTCTTTTTTCAACCAACCTATGATTTCTTGTCATTTCCGTATTATTGCTTATTTGACCGTGAATTTTTTTACGTTTGGCTTCGACAGTGGGAATGCACTTTCTGGGCAAAAGGAGGTAACAGTCTCTTCTTCCCAAAAAGATTATTCTCATGTTGTGTGTTTGATACCTAATCTTTGGTCTAGAGAAGGTTTGTAGTGCAGAACTCACACACAAAATACTCCTTTTCATCACCATGACAGAAATGTGTGTATTCACAAAAATGGTGTGCTACGTGTTTTCAAACAAATCACTGTGGGTGTCATTTACATAAGTCAAATCTACTATGCTCTACAAGTGCAGTGCAAAAGTGCCCTTGAAAAGAAACTTGCAGTGCAAACTGGACTTGCCTTTAGTAAATAACACCCATTGCCCCCCAAATCCTTTACATTTGACATACATAATGCTTGTTTGTATTTAAATAATGAGAACAAACTTCCTTTCTCCAAAAAAAAAAAAAAAAAACCTCGTATTATAAGTGTCCGAACGATTGAGGTTGAGTACGATCGAATGCACAGACGAACCTGAAAGTGGCCATTTTGGAATGTACAACTTTGTAAAAATCCTAACACATGGAGCAGCATGCAAGCAAGAAAACAAACACAAAACACGACAACTACTTACTTTTTTGAAGAACTTGCTTGATCTTTCTGTACTGATCGGGCTCCCTCAGTTTCAGGTCTGACCAGCGTTTCCTCAGTTGCTCCTTGGATCGTTGTACCCCAAAATGATTGTACAGCCTCCTCACAACTTTAGACATGATCTTGGCCTTGCGGACATTGGGGTTGAGGTAAGGCCCATACTTCCCATCATAGTCGCTCCTCTTTAATATGTCCACCATCTCCAACATTTCTCCAAATGACATATTGGAGGCCTTGAATTTCAGGCTCCGGGATTGGGACGTTTCTGCCTTCGGCCTTTCCTAGTCCTCCTCCTCGTTGGTGGGATATTTGGGGCGCACCTGCTGTGTCCCCGCCATGTGCTCTCCCCACTGCGCCGTAAAGAGAAGGGGTGGGGAATAGACGAGAAAGATCGTCAGGGGCGGGCGGAGTTTGACGCATGCGCACTGTATATAAAACGTCACACGCCTGTGTTGTAGCCACGATCTGTGAGACGAGGGGAGAGAAAGCTCACGCACGAGACGATCGCTATAACGAAGGTACAATTTGACGTTGGTACATAACTAGCCTAGACTGATTAGACCTTGAGGCTTCTTTATGGAGAAGATTAGGAGACTTTTGCCTGACATTATTTATAGTGTTTTGTGTGGTGTTGTGTCTTGCAGAGATTATGCAGGGATTCAACGACGTGAGTTTTCTCCCCCTCTTCATTGAGAAATACAGGGAAATTCCCCTTTTATGGCAGGCCAAACACCCCCATTACGGCATCAAACCAATGAGGTACGCAGCCCTGCTGGAACTTGTGGAATTTGTAAAGCCAAGGTTCCCCACGACAACTGTTGGTGATTTAAGAAAGAAAATTGGCAGCCTGAGGAGTGCGTATATCAGGGAGCGCAAGAAGGTCCTGAAGTCCCTAGAATCTGGAGCTGCAGCAGATGTCTATGTCCCCAAGCTCTGGTACTATGACTATTTTCTCAAAGACCAGGCTGATGTCACGGAGTCACTCTCGCCTCCTCCTTCCACGCTTCCTTGCGCGCAGGGCACCCCTGATGAGGCTTCCGAGGAGCAACCTGGGCCTTCCAGTCTGGAAGAGGTGGAGGAGCCCAGCTTGTTCCAGGTATAGTAGTTTGGGAACAATTTTTGTGAAAAAGGAATGATGTTCACTGAATTCAGGATCACCAATTGCTTAGTTCATAACGTGTTTGACATATCAACTGACAGTAGTGTTGGAGACAGTTGGGGCAAGAATCTAAACTGCAGGGCTGAGAATTGTATGATTTGCGATTTGTAACCATTTTGCAACAGTCACTAGATGAGAATTGTGTGTGTTTGATGAACAAATAACTGAAACTATGTCCCTTTTTCATACACAGGAAGACCTCAGCCAGGAGGAGGCTGTGGAATGTGGCAGTCAGGAGGAGGAAGGGGTTAGTGGCAACCAAGAGGTGGGTAGTGGCAGCCAAGAGGGGGGTATGCCTCGGAGCCTGACTGTCTCCTAAGTCCCTCCCCTCCACCTTCCCTACAAAAGGGCGAGAAGGGGGGGGTGAGGCGGGAGAGTCAGCGCTCCGGATGATCCGAGAGGCCTCAGCCTCCCTACATGCCACACCCACCGACGAGGAGACCTTTGCCTCTGTGGTTGTCACTAAAATGAAGGATATGGAGGTGAGGCAACGCAACATGTGTGGGGGGCTTATCCTCAAGGTCCTAAATGAGGGGATGGCTGGGGAGATGACCCCACTCACACATGTTTGCCATAGTGACCATGCTCCGCCTCCTCCTCCTCCTCCTCCTTCTGCCACCCCACCAGCAACACAGCCACAGCGTGCAAGGAAGCGTGGAAGGAAGACCTGAGAGTGACGACCTGGATTCAGTCTGGTCTGAGAGAAGATGGAGCCTCTCGTAGTACCAGAGCCTGGGGACCTAGAGGGCATCTGCTGCAGTTCCGGGTGTTTTGGACTTCAGGACCAGATTGCACTCCCTTATTATTTAGATACGTACTCCTCAGGCCCCCAATTTTAGACACTTCAAAAATGATGGTTGCCGTGGGGGTCCAAGGCTTTGCAAATTCCCCAAGTTTCTTCATCGCTGCGTTCCTCTTTGGTTTGTTGCTGACACCTAAATAAAGGTCTTTTTGATTTGAAATAATCATTGCCTATGTGTTTTACTTTTCTACAATGACAGTTTATTTGTGAGTAGGCAGGTACATTTCACTAATCATAAAGTATAATTAACAAGGGGCACCAACAACCAACAAACTCCTAGTAAATTTAAGCAACAAATACAAATGTTAATAAAGTGGTTTTGCTAAGTTGAGACACAACCCCCCTCCACAAAAAAAAAAAGCTCCTTAAAATATGTCTTCCAACAAAAAAATAAAAATGACAAATCATCCAAAAAAAATAACAAAGATTCTTTTACGATCTGAGTACAAATAAACATGTAGTGTAGAAATCCTGAAAAGTAATAAAGAACTAAGTTTGTGAGAAGTGCGGGTGAATAGGAGCAGCTAAAACATGTCATTCTTCTTGCATTGTAAAGAAAAAGAGAATGCGCTGCATTAAAGACATTTTAACATTGCAGCGTGACGAATGTGCTGTGTCGATTAGGAAAGGTAGTTTTACCTGACCGAGCGCTTCCGTCACAGAATTTCTTCTGAGCATGCGTAGCACTTTGTCCGTCGGACTACCATACACACGATCGGATTTGGTGTGATCGGACCTTGTTGTCCAAAAATCTATCCAGCAGGAGATAGGACTTTGTCCGTCGGACAATCCGACGTACACTGTCCGATGGTGCATACACACGGTCGGATTTTTCGACAACATTGTCCGATCGGACAGAATCCATGCGAAAATCCGACCGTGTGTATGGGGCTTAAGCTGTATGATGGCATACCAGTTATTATATCGTTTTTTATACCAGTGAGATTAATAAATAACTTGTAAGGTCACTGTGTGAATAGCATGCCCAAAAAGTAGTCACTGGATCGCTTCTCATACACCGGTCTCAGCAGCAAAAACACATACCAAGGAAAGAGCAAGGAAATCCCATAGCGATTTAATTTTTTTTATTAATAAACCAAGTGGGTACTCACAAAACAGATAGTATGACTGGTTTTTTTTTTTTTATTTATTATTTCGAGCAAATATAATTTAGGCACAAATCGGGCCCGTGGCTCGTTCGCCCACCGTTAACATATTTACCCCTTCCCCCCCCCCCAAATCCCTCCAGTCCCCCCTTTCCCCCCCCCCCCCCCCTGACCTGACCAGATTTTTGATTGTTCTCATTAAAATATGGGAAAAAGAAATAAAGATCAGAACCAAAGAAAAGAAAGAAAAAACATTTAAGAACAAGAAAGATGCTCCCTGAGGGTCCATGTTTTTTTTAAATGCCCGCCATCCCACCCATTTATCTAGTTTTTCCTCCACCCTCCCCTTATCGTCTTGTCTGCTTTCCATAGTATATATCCTTTCTACCTCGTCTACCCATTCCCAGATTGTTGGGCCCTCAGCTTCCTTCCATTTCTTGGGTATTGCTATTTTTGCTGCATTAAGGAGGTGTGGGACAAGTGAGCCTTGATATTTTTTTAAACCTTCTTTTGTCCCATGAAATAATATTGTCCATGGTTCCATTGGGAGGGTTATGTTGGTTATTTCCTTTATGTGTTGTATTACTTTTTCCCAGAACCCCCTGATCCTGGAGCAACTCCACCAAATATGTGTCATGGTGCCTAGTTCACTACATCCTCTCCAACAATCCCCTTGATTATCTTGTTGGTATTTACACGATTTATCTGGGGTGACGTACCATCTTGATAATACTTTATAGTTGATTTCAGCCGATTTATTATCTTGTGCAGACCTATGTGTGAGTTTCAATATTTTCTTAATAGTGGTGCTATCACATTGTGTTCCCAACTCATTTTCCCACTTTAAGATGAATGGGGGCATCCCCTTTTCCTCCCCCTCAAGCAGAAGCCCGCCCCACCTAGATATCGTGCCCCTAATGCTCTTATTTAGGCATATCCGTTCCAGTGTGGTTAGTTCTGTCTCTTCCCTTAAGGGGCGTGGAAGGCTCTGCGTGAAGCCAGCAAGTTGGCGATACCTCCATTCATCTATCTCCTCGAACCCGACTGTGTTTTTTAATTCCTGTAATGGACGAATCTTTCCCTCTTTTACTATGTCCTTAAGCTGTGCGTGCTCGTGCTTTATCCAATTCCCTCCGTTGATCTTCATCCCTGGTGCAAAAAAATAATTTTCTTTTAAGCTAATTAGTGGTGAGTTATAATACTTATTGTGTTTTTTATATATCCCATCCCATATCTTTAGTGTATTTTGTGTGAGTTTACATTTACTTAAATCGGTTGTCCTGTATTTAGGGGGGTTCCATATAATATTCCCTAGTTTTGCCTTGTTCAGGGAGCACTCTAAGTTCACCCATCTTTTTTCCCTATTTTCTTTTATCCACTCTGTGATTCTTGAGAGTACAATAGCTTTATAATATAGGGTTATGTCTGGAATTGCTAGCCCTCCATTATTTTTTTCCCCGTTTTAAGGTAGAGAAAGCTATTCTAGGTTTTTTCCCTTTCCATATGAACCCCGTCAGTAGGGATTTAAGTTTTACTAAGTAATATTTGGGGAGTGCAATTGGCATCATTTGTATTTTATATACAATTTTAGGGAGTATAAACATCTTAAGTGCTTGAATTCTCCCGAACCATGAGAGGGGTCTGTATCCTAGTCTTTTTATGTCATTTTTAATGTCATCTAAGAGTGGGACGAAGTTGGACTTAAAATTTTTTTTTATAGTAGTTGCTAATTTTATGCCTAGGTATCTCAGTTCTTCTCGCCAGGGAAATTTAAAAGCCTTTTGGAGTGTATGCTTTTCTGTATTTCTGGTGTTAATATTCAACACCTCAGACTTCCCCAGGTTTATTTTAAAATTTGAAATCTCTCCATATTTTTGGATTATCTCCATTAATCGGGGCAGGGTGTTACTGGGTTTCGTGATGTAAAATAGTACATCATCCGCGTATGCAGATAGTTTGTGTTCCTCTTTCTCTATCCTGAATCCCGCTATCCCAGTGTCGCCTCGAATCGTGGACAGAAGGGGTTCAAGAGAGAGAATGAACAGGAGGGGGGACAATGGACATCCCTGTCTGGTCCCGTTCCTCATTTCGAAGGGGGGTGAGTCCGTGCCATTGATCTTAATTGTCGCTGTCGGATGGTGATATAGCGTCCTTATCCGTTTCAGCATGTTTGGGCCGAAGCCCATTTCCTCCAGTGTCATGAACATGAAGTCCCAGTCTACCCGGTCAAAGGCCTTCTGGGCATCAGTTGACAGGAGCAGACTGGGACCTCCACTCCCCCTCTCGTGGAGCAACAGGAGCAGAGTACGGACCCCATTATCTCTACACTCTCTCCCTGGGACAAACCCAGCTTGATCAGGGTGTACCAACTTGTTCATCTGCCTTTTTATTCTACTTGCGAGTATCTTAGCAAACAGTTTGGTATCTGCATTTAGCAGGGATATCGGCCGATAGTTCGAGCAGCAGGTTCCATCTTTGTCTTCTTTTTTTATGACCGTTATCGAGGCTAACAGGGCCTCTTTGCTCATTTGATAGTCTGTTCCCAGACCATTCAAATACTTGCATAGCCATGGGATCAGGATCTTCTGGAACCTCTTATAGTAGTATATCGTGAACCCGTCCGGCCCTGGGCTTTTCCCGTTTCCCGTGTCAGCCAATGCGCAAACTATTTCCTCTTCTGAGATTGGGCCTTCCATTTCCTCTCGATCATTTGTTGTCATTCTGGCTAAACCCGCCTGCCTTAGAAAAGCCTTGGTGTTTCCCTTCTTATCTGGTATTGCTCCCTCCCGTTCGTACTCTACTGCGTATAATTTCTCATAATAGCTCTTGAATATTTGTGCGATCCCGTTTGTGGTGTATTCTAAGGTCCCCTTATCTGCCTGTATTTTCTCAATAAAATTTAACTTTTTTTTTCCCTGTAACATTTTGGATAGGTATTTGGGGGATTTATTGCTTCCATAGTATTTTTCCCTGGCGAGAAGATAGAATCTTTGTTTAGTTTCTTGTTCCATATGGTTTTTAAGTTCTTCTCTTTTATTTATTATTTCTAGGTATAGCGAACTATCGGGTTTTTGGGACATTTTATGTCTCTGTTCTAATTTGGCTATTTCGCCTGTAATCTTTTTTATCTTACTAGTCCTGTCTCTTTTTTTTTTTGTCCCCTCGGCTATCAGGATTCCTCTTATAAAGGCTTTGTGGGCCTCCCATAGTGTCCTACTCGAGATCCCTTCTGTGTCGTTTGCCCTAAAGTATTGTTCCAGTTCATTTCCTATTTTCTCGGCACCTGCGTCTTCTCTTATTATTTCCTCATTTAGTCGCCACCTAGGGGGCGCTTTGGCTTCCGGGGTCATTTGTATTTTCATCCATACCGGGGCGTGGTCTGATAGTGAAATTATCCCAATGTTTGATTCTAGTACCCGTTCTAATGTTCTGTGTTCTGTCAAAATATAATCGATTCGTGAGTACGTCCCGTGCGCCTGGGAGTAGAACGAAAAATCTTTGTCTTTGGGGTGCTGGCATCGCCAAACATCTAACAGTTGATATTCCCGTAGTTTTTTCTTAATTCTATGTAATTGTACGTTACTGATCCCAGGCGCCCGGGACGTACTATCCCATTGTGGGTCCAGACAGAGATTTAAGTCTCCCATCATAATCAAGATTCCCCCCCGGAACTCCATCGCTCTCCTTAAGATTTTAATTAAGTATGACCCGGGGTCGGTATTAGGGGAGTAAACATTAACCAAAGTAACTTTTGTGTCCTCTAGTTTACCCTCTAAAAAAGGTATCTTCCCTCTGGGTCAGACTCCCTCTTTTCCAGGCAGAATCTCACATTTTTAGCAAAGCCAATTGCCACACCTCTACTTCTAGTGGTTGCTGTATCCGCTTGGTACCATGTGGGAAATTCTTTGGAAACTAGTTTAATATTTGAGTTGTGTGAAATGTGTGTCTCCTGTAAGAAGGCCACATCGGCAGAATATTGTCCCAGTTCCATCAAAATTTTGTGGCGCTTATTAGATGAATTGAGCCCCTTAACATTATATGTTGTGAAGTTTATAGTAGGCATCCTTTATAGTAGCAAGGTGTGGTCAATCCTCTTATCTTATTCCCCAAATCTTTCTGGTCAGGTCCCCCTTCTTCCCCCCCCTTTCTCCCTCCCCCCCCCTCCCCTCCCTCCCTGCCTACCCCTCCCTTCCCTATCCCGGGCTTAGCTCCCCACTCCCCACGTGGCCTTTCCGTGGCCCCCGGCTCGCCTATGGTCCCGATATTCTTGACCATCCTTGAGCCGCCTTTGAGGAGGTCTGCGCGTTATCCCATCCCTCTCCGGCCGGGCCCCAAGGGACCGGTACGTAAGGACGGGGGGGCCCCCCCGCACCCCCCCCTGAACCCCCCCCCCCCCCAGAACTGACTAGTCATCTAGCCAGCCGGGCAACTCTGGGATTGGTAGATCCAATTTTTCACAGAACTCTCGTAAGTCCTCTGGGAATACTAATTTTGCCGAGGTCCCCTCTCTGAAGCCAATCAGGCAAGCGGGGAACCCCCAGCTATATCGGATGTTTCGTGTCCGCATACTCTCCAGGAGGGGTCTCAACAGTCGTCTTCTGTCTAGCGTTTCAGGTGCCAGGTCCATATATATCTGTAGGTCTTTCCCTTCATACTGTATCTGCGTGGGCCTCTTTATCTTTGCCCAGATCTCAGCTTTATCTTCGTAAAAAGTAAAACGAACTATGATGTCCCTTGGACGGTCTGTATTGTAATCCCTTGGCTTGCTGACCCGATGTATTCTATCGGTCCTAGGGAAATCTTCTTCTCCTTTGTCGAGGATTGGGCCGAAAATTTTTTGAGTAATCTGCTTGAGATCTTCCCCTCTGGTTTCTGGTACAGATCTAATTCTTATATTTTGTCGTCTGCTGCGATTTTCCTGGTCCTCAATTCTGTATTGTAGTCTCCTTCTGTGCGTCTTTTCTTTATGCAGCTGCTCCTGCAACTTATTCATCTCTTGGTCCAGTTTTTCTGTTTTCTCCTCGACCATTTCCACTCGTGTTAAAAGGGAACCTAAGTCTGACCTCAGGGAGCTGATGTCTGCTTTTATAGCATTCTCGAGTCTTGTAAGCATCTTCTCCATCTCCCCTTTTGTTGGTAAATGAGCGTCCTCTCTGGGCTCATCTATTCTACTTTCGTCTATTTCACTTTCTATGATAGAATCTGAGGCCATGGTCTCCTCCAATATTTTTTCCGCTCCCTTTTTCTTTTCTCCTTTCATGTGAGATTGCCTTGATCCTTCTGGATTTTTAGGGCTCGCGCCTTGGGTCATGTATTGCTTAATGGTACTTTCCGAGTTTTTCTCTTTACCGCTTTTTGGAGGCGCACCTTTTGTTGTTTTGTTCGTTGACCTGCTCATGTTTGCCCCCTTATCTTTAATTCTTCTGATGCGTTTGCCCAGCTTCTTTCTTTCTTGGGGGGCTGGGTTAATTCCCGGCCGCCGTAGGGCAGAATTGACTGGGAAACAGAACCAGGGTTTAATCTGAATATCCTAAAGAAAAAAAGAGAGGGCTGGCTCTATTCAATTTTCCTGGACTCTTTTTCTCTAAGGAGGATGGCAGTTTCAGGGAACAAAGGTTGGTCACGGGTCAAACTGTTCAGTGGAGCCAAGTCTGTCCTGCCCTGACGCTATGCGTAGTAGGGTACTTTTAGTAGTTAATTGTTCCTGCTTTTGTGCCCAATCCGGGAGAAACAGAGAGGTGACTCCACAAAAGGAGCAAGAAAAAAGGGAAATTTCTCCCTCCCTTTCCCACTGCTTGTCTTTTGGCTGGTTGTTATGTATAGAACCGTCGGCCTGTATTTATTACAGCCCTTGCCCTCCTAGAGCTACTTATATTATCCACGTTAGTTATGCTATACAAGGTTTTTCCCTTTAATACATGATCAAACTTTGCGATTTCTTTTTCCTTAGGCAATCTATTATGCAAGGTGTTGTCTGAGTGGTCTCAGGATATCGTCAGTTTATGTTACCTTCGTATACTATCCACCACGGGCTTAGTGTAGTGCAATCTCACCTTTCCTACTTTTCCTGGGATCCAGGTAGGACCAAAAGAACGCATGAAAGCAGAAAGAGAAAAAAAAAAAAAAAAGAGACAAGCAGGAAGGAAAAGATGCAAAGGGACTCTACCATTCCTTCTTTACCATTCCTCTTCCCCCCCCCCCCCCGCTGAACTGTTGTGCTTACTGTCGTCAGCGTATGTTTTTGTTCGGGGCTTGTCCCCCAGAGATTTCTTCAGGTACAGTCGTGGAGTTTGAGCCTTGCGAAGGTTTCCTATTTTATGCCAAAACAATTTTTACAGTTATCTTCCCCTGTCTCACAGGGGACTTGTTTAAAATACATTCACTGCGGTTGTACTGTTCAGCGTATATTAAGGTACAGTTCTTATCCCCCAAGCACCTAGAATCCGTGATAAGTCCCGTCACTTAATTTTTTTTTTTTTTTTTTTTTTATTAATAAACCAAGTGGGTACTCACAAAACAGATAGTATGACAAGTATATCGGACAGCACCGCTGAATCACGCCTGCCCTGAGATAATGTCACTGCTAAACTCTGCCCTTCACACGTTTTGTCCAAGGGGACGTCTTCCAAGGGGCAACAATGGAGTTTAGGTTTATTGTATGGTGCAAAAATGACTAAAACATATAGAACTTTAGTGGTATTTTCTTAATGCTAGAAGTGTATGGTGAAATATCTGCACTGCCCCTAACCTTTAAAAAATATATATGTAAAAAAGGTGAAAAAAGGGGTCAACATAAAAAATGACAAAATCAAGTGTAACCATATACCAGGTGCTGCAACACAAATAGCCTGAATATTCAGCTTATAGAATTGTGCATAAAATAAAATTGCACAACCAAACACAATGATATATAAAAAATATTTTTTTAAATACAATTTCAGGAGGGGGTGCTCAAATATAGCTTAAAGTAGGAAACATTATGTGGGAGAGATTGGCCTTTGTGTCTCACCCCTGTGTGGCAGAGCGTTGACCTGCCAGGGCCTAGAAAGAGGTTATGACCCAGAATTCTCCACCAGGCAGGTTGAGGGGCTCCAGCAAGCTTGTGTAATGGAGAGGAAACTGTCTTTTCAGTTTCCTCAGTGTTCAGTAAAATCAGTATTGGAGATTTCAACGTGGGATGAAATCTCCAATCTAGGGTCCAGGTTATGTGAACAGCCAGCAAACTAATTGGTCAAGGGTGGGTGCTGGAATATTAGTAGTGACCTGACCATAGTTCTGGGCTCTACCACAGCAGATGCTGCTAGCCGTCAGCAGGGCGCTACGTGGGAGCCAGTGAAGCTAGGGGCTGCAAGCACAGAGTTGTGTAGGAAGATGGTCTGTGTGAGACAGACAAAGGCCTCAATGTTAAGGCCAGAGCAGGGGTTCTGCAAGTATAAGCTAGGTGACAGAATGTCTATTTCTTTGTAAAAGTGAAAAGCTGGAAACCCCGGTGAGGCAAACCTGTTTTTTTTTTTTGTAACTATGTTTTAATAAAATCGGGTAAGAAAAGCCCTTAAAAAGAAGAATAAAGTGAGTGACTGAGTCCTTAAAGCTTTGATGCTAGTTATCACACCTACTAAGCTCCTCATTTTGTCCTCTCTCTGGGGTTATGAGCTGGTGGTATTGTGGAGCTTGTGCTAGCTGATTATTGTTGCTTGTTTGTGCATACAGGTCAGTATAGTGGGTGGAAGAGGAGGTTGATTGAGGAGGCCTTAGCTGTGGGTAAAGGGAGTTCACTTGCTGGTACTATTGTTGGTGTGTTAGTGGTGGGGGTGGCACAGGGAAACAATATCGAATGGGCCTAGGAGGGATATTCTGCTATAGGATACCAAAAGCCACCATACTACCATAATACCATCATCCACTCGTGGGGCAGTTCATCTAGAAGAGTAAAGAATGACAAATGACAGTTAGGACCTTATTCCTCCCTCTCCTCTATAAAAAACAAAGCACATTTGTGATCTTATCATCCTGTGCATTTCTACGCCATGTATAAAAGGGGTGCCTGATGGTGTGCCTTTGACTAGAGGTGAGTTTATTTTCTTCGAAATCAATAAACTAAAGTAAGGCGCTAATAGCACCTTACTTTAGTTTATTGATTTCTATTTTAGTGTATTTTACACTTAAAGGGGCAGCTGTTACACAAACACATGTACATATTTTGTGGTTGGTGCCGTTTTTATACTTTGGAATTGTGAGTATATTTTATTGTGTAGGCATTGTGTTGTCCTGGGGTGGAACGGGAAGAACACAGTGATTATTGCCAGTGGCTATAGCCACTGGCAATAATCGCATGTAAAAATCTGACTTGCTGGGTGTACAATAGGGATGAGCTTTTTGTTCGGGTCGAACATGAGTTCGACTTGAACATTGACTGTTCGATCGTTCGTCGAAATACGAACATTATGGGGTGTTCGTGCCAAATTCGAGTGGCGTGTCACGCCCCATAATGCACTGTACATCGTAGTGCATTGCTGTCTGATGAATGACCCGCATGCTTTGGCCAATTACAGCACCATCAGCAAAGAGAGCCATAATTGGTCAAAGGCAGGGTGCCTTTGGCCTATTATGGCTCAGGGGGTTATGTCCACGCCCCACACTATATAAGGCCGCCTGCACGTCGGCCCTGTGTAGTGTGTTGCTGGCGTTAACCGAGAGAGAGTGTCATTTAATTTAGATTGAGCAGGAAGATTCAGTTAGCTGCAGTGTATTTAGTATATATATACATCCAGGCTTGTGTATATATATATATATATATATATATATATATATATATATATATATATATATATATATACACTGTATCCAGTGTAGCTAGATATGACTGCAGATGTACTTTTTCTAATATACTGTCAGGCAGGCAGGTGATTCAGTGATCTGCAGTGCATTAAATATATATACAGTCTCCTACATACATATATCCACTGCATTCTAGTCTAGCCAAGCCTATATCTGACTGCAGGCCATTCCTGGTGTACGTTTTCAAATACACTTTCAGGCAGGCAGGTGATTCACTGATCTGCAGTGCATAAAATATATATACAGTCTCCTACATATATATATATATCCACTTCATTCTAGTCTAGCCAAGCGTATATCTGACTGCAGGCCATTCCTGGTGTACTTTTTCTAGTAAACTTCAGGCGGTGTTTTGCTAATAAAATTTTACAGCATGTCTGGAAGGCCACCAAGGAGAGGCTGACTCTCACAGGCCACTAAAAGAGGGCAAGCAGGCTACAGCCAACAGTGCTGGCCATGGACATACTCAGCAAATGGCCGTGGGGCACGCTTGAACTTGTTTTGGCCGTGTTGATCCACAACATGCAGAAGAGTTGGTAGAGTGGATAAATAAGCCGTCCTCATCCTCCTCATCCTCTGTCACCCAGGCTCAGAGTAGTTTGCCTGCCAATGCAGCTGCCAAAGCAGCCTATTCCATCAACTCAATGTCATCAGTCACTCCTTCCCTAGCCCCATCATCATGCACGGAGAAGTCCCCCGAACTGTTCGACCACAGTGTCAAGTACATGCTGCAGGAGGATGTGCAGCGTTTTGAAGGCTCCGATTATAGTACCCAGGTTGAGGAAGGCAGTAACGTGAGCCTAGATAGAGGGGGGGCCCAAGAAGGACAAGAAACTGGCAGTCATGTTCCCCCAGCTGCAGCATAATGCCAGGTTTGCTCCAGTGACAAGAAGGGAGGGGATGATGAGGTCACTGACTCTACGTGGGTGCCTGATAGAAGAGAGGAGGAGGAGGAGGCACATCTCCAACGAGGCAGGATGCCCTCTAGGGGCCAGCTTAAGGGCAGCCACCCGACTGCATCACACTGCAGAGCTCCGCATGTGCAAGGCGCTGCTGACTCCACGCGTATTTTGAAAAGTTCTTTGGTGTGGGCCTTTTTTGATACGTGTGCAACAGACCGCACCGTTGCTGTTTGCAACATATGTCTGACGTGTATCAAGTGTGGCCAAAACAGCAGCTAAATGGGCACCAAATGCTTGACCAGACATATGTCGACCTCCCATGCAGTCCCTTGGCAACAGTATTTAAAAAACCCACACCAAAGAACAAGGCTGACCTCTCCTTGCTCCTCATCAGCTGGGATCTCCTACCCCACTAGACCTTCAGTCCTCTCAGAAAACTGCACTGAGAGGAATGAAGGTGTAGATTTAGGTGTGCCAAGTACTTGCGGGCAATCTGCTATCGCTACACTAACAACCGTTTGTAGCAGGCAAATTTTCCTACCCCAGTTGCTAAACCGTCAAAAGAAATTTGGTCCCAGCCATCCACATGCTCAGCGGCTGAATGCTATCTTGGCTAAATTGCTAGCACTCCAACTGATTCCTTTTCAGCTGGTAGACACTGCCCCTTTCAAATTTGTGGAATGTGCAGTACCTCAGTGGCAGGTTCTCAAATGCCATTTCTTTTCACAAAGGCCATTCTGGCTCTCTACCAGCATGTGGAAGGCAATGTCTTGGCCTCGTTGGACAGGGCGGTCAGTGGTAAGGTGCATATTACCACTGACTCATGGTCCAGCAGGCATGGACAGGGACATTACCTTTCTTTCATGGCGCACTGGGTAACTCTGCTGGCAGCTGGGAAGAATCCAGGACAGGGTGCAGTATTATTGGAGCTTGTTCCTCCACCACACATCCAAAATGCTAGTAGTGGTGATTCTGCCACATCTCTCTCCTCCACCCCTCCTCTTCTTCTTCCTCTATGGCCTCTTTCTCTGCAGATTTTTCCTCTGAACCAGTGGTGCTCCGTAAGCGTTCAAGGGGCTACGCAAGCACTCAGGCAAAAAGATGCCATGCGGTGCTTGAGTTGGTCTGCTTAGGGGACAGGAGCCACACTGGGGCAGAGATTCTGTCAGCTCTGCAGGGGCAGACTCAAAGGTGGTTGACGCGACGCCAGCTTCAGCCAGGAATGGTGGTTTGCGACAATGGCACCGACCTCCTCTCTGCCCTCCTACAGGGACACTTGACCCATGTTCCCTGTTTGGCTCACGTCCTTAATTTGGTGGTGCAGCAGTTCTTGTGCAGGTACCCGGGCTTACAGGAACTCCTGAGGCAGGCCAGGAAAGTCTGTGGGACTTTCCGTCTGTCATATAATGCCAGTACTCAGCTGGCTGACCTTAAAAAGGAATGCTTAAATATAGAAAGAGAGGTGCAAAGGAAAATTTGTTTTGAGCTGGCTGCACACCCCATATATGGTTCTAGAAAAAATGGAGTGAGTTCCCCATGGGGTTTTTAGGCAGCAATAACAAACACCTTGTTGGTAAAACCAAAATTATTTTATTAATCCAAAAAACACTAATGCAATCAATAGTTTCAGTTGATCCCTGGAGAGCGCTGCATCGACAGATTGCTTAGACAGGTATGGACCACTGTGGGAGCAGAGATTCTTTTTCTATTTAACATATTATATTTGGCTAAAATTGATTAGTATAGCTGTTTTCAAACCTCCTACAATTGTATTTTGGTTGCAGTTTCTTTCTGACTGCTCCGTGCTTTCACTAACAACAGCAGCAGGAGTTCAGTGCACATTCCACTGGCTAACTTGCAAGCCTAGCAAGCAAAATCAACAGGTAATAAACGTGATTAAAGTTAATATTCTATTTCAGTAGCATCATTAAAATATAGGCACTGATTGCATCAATCAACATGCATATTTTTTTTTTAGAAATATGAGAATTATTTAATCACATACTGACAATCACCTAATCACAATAAATCTTTCACTATTAATTTGATCACCTTTTCTCTCGTTTAGTTGTCCCTTCACAGTACTCATTAGATGAGGCACCATAATGCCCAATTATTCAGCTCACTATTACTACTTTTTATTAAGTCATTCATTTATCATATGAATGCATACCCTCACTTTTATTTATGGGACCTAGAGCCCCATCACATTTTTTTTAATTTACCTAGGGAAACAAAGGCCCTTTAAATTTTACATAACTATCATTGTAAAGAACTATACTCCCTAAAGAACACAGCTACTATAGTAAGCCAATATACAACCAATAGAATAAAGCCAAATAGTTAATTCCTACAAGCACACACACTTACGCATGTGTCGGTTCTATGCCAAATAGCTTATTAATAGAGTTGAGCGGACACCTGGATGTTCGTGTTCGAGGGGTTCGGCAAAACTTTGCAAAAAAGTTTGGGTTCGGGACCGAACTTGATCCGAACTTGACCCCGAACCCGAACCCCATTGAAGTCAATGGGGACCCAAACGGCTATAATGAATTGTCGGCTCCCATCCCCGTAATACAAATACAGAGAACAGTCATTTAAAGTCATTGATTTTTAAAAAGATATTGTCATAAAAAGTGTTTGGGGACCTGTGTCCTGCCCCAGGGGACATGTATCAATGCAAAAAAAAGTTTTAAAAAAGGCATTTTTTTCGGGAGCAGTGATTTTAATAATGCTTAAAGTGAAACAATAAAAGTGTAATATTCCTTTAAATTTTGTACCTGGGGGGTGTGTATAGTATGCCTGTAAAGGGGCGCATGTTTCCCATGCTTAGAACTGTCCTTGCACAAAGTGTCATTTCTGCAGGAAAAAAAGCTATTTAAAAGCACCCGTGGCTATAATGAATGCTGTAATGGCGTGTGTAGCAACCCCGTAATACAGAGAACAGTCATTGAAAGTCATTGATAAAAAAAAATGCGTGGGGGTTCCCCCAAATTGAATTACCAAGCCCTTCAGGTCTGGTATGGATATTAAGGGGAACCCCATGCCCAAAAAAATGGCTTTGGGGTCCCCTTTAAAATCAATACCAGAACCTTATCCGAGCACGCAACCTGGCAGGCCGCAGGAAACCATACCAGGCCACATGCCCTCAACATTGGCAGGATGCTTTGGGGGTCTGTGACCCTTCAAAGCACCTTGTCCCCATGTTGATGAGGACAAGGGCCTCATCCCCACAACCCTTGCCCGGTGGTTGTGGGGGTCTGCGGGCGGGGGGCTTATCAGAATCTGGAAGCCCCTTTAACAAGGGGACCCCCAGATCCCGGCCTCCCCCCTGTGTAAAATGGTAAGAGGGTACAAAAGTACCCCTAACATTTCACCAAAAAAAGTGACAAAAGTGTTAAAAATTACAGGAGATGGTCTTTGACAATTTCTTTATTAAAGTCTTCTTTCATCTTCTTTCTTCTGGTCTTCTTCCTTCTTCCTTTCTTCATCCTTCGGTTTCTTCATCTTCTTCTTCCATCTTCTTCTTCCTCCGAACTGCTTCTTCTTGCTCCGGTGTTCTCCTCCGGAATCTTCCTCCGAGGCGTCTCTTCTTCGTTGTCGAGCCACTCCGCGCAATGGGAGGCTCCCGCTGTGTGATGCTTCTCTTCCTCTCACAGGTCTTATATAACGGAGAGCGGGGCCACCTGGTGACCCAGCCCCCTCTGACGCACGGGGACTTCCCTATGGCTTCCCCATGACGTCAGAGGGGGCGGGGCCACCTGGTGGCCATAACTATAACCAGACCATAACTCCCAAAAGATCAAAATGCATTGGGGTAATTGGGTGCCTTCTATCAGATGGTTTAATCTCATAGAATAATACTTGAATACCTTTGTAAATTTTTTTAAAATATCAATGTATAAAGTGATGCATGTATTTTCATCTATCTAATTGTTCGCACAATGTACACCAGAGCTCACATTTTAAACTATTGATTGCATTAGTGTTTTTTGGATTAATAAAATAATTTTGGTTTTACCAAGAAGTTGTTTCTATTGCTGCCTAAAAACCCCATGGGGAACTCACTCCATTTTTTCAAAAGGAATGCAACCTGCTCTAGAACTCTCATTTGTGACAACGTTGGCCATGCTGCTGTGGCTGCACATGCAGCAGAGGGCCACCAATGAGTACCTGTGTGAGTATGGCACCAGGACAGGGTCAGGGGAGCTTGGCTTTTTTTAACCATGCCAGTGGCTACTGAACAAGGATGCATGCACTGTCCTGTCACCAATTGAGGAGGCCATGAGGATGGTGAGCAGTGACAGTGCATGCATCAGTGATACTGTCCCTCTTGTCTTCCTGTTGGAGCACACGCTTTGTGGAATAATGGACAGGGCACGTGAAGCAGAACAGAGGGAGGAAGAGGAGGACTTCAAGGACTTAAGGCCCCCTTTATCCAGACAGTATTCCTGCGGGCCAGCCAATCACACAGGAAGAGGAGGATGAGGAGGATGAGGATTGTGTCAGCATGGAGGTGTAGCCTAGCACTCGGCATCAGCAGCAGTCTTCAAGGGATCATTTTCAGTCCCCAGAAACCCATGGACTTGCATGTGGCTGGAAGGAGGTGGCTAGGGATCATGTCATTCTTAGTGACCCACAGGACTCCGGATTGAATGCCTCAGCATACCTTCACTGCATGGCCTCCCTGATCCTGCAAAGCCTGCGAAAGGATCCTCAGATTAGTGGTATCAAGGAGAGGGATCATTACTGGCTGGCAACCCTTCTTGATCCACGTTACAAGGGTAAGGTCGCAGAACTTATCCAACCTTCGCAGAGGGAGCAGAGGATGAAACATCTTCGGGAGGCCTTGCAGAACGGTTTGTGCAATGCGTTTCCAGAGCCTGGGAGGTTACAATTTCCTGGTCCTCCTGGATGTGTTGCTGAGGCTTCGGAGTGTGTGTTGCTAAGGAGCAGTGGAGAGGTGGCCGTCTGACCGATGTGTTCAGACAATTCTTTAGATCGCAGCCCCAAGGTCTGATCGGTTCCAGCAAGCATCGCCAGCATCTGATTTACATGGTGCTGGAATACCTAGGGGCAAGATCAGACTTGGAGACCTTTTCAACCGATCAAATATTTCACAGCAGGGCTCGTTCCTGCGCCCACCAAGAGTAAATGTGAGGGCTTACAGTGTTCTGGCACCACCACCACACCACCACCAAAGGCCCAATTTTTCTGCCCCTGTTCAACAGGGACATGTAATTACAATTCTTGATATAATATTTCACAGCAGGGCCTGTTTCAGCGCCCACCAAGAGTAACTGTGAGGGCTTACAGTGTTCTGGTACCACCAACACCTAAGGCCCAATTTTGTGCAGAGTATATAGGGCAGGCCGTATAGTATATACAGGCGGTCCCCTACTTTCAAACATCCAACTTACAAATGACTCCTACTTACAAATAGAGGGAGACAACAGGAAGTGAGAGGAAATCTACCCCTAGGAAGGGAAATTCTCTCCTGTAAGAGTTAATATGGGAAAAAGTTGTCTCCACTGATGCTTTATCACCAATCCTTGTTTCCCTAATAACCCCAAATTTTAAAAATCCAATTGTCATTGGGACAGAAAGTGAGGTGAAATCTTCTGAACAGGGGCACAGACTGCAAAACAAATGTTACAAGGGTGATGATAACCCTTCCCTATGTTATCCAAAAAGCTTAAAAATTTATTTTTTGGCTGGAGCTACACTTACATAATGTACCTGTTCCAAATTACAAACAGATTCAACTTAAGAACAAACCTACAGTCCCTGTCTTGTTTGGACCGCCTGTATACTACTGTTCAGAGTATATAAGGCCTGGGGGCCCAAGCCTTTTCTTTTTTTAATTTGGGTGCGGGGTTCCCCTTAATATACATACAAGATCCAAAGGGCCTGGTAATGGGCTGGGGGGTACCAATGCGGTTTTTCTCAATAATTTCCATCCATATTGCCGGGACCCATCATTACATTAAAGCCGCAAGCAGTTTTAAATTACTTTTATTCCTTTAGAAATGTCATTTTGTGCAGGGATTGTTCTAAACACGGGAAACGCACCGCTTTAAAGGCATACTATAGTCACCCCCAGGTACGATATTTGAAGGAATATTTCACTTTTATTTTTTCACTTTAAGCATTATTAAGATCACTGCTTCCGAAAAAAAATCAGTTTTTAAAACTTTTTTTGCATTGATACATGTCCCCTGGGGAAGGACCCGGGTCCCCAAACACTTTTTAGGACAATAACTTGCATATTAGCCTTTAAAATTTGCACTTTTGATTTTTCACATTCGGGTCCCATAAACTTTAACGGTGTTCGAATGTTTGTGCAAACTTTCGGTCCGTTCGCATGTTCTGCCGAGAACTGAACGGGGGGGGGGGGTGTTCGACTCATCCCTAGTGTACAATCAGCCTGCTCATAGATGGTTCGAATCTCAGATGGTCAATGCTGAACCAGTTGTGATTTAAACCATCCATGGACAGCTCAAGATCGGCCTGGTGGAAGTGAATTTATGTGTTACACCTCTGTTGAACCACTCCCCTGATGTTTCTTTTGTTATCAAAGCTCTCTTCAATCACTAGCTTTTATGCTTCTCCATTTGGTTTTTAGAACTTTCACAAAACATAGAAAAGTAGAAGTGTGGAAGTGTAAAAAATACAGACTGCTTCAGACAGAAGTTTTGCTTTAGGACCACATTCTATATCTGCTGAGAAATGCTCTCAGGATGGGTTCAAGGGGATGGGAGGGTGAAAAAATTGTTTTTGCTTGGAGTGGAGCTTTTACTGCACTTATGAAAGTTTGACTATTTTGATGAGAGTCAATGTTGAGAATTGCTGCTTTTTGTCAACTGCCTGACTTATGTTAGAAACACACATCTGATGGTTACTGAGTGTGCTCAACAGCATATTAGAGCCCTACAGCTATCTATAATCCTCTTAACTATGTGTCACATGACTGGTGGAGACCAAGTTGATGATGGGACTTCTCTTGAACCTCCTGTCCAACACCCTAGGAAGGGGGTGACAGGGAATGTGAGGATTTAGAGAGGAATGATTGTTGGTGTTGCAAACAGTACAAGATCTGTGGAGCTCTTATTGAATAGGAAAGCAGGAACAGCATCAAGGATACAAGCCAAGGTTGATGATAGCAGGGGAGCAGAGGTACAAGGCAGAAAGCAGTAAGCAGAGTGAAGGAACCAGGCTGAGGTCAAATTGGGTAGACAAAGGTTCAGAGACAGGTCAGAAGGCAAGTCAAGTCATACATGGGAATACACATATTGCAGGTCCGGTTGCAGGTAATCAGGAACTATCTGAATACTTCCAATATGATATACATGCTTCAGTTTATATTGGCCATTTGGCCCCAACACCAGTGCCAAGAATGCACACACGCCCCACTTTTATTACTTCGATAAGACAGACAAAGACCGCTACCTGACGCTGGTCTGCTCAACCGGCCAGGGCCCGGTCTTCCACCCACTACAGGTCCTCCTTTGTGGCACCCACGGCCACTCTATCCCCCCTAGAACCATGCTTGCCCACTACTGCAAAATCTGGCAACTAGCCGTCAACAAAACCAAAGCCCCTCACATACACGCTCACACCCCCCTATGGAATAATACCCACCTTCCTGAGCTCCTGACAATACCTGACCAGTCTCTCTGGATAACCAGGGGAATCATATTCCTTTCCCAGGTGATGCGGGGAGGCTCGATTAGACAATTCCAGGCCCTCAAAGACGACTTTAACCTCCCTAACCAAATGCTCTTCCGCTACCTCCAGCTCCGGCATGCTCTCAGCTCCAAATTTGTTGGACCCGCTCCCAGTTTGGAATCACTGTCCCCCGTAGGTGTGATCAGGGGTCAGGATCCTAAGAAACTAATCTCCTACTTTTACAACCACCTACAACTGCCTGAGGCCACCCTGCAGGCGCATGATCTAAAACCCAAATGGGAGGCGGACCTGGGCGCTTTGGAGCATGAGGAGTGGGAGGATGCACTTGCTGTCTCCAAGTTAGTATCCCCTAAACTGTCGGACAGACTCACCCACCTGTACATTTTGCATAGGTCATACCTTACCCCGGCACGCCTCGCTAGATTTAGACCAGACCAAGACCCCTCCTGCCCTAAATGCGGGGACCCAGGTGGCACGTTCTACCACCTAATATGGACCTGCCCGCGCATTCAAGACTACTGGTGGCAAGTCGTCCAGTTTCTACATGACCGAATGGGCTCGCCTCTGTCCCTATGCCCCCGCCAATGCCTACTAGGGATCCTTCCACTCCCCGAAGATGAAAAGTACCTCTCTATATTTCTGCAGGAATTCCTATTCCTAGCCAGAATGCAGATAGCCCGCACCTGGATCAAACCAAACCCCCCTACCCTCCAAGCTTGGATTGCTGCTGTCAACGCCCCCCTCCCCTTTAAAAAGATACTCTACCTCCACCGAGGCTGCCCAGCCAAATACAATAAAGTATGGGATAGATGGATTGACGCCCCAGACGCACACCTACCCTAGGAGTGACCTTCTGCCTTCTAACCGCCCGCCCCGCCCCCCCCCCCAACACGCGCATTGAGGAGAGGGGCTTAACTTGCTTGTGGAGCACCGAGTCTGCTTAGCACCCCCTGCACACGCCTTCACACCTGAGGGGCATAGATACCCCACAACCCTATTGAGGGACACCCTTGAGCCCCCAACTGAACGAAACATCACTGGAACCCTTGGTGATTCACCACTCTGTAATGCCTGAATGCATATCTTCTTTTTTTTTTTTTTTTTTTCTTTTTTCTCTTCCTATGTCGGTACATACCCCTCCGACCATGTCAACATTTGTTCCCCGTTATTGTAGTGCCTGTTGCACTGAAACTGTGAGAATGTATCCTTGTTTGGTGTATACTCAATAAACTTGGTTTTGATTAAAAAGAATGCACACACGCATATAGTATGCACACGTGATGTGCCTGCACTGGTTTTCTTGTGGTGGAACAAACTATACTTTATGCATGATGGAGCTGTTTTTGATACTGTTATTCATACCCAAAGTCTTTCAAAATATGTAATTAACACAAGATCAGGCAGTTGACATGGCAGCACCTGTCAGACACCAATGCAGCCTCTCAGTTCCAACATCAGTGCTAAACAAATTAGGTCAAAGGGACAGATATAAATGTACAGAAACACATAATCATTTGGGATTGGACATTCAAGTTCTTGCATAAGCCAAGTTATAATATCAGTGCAACTTTCAACTCAGCGTCATGGTTTTCACAGAGACAATGCATTGCATAAGCTAAACACTTATTTCACAAAGCTATGCTGATCTCCCAAAAAAAAGTATTTGGATTGCCCTTTGGCTGCTGGTCTTGCCATATATAGGCCTCAAAAATATATTTTCTTTAAAGTATCTAAACTTACCTTAACTAAAATAACTATAATTTATTGCATATTGCCAGTCTTTAGGCTGAATTTGTTTTTAAAGCTCATTTTTAGCATGTACAGATTTTTTTTTTGATCCTTCTAGAAATCCAGTACTCTTTTACCTTCCTTTGTACTAAACTGAAATCAAACAGTGTTGGAGATTAGGATAGATGGAGGTGTTATAGTCCAAATCAGGAGAGCAGCTTATGGTAAAATTGCTCCAAAGATATTGTTTCGTAAGTAAGCATTTTCACTCCAAGAAAGGATGCACACTACTGGCAGGGTTATCAGGTGAAATTAAAGGAGAAAAATGAAAAAGAAATCTAAAGCAGCCACCACATAAGTTGTAATATATAAAATTGTTGTTTTTGTGTTCAGATACACTTTAATTTTTGTTATATACAGTATATAAATGGAAGGATTTCAGTAAAGCAACAATGACATGAAACAGATCACAATGGCGGTTATTTGAGAGTAAAACATTTACCAGAAATTTCCATTTAAAGCAGTAAAATTGTACGTTTAAAATTAGATGCATTTAGGTATTTTTTGCTGCTACCGTTATTGTTTGCTCTCTCAAATGATTGCCCTTTATTGACATGTCATTTGTTTATCAAATATTCCTAAGAAAATAATCCCCAATTTTACTGGAAATACTGAATAATGCATTTGCAATTGCTTAATCACCATTCAAATCTAGCTGCAGTCTGAGATTTTTTAGAAAATGTAATCCATACTAACCAAATAAAAAATCTTTGTCATAAAAGTATTATTTTTATAAAGAATTGTATTATCTCCTAATAAGGGAACAATTTCTATTAGGTTTCTTGCTAAGACTGCTATTCAAAATCCAAATAAGCTTAAATAGTCTTCCACCTTAAATATAATTTTGAACATTGGTCTCTGTAAGATAAATCTATGCAGTTTGTATACTTTATTTTAAATGTTTTTCTTTAGGGAACTGTCATCCTTTTTTTCTAGATTGAAATTAGACTATTTAAATGAGTGTGCTTAAAAGTAGAACTATATATTTTTTAGATAGACATGACAACTTAACTTAGCTTATTGTTAATTATTCTGTAAATGTAAATTTTTTTAAAAACATTTGAATACTTGTAATTATAACTATACATAGCACCTTGTATGTATTATTATACAGTACATAAAGGCTGTGCTTTCAGCTTAAGTAGGACTGCATAACATTGAGTCCTGCTAATCCTCTTATCATACTTCCTATCTATCTGTGTCCAAATAAAAATAAACTCTCCTAGTATTTTCTAATGAAATAAAACACCTGGAATGCCTCTTCCTGATGATCAAAAAAAAATGTTATGTAGGTTTTCTGTGCAATAGGTCACATAAAGGGACCAGCAACAAGTTTCTTGAAACAAGTAATTTTTAATTATTTTTTTTCAGTAATTTTATAATTGTAAACAAAGCAAGACAATAATTCCCATGGGGGACATTACAGAGAGGTTAAGAAAAACAAAAAACAACAAACTAAATTACAAGACATGACTGTACAGACTTTGTGATGATAAAGAAATTAATCGTATGGTTTCTAGTGTCTGGAGCGACTGATCATCCTCCAAAGGACCTACACCCCCCCCCCCCCCCCATTGGCGACCACATTTCAATTGTATTGATTTATTAATTGTATTGAAATGTATTACATTTTGGTTGTTTGCAGGGTGGTCAGTGAGTTGGGCTGGAAATCTTCTTTGGTTTTGTTTGACATGCATCGCTCTTCCATGTGCTCCTTGTTGCGAAGGCCCAATATAGGTGTGGGCACTAGTCATTTGTTTGTACATTTCAATTTTACTTGGGCACTAACAGCTGTTTGTAATTCAGAATACATGTCACCTATCAGACCTTTTTTACAAAGTTGAAGGTATTGTAAAAATTGTTTATGGAACGTGATATTTCTCCATCAAGACATTACATGGCAACAGTACATCCTGTTCATATAATTGACACAAATAAAGAATTCCCGCTATTTTCAATTGCTCAAAACCCTTATGTTCGCCAAGTTCTGGCAAATTTGGGTTACTACAAATGCAGTGGGAAAAATAATTATTTGATCCCCTGCAGATTTTGTAAGTTTGCCCACTTACAAAGCAATTAAGGGTCTATATTTTTTATCATAGGTGTATTTTAAATGATAGAGACAGAATTTCAACCATAAATCCAGAAAAAACTTAGTATTTGATGGAGAAACCCTTTGTTGGCAAACACATAGGTAAAACATTTCTTGTAGTTGTTGATCAGGTTTGCACATATCTTAGGAGGGATTTTGGTCTCTTCTTTACAGATCTTCTCTAATTCCTTAAGGTTTCTTGGCTGTCTCTTGGCAAATCAAAGTTTGAGCTCCCTCCATGCTAGGCCACTCCATGACCTTTATGTGCTTCTTCTTGAGCCACTCCTTTGTTGCCTTGATGGTATGTTTTGGGTTATTGTCATGCTGGAAGACCCATCCACGACCCAGGTTCAGTGTTCTGGCTGAGGGAAGAAGGTTCTCATCCAAGAATTTATAATACATGGCCCCGTCCATTGACCCCTCAATGCAGGAAAGTCAGCCTGTACCTTTAACAGAGAAACTGCCCCAAAGCATCAGGTTTCCACCTCCTTGCTTGACTGTAGGGATGGTGTTCTTAGGGTCATAGACAGCATTTTTCTTCCTCCAAACACTTTGAGTCGAGTTAATGGCAAAGAGCTCAATTTCGGCCTCATTTGACCACAGTATTTTCACCCAATCCTTCTCTGAATCATTTAGATGTTCATTGGCATGACTGTACATGTGCCTTCTTCAGGAGGGGCACGCGCCCCGTTTGGAGGAAGAAAAATGCTGACTATGACCCTAAGAACACTGTTCCTACAGTCAAGCACAGAGGTGGAAACATTACACTTTGGGGTTGTTTCTCTGCTAAAGGTACAGACTGACTTTGCCGCATTGAGGGTCCAATGGATGGGGCCATGTATTGTAAAATCATGGATGAGAACCTTCTTACCTCAGCCAGAACACTAAAGATGGGTCATGGATGAATCTTTCAGCATGACAATGACCCAAAACATATCACCAAGGAAACAAAGGAGTGGCTCAAGAAGAAGCACTTTAAGGTCATGGAGTGGCCTAGCCAGTCTCCAGACCTTAATCCAATAGACAAATTTATGGAGGGAGCTGAAACTTCCAGTTGCCAAGCGACAGCCAAGAAACCTCAAGGATTTAAAGAAGATCCATAAAAAAAGAATGGACAAAAATCACTCCTGAGATGTGTGCAAACCTGGTCACTAACTACAACTTACCTCTGTGCTTTCCAACAAGAGTTTTTCCACCAAGTACTAAGTCATGTTTTGCTTGGGGATCAAATACTTATTTTACTCACTGAACTGCAACCTAATTTATAGCATTTGTTTTATGTGTTTTTTTTTCAGGATTAGTGGTTGATATTCTGTTTCTATCATTTAAAATACACCTATGATAAAAATTATTAGGGTGCGGATACCAAGCATTTGCACTAGGGATGAACCGAACACCCCCGGTTCGGTTGGCACCAGAACATGTGAACAGACAAAAAATTTGTGCGAACATGCAAACACACGAACACTGTTAAAGTCTATCGCACACGAATGTGAAAAATCAAAAGTGTTAATTTTGAAGGCTTTTATGCAAGTTATTGTCTTAAAAAGTGTTTGGGGACCCAGGTCCTGTCCCAGGGGACATGTATCAAGTGCAAAAAAAGTTTTAAAAACGAATGTTTTTTCGGGAGCCGTGATTTTTTTAATGCTTAAAGTGAAACAATAAAAATGAAATATTCCTTTAAATATCATGCCTGGGGGGTGTCTATAGTATTCCTGTAAAGTGGAGCAGTTTTCCCATGTTTAGAACAGTACCACAGCAAAATTACATTTCTAAAGGAAAAATTGTCATTTAAAAACTGATCGCGGCTGTAATGAATCAGCAATATAGATAAAACTTATTGAAAAAAAGGGCATGGGTCCTTTTGAAACAAAATTAAAAAAAAATTGCATGTGGTCCCCCTGAAATCCATACCAGGCCCTTCAGGTCTGATATGGATTTTAAGGGGAACCCTGCGCCAATTTAAAAAAAAATGGCGTAGGGCCCCCCCCCCCCCCAAAATCCATACCATACATTATCTGAGCACGCAATCTGGCAGGCCACAGAAAAAGAGTGTGGGGGTATGCAGGCGGGGGGCTTATCAGAATCTGGAAGCCCCCTTTAACAAGGGGACCCGCAGATCCTGCCCACCCCCCTATGTGAATTGGTAATGGGATACATTGTACCCCTACCATTTCACACAAAAAAGTTTCAAAAATTGTAAAAAAAAAGACAAGAGACAACTTGGGACAAGTCCTTTATTAAAAAATAAAAAAAGTAAAAATGTCCTGTGATGTAAATCCATGCCGCCCGACAGACTGAAAAAGAATAAAAAAAAGGCCCAACCGTTCCGCCGCCATGGGAGGCTCCTGCCGACTGACGCTTCTTTTGGGTGACAGGTGTAATTGTTGCGGCTTTTTTTTTCTTTTTCGGTCCGTCTGGCAGCGTGGATTTACATCCCGGGACATTTTTATTTTTTAATTTTTTTTAGTAAAGGACTTGTCCCAAGCTGTCTCTTGTCTTTTTTACAATTTTTGACACTTTTTTTGTGAAATGGTAGGGGTACAATGTACCTGTTACCAATTCACATAGGGGGAGGGGCGGGATCTGGGGGTCCCCTTGTTAAAGGGGGCTTCCAGATTCCGATAAGCCCCTGCCCCCATACCACCATAACCACCGGGCAAGGGTTGTGGGGATGAGGCCCTTGTACCCATCAACATGGGGACAAGGTGCTTTGGGGTCAGACCCCAAAGCACCCTCCCCATGTTGAGGGCATGTGGCTAAGTACGGTTCAGGAGGGGGGCGCTCTCTCATCCCCCCTCTTTTTCTGCTGCCTGCCAGGTTGCGTGCTCGGATAAGGGTCTGGTATGGATTTTGGGGGACACCTACGCCATTTTTTTTATTTTGGCGCAGGGTTCCCCTTAATTTCCATTCCAGACCTGAAGGCCCAGGTATGGATTTTTGGGGGGACCCCCACACAATTTTTTTTTGGTTTGGGGTTCCCCTTAATATTCATACCAGACCCAAAGGGCCTGGTAATGGACTAGGGGGGAACCCATGCCCTTTTTTTCAAATTAGTTTTATCTATATTGCCGAAACCCAATAATTCATTACAGCCGCGATCAGTTTTAACCACTTACCCACTGGGCACTTAAACCCCCTTCCTAACCATACCAATTTTCATCTTTTGGTGCTCTCACATTTTGAATGACAATTACTCAGTCATGCAACACTGTACCTATATGAAATGTTTGTCCTTTTTTCACACAAATAGAGCTTTCTTTTGGTGGTATTTAATCACCGCTGGGTTTCTTATTTGTTGTGCTATAAAAGAAAAAAGACCGAAAATTCTGTAAAAAAAAAAGAATTTTCTTAGTTTCTGTTATAAAATTTAGTAAATTAGTAATTTTTCTTCTTATATGTTGGCCAAAATTTATACTGCTACATATCTTTGGTAAAAATAATCAATTGGTGTATATTATTTGGTCTTTGTGACCTGATGCACTGACAGCCTATATCAATTCTTGAGACCCTAACAAGCCAGGAAAGTACAAATACCCCTCAAATGGCCCCTTTATGGAAAGTAGACATTCCAAGGTATTTAGTAAGAGGCATGGTGAGTTTTTTGAAGTTGTAATTTTTTCTTACAATTCTTATTTTTTTTTCTTTTTTTTCCCCCACAAAATTGTTATATTAGCAGGTTATTTCTCACACACAGCATATGCATAGCACAAATTACACCCCAAAACACATTCTACTACCCCCACTATACTCCCAGTATACTTCCTAATTTCAAGTTTCCGAATTTCTGAAATTTGAAATTTCTGAAATTTCAAATTTTCCAATTTCCAAAATTCCACATTTTCTGAAGTTTGAAAGTTCGGAAGTAATGAATTTGTAAAAATTTGTTCAAAAACTAATTCAGAACTAAACGAGTTGCACATGTATACTGACCACGATCCTGCCTTCCTTCCTGCCTGCTATTTGTCTTCCTGGTATGTCTTGGACCCAGCTTTCAGCTAATCGTGGGTTCCGGCATTCCTGGCAGCTGCTGTTCCTGTCTACCCCTCATCTGGCTTTTGGTAATCTCTTCTGCAGTCTACTTTAGCATCTCCCTGACAAGCCATTGGCCAGAAAGGAGGACCTGTGGATTGAACTTTTGGCAACCATGGCAATCCATCTCCTTTCATTACCTGTCACCATTTCAGGGGTGGTTGGACCAGACGTGTAAGGAAAGCCCTTTCATTACTTCAGCCTCTAACCAGATATGTGATACATAAGTGTGAAGCCAATCTCCAGATTTTTAGCTTAGTTACAATTTTGTGTACCTTAAATTTTCACCACTCCACACAAAAGGCACAAACATTTACAAATATTTCTTCTTTATTAACTAAATATTATTTTATTCTTTAGCATTAGTATAAATTTCTTCACTCACCTTGTGTTTGTGTGCGCTACTAATGATTTTAGTGTATTTTTATTGAAATTATTGTTTGATAAACATTTGTGCTACTATTACTGGACCTACAAAATCAGTAGCACCATCTTTCTAATCTATCAGCCCCGTTCTTCCAGAAAACGTACGGTTTAGCAGGTCTTTTACAAAAAATTGCAAAAATGGTCTGGCCAGAGATCAAAAGTGGAACATAGGGACTTGCAGAGAAAGTTTACGTGTTAGTGGTTAGGTCATCTATTAAAAGTTAATTTTATATGTTGAGTTTCAGGTAAGCGTAGGGCTTACTTGGGGGGGGGGGGGTGTAAATGGGTAAAATTGTTGGGACATATCTGAACACATATTAATGTACACATTATTTCAAAGCAACAAACATAGTGCAACTGTTTGAATATGATTTGTTTGCCATATGATGCTTGTTCACTACAACATTGAGGTCCAAAGGAGGTTAAAAAAGAAAGTAGGGGACAATTGATTTTTACTCTTTGCCATATACACATTCCTGGTTGTGTCATTTATAACTTAGTATCATTAATTACTGTCTTAAAATTATGATTATTTAAACCTTGCCAGCTATTAACTAATTCTGAGCACACCACTCTATTTGATCTAACTCCTGTAATGTAAATTCTTCTTTATCAAATACATGCTATTTTTATTCTTTCACAGCTAATTGGATGTAATGCATAAATTAAATACAACAATTTAAGCTGAATTAAATGTACTGTGGCACTTGAACAAATGTATTAAAGCTTTGAAAATAAATCTTCAAATGAGCAAAGGGAAACACGTGATTACATGATCAAATAATATATATTTTACGTTAAGTTTGATTGAACAAAGCTCTGCAGAAGTAGCAACAAAAGCTTCTTTTGTGACTCCTGCCCCTTTTTAAAATATAAAACACAGCACGACTAATGCACTTAAACTGGTAGAAACAATTTAAAAAGCATTATAATTTTAATGGGTTTTAAAAGACTTTTTGAAATCTCATTTATATGTGGGTGTGATATGAAGTGTTACATTTTTCGTTTCCTTACATTTTAAATAAATAAATGTACTCTCTTTACTTTACTACTTTAGAAAAAAAAAATTATGACGATCCACATTAATTTAAAGAGCAGACAAACTTTTCTAAATCTTGGTTTTTCATATGAAATAAAAATACAGTATACAGTGATGTGAAAAATATTTGCTCTTCCTGATTTTTTTACATATTTCTCACACTTAAATGATTCAGATCATCAAACTAATTTTAATATAACACAAAGATAACCTGAGTAAATCCAAGGTACAGTTTTTAAAATATTATTTCATTTATTAAGGGAAAAAAGCTGTTCAAACCTGCCTGGACCTATGTGAAAAAGTAATTGCCCCTTGCTGAATCATGATTGAACTGTGATTAACCACAATTTTTTGGAAACCTAAGTTCAATTTCACTTGCCACACCCAGGCCTAATTACTACCAGACCTGTCGAATCAGGAAATCACATAAATAGAAGCTGTCTGACAAAGTGAAGCATACTAACAGATCACAAAAAGCAGCACATCATGCCACAATCTAAAAAAATGCAAGAACAGATTAGAAACAAACATGTATCAGTCTATTTCTAAGGCTTTGGAACTCCAGTGAACCACGGGGAGAGCCATTATACACATTATCCACACATGGCGATAACTTGGAACAGTGGTGAACCTTCCCAGGTGGCCAACCTACAAAAATTACTCCAAGAGCATCAAGGAGGTCATAAAATTTTACTTTTTGGAGGGTGTGCGTCTCGTTACATCTGGCATAAAATGAATACAGCATTTCATAACAAGAACATCATACCAACAGTCAGACATGGTGGTGGTACCGTGATGGTCTGGGGCTGCTTTGCAGCTTTAGGACCTGGACGACTTACCATAATTGATGGAACCATGAATTCTGAGCTCTACCAGAAAATTCTAAAGGAGAATGTCATAAGTTTGTGACCTCAAGCTCAAGTGCACTTGGGTTATGCAGCAGGATATCCGAAACACAACACCAAGTCCACCTCCAAATGGTTCAAACAAAGCAAAATTTATGTTTTGGAGTGGAAAAAGCCTGGACTTAAATCCAATTGAGATGCAGTATCATGTATAAAAAGAAAAAAGTGCAGCGCAAACAATATGAAATAATACTGAAAAAAAAAATTAAAAGTTCATATCCAAAGATTGCAGAGTGATGTGGTTGAGAACACCCGGTGACTGTAAATTTTCAATAAAATTTCTCAGTGACAAATCCTCCACCATACAGATGAGGTACTCTTACCAGATGCAATAATCAAATGCGCATGGACCCAATCAGGGATTAGAGTGAGACACCGATCCAACCAAAATACGATCTGAGGCTGTATGTTGACCAGGGAACCAGGAATATCTTTAAGTTGAAGATGAAGCTCCAAAAAAGATGTAATCCACCATAGAAAAGTGTTATACAGATAAAATCCCCAGAAAGAAAAAGAAGGATGCGATCTCAGTGCAGACTGTAGTCTTCATTTATTACAAAACACAAAATAAAAATTATGTCTTTTGATGACGCCCTGGAGGAGGGGCGAAACGCATCGACGTAATTTCCGGCCAAGGATCTAACCACTGACGCCACTTCCTGTTCCCGTGGAGCGCACGCTAAACCAGCTGCAACCGCGGAAGTATCTGAGAAGTTTGCCTTCCTTTATGCATCCTGTAAGTAGCGCAGAGCGCGCATTTTAAAAATCCTTCTACAACACTTTAAAATTTGCTCTCTTCTATTATCGGTACAATATCTCCAAGAACATCACTGTGCCTTGTGTGCATGCATCGCTCCCTGGATCCTCTCATCCCACTGGCTTGTTTATTCAGCTCTGCTTTTGTGCCTACTTGCCGAACCACAGTTTGTCTGCATATCTGCCCTCTGCTTTGCTGCTCTGTCTGTCTGCTAGCCCGGTGAGTCTATTCCAAGAAGGAGCTCATATGTACATTTATTTTGGTTCTTGGTTTTTTGGGACAATAACTGGACTTACTCACATTCATTTTTATTTATATATTTTCTTACCACATTTAGGTTGTGGTTTATCACTTATTCAATTTTGGTATCTATGAAATAATTTTATGGTTATTATTCAATCATGTCACTTATGTAATAATTTATCACACATATTATTTGATGCTAGTTTATTTTTTATGGGATTGGTTTGTGTTAGACATGTAACCACTTCACACACATTATTGATGTTTGTCAATTTTGTGGGATCATTTATTATTTTGTCACAATTTTTGTTTGCCAGCGCTGTTTTATTGGTTTGAGCATTTTCTGAAGGTTATAGCACTTTCTTATCAGCAGCTGCACATTTTTTGTGTTTTCTTTTTCTCGTTCAATATTGCACACGTCTATTCCAGCGCCGTTTCTTTGTTTATACAAAATAAAAAACGCTCAAATGAGAGCAGTACGAGCTGTGAATACTCTGAGGCATGCAAGCCTCTAGACTCAGGAGAGTACAGAAAAACTGGAGCACAATATGAAAATAGCTGTATTTAAAAGCCACGGTATAATGCCGCTGTATAATACGATGGGAGGAGCTTCGTGTATGCCGGTCACCCGCGTCCCATCGTATTATATAGCACCTTTATACCGCGGCTTTTAAATACAGCTTTTTTATATTGTGCTCCAGTTTTTCTGTACTCTCCTGAGTCTAGAGGCTTGCATGCCTCAGCCTCTCATGTGAGCGTTTTTTATTTTTTTGTTTTGTAATAAATGAAGACTACAGTCTGCACCGAGATCGCATCCTTCTTTTTCTTTCTGGAGATTTTATCTGTATAACACTTTTCCACGGTGGATTACATCTTTTTTGGAGCTGCATCTTCAACTTAAAGATATTCCTGGTTCCCTGATCAACATACAGCCTCAGATCGTATTTTGGTTGGATCGGTGTCTCACTCTAATCCCTGATTGGGTCTATGCGTATTTGATTATCGCATCTGGTAAGAGTACCTCATCCGTATGGTGGAGGATTTGTCACTGAGAAATTTTATTGAAAATTAACAGTCACCGGGTGTTCTCATCCACATCACTCTGCAATCTTTGGATATGAACTTTGCCCATCAAAACGCAGCCACTTTGCCCATCAAAACGCAGGAGCGCCATGTTGGCACCTCTTAAAGCGGTTCTGCACTCGTTTTTTGTTTTTTTTTGGGCTATATGCCAAGGGCATATAGCTCAATTGGGGGACTTACCTGTTCCATCTTCCATCTCGATCGCCGCCGGTTTTCCTCCGATAAAATTCTTCATCTTCTTCTTGTCTGCTGGGGTCCATCTTGCCTGTGGGCATGTGAAGCCCCACAGGCACTTTAGATGGCCCAGCATGCACCGCCGTTACTCGCGCGTGCGTAGTAACGGCACATCTGCCGACATCTCACGAGATTTCGGAAAATGTGTCCGAAATCTCGCGAGATTTCGGAAGATGTGGCCGAAATCTCGCGAGATTTCGGAAGATGCCCGCACTGACTCCTGGGATCAATGACACCAGATCCCAGGAGACAGTGCGGCGTGGCGAGGATCCCCGCACAGACCCCGCCCACCCCCGAAGAGACAGAAGACAGGAAGTCATCAATTACAAGGTAAGTAAAAAAAAAAACACATTTCATTTAGTACTCTTTGCCTGATTTGGAAGGCAAAGAGATTTACTAAATGAAATGTGTGCCGAACCGCTTTAAGGCTTAGTTTGCAGGTGTGACAGCATGAATGGGCCATTCATTTCAATAGGCTGCCCTACGCATGACAAATTGCAGAAAAGAATTGCAAACAGTTTTTTTTTTTTTTCTTTTAAATTTGCACCACACTGAAACAAGTGGCACTTTTGTTAACATGATGATGTAGGACTGCCCTACCCATCTAATCCAGTATTCCAACTGCCACAGGGCAGTTGGGCAGTGCAAAGGATGCACCCTTTTGCATCCTTTGCTGCGGATCTCCTCCAGCCTCTTTGCATCCACTTCTTGTTTACATGCAAAGGCTTCATTATTGACCACACCATCTGTGCGCTGGCACAACTGTCTAATGGTAACAAGGGTGGACTGTGTGTGCAGGAACGGACAACACAGTAGCACGATTGATAGATCTGTTATACTATCTCCTCCCCTCCCCTTCCCTTCCTCCGCTCTTCCCAGAAACCACAGGAAATACACCTGTTACTGTTACCTGCAAGATCACCAGCCGGTGACATGTCTTGGAGCCCCCCCCGCCCTGCACTTACCTTGTCTTGGGTGACGGCGGCATCGTGTCCTCCATTTCCTCTCCTGCCCGCTCCTCCTCTCATCCTCTGCTATTATTGGACACCTGATAGGCGCCCAATCACAGCGCCTGTCGTTTCAGCCAATCAGGGCACAGGTCACACAGACCTGTGCTCCTGATTGGCTAAGGGGCAGTACAATGTTAGCAAACCGAATTCCTTCCTACGACGCTAATCAGATGTTTCCAAAAAACACCCCCACCGCTGTAATTCTGGCGCCCGGTGACCGAAAAGGGGCGGACACCTGAATAGGGGGTGTCAGCAGCGACCATAGATAGATTCATGCAATGCAAGAATCTATCTATGGTATATAGAGAGTGACAGGAGAGGGGGGCGGCGCTCCTGCGCCCTTTATGGACGCACCGCCCCTGTACAAAAGAGATATGCAATGTCTATTTTACAATAAACTACACCTACCTGCTTGCTCATAGCGATCCCTTACAGCAACTGACCTGGTCCCTGTGTGCTGGAATGATTAGTTCCTGTGCATGTGAAAGTGTCATCATCCTGTACCAGCCAATGAAGATGGCTAAAAACCAACACACAGGTAAAGATGTCAGCACTGGCAAGGGGCCATTGGAAAGGGGATTATTGATCCCTTTTAGTTCTGCTTTAAACAAGACACAGTAAGCAGAGCTAATTAACAACCAGTCAATTAGCAGATGTTGGTTCTTCTAGCACTTTACATTTATTTATAGTCCTGTACTTCTATATATTATAATTTTACCTGCTTTCTGCTTGGAAATGCCTACACTTTTATCTGAATAAGGGCTCTTTCACATGGACGTGTCCGTGTACGGAGCCCGCTCTGCACAGCGGGGGATCGCTCAGTCGATCCCCCGCTGTGCAGGAAGATGACAGGTCTGTCTCTGCACTCTGTGCAGGGACGGACCTGTCAGAGCACTGCTCTCCCCTATGGGAGATCGGATGATGACGGACCGTGAAGTCTGTCATCACCCGATCCGATGACGGATGTCAAAATAGCTTTTTCCTCCGTCACACTTTTTCGGATCGGATCGGGTCTGATGTCAGCGGACATGTCACCGCTGACCTCTGTCCCTCCATAAAGGTCTATGGAGGGTCCGTTCAGGTCCGCCAAAAAAACTGACAGATGGACCTGAACGGACCGCCCGTGTGAAAGGGGCCTAAAAAAACAGTTTCCTGCACTCCCAGTTCAGTGTTCTGTGCTGAAATAGCTAAATATCAACCACAGCCCTTCACAGGTTTCTTGCCACAGTTGTGTATTGCAGAGAGAGAGGAAGGGTTGTAAAATCAGTTCTGTTACTGATTGTTGATTACTAAGTGCACTGAACAATTGTACGACTGCTGTAACAAGAAATGTATTCTAATGCCCCGTACACACGGTCGGAAATTACGACCACAAAATCTGTCGGATTTTTTCCGACGGATTTTGTCCGACACTGGTATTGCATACACATGGTCGGACAAAGTTGTCGGAAAATCCGATCTTCCTGAACGTGGTGACGTTCGTTGCGTACGATGGGACTACGTAGAGGCTAGTAGCCAATAGCTTTGGTCTTGCAATGTGATCTGAGCATGCGTGGCACTTTGTCCGTCGGAATTCGCTACACATGATCGGAAAAGGTCCGATAGGACTTTGTTGTCGGAAAATTTGAGAGCAGGATCTCAAACTTTTTCCGTCAGAAATTCCGACGGAAAAAGTCAGATGGAGCCCACACACGGTCGGAATTTCCAACAACATGGTCCGATAGGACATTTTCCGTCGGAAAATCCGACCGTGTGTACGGGACATAAGACATATTGTAAAGCACTGCACAAATTGTTGGTGCTATAAAAATCCTGTATAATAATAATGACTAGGGATGAGCCGAACACCCCCCCATTCGGTTGGCACCAGAACATGCGAACAGGCAAAAAATTTGTTCGAACACTGTTAAAGTCTATGGGACATGAATAATCAAAAGTGCTAATTTTAAAGGCTTATATGCATGGTATTGTCATAAAAAGTGTTTGGGGACCTGGGTCCTGCCCCAGGGGACATGCATCAATGCAAAAAAAGTTTTAAAAACGTCATTTTTTTCGGGAGCAGTGATTTTAATAGTGCTTTAAGTGAAACAATAAAAGTGTAATAAAAACAAAATAAACCGCGCTAAAAATTCTAGGGGAAAAATTAATAAAATCCTAATCTAAAAGGCTGCTGCTAGAAGTGGGATACTCACACACAGAATATACAAATGGATAAAGCTGCGCCAAAAAATTAATAACACATACATGAAAAAAATAACCAGATAATAATGTTCCAAAAACAAAGGAGGAAAATAAATTACATACACAATGTAACTATAGAAGAATACATAGAATGTGATAAATAAAGTCCAGTGAGGACCACATTAGTCCTGATTATATGTCTTCCTTAATAAAAATCCTGGTTGTATATAGTAGGCAGACTGTGGGTTGTGTGGCATATAAAGCACCGCTGTGACAAGCATGCAAGAGTTCTGTGCAATCCCATCCACCTTTTGAATTTGGCGCTTACCAGATAGCTAGTAATAAAAGGCACTGCCTATGAAGCCTGCAACATCCCAGGTGGGGGGTAACTGATGAGACCGATCAAATCAAGGACAACCACTCCAGAGAAAAAGAAGGACCTCCACAACCTCCGCTCCGCTCAAGGACATCCAACTGGTTATCTCACAGCTGCACTCCGAGCCGCCGCGCTTTGTGTCTCCCCGGTACACAGGCCTGGCTTCCTTCTCTCACTCTTCCCGTCGGTCCCTGCCCACTTTTCTCCCCTGTAATATTCCTTTAAATTTCTTACCTGGGGGGTGTCTATAGTATGTCTTTAAAGGGGTGCATGTTTCCCGTGTTTAGAACAGTCTGACAGCAAAATAAAATTTCTAAAGGAAAAAAACTCATTTAAAACTACTCGCGGCTACAATGAATTGTAGGGTCCGACAATACACATAACAGTTCATTGATAAAAACGGCATGGGGATTTCCCCACAGGGGAACCCCGAACCAAAATTTAAAAAAAGAATGCGTGGGGGTCCCCCTAAATTCCATACCAGGCCCTTCAGGTCTGGTATGGATATTAAGGGGAACCCCGCGCCAAAATAAAAAAAATGGCGTGGGGTTCCCCTCAAAATTTATATCAGACCCTTCAGGTCTGGTATGGATTTTAAGGGGAACCCCGCACCAAAATTTTAAAAGAAAAATGGCGTGACCCTTATCCAAGCACGCAACCTGGCAGGCCGCAGGAAAAGAAGGGGGATGAAAGAGTGCCCCCCCCTCCTGAACCGTACCAGGCCACATGCCCTCAACATTGGGAGGGTGCTTTGAGGTAGCCCCTCAAAGCACCTTGTCCCCATGTTGATGGGGAGAAGGGCCTCATCCCCACAACCCTTGCCCGGTGGTTGTGGGGGTCTGCGGGTGGGGGGCTTATCGGAATATGGAAGCCCCCTTTAAAGAAAGAGACCCCCAGATCCCGCCCCCCTGTGTGAAATGGTAATGGGGTACAAATGTAACCCTACCATTTCACACAAAAAAGTGACAAAAAGGTTAAAAAACACAAGAGACAGTTTTTGACAAGTCCTTTATTAATTTCTTCTTCCTCCATCTTCTTTCTTCTGGTCTTCCTTCCGTGTTCTACTTGTTCCTCCAACTTCTTCTTCGCCATCTTCTTCTTCTTCTTCCTCCACTCTTCTCGTCCCGCATCTTGCTCCGGCTTCTTCTCTGCTCCGCCCGCATGACCCGCCTCAGTGGGAGTCTTCAGTCGTGTGACGCTTTTGATTCTTCTGACACTTCTTAAATAACGGAGGGTGGGGCCACCTGGTGACCCCCCTCCTCTGACGCATGGGGACTTCCCTATGGCTTTCCCCGTGAATGTCAGAGGGGGCGGGGTCACCCTTTCATGCGCTCTCTCGTCCCCCCTCTTTTCTTTCGGCCTGCCAGATTGCATGCTCGGATAAGGGTCTGGTATGGATTTTTGGGGAGACCCCAAGGATTTTCTTTAAATTTGGTGTGGGGTTCCCCTTAAAATCCATACCAGACCTGAGGGGTCTGGTGTGGATTTTGAGGGGGACCCCCACGCCATTTTTTTTTTACATTTTGGCGCGGGGCTCCCCTTTATATCCATACCAGACCTGAAGGGCCTGGTATGGAATTTAGGGGGACCCCCACGCATTTTTTTTTTAATTTTGGTTCGGGGTTCCCCTGTGGGGAAATCCCCATGCCGTTTTTATCAATGAACTGTTATGTGTCTTGTCGGACCCGACAATTCATTGTAGCCACAAGTAGTTTTAAATTTGTTTTTTTCTTTAGAAATGTAATTTTGCTGTCAGACTGTTCTAAACATGGGAACATCTTTATCTCAGAAATAACATGCAGAAAATGAGTTAGTTACAGTATCTTCAATAGAAAACAACTATTAAAATAATAAATACACAAGAAGTAACAGCTCTCATCTTACTGCCTTTCTCAAGCTCAATCACTGAATCCTTCTAGGGTTTATATTCAAAATTAGAAAAAATACCTTTTAACTGTAGCATACCTGTAATCATGATATAGCCTAATGCACAATGTATGTTGATCCACAGTTTATGGTATTTTAAGATTTGAAATTTCTTTAATTGTCTTGTTAACCCATAAAAGTTAAATACTGCAGTTTCAGAATATGGCAGCTAATGGTAAATTAGAGTAATAAACACGACTGAAAAATAAGCTTTTACCACTTACTGCAAAGTGTCCACAAAGTTTGGGGGCTGTTGGACAGGGCACAAACTTCTATATACAGTAGAAGAACTAACGCTGCAAACAGTTATTTGGTGAACACGACAAATTGTTAGAATGACTGTTCTTTCATGAAAATGTTCTTGTTTCAAAATCTGATTCAGGTTCATCAATTATTTTCTCTGGGTTACATTATAATCAGATGATTACCTAAACATTGTAAGATTTAAAAGTAACCTTTACTCAAAGAAATATAAGGGCTGCCATTGCTGTTTTTGAGTACACTAGCTGCCCGAGTGTCATGCTGATCTCATGGTTTTAAATAAAACCTGTTATGAGAGAAATCGGAAGGCTGGTCTTTTCAACACCAACTTCTAAAAAATGCTAGTTGCTCTGCTGTCACGATGATGCTTTAATTTCTATGATTTCTGAGTCACTGACATGTAAAAAGGTAAAGATTTTAGACATAACATCAATACTTTATGAGTAATTTACAGAAAAACAAGTATGCAAATCAGAAGTTCTGACTTCATTTTCTGTATGCTTATACTAAGTGAGTGATTCAGAAAGTACAACTGCTAGGCAACAGACCTCAGAAGCAAGTTAACAATGCCTTAGTATTTCTGTCAGGACATGTTTCCAGATACATTTTTAATACATTTTCCACTGTACTACTTCCTCCACCTAAGTAACCCAGGTGTATTGTGCTATAGTTATACACTCAGTGAGATACAATTGTGTTCTATGAGAGTTATTACAGTTGAAAGATATAAACTGACAAATGCAACATCAGAAATAGGTGTCTGGTTTACGTTGTGTGGTGGGAAAAAAACACTTTGTATTACTGCATGATGAGATAGGGGTTTGAAGGACTGATAAATTGTTCTTTTAAAAAGTTCTCAGATAAATTGCAAGAGTTTGTTATTCTAATTTCCCTAATAGTTCTTGATCTAAAATATCTGGTCAAACTATTGGCTACTTGAGATAACACCTTCCTTGGCATTTGCAGAAACAAAGTACGATTTTTGTCTAAAGAGGCAGGCTAGTGATTAAATTAGAAAAAACAAACCAATCATATCCACCCCATGCATTCAAAAAAGTGCAAAGATTCTATTAACTTTTAATACTTCTATAGCATCTGACAGCATATAATAAAAATACTTGTACTTCACCTTAGATTCATTAGATGGAAGACAATGTTCCTACATCTAAAGTACAAAATATTAAATAGACTAGATAGGAGTGCCCCTTTTCCCTTGTTCATTTCATTCTAACCTTAGAGTCTCTCTCTCTATATATATGTATTTAAAAAAAATCCAAATATAAAGGAAATAGAGTGTTCCATTTTAAGCACTACATATATGTTATATTTAATACAATGTTTCCCAAGGTGCTAAGCCACTGACTTTCTGCTGATGGACTATAAATAACCCTAACCAACATAAATAACACCAACTTCACAGGAAAATTCTTGTTAAATGTGACCAACTACTGCAGGTATAAGACCTAACCTTATTTCTAAAATTACATACATATTGAAGCTACCTGCCTATGGATTATACCTCTATTTCCCCCTATATTCCTTATTGCCATTCCAGAGGAATGATTGTATTGGAGTATAAAGTACAGTATAGCTAAGAAAACTTTAGGCAATACTGCCTGAAAAATGTATTCAAATGCATTCAATAACTCTTTATGAAACTTGTGAACTTCCCATCCACTGAGTGTTCAATGGGACCTTTGCAGGTGAAAAATATCTAACTGTTCACCACTTGACTACCTCAGGCTTTGATATATACTGTATATTTAAAATAAAAGAAGCAAAAGTGCTGAATAGAGAAAACATTTTTGCCAGCTTTCTCCAGGTTTTGGAATTTCTGAATGGGTTTCCGAAGTTTGGAGAATTAAAAGGGTTTTGGGAAGGGAGAAATATTGAATCCAGTGTCCAGGTTTTGTGGGAGAGTGTCAGGTTTTAGGGGCAGGTACACACAGCCCTTATAATAAAGGACCTGATCATAGTAGAGGGCTTCTGTTATGAGGCAGATGTGCTTGACTCAAGAGACAGCACTCCACGTTGGAGGAGAAATTCCTTATCCATAGGAATGAGAGGATCAAAACAGCTAAGTGTGTTAGAGAAAAGAGACAAGGTGACTAGGTGAGTCCAGGAAACTGAAAACCTGGAGGTCTGAGAAGAGCTAGAAAGCCCAGGGTGTCAAGAGAATCCCTACCGAGAGACCAGGGAGTGGGCCTAGGCAGCCAGGTGCTGAAACTGAACCAGCTGGGAGTGCCATAAGTGCTAAGGGAGCCAAGAGGGCTACAACTGGAAACACAAAGATACTGTGTAAAGTGGTCTGGGGGCCAGAAGCCAAGAGCCAAGGTTTATGATTTTGTGTTTTAAATTTCATCATAACCAGGACTTTTTACACCGCCTGATGAAGGAGCACGCATGCTCCGAACGCGAGCGCTTCCAACCACGCCTACCAACGTCATCAATCCTGCTGACGTGCCTATCCTGGGACGCACTCACCTCGGAACCCACGAGACGCAAGGGACCGTGCGCTTCCCCACCCTAGCCATGACACCGGAGGACGGCCGAGGACTTCAGACAAAATAAAGATACTGCTACATGCCTGATATTTTTAAACAAAGTGTGAGTACATACTTTCTTTTTAATTTCACATACAGTTCCCACTGTAATCAGACCCACTACGCTCAGAGCGGCGCTGCTCTCTCTCTTTCCTTTCTCCATCATAACCGGGATATCTACTAGACTCTTGTTTGGACAGATTTAAGTGTGTTATTGCTAAGAATTACAGGCCTACAATATAAAACGCCAAATTCCTATGCAAAATAATTGTACCACTTTGAGATGCAAAAATATGACATAATCATACCGCCAGGGAGGTTAATTAGTTAAACTGCATTTTTATTAGGAACAAAGATCTACGTTCAGATGCCACAAGGCATCCCACATAAAGTAGAACATGTAGAAGCCTGTTTTTTGCAGGTAGCATGCAGTGTGTGGTTCTGCTGAGTCCCCCCACAGCTCTGCACACTACTGCTTTTTCAAGTAATGTCTGAATTTGCATAGACATTTCGTGAACAATGGCTGCCAAGAAAAAATATATAAACATTATTGTTGGCAATTGCAGTCATGTTCATTAGCCAAAATAGCATAAAATAGAATTTGTGCAATGTAAAGGATACATTGACCAGCGTGTTATATACTGTATAAAACATAGCTAGTGGATTTACTTCATGCTGTAATGAATATATAGTGTAACAAACCAGACACTTGACAGACTGGATTCTTGCAAAATATGTATGTTGCCATGTTTTATTTTTGTCAGAAAATCAGCTTCCTGGTATTGTTATTTAGCCCAAAGTGTGCTGCAGGCTTACTGCAAAACTCCTCATGGGGATATTTACTTGTCCCTCAGCAACAGCCTATTGTAAACAATTTCTAAAATGCAGACACTGAGAATCATTTTTATTTTTAGCAACCTGTTTATACATTCTAAATAGCATGAAAATATGAAATGAAAATACATGGTCTATAATGCTACTTTTTGGTAGCAGTTTTATAGACTAAAATTGTGAAAAGATTTCTATTCTAAAATCTGAACACAGACATCACCTGCATTTTTTGCTAGCTCATCATTTTATAGGGTGGTTATAAACTACATTTTTACTTTCTGCTATAAAAAAATAATCCAATCAAAAAAATGTAAAAAAATCTAATTTCTTCCTCAATTTAGGCCAATATGTATTATACAACATCTTTTTGGTAAAAAAAAAAAAAAAAAAAAAAATCCCAATAAGTGTATATTAATTAGTTTGCGCAAAAGTTATCCCATCTACAAACTATGGGATATTTTTATGGCATTTTTATTTATTACATTTTTTTACTAGTAATGGCGCCGAGCAGCGAGTTCTATTGAGACTGCGACATTGCAGCGGACAAATTGGGCACCTAACTGACACTTTAGACACATTTTTGGGAACCAGTGATATTATTACAGTGATCAGTGCTAAAAATATGCAAATGCACTGTTACTGTTCTAATGACACTGGCAGGGAAGGGGTTAACATCAGGGGTGATCAAAGAGCTAGCTGTGTGCTTAGCTTGTGCTTGCTAACTGTGTGGGGGGTGCTCTGACTGGGTGAAGACAGAGATCAGTGTTCTGCAAAATCTCTATCTTCTCCCCTGTCAGAATGGAGATCTTCCTTGTTTACATAGGCAGACCGCCATTCTGCCTCTCTCAGGAATGATCTTGGGTGGCTGTCAGAACATCGGGTCTGCCGGACTCGCTGATTGGCCCCCTTTCTTTTACATGCAGGTAAATCATTTTGCACAATAGAGCCGCAGCACAAGTATATTAGCATTCAGCAAATGGTTGATACAGACCACCTCCTTTAGTAGGAGGGCAGTAGGCGCATAGTTCTGGATGCCTGTGCTGTGTAACTTCCTCTTCCTTGGTCACGACACTGTCAATCACAGAAGTGCTAATGTTTGTTTCATCTAAATACAAGGGAGTTGATTTACTAAAACTAGAGTGCAAAATCTGGTGCAGCACTGCATAGAAACTAGTCAGCTTCCAAGTTTTTTTGCCAAAGCTTAAGGCTAGTTTCACATCTGTGTGGGTGATGTCATTGTGGGACCCACAGAAATACCAACAGACGCAACCACCCGAACAGAGAAATGCGGGACCCATGGACGGGTGCTATTAATCCTAATGGCACGCCAACCGCACTGGAAATCTCACCCATACTAGGAACCTTGGTTCTCGTGCGGGCTGCAATTTAAAAAAAGCGCAAAACTTCTTTCCTGCATGTCGCAGGGCATGGCAGCCTATTCAAATGAAAGGTCTCTCATGCCAGTGCAAACCGTGGCCCGCCCAGGTGTGAACCTAGCCTAATTGAAATACCTAAAATTAGAAACTGGCTACCATGTACTGATCTGCAAAAGATTTAGCAAACAGTTAGAAACTGGCTACCATGTACTGCACTGCAGAAGATTTAGCATTCTCCAGTTTTAGTAAATCAACTCCAAGGTGTACCATGTTCTGCTAATAAAACCTATGAGCAATTTGGAAAAGGCTTAAGCTATATATTGCTACTTTAAATTGGACTCCCGTTTCATGACTTCTATTTGTGAGGCCAATGCCCCGTACACACGATCGGACTATCCGGCGGACAATCCGACAGTGTGTGGGCTCCGGCTGACTTTTTCTTCCCAAAAGTCCGGCGGACTTAGAAAGAAATATTGACTCAAAATTATCCGCCGGACTCGGACATCCGGACATCTGTCTGTGTGCTAGTCCGCGGGGCTAGTCCGCGGCAGAATACCAGGCCAGCGCTAGTAAAAGAGCTGCAAGAAGAAAGAGGAGGACCGGCAAGAAGAGCAGAAGAGCGGGACAAGACCCCCGAAGTCGGAACAAGACCCCCAGACGGCGGCGGCGACGAAGGAGAAAGCTGGGCTCCTCCGCTAGTAAAAGAGCTAGCAGAAGATAGCGGAGTCTGGCAAAAGACCCCCCAAGATGGAAGAAGACCCCCGGAGCTGTCTAATAAAGTATTTTAAAAACTTGTGTTGTGTTTTTTATTTACACTTTTTTCACAAGGTGAATGGGTATGGCTCAGGAGGGGGGTGCTTGCTCGTCCCCACCCCTTTCCTGACCGGCCAGGCTGCATGCGTGGATAAGAGTCTGATATAGATTTGGGGGGACCCCCACGCGTTTTTTTCAGCGTAGGGATTCCCCTTTGAATCCATACCAGCTGACGGGGCTAGCGAGGTGTAAATCTCACCGATCGAGGCAGCGGCATTGACTTCCTTCGCTAGTCCCTTCTACCTGTCACGTTATAAATGAAAGGTTTTTACTCCATGTAAAACTCCATGTCCGCCGGATCTAGTCCGCTGGAAAAGTCCGGGTGTGTGTGGGCAAGTCCGCACGTTCGGAAAGTCCGGCAGACCTCCGCTGGAAAGTCTGGCGGATTGTCCGCCGGATAGTCTGGCCAAAAAGTCTGATTGTGTGTACGTGGCATTAGAAGGAGTGATGAAATGAGTGTCATGTTTTGTTTTTCATTTTTCTGTGTGCCATGATAAGCAAACTTTGTCCTAGCTGGAGGCTGAAGTTTATTATCCTGTAAAGACTGCTTACTTAACATTGTGACATTGTGAATGGTGTTGCAAAATATTCTAATGTTTGTTTTATACATAATATTTTCATTTTCCAGGCACTAAGCTTTAGTTTGTTATATTTTCATGATAATGAAGATAAGTGCATTTCCAATGACACAATACAATTCTGTACAAGTGTGGAAGTCTTCTCTACATACAGTATCTCATAAAAGTGAGTACACCCTCACATTTTTTAAAGTATTTTATTATAGGTGTTCATGTGACAACACTGAAGAAATTACAATTTTGATGAGGACAAGGGCCTTTTCTTCACAACACTGGCCCAGTGGTTGTGGCGTTGTGCGGGTGAATTGCTTATCAGAATCTGGAAGCCTTCTTTAACAATAAGGAGGCACCAAGATACCACCCACATATGAGTAAGGGGCACTTAGTAGGGAAGAGTGCAGATATTTGGCTTCCACATTATTGTCAAAGGTGGCTTCCAGACCCTGGCAATGTAGTCCCTATGAGGGCATGTGGCCAGGTATGGATCAGGGGTAGGGCGCCACATGCTTGCTTTTCTGGCCTGCCAGAATGCATGCTCAGATAATGGTCTGATGGAGATTATTAGGGGGAACTCTGTGCATTTTTTCTTGATTTTAGCATGAGACAAAAAATCGACGCCAGAGCCAAATGGGAGGCCCAATGCCATTTTTGTGGGGTCAAGGATTTTGATCTGGTATGTAATTTTAGGGGGAACACATGCTTCTTTCTTATGCATTGGGTCCCCCATTAACATCTAAGATATATGGATGGATGGATGGATGAAGGGAATCCCCAGCCACTTTGTTTATGATCAGAAGTAAAGCAGCAAAACCTGTGATTTGCCAACAATTTAAACTGCATTTTATTTAGTTGTAAATGTCAGCATGGTTGTATTAGGTTGAACAAATCATACAGATGCACGTATTCAAAGGTCGCTAAAGGGTATTCCCCAAGCATGTTCTTTAAAGGAGTTTTGCATTTTGGCAAATTCAATTTTAAAACCTTTTTTTGGGCTTTGGTACATGTTCCCCTGGGCAGTGCCCAGTCCCCATGCCATTTGTTTGACAATCTCTTGCCTCCCTAGCCTAGAGAATAGCCAGAACTGATTTTTAACATTTTGCTACTATTGACTTCAGTGGGGTTCAGATTTGGCGCCCACATTTTTTTAATATTTGCTTAACCTGCCTTTAACCGAGCCCAGATATGTTTGACTCATCCCTAATAGAACACATATGGATGGGTCAGATTACTTATATGCTGTGTGCTGAAGTGTGAGTCTAGGAGGAATGTACAGTATCTCACAAAAGTGAGTACACCCCTCATATTTATGTAAATATTTTATTATATATTTTCATGTGACAACACTGAAGAAATTACACCTTTGCTACAATGTAAAGTAGTGAGTGCACAGCTTGCATAAGTGTGTAAATTTACTGTCCCCTCAAAATAACTCAACACAGCCATTAATGTCTAAACCACTGGCAACAAAAGTGAGTACACTCCTAAGTGAAAATTTGTCCAAATTGGGCCCAATTAGCCATTTTTCCTCCCTGGTATCATGTGACTTGTTAGTGTTACAAGGTCTCAGGTGTGAATGGGAAGCAGGTGTGTTAAATTTGGTATTATAGCTCTGACTCTTTTAATACTTGTTACTGGAAGTTCAACATGGCACCTCATGACAAAGAACTCTCTGAGGATCTGAAAAAAATAATTGTTGCTCTACATTAAGATGGCCTAGGCCAGTGATAGCGAACCTTGGCACCCCAGATGTTTTGGAACTACATTTCTCATGATGCTTATGCACTCTGCAGTGTAGTTGAGCATCATGGGAAATGTGGTTCCAAAACATCTGGGGTGCCAAGGTTTGCCATCACTGGCCTAGGCTATAAGAAGATTGCCAAGACCCTGAAACTTAGCTGCAGCACGGTGGCCAAGACCATACAGTGGTTTAACAGGAGAGGTTCCACTCAGAACAGGCCTCGCCATGGTCAAACAAAGATATTGAGTGCACGTGCTCAGCATCATATCCAGAGGTTGTCTTTGGGAAATAGATGTATGAGTGCTGCCAGCATTGTTGAAGAGGTTGAAGGGGTGGGGGGTCAGCCTGTCAGTGCTCAGACCATACGCTGTACACTGCATCAAATTGGTCTGCGTGGCTGTCATCACAGAAGGAAGCCTCTTCTAAAGATGATGCACAAGAAAGCCTGCAAACAGCTTTCTGAAGACAAGTGGACCAAGGACATGGATTACTGGAACCATGTCCTGTGGTCTGATGAGACCAAGATAAACGTATTTGGTTCAGATGGTGTCAAGCGTGTGTGGTGGCAACCAGATGAGGAGTACAAAAACAAGTGTGTCTTGCCTACAGTAAAGCATGGCTGTGGGAGTGTGATGTTATGGGGCTGCATGAGTGCTGCTGGCACTGGGGAGGTATAGTTCATTGAGGGAACCATGAATGCCAACATGTACTGTGACATACTGAAGCAGAGCATGATCCCCTCCCTTCGGAGACTGGGTCACAGGGCAGTATTCCAACATGATAACGACCCCAAACACACCTCCAAGACGACCACTGCATTGCTAAAGAAGCTGAAGGTAAAGGTGATGGACTAGCCAGGCATATCTCCAGACCTATGCCCTATTGAGTACCTTGGGACATTCTCAAACGGAAGGTGGAGGAGCGCAAGGTCTCTAACATCCACCAGTTCTGTGATGTTGTCATGGAGGAGTTGAAGAGGACTCCAGTGGCAACCTGTGAAGCTCTGGTGAACTCCATGCCCAAGAGGGTTAAGGCAGTGCTGGAAAATAATGGTGGCCACACAAAATATTGATACTTTGGGCCTAATTTGGACATTTTCACTTAGGGGTGTACTCACTTTTGTTGCCAGCGGTTTAGACATTAATGGCTGCATGTTGAGTTATTTTGAGGGGACAGCAAATTGACACTGTTATAAGCTGTATACTCACTACTTTACATTGTAGCAAAGTGATATTTCTTCAGTGTTGTCACATGAAAAGATATAATAAAATATTTACAAAAAACGTGAGGGGTGTACTCACTTTTGTGAGATAGGATAGCTGCCAAGGAAAAGGGTAGGTATGCACACCCTTAAGACAAACTGTAAATTGGTATTTGCGACACCTTACAGTGTTTAACCACTTGCCGACCGCCTCCTGTACATATACAGGAGGCGGAATGGCACGTACAGGCACGCCGGCGGAGACGGTCGGCTTTGCTTCAGGAGCGATCCGAGATGAGGGGGCGGCCAGTGATTTCTGGCCACCCCCTTGCGATCGCTCCTGGCGAATGAGAAGCTTCCCCTGCCTGTGAACTGTAAACACAGGCAGGAAGAAGTGATGTCACACTCCTCGTGTCGGTCTTTCGGACCGGGACACGAGCGAGTGAAGACATCCAAGTAAGTGCACCAACAGTACACTGACACCAGCACACGTAGGCACACTTTTCACTCCCCAGTCCCCCCCCCGATCACCCCCTAGATCACCCCCTGCCCCCCCAGTCACAGTGTCACTGGATGCAGTGATCATTTATTTACTGATCACTGCATTTAGTGTCAGTTGTGACTGTAACAAGTGTCAGGGCAGTTAGCTTTAGGCCCCTTTAGGTCCCAGGTAGCCCCCTACCCCCCTAATAAAGGTTTAACCCCTTGATTGCCCCCCCAGGTAACCCCCTTTTGCCAGTGTCACTAAGCAATCATTTTTCTGATCGCTGCATTAGTGTCACTGGTGCCGCTAGGTAGCCAGTTATTTTTTTAGGTTAACCGCCAGATTTATATAGGTTAATAAATAGGTTTATAGGTTAGGTACCCCCATATTACAACCTAAATATAAGGTTTTAACCCCCTGATTGCCCCTAGAGTTAACTCTTTAACCAGTGATCACCGTATAAGTGTCACTGGTGACGCAGGTCAGCCAGTTAGTTATTTAGTTATTTAGGTTCCCTGTCAGGTTTTTATATAGCATCAGGTCCCCCCATATATTACCTAATAAAGGTTTTAACCCCCTGATTGCCTCTAGTTAACCCTTTCACCAGTGATCACCGTATAACTGTTACGGGTGATGCTGGTTAGTTAGTTTGTTTTTATACTGTCAGGGACCCGCCATTTATTACCCAATAACGGTTTAACCCCCTGATCGCCCGGCGGGTGATATCAATTAGGTTTTATGGTCAAATAAGGTCTGCGTCGCCCCAGGTTAGTGCCAGTACCGCAAACACCCACGCACAAAGCATACACCTCCCTTAATGGTATAGTATCTGAACAGATCAATATCTGATCTGATCAGATCTATACTAGCGTCCCAGCAGTTTAGGGTTCAAAAAAAAAAAAAAAAAACGCATTGTTAGCGGGATCAGCCCAGATACCTGCTAGCACCTGCGTTTTGCCCCTCCGCCCAGCCCAGCCCAGCCCAGCCAAGTGCAGTATTGATCAATCACTGTCACTTACAAAACACTAAGCACACATAACTGCAGCGTTCGCAGAGTCAGGCCTGATCCCTGTGATCGCTAACAGTTTTTCTGGTAGCGTTTTGATTCAGTCGCTAACAGTCAGGAGCTTTTTTACCTGTGAATCTCACTAGTGTACTACTAAATTTAGAGCCCAAAATGGCAAATCGAAAGTACACTAGTGAACAGGCCTACACGTTTCTGAGCATGACAGATAGTGAAGAGGAGGTCACTCATTTGTCAGAATCAGGCTCAGAATACGATCCTGTAGACGACAGCGGCTCCATGACAGATAGTTCTGACGACAGAGGTGTGGTCCCTGCTAAGGTCAGGCGTACCCGATCTTCTGCTGTTGTTGAGATGCAAGAACCGCAGGTCTCTCGTATGGAGCAGAGAAGTACTAGCGCCGCTATTCCTTCTGGTGAACTGGCAAGCACCAGCGGCCTAGTACACCCTGGATGTACATCCAGCACTGCAGTAACACTTGGTGACGTGGTGAGTCCTATAAGTGCAGTTCAAGCTGGCGAGGTGGCAAGCACAAGTAGTGTCCCGCTGCCACCAAGAAGAAGAAGACAAAGGCAGGCCCGTCGATCACATAGTGTCCTTCTTGCAGAATTCGCCAATCCTGATTGGGTGCCCACCACTTCTACAGAACCCGTACTTCCCCCATTCACTGGCCAACCCAGTATTCAGATGGAAACAACTGATTTTAAGCCATCCAATTTTTATTCGCTGTTTTTCACGGAAGATCTCTATAGATCTATTGTGGACCAAAGTAATATATATGCTGGTCAATACATCGCCGCTAATCCCCAGTCGCCTTCCCTTGCCAGAGATTGGAAACCAATTACGGTTTCTGAATTTAAGTCCTTTCTGGGCCTTTCCCTCAACATGGGCATACATAAATTCCTGACTCTGAGGACTTATTGGTCCACCCTCCCAGTCCACCATATGCCTGTGTTCTCTGCCTCCATGTCCAGGGCATGATACGAACAGATCTTGCGATTCATGCACTTCAGTGACAATGAACTCTGTCATCCTCGTGGAGACCCTGAATTTGATCGGCTCTACAAAATTCGGCCCCTCATAAACCATTTTAACCAACGGTTTGCAGCCTTGTTTACTCCCAATCAAGTTGTCTGCGTTGATGAGTCCCTGATTAAGTTTTCTGGCCGCTTGTCTTTCAAACAGTACCTTCCCAGCAAGCGTGCCAGATACGGGGTCAAGCTCTATAAGCTCTGTGACAGGGCAACAGGCTATACATGGAGCTTTTCGGTTTATGAGGGAAAAGATAGTTACGTAGAGCCGGAGAACTGTCCAGATTACATAGGGAGCCCTGGAAAGATAGTGTGGAACTTGGTGTCACCCTTATTCGGAAAGGGGTACCACTTGTACGTGGACAATTATTACACGAGCGTGCCACTGTTTAGTCACTTGTTTGATCATCAGATTGGAGCATGTGGCACTGTGCGACCTAATCGCCAGGGCTTTCCTCAACTGCTTGTAGATTCCCATCTTAGGCTGGGGGAGAGAGCCTGCTTTCAGTGTAATAACTTGCTCGCTGTGAAGTGGAGGGATAATAAGAATGTTTTAGTTCTTACCTCCCTTCATGCAGACACGACAGTCCAAATTCGTACGGCGGCAGGTGTTGTAGAGAAACCCCTCTGTGTCCACGAATATAACCAAAATATGGGTTGGGTGGATCTCAACGACCAGTTGTTGGCGCCGTATCTAGTTGCCCGTAAGGCTAGACGCTGGTGTCTATTTATGTCAATTGGCTTTGCTGAACGCTCATGTGCTATACAGAGCTTCAGTTGGGACTTTACCCTTCCTTGAATTCCAGGAAGAGGTTGTCACAGACCTTCTGTATCCAGACGGTTCTGCACCTCACCATTCCCAACCAAATGCAGTAAGCCAGCTGCATGAGCGGCATTATCTTTATGCCCTCCCGAGTACCCCTACCCAACGAACCCCCCAAAGAAGATGTCGTGTCTGTACCAAGCGCGGATCAAGGCGTGACACCCGTTATTATTGTCCACGCTGTCATGACAATCCTGGTCATTGCATTGGTGAATGTTTTGAACGCTACCATTCACTAGTGAAGTTTTAGCAAAGGCTAGGATACACTTTCACAGGGTCTCCCAAGATGCCATCACATTTTGAGACCCGACCGTTACAGTTAAACTTATAGTTACAAAAAAAAAAGTGTAAAAAAAAAAAAAATAAATAAAAGTACAAACCCCCCCCCCCCAAAAAAAAATATACAATAAAAAAACCAAAAATAGTTGTCATTTTATTGTTCTCTCGCTCTCTCTCTATTCTCCTCTATTGTTGCTCTTTTTTACTGTATTCTATTCTGCAATGTTTTATTATGTTTTATCATGCTTGATTTTCAGGTATGTAATTTTGTTATACTTTACTGTTTACTGTGTTTTATTGTTAACCATTTTTTTGTTTTCAGGTGCGCTATTCAGCTGCAGTGTGGATTTATTTATCTTGACAGCAACAGCGTTTGCTCCCACGATACATAAAGCCATGACTCCAGTGTTGTCGAAGGTGATTTCACCACCACAGTTAAAAAAAAGAGCATATATGCCGAAGCATGGGGGCAGCAGGGGCGGAGGAGCGATTTGCTCCTAATGCCACGTACATACGGTCGAAATTCCGACGGAGGCTTGCCCGTGGAAAAGTCTGACCATGTGTACATGGCATAACTTTTTTGCAGGAGGATGCCCCCATGCATCGGCATATATATATTTTAGGCACCGGTTGCGTTAAAAATTTTTTTATTTTTTACTATGTTTTTTTTTGGTATTTGCTTTGCAGGTATGGTATGGAAAGGTCTTACTGTTATACTGTAATGTTACTTTGTTTTAATGTTAACCATAATTTGCTTAGCAGGTACGCCATTCAGTTGCAGCGCGGATTTATTTATCTTGACAGCAACAGCGTTTGCTCCCACGATACATAAAGCCGTGACTCCAACGCTGTAGGAGGTGATTTCACCACCACAGTAAAAAAAAAGAGCATATATGCCGAAGCATGGGGGCAGCAGGGGCGGAGGAGCGATTGGCTCCTAATGCCTCGTACATACGGTCGAAATTCCGACAGAGGCTTGCCCGTGGAAAAGTCTGACCGTGTGTACGTGGCATAACTTTTGCGGGAGGATGCCCCGACGCTTCGGCATATATAAATGGTGCATGTATGCCCATCATTAGAAGTGGGTGGATGAAGGAAGGTATTCTAATGGTGGGCATACCCACCGATCAATCTCTTTTTTTCGTTCAGCCAAGAGGCTGCATGAAAAAAAAAGATTACAATATATGTCCAGTATGTTGCTGGACTTTGAATGGTTATACCAGAATAATGCCTGCAGGTTTAGGTATCATCTTGGTATCATTCTTTTCAGCCAGTGATTGGCTTTCATGTAAAAGCAATTCTAGTGGGTAATTAGCCTCTAGACTGCTTTTACAAACAGTGGGAGGGAATGTCCCCCCTCCCGGATATAAACAGCGCCATTGGGAAATTGGGAAAGCATTTTATCACACTGATCTTGGTGTGGTCAGATGCTTTGAGGGCAGAGGAAAGATCTAGGGTCTAATAGACTCCAATTTTTTCAAAAAAAGAGTACCTGTCACCAGTGTTGGTCATCTTACTTTAAAAAAGTAATTAGTTAAGTTACAAATTACTTCTCCCAAAAAGTAATTGCGTTAGTAACTCAGTTACTACATTGGAAAAGTAATTAGTTACGCAGCAAAGTAACTGACTTTTTTTAAAATATTCTATACGTGTAACTAAGGGGCGGGTCTAGTATTACTGTAAGAAAGGGGCGCATTTATTATTATTGTTATATATCGTGTAACCAAGGGGCTGCTCTATTATTACTCTTACCAAGGGGCAGATCTGTTATAGCGTGTAAGCAAGGGGCGGGTCTATTATTATTATATTGTATAAGGGGCGGGTCTATTATTATATTGTGTAAGAGGCGGGTCTATTATTATTATATCGTGTAAGGGGCGGATGGCTACAGAAGAGGGCGAATGTTAAATTAATGGGCAGAGCTCGATATATAACAATAATAAATGCGCCCCTTGGTTACAGTAATACTAGACCCCCCCTTAGTTACACGATAGACGCCCCTTGCAGAGTAGCACGAGCATCGGGCGTGTACGGCATTGCCTCGTACAATTACATGTTAACTGCGTCTGCGCGGTGTAGAGTTCACTCAGAGCTGTTTAGGTTCGGCAATTTTCGTAAAGCTCCGTAGTCCTTCGTACTGCGTAATCGCTGCACCTGCGCAGTACAGGGGGTCCTTATCCGGCGGGGGAACTGTTTTGGCAGGACACCGGGAAAACACTACTGCCATCTAGTGGCAGTAGATGTAATTGAGGTAACTCTGCCCAAGTAATGGGAACTGCGTTACCATGAGGGGAAAAGTAATCAGTTAGATTACTCTTTACCCTCTAAAGTAACTGCGTTAAGTAACTCTGTTTATTTTAACTCAGTTACTTACATCACTGCCTGTCACTGCCTATTGCTATCATAGGGGATATTTACATTCCCTGAGATAACAATAAAAATGATAAAAAAAAAAAAATGGAAGGAACAGTTTAAAAATAAAATAAAAAAGGTAAATAAATAAAAAATAATAAAAAAAAGCACCCCTCCCCCCCCTTCTCTTGCGCAAAGGCGAACACAAGCGTCGGTCTGGCGTCATATGTAAACAGCAATTGCACCATGCATGTGAGGTATCACCGCGAAGGTCAGATCGAGAGCAGTAATTTTAGCAGTAGATCTCCTCCGTGAATCTAATGTGGTAACCTGTAAAGGCTTTTAAAGGCTTTTAAAAATGTATGTAGTTTGTCGCCACGGCGTGTTTGTGTGCAATTTTAAAGCATGTCGTGTTTGGTATCCATGTGCTCAGCCTAAGATCATCTTTTTTATTTCATCAAAAACTTGAGCAATATAGTGTGTTTTAGTGCATTAAAATAAAAAAGTGTATTTTTTCCCCAAAAAATGCGTTTGAAAAATCGCTGCGCAAAACTCTGTGTGAAAAAAAAATGCAACACAGACCATTTTAATCTGTAGGGCCTTTGCTTTAAAAATATATATAGTGTTTGGGGGTTCAACGTAATTTTCTTGCAAAAAAAATATGTTTTCATGTAAACAAAAATTTTTAGAAAGGGCTTTGTCTTCAAGTGGTTAGAAGAGTGGGTGATTTGTGACATAAGCTTCTAAATGTTGTGCATAAAATGCCAGGATAGTTCAACCCCCCCCCCCCCCCCAAATGACCCCATTTTGGAAAGTAGACACCCCAAGCTATTTGCTGAGAGGCATGTTGAGCCCATTGAATATATATTTTTTTTTTGTCTAAAGAATAATGAAAAAAAATATAAAAAATCACTAAATGATATATTGCTCAAACATGTCATGGGCATATGTGGAATTACACCCCAAAATACATTCTGTTGCTTCTCCTAAGTACGGGGATAACACATGTGTGAGACTTTTTGGGAGCCTAGCTGTGTACGGGACCCCAAGACCAAGCACCGCCTTCAGGCTTTCTAAGGGTGTAATTTTTTTATGTCACTCCTCACTTCCAATCATAGTTTCGGAGGCCATGGAATGCCCAGATGGCACAACCCCCCCCCCCCAAATGACCCCATTTTGGAAAGTAGACACCCCAAGCTATTTGCTGAGAGGTATGGTGAGTATTTTGCGGATCTTGCTTTTTGTCACAAAGTTTTGAAAATTGAAAAAAGAAAAATGTTTTCTTTACTTTCTTCATTTTCAAAAACAAATGAGAGCTGTAAAATACTCACCATGCCTCTCAACAAATAGCTTGGGGTGTCTACTTTCCAAAATTGGGTCACTTGGGGGGGTTTTGTGCTATTTTGGCATTTTATGGCCTTTGAAACTGTGATAGGTAGCGAGGATTCAATCACTTACTTATTAAAACTATTCAAAGGGCTCAACATGCCTCTCAGCAAATAGCTTTGGGTGCCTACTTTCCAAAATGTTTTTTTTTTTTTTTTTTTACTGCTCTGCCATTTTAGCACCTCAAGAAATGAGATAGGCAGTCATAAATTAAAAGCTGTGTAAATTCCAGAAAATGTACTCTAGTTTGTAGACGCTATAACTTTTGCGCAAACCAATAAATATACACTTATTGGCATTTTTTTTACTAAAGACATGTGGCTGAATACATTTTGACTAAAATTTAGTTTATTAGATTTTTCTTATAACAAAAAGTAGAAAATATCTTTTTTTTTCAAAATTTTCAGTCTTTTTCCGTTTATCTCGCAAAAAATAAAAATCGCAAAGGAAATCAAATACCATCAAAAGAAAGCTCTATTTGTAGGAAGAAAAGGACGCAAATTTTGTTTGGTTACAACATTGCATGACCGCGCAATAACCAGTTAAAGCAGTGCAGTGCGAAATTGAAAAAAGACCTCTGGTCCTTAGGCTGACAATTGGTCCGGGGCTGAAGTGGTTAAATGTGAAATAACAACATAAAAAAATGATCAGCAAGTGTAAATAAATATTACATACCATATTTATCGGCGTGTAACACGCACTTTTTTCCCCTTAAAATCAAGGGGAGATTGTGGGTGCGTGTTATACGCTGATCCCCCGCCGATCCCCTGCCGATTGTAAGCTTCTCAGTGGTTTCGGACGATCTCGGCAGCTTTCGCCACTTTTCGGCTATTTTCTTGGCTATTTTTGGCCGAGAATGGCCAGGCGCAGCCGAAAGTCGCCGAAAATAGCCGAAAGCCGCCGAGAACGGCCGGGCGCGGCCGAAAGTCGCCGAAAATAGCCAAAGGCCGCTGAGAATGGCCGAGAGCTACCGAGCGCCGCCGAGATACACAGGACATCCGCTCTGTATCTTGGCGGCGCCATTTTTAAACGGCAAGCTGACACTGGCAAGGCTGCAAATGAATGGCAAGGCTGAAAATGAGTGGCAAGGCTGCAAATGACTGGCAAGGCTGCAAATGACTGGCAAGGCTGCAATGCAAGGCTGCAATTTACACTGACAAGGCTGCAGATGGACACTGAGAAAGTTTTTTTCCATAAACTTCCCTCCTAAAAGTTTTTTTCCTTAAAATCCCCAACTAAACTTGGGGTGCGTGTTATACGCCGGCGCGTGTTATACGCCGATAAATACGGTATATACAAAATGTGTATGCGATATTAAAGTGCAACCTGAATAAATAATTAAAAATATGGATCAATAATGCATATAACTATAAATATCATATGTGACCAAAATGTAATAAATAATAAAATGAATACTGTAGCGGTGACACTTTTGATAAAGGTGTCCGCTATGTACAAATTTAGTTTTTCCTCAGAACAGTAATGGGGTTTGACTGGGCTGTGTTAGGGTTCTACCTGGTCATGTGTACAGTTAGGTGCACATGACAGGCCCAGAATCAGGCCTGGTTGGACGTTTTGGGTATCGGCATTCCCCGGAGCCAATCAGTGGATGCGTCTGGCCCTGCTGAGGAGTCTGGGGAAGAGTACTTAAGATGCTGAAGTCATGTGTTTGGGGTTTGTTCGTTAGGTCGGAGCTGCCTGTTGCAGTATCTGGACCGGGGTAGCCCCGCGAGGAGTTCCGGTCACGTGTGTTGCCCCGCAGCATGGTTCATTTAACTGACCCCATAGACCCGCTTGGTCTGGGGCAAGGATCCATCTGTTCCCGAGTCTCGGAACCGGCTGGTCCGAATCGCAGTAACTGAGGGAGGATTCAAGGCGTCAGTGTGTGCTCTCAACTTGGAGGGGCACCGCAACTTGTGTAGGCGACCGGGGGAATGCTCTTTGGAGGAGGGCCAACAAGCTGGCATCCTGAGAAGTGCCTGGTTGCTGGGTTGTCAAGGACACTAGAGAATCCATGCTTTCCCAATACTGCCAAGGAGACAGATAACATTCCAGGTACTGAGGAAAGGTTCCTGTTCATTTTGGATTGCAACGTTATTCAAGGTCAGAGACTTTGCAAATTCCGGATAGAAGTGCTGACTGCCATAATCTCTGGCTAGAGATTTTTCAGCTTTGAAGTGCCCAGCTGCGAGTGGCTACTCTCTGGGTTGGTACTAGAGACTTTCAAATACTTAGCAGTTCAAGGTGCCTGAGTTTCTTTACCCTTGCCCTCTGTTCCATACAAGACTGTGTTTTTTGGATGTTACCCCTGCAAAGAAAAACCTTTCTAAAGGACTTTTATGGTGTCAGCGTCCAAAGTCGTTAGGGTACTAACCCTGGAAACCCCTAGACCTGGAAGAACAAGCCAAGCGGAGGTAACCGGTAAGCCCAAAAGTCAAGGTCGCCCCATCGAGGGTTATGGTCGCTACAATACCAATACTCAAAAGTGCAAAAATGTATATTATATAAAACAAAAAGTTCATCCATGCTACAGAGCAAAATCTCCTCCAATTCAGATGCCACCACAAACATAGATGATTTGTGCACAGATCTTCATATATATAGCCTCACATCATCCCCTAGTAAACTGAACACCTGCCAAATTGCATTATTGAAAGTGCATGTAGCAACACAGTCTGAAGTAACTGCACCTCTTCTCTCTGCAGCCAACTGTGACACTTTATACAGTATAACCGTCTGGAACCACCTCCATTTGATACAACTGAACACCCATCAACAAGCTGCACTATAAACCTTATAGATAAAGCAGACAAAAGCCACCCATGGTGTAGTAACTTTTATTAAAAAAGGAGGAAGGTCAGACAGCAGCAAACTTCTGTGCATAAGTCTGTGGCTATAGGCTGCTTGCTTTTCCCCTTAAAAAAAGTGTCACACCTTAAATAACAGGCAGAAATATTGTATAACAGATTTTAGTAATTACAAATTTACATTTCTCATATATTTTTTGTAAAGCCATCGCCAAAGCCAAACCATTACAGGACGAGACTGTAAAAAAATAAATTTCAGTGATAAAAAAAATAGGAAATATGCCCTGTGAAAAAATATATGGAGCCTAATATGAACAATTTAGTTGCAGACAGCAAAAAATTGATAATATGTCCTGTGGAAAAACAAATTCAGACTGTTGTGACTATATTGCATATGGAAAGGCTGTAAAGAAGCCGCAGGACACAAATCAGAAGCATTTAGAGGTAAGCTCATTGTAAATATGGCTGCTGGGAATCCTACCATTGTTTTAGGAGAGGGGTAGCACATAAAATAAGCCTCCATTAGTGGCTATTCTTCCTCTTCTGATGAAGCCACATGGGTTTGGGACGTAACACATAGGGCAGAGCCAAGAGGAATGTGATGTAACTTCCGTTCCTTGTGAATGCCAGAAGTTTATGTAAACAAGGCTGGTAATGAGTCTGTGACTCATACACTTAATAAAAGGTTCTACACTATTGGAGGCTTCCTCTCTTCTATTTATATAACATAATGAGGTGATCCCTAACCATCACGTGAAACTACTTACCTGTATGTTGTTTTCAGGAAGTGGTTGCATCTGGGTTGTACCGGCACCATTTTTTAGTGCTGGCAGTTGGCTTTCTGGTGATAACAACCAATGCAGCCGATTGGCCATTATTACAAGGAGCGGGAGGGGATGTCCTCCCTCCCGCCTCTCCGCCTGGGTCTCCCATCCCATTGGCTGGCCGGAGTCCTGAACAAAGCCAGAATCATCACAATGTCACTTCTGGTTTACTCGGCTGACAATGGGGGGGGGGGGGGGTAAAAAAATCCTAGTATTCCAAAATGCAGAAAGAAGGGATTTGAGATTGTTTAGATCCCTCCATAAGGAGTACCTGTCACCCCTATAAAGGATGTTTGCATTCCTTGTGACAGCAATACAAGTGATCAGATTTTTTTTTTAAAGAGACAGCATAAAAAAATAAAATAAAGAACTATAAATAAGAAAAAAAAAAGATTTTAAAGCACCCGCGTGCTTGCGCACCAAATAAAATGCAGACTTAAGTTGCACCCGCAAATGTCAACGGTGTTCAAATCACACATGTGAGGTATCGCCGTGATTGTCAGAGTGAGAGTAATAATTCTAGAAAAATACTTCCTCTATAACTTTAAACTGGTAACCATTAAAATGTTTTAACTGGTTCCCGACCGGCGCACGACGATATACGTCAGCAGAATGGCACGGACAGGCAGGAGGGCGTATATATAAGTCCCTCCTTAATGCCGTCGGGACCGCGCCAGGAGCGGCGCGCTCCCGCGCCGGTCGGGACCCCCGTGAGGTCGGTCGCGGGTCCCGCGGACTCGATCACTGCGGGGACACCCGCGATCGTCTCACGGGAAGGCTGAACGGGGAGATGCGGAAATACACAGCATCTCCCCGTTCTGCCTAGCAACTAGTGACGCCGATCTCTGCTCACTGTGATTAGAGCAGAGATCAGCATTCACTAGCTGACAGCCACGCCCCCCCACAGTAATAAACACACCCCTAGGCATACTTAACCCCTACACTGCCCCCTTGTGGTTAACCCCTTCACTGCCAGTGTCATTTATACAGGAATCAATGCATTTAAATAGCATTGATTGCTGTATAAATGACAATGGTCCCAAAAATGTGTCAAAAATGTCCGATGTGTCCGCCATAATGTCGCAGTCACAATAAAAATCGCTGATTGCCGCCATTACTAATAAAAAAAATTATTAATAAAAATGCTATAAAACTATCCCCTATCTTGTAAACGTTAAAACTTCTGTGCAAACCAATCAATAATCGCTTATTGCGATTTTTTTACCAAAAATATGTAGAAGAATACGTTTCGGCCTAAACTGAGGAAAAAAAATGTTTTTTTATATATTTTTGGGGGATATTTATTATAGCAAAAAATAAAAAAGAATGCTTTTTTTTCAAAATTGTCGCTCTTTTTTGTTTATAGCGCAAAAAATAAAAACCGCAGGGGCGATCAAATACCACCAAAAGAAAGCTCTATTTGTGGGAAAAAAAGGACGTCAATTTTGTTTGGGAGCCACGTCGCACGACTGCGTAATTGTCAGTTAAAGCGATGCAGTGCCGAATCGCAAAAAGGGGCCTGGTCCTTTGGCTGCAAATTGGTCCGGTCTGAAAGTGGTTAAAGTGTCACCTATGGATATTTTTAAGTACTATAGTTTTCGCCATTCCACGAGTGTGGGCAATTTTAAAACGTAACATGTTAGTTATCTATTTACTCTGCATAACATCATCTTTCACAATATACAAAAAAATGGCCTAACGTTACTGTTTAGTTTTTTTTATTTTATTTTGTGAAGTGTTTCTCTTCCAAAAAAAATTGCGTTTGAAAGACCGTTGCTCAAATACCGTGTGACAAAGTATTGCAACAACTGCCATTTTATTGTCCAGAGTCTTTGCTAAAAAAAAAAAAAATATATATATATATATATTGTGGAGATGCGCCCCATCTCACAGGTGCATATAAGCAGTATATGCCTGATTTTGGCAGGAATACTGATTACACACCTGTGGGCTGGGTTCATAAACATCACAGGAAGAGCAGTGAGTGCTCAGACCTGGAGACGGCTCCGCCCAGCAGACAGGAAGTCTGGCCAGGAGGTCGGGAGGGTTCCAGGAGAAAGAGACAGGAGCCTAAGACTGGAGGTGGCAGTCTGAAGCAGGCAGGTGTAGCCTGCGACTAAAGCAGCACGAAGCTGACAGTGAGTAAGCCAGGAGGCTATCGTTTGGTTATGCAGTGATGGTGGAACCCCCTGCGAGGGAAGATTTCTGTTGATTTGAACGTTTTTTCCGTTTCCTTTAAATAAAAGTGGGCTGCCATGCCCTAAAACACAAGTCTGCAGTGGCACGTTTCTGCAAAATCGCATGCACCACTTGAATCTAATCACCCCGGATCGTCACTATATATATATATATATATATATATATATATATATATATATATATATATATATATATATATATATATATATATATATATATATATATATATATATATATATATATATATATATATATATATATATATATATGTATATATGTATGTTTGGGGGTTCTAAGTAATTTTCTAGCAACAAATACTGATTTTACCTTGTATACAACAAGTGTCAAAAATAGGCTTGGTCAAGAAGTGGTTAAAGGGGACCTGGTGGTGCTGTGAAGAGAACTTACCTGACCTTTACCTCAGAGAACCATGGATGCATCTGTGGATGTGGTGTAAGGAGCTTTTTCTGACCTGTAAAATGTTATAGGTCCACGGTTCAGGCGAGCAAGCATTTCTATTGGTGATGGAGCACCTAAATGTATGGCAGAGCTTGGATAACAATAAATATTTATCTTCATGAGGACTACTTAAAATAATTTTTTCTTCTTCACAAATGACTTTTAATAGTTTATTTTCATGATACATGTTTGGTGGATTATATCAGGCAAAGTGAAGCACTGATGAGAACTATTAGCTACATTAGAATTAGTATTGTCACAATTATTGTTTATGTATTATCATAACTCATGATGATTTATGAAACATTTCAGTTTGGGGTGGAGCACTGATGTGAATTTTCCATGCACATACGTTATGTGCCATCCCATGTATTGATATATGTATGCTTAGTAGTTGATTTATGAGCAATTTTATTTTGATATTTGTTTATATGTTTGAGCAGCGCAACTGTTTTGATTTCATTAATTTGGGTGTGGGAACACATATTGTGGTTGCAGCAGCTATGAGTTTTGAAGTTTCTTTTGTTGCCTTATGAGTTTATGTGAAATTTCCATTAATAGCTGCGAAATACTGTAATTATGAATATGTCTCTTTTGGCTTGCAGCTGGGATAGGGGAGCCAACCGCCTTCCTCCCAAGCTCTTAAGTGCAGACATTGCAGGGCCGAGACTTGAAGACACTAACAATGGGGAGCCAATTCAATTGTTTGTCACCTATTCACTATAAACGACCACATGCCGGGATAGGTAATGAAGTAAGTCACACCCCAAGTTTTATACTTAAACTTCCCGGGACCATTCAAGTATATTTTGCACCACTGGGAGTTGCATGTAAGGGGGCTGGCTTAGACTAAGTAACCAATCAGAATTCACGCTAAGCCAGCCAATGAGACATCAGCCTGGTTTTTGATACTCTCAGAGTAAAGAGGAGACAACACTCTCTTTTCGGGGAACCAGCGAGCAGAATGGAGCTAAGGTAACTGATAGCTAGCAGGGGAAGCCATGCCCTGCTATTTGTAACTAAACATGCGTGTAGACCACGGTCTGAAAGAATATAGTCTAAATTCCTTTATGTATATATTTTTATTTCAACCTAGCATTTTATGCCTTGATGTGCTAGAGATTTGTGTATTAGCTAGACTTTTAACTACCTGTAATAAATGCTATTATATTTAAAGCTTTTCCTCCTGGTCAATAGAACTCTCATTTAACCCATATCATATTTTGTGATTAATAAATCAGAAATAGAGATTTTAGAGGGTAACACTTTCATACCACTGCACACTATACTTGACATAAACCCAAAGTTCATAGCTAAGTTTTTTTAAAGCATGTTATGATACAAAGTCTGACACACATTTTGATAGGAAGGAAACCCTACTTTTTTTTTTTTTACTTGATCTGTCTATGCATCTGAGAAAATACACCGTGTCATTCAAATGCAGATTCTCTAAACAGTATAAACAACTGCACAGTTGTCTCAGTCTTTCACTCAGTCCATCAGTCCAATCCTGCAGGTGAACTCCAAATCCTAAAACAAAAACAAGGAAGGCCTCAAAACCACCTTACTTATCTGGTGTCCTCAGTAGAAAAGCTACAGTCTACACCTTTGTTAGTAATTATTTCTACTCTTACTGTACTACCGTGGACATTTTTATAACTCATACAGTAAAAATGTTCATAAGTAATCAGCTTGTGCAAAAAAAAAAAAAATGTATTATACAAATCTAAAAACAAACACAGGTATACTTTTTATTTCACGCAATTGGAATCTTCCATTCTCTACTCCTTGTCATCCCCAGAACTTAAATTTATTATACAACTTCCGTAATGGAAAAAAAATCATATTCCTTAAATATCAGGCTGCACACAATTTATTTATTTTTTATTTTTTGCTCAATTTACTTTAGATTTACCTTCAACTACTGTATGTAGTGCAAGGGCTGCCTGATTGCATACAATTGGAAAGTGTTTAGTTTGACCTAATATTATATGGTTTTGGTGAATCTAATGGAAATTGTACAAGAAAATTGCATAATGTGTAGCCAGCTTAACTCTTTTGGAAGATGAACAATATTAAAAAAATGTTAAACCAGACCTCAAATTAGCCTAATTGAATCACATTTTTCCTAAGACACATTGAGCCATATCGGATGAGTGAAAATCCACATTCATGGGACTAAGATATCATTGCAGTGGCTTAAATATGTGGTTCTTCATTTCAATAATTATTCATGGCTCCAAAGCAAGATACCACTGCATTTCTAACAGATCGTGTATATATATATATATATATATATATATATATATATATATATATATATATATATATATATATATATATATATATATTCCTCCTGGTATGGAAACAAAAGGATGCAGAGTTCTCAAGGTAGGGTTTATATTTACTCTATCAGTGTATAAACACAAGTAGGTATTTCTAACCCACAGTATTTATAGTATTCATCATAGTATGTCCATATATTATTCACAGACAAACTATATTCTCCTTGTAGTATGGAAAATAGAACAGAGCTTTCAAGGTGGATTTTCTTCAGTAAGATATACTAATTAAATTTAATATTGTTGCTGTCCACAGGGAATACCGAGGGCCTAAATATGGGATCACATATAAATATTGCCAGTCCACATAAACCACCAGCTTGTCATACCAACGTCCAAACTGATAACAAAATGTTGAAGGAAGCCACATGCCAATATGAGCCAACCTCAGATGTCCACATACGTGTATATCAATAACCACTAGGTTACAGAAATCAAAGGTCCCATTGTAATAATTGAGGTCTGTTGGAGGGTAAGAGATGGTGGGTACCAACAAAATGCCTCAACAGTTCTGCGGCTGACACCCAGGTTAATCAGAGGCCATACTTTCCATGGGCCAATCTCTTTAAATAGTAAATATAGGGGCCAGATGGCACCCAATCAGCAAGGTCACCTCTGAAACTGCTCATCCCCCATGCCCTCATGTCCCCATCCCATCCCCTGAACCCACTAAGTGTCTGTTCTACTCACAACTAGGGATGAGCTTCGAGTTCGAATCGAACTCATGTTCGACTCGAACATTGCCTGTTCGCCCTTTCACCGAACAGCGAACAATTTGGGGTGTTCGCGGCAAATTCGAAAAGCCATGGAACACCCTGTAAAAGTCTATGGGAGAAATCTAAAGTGCTAATTTTAAAGGCTTATATGCAAGTTATTGTCATAAAAAGTGTTTTGGGACCTGGGTCCTGCCCCAGGGGACATGTATCAATGCTGTTTTTTCGGGAGCAGTGATTTTAATAATGCTTAAAGTGAAACAATAAAAGTGTAATATTCCTTTAAATTTCGTACCTAGGGGGTGTGTATAGTATGCCTGTAAAGGGGCGCATGTTTCCTGTGCTTAGAACTGTCCCTGCAAAGTGTCATTTCTGCAGGAAAAAAGTCACTTAAAAGCACTCGCGGCTATAATGAATTGTCGGATCCCGGTAATACAGAGAACAGTCATTTAAAGTCATTGATAAAAAATAAAAAGTCGTGGGGGTCCCCCCTAATTCAATTACCAGGCCCTTTAGGTCTGGTATGGATATTAAGGGGAACCCCACGTCAAATAAAAAAAATGGCGAGCACGCAACCTGGCAGGCCACAGGGAAAGAGGGGGGACAAGAGAGCGCCCCCCCTCCTGAACCATACCAGGCCACATGCCTTCAACATTGGGAGGGTGCTTTGGGGGTAGCCCCTAAAGCACCTTGCCCCCATGTTGATGGGGACAAGGGGCTAATCCGCACAACCCTTGTCCAGTGGTTGTGGGGGTCTGTGGGCGGGGGGCTTATCGGAATCTGGAAGCCCCCTTTAACAAGGGGACCCCCAGATCCTGCCCCCCCCCCATTTGAAATGGTAACGGGTACATTGTACCCCTACCATTTCACAAAGAAAGTGTAAAAAAATTGTAAAAAAAACCACACAGACACCATTGGTATAAGTCCTTTAATAAAAATAAAAAAAATATTCCTGCGGTGGTAATTCACTCTTGGTATCCTGCGATGGGTGATCTCTTCTCCGGGGTCACGTGAAGGGTGGCCCCGTCCTCCTCAGCTAAGAGACCTGTCAGGCTGCCGGGATTCCCGCTGTGTCTCCGGTGGAGACAGGATGCACTGCGCTGGACATCATCGTTGGACCTTGGACCCGGAGAGGAGAGATCATCCATCGCTGGACCCCGGAGAAGAGATCACCAATCGCAGGATACCAAGAGTGGATTACCACTGCTGGATATTTGGGGGGAACCCCACGTAATTTTTTTTTTAATTTGACGGGGGGTTCCCCTTAATATCCATACCAGACCTGAAGGGCCTGGTAATTAAATTTGGGGGGACCCCCACGCATTTTTTTTAGTTTTTATCAACGACTTTCAATGACTGTTCTCTGTATTACGGGGAGCCGACAATTCATTATAGCCGCTTATTATAGAGTGCTTTTAAATTTCTTTGTGCAGGGACCGTTCTAAGCACAGGAAACATGCGCCCCTTTACAGGCATACTTTACACACCCCCTAGGTACAAAATTTAAAGGAATATTACACTTTTATTGTTTCACTTTCAGCGTTATTAAAATCACTGCTCCTGAAAAAACTGCCGTTTTTAAACATTTTTTTTTTGCATTGATACATGTCCCCTGGGGCAGGACCCGGGTCCGGGTCCCCAAACCCTTTTTAGGACAATAACTTGCATATTAGCCTTTAAAATTAGCACTTCTGATTTCGAACGTTCGAGTCCCATAGACTTTAATGGGGTTCTAAAGTTCACGCAAATTTTCGGTCCGTTCGCAGCTTCTGGTGCAAACCGAACCGGGGGGTGTTCGGCTCATCCCTACTCACAACTACTGCATAACAGAAACATACTTAGGACAACTCTACTTTATGAGCACAAATGTTGTTTAAAGTGGTTAAAACCTAAAAATTATTCATAACAGTCAAAACTTAATCATTGTTTATTGGGTAATAAGCCTGGCTCACACTTGGTGAGAAAAGTGTGCTCACAAAAGTTAAATGTAACATACCATTTCTAGTAGATCCCTTGTTCAAAGAAAAATATTTAACCCCTAAAGCTGACATTTATAGTAGATTTTATAGTTCTCTCTATTATGGAGAAGATTGGAAAGTTTTGTATAACTTGCAATTCTGTTCCCTTTCCATTGTTCCACCCTAGGAACAATAAGCACCCCTGTCCCTCTCAATAATTTCTTTAGAGATCAGTTAAACCATACTCTATCCCTGGGCAGAAGTCGCAAGTGCAGGCAGATTCCCATCAGAACACTACAAAAAAATGCTAACAGGTTTTAGCCTTGCATCTAAAAGACATTTTTAACCTGAGAGTTTGATCTAGTATCTGGTAATGCATTGCAAATAATCTCTGACCTAAGTCTTCTACCTGACCTTGAGTCAGGTGCAAGACTTTGGCCAGTGATGGTTTTTAACAAAGATGGAGCCCACACACTGTAAAAAGTTGCTGTCCCAGCAGCCCTTTGTCAGTGTGTGGGGTTTTAGTGTAAGGGAAAGCTGACAGTATTGCAGGAAGAGAAAGTTAGCAGTGTAATGTGGTACTACAGCTATGCAATGCTATATATAGTATTATTTGGGTGCTATACTGTCATGGATACCTTGCAGTGAAATACAGCTTGTATGGCTAGGGTAGAGGAGAGTAGGGCATGGAGTATAAACCCATCTGCAGTCACTGTGCTTTCATAAGACCTACCAGTCTTTTTTGGCCATTTCTCTTGTGTCAGAAACAACTTTAGTTGCTGTGTTGCTGCTGTTGTCTTTATTATTATTATTATTTTTTCGAGGGGGAGAATTTTCTTTCTATTTAATGCATGTGTCTTTAGCGTTTACTTTTTTTCTGTGATAAAAAGGGAATTTATTTAGCTTGTCATGTTTTAAGGTTGTTGTTTAATTTTTTTTTAACCTTCAGATCTATTTTGATTTTGTTTCTTTTACATTTTTGATGGGATCAGCATTAGCAACAGTGGTGCGAAGTTGTTGGTGACACCATGGATGCTGCCCTTTGTTTGTACCGTAGTACCATATATTATTGTGGTGCAGTTTAGTTCACAGAAGCACCATAGTTTCCAGTGCACCCATGCACCACATCCCTCCCATAAATAAGGCCCCAAAAATAGGCAGAAGTGGTTTCTGTACAGCTATCTGGGGTCAAGCAGAATCCATATCCACAGACCAAGACAGGGGTTGAGGTGCAGCATCTACAGACAGGGCACATGTGCGTTTCTCGTCTTGCAGTGGGTGAGTTGTACTCTGCGCATTGTATTAATATTCAGCTCCTGCCTACAACATATCAAATGTGGCAATATCATCTGTCATATGAGTACTAGGTGTATGAAGAGACACATGACTACGCACCATACAGTTCATTAGGAGCATCACCTGAATGATAGCTGTCGGCAGGAAATGGGTCACATTCGTCCTCCCTCCAGCTCTTCCATTTCCACCTCTACCTCCACTATACAATATTCCCATAGCAGCCTCCAGCAAGAGGCATATCAGAGGTTTACCTTATGGCTCATCCAGTAGGGAAGAGGATCAGCATGGTGTCACATAGAGTAGGGGTAAGCTAAGGCTGCAATTTCTTTTTGATTCTGCCAACTTCAATCTGCTTTCTCCTGCTGTAGCATTCAGCAGGCAAATTTCTCTGTCCAAGCTGCAGGAACAAAATAAGAAATACAAATCTCTGTTAGCTCAATGCCAACTTGAGAAAATTGCTTTCTTCACAGCTATTGCCTTTCCAGGTGGTAGATTTGGCCCCCTTTCATAAGCTTTTGGCCTTTACTGTAAGTGGTTACATTTTCCCAGCCAGTATTTCTTCATCCATTATGCCACCCTTTGCCTCCACGGTCATGTGGAAGGTAATGTTTCCACATTGCTGGACTACATGATCAACAGGAGTGTCCACCTGACTATAGACATGTGGAACCTAATGTATCGTTCATGGTCAACTGGGAAATGCTAATGGTTGTGGGGAAGGATGCAAGGCAGGACATACCATTTGAGTTGGTTGCAACATAACACATCCTTACAGCTGGTGATGGTGACCATCACCTTCAACTCCTCAATGTCTTCTTCAGATGAGTCATCCCACGAACTAGCAGTATCCTGCAAGCATTCAATAGGTTATGCAATGGCCCATGCATAACAGTACCACGCAGTGTTTTCAGCTGGTATTGCTAGAGCATAGGAGTCACACTGAAGGGATTCTGTCAGCTCTGCAGGGGTAGGCCTAGAGGTGAATAAGCCCAAACTATCTTGTGCCAGGAAAAATTGTGTGTGACAAGGACATCAAACTCCCGTTGGCAGGGAAAGTTCACACACACAAGCATTGTATTGCAATGCACACATCTTCAACCTGGTGGTGCAGCACTTCCTTGATATGTAACCTGACTTACAGTATGTTCTGACACAGGCCAGAAGAGTTTGTAGCCATATCAGTTGGTCATACCCAGCCATTGGGTGATTGGTTGAAATTCATCTGGAATTTCATTTGCCTACACACCTCCTGACATGTAAAATGCCCACACAAAGAAATTCCACTGTGGCCATGATGCAGCAGCTGAATATGCATCAGCAGGCCATAAATAAATACATGTGTTAGTATTACATAAAGACAGGCTCAAAGGAGTTGAGGTTCTTGTTCCTACATCCATGGCTCCTCATGCAGGATTCCTGCTGGACCAGATATGGCATGGTATTATAGCTAGGACAATGGGGGCACAGCAGCAGGTGGAAGTGAAGGATTCATGGTGTCTTTATGGCCTGCTATATCCAGATCCTCCATAGGTGGACTCAACAGGTACAGAAGGAGCATGAGAAAGAGAAGGAGAATGGTTGCCATAGTAGTGTTCAGGAGGAAGAGGAGGAGATGGAGTAGGCTTCCAATGGTGGGTTTTATCCCTCACAAACCCAATGAGTTGTATGTGGCTGGGGGAGTCCATGAAGAAGAGGAGGACATGGGGTGAGCTTCAAATGGTAGGTTTCATGCATCACAAATCCCAAGAGCTGTATGTGTCTGGGAGGAGGCAGCTGAGGACAATATCATTCTCAGCAACCCCAAGGACTCCTCTTCCTCCAGTAACTTGTGTCAGAAGGGCTTGTTCATGCTCCAAAGCCTGCTAAAGGACCCTAGGATTTATTGGAGAGGAACCACTTTTAGTTGGCAACCCTCCTAGATCCATGTTACAAATGAAAAGTTGCTGAGTTCATCCTGCATTAGCAGAGGGAGTAAAAGATGAAATACCTGGAGGGCAAGCTCCAAAGCAACCGGTTTAACTTCTTTTACAGAGGATGCAAGTCTGCTGTTGAAAGTAGAAGCAGCAGTGAGGGTGGATACCAAAGTGTGGCATTCAAAACATTTCTCGACCCAGCATCCAGGCCTGTGCACTGCCAGCATATCAGGGACCTGGTCCGCGGCGCGCCCCAGTGCGCAGACGCATAGGTCCGGCGCTGCGGCGCACAGTAGGAGTCAGAGGAACGATGTGGCGGCGCACGAACGTACGCGGCCCAGCTGAACGGCGCGCGCGCATGCGCGCTAGTGCACGTCCCATGTGACCTCCACCCGGCCTATAAAAGAGGCCTGATTAATCTTGTGTTTGATCCTCAGCCTGCTGCCTGTTTACCCATCAGTGTTGGAGCCTCCGCCAGTCTGCCTGTATACCCAACTACACGTGGATCCACGCCTAGCCACCACCCAACAGGTGGCTTGTGCCTCTTGGTGCCAACCGTCCCCTGTACCATCTTCAGGGGTGGTAGGCGCTGAGTCGCAAGGGCAACCGCTCTCGGCATCTTGGCCTCGGTGAGTACTTAGTTCCTGATAGTACGAACCAGCCATGACAGAGGCCAACAGAGCGGGATCTCCTCTGGAGATGCTATGCCAACTGGTATCTGCCCTCATGGAAGCTGTACAAAAGCTACAAGAAGGCTATGTACAGGTGGACAACCGTCTTCAACAGTTGGCAACAGCCTCTCTTCCGACAAGCCCAGCTCCTGGATCAGCCAGTGGAATTTCTGCACCGCAGGCCCAAGCGCCACCCGCCATGATGATGGCTGTACCCGAACCCAAGGTCCCAGTACCTGAGCGATTTTCAGGCGATCGCAGGAAGTTCAGGTCTTTCAAGAACGCCTGCACCTTGTACCTTGCCTTACAGCCCCGAACTTTCTCTTCAGAAATTGTAAAAGTGGGATTTGTCATGTCATTGCTATCAGAGGAACCCCAGACCTGGGCCCACGGTCTCATGGAGCAGAGGAACCCCCTGTTAAACACTGTGGACTCTTTCTTTGAAGCAATGGGCCAACTTTATGATGACCCTCAGCGTTCTGCCACTGCCGAAGCCACACTACATACTCTTTCCCAGGGCAAAAGGCTAGTAGAAGACTACACGGCAGAGTTTCGCAAATGGTCAGCCGACACTACCTGGAACGAGGCAGCCCTTCGTTATCAATATCGATTGGGGCTGAACAAAGTCCTGAAGGATGAGTTAGCTCGGGTGGAGACCCCCACAACCCTGGAGGAGTTAATCCAACTGGCCACCAAGTTGGACCGGCGCATGCGGGAACGGCGTTCCGAGCGCCTACAGAATCCCCGAACAGTGTGGGTACCCCCTAGGGCACCGCCTACATACCCTGCCTCCTCCTTTTCTCCAGGTACGCCGGCTCCGGAGGGGGAGCCCATGCAACTTGGCCTAGTTCGCCCCCGGCTTTCTCAGGAAGAAAGGCAACGCAGACGCAGGTCTAACCTGTGCCTCTACTGCGGGGGTTCTGGGCACTACCTACTGAACTGCCCCATCCGGCCCAGTAAGTTGCCCTCTCAAACCACTGTCAACTGTCAAACCATTAACCTTGTCCAGGCTTACGTGACTCTTTCTGTCTCCCTACAGCTGGCGGGAAAGGAGATTCGGCTCCCGGCCGTAATTGATTCAGGCGCCTGCAGTTGTTTTCTGGACATTTCCATCGCCAACGAATGGCACATCCCCTGTCTAAATAAAGAAAGACCTTTACTGGTCCACTTGGCTGACGGGTCCCTTCCACACTCAGGACCAGTAGTCCAGGAGACCCCACCTATCCTCACCACTACAGACTCCGGCCACCAGGAACTGCTACGTTTTGATTTGATTTCTTCCCCGATGTTTCCCATCATCCTGGGACTCCCGTGGTTACAGGCCCATGATCCTCAGATCCATTGGGACCGGAAGGAGGTCTCCTTCTCTTCTCCCTACTGTCATCAACATTGCATCTCCCCGGCTCCGAGCTGTCACCTGGCAGTCATCTCAGCACCAGAAAACCTCCAGCACATTCCACCTGCCTATCAAGACTTCAGGGATGTGTTTGACAAGAAGAAGGCCGACCATCTACCACCTCACCGGGCTTATGACTGCCCCATTGAGCTTTTGTCTGGCTCTGAGATTCCTTTCGGGCGTATATTCCCGTTATCTGAAACTGAGTTGAAAACATTGAAAGCCTACATTGACGAAAACCTTGAAAAGGGCTTCATTCGGCCCTCTACCTCCCCGGCTGGGGCTGGCATCTTTTTTGTAGGGAAAAAAGATGGGTCACTCCGACCTTGCATTGACTATAGGGAGCTTAATAAAATCACGGTGAAGAACGGTACCCGCTACCTCTAATTCCCGAGCTCCTCCAACGTTTCCGATCGGCCAAAGTTTTTTCCAAGCTTGATTTAAGGGGCGCTTATAATCTTGTCAGGATCCGCGCAGGTGATGAATGGAAGACAGCCTTCAGGTCCAGGTTTGGCCACTATGAGTATTTGGTGATGCCCTTTGGCCTGTGTAATGCTCCAGCTACCTTCCAACATCTGGTGAATGACATCTTTAGGGAGCACCTGGACGACTTCTTGGTTGTATACCTGGACGATATCCTTATTTTTTCAGCCACCTTGGAAATGCATCGGAGCCACGTTAGGAGAGTACTTGCCATCCTTAGAACCCACCAATTATATCTTAAGGCCGAAAAATGTGAATTTGAGAAAACTTCTGTACAGTTCTTGGGGTTCCTCATCTCTACCGAAGGCACTACAATGGATCCCCAAAAGGTCAAGGCGGTGATAGAATGGTCAGCTCCCAAGGACAAAAAGGCCGTCCAACGTTTCATCGGGTTTGCTAATTTTTATCGGAGGTTCATCATCGGGTTCTCCTCTATCGTTGCTCCCATCACCCGCCTAACCCAACAACATGGCCGTTTCCAATGGTCCCAGGAAGCCCAGGATGCTTTCACCAAACTAAAGACCCTCTTCACCTCTGCTCCTATTCTACGACACCCGGATCCTCTACTTCCCTTTGTACTGGAGGTTGACGCCTCGGAATCTGCCACAGGTGCCATCCTGTCACAACGCCACGGGCCAAAAGCCCTCCTTCACCCAGTGGCCTTTGCCTCCCGGAAATTGAGCCCATCCGAAAGAAATTATGATGTTGGGGATCGCGAGCTATTAGCCATTAAGGCCGCCTTGGAAGAATGGAGGTACCTTCTGGAGGGGGCAACTCATCCAATTACTATCTTTACGGATCATAGAAATCTCGAATATTTACGTACCGCCAAACGGTTGAGGCCTCGGCAAGCTCGCTGGGCACTTTTTTTTTTTCTAGATTTACCTTTCATATTTCCTATCGGCCAGGGTCAAAGAATGGCAAAGCAGATGCCCTCTCCCGAATCTCTCCGGAATCTTCTCAAATGTCGGAACCAAGTACCATTTTGGCTCCCCAAAATTTTCTGCTTCTTACTCCGGCAGATCTGTCTACCTCTCTCCTCACTGCCTCAGCTCATTGCCAGGACCCCATTGTGTCTACTCTGGAGAAACGTGAAGACCTATTCTGGTCTCGGAATAACATTTTTGTACCCCTAGAAGTAAGACCTTTGGTCTTGAAGACTCTCCATGACCACAAACTGGCAGGTCACTTCGGGAACCGGAAGACGGCCGAACTCATCTCTCGTACCTTTTGGTGGCCAGGCTGGAGGCAGGACTGCCGTACTTACATCTCTTCCTGTGTCCCGTGCCAACGAAACAAGGGTCAAAAAACCAAACCCTGGGGGTTATTGAGGCCATTACCCATCCCGGAACGTCCATGGGCAGACATCTCAATGGATTTTATTGTGGAACTACCCCCCTCAGAAGGATTTTCTACCATTCTGGTAGTGGTTGATCGACTGTCCAAAATGGCCCATTTCTTGCCTATGGTTGGTACTCCCTCTGCTCTCGAGACTGCCAACATCTTTACCAAAGAGGTCGTCAGGCTCCATGGGGTCCCCAGGAGCATTGTCTCTGACAGAGGTTCCCAATTCACCTCGAAGTTTTGGAAGGCACTCTGCAAAACCTTAGGAATCAAAATCTGTCTTTCTTCAGCCTATCACCCGCAAAGTAATGGCCAAACAGAGCGTACCAACCAGACGCTCGAGCAGTATTTGCGATGCTTCTGCTCCTCTGCTCAAGATGATTGGTCCTCCTTGCTGGCGTACGCGGAGTTCGCATACAATAATTCTTCCCACTCAGCTACCAACCAAACTCCTTTCTGGGCAAACTGTGGCTTCCACCCATCATTTCTGCCGAACTCAATTCCCGAATCACCAGTTCCTGCAGTACAAGAGCGTCTAGAGGCCATTCAAAACAACTTTCGAAAGCTCCAGGAGACCATGCAACAGGCTCAAGAAGGGTACGAAAGATACCACAACAGAGGCAGGAGGGAGAACCCCCATTTCAAAATCGGGGAAAAAGTGTGGTTGTCAACGGCTCATCTCAAGCTCTCTTGCCCCTCACGGAAACTGGGCCCCAAATTCATTGGGCCATTTGAGGTCAAAAAGGCAGTGAATCCCGTGGCCTTTGAGCTTTCGCTACCAAAAACTTACAAGATACATCCTGTTTTCCATGCATCTTTACTGAGACCTTTGGTTCCAAGTCCCTTCCCAGACAGGGAGGAACCTCCGCCACCACCTGTCACAATCGATGGCATGGAAGAATTCGAGGTGGAATCACTTCTAGGATGCAGGAAGGTGGGTCGTCAGCTACAGTATCTAGTGAAATGGAAGGGGTACCCATTGGAGGATAATTCCTGGGAGCCATCGGGAAATTTCCATGCACCAAGGTTAATTAAGATTTTCCAGCAGGAGCATCCTGAACTAATGGACAGCCTGGGCGTCCGGAGTCCGCCCCTTGGGGGGGGCACTATCAGGGACCTGGTCCGCCGCGCGCCCCAGTGCGCAGACGCATAGGTCCGGCGCTGCGGCGCACAGTAGGAGTCAGAGGAACGATGTGGCGGCGCACGAACGTACGCGGCCCAGCTGAACGGCGCGCGCGCATGCGCGCTAGTGCACGTCCCATGTGACCTCCACCCGGCCTATAAAAGAGAGGCCCTTGGACCCAGACAGACGCTGGTTCGTCTCTCAGCTGTTCCCTTGTCCCTTGTACCTGTGCCTGCTGTATCTACTTGCCTACCCGTTGCCGACCCGGATTGTCTTGACCTTGTTACCTTCTCCAACCTTGACCTTTGGCTTGTTTACCCGGATCACCACCTCTCTCCTGTGTTTGACCCTCGGCCTGTATACCGGACTTCCACCGCCTGCTTAAGCAGTACTTGACCCACAGCCTGCCTTGACCTCTTGCTTGTGTTTGACCATTCTATCTGGGCTTGTCCTCCTGTGTTAACCTTCTGCTTGTGCCTGATTAATCTTGTGTTTGATCCTCAGCCTGCTGCCTGTTTACCCATCAGTGTTGGAGCCTCCGCCAGTCTGCCTGTATACCCAACTACACGTGGATCCACGCCTAGCCACCACCCAACAGGTGGCTTGTGCCTCTTGGTGCCAACCGTCCCCTGTACCATCTTCAGGGGTGGTAGGCGCTGAGTTGCAAGGGCAACCGCTCTCGGCATCTTGGCCTCGGTGAGTACTTAGTTCCTGATACAGCAGCTATAGACAATGTCTGTATCATATGGTGAGGGAGTACATGGGGTCAAGGGTGAGGTTGAAACTTTTTCAAAGGACATCCTCCTTGATTATTAGGTGACAAGGATGAATCACTGGCCAGATCCTTTCCAGTACACAGTCAGCTGCTGAGCTGTTCTGAAGTCAGTGTCCTATCTCTACAGTTGTTGCTATGAGGGCTTTGTGACAGATAAAAGAGTCTGTCCCCAGAAATAGTTGACTGCCTGACATTTGTTAAAAAAAAACAGTCCTAGGTCAGCAACCATCACCAAGCTCCTGCTGCATATGCTGCAGATAAAATTTTGGTGAGATTCTGCCACTAGAAGTTTTTAAATTCATATGCAGTCTTAAGCTTCGTACACACGATCGCATTGTTGGCCAACAGAGCGTAAGACTTTTGCACGAAGGACGTGTGCCAGGAACTTGTCTTGCATGCAAACCGCACACAATTGTTGGCCAACAAACATGAATGTAGTGACGTACTACGTGGAATTTCAGCTCTTGAGCGCCACCCTTTGGGCACCTTCTGCTAATGTCGTGTTTGGTGAGCATTGATTCTGAGCATGCGTGTTTGCACTTTGGACGTTTGTGTGACGGACTTGTGTACACATAATACAAAAATTTACTAGCCTGCCATCCAACATTTGTTGGCAGAAAGTTGGACAACAATTGTCTGAAGGAGTGTACTAACGGTCGGATTTTAGGCAAACAGTCTGTCATCACGCAATTCCCTGCCAAAAATACGATAATGTGTACGAGGCTTAAGCCTCTGTATTCATTGCTGCAGACCTAAAAAAATGTTTCCCTTCCATCATTGCCATCTCCTGCCCCCGTGAGCACATCCAACCATCATTAGCACCTCCTTCCACTGCTGCCCTAGCAATATTAACCTCTATTGACATATTTTTAGGCCTGCCACCATTACCTACTCACACTGGGCCAATTGTTGTTCTTTGCAAAGGTACTATTCATTGGGCACAGCCTAATGTTTTCATAACTATTTTGCAAAGAATTACATTTTTTTTGGCCAGGTAACATCTTGTGCTGTGGATAAACATTTTACAGGGTTGTGGTGATCTAGCACCCCAAACCCAATTCTTCCAGAGCTGTTTCACAGTTACAAAGAATTTAAAGTGGAACTATACTCACCTCAGCTGCAGCAATGCGATGTACAGGAACTCCCCACCCAGCCTCCAGGTATCGAACGCTGGGGGTTATCTATGAAAGACAAATCCACTACAAGTGCAAACTACAAGTGCAAAGTGCACTTGGAATTGCACTGAAAGTGCACTTGAAAGTTCAGTCACTGTAAATCTAAGGGGTAGATCTGAAATGAGGGGAAGCTTTGCTTATTTTATCATGTGCAAGCTAAAATGCTGTTTTTTATTTTCCTTGCATGTCCCCCTCGAATCTACTGCGACTGCACTTCCAAGTGCAATTCCAAGTGCACTTTTCACTTGTAGTTTGCACTTGTAGTGCAAAGTGGATTTGCCTTTCGTAAATAACCCCCACTGTGCACTTTCATTGGCTCGAAGGAGATGACGTCACTCCAACACATTTGTTGGAGTTCTGTTGGCTTCAGCATTGCCGAATTTCTACATTGAGCTGTGCTGATGTGGCTCATTGTTTCACAGTTACAAAACTTCATAATTTTTGGACCAGGTACTGTAATATACTCTGTTCTGCAAGAATAAAACATGCTTTTTTCCAGTGTGCTGACACCGCTAATACGCAAAACCTAATTTTTAGACAGCTGTTTCCCAAAGATATAAAATGTACATATTTTTGGTTGTTAACTACTGCCTTGGCCATTAATGTTTTCATTTTATAATGGTGCATGGTCATTAACCACTTCAATACTGGGCTATAGTCATATGACGTCCGCAGATGGGATCTCCCATCCTGGGTGGGTATCATATGACGTCCTCGGTTTCTCGCCGGTTGTCTCCTAGAACGCCTGAAGATACTAATTCAATGTTGGGCCTCTCTATGTGGCCAGGCTGTGTAAAATTCTCACACATGTGGTATCACCATACTCAGGAGGAGTAGCACAATATGTTTTGGGGTGTAATTTGTGTTATATACATGCTATGTGCTATCTTATAAATTGACCACTTTGTGTAAAAAAAAAAAAAAAAACGTTTTAAGTTTCTTTCCACATTTTTCGAAGACTTGTGGGAAAAAAGAACCGTTCAAAAGACTCATAATGCCTCATAGAATAGACGTTGGGGTGTTTGCTTTCCAAAATGGGGTCATTTTGTGGTTAATTCCACTGTCCTGGTTCTCCAGGGCCTTCACAAATGTAATAGGTTGTTTGGAAATTAGATGTGTAATTTTTGCTCCTAGAACCCCTGATGGTGCTTCCTGCATGTTGGACCTCTCTGTGTGGCCAGGCTGTGTAAAAGTCACACACATGTGGTATTGTCATACTCGGAGGTGTAGCAGAATGTATTTCGGGGTATAATTAGAAGTATGCATATGCTGTGTGTGAGAAATAACTTGTTATTATGACAATTTTGTGAGAATTTTTTTTTCCCAAGAATTGTGGGAAAAAATTACAACTTCAAAAAACTCACCATGCCTCTTACTAAGTACCTTTGACTGTCTACTTTTCAAAAAGGGGTAATTTGGGGGGGTATTTGTACTTTCCTGGCATTTCAGGGCCTCAAGAAATGAGATAGGCCATCAGTGCATCAAGTGTGATCAATTTTCAATGATTTGCACCATAGCTTGTAGACTCTATAACTTTCACAGAGACTAAATAATATCCACCTATTTTGGTTATTTTTACCAAAGAGATGTAGCAGTATAAATGTTGGCCCAAATGTGTGAACAAAAATTACTTATTTGTAAAATGTTATCATAGAAACTAAAAAAGTGTTTTTTTTTTCAAAATTTTCGCTCTTTTTTCACTTATGTCGCAAAAAATAAAAAACCCAGTGGTGATTAAATACCACCAAAGAGAGCTCTATTTGTATGAAAAAAAAATGATAAAAGTAAGAGTAATTGCCATTCAAAGTGTAAGAGCGCTGAAAGAAAAAAATTTGTTCTGTGCAGGAAGGGTGTATAAATGTCCTGTATAAGTGGTTAAAATTGCACATATTATGATTCCACATCATTCAGTTTGGAAGACTTTTTGGCTTTCTGTTTGATCCATTTTTGACCCTACTTTCTTTTTTGACAAATAAAATTAAAGGCCAACAATTTTGAAAAAAAACATTTTTCTTTTTTCTGTTATAAAATTTTGCAAATGCATTCTGACAAATTTCTTTTGATGAAAATACATAAAAAAAATTGTATTTTATTTAGTCTGTAGGAAAGTAATAGACCACAAACTATTATATATACAGTATATCTGAAAATCAATCAATCCTGATGTACTGACGGCCTCTCATTTCTTGAGACTTGAGTACAAATATCCCCCAAATTACCTTTTTGGAAAGTAGACAGTATGAGGTATGTAGTAAGAGGCATGTCATGATTTTTGAAGTTGTAATTTTTTTGTCACAATTTTTGGGAATATGAAGAAAAAAAATATTTTCCTTACTTTTTTTTTATTCTTTACATATTTTCCCCAGTGCAGTACAGCATTATCATCTAACTGATGTGGCGGTGACCAGGGACACTGACTGGTGACAGTATGTAAAAATAATAATTTATTAATCAAAAAAAAAATAATTTGTTTAAATATTTCCTATTTTTTATTAAATTTTTTACATATTGTGACCCAAGCACAGTGTGTAAACACTGTTTATTGTTGTGATTCGCCACAACAGCTAATCACCTAGTACAAATGGGCTGTGATTGGCTTGGCTGGACCATGTGATCATTGTGACCAATAACAGCTAGCAACACAATGGTATACATAAATGACAGGAAGGGAAGCCATTTATTGTTTACAACTGTCATGTGATCTACTGTGGTTGGTCACAGCGATCACATGGTACCGGCAGCAGGGACACAGCAGGTGACAGATCTGCCCGGAGGGGCTCCGTGAGGCACGTTCTCGGGAGGACATCATATGAGGTCCTCCCAGAACAATAGGGTTCCCTCCCGATTGTCATTTTACAATTGCATGGGCAGAAAGCAGTTAAAGTAGTGTAGTATAATTGATATTTTTCAAATAGAAACTAGAAAATAGAATAATTTGGGCTGAAATGTCATGAAAATTGCATGCGGGGAAACACGCATCCTATTCGCTTTAGTGTAAACCCAGCCTTAATGCAGTATATATAAGTGCGTTACTGCACATTTAACAGTATATATCTGTGCGCTACTGCAGGTTTAAAGCAGTATAAATCAGTACATTACTGTACGTTTAATGCAGTCCATATCAGTGCATTACTGCACGTTTAATGCAGTATATATATGGTCGGACCATGCACCAGTACATATGACACTAGGGAAACTATGGTCGGACCATGCCCCAGTACATATGACACTAGGGAAACTGCCGTACACCAATCGTCGTTCCTCATGGAGACTCAACGACAACCTACTGCACGACACGGTATGCTTTGCTGACGTGTCTAAAACAATTGCCGACTTCTTACAAACGCACGTGCAGGACGAGACCTCTAACCTGAATAAATGGGAAACCCTTAAGTGTGTTTTACGGGGGGTCCTCATAAAGCACGGATCCAGACTGAAAAAAGCACGCACCACTGATATCAAGCGCCTTTTCTCCCAAATAGCCTCTCTTGAAGCCCAACACAAGCACACGTTAGACACAAAGACCCTGACGGAACTATCCAACGCCCGTAGAGACCTGCTACAGATCTTCTCAGACAGAGCACTAATCGCCTTCACCAAAGGCCGCCACATCCATTATGCCCAGGCGAACAAATGCGGGAAACACCTCGCACGGGTATTACACCCAAGACAAAAGAGGCAGAACATAACCCATATTATATCCCCATCACAACAGAAAAAATCAAAAAACTCTGAAATCATTTCGGAATTCAGGGAATACTATTCCACCCTCTACAACCTCCCATCTCCCTCTGACTCCTCCCCTACTACCACATTAGCCCTACAGCAGTACATTCAGGAGACAGCCCTCCCAGTGATACCACAACCAGATGTTGAAGCTTTAGAATTACCTATAACCACAACTGAATTCATTGCAGCAATCAAAGGCCTCAAAAATGGTAAGAGCCCAGGCCCTGATGGGTATACCCCCTTATTTTACAAGAAATTCGCCCAACAACTAGCCCCAATCTTGACGAAAGCCTTCAACGAGGTAGATGACACTCATCCCCTCTCCCTTCAACTTCTACAGGCTCAAATAGTAGTGATCCCCAAACCAGGAAAGGACCCCTCTCTATGCAGTAACTACCGTCCCATCTCCCTATTGAACATTGATTTAAAACTATACTCCAAAATTCTAGCCACTCGCCTAGCCCCTCTACTACCCGAACTGATCCATAGTGATCAAGTTGGTTTCATACCTGGACGCGAAGCCAGGGACAACACAACTAAAACACTTCATCTCATTGCATATGCGAAATCACAACATATCCCAACCTGCTTACTGGCGTGTGACGCCGAAAAAGTGTTTGATAGAGTCAGCTGGCCATTCCTACACGCGTCATTACAACAGATAGGCATAGGACCGCGCATGATCTCCAAAATTATGTCCTTGTATTCACGCCCATCAGCAAAAGTATTAGCTAATGGGGAGACCTCGGAAGCATTTAGCATTACTAATGGCACACGACAGGGTTGCCCCCTATCGCCACTATTATTCGCCATTACAGTAGAACACCTGGCGCAAGCCATTCGTAAAAACAGAAACATACACGGGATCCCTACCCCATCCGCCACACGCAAATTGTCACTATATGCTGATGACCTATTACTGTATGTCACCCAACCCCGAATCACTATACCAACCATCCTAGCCGAACTAGATAGATTCGGAGCACACAGCAACTTTAAATTGAACATTACTAAAACAGAGGCCCTGAACATATCTCTAACGCCCCCAGAGCTAGAGACCCTCAAACTACAATTCCCCTTCCGCTGGCAGACAAAATCAGTTAAATACCTGGGCACAGAGATCCCTGCTGACACACAAGACATTTACCCCCTGAACTATAGCCCGCTCCTGACTACAATCAGACGCTCATTGGAATCCTGGCATAACCTCAAACTAACATGGTGGGGGAGAATGAACGTTATAAAAATGGATATCTTACCTAAAACATTATATCTATTTCAGACATTACCAATCCTTCTCCCAAAAGCATTCTTTCTCTCCCTCCGCACTTTAGTGACCAAATTCATATGGCAACACCACCCACCTAGACTTAAACACAAAGTGCTATGCGCCCCTAAAGACAGGGGAGGCATGGGACTGCCGGACTTTCAAACATACCACAACGCTGCACTTTTCTCCAGACTCCTTGAATGGTTTCCAAGACCCTTGCTCAAACCTTCGATCTCTGTCGAACAAGACATGGCGCAAACTGACCTAAGAGCCCTACTATGGGGCTACAATGCCAAATTTCGCACTTTTCTCCCCCCCCCCCCCATTGTGAATTACTTCACGTTTAACGCAGTATATATCAATGTGTTACTGTACGTTTAACACAGTATATATCAGTGCATTACTGCACATTTAACGTATTATTATTCAGTGCATTACTGCATGTTTAACAGTATTTATCAGTGTGTTACTGCACGTTTAACACAGTATATTTGAGTGTGTTACTGTACATTTAACGCAGTATATATCAGTTGGTTACTGCACATTTAACGCAGTATATATCAGTGCATTGCTGTACATTTAACGCAGTATATTTGAGTGCATTACTGCATGTTTAACACAGTATATTGCAGTGCGTCAGTGCAGTTTTACTGCAGTATATTGTAGTATGTCGGTGGAGTGTGTCTGTGTACTGAGTACTCAAGTTAAGGTGCATCAAACACCACTTTCCATTGATTGAAGTGCATCTATGTACACATTTCCACATCTTTTTTACATTTTGTTAATAAGTGCCCCCATCATGTCTGGGTGGTCAATAAGGAGTAGGGATGAGCCAAACACCCCCGGGTTCGGTTCGCACCAGAACCTGCGAACGGACCGAAAGTTCGCACAAACGTTAGAACCCTATTAGTTACAATGGAGGCGAACGTTCAAAATCGAAAGTGCTAATTATAATGGCCAATATGCATGTTATTGTCATAAAAAAGGTTTGGGGACCCGGGTCCTGCCCCAGGGGACATGTATCAATGCAAAAAGAAGTTTTAAAAACAGAAGTTTTTTCTGGAGCAGTCATTTTAATGAAGCATAAAGTGGAAAAAAAAGTGAAATATTCCTTTAAATATGGTACCTGGGGGGTGTCTAAAGTATGCCTGTGAAGTGGCATGTGTTTCCTGTGTTTAGAACTGTCCCTGCACAAAATGACATTTGTAAAGGAAAAAAAGAAGCCATTTAAAACTGCTTGCGGCTTTAATGTCATTTCTTGCCCTGGCAATATGGATGAAAATCTTTGAGAAAAATGGCATGGCTACCCCATTGAAAGTAGGGGCCTGCCATATATACTCTGCAGAAATTTGCCCCATTAGATGTTGGTGTTGCCACAACACTGTAAGCCCTCACAGCTACTCTTGGTGGGCGCTGGAACGCCCTGCTGTGAACTATTTTATCAGGAATTGTAATTACATGCCATTGTTGAACAGTGTTAGGAAAAATTGGGCCTTTGGTGGTGGTGGTGGTGCTGGTGCTACAACACTGTAAGCCCTCACAGTTACACTTGGTGGGAACAGGAATGGGCCCTGCTGTGAATTATTAGATCAAGAATTGTAATTGCATGCCCCTGTTGAACAGGGGCAGAAAAATTGGGCCTTTGGTGGTGGTGCTGGTGCTACAACACTGTAAGCCCTCACAGTTACACTTGGTGGGCACAGGAATGGGCCCTGCTGTGAATTATTAGATCAATAATTGTAATTGCATGCCCCTGTTGAACAGGGGCAGAAAAATTGAGCCTTTGTTGGTGGTGGTGGACTGTGTTGCCACAACACTGTAAGCCCTCACAGTTTCTCTTGGTGGGCGCAGGGATGGGCCCTGCTGTGAATTATTAGATCAAGATTTGTAATTGCATGCCCCTGTTGAACAGGGGCAGAAAAATTGGGCCTTTGGTGGTGGTGGACGGTGTTTCCACAACACTGTAAGCCCTCACAGTTACTAACTCCTGCAGATGGCTGGATTAGATGACAACAGGGCAGAAGGGCAGATACAGGTTCAGGTTGTATACTGTGCTGTGTTGCACTCACACAACACAATTACTAACTCCTGCAGATGGGTGGATTAGATGAAACCAGGGCAGAAGGGCAGATACAGGTTCAGGTTGTATACTGTGCTGCACTCACACAACACAATTACTAACTCCTGCAGATGGCTGGATTAGATGACACCGGGGCAGAAGGGCAGATACAGGTGCAGGTTGTATACTGTGCTGTGCTGCACTCACACAACACAATTATTAACTCCTGCAGATGGCTTGATTAGATGACAACAGGGCAGAAGGGCAGATACAGGTTCAGGTTGTATACTGTGCTGTGCTGCACTCACACAACACAATTACTAACTCCTGCAGATGGCTGGATTAGATGACAACAGGGCAGATACAGGTTCAGGTTGTATACTGTGCTGTGCTGCACTCACACAACACAATTACTAACTCCTGCAGATGTCTGGATTAGATGACACCAGGGCAGAAGGGCAGATACAGGTGCAGGTTGTATACTGTGCTGTGCTAGACTCACACAGCACACACACTAACTCCTGCAGATGGCTGTATTGGTAGAGAACAGCACTTTCCCCACACGTAAATGCCTGAGAAGAACACACTATCCCTGCCTATTATTCCTCTTTCCCTACACTTTCCCCACATGCAAATGCCTGAGAAGAACACACTATCCCTGCCTATTTTTCCTCTTTCCCTACACTTTCCCCACACATAAATGATTGCAAAATTGTTTAGACTGTCCCTGCCTATCAATCCTCTTTCCCTCAGCGCCGGAACACACTACACAAGGCCACCGGCACGGCAGCCTTATATATACTGTGGGGCGTGTACTAAACCCCCTGAGCTATAATTGGCCACATGCATCCTGCCTGTGGCCAATTATTGCTCTCCTCGTTGCTGGCTCTATGATTGGCCAACATGCAGGGTCACAGTGCATGCTTGGCCAATCATCAGCCAGCAATGCACTGCGACTGGCGCAGTGCATTGTGGACCATTCGCATCAAATTCAGAGTTCTGAACTCGACGAGCGGACGAACGGCCGATGTTCGAAGTGAACATGGGTTTGAATCGAACACCAGGCCCATCTCTAATAAGGAGAAGCAGATGTTCCCATAGCACTGTGAGGCGACCAGCAGCATATGTGTCCACAGGCAAAGGTGGAAGTGGTCTGTCCTCAGGCAGGGCATAATTTCCTCTGTTTAGTAATGTTGCCTATGTCATCCAGCCACAGCATGCAGAGAAGGGGGTGGACTGGCTTGCTACACCATCATCACCCTCCCATCCTCCGCCACCCAAGACTTGTACGCAGTCCACTGCAGCTGTCAGTGTGGCTTATTCTGCCTACTTGTCCGCAGCTACTCCTGTCATAGCCTCAGCATCAGGCATGAAGTAGTTATTTGAACACAGCATCAGCCATTTGCTTCTTGATGATGCACAGCCATTAGTTAATTCGCATCTTGGTTCTGAGGTTGAGAAAGGTAGGAACATGAGCCTACAGAGAGGGGAGAACACTGGTAAACAACAAATTGCCAGTCATGTTCCCCCAGCTGCAGCGTATTGCCAAGCTGTATATTGTGATAATGAGGATGGAGGGGATATTGATGATGAGGTCACTGACGTAACTTGGGTGCAGGATAGAGCAGAGGAGAAAAGTGTAGAGAGCAGCAACCTTATTCCACCAGATTGAGGAGCTGTTATCTCTCGGCCCATGTCCCAAAGCTCAGCTGTTTTGGACTTTTTTTTAGCACATGTGCAGCCAAACGCACTGTTGCGATTTTGGAAACTTAGCCTCAAGCACATCAAGTGTGGGAAAAATACCAGCCATTTGGGTGCCACATGCTTGAAAAGCCTTTTAACCTCTCACCATTTAGACAGTTGGCAGGAGCACCCAAAAGCCACTCAAAAGGGATGCAATTCTGCTCCTCTTCACTCCTCACCTTTCCAGTCTACAACTGCTATACCTCATAACCTCTTAGCAGCCTCCCCTGACAGGGATGATTGTATAGCGTAAGGTGTTCCAGGTCCTTGCAGCACGTCTGCCAGTAGCACACCACCAGCTGTAGACTACAGCAGGAAAAATGTATCTGTCCCATCTGCTGCAGCGGAAAAAAAAATACAGTCAGTGCCACCCACATGTCCAGCATCCAAATTCAAGCTTGTCAAAGCTGCTGGCTTTACAGCTCCTGCCTTTCCGTCTGGTAGATTCTACCTCTTCCGTGAATTTGCTAAATTTGTTGTACCACAATAGCAGGTTCACAGTCGCTATTTCTTTTCATGTAAGGCTAAACCAACTGCCTACCATCACGTGGAAGACAATGGTTTGGCATAGTTGGGCTAGGCAGTCAGCCAGAAGGTCCGCGTTACTGCTGACACGTGGTCCAGCAAGCATGGTCAGGGACAATATATTTAGTTCATAGCACACTGGGTAACTGCTTGCAACTTGGAAGGATGCAGGACAGGGAAAGTTGACACATGTGGCACATGTCCTCAATTTGGTGGTGCAGTGTTTTTTAAATAGGTAACCAGGGTTGAAAGATCTGCTGAAGCAGGCCAGAAGAGTCTGTAGCCATTTCAGGTGGTCATACCCAGCCAGTGCTCGGTTGGCTGAAATTCAGTGGGAATACAACCTGCCCATAAACCACCTGATTTGTGACATGCCCACCAGAATTTGGCAACGCTGCAGTGGCTGCACATGCCAGAGAGTGCCATCAATGAGTACCTGTGTGAGTAGGGTGCAATGACAAGCTCAGGCCGGCTCTGCTTTTTTCCCCCACAACAATGGCTGCTGACAAAGGATGCATGCATTGTACTGTCACCATTTGAGGAGGCCATAAGGATAGTGAACCAGGACAATGCATGCATCTGTGACACAATCCCTGTTGTGTTCCTGCTGGAGCAGATTCTGCTTGGCATTATGGACAGGGCACCCAAGGCAGAGCAGCGGGAGGAAGAGGAGGACTTCCTTTCCTCTCAAGGCCCACTTTATGCAGACACAATCCTTCCTACGCCACAGAACACACAAGAGGAGAGGGAGGAGGAGGAAGCAGAGCAAAACATACCTCAACCCTTAACAGATTTTTTTCCATCCCTAGAACCTTTTGGGAGTAGTACGTGGCTGGGAGGAGGCAGTTCCATATACTGTAATCCTCAGTGACCCAGAGGAGTTTGCTTCTCATGCCTTCACAAACTTGTTGTGCATGGGCTCCCTCATTCTTTAAAGCCTGCAAAAAGACCCAAGAATTCTTAGCATCAAGGTGAAGGATCACTATTGGTTGGCAACCCTCCTTGATCACTGTTACAAGAGGAAAGTCTCAGAACTCCTCCCATACCCACAGAGGGAGCAGAAGATGAAATCTTTTGAAGACACATTAAATGCTTCTGTTGGTCAAGAGAGGGACGGTGGGGAAGGGGGCCATCTCAGTGATGCCTTGTCAAAATTGTTTTAGTCCTCAGCACCCAGGGCTGTCAGCTTCCACGTCCCATCAGCAGTGTCTTCATCATATGGTGGGAGATCATCTAGGGGTGGAAACTGATATAGAGAGCTTTCTAGCTAAAGATCCACTGGGTTACTGGGTCATGGGAATAGACCACTGGCCAGAACTTGCCTAGTATGCAATAAAGCTGCTGGGCTGCCCTGAATCCAGCATGCTTTCCGAACTGGCATGCAGTGCTGCCGAAGGTTTTGTGACAGATAAGAGAGGGCGTCAGTCCACAGACTCCGTGGATCAGCTGACATTTATCAAAAGGAATCAGTCCTGGATTAACAGCAGCTATCAAGCCCCTGATGCCAATGCCATTGATTAAGTGCTTTCTGGATCTCAAAATCTCTGAAAGACTGTCTAGGCTGCCTAGCTTTGTAGGTGTTTATTTCACCTGGAATACTTTTTTTGGTGTAGGTTTCATGGGCACAATTAACATGCAAGGAACATTTTTTCTGCACCTGTTTGACAGGTGCATATCATTGCATTTTTTGAAAACAGGGCCAATTCTTGCTTTCAGCAAGAGTACCTCTATAGGGTTATGGTATGAAGGCACCACCAATGCCCAAAGCCCAATTTTTTGGCTCCTGTTACTTCTATCCAAAGTCTGCAAAAGAGACACTAGAGTTTATCCAAATCTCTAATCTTGTTCCAAGTGCACTAAATTTTGGTCTCATCATACAGACTGCCCCCCCCCCCCCACCATTGTTTATAAAATAAAGAAAGCTTGAATAGGAATTGTCATTTTTTTTGGCTTTATAAATGCCATTATTGCTGCAGCAGTCTCTATAAATGGTACATATGTGCCACATTACAGGCAGACTGAAGGGGACCCCCAGGGACTATATTTAAAGGAATTTTTCATTTTTTTTATTATTTCTCATTTTGATGGTTTCCATTTTAAGCATCAGTAAATCACTGCTCATTTAAAAATATGTTTTTTTACAAACTTTTCTTCATTGATACATGTCCCCCAGGGGAGTACCAGGGCCCTTATAACCATCGTATGTCCAATTACTTGCATATAAACCTTCAAAATAGTCACTTTTGATTTTTGCAGTTTGGGTCCTATAGATTTCAATGGGGTTCATTATTCGGTTCTGAACTTTTGTGCTGTTCAGTTCTGATGCGAACCGAACAGTGGTCATTTGGCCCATCTATACGTAAGACATGCCTCTTTTTTGTGCCATCACAAGTTTTAGGTCCAGAGGGCAATGCTCATACTATTAACTTTCTGTCTACTATGTTGAAGAGGCTAACTTTCAGGAAGGAATGATTCCTGCTCTTTGATAGAGACTTTAACCCTCTGCCAGACATCCAGCCAGACACGTCATCAGGGAAGCCTTCATTCTCCTTTAAAGATCTACAACACTTTTAAAAAACGTCTCTGATATCTACATTTAGCGTATTGTTGGATCGCTAGAAATGCAAAACAAAGATTATAGTTATAACCTCAGTACTCATAATTCTTAGTCTAGATTGGATCTCCATTACAGATCCTTGTAGTTAAAAAATTTTAACATGATGTCTGCTGCCACCATTGGCCAAATTACTATTTCTGAACATGCCCAAGTCTCTCTAACTTTTTCCTTACCAGGCACTAGCTGGAAAGACTGGACTTGGCGACTAAACAAGTCTCTTCTAGATGATACTACCGTGCTGGATGATCTGGAATTTTCTCCCAAAATATAGTTTGGCTTTAATACTAATGATGAGGTGTCAGCAGAGGTGGTTCAGGAGGGACACAAGGCAATGTTCCATGGTGTGCTGATAGCACATGGCTTTAGAATAAATGGTGTTTGTATGGGTTCTAGAGAACATAAATTATCGGCCTATGCCGATGACCTACTATTTTATATGTCCCAACCAAACATTACACATTCTAATGTCCAAGATACAATAATATAGCCACCTGCTGAATTTCTGTAATGATTATGGTAGATCTAAAATCCTTCTGGTCACAATCCCACCAGACATGATGTCACAACTTAAAGTGGTTCTAAAGGTATATTTTTTTTTTTACCTTAATGCATTCTCTGCATTAAGGTATAAAAAAAAAATAGTGGCTTCCTATCCAGTCCTCCTAAATACTCACCTCTAAATACTCACCTGAACATGATCTCAGTCCAGTGCTGTGCACGTAAGCTCTTTTCCCCTCTCACATGCTTGGCTGAGAGCAGCGGGAGCCAATGGCTCCTGTTGCTGTCAATCAAAACCTGTGGGCAGAGAGTGGGGGGTGGGGCCAAGCTGGGCTGTGGGTCTGAATAGACACAAACAGCCTGACTCGGGATTGAGCATGCACGAGTGCCCCATGGGAAGCAGCTTCCTATGGGGGCACTCCTAGGGGGGGAGAAGCCAGAAGCACCAGCATGGGACCCGAGAAGAGGAGGATCCTTGCTGCTCTGTGCAAAACGATTGTGCAGAGCAGGTAAGTATGACATGTTCGTTTGTTTTTTTTTGTTGTTTTATCAAGCTTTTTCAAGCTTTACAATCATTAACAAAAAGTTGCCATTCACTTGAAAAAAAACACGTTACCCTATTTAGGTATACATATCTCCCCAGACCTTAAGCTATTATACTCCTGTAACTATTAAACCCCCCTACACACCATAGGGCAGGATTTGAGGAGTTGGCAGAACTGTAACCCACATGCTAGTGGTGTATTAATGTAATTAAAATGAATATATTACAGATTTTGTTTATGTTATGTAACATAAAGAAAACAACCTAGTCTTGTCTAGCTGGACATCTCCATTCACCCTAACAACATTAAAAATCTGGGACCAATTGAATAGTAAAGGAGAAATATCACTATTGATATCCCCATTGACCCCCTTGGGAGGTTTTCCCTGGTTCCCACCAGGCAAAGATGTCACACTCTTTATATTGTGAGTTAAGCATAGTGATACCAGATGCTCTAAGCTAGCCCCAGCTGGACACATTTTATCCTAGAACAATCAAGTGGGGATTCCCAACACATCTTATCACAAATTTACAAGCTCCAGTTGCTAACCACTTCTTTATTTTCTTCTAAAATCTTTATTTTGTGCGGGAATCGGAAATAGAGTGAGGGGTCTGAGTTTACATCAACTCAATTACAGAAAATAATAAACTCCCTCATGCAGCCTTGATTGGCTCCAAGACTAAGGAGACTTGGTACAAGTTTTTCTGCTGCTGGTATAAAAAAACACTAGCACGGTTAGCAAAGATCTTTCCAGAAGCAGATCCTAAATGCTGTAAAGGATGCACCCAAGAAGGTTCATTCCTGCATTTATAGTGGTACTGCTCTAAGATTCAAAAATTCTGGAAAGAGATTTTGCCATGGATTTAAAAGACTACACTCAAACCTACTCAATATACCCCTCTCCACCACCTATTCCAGGATACTCCCTCCTCCCTTAAATTTACCACATTTTAAACACTGCTAAAAGTCTCATACCGAGACTCTGAAAACAGACCCACCTCCCTACACTACAAGACTGGAAAAAAGGAAATTGAGAGGGTTGTAGAAGCAGAAAAGTGGGTTTATACTAATAAGAATAAACAAGATAAGTTTTGTGACCTTTGGTCTGGCAGAATGTATTACTCATACAAAATCGATAAGATAGTTTTACACTCACTAGGCGCATGCGCGGAGCTCCGAGGATGGCCGCCTGAGCCAAAAGCTCTGCTCCAGACCGCAGCAGCGGCACCCATATCTCCGGCCACAGCGCTCCTGGGGTCCCCAAATTTTCGCTGCCTAATCCCCATATATACGGGCACAAACCTACATGTATAGTTCCGCTGTTAAGCGGAATCTGGGGCCACATTTGGACGCTATAGGAGCAGCCGAAAATTCCAAGATGGCCGCCGCAGCATCTCCTCACAAGCACAGCGCTGAGGCACAGGCGGACTACAGGTCAGAGCAATCCCCCCTCTCCACAGGGACTCATCTAAGGATCCTGAGGGATAATACACCTTCCCCTGCCTCCACTGCATCCCTGTTAGACAGATCCACAAATGATTTCCCCCTTTCACCTCAGGGGCCTGCTACAGTACCTCATCCAGGCCCCCACCATCACACTGATCACCAAAACGATTCAGCTTATCAAATAGAGGACCTCTTTCTCAGATTTTCCGAACTCCTTGAAAGAGGTTTGTCCCAAACAGCTGCTAAAATCACCGGGGACTTGAGGGCTGATTTGCTTAACATGGGCAATAGAATTGATGTGATCGAACACAAAATGGAGGAAACAATCTCCGTATCGAATCAAACTTCCAAACACGTCTCCACTTTACACGATCAACTGGATCTGGCAATGTACCGTATCGATGACCTTGAAAACAGGTCCAGAAGGGACAACATTAGAATCAGAGGTCTCCCTGAAACTGTCCTAAATGTTCCTGAGGCAGTCCAAGATTTAATTAAAAGTCTGCTTCCGGATATTTCTTCCCACCGCCTTGAGCTAGACAGAGCTCACAGGGCTCTTGGACCACCCAGAAAAGATGGTACCCCTCGGGACATCATAGCAAAGCCCCATCACTATTCGGTGAAGGAGGAAGTCATGAAATGCGCAAGAGCTGCTCCAGCCATATTATGCCAAGGTCACCATGTCCAGATCTTCGCCGACCTGTCTCCCTCTACGATTCAAAGACGGAGAGCGCTGAAACCATTGCTACTTGCCCTATCCCAGAAGGAAATAAAATACAGATGGGCATTTCCGTTTGCAGTTAAATTCACTGACAAAGGCCGACAATATGCTTTCTCTACCTTTCCTGAAGGAGAGAAACTACTCCTACATCTGAAGCTCATCACTCAAGAGGTGGCAATGGATACATCCAATACCGGCCAAGGCTCACACAAAAGACCACCGCCATCCAGCCCCCAGTCTCCCATCTGGACCACTGGGAAAACAAAGAAGGTCAAAGACAATGGACCTCCCTGAAGCAAGACTGCCAAAGAACTGACCTCCTCTTTTATCGGATCAAGATATTGGTCCAGGGTCGCTGTGACCCAGTGGCTACGGGTACCATCACGCCCATGTTCCACGACTTCTGTTCAAATTTTGCTGTTACAATTTTTTTTTTTTTTTTTTTTTTGACACCTGTGTTCGCTGCTTTTTTCTCGGACTGCCCCTAGATCAACTCCGGGACGCTCTGTTTGATTTGAGTTTGGTCGACTCTCCTTTTGTGACTGCCACCACGGAATGCACTGCTAGGGGGAGGGCAGAGGGATCTGCGACTCCATAACATTCCTCATAACAGACTTCACCCCCGTTTTTTCTTTTCTTTTTAAAAAACGCTGTGTGCCACTCACATAGCTTTATCTAGGACACTAATGCATCTCAGGGGCCCTGCTGCGGAAAGGAACGCTAGCGCCTCCACCCAACTCTTGGACACATGATGGTCTCCAAGAGCTGGGCAGTCTGTCCTTTTTTCGGACGGACGCGACTGCTCCATTGTTCTGGGATTTCGAGGGCCATCTCCTCTCTCGAACTCCGATTTCTTTCTTTAGGAGATCTGCTTATGTCTATTCTTTTCTGTCTTCCCCTCCCTTCCCCTCTTACCACCGCGACCTTGAAAGGGTGCCTAATAATGTCTTCTTTTCTAGATACGCCTCAAAACCACCGGGATCTGGTTCATTCGGCCTCACCTCGATTTCCTGGAGGTCTCATCATGATCATCTGGGTCGCCTTACTTCAAAGGGTGAGTGGGGGTGGATTGCTGGGTTGCTTCTCCCTTTTGCTCCATGGCTGAATGTCCTGACGCTAAACTCCTCATAGCCTCCCATAATGTCCAAGGTCTCAATTCCCCTATTAAGAGGAGGAAAATCCTTGACTATTACAAATCCCTCAAAATTGACGTTCTGATGCTACAAGAAACACATTTTCCTGCCAGATATACCCCCAACTTCCTTCATTCACACTACCCACACTTCTTTCTGGCCAGTGCCGAAAACAAAACCCGGGGAGTGGCTATCCTACTCTCCAAATCATGCAAATTCGAGAAAATTTCTGACTATATTGACCCGGAAGGTAGATTTATCCTAGTTAAAGGCATACTGGGGGGCCAAATCTACTCTTTAGTATCATATTATACACCCAACAGAGGACAAGACAAATTTTTCACCACTCTAATGAACACCCTCTCCCCAAAACTGGAGGGGAAGATAATCTTTGGGGGGACTCCAATGTGGCATTCGACCAGGGCCTCGACAAAACCAAGCCTCCTAACTCTCGCCTGACTCGTCCCACAAAAGTTAGTCTCAAAATCGCAAAGATTCTACATGCTTTCGGTCTCACCGACACATGGAGAGAACTCAACCCATCCAAGCGGGATTTTACCCACTATTCCCATCCTCACAACACATATGCTCGGATCGACCATATACTTACTCCCTCTACCCTTCTCCCATTAGTACTATCGGCCCGAATCAGGGATACAGCTCTTTCCGATCATTCACTAGTGATCTTAACTGTCAGTTCAGGGGCCTTGGGGGGAACACGGGGTCATTGGAGATTGAATGAGCCCTTGCTCTCTGATCCTGTCAGAGTAACTGTACTGAGTCATGCCCTCAATGAGTTCTTTGAAATCAATACAACCACAGATACTTCTGCTGAAATGCTTTGGGCAGCACATAAAGCCTTTATTAGAGGCAGGTTCATTCAAATCTCTACACAAGTCAAAAAAGAAAGAAGATTTGAAATCGAACGCCTCGAGAAAGTATACGCTTCTTTAAAAGCCATGCACAAAACTGACCCGTCCAAAATACCCATATTACAACTTGATAAGGCTAGACTGGATTTAAATCTTGCACTCACGGCTTCAGCTGAAAAATCGATCAGATGGAGTGGACACAAATTCTATGCCCAAGCGGACAAACTAGGCCCCCTACTGGCTCATAAACTCTCTCCTCGTCCAAAACTGCACAATATGCCTAAAATCAGAATAGAAGGTCAACCCCCTACTTCCAATACAGCTAGGATTCTCAAAGCCTTCCAAGGATTCTATTCTAAACTATACAGCACTACCACTCAGACTCACTCAGACTCGGTATCTCGATTCTTTGAAGGCTTACCCATCCCCTCTCTGACAGATAGTCACAAAGACATAATGGACTCTCCTATCACAAGGGACGAAGTACTGGAGGTTATCAAGAACCTCAAAAAGGGTTCCGCACCAGGTCCTGATGGCCTATCAATACCGTACTACAAAACTTTTTCTGACTCCTTGACGCCACACTTGACAAATTTTTTCAACCATAAGTCCAAGGGTGACCCCCTTGAAGTTCATCTTAACACAGCGTACATTACGGTTATACCAAAACCAGACAAAAATCCCGAAGATATCAGTAACTATCGTCCTATTTCCCTCATTAATAACGATTTAAAAATACTTACCAAAATTTTGGCGAACAGACTAGCCTCATTCATCCCCCAATATATTAATAAGGATCAGGTGGGTTTCATCCCCGGTAGACAAGGACCTGACCAAATACGGAGGGCAATTGACTTAATATCACTCATGCAAACTAATTGGACAGGCGGGACTAGACAACAGGGCTTCATCCTTTCCTTGGACCTATAGAAGGCCTTCGATACGGTCTCCTGGCCCTACATCTTCTCTTTATTGGAACGTTGGGGATTCGGGGACCGTTACCTGGGCCTTCTTAGGGCCCTATATTCTCACCCAAAGGCTCTCATTAGGCTACAGGGGCATTACTCCGAACCCATACACATCGCTAGAGGCACTAGACAGGGTTGTCCACTTTCCCCGTTAATCTTTGCTATTGCAATAGAAACCCTGGCTATTGCGATACGCCAGAACCCTGACATTAAGGGGGTCATCTGTGGAGATCAGAGTCACAAATGCGGTCTCTTCGCCGATGATATTCTTCTGTTTCTGACCTCCCCTCTCACCTCTCTGCCCAACCTTTGTCGTACACTAGATGTCTTTTCTAGACTATCTGGACTGACAGTTAACTACTCTAAGTCACAGGCTCTCAACATTTCCCTCCCCCCTCAAACAGTTTCTTTACTGAAACAAAACTTCCGATTCACGTGGGATGATTTTTCTATTCGCTACTTGGGAGTTTCACTGACGGCCAAGACGGAAAATCTATATACCTATAACTATCCCCCCCCTTTACAAAAAACTGGAGGCAGATCTCAAACTCTGGTCCACACAGGGTCTATCTTGGATTGGCAGGATCAACTCAATTAAAATGACTCTACTGCCTAGAATCCTATACTACTTCCGCTCCCTTCCCATACCAATCCGGAGAGACCACCTGAAATCCCTACAGAGTAAAATACTGAAATATGTTTGGGGAAAATCAGGATATCGTATCCCTCAGAGCACACTATATTTACACAGACGTAGGGGCGGCTTGGGACTCCCCAACCTACATAAATATTTCCTTGTGGCCAGACTTGCCCAACTCTCCACGTTATACTCTAGGTACGAAAAACCGGATTGGGTGACTATTGAAAGACAGGCTACCCCCCGCTTCACGTTAGACTACCTCCTTTGGTGTCCTAATAAGACCCGTCCACCCATACTGTCTCCTGTCCTATCTCACTCCTTCCTGCTGTGGGACACTCTCAGAAACAACCCGGCTCTGGTCTCCTCGGGACGACCACTCGCACACCTCTTCCATAACCCAGACTTCCAACCAGGAATGAACATAACCGACTTCAGATGGTGGTTGGACAAAGGATTATACCGCATAGGCCACTTCTTTACCTCAAGCGGCCCAATTTCCCTTAGTTATTGTATCAAACACCTTAATCTTCCAGACTCAAAAAGGTTCAGTTTTTATCAAATTTCTCATTTCCTTCATAAATTATGGACAAACAAACCCTTACCTCCTAACTTTACAGCTTATGAGACATGGTGCGGACAAGCCATGGAGCAAAGGGGAGGCATCTCGGTAATTTATTCAGCCCTCATTCATTCCACTGACAAAACCCCTTACATGATGGCCTGGGAAGCAGACCTCCAATGCCAATGGACTCTGGAGACCTGGCAGTCGGCTACCACTAAATCTTTTAAAGGAATCCAAAACGTTTCCTTGATGGAAGCTAGCATCAAAATTTTAGTTAGATGGTACCTTACCCCTTCCAGGCTGGCAGCCATTTATCCTTCAGCAGACCCCCAATGCTTTAGGGGCTGCCGACTGCTAGGCTCCATGGTCCACGTCTGGTGGGAATGCCCCAAGATACGCACTTTTTGGAGAAGGATCTTTAACATGATCCACAAGGTGACCGGTTATCAGATTCCCAGGTCTCCTGAGGTGGCGCTCCTCAATGCGCATATTCCACGACTGCCTAAGGCCGCACAAACATTAATCCACTTTATTCTCCTAGGAACTAAAATTTCGATAGCCAAAGCTTGGAAAATGCCTAAACCATCTGTACTTGCAGTGACAAGGAAAATATCGTGGATCATGACTCAAGAGAAGTTATCCAGTATACTATCAGATTCTTTCAATCAATTTCAAAAGACTTGGGAACCATGGGCCACATACGTAGGCATTTCCCCAATCCCGGGGGTTCACTCTGCGGCTCTTCCTCCCAGGGCCCATCGCTAGGTGCTTTTCACACCCTCCATCCTCTCCTTCCCCTTATCTCCTTCTTTTTCCCCTTCTTCCTCTTTTCTTCTTTCCTCATAAAGATTTTTATTGTTTGCTATTACAGATTCCGGGCTTTCCAATACTGTCCTTACGATGTTGGTACTTCTCATGTAGTTTAACCTACCTTTGAATCTAAAAGCCTAGTGGGGTTCAAGGGTCCTTGATCCTTTAAATGTAATGGAGGGGAGGGATCATCATCTCTAACACAGTATGTTCCCGATTGGGGTGTTGGAGGTGAGGGTCCCCCTCGCTATACTTGAAACCCATTCCATGACTAGGATGTATAGCCTATGAGCCTGGAATCCTGTATAGGACAGGTTTATGAATGTTCATGTTGCTTCACATTATTGCTCATGTACTCAGCATCTATACTTTTCAACATGACATTTTGGGGATGTTCCCCACAGTTTTTCTATATATGCTTCAAATCAGAGGCGTTGCTAGGGGGGTGCGGTCCGCACCCGGGTGACACCCGCTAGAGGGGTGACACCCTCCCTGTTTTTTTTTTTTTTATTTTTTTTTATTTATTTATTTTTTTTTTTTTGCTGCCGTTTTTTTTTGGTTTATTTATTTATTTATTAACTGCCGTTCACTTGACTCCCCCCCCCCCCCCCCCCCCGCTGCCCACAGCTGCAAGTGAAGCTGCCCTCCTGAGCTTCCCCTCCAGACGCCCGGCGCCGAATTGTAAACAGGTGCGGGGGGGGGGGGGTGTCCTGGTGTCCAAGCCAGGCGGGCTGGGCCGGGGGGCAGGGTGGCAATTTCCCCCCAGCCCGTTCCAACTTATATGCAGAACGGCCGCTGCCCATTGATGTTTTTTTTTTTCCTTTGAGGAAGTCGGCGGCTGCATCCGGGATGCTCAGTCTGTACATCCTGCAGCCGCCACTACTACCCACAGCCAGTCAGGTGCCTGAACAGTGGCGGAGGGCGGAGTGATCTGCAGCCTTGTGTGCTGCGCCGGGGTCTGGGAGCCCGGATGTTTTACACAAGGGGAAATCCCACCCACTGCCCCACCGTACTCCAGAGAGGAGCAGCCAGGAGCTGAGGACACCAATGTAAGGGGAGAGTGGGGAGGAGTGTATGGCAGGCACTGGCAGCCAAGGAGTGAGTGTCGGCGGTGGACGGCTGTGCAGTCTCCTGATGCCTTGTGTGAAGGACTGGTGGCAGCCCGCTCTGCTTAGACTTGTAGTGCCCTCTGTGGGGGGCTGAGATATGGAAGCATCCTATGCTGGGACTTGTAGTGCCCTAGACTGTGGGGGGCAATAAAAGTCCCAGCAGAGTGGGCTGCCATTCTTTAGTCCCCTGTAGTCTAGGGCACTATAAGTCCCAGCATATCAGTCTGCTCTTTCAGAAGAGGAGAAGGAGCTGGGGAGGGGGGTTGTTCTGGGAGGGGAGAGAATGAGGCACAGGTTTTAGATGGGGTGGATTTTTGCTTAGGGGGGATTTGTCCTGGGAGGGGGAGATGGGGAGGATTTTTGCTTAGGGGGGATTTGTGCTGGAATGGGGAGGATTTTTGCTTGGGGGGGGATTTGTGCTGGAATTGGGAGGATTTTTGCTTGGGGGGGATTTGTGCTGGGATGGGGGGGATTTTTGCTTGGGGGGGATTTGTGCTGGGATGGGGGGGATTTTTGCTTAGGGGGATTTGTGCTGGGATGGGGAGGATTTTTGCTTAGGGGGGATTTGTGCTGGGAGGGGGAGGATTTTTGCTTAGGGGGGATTTGTGCTGGGAGGGGGAGGATTTTTGCTTAGGGGGGATTTGTGCTGGGATGGGGAGGATTTTTGCTTGGGGGGGATTTGTGCTGGGATGGGGAGGATTTTTGCTTAGGGGGGATTTGTGCTGGGAGGGGGAGGATTTTTGCTTGGGGGGGATTTGTGCTGGGATGGGGAGGATTTTTGCTTGGGGGATTTGTGCTGGGATGGGGGGATTTTTGCTTGGGGGGGATTTGTGCTGGGATGGGGGGGATTTTTGCTTGGGGGGGATTTGTGCTGGGATGGGGGGATTTTTGCTTGGGGGGATTTGTGCTGGGATGGGGGGGATTTTTGCTTAGGGGGGATTTGTGCTGGGATGGGGAGGATTTTTGCTTGGGGGGATTTGTGCTGGGATGGGGGGGATTTTTGCTTAGGGGGGATTTGTGCTGGGAGGGGGGGGGGGTTTGCTTAGGGGGGATTTGTGCTGGGAGGGGGAGGATTTTTGCTTAGGGGGGATTTGTGCTGGGATGGGGAGGATTTTTGCTTGGGGGGGATTTGTGCTGGGAGGGGGAGGATTTTTGCTTAGGGGGGATTTGTGCTGGGATGGGGAGGATTTTTGCTTAGAGGGGATTTGTGCTGGGGTGGGGAGGATTTTTGCTTAGAGGGGATTTGTGCTGGGAGGGGGAGATGGGGAGGATTTTTGCTTTGGGGGGATTTGTGCTGGAAGGGGGAGATGGGGAGGATTTTTGCTAAGAAGGGGGATTAGCACTGGGAAAGGAGGCGGAGGCAGTGGTTTGTACTGAGAGGGGGATTTGTACTGGAAGGGGTTATATGAGGGTTAGGATTTGTGCTGAAAGGTGTTTATTTGCTGCTAGGGGGAAGATGGGGGGCGGGTTCTCTGCTTAGAGGAGAGGGGGTATTGGGAGTAAGAGCATTTGTAAATTAAGGGGTTTTGGGGGATTTATGTTGTAAGGGTGATGTGGGGAGTGAGGATTTCTGCTGAGAGGGGGGATTTGTGCTAGAAGGGGGTACATAGGTATTGAGGAGTTTGCCCTGGGCACTGGATGATCTTGTCCCGGTGTTCTATCACCAAGTGTCCGGCTGTCACTAGGTGTCCGAAGTCTACTGCACATGCGCAGTCTGGATCCAGAAGATTTTCGGAAATTGTCGGAAGATGAGCGGCGCCTGCGCCGTGAGTCGAGGAGAAGCCCCCACCATCCAAGTGGACATAGGGTTAGTCAAATTGAGAGGGCCCCTTGCGGGCTCGCTTCGCTCGCCACGCATCGGGCACGGCCTCGCTGCGCTCGGCACTTTTATATTCTAACTCTATGTCCACTGGGATGGTGGGGCTTGAAAGTGGACTCACGCAGGCGCCGTTCATCCTCGGCAATTTTCGGAATATGGGCGTCCTGTGTACTGCGCATGCGCAGTACACCTCGGACACTTGGTGATGGGGGACGGATAATGATACAACACCGGCATTGGCGCACTCTACAAATTGCAAGGGCGGAGCTGTGAAGAGAGAAAGCTGGGTGCTGATGTGAGGACTGGATTGGAAGCTGCTCCAGCCTGTACTGACGTGGTGGCGGCCTGGAACAGCAGACTCATGAGTACCTGGTGAGTGACCCTGCTGATCGGAGTGGCACACACACACACACACGTGTTTCTTTGGTAAGAGAGCTGGTCCTGGGGCAGTCCCCGGACTGAGAACACTGTCCCTGGATTAAGTCTGTCCCCGGTTTTGTCCCCGCTTTGCAAGGCCGATCCAGGGCGGGTGCACTGCAAGCTGGGGCAGTGGGAGGGCACCCAGACCTGACCCTACCATAGATCCCTTTGGACCCATTGGGCTGCCTCGGAGGGAGGGGGGGGGGCGAGCACCGCCAGATACAGAGCGGGTATCTCCCGTTTACCTGGCGGCTGCTGTCATACGAAGTCCCACCTCCTGGGCTGGCTCCTATGATAGACAGCATCCTATCATAGGAGCCAGTCCAGGAGGCGAGACTTCGTATGACAGTGGCAATGCTGGGTAAGCAGGAGATCTCCGTTCTGCGTAATCCAGCGGCTCTCCTCTCTCTAATCCCCATGCACTGATGAGGCTGCATTGATGGGCACTGAACAGACTGCATTGATGGGCACTGATGATGGTGAGCTGATTCGGTAGTTCAATGGGCCACTTGACTGGACTTGCCCCCCAGGCCTAAGGCTGCCAGCCCCCCCCTGAAGCCAGCTCTCCAGGTTGTTGATTTGTGTGTGTGGTGGGGGGGCCGCCGGCCGGGGGGGGGGGGGTTGCCATATGCTAGATGAAAGTTCCATCTAGCTCAGCTTGCAGAGCTCAGTTGAAATGACATAAATTGTGGACTTCATGATAGCATCAAATCCGTTCCTTCAATAGATGTTTTCTATTCTATGGAATCTAGACTTTTTTTATAACATACACGATAATGTGGTCAGCTTAAAGGGCATGTATTACATTTTAAATATATATGTCAAAGAAACCAGCTTAATTTAAATAATTTTTGCATTATTTTTAGCAAGGTCGCGGGAGGGGGGTCTGTACTGAGGGGGGACTATAGTTGGTGGGGGGGGTGACACCATTTTTTTTCGCACCGGGTGACACCAACCCTAGTGACGCCACTGCTTCAAATATACTGTATCTTTGTCTTTGTTAAAACAATAAACATTTATTGAAAGTAAGATAGTTTTACACTGTCCATGACTATGACAAGCTTAATCAGCAATCATATCCCTCCATACTCTAGAACAGGAAAAAACAATTGCTTCCCTGCACTCACATAGGAACCATCATTCCAAAACCATGCTATGCCTTTAACGCTGCCCAGAAGATAGCCCCCTAGGGACCTTCCTCTTATATCCTAATATAATGTTAATTATTTTACCAGTAAGACACTCTCTGCTGAACAACCGTGCACGTCCCATTGGATGTCAAAGATCTCTGTGCTCCATATTTGGATAATTTGACTCCCGTTACCAAACTGTGTTACTAGTAGAACATTTACTGTGTTACTTGTAGAACACAGTTCTTACTTTGTGGTCCTTTCTACTGTATATGGATGTTGATTATTTCTGTCAACACAGTCAGTACAATATCATTTTGTGAGATATTTCTCCTTTTCCCTCTACACTTGATGCCATTATATACTGACACATTTATGGTACTGACACCTTGTCAGGGCTGAACATATAAGCATGTCATATACCTGATTTCATATTTGTATGTTGAAATAATTGACACAAACTCCTTCTTTATCTTTTCTGTACCTATTTTTAATATTATACTATGTAAAATACTCAATAAAAACTGATTATACAAAAGAAAAATAATATCTCCATGGCACTGGCTTTATCCACATCCTTTGAAGATTACACCTGCCTGATGATATTGATTATATGATAAGAGGATTGCCTAGCTGTTGCACAATATTTTTGTCACATTATATGACATACTACATCAGCACTGCATACAATCAATGCAATGATTTCATCTCTGATATACATTATGCTGGTTTGCTAATAAAGGAGAAGACAAGTCACAATATCAGTGCATGTGGCACAACATACAGATGGAATGATTATTCAGAGATGCAAGTTCACTTCTAATGAATGCACATCTCTGCTGAATGATCTATGTGCACCAGACCAGATATAGGGTTGGTTATGCACATCTTTTGTTTATAAAAAAAGTCTTAGCCATTTAAGAGACTGATAGACAAATGCAATGTGGAATATTTCTAGGACTAGGACAAGGGCCCACAGTGGGGATTATAGTTGATGTATAATCCATGGAAGATTGAGATGTATGGGATAATGTAGAGTGATAGGCCTCATTGAAATCAAGGCATCTAGGAGAGTTGTATCATAGACATATTTCTTTTGTTAAAACATATACAGTGACTTTGAATTTACATATATTGTATGCTTATTTACCTTAGTTCTAGATGTATACTAATTGTTGACTGCCTAATCATTAGGTTTAACTCCCTTGTATGCAGAGTTATTATTATCTATATCACTAAAAACATGGATATGTACAGTATTTGGCACACATAGACTGGGTTTTTGTTTAGGGGGGTGTATTTTTTTTTTGTTGGGAACACTAGCCATGGTGTTTTTAGAATTTGCACTGTGTACTTATGAAAAAATCTTGCTTATGTTTATTCTAGAAATGTATTGTTCAGTCCATAGAAATCTCAGAAAATTGTTTTTGATTGGGTTCATGTGCCTTTTACAATGCTTAAAATATACTGAATATTTGTAAATGGCCAAGAAAGAATGATTTTCTTTCTCAAAATAAGTTACAGCTTGACAGAAACACAAAGGCACTCTTGCATATTAAGTGCACTTGGAAGCTATGACACATATTTGCATCCAGAAGGAGATCATTTAATTGGCAAAAACTATATAGCAAAAGTGAGACTAAAGCTGTGTGAACCATGTATGCTATACACAGAGAACACTGTACAGGATCCCCGCTGGGTTCTGCATTACATTTTGTACCTCTCCTGACTGTCTTGAGTAGGAAATACACACTTGAGACTTGGACTCCATGTCGGGGACCATGGTAAATCCTGCTAAACATTAAATTGCGTACTTTAAAAAGAGTTTGGATTGGCATGGTTGTTGAAATCGATACAGATATCTGTGCTGAATCAGTCAAATTTGTGGTGCATTTTGCTTCAAGTGATTAGCTCTAATTTAACATTTACTGTCATTTTTGATATTGGATTTTCTGTACTTGCTGATGTTATAGTTAAATGTTTTATCATAGCCACGTTTAAATATTTCTTATTGAATGCCAATTAATAAATTATGAAGTTGTTTTCTAACCTGATTGAAAGGTCCCAAAGGACAATCTCCTGTAAAATGTGACATAAACAACATTTTGCAGAACTGATTGGCATCTGTCAGCTGCATCTCTAGGGAGATTGTTAGCATAATTTGTCACCAGAATAGATCACTTCATGCTGGTATTTGCTCTGCATTGAAATATGAAAGAACTGAATCAACCAACAACTTACCTTTTTGATTAGTTCTCTTATTTTCCAGTGATGCTTTTATGCAGAAGTTAGGTTTGAATGAGAACTTGCAGACACTGAGAAAATGAAGGCTGATGAAGATAGTCAATATGATTTGATAAGGAAGCAGGAATTTATTAATTTTAAACCAATAGCTTGAACATTGCAGCTGCAAATCTGTATGAATGATCATACTATATTTTACTGTGCAGCTGAAAGAAACAAAAATCACTGAAACATCTCATTACATGCTCACCAACGTTAGCGATATGATTATACAGTATACTGTATATTGTACTGTTTAGAGTGCATACAGCACATATCATTTTCTCTACTCATGTCTAAACATGAGGAGTTTAATATGTATGGCCTTAGAACCAGTAGATTCAACATGTTGACTGGGAAGAATTAGCAGTAGCTACAAAAAAATAAAAAAAATCCTAGGAAAATGGAGCAGCTCTCCCATGAAATACAGTGGGGAAAATATTAATTTGATCCCCTGCAGATTGTAAAAGTTTGCCCATTTACAAATAAATGAAGGGTCTATAATTTTTATCATATGTGTATTTAATATGATAGAGTCAGAATACCGGATATACTCAAGTATAGGCCGACCCGAATATAAGCCGATGCACCTAATTTTACCACAAAAAAATGGGAAAACTTATTGACTCCAGTATAAGCCTAGGGTGAGAAATGCGCAGCTACTGTAAGTGGAAAAGAGGGTCAAAAATGCCCATTTGCAGCCTCACTGTGCCCATTTGCATGCCTCACTGTGCCCATTTGCAGCCATAGGTCCCTGAACTTCAAACTTGGTAGTTAAGGGTTCCTAGATGCCCACTAGCTGCAGCCAATTTGGGGTCTATGGACCCAAAGGGTCCTGAAATGACATTGCTGCAGATGGACACAGTTGACCGAGTTTGGGGCCCTGTAGCTCGGGGCCACTTGATGCTAGGAACCCCAAATTTGGATATGTTGTAGTGTTGGTTCCACTGGGTTTGCACACTAAATTTGCCTAGTTCCTAGCACCAAGTGGCCCTGAGATACGGGGCCCCAAATTCGGGTCTGAAAATGTCAAGCACTTTTCTGCAGCAGAGAATGACATTTTCCGAACCGACTTTGGGGCCCCGTATCTCGGGGCCACTTAGTGCTAGGAACTCAAAATTTGTTGGTAGTGTTGGTTCCACTGGGTTTGCACAACGAATTTGGGGTTCCTAGCACCAAGTGGCCCCGAGATACGGGGCCCCAAATTCGGGTCAGAAAATTAAATTTCATTATCTGCTGCAGAAAAGTGATTGACTCCAGTATAAGCCGAGGGGGGCACTTTCAGCACAAAAAAATGTGCTGAAAAACTCGGCTTATACTCGAGTACCGGTATATACGGTACAAACCAAAAATTCAGAAAAAAAAACACACAATACAAATGTTATAAATTAAGTTGCAGTTCAGTGAGCAAAATAAGTATTTGATCCCCGAGCAAAACATGACCTAGTACTTGGTCGAAAATCCCTTGTTGGAAAGCGCAGAGGTAAGACATTTCTTGTAGTTTGTGACCAGGTTTGCATACTTCTCAGGCGGGATTTAAGGTCTGGAGACTGACTAAGCCCCTTCACGACCTTAATGTACTTCTTCTTGAGTTACTCCTTTTTTGCCCTGGGGGTATGTTTTGGATCATCATTTTACAGACACAGAAGTTTGAAAACATTCCGAATCCTATGTTGCACTATATATTTTTTTTTTCACATTCCCCTCTGCGGGGTAAAATTGACACTCAAATGGCCTAAGGTAAACTTTTTTGGCTGTCTTCTTTCATTGTTTGTTTTTTGTCATTTGTTTTCTGTTGTTTGTTTTTTGTTCGTTCTTCTGTTTGATTTGCAGCCAGCAAAGTCTTGCACCTAGGCCCCCCCCTTTTTTGTGCACTTTTTAATCACAGCACTTCTGAAATTTCACTTTTTAACCAGCAAACACTACACTTTGTATTTAATTACATTTTTCATTTTTGAATTTATTCACTTCAAACCGATATCCTCGGTATTACATCCTAGTAGATTTTCAGTCACACACTGATGCAACAAACCCTCTCTCATCACGTTCATTAATATATTGATTTTTCATGCAATATTTCTTTGACATATATGATATATGAAAGTTAATATATACAGCAACTATACAAACCAATATAACTACATATAAAAGCTATTATATATAGCAAGCATTAGGGATGGGCCCGGTGTTCGATTCAAACCCATGTTCGAATGTTCGCCCGTTCGGCGAGCCCAGAACTATTTGGGCCGATCGCATCACATTCGTGTGATGCGAGTGGCCCGCAATGCATTGTGCCAGTCGCAGTGCAATGCTGGCTGATGATTGGCCAAGCATGTACTGTGACCCCGTATGCTTGGCCAATCACAGCGCCAGCAGCGAGGAGAGCCATAATTGACTACAGGCAGGATGCCTGTAGCCAATTATAGCTCAGGGGCTTTAGTACATGCCCCACGGTATAAGAGGCCGCTTATTGTGTTTCAGTGTCAGCGTGTCAGTGTGCTGCTGACAGCTGACATTATGTGCTGTATTTCTGGGGATTAGTGTGTGCGTGCTGTTAGTACAGAATTGCAGTATCACATCTGGGGGGGTGTCTATAGTATGCCTGTGAAGGGGGGCATGTTTCCTGTGCTTAGAACTGTCCCTGCAAAAAGTGTAATTTTTGCAGGAAAAAAAGCTATTTAAAAGCACTCGCGGCTAATGAATTGATGGCTCCCGTAACACAGAGAACTGTCATTCATTGATAAAAAAAAAAAACCTGGGGGTCCCCCCAAATTCAGCCCAAAAAAAAAAATGGCGTAAGGTCCCCCTCAAAATCCATACCAGACCCTTGAGGTCTGGGATGGATTTTAAGGGGAACCCCAGCCAAAAAAAATGGCGTGGTGTCCACCTCAAAATCCATACCAGACCCTTATCCGAGCACGCAACCTGGCAGGCCACAGGAAAAGAGGGGGGGGCGAGAGCGGCCCCCCCTCCCTCCTGAACCGTGCCAGGCCACATGCCCTCAACATTGGGAGGATGCTTTGGGGGTCTGAGACCCCCAAAGCACCTTGTCCCCATGTTGATGAGGACAAGGTCCTCGTCCCCACAACCCTGGCCGGTGGTTGTGGGGGTCTGCGGGCGGGGGGCTTATCGGAATCTGGAAGCCCCCTTTAACAAGGGGACCCCCAGATCCTGCCCCCCCCTGTGTGAAATGGTAAGTACCCCTACCATTTCACCAAAAAAGTGTCAAAAATTGTAAAAATGACAGGAGACGGTCTTTGACAACTCCTTTATTAAAATCCTCTTTCTTCTTTCTTCTGGTCTTCCTTTCTTCATCCTTTGGTTTCTTCATCTTCTCCTTCCGGCATCTTCTTCCATCTTCTTCTTCCATCACCTTCTTCCTCCGATGTCCTCCTTCTTGCGCTGGTCTTCTCTTCCTTCTCGTCCGGCATCTTCTTCCATTCACTTTTTTGGTGAAATGGTAGGGGTACAAAACCCTTACCATTTCACACAGGGGGGGGGGGGCGGGATCTGGGGGTCCCCTTGTTAAAGGGGGCTTCCAGATTCCGATGACCCCCACAACCACCGGCCAGGGTTGTGGGGACGAGGTCCTTGTCCTCATCAACATGGGACAAGGTGCTTTGGGGGTCTCAGACCCCCAAAGCATCCTCCCAATGTTGAGGTCATGTGGCCTGGTACGGTTCAGGAGGGAGGGGGGCCGCTCTCGTTTGCGGCCTGCCAGGTTGCATGCTCGGATAAGGGTCTGGTATGGATTTTGAGGGGGACCCCACGCCATTTTTTTTGGCTGGGGTTCCCCTTAAAATCCATCCCAGACCTCAAGGGTCTGGTATGGATTTTGAGGGGGACCCTACGCCATTTTTTTTTGGCTGGGGTCCCCCTTAATATCCATCCCAGACCTGAAGGGCCTGGTTATTGAATTTGGGGGGACCCCCACGCTTTTTTTTTAAATTTTATTTCAACCTATCAGTGCCCATCCGTGCCCACCCATGCCCACCTATCAGTGCCCATCCATGCCACCTATCAGTGCCACCTATATGTGTGCATCAGTGCCGCCTATGAGTGCCCATCAGTGCCGCCTATGAGTGCCCATCAGTGCCACCTGAGTGCCCATCAGTGCCGCATACCAGTGCCACCTATCAATGCCCATCAGTGCCACCTATCAGTGCCCATCAGTGCCGCCTATCAGTGCCCATCAGTGCCACCTCATCGGTGCCCCCTAATTGGTGCCACCTCATCGGTGCCCATCAGTGCCGCCTTATCAGTGCCCATTAGTGCTGCCTTATCAGTGCCCGTCATTGAAGAAGAAAACGCACTTATTTACAAAAAAATTAACAGTGACAAAGAAAAACTTGTTTTTTTGCAAAATTTTCGGTCTTTTTTTGCGCAAAAAATAAAAATCGCAGAGGTGATCAAATACTTTTTTTTTTCCTGCAAAAATGGGACAGTTCTAAGCACAGGAAACATGCGCCCCTTCACAGGCATACTATAGACACCCCCCAGGTACGAAATTTAAAGGAATATTACACTTTTATTGTTTCAATTTAAGCATTATTAAAATCACTGCTCCTGAAAAAACAGCCGTTTTAAAAAAAAAAAATTTGCATTGATACATGTCCCCTGGGGCAGGACCCAGGTCCCAAACACTTTTCATGACAATAACATGCATATTAGCCTTTAAAATTAGCACTTTTGATTTCGAACGTTCGCATCCATTGTAACTAATAGGGTTCTAAAGCTCGCACAGACTTTAGGTCCGTTTGCGGGTTCTGGTGCGAGCCGAACGGGGGGGGGGGGGGGGTGTTCGGCTCATCCCTAGCAAGCATGCAAACTAATACAATCACATAGTTACTATTCAGTCATACCTTTGTCTGTTGATGGCTCTTTAGCTTGATAAATTATTATAGTTAAAACTCGTTTTTTCCTATAACCATAACCACTAAGGCTGTCACAATGTGTCGCAGGTGCTTGCTCATTCATTCCCCACTCTGTCCCTCCGGGTAGTCCAACACAAAGGTGGTCTCTTGCAAGTTCCATGGAGGAAAAAAATCACCCAAGAGGTATGAGGACAGTGCAAGGAGGTTCTGGGACCATCAAAGCGCGATTTTAAAATACGTCTGGCTGTAAAACATAGTTCTCCCATCAGAAATGGTAGATTATACCTTCTTACACATGATGAAATGTAACGCACAATATAAAAAGATGGTTTACTCAAAATATAATCTGTATTTCTCTTTTCTGCATAGACAACCATTCCCTTGAAGAATAGGGATATCATGTGAAATACTACGTTAACACAATGGGTTTCATGTAATATGTGCTGTTTCTTTCACCATTGATGGTTTGTACCTTTTATGTCTAAGCCAAGATTGCTTTTTACAACGTTCATGTATTTACTATGTACTTTTTGATATAATGAAATATTTTTTTACTCAAAATTGGTCACTACTTTTCACTGCTAAAAAAACCCTCAAGGGAACTCCCATTCTAGCAGTGGTGGGACAAGGTCATACAAAGCCCAGGGCAAACCTGTCCAATTGCGCCCCCCCCCAACAAAAATATTGCTACTCTACTATATTACTTTTATACTTTTATAGCACACACAAACCCCCAAAATCCCCCCTTCTAGCACAAATCGTCTTCTCCCATCCCTCTTCTTCCCAACACAAATCCCCCCCCAAATCACCACTCCTAGCACACCTCCCAAATTTGCTTTCCTATAACAATTCTTACCCCTTGCCCCCCCCAATGCCCCTTCTCAACACAAATCCCCTCCCCCCAGCCTCCTTGTGGTGCCCCTCTACCTCACATGATACTACAGTGCCCAGGGCAGCCGCCCCTCCTGCCCACCCCTTGTCCCGGCCCTGCATTCTAGTTATGGATTTATGTTCCCCTCCTCCCCTCTATCCTTCTCTCCTGCAGGGTCTGATTCATATTCACTCGCCGCCATCATTGTTCCCCAAAATGTGAGTCTCTTTTTGTTCATACTCAATGCCAAAATAATATTAGTACCTTTCAACTACACTATCCCACACATTTATATGTGATTAGTCTCTTGGAACGTAAAGGGCTTTCGTTCCCCATCTAAGCGTATGAAGATACTAAGACACCTAAAACGCCTAAAAATAGATGTAGCCCGTTTGCAGGAAACACACCTGCCCCCTAAATTTCTTTCCTAGATTTCTTCCACCTCCAGAAACTATGGTTAGGACAGATGGATCTGCGCTAGGGAGAAAAGCTGGAGTAGTCTTATCGGTCGACAGTGACAATTTCGGATGAATGGTCATGGCACACCTTACCAATTCAGTCCAAGGAGTTTCTAATTACCAATATCTATGCCCCCAACTCGGCTCCAACAACCTTTTTCCAGGAAGCCACTAGATAAATCCTGAAAAAAAAAGGATAGATCACCCCATGGTCTCCTCTCCTCCCAAGATACAGCCAGTGGCCCCTCTCTCCTTGAATAATTCACACTAGGAGCTAAATTAATGGACCCCTGGTGCCTCTCCCACCCCACAGACAAAAAATATACTTTTTACTCCTCTCTTCACACATCTTTTGCTAGATTAGATTACTTCTTTAGCTCCCCCTCCCTACTGCCACACGTTAGGGAAGCCACTATCCACGAGCTGGTGATTTCAGACCATAGCCCCATATCAGTACAAATCAGTGACCTTTTCCAGATCCCTACAGCCAAACTATGGAGATTCCCCTCCCAAGATGAACAACTAAAAGGAATTCTCGAGGAAGCATGGTAGGAATTGACACAAAAAACTCTCACGGAACCATCCCAATTTACTTTGGGACACAGGGAAAGCTGTACTTCTGGGTAAAATCATATCTTATGCTTCTCACTACAAATCCAATACCCTTAAACAGTACAAAATGGCCAGTGACCGCTATTTTTTTAATAAATATGAGAGCAAAGCGGGGAAGCTCATCTATAGTGTGTAAAGGCCCAGATAAACCAACTCATATCACGTTCCTAAAAGACCAGGAGGGTCATGTAGTGACTTCCCCCTCGGAAATAAATACAATTTTACAAAATTTCTACACGACCCACTACGCGTCTGACACCATTGACACCACACAAGCTAAACAATTTCTAGAAATGGCCAAATTACCCCAAATCTCCTTGGAACAACTTCTCATTCGTCACACCCCTATATCAGGGAAAGAAATTGAGGAAACTATTAAAACCCTTGCTAGCAACAAGTCGCCAGGACCAGACGGTTTATCAGGGAAATTCTCTAAATGATCTCATTCCTTTGTGATTCCAACTTTACATGAAGTGTTTAATGGAATTTGGCAGGGGGGGCTATCTCCCCTCAGGACAGCAAGCGTACATTAAACTTATAGCCAAGAAGGGGAAAGACCCGGCAGAGCCGGGCTCTTACCGTCCCATCGATTTACTTAACGCTGATGCCAAAATACTCTCTAAAATTATAGGCCCTCGATTGGTCACCATTCTCCCCACCATGATTAACCCAGCACAAGTGGGATTTGTCAAGAGCCGCTCTGCCTCCTCGAATATCAGAAAAGTACTAGCAATCCTAGAATTTGCCAAAATTCACCCTTCTAAAGACATTGCGATTGTAACTTTAGATGCAGAAGGCCTTTGACAATGTAAGTTTTAAATGGTTAGCATTAGTCATTGAAAAGTGTGGCTTCTCTGGATCATTTGTGCACTTTATAGACAGTCTATACTCACCCCCCTCAGCCAGGATAGTAGCACGGGCCTTGTCTCATATATAATCCCTCTATACAAGGGCACACGATAAGGGTGCCCTTTATCGCCCCTACTGTTTAACCTTGCCATAGAGCCACTCTCTAGGTACCTCAACACAATAGCACCCCTGCACAAAGTCAAACTAGACAAAAAGGATCTTAGAGTAGCCCTCTTTACAGACGACATTTTAATATTTACCTCTAATCCCCAATAAAATCTAATCCAACAGATTTGCTGCACATTTCACACATGCTCAAGGCTAAAGATCAATTTCATGAAAAGCAAGGTATTATCGCTCCGCAAGGGTAGTAATAGCCCCTGGATGACTGCCTTACCATTTCCCATATTTCACTTATCTAGGAGTGAATATAGGAAGAGAACCCTCATCTATCTATCATTTGAACTACACTCTTTTGATAGCTAAGATAGTTGGTGAATTGGAAACCTGGATGGACCTTCCTTTATCGCTCTTCGGGAGATGCCACCTCTATAAGATGGTCAGTTTTTTCTCGTCTGCTATACCCAATACAAACAATACCAATACTAATTAAAAACAAAGACGTACAAAAGATTAATAGAGCTCTTACAACCTTTCTTTGGTGTTGCAAAAAACCTTGCATAGGCCTTACAACATTATATCTATCGAAGAGTGAGGGAGGGGCAGGTCTACCTTTTATTAAATGATATAACCTATCATGCCTACTTCGCTTAGGTCTAGCCTGGATAGTTCAAGACTCAAAGTTCACTAACTACTGAGTGGAGTCGGAAATGGTACATCCATATGCTCTATCGTCTATTCTCTGAGTAACCTCAGCTCTCTCCCTCCAAACCTATGCCAAAATATCCTCATTCGGGACACAGTTATTTCCTGGAGGGAAGTCCGGAAACGTCTGGGGGTTTCTCCACACATCTCTCCCTACTTACCGATCCATGGTAACCCCATGTTCCCACCATCTACTCAACATAAAGTATTCCATACATGGAGACTCAATGGCTTAACCATTAAGTTACCTTACTTTATAATACAACTAATGGCCAACTTAAACCTTACCAAATTATCGCTTTGGATCACGGGCTCCCGGAAAACCACTCTTTTCATGTCTTGCAACTCTCAATCTTATTATTAAAAGGCGAAACATCTCCTACTTCAGAGGTTTATAACCCCCTCCTACCCTACCCTACCCTAAGGACTTTTCCCAACGGTGTCAGTGTGTTTTTTAACAATTTTTTACACTTTCTTTGTGAAATGGTAAGGGTACTTTTGTACCCCCTTACCATTTCAAACAGGGGGGGCGGGATCTGGGGCTTCCAGATTCTGATAAGCCCCCCGCCCGCAGACCCCCACAACCACTGGCCAGGGTTGTGGGGAAGAGACCCTTCTCCTCATCAACATGGGGACATGGTGCTTTGAGGGGTCACAGACCCCCAAAGCATCCTCCCAATGTTGAGGGCATGTGGCCAGGTGCGGTTCAGGAGGGGGGGCACTCTCTCGTCCCCCCCTCTTTTCCTGCGGCCTGCCAGGTTGCGTGCTCGGACAAGGGTCTGCTGTGGATTTTGAGGGGGACCCCCACGTTTTTTTTTTTTTTTATTTGGCGTGGAGTTCCCCTTAATATCCATGCCAGACCTGAAGGGTCTGGTATTGATATTTAGGGGAACCCCACGTAATTTTTTTTTATTTGACCGGGGTTCCCCTTAATATCCATACCAGACCTGAAGGGCCTGGTAATTGAATTTTGGGGGAACCCCACGCTTTTTTTTCTTTTTTTATATCAATGACTTTCAATGACTGTTCTCTGTATTACGGGAGCCGACAATTCATTATAGCCGCGAGTGATTTTAAATAGCTTTTTTTCCTGCAAAAATTACACTTTGTGCAGGGACAGTTCTAAGCATGGGAAACATGCACCCCTTTACATTCATACTATACACACCTACACACACCCCAGGTATGAAATTTAAAGGAATATTACACTTTCATTGTTTCACTTAAAGCATTATTAAAATCACTGCTCCTGAAAAAATGTCTGTTTTTAAAACTATTTTTTGCATTGATACATGTCCCCTGGGGCAGAACCCGGGTCCCCAAACACTTTTTATGACAATAACTTGCATATAGGCTTTTAAAATGAGCACTTTAGATTTCTCCTATAGACTTTTACAGGGTGCTTTTCGTTTTTTCTGTGAATTTGCCGCGAACACCCCAAATTGTTCGCTGTACGGTTCGCTCGACTCGAACTCGAAGCTCATCCCTACTCATGAGCAAGTAGCTCTAAGATACCCCTATATCTATGAGTTAGACACTCCACTCATTATGATGGTGACAAGGCTAATACCTCTTCAAGTGATCCCATGCTATCTTCACCTGAAATCAACTTGACTATGAACCCTTCACACGAGTTGGTAATAAACTCCCTGCAAACACGCCTCTCCCCTTCTTCCTCCTCCCCCTCTTTCCCCTCCCTTCTCCCCCCTTTTTGTGATGTATGTTAAGTTTAGTTTTTCAAGCTTAGAAAGCTAAGCCTAAGGTTTCACTGACTTTTCCATGTTGCAATTTTTACGGTTATATACAGTTTTTATTGGTCTAATTCCGTTGACTTACACTAGTGGATGCGGATTTTGGTTCTCGCTCCTCCTCCAGACTCTGGAGGAGAGACGGATACAGAGATCTCACGCATCTATTCAAGTTTCCTTATACAATATCCTAGGTAAAAGAGGTATACATGTTCAAACCTAACCCCTTTCCCCTGCCACCTTCTGTCTCTTAACAGGACTTGTACACCCCCCCCTCTTTTCTTTTCTCTTGCCCTCCAGCTGGCACAAACCTTTGAAACTTCCTACAAGTATTGCTGTACTATATACCAGTTACTGTTAATCCTGTAACCAATTTTACTTAGACTTTATGTTAGCTAGAAGTTGCATCTGCTGCATTTTCATAATTTATAACATTCTCCTAAAATCAAATAAAATATGTTTAAAAAAAAAAAAAAAAAAAAAAATATATATATATATATATATATATATATATATATAATATATAAATATATATATATATATATATATAAAAAATATATATATATATCCATACCAGACCCAAAGGGCCTGGTAATGGACTGGGGGGGGGGGCTCACACCGTTTTTTTTAATGATTTTTATGTATATTTCTGGGATCCAACAATACATTACAGCCCCGAGCAATTTTAAATGACATTTTGTTCCTTTAGAAATGTAATTTTGCTGCTCTCATTCATTACACTATGTACAGCCACTGTGTAAGCAGCCTTACATAGTGTGGGGCGTTAACTTAGCCCCCTGAGCCATGATTCGCCAAAGCCACCCTGCCTTTGGCCAATCATGGCTCTCACAGTATAGTGCACTGTGATTGGCCAAAGCATGCAGGTCAGGTGCATGCTTTGGCCAATCAGCAGCCGTCAATGCACTGTAATCTGTCTCATTCCCAGGGGTACGTCAGCAATCCGGCCTCGCACCCGGGACTTGACAATTATACGCTCTATTCTGTGCTTCCTGTGCTTGCTGCATGTGTCTGGACAAGGGGCATTACCAAGGTAATTGCATCCTGCATGGATGAAACATGCTTTATGACACTTTGGTAGGGAGTAGTTTCAGTCTCCCAGGTGTCTTTTATAATATATAGGAACCCTGGGGGATGCCTCCCATATAAATGTTCAAAGGGTGAAAACACAGTGGAAGACTGTGGGACCGCTCTAATCCAATCTGCCTTCTTTAGCCACCAGATTTTTTTAGCATACTTTTAAGGGTTTTGGTAAACTGTTCTACCAAACTATCCATCTGAAGGTGGCAAAATGAAATATGCAGTGCTTAATATTGAACAATTTGCACAACTCTTTCATTACCTTAAACATAATGGGAGTCCCTTGGTCGGATGAGATTCCTTTTTTGCTTCTAGTATTGGTAAACATGTGGAACAACTCTCTGACAATCATTTTAGAGGAAGTGTTTCTTAAGCGAACAGCCTCAGATACCAGGTGGCATATTCTATGACCACTATGATGTACTAATGGCCTCTAACAGATTTAACTACCGGTCCTATCAGATTAATGGCGATTTAGTCAAAAGGAATCTCGATCACTGTCAATGGCACCAGTGGGCTACAGTAATGGGGCATAGGGGCTGACTTTTGACACTCAGGGCAAGACACAATAGTTTTTCTGCTTGTATCCCAGGCCAAAAGAAATGCTGTAAAATACATTCCTTGGTCTTTTAATATGTCAGATGACCACCCCAGAAGATGTGTATGTGTCAAGCCCAACACTTTCCTTCTATAATGGCTAGGCACCATGAGTTGTTCCATAATCTCAGCCCAAATTTTGTCAACTTGATACAACATGCATTGGTTAACTGCCATATAAGGAAATACATTCCCAAGCCATGGAGCTACCTGACTCACATTGTTTACCCTCACATTTTTCCCAGCTTGGGCCAGAGTAGGGTCTTGTAACTGGGTGGTAACAACATTTTCCCTGGAGACCTCTAGCTCCAGCATACAGGGCCCCTTAAGAGTCTCAGGGGCCACCTATGTTTCACCTTCACAGACAACTAGGGGAAAAGATAACATATGGGGATGAGCTCGATGTTCGGGTCGAACATAAGTTTGACTCGAACATCGGGTGTTCACCCGTTCGCTGATCAGTAGACATTACGGGGCGTTCCTGGGAAATTCGTGTGCTGCGCAATGCCACATAATGCACTGCGAGATTGCAGTGCATTGCTGTAAGATGATTGGCCAAAGCATGTACCTGACCTTCATGCTTTGACCAATCACAGCATGCTCTGCTGAGAGAGCCATAATTTGCCAAAGGCGCCTTTGGCCAGTCATGGCTCAGGGGTACTAAGTCCACGCCCCACACTATATAAGGTTGCTTACATAGCAGTCATATGTAGTGTTGTTGGCATTGAGAGATAGCTTGAGTTAGATTAAGCAGGCAGGTTATTCAGTTAGTGGCAGTGTATTTGATATATACATACAGTCAGTCTAGTACACTGGCTTTTCAGTTTCCTCATTGTTTAGGAAAATCTGTTTTGGGATCTGGAGCCCGGGGATTTCATAGCGATCCAGGTGGGATGAAATCCGCAGTCCTGGGTCCTGATTTTGAGACTCACCAGCACACAGCGGTGCTGCTCAAGAGCCAGGTGGCTTGGTATTTTTCATTTATTACTACATTACTGCTGTGAAGTTGAAACCCCTGTGTAGGAATTCTAGATGCACATTTTCTTTCTTTAATAAAAGTGGGCCTACAAGCCCTTAAACAGCATATCTGGCATGGACTCTGCTCACTGGTAGGCTCTACACTGAGCTAAACACCCCAATATCACAAGTGGTGCTCGGATGCGGGCATAACTGAAGATCCTCGCATATACCAGTGAGCTATTGCCAGAAACTGCCTGTGCTCTGCAGCAGGTGGTATACCTGGAAGGGAAAGGCCCCATAAAGAGACAGTGTTCCTGTTGTTGCTCTGTGCAGTGGAGTCACTGCGAGTATGGGGAGTCCACCAGTATTTGAATCTGCAGTGGATTGGTGCAAGTGGCACCTGGCAGGAATGGACCAATTTAAAGAGAAAAGCAAGCCAACCCTCAGTGCAAGGAGAGAGCAGCCGGATGTCCATAAATGGAAGAGAGGTGTTGCCCCTGGCAATGCTGCTGCAGTTAAACCAGCAGCTGTTGTGAAAAGTGTGAAAGTGACACAGCTTGAGACAGGGTCCAGCGGATGGAACCTTGTAGACAGAAGTGGCTAGGTTGGTGCAGGATAGGTGTGAGTTTTTGTCATAGAGGTTGTCGATAGCAGAATAGACAAGAGAAGAGTTGAGATGACGTAGGTTTCTGCGGGTAACTTTTAGGCGGTTGGAGGGAGAGGAGGTGGAGGAGAGGGAGAGAGTTAAACTAATAAGGTGGTGATCAGAGAGAGGGAATGGATTGTTACAGAGGTTGCATGGAGTGTAACGGTGAGAGAAAACAAGGTCAAGGTTATTGCCTTCAGCGTGAGTAAGAGCGTGTATCCACTGCTTCAGGTCAAAAGAGGAGGTTAGGCTGAGAAGTTTGGAAGTGGCAGGAGTGTTAGTATTAATAGAGATATTGAAGTCCCTGAGAATGATTGTGGGGATTTCAGAAGAAAGAAAGTAGGGTAGCCAGGCAGAGAAGTCATCAAGAAAGGTTGATACTGGTCCAGGGGGCCTGTAGATCACAGCTATCCTTAGAGAAACTGGAGTGAAAAGACAAATGCAGTGTGCTTCGAAAGAGGAGAGTGACAGAGAGGGAGGTGGTGAAGTACCTAAATGGTGCTCTGTGGGGCTAGAAGAATTCCAACACCTCCTCCCTTATGTCCACTGGATCTGGGGGAGTGAGTCCAGAGAAGACCACCATGGGATAGGACAGCAGAAGACGCAGTGTCGGATTCGTAAAGCCAGGTTTCGGTAATGGTGTATATGTGTCCCTCGCGCTACTTGGAGTGTGTGAGTGGTCAAATATAAATGATAATATAAATAATCGTGCTCTGCTGCGAAATGTGGTGTGTTCACAAATACACAAAAAGGTTTATATATAAAAGAAAATCTCGCGCAATAAATAGCTAAAACTTAAAATAGTGCAATATTACCTGTGAAAAATATATAGTAAAATGCAATAATAATAAAGTGCAATTATTATAAAGTGCAATTGTTATAATAAAGTATTCGGTGAAGAATGGATGTGCATCCAAGTGCTAAATGTTACACCATACATTAAAGTAATGTGCTATATGATATAAAACATAACATACATGTGCATCAAAGTGCTAATATGTACACGAACAAATTATTAAAGTGCTGTGCATAAATAGTATAAAAACCAATAATAAATGGGTGTTTAAATGCTTCAGGGGGGCGGATGAATGGTTAAAAATATTCAAAATAGTTCAAAAGGTTCACGTAGTCCTAGACTGGGTATATGTATAAATAGGTTAAAACAGTCTTCAAGTTAATCCATCCAATCTTGATACTATAGATGCATATGGTCAGGTGCCGTGACAGCCCAAATCATGCAGTGGTGGATTAGTAGTTTTAGGGTACTTGGTCCTGTTTATATAGGTACAATCCCATCACCAGTCTCCCAGAACTCTCACCTTTAAGATGCGGTATTGAAGCTTTTCGGGCTTATCCTGTAGCCCCACACGGTATAGATACAAATTGGTCGGCAGACCCTGGTAAGAGTGAAGCCCTTCTCCTTTAGCAGCGTCTTGGTGTTTAAAACCTGTGATGCTTAGTGTCACGATGTGACACAGTGCCAAACAGAAAGGAAAAAGGGGGGGAAGCCTCCACTAGTGTAGTATTTCGTTAATTGTAAACAGTTTATTAAGAATAGGCATGAGGTTGGACTCTTACATTAAAAACAAAGTAAACCGGCATATAGATACAAAGTATAAGCTTTGGCGTTCTCAGCGCCTTCTCACGTCTCTCACGTCTCTGTCTCCTTCTGCGGCCACTCCCTACGCGTTACGACACGTCACGTGTCTTCATCTGGGGTCCCCAGATGAAGACACGTGACGTGTCGTAACGCGTAGGGAGTGGCCGCAGAAGGAGACAGAGACGTGAGAGACGTGAGAAGGCGCTGAGAACGCCAAAGCTTATACTTTGTATCTATATGCCGGTTTACTTTGTTTTTAATGTAAGAGTCCAACCTCATGCCTATTCTTAATAAACTGTTTACAATTAACGAAATACTACACTAGTGGAGGCTTCCCCCCCTTTTTCCTTTCTGTTTGGCACTGTGTCACATCGTGACACTAAGCATCACAGGTTTTAAACACCAAGACGCTGCTAAAGGAGAAGGGCTTCACTCTTACCAGGGTCTGCCGACCAATTTGTATCTATACCGTGTGGGGCTACAGGATAAGCCCGAAAAGCTTCAATACCGCATCTTAAAGGTGAGAGTTCTGGGAGACTGGTGATGGGATTGTACCTATATAAACAGGACCAAGTACCCTAAAACTACTAATCCACCACTGCATGATTTGGGCTGTCACGGCACCTGACCATATGCATCTATAGTATCAAGATTGGATGGATTAACTTGAAGACTGTTTTAACCTATTTATACATATACCCAGTCTAGGACTACGTGAACCTTTTGAACTATTTTGAATATTTTTAACCATTCATCCGCCCCCCTGAAGCATTTAAACACCCATTTATTATTGGTTTTTATACTATTTATGCACAGCACTTTAATAATTTGTTCGTGTACATATTAGCACTTTGATGCACATGTATGTTATGTTTTATATCATATAGCACATTACTTTAAAGTATGGTGTAACATTTAGCACTTGGATGCACATCCATTCTTCACCGAATACTTTATTATAACAATTGCACTTTATAATAATTGCACTTTATTATTATTGCATTTTACTATATATTTTTCACAGGTAATATTGCACTATTTTAAGTTTTAGCTATTTATTGCGCCAGGTTTCGGTAATGGCGAGTAGATTTATTTATTTATTTATTTATTACAGGATTTATATAGCGCCAACAGTTTACGCAGCGCTTTACAATATAAAAAGGGAGACAATACAGTTATAATACAATAAAATACAAGAGGATTAAGGGGGCCCTGCTCAGAAGAGCTTACAATCTAATAGGGTGGGGAGGTGATACAAAAGGTTGTAACTGTGGGGAATGAGCTGATGGAAGTGGTAGAAGATTAGTTGGAGACATGATAGGCTTCCCTGAAGAGATGAGTTTTCAGGGATCGCCTGAAGGTAGCTAGAGTAGGGGATAGCCGGACAGGTTGAGGTAGCAAGTTCCAGAGGATAGGAGAGGCTCTGGAGAATCCTGGAGACGAGCATGGGAGGAGGAAACAAGAGAGCTTGACAGGAGGAGATCTTGAGAAGAGCGGAGAAGACGGTTTGGGATATGTTTGGAGACAAGATTGGTGATGTAGCTCGGGGCAGAGCTGTGGATGGCTTTGTAAGTTGTGGTTAGTATTTTGAATTTAATTCGCTGGGTGATTGGGAGCCAGTGTAGGGATTGGAGGAGAGGGTTGGCAGACACTGAACGGTTGGTAAGGTGGATAAGTCTGGCAGCAGCATTCATGACAGACTGAAGAGGGTAGAGCCTATGGAGAGGCAGGCCAATAAGAAGGGAGTTGCAATAGTCAAGGCGAGAGATAACAAGGGAGTGAATGAGGAGCTTGGTGGTGTCAGATGGAGTAGATTAAATGAGTTGGCGATAAAGAGGTCATGGAGAGAGGTGAGTTTGTTACAGACAGAGCAGGAATTCCAAAGGGCACAAGAGAAAGGGAGTGTGGTCTTGGGAAGAATCGAAATGGGAACTAAATTATGTTGATTGTGGCTACTGCCAGAGGGTGCAGGGTGATGGGTGCATGGGGTACAGTTAAATGATTGAGGCCCAGGGTTTGGGCATATAGCACCAGAGGTTAGGAGAAGCAGCAGGGTGAGGGAGGTAATATGGGAGTGGTATTTATATGAAGGGACATGCCCCAGGGTCCTGGAGATTTTTTGTGTGTGTGGATTTAGAATTAGCAGGAGTTGGTGGGTGCAGTAATAAGGAGGACAGAAGTGAGGGTGATATATATATATATATATATATATATATATATATATATATATATATATATATATGCTGTGGGGGGAGGGGTGAATGAGAGGTAGTTTAAGGATAGAGGACAGAGCTGTCAAAAGGAGTTTTAGAGAGTGCATGTTACAAGGTGAAAGAGCTGAAGGGTTAACAAGGTCACCAATTTTCTTGTGTTAATTTGCTTTGTGCATTCGCTGAAGTACAGAGTCAGAAGTGCTCCCACTTATAGAAATAACCCTACTTTGAGAAAGAGTCCCAGTTGCAAATGTGCCCCTGCAAATGCTTCCCCCAAAAGATGCTTATATTTATACTGATAGGGATGGGGGGTGGCTGCATTTCAATTATCAATCAGGAGGTAATAAAGGTTGGATGGTTAACAGGGCAAAATTCTTACTTCAAGAACAGACTCGCAAGAGGGCACTAAACTTTATGGGCCATAATTTTGGGTAAGACAAGGGAGATAATAAAGCATTGTAATGTGGACAGGTCTACAGGTGGTTAAGCAAAAATAACATACCAGCAATTATTAAATACACATAAGCAAAAGCAGATAGCAGTGTTTCAGTTTTTGGGTGGAGATGTTTCAGTGGCACATACCAGAAATAATTAAATACACATTAGCAAAAGCATGGTAAACTCTTTTGTATTTCTTAAATTGTGAACATGTGTCTATCTCTATTAAGTAGCTGTTTTGATTTGATATCACATGATATTTTTTTTTCAGTTTCCTAGGCAACATGAGTATCACTGCCTGAAGTTCATGTTACAATAAATATTCATGAATACAACATCTTTATCATCTTTACAACAGGGAAGACTAAAAGGTACAGGATATTTTTATTATTATGTGAACTGTATTATATTTACTGTTCTAATTTCAGGGAAATACACATTGAATATAAAATTGTTAAAATCATAATCATGGGTTGAAACAGGAAATGAAACCCAATGCTTTTGACTCCTTGTCTCAATTTAAAAAAATGGCAGTACTTATTCTAGATTATCAAAGTTTTCAGGACAGTTTTTACCAGAATTAGTTATCTTGCTGATCAAAGGCAAATGAAACATCCCCTTTATGTTGCACCCACATGTACAAAAAGATAAAATGCACAGTTCATTCTGATGGAGTAGCCCCATATTTTTTTGTTTTTATTTCCTTTGTCCCACCCATCAATGTTTACCAGAAGATCTATAATATTCAACTAGTATTAAAATAATTTCATTAGATGTATAGGAGTAAAACAAGATAGCATTTTAGGAAAAAGCTACAAAAATGTTTAGCATTTTCAGCTTTGAAAATAAAGGACACAAAGTGAAAGTAACAATTTCAAACACGCTTTACTGAAAAATTTTAAACCTTTCTGAACATGTTACATATTGGGCCCTTTTCACACATGCGGACCGTTCAGGTCTGCCTGTCAGTTTTTTAGGCGAACCTGAAGGATGCAGGTCTATGGAGCGATGGATTTCATCGATGACATGTCCGCTGACATCCGATCTGCTCCGATCCACTGAATCCAGACGGATGGAAACCCTATTTTCCATCAGTCTGGCGGATCGGATCAGATGAAAACGGACAGGCAGTCCGTTTTCATCTGATCCCCCATAGAGGAGAGCTGAGCTCTGACAGGTCCATCCCTGCACAGTAAGCAGAGATGGACCTTTCATCCGCCGGCTCAGCGGGGATCAACGGATCCCTGCTGTCCAAGTGGAGTCCATCAAAATGGACAGCCCTGTGTAAAGGGGCCTTACACTCACATTTATGATATAACATGTAACATGTTCAGCAACCTTCCCCAACACCACCACTTACCCTCCTATTGTAGCAGGGGGTGGGAGTTCTTCTCCTAGCACCCACTGACACAATTTGAAAACAGGACAGCTGAGCTGGGCTTCACCCACACAGCTGCATTATTCAATTCACAGAGTTCTGTGTATGAATGATCTACAAGAACCACCTTCCATTACAGTAGACGGCTTGTAGGTATCAATGAACTGTGAGGAAGCTGATGAGCACTCTTGTAGTGTATTGATCTTTCTACTCTCCAGTAACTGTCTGCCCTATTGATCACAATTGGAAAACACCTGTTTCCTCTCACCACCGATCAGTTTGTGACAGAAAACAGAGCAGTGACTGAAAAATGCAGCCTTTGTTTACATTTATGATTGTGTGATTGGTCACAGTCATCACATGGTACAGAGACACTTTCATTGAGTCTGTATCTGCCTTCCACCTTTACAAGCATCAATCTAGCTGTTTATGTACAAGGTTGGATGGCCAGTAGGTAAAGTAGGTGGGCAAGAAAGCCCTGAAATTAAAATTTTTGTGAGTGAACTACATCCTTGGAAGTGGAACATGTGAGTTAATTCTCACACTATATACATGTACTGTATATAAAAAAGTCGCACTTGTGCTAATTTGTGCCCTCATCAACCCAACCTAATTCTTATCTAAATTTTATGCTAACAATTCATGCAAACCAACTATTTTTGCCATGCATGCATTGCAATGTAGTGTCAAAAGGGAATGTTTTTATGTTCATTTATGTTCGTTACTATTCTGCTATCTTGCATAAAAAGTTTAATCAATGTGATATTTTAATCAGCAGACTTTTTTGATTATAGTTTGAGGTAAATATGTGGAGGTGTGAAAATTATCTCAAAGTTGCATTGGGAAAAATTACAGGAAAATGCTTTTTTTTAAAATATTCAGTTAATTTATATATCACAGGACCAGTCAGTGAAAAAAATAAACGTGAATTTGAAACTTATAAAAAAATGTGGATGTGTCTCCTTTAAACATACAGTATATATCCATAAAATTATATTCCACTTTCACACTTCTCCAACACACCACACTCACCAGAAGATGTGGCTGCTTAAAGTAATTGTAAAGGAGAAAAAATGATTTGTTTTGCACAGAGCAGCCCCAATCCTCCTCTTCTCGGATCCCCTGCTAGCGCTCTGAATTGCATTGCGGTATCCAGAAACATGTACTTACCTTGTCCCTGGGATCTCGCAATGTACTCCGGCTGTGTCCTCCGGCCAGATCCTCCAACTGATGCGCTGTGTGTTCCGGATTCCGTTCCCTGCGAGCGTTGAGACGCATGGGGACGGAACTGGCTGCAATTTTTTTTTCTTTACAACCGACAACTTTTACATGTCTCCTGAACTTTATGAGTTTCTTATGCAAAATAAAACAGATGCCTATGGAACCATTAAGGCTAACCGGTGCAACATGCTGCCAAAGTTTGGCAATAAGAAGTTGAAGACTGAAGAAATGGTTGCCTGGCAGAAAGGCAAAATGATGGCATTGCGATGGCGTGGCAAGAAAGATGTGTGCCTAATGAGTACAGTTCATAATACCTCCACTGTTATGGTACGCACAAAAGGTGGGAAAGAACTCATGAAGCCACTAGTAGTAATAGACTACAATAACACCATGGGAGGTGTTGACAGAGCCGACCAAGTAATGACATTCTACCCAGCAAAAGAAGTACTACAAGAACATTTTCAAGCATCTTCTTGAGCAATGCTTGTGGAATGTCTACATTCTGCTTAAAAACAAAAAAAAGTGACAAGCCTGTGATTCATTCTGACTTCATTTGGAAAGTTGCCAAACTTATCTTTATGAACCACCAAACACCATCAATGGCTGTGAATAGAGTTGGACGTTGTGCTGTTGTCAACCCAGATTGCCTGACTGGTCGTCACTTCATGGACTATATCCCACCAACCGAGAAAAAGTCAGCACCTCCAAGGATGTGTGTGTTTTATTGCTCGAAGCGAGATGACAGTAGAAAGAAAATCCGAAAGGAAACCATAGAGTATGGTATAGTATGTATCTCTGCGCTTGCCTGGTGAATAAATAGGGCTAATGGAATACTGCGGCAAAGCACTGATAGGAACTATCGGATCCCAAGGAATTAAGGTAAAGTAAAGAGGTAGTGCTGCGCTGTATAATAAAGCTGTAGAGACTAAGGTATATTAAATAGGTATGCACACAAGTAAGTGCTGATTATGCAGAAGATAGTGGATGGTGTGAATTTTTTGCTTAAATCACATAAAATCGCATAAACGTGACATAGCTTAAAATTGCATAAAATTGCATGAAATCGCATAAAACATCATATTCAAAGGATAAATCCGTGAAAGGTGTGAATTTTTGTGCATAAATCACATAAAATCGCATAAACGTGACATAGATTAAAATTGCATAAAATCGCATGAAATCGCATAAAACATCATATTCAAAGGATAAATCCGTGAGAGGTGTGCAGAGGTGTATCAAGTGAGAATGATGTGGGTGAATCACATAAAATCATATAAAAATTACATCTCTTAAAATTGCATAGAAACGCATAAAAATCGCATAAAGTTGTATCAAGCGTCACATTAAAATAAGGTGAATCTGTGATGGGCGTGCATAGAGTGCTGCGGTCAAGTACAAGTGGTTAAAAAATATGACACATAAAATAGTCGCAATAAAAATTGCATCGGTGCATAAAACCAACTAGGTGGATAAGGATGTGTAAAAGGTAAGCATAGCCAAAAAAATTGAATACAATCAATAAATAAGTAATGCAAAAGTGCAAGAACAGTCCGTGGGGGTGAGCCCTTTCCTAGTGTGGGCAAAGTGTGGTTTGCTATGGCGCTGGTGACAAATCCTGGTGGGGTATAACGGTATCGGTGCTGGTGGTTATTGTGACCAGTAGCTGCAGGTGGTTCCTGATCTTCCGTGGAATATAGTAATGGATGTACCCTTACCTTACCGCTGTAAGGTAACAGCGTGTATATGTGTTAGCTGGTTCTCAATGGGGCTTCTGTGTCCTATGGCGGGCGGCTCCCTTTAAATCCAGGTGTTTGGGCGTCTCTTTTACTGGGGTGTACGCTCTAGTTCAGGTGTATGTGTCTCGCAAAAATGGATAAGGAGAGGAAGGGTCTCGATAGTGTAGTACGTTTTTAAAAGGTTTTATTCAATACAAGTAAAATACAGTAAACTCACATTTATGTTGCTCAAAATTGCATGGGATAAACGAGCATCGAGCTCGTACCTCGCTTCCGGTATCTAGTGTCCCTTTACGCGTATTCGTCACTGTCACATGACTTCTTCAGAGGGTCTACTCTGAAGAAGTCATGTGACAGTGACGAATACGCGTAAAGGGACACTAGATACCGGAAGCGAGGTACGAGCTCGATATCCCATGCAATTTTGAGCAACATAAATGTGAGTTTACTGTATTTTACTTGTATTGAATAAAACCTTTTAAAAACGTACTACACTATCGAGACCCTTCCTCTCCTTATCCATTTTTGCGAGACACATACACCTGAACTAGAGCGTACACCCCAGTAAAAGAGACGCCCAAACACCTGGATTTAAAGGGAGCCGCCCGCCATAGGACACAGAAGCCCCATTGAGAACCAGCTAACACATATACACGCTGTTACCTTACAGCGGTAAGGTAAGGGTACATCCATTACTATATTCCACGGAAGATCAGGAACCACCTGCAGCTACTGGTCACAATAACCACCAGCACCGATACCGTTATACCCCACCAGGATTTGTCACCAGCGCCATAGCAAACCACACTTTGCCCACACTAGGAAAGGGCTCACCCCCACGGACTGTTCTTGCACTTTTGCATTACTTATTTATTGATTGTATTCAATTTTTTTGGCTATGCTTACCTTTTACACATCCTTATCCACCTAGTTGGTTTTATGCACCGATGCAATTTTTATTGCGACTATTTTATGTGTCATATTTTTTAACCACTTGTACTTGACCGCAGCACTCTATGCACGCCCATCACAGATTCACCTTATTTTAATGTGACGCTTGATACAACTTTATGCGATTTTTATGCGTTTCTATGCAATTTTAAGAGATGTAATTTTTATATGATTTTATGTGATTCACCCACATCATTCTCACTTGATACACCTCTGCACACCTCTCACGGATTTATCCTTTGAATATGATGTTTTATGCGATTTCATGCGATTTTATGCAATTTTAATCTATGTCACGTTTATGCGATTTTATGTGATTTATGCACAAAAATTCACACCTTTCACGGATTTATCCTTTGAATATGATGTTTTATGCGATTTCATGCAATTTTATGCAATTTTAAGCTATGTCACGTTTATGCGATTTTATGTGATTTAAGCAAAAATTCACACCATCCACTATCTTCTGCATAATCAGCACTTACTTGTGTGCATACCTATTTAATATACCTTAGTCTCTACAGCTTTATTATACAGCGCAGCACTACCTCTTTACCTTACCGAAAGGAAACCAGGTTCCATTGTCCTGATTGTGATGTCGGACTTTGTGCAGTTCCATGTTTCAAAATGTATCATACCCAGGATGTTTACTAAACCAATATGAAGTGTATAGTATTTCAGTGACTAGTAATATTTCATTGTTTAATTACATTATTAAATAAAATTGACTATTATATTATTTAAAAGACAACAGATACTGGCGCTGGAGCAAAAACAATAATTAATGCGAATATAGAAGAATAAATATATAAATTGCAGCTGCTGTGGAAAAAGTGCTAAAACTTCCAAAATATATAAGTGCCAAAATGACAGCGCTAGCAGATATTATCAAAAATGTGAATAATATACAAATCTAATAGTGCATAAAACAAATGTAAGACCGCAGCACAAAAACCATAGCTTTCGTCATGGATTGTACCACATATAAATAGTGAAAACTCAATGAGTGTCCCATTGATAGTCCAGCAAGAGAACACAAAACAAAAAACAAAAGTATATATAAAAATTATTATAATAAGGATTCCCTTCTTGGGCTGAACTCATCCAAGCAAAACGACTGTGACAGCTGATGAATCAAGCTTGCAGGCTAGAACGGAGTCCATGGAGCACAAAAAGCAGACCCAAATTGATGGCTGAAAATGTATCCAAGTAGCCCAGAAAACTTTCCGCTGGTATCAGCTCCAAATGTCATCAGATATGCCTCAGGGAAAAGAGAACACTACATGGTGAAGCACTGTGGTTGTAGAGAATAAAATGCGCACTAAGCACTACTCGCAGAATCCAAAGTGAAGGCAAACTTTGTCAGAGAGAACTTCCGCGATCGCCGCTGGCTAAGCGTGCGTTCCACGGAGGCAGGAAGTGACGTCAGTGATAGCGTTGGCCAGAAATTACGTTGACGCGTTTCGCCCCTCCTCCAGGGCGTCATCAAAGGACATGATCTTTGGCCGACATGGGAGATATTTAAGCTAGTAGTAAATGTGAAACTCCTCCTGAAAGGGAGGAATAAAGACGTCAATCATCTAAAAGACAAAAGAGTTCAAACTTAGCCTGCGCAATCATCATATAGGTTTGCCTTGTAAAAGCTTTATTTAACAAATGTACATAGGACAAACAAACATCCGTCCACAATGCACAATGGAAATAACAATTAAAAATTAAAAATTTAAATATATGATGAAATAAGAAATATAAAATATACGGAAAAGCATTTTGCATATAAAAATTACATATAAAAAATACATGTATAAAAACAAAATAATGGATATGGAACTGTCAGGTCACCTGAGACCAGGTGACAGGTGCACTCAGTAGGAATTGGAAGTGCACCGCTAGGTAGTGGACCTTAGGACTGACTGCTGCGGATTGTACCCAGGGAGATTCAGGACACAGGTCTACTGGATCACTAACACAGATCCCAGTGGGAACTAGAGCATAGATTCCCCAGGGCGCGGAGTCTAAGAGCCAGCAGGTGTTCGCCAGAGCCTCCAGTGGTGAGGATGGACTTCGCTGCAGTCTGGCTCCAGGTCACGACCCCCAGGGTCTCACAGCTCACGCTCACAGTAGACTACAGAAGAAGGAAGCAGCAGGCTGGAACGACAAGGATAGTAAGGGAATAAGGCAGAGGTCAGGGTAAACAGGAACAACAGAGTACACGCCAAAGGTTCAGGGTCACAGGCAGACAGGGATGGTCGGGGACATGCCAAAGGGTCAAGATCACAAGCAGACAGGAATAGTTGAGAACACGCCAAGGTCGGTAACAGAGACAAACATAGAGCACACGACAAGCAGGATCCAGGAAGCCGAACACACCACGGATACACAATGGTTGATCAGCACCACTGGCTTGCAGTGCACAGGTTAATATAGGGTTCCCTGATAGGGCCTGGGGTGGAGCCATGCTTAGAGGAGAGGTTATAAAACCCACCAGGTGAGAGTGGCTGGCCTCTTAGTTGGAACACATGAGAGGTAAGCAAACAGGGAAAGATTACTGCATAACCATGACAGGAACTTAGAAAAAGAAATGTGATAATGACTGGAATAAAAAGGAAAATAAAAATAAAAATAAATAATAAATGAAATTAAATATAAAAATGAAAATAAAAATAAAAATAAATATAAAAATAAAAATAATTATAATATTAATAATAATAAAATAAAAATAAAAATAAAATAAATAAAAAGTTATAAAAATGAAATAAAAATAAAAATGAAAAAAGAAGAAAGAAGAAACAAAAATAAAAATAAATAAAAGAAAAAAAAAAAAATAAAAATAAAAAAATAAAAAAAAATAAAAATAAAAAAATAAAAAATAAAATATAAAAAAATAAAAATGTGAATAAAAATGAAAATAAAAAAAAAAAAAATAAAAATAAAAAACATAAAAATAAAATGGTTGATCAGCACCACTGGCTTGCAGTGCACTAATATAGGGTTCCCTGATAGGGCCTGGGGTGGAGCCATGCTTAGAGGAGAGGTTATAAAACCCACCAGGTGAAGTGGCTGGCCTCTTAGTTGGAACACATGAAAAATAAAAAATTAAAAAAAAATAAAATGAATAAAAAAAAAATAAAAATAAAAGAAAAAAATAAAAAAGAAATATAAATAAATGAAATAAAAATTAAAATAAAATAAAAATGTGAATAAAAAATAAAAAAAAAATAAATAAAAGAAAATATAAATAAATAAAATAAAATTAAATGTGAAAATAAAAATGAAATACAAATAAAAATAAAAATATATATTTCAGATATGACACAGATGCATATCACTACTAGAGTTGAGCGGACACCTGGATGTTCGGGTTCGGCGGGTTCGGCCGAACTTCGGAACACTAAAATGGCTGTAAAAAAGTCATGGAAAGGGCTAGAGGGCTGCAAATGGCAACAAATGTTGTTAAGAGCATGCAAGTGATCTGCAAACAAATGTGGATAGGGAAATAACTTAAAATAACATAAAAAAATAAAAAATAAAAATAAAATGCTGGAGGCCCCCTTCTCAGCAGAAGAGGTACAGGAAGTCATTAAGAACCTCAGAAACTCAACAGCACGATGCCGCACATATGGTGGGAATACCCCAGAATACGCACTTTCTGGAAAAAATTATTCAATTTAATGGATAAGATAGTGGGAAAATAAAATACTTGGAAATTAAAAAAAATGAAAAAATTATAATCTTGACCTAGGAGGACGAAATTCAAATGGAGTAGGAGGTTGAGGTGGCGGTGGATGTGGCGGTGTAGGTGGAAGCGGCGGTGGAGGAGGACGAGGTAGCCAACACTGGTTCAAAAATACATCAATGGCTGGGTAAGGCTAGTGGTGAATGATGTGTCGAATTCTGTCCCCCGTTGCATAGTGTCCGCCCTGTACTGCACTTGCTCAGTACGTAGGACAAGGGGATTTTGAAACTCTACGAAGACGATGGGCGGCGACTCCAGGTTCAAGCCACATCATCCGAGGTTGAAGCCCAGCCAAGCGAGCCCGTGAAGGGCCCTGTTACTATGTGCTACCATATGTCCACTTGGATGGTCAGGCTTGAACCTGCACTCACTGCGCAGGCGACGTTCATCTTTGGAGATTTTGTGAATCTCCTTGTCCTCTGTACTGCACAAGCACTGCACCTGCGCAGTAAGTGGCCGGACACTATCCGATAGCAAGACAGTTTTCATCAGAACACCGGTATATGTGTCTATTCTGCACAAGGTACGGCCAAGTCCTGTGGGATCCATGCCTGGTTCATTTTAATGAACGTGAGCTTGTCCACATTGGCTCTGGACAGGCGGCTGCGCTTGTCTGTGATAACGCCCCCTGCCGTGCTAAATACACGTTCAGATAATACACTGGCGGCAGGGCAGGCCAGCACCGCCAAGGCGAAAAGGGCAAGCTCAGGCCATGTGCCCAATTTGGAGACCCAGAAGTTGAAGGGGGCAGACCCGTCATGCAGTACGTGTAGGCGTGTGCACACATACTGCTCCACCATGTTGGTTCCATCTCAGCTGGTGGTGCTGGTTGTTGTGGCGTGCTGACAAAGCTTTTCCACATTTCGGCCATGCTAACCCTGCCTTCCGAGGTGCTGGCGGTGCCCCGGCTGCATTGGCGATCTCTTCCTCCTCCTCTGCCTTGGCCTTGTGCTTCCACCGTACCCCCGCTGCCAAGTGGGAATGCCACCAGCAGCGCGTCTACCAGCATGCGCTTGTACTCTTCGATCACGCTCCAGTGAGGTAATTAAGGACGGCACGTTGTCCTTGTAACGGAGATCCAGCAGGGTGGACACCCAATAATCAGCACCAGTTAAAATGTTGGAAACTCGGCGGTCGTTGCAGAGACACTGCAGCATGTAATCGCTCATGTGTGCCAGGCTGCCCAGAGGCAAGGAAAAGCTGTCCTCTGTGGGAGGTGTATCGTCTGTGTCCTCTGTATCCCCCCAGCCACGCATCAGTGATGGACATGAGCTGGTCTGGGTGCCACCCTGCTGTGAACATGGTTCCTCCTCCTCCATCTCCTCCTCATCCTCCACCTAGTCATCCTCCAGAACTGTGCCCTTGCTGCTGGAGAATTGTGTACCTGGCGCTTGTTGGTGCAGGAACCCACCCTCGTAGCCACTTGTAAATGACTGCCCTGAAAGCCTTGGAAATTAACCCTCTTCCTCCTCCTGTGCCACATCCTCTTCCATCATCGCCTGAAGCGTTTTTTCAAGGAGGCATAGAACTGGGATAGTAATGCTGAGAACGGCGTCATCGGCACTGGCCATGTTGGTGGAGTACTCGAAACAGCGCAACAAGGCACACAGGTCTCGCATGGAGGCCCAGTTATTGGCGGTGAAGTGGTGCTGTTCCGCAGAGCGACTCATGCGTGCGTGCTGCAGCTGAAACTCCACTATCGCCTGCTGCTGCTCGCACAGTCTGGCAAGCATGTGCAAGGTGGAGTTCCACCTTGCGGGCATGTCACATATGAGACGGTGAGCGGGAAGGCCGAAGTTACGCTGCAGCGCTGACAGGCGGGCAGCAGCAGGGTGAGAACGCCGAAAGTGCGCACAGACGGCCCGCACTTTCTGCAGCAGCTCTGGCATATCGGGGTAATTCTTAAGGAACCTCTGGACCACCAAGTTCAGCACATGCGCCAGGCAAGGGATGTGCGTCAAACCGGCAAGGCCCAGAGCTACTACGAGATTTTGCCCATTATCGCACACCACCAGGCCGGGCTTGAGGCTCACTGCCACCAACCACTCATCGGTCTGTTGTTTCATGTCCCTCCACAACTCCTGCGCGGTGTGGGGTTTTTCCCCCAAACAGGAAAGTTTTAAAACTGCCTGCTGTCGTTTAGCCCTGGCTGTGCTGAAGTTGGTGGTGAAGGTGTTACGCTGACCGAATGAGGAGGCGGTAGAGGATGAGGAGGCGGAGTAGGAGGAGTTAGCAACAGGAGGCAAACTGAAGTGCCCTGCAATCCTCGGTGGTGGAAGGACATGCGCCAAAGTGCTATCCGCCTCAGGCCCAGCCGCCACTACATTTACCCAGTGTGCTGTTAGGGAGATATAACGTCCCTGACCGTGCTTACTGGTCCACGCATTCGTAGTTAGGTGGACCTTGCCACAGATGGCGTTGCGCAGTGCACACCTGATTTTGTCCCCCACTTGGTTGTGCAGGGAAGGGATAGCTCGTCTGGAAAAGTAGTGGCGGATGGGCACGACGTACTGTGGGACAGCCAATGACATCAGCCTTTTAAAACTCTGCGTCTCCACCAGATGTAATGACAGCATTTCAAGGGCGAGGAATTTTGAAATGCTGGCATTTAGGGCCAGGGATCGCGGGTGGCTAGGGGGGTACTTCCTCTTCCGCTCCAGTGTTTGGGAAATAGAGAGCAGTAAGCTTCCATGGGACATTGTGGAGATGGTTGGTGACCCAGGTGGTAGTGTTGTGGCAGATCCTCTGTTTGCGGGTTGGCAGGTGTCACTGTCACTACAGAGGTGGATGAAGAGGCCGAGACTGCAGCAGAAGAGGAAGCAGGAGGAGCCAGAGACCTTTCTTGGTTTTTGCGGTGTCTACTCCACTGCATCTCGTGCTTTGCACTTAGATGCCTGGTCATGCAGATTGTGCTCAGGTTGAGAACGTTTATGCCTCGCTTCAAGCTCTGATTGCACAGCGTGCAAACCACTCGTGTCTTGTCATCAGCACATTGTCTGAAGAACTGCCACGCTAGGGAACTCCTTGGACCTTGCTTTGGTGTGCTCGGTCCCTTGCTGCGTTGGGCAGTAGCAGACGTAATGTCTAGGGGACGGACGCTCCGCTTTTGCACCCTGCTCCCTCTTCTGCTGTGCTGGTGGCTCTGTGCGACCACCACCTCTTCCTCTGAACTACACTGGTCACCTGCATGACGTTCATTCCATGTGGGGTCAAGGACCTCATCGTCCTCCACATCATCTTCCACCCAGTCTTCACCCCTGCCCTCCTTGTTGGTCTGCACAATGGCGAAAGCAGCAGCAGTTGGCACCTGTGTTTCGTCATCATCCGAGACGTGCTGCGATGGTCCTCCCATGTACTCATCATGAAACATAAGTGGTTGGGCATCGGTGCACACAATCTCTTCCACTTCTGGGGCAGGGCTAGGTGGATGGCCCTGGGAAACCCTGCTAACAGAGTCATCAAAAAGCAGAAGAGACTGCTGCATGATTTGGGGCTCAGACTGATTGGCCGATTTGCAAGGGGGTGAGGTGAAAGACTGATGGACATCGGCTGCAGGTGCCAACTCTGAACTTTCATCAGGAGACTGGGTGGGAGACAATGTGAAGGAACCGGAGGCACTGTCAGCAACCCAATCTACTATCGCCTGTACTTGTCCTGGCCTCAACATTCGTACAGCCTCATTAGGCGCGCCAAAATACCGCTGCAGGCTCTGTCGCCTACTCGCACCTGAGGAAGGTGTTTCACTAGTGCGTGAAGCTGGCACAGATCGACCACGTCCTCTCCCTGCAACAGGAGCACCACCAGCAGCACCACGACCCGGGCCACGTCCCCTTTTTGATGATCTCCTCATATTTTCAAAATTTATGATCTCGATCTAAATGAATGTTTTTCCAATATCAGAATACACGGATAGTGTCTAAAGCGTTTAAGAACACGCAGAAAATGCTATTGGGAAAAAAAAACACTGCAAAATAAAAAATTTTTGCAATGTTTTTCCAATATCAGAATAAACGGATAGTGTCTAAAGCGTTTATGAAAACGCAGAAAATGCTATTGGGAAGAAAAAAAACACAGCAAAATTAAAATTTTTTGCAATGTTTTTCCAATAACAGAATACACGGATAGTGTCTACAGCGTTTATGTATGAACATGCAGAAAATGCTATTGGGAAAAAAAAACACAGCGAAATTTAATTTTTTTGCAATGTTTTTCCAATATCAGAATAAACGGATAGTGTCTACAGCGTGTATTTATGAACACGCAGAAAATGCTATTGGGAAAAAAAAACACAGCAAAATTTAATTTTTTTGCAATGTTTTTCCAATATCAGAATACACGGATAGTGTCTACAGCGTGTATGTATGAACACGCAGAAAATGCTATTGGGGAAAAAAAAACACAGCAAAATTTTATTTTTTTGCAATGTTTTTCCAATAACAGAATACACGGATAGTGTCTACAGCGTGTATGTATGAACACGCAGAAAATGCTATTGGGAAGAAAAAAAACACAGCAAAATTACATTTTTTTGCAATGTTTTTTTATAAAAAAAACAATATCAGAATAAACGGATAGTCGTCTAAAGCGTTTATGAAAACACAGAAAATGCTATTGGGGAAGAAAAAAAACACTGCAAAATTCTAATTTTTTTTTTGCAATGTTTTTCCAATATCAGAATAAACGGATAGTGTCTAAAGCGTTTATGAAAACGCAGAAAATGCTATTGGGAAGAAAAAAAACACAGCAAAATTAAATTTTTTTGCAATGTTTTTCCAATATCAGAATACACGGACAGTATCTAAAGCGTTTATGAACACGCAGAAAATGATATTCCAGCAAATTGGCTTCTGAAAAAGACCTCCTAAAAGCTAGAGGCCTGTCCGACCTTCTCTACAGCTGCAAGCTCTAGCAGTTACGGAACCTTTCCTTAGAATCTTCCCAGACAGAGTGGTTCTTCAAACAGACCCAGCGTTCCTGCCCAAGGTCTCCTCGAAGTTTCATCGCTCCCAGCAAATTGTTTTGCCTACCTTCTCTACAGCTCCTGCCAACGCAGGTGAGGAGGCGTTCCACACGCTAGATGTAAGGAGATGTCTTCTGCAGTTCCTTTTGTCACTAGGGAGTTCAGGAAGTCTAATGCCTTCTTTGTGATCTTCTCAGGACCCCGAAAAGGGGAAAAAGCTTCGAAGAGCACCTTGGGCAGGTGGCTTAGGGGGGCTATTGCAGAGGCCTACAAGGCCAAAGGGGAAGTGCCCCCCAGCGGGGATTGCTGCCCACTCCACAAGGGCAACAGCAGTTTCTTGGGCTGAAAGGGCCGGTGCTACGCCTGATCAGATCTGTAAGGCGGCCACGTGGTCAAGCTACTCGACCTTCCTTCGCAACTACAGACTGGACTTGCTGTCAGCTGCATATCAGGCCTTTGGCAGGAAGGTCCTGCAAGGCGATTTGAGAAAGACTTAGTTAGACTTACCGGTGTCGGTATTTCTAAGAGCCTTTCAGGACAACCCCTAGGTCCCTCCCTTGTGTTTCAGAATGCATAAAAAAAAAACAAGCAAAATTTAATTTTTTTGCAATGTTTTTCCAATATCAGAATACACGGATAGTGTCTAAAGCGTTTATGAACACGTAGAAAATGCTATTGGGAAAAGAAAACACTGCAAAATAAAAAATTTTTGCAATGTTTTTCCAATATCAGAATACACGCATAGTGTCTAAAGCGTTTATGAAAACGCAGAAAATGCTATTGGGAAGAAAAAAAACACAGCAAAATTTAATTTTTTTGCAATGTTTTTCCAATATCAGAATACACGGACAGTATCTAAAGCGTTTATGAAAACGCAGAAAATGCTATTGGGAAAAAAAACACTGCAAAATAAAAAATTTTTGCAATGTTTTTCCAATATCAGAATACACGCATAGTGTCGACAGCGTGTATGTATGAACACGCAGAAAATGCTATTGGGAAAAAAAAAAAACACAGCAAAATTAAATTTTTTTGCAATGTTTTTCCAATATCAGAATACACGGATAGTGTCTACAGCGTGTATGTATGAACACGCAGAAAATGCTATTGGGAAAAAAAAAACCACAGCAAAATTAAATTTTTTTGCAATGTTTTTCCAATATCAGAAAAACACGGACAGTATCTACAGCGTGTATGAACACGCAGAAAATGCTATTGGGGAAAAAAAAAACACAGCAAAATTTAAATTTTTTTGCAATGTTTTTCCAATAGCAGAATACACACAGACTATGGTATATTTCTTACTATATGCAGTGTTGGTCCTAATGGTGCACTGAGCTTGCAGGTAAAACTTTTATATTTTGTCTGGCACTGGCCTCATGGCACTGTTAAAAGACTGTGCACTGCACCCCAGCCAGGGTACAATTGATTTAGGAATCTCTTCAATAATTCTCTCTGACTCTTTCTTTTGCTTAATAAAGAAACTCCCTACTCTACTCTAGCTATCTAGATCGCTCACTGATCTAACTAATTAGAAGAAAATTAAAGGAATGTGGACTGACTGACTGACTGACTTTATCACACTAACTCCTAAAATCCTCTCTCTCAGAAGCACAGGAACCTGTCTATAGCAGAATGACGCTGTGTGCTGTGTGTGTGTACTATATATAGAGGCTGGGTCACATGCTGCCCTGCCAAATCACAGCCATGCCATTAGTAGGCATGGCTGTGATGGCTTCTAATGGCACACTAGTGAAACTAGCGTCGATTGGCTGCCCTGCAGCTGTTAAAAAGGCGCCAATACATCGCCGAACACTGGACCCGAACCCGAACTTACAGCCAATAGTTCGGGTTCGGGTCCCGAACACCCAAAAGTCCGGTACGGACCCGAACTTTACAGTTCAGGTTCGCTCAACCCTAATTACTACCAATTGGAGAGAAAACAATTCAAATCAAGATCAATATTGATACCCAATGGGCTCATAGTAGACAATATATGAATCCATTGAGTCTCATTCTGCGAGATTGCACGTTTGAGGTTGGAACCTCGCCAATGCTCTTCCACCCTATCAATTCCGCAGAAAGTCAATACACTAGGATCTCGTCCATGATGAATTCTAAAATGATTGGAAAGGCTATGTTGCCTGTATCTCTTCCTAATCCTGTTTACATGTTCCCTTAACCTTACCCCTAGGGGTCTGGTGGTCCTCCCGACATATTGGAGCCCACATGGGCAAGACAGGAGGTAGGTCACATGCGTTGTCCCACATGTGATAAACTTTTTGATTTCATAGGACCTGCCTGTGACACATGATTCAAACTGCATAATTTTACGTTTTCTAAACTTGGAGGTTCTGCACATCATACACCTCCCACAGCTGAAAAAAACTGTCTGATTCAAAAAAGTAAACAACTTTTTGGGTGGATTCACAACATTGTGTGCCAATTGTAATCTTAGGGTAGGTGGTTTGGGGAACATTAATTTGGTTAGGTAATACTTGTTTTAACTCCTTATCTTCCAGTAGGAGGGCCCAATGTTTTTTTATTATTTTCTCAAAATCTCTGTACTGGCGATTAAAACCCGTTAGGAAGGCTATCCCAAAGTCTTGTTGTTTTTTTAGGTTTTCTCTTGAATAGTTCATTTCTATCCATCTATCAGAGATGTACTTACCGAGACCGAGATGCTGAGAGCGGTTCACCCTTGCGACCCGGCGCAATCTGCCCCCTGGAGGTGAAACAGGGAACAAACGGCACCAGGAGGCACAGGTCACCTCCGGCAGGTGGGACCAGTGGGATGCCCGGGAGAGATGTGGACCTGGCCTGGGCAGACCGGCAGATGGCAGGGAGGAGAGGCAGGAGCCCAAACACCTGGTTGATGAACTGACGGAGCCCAAACACCTGGTTGATGAACTGACAGAGCCCAGACACCTGGTTGATGAACTGACACCGGTCACTGAGCAGTCAATAGTAATGAAAGTCCGGAAAGCAGGCCGGGGGTCAAACACAGGTATAATGCGAGTCCGTGGAAGCAAGCAGGGAGTCAGACACAGGATCAGGCAGCAAAGTCCGTTGAGCAAGCAGGGGGTCAAACACAGGATCAGGCAGCAAAGTCCGTTGAGCAAGCAGGGGGTCAAACACAGGATCAGGCAGCAAAGTCCGTTGAGCAAGCAGGGGGTCAAACACAGGAGAGAGCAGCAAGAGTCCGTTTAAACAAGCCAAGGGGTCAGGATGCAGGATCAGATCTGGTAAACACAGGAGACACACAGGCACTGAGCTGGAAAGACAGACCAGCAAAGTGCCTGTGCGTCAGGCAGCTTTTATAGGCGCCTAGTGGACGCTAACTGTGCGCCACGCGCACAAACGGGCGCCAGTGCGCATGCACGAGCGCCGGACCGCCGAGCCGCGAGTGCGCATGCGCCGGAGAGCCGGGCCGCCGCGCATGCGCACCGGAGAGCGGCCCGTTCGTCCGGCGCTGGGTCCCTGACAGTGCCCCCCCCGAAGGGGTGGCCTCTGGACACCCAAACTGGCCATTAATTCAGGATGTGCCTGATGAAATGCCTGGATCAAACGTGGGGCGTGCAAGTTCCTTGAGGGTTCCCATGAGTTGTCCTCGGGAGGATAACCCTTCCACTTGATCAGGTATTGGAGCTGCCTGCCCTTTTTCCTGCAACTTAGGATCTCTTCTACCTCAAACTCCTTCTCGCCTTCGACTAAAACAGGAGGAGGAGGTGGTTCTTCTCTGCCAGGGAAAGGGCTGGGAGTGGTGGGTTTCAAAAGGGAGGCGTGAAAAACAGGATGGATCCTGTAACTTGGAGGTAAATCAAGTTCAAAGGCCACAGGGTTCACTATCCTTTTGACCCTGAATGGGCCAATAAATCTTGGCCCCAATTTCCGGGAGGGAACAGGTAGCTTCAGGTTGGAGGAGGACAGCCAGACCTCTTCGTTGACCCCAAATGCCGGGTTCTCCTTCCTCCCCTTGTTGAAGTGTTTACTGTACCCTTCCTGAGCCTCCTGCATGCATCTTTGCAATTTTTTAAAATTGATCTGTAAAGACTCCACACGGTCTTGAGCTGCAGGAACCGTGTTTTCCGGGGGAGATTCTGGGAGAAAAGGATGGAAACCAGAGTTGGCCCAAAAGGGGGTTTGCTTGGTGGCGGAATGAATGGAGTTATTATACGCGAATTCAGCGTAGGGTAAAAGGGTGGACCAGTCATTCTGGGAGTCAGAGCAGAAGCAACGGAGGTACTGCTCCAGTGTCTGGTTGGTCCTTTCCGTTTGACCGTTGCTCTGGGGATGATAGGCAGAAGACAAGCAGATCTTTATTTCAAGGGACTTGCATAATTCCTTCCAAAACTTAGAAGTAAACTGGGTACCCCTGTCGGACGTGATGCTCTTGGGCACCCCATGAAGTCTTACGATTTCCCTGAAGAATACGTCAGCTGTGGTGGAGGCAGACGGGGTACCCACCAGAGGGATAAAATGGGCCATCTTGGAAAGCCGGTCCACAATGACCAGAATGGTGGTGTATCCCCTGGAAGGGGGTAACTCCACGATAAAGTCCATGGAGACTTCTGCCCATGGGCGATCCGGGATAGGGAGTGGTCTCAGTAGCCCCCAGGATTTGGTCTTGGGTCCCTTGCTGCGCTGGCAAGGGACGCAAGAAGCGACATAATCTTTACAGTCCTGCCTCCAGCCTGGCCACCAAAAGGAACGAGCAATAAGCTCTGAGGTCTTCCTGGAACCAAAGTGGCCTGCCAATTTGTGGTCATGGAAGGTTTCAAGCACAAGGTGTCTTACCCCAGGGGGCACGAAGATCTTCTCCCCAGACCACAGGAGATCATCGTGTTTAGCCAGAGAGAGGTTGGTAGGGACCTGGTCGTGTTCGGTCGCAGCCTTGATTGTAGACATAAGGTCTACTTGAGCCAGTAGGCCGAAGTTTTGTGGAGTCAGGATGGTGCTGGGTTTGGTTTCTTGGGGGGATTCTAGGAACATGCGGGAGAGCGCATCGGCCTTTCCGTTTTTGGAACCTGGTCTGTAGGCAATGAGGAAATTAAATCTTGAAAAGAAGAGGGCCCACCTAGCCTGCCTGGGTCTCAATCGTTTGGCTGTCCTGAGATACTCGAGATTCTTATGGTCGGTCCAAAACATAACAGGGTGAGATGCCCCCTCCAAGAGGTACCGCCACTCTTCGAGGGCAAATTTAATGGCCAGCAGTTCCCTATCCCCCACATCATAATTTTTTCTCTGGCGGGCTCAGCTTCCGGGAGGCAAAGGCCACTGGGTGAAGGAGGGCCTTGGCGCCCTGGCGCTGGGAGAGGATGGCACCGAGGGCAGTCTCAGAGGCATCCACCTCCAACACAAAGGGCAATGCGGGATCTGGGTGCCGTAAGATCGGGGCGGATGAAAACAAGGACTTCAACTGGACAAAGGCCGCCTGGGCCTCTGGGGACCAACTGAACCGACTGTGTTGGTGGGTGAGTAGGGTGATTGGTGCCACAATGGAAGAGAAGCCCACGATAAACCTCCGATAGAAGTTGGCAAACCCAATAAATCTCTGAACTCCCTTTTTATCTTTGGGGGCCGGCCAATCTTGAATGGCCTGTACCTTCTGTGGATCCATGGCAACCCCACTGGTAGAGATAACAAACCCCAGGAACTGGACCGTGGATTTCTCAAACTCGCATTTCTCTGCTTTTAGGTAAAGTTTGTGCTGCCTGAGGATGGTGAGGACTATTTTGACGTGCGTACGGTGGAGTTCGGGAGAGGCCGAGAAAATGAGTATATCGTCCAGGTAGACTACTAGGAAGTCATCCAAGTATCTCCGGAAAATATCATTCACTAAGTGTTGGAATGTTGCCGGGGCATTACAGAGCCCGAATGGCATTACGAGATACTCGTAGTGCCCGAACCTTGATCTAAAAGCGGTCTTCCACTCATCGCCCGCCCTGATCCGTATGAGGTTGTAGGCCCCTCGGAGGTCAAGTTTAGAGAAGACCTGTGCGGACCGAAACCGTTGGAACAGTTCGGGGATGAGGGGAAGAGGGTACCTGTTCTTAATGGTAATTTTGTTAATCTCCCTATAATCGATACAGGGCCTCAGGGAACCGTCCTTCTTCTCGACAAAGAAAATGCCGGCCCCAGCAGGTGACGAGGAAGGGCGGATGAAACCTTTGGCCAGGTTATCGTCAATGTAGGCCTTGAGAGTGGCTAACTCGGTCTCGGACAGAGGAAAAATACGGCCAAAAGGAACCGCAGCACCGGGTAAGAGATCTATAGGACAATCATAGGGTCGGTGAGGTGGTAGGCGGTCGGCCTGTTGTTTGTCGAAAACGTCCCTAAATTCTAGGTAGGTAGGTGGGACATGTTTCAGGTTGTCAGGTACTGGTACTAGAGCTAAACAGGAAGCCAGGGTTGCGGGGGAGCAGTTTTGGGAACAGTATTGGGAAGGGAAGGAGACCTCCTTCGTCCGCCAGTTAATCAGGGGTTCATGTGCCTGCAACCAAGGGAGCCCCAGGATAATGGGAAACATAGGAGACGGAATAATGTCCAAGCGAAGGAGCTCCTTATGGCCGGAATCGGTAGTAACAGGAATAGGGTTGGTTTCCAAAGTGATCAAGCCGGAGCGCGGAAGGGATCCATCGGCTAGATGAACCTGGAGGCACTGCTTCTTGGGGACCAGGGGAAGCTGGAGCCGCGTGGCGAGGGAGGAATCCAAGAAGCAGCTGCAAGCCCCGGAATCAATTATGGCCGGGAGGCGGACCTCCTTTCCCGTTAACTGCAAAGAGATAAAGAGGGTAATGTAAGTGTGAGATAGACCGGAGACTTGGTAGTTTAAGTTAAACTTGGGAAGGGACTTACTGGGCCTAATGGGGCAGGTGCGAAGATAATGCCCGGAACCCCCGCAATAAAGGCACAGGTTGGCCTGGCGTCTGTGTAAACGCTCCTCTGGGGTCAGAGGGGCGCGGACCAGGCCTAGCTGCATGGGCTCAATTCCAGAAGAGGGCACAGGTGGCGGATGATAAGAAGGCTGGGCAGGACTCGGCTTGGGCATCATCCAACTGGAGCGAGGCGTCTGGAAACGTTCAGCGCGGCGTTCACGTAGGCGTCTGTCGATCTTGGTGACTGCTTGTATGAGGTCTTCCAGAGATTCCGGGACATCAATCCGGGCAAGTTCGTCTTTAAGGGTGTCAGAGAGTCCTTGGCGGAACTGATACTTGAGGGCCGGCCCATTCCAGCCGGTGTCGGCTGACCATTTCCTGAATTCAGCAGTGTAGTCTTCAACCGGTCTCCGGCCTTGGGAGAGATTGTGCAGGGTGGTTTCAGCGGTGGCCCCCTTCTGGGGATCGTCGTAGAGCTGACCCATACTCTCAAAAAAAGTGTCAACTGAGTTCAACCCAAGCCTGGGGTTCCTCGGCCAGGAGAGAGATGATGAACCCCACTTTCACCACCTCAGAGGAGAAGGTTCTGGGCTGCAGGGCCAGGTACAGGGTACAGGCATTTTTGAAAGCCCTAAATCTCTTTCGATCACCCGAGAAGCGCTCGGGTGTAGGCACCCTAGGTTCAGGGGAAGCCACGACCACAGTGGGGTTGCTGGGGGCTGCTGATGGAGGAACCCCGCTGATGGTGGCTGAGTTGCCGGCTGCAGGGGCGGATGGCCCGGTTAGTTGCTGTAGGCGACTGTCAACTTGAGCGTAGCCCATCTGCAGTTTTTGGACAGCCTCAGTAAGTGCTGCCATCTGCTGACACAGGATCTCAAGAGGTGAACACGCTCTGTCGGTCTCAGACATGGCTGGTCTGTACTATCAGAGATGTACTTACCGAGACCGAGATGCTGAGAGCGGTTCACCCTTGTGACCCGGCGCAATCTGCCCCCTGGAGGTGAAACAGGGAACAAACGGCACCAGGAGGCACAGGTCACCTCCGGCAGGTGGGACCAGTGGGATGCCCGGGAGAGATGTGGACCTGGCCTGGGCAGACCGGCAGATGGCAGGGAGGAGAGTCAGGAGCCCAAACACCTGGTTGATGAACTGACGGAGCCCAAACACCTGGTTGATGAACTGACAGAGCCCAAACACCTGGTTGATGAACTGACACCGGTCACTGAGCAGTCAATAGTAATGAAAGTCCGGAAAGCAGGCCGGGGGTCAAACACAGGTATAATGCGAGTCCGTGGAAGCAAGCAGGGAGTCAGACACAGGATCAGGCAGCAAAGTCCGTTGAGCAAGCAGGGGGTCAAACACAGGATCAGGCAGCAAAGTCCGTTGAGCAAGCAGGGGGTCAAACACAGGATCAGGCAGCAAAGTCCGTTGAGCAAGCAGGGGGTCAAACACAGGAGAGAGCAGCAAGAGTCCGTTTAAACAAGCCAAGGGTCAGGATGCAGGATCAGATCTGGTAAACACAGGAGACACACAGGCACTGAGCTGGAAAGACAGACCAGCAAAGTGCCTGTGCGTCAGGCAGCTTTTATAGGCGCCTAGTGGACGCAAACTGTGCGCCACGGCGCACAAACGGGCGCCAGTGCGCATGCGCGAGCGCCGGACCGCCGAGCCGCGAGTGCGCATGCGCCGGAGAGCCGGGCCGCCGCGCATGCGCACCGGAGAGCGGGCCGTTCGTCCGGCGCTGGGTCCCTGACACCATCTCTTCGATCTCATCCCTGGCTTGTTTTAAATTATTTAAATTGTATCCCTTGTCTTGAAAACGTTCAATGATTACGTTGGACTGTGCATTATAGTCCTCCTTTTTGTTACAATTTCGTCTAATCCTAAGCATTTGACTCTTAGGTATGCCCCCCAACCACCTAGGATGATGACAACTGGTAAGCGGGATGTATCCATTCCTGTCTACATCCTTAAAATAAGTACGTGTGAACAATTTGTTGTCTTCTTTGAAAATTGTTAATTTCTTGGCAACTAAAAGTTTCTAAAAAATATATGCCAAACGGGTTCTTGCCCATTTTTTCGAGAAATGCCCTCTTCTGCCTATAAAATTCTTTTTCATGCCAGAAGAAATTATGGCTCATGGCCAAATCAAAAACATGTGAGATAAATTCTCTCTGGTTTTAATATTTGTGTTCATCAGAGCCCAAATGATGGCTTCAAGAGCATGTGGCTGCTGAATATTAGTATATAGAGAATTTACATCTATACTAGCAAGGATACAATTATCATCAATGGTCATTGGACTAATTAATTCAATTAGATTTTTAATGTCTTTCAAATATGCCGGACATTTGGTAGTGAGTAGCTGTAGAAAATAATCTACATATTCACCAACTCTTGAGAACAGTGATTCAATACCACTGATAATCGGTCGCCCTGGTGGTTTGAGTGGATTTTTATGTAATTTAGGTAACTGGTAGATCACAGGAACTTTGGGAGCATCTGGAATCAAATACCTTGCTTCCTTCTTTTTTAGAATACCATCAGTCGTGGCTATATTGATCAAATTTTTAAATTTGTCTTTGAATTTCTTGGTGGGATTACCCTTGAGTTTTTCATATGTTTCTTGATCACCCACCAATCTATTCAATTCATCAAGATAATCAATTTTATTAAGTATCACGACCCCCCCACCCTTGTCTGCTGACCTGATTACTATGTTTTTTTTCTTCTCCAACATCTCCAATCCATTTTCTAGATCCTTTTTCTTTCTGTTGGGTCATACCGCAAGTTTGGCCAAATCTTGCTCAACTAAGGATTTAAATGCTTCTACAAAATGATTATTGGCTATTTGGGGATTAAAAGTAGAATTGTTTTTGAGAGAACTATGATGGTAGTTCTCAGCACTGGACTCTGGTGGTGAAATATTTTTGGCATAAAATTTCTTAATATTAATTCTTCTAATGAATTTTTGAAAATCAATAAAAGTGTCAAATTTATTTAAGTTCCTATCCATAGCAAATTTTAGACCTAGGTCTAGAATTTTTAATTCATCCTTGGAAAAATTAGTATCGCTAAGATTAAAAATTCCCTCCATTAAGTTTCTCTTTTCCGTTTGCCTTTTGCCTCCTCTGCATCCTCTTTTTCTTCTCTTATTTCCATTTCTCCAGGCAATTTTTTTTTTAATTGTTATTTCCATTGTGTATTGTGTTATTGTGGACGGATGTTTGTTTGTCTTATGTACATTTGTTAAATAAAGCTTTTACAAGGCAAACCTATATGATGATTGCGCAGGCTAAGTTTTGAACTCTTTTGTCATTTAGATGATTGACGTCTTTACTCCTCCCTTTCAGGAGGAGTTTCACATTTACTACTAGCTTAAATATCTCCCATGTCGGCCAGAGATCATGTCCTTTGATGATGCCCTGGAGGAGGGGCGAAACGCGTCAAAGTAATTTCCGACCAACGCTATCACTGACGTCACTTCCTGCCTCCGTGGAACGCACGCTTATCCAGCGGTGATCGCGGAAGTTCTCTCTGACAAAGTTTGCCTTCACTTTGGATTCTGTGAGTAGCGCTTAGTGCGCATTTTATTCTCTACAACCACAGTGCTTCACCATGTAGTGTTCTCTTTTCCCTGAGGCATATCTGATGACATTTGGAGCTGATACCAGCGGAAAGTTTTCTGGGCTACTTGGATACATTTTCAGCCATCAATTTGGGTCTGCTTTTTGTGCTCCATGGACTCCGTTCTAGCCTACAAGCTTGATTCATCAGCTGTCAGTTGTTTTGCTTGGGTGAGTTCAGCCCAAGAAGGGGATCCTTATTATAATAATTTTTATATATACTTTTGTTTTTTGTTTTTTGTTTTGTGTTCTTTTGCTGGACTATCACCATTACAGCGTAATTGAGACACTCATTGAGTTTTCACATGTCACTATTTATATGCGTCTAGTGGTACAATCCATGGCGAAAGCTATGGTTTTTGTGCTGCGGTCTTACATTTGTTTTATGCACTATTAGATTTGTATATTATTCACATTTTTGATAATATCTGCTAGCGCTGTCATTTTGGCACTTATATATTATATTATTTGTTATAATTATTTATAGTTATTTATTATATTATAATTTATGAAGGAGCATTCAAAGGGGACAAAGGTCCTCTCCAGAGCAAATCAAGATGGCACTCATAGATATAAATTAGATTTCCCCCATCTGCTATGGGAATCAATAATAACTCAGAGTGTTCACCAAAAATACTGTACATGATATTTTCACATTCAGACCCCTTTAAACTTTAAGACCACAAAGAAATGAAAAGAAAAAAAAAAACAAAAAAACGTTGATTTCCTTTGTCAATTTCTGTAGCAATTATATTAAGTGAAGTGTGACATATTTCATGTAATTCATTTTACTGAGTGATTTGGTATACGTAAGACACAGTAAATTTACCTGGAGATTTACCTTGAAGAGACAAAAGTGTATAATTAAAGAAAACCAAGGCAGATGTTTATTCCTGCACAATCCCCAGGTGTGAAAGACAGGTTTGACAAATACAATTAAAAATCAAATTGTAGGTACTCAGCTGTTAAGTTGTCAGAATAAAATCACATGTACAACACATGCTGACAACCATTTGTCAAAGTAGAGAATGATGTCAAAGTATTCAGACATCAGCAATTTATGAATTTAAAGGTATTTAAGAATTAGAAAATATTTATGTTATATCTTATGCAAATAAAAACATATAATAAAGCACAATTGTTCTTTTGAAAGTTATATTGAAAGTATAACAATGTAAAAAACTATTTATGGATAGATACTAAGAAGGAAAAGAAAAGCATTAATATCTAAACGTCAATAATAAAGCAATAAAGCAAAAAGTTTTTCTACATACATTAACCACTTGCACCCCCAGGCCTTTTTCTCCCTAAATCCCTTTAAGTCCCAGGGCATTTTTGTTGTTGTTACAATATTGTCTCGGTTCCACACATTACATTATATTATATTTAATTCGGTAGCAAACATATATTTTTATTTAATAAAAACAGTGCTGTGTTCAAACACAACAATACATAAAATCAACAAAAACTATGTCACAAAATACAGTATAAACATATTCATTGAAGAATCCAAGTGAATAAATGGTTGCTGTCCCTTTAAACTACATGGGACAACAATGTGTGAATGGTATATGTGCAATTCAAAAGCAAAACAAATAAGTAATAGCTGTCTCTTTAAATAACATGAAGCATTAGTGTAAGTAATAATTTATTCAGTTCACTTATAAATCACATGACCAGTCTGTGAACAAAATAAGCATACATTTAAAACTTATAGCAGCTGCACTACATATCTGATGGCCCTGGAAAGTGAAGGCCTTACTAATACCTATAAATTTAACTTCCCTGGTAGTATGATTATTTCTGATTTTTGAATGTCAAAGCGGTACATTGTTTTGCATGGAAATTCTGCATTTTATATTGTAGGCCTGTAATTCTTAGGAATAACTCACTTAAATCTGTCCAAACAAGAGTCTAGTAGACATCCCGGGTATGATAAAGTGTGGATGCAGTGTATAAGTCATTTATGAAGCAAACTGAAAATGCTGTTTGAGAATTATATGGGCTAGAAGAATTTTGACTGACACAGACAAAGCAGAGTGGCAAATATTTCAGTGTGATAACAAAATGGGCAAGTAGAGAAGGAGTACAATAGTTTTAGCACAGGAACCTTGTCTCCTCCCTAAACACTGGAAGCTTATATAGTAGTTATACCTTTATTGATACATAATGAGTGAGGTTTGTCCCAGGCAGAGAAGCATAGGATAATACCATTAAAACTTTGAATGCCATCCTATGTGCACAAAAACAGAAGACAGAGCCGATCCTGTTGTCAATAGGGATGGGCCCGGTGTTCGATTCAAACCCATGTTCGAATCGAACATCGGGCGTTCGCCCGTTTGGCGAGCCCAGAACTATTTGGGCCACTCGCATCAAATTCGTGTGATGCGAGCGGCCCGCAATGCACTGCTCCAGTCGCAGTGCATTGCTGGCTGATGATTGGCCAAGCATGCACTGTGACCCCGCATGCCTGGCCAATCATAGAGCCAGCAGCGAGGAGAGCAGGATGCCTGTGGCCAATTATAGCTCAGTGCTGCTGACTGCAGTTCTGACATTATCTGTGCTGTGATTCTGGGGATTAGTGTGTGCGTGCTGTTAGTACAGCATTGCAGTATCACATTTAAAACACCTTTACCCTTCTGGCCTGTTGTGTCATCTAAGGCAGCCATCTGCGGCTAATGAATTGCCGGTTCCCGTAACACAGAGAACAGTCATTCATTGAAAGTCATTGATAAAAAAAAAGTCATTGATAAAAAACAAAACAAAACAAAAAAGCGTGGGGGCCCCCCCAAATTCAATTACCAGGCCCTTCAGGTCTGCTATGGATATTAAGGGGAACCCCGGCCAAAAAGAAAAAAAAATGATGGGGGGCCCCCCAAAAAAACCACACCAGACCCTTGAGGTCTGGGATGGATTTTAAGGGAAACCCCGGCCAAAAAAAAAAATGGCGTGGGGTCCCCCTCAAAATCCATACCAGACCCTTATCCGAACACGCAACCGTACCAGGCCACATGCCCTAAACCCCCCCAAAGCACCTTGTCCCCATGTTGATGAGGACAAGGGCCTCTTCCCCACAACCCTGGCCATTGGTTGTGGGGGTCTGCGGGCGGGGGGCTTATCGGAATCTGGAAGCCCCCTTTAACAAGGGGACCCCCAGATCCCGCCCCCCCTGTCTGAAATGGTAAGGGGGTACAAAAGTACCCCTACCATTTCACCAAAAGACCGTCTCCTGTGACAAAAATGGTAAAAATAACAGGAGACGGTCTTTGACAAGTCCTTTATTAAAAATCTTCTTTCTTCTGGTCTTCCTTCTTCCTTTCTTCATCCTTCGGTTTCTTCATCTTCTCCTTCAGGCATCTTCTTCTATCTTCTTCTTCCATCTTCTTCTTCCTCCAATCCGCTTCTACTTGCTCTGGTCTTCTCGTCCGGCATCTTCTTCCACAGCGTCGGTGTCTCTTCTGGGCCGCTCCACGCAATGGGAGGCTCCCGCTATGTGAGGCTTCGCTGCGTCTGACAGGTCTTTTATAACGGAGGGCGGCCACCTGGTGACCCTGCCCCCTCTGACGCACAGGGACATCATGGGGAATTCCCTATGGCTTTCCCCATGACATCAGAGGGGGCGGGGTCACCAGTTGGCCCAGCCCTCCATTATAAAAGACCTGTCAGACACAGCGAAGCTTCACACAGCGGGAGCCTCCCATTGCGCGGAGCGGCCCAGAAGAGACGCCGACGCCATGGAAGAAGATGCCGGACAAGAAGATCAGAGCAAGAAGAAGTGGATCGGAGGAAGAAGAAGATGGAAGAAGAAGATGGAAGAAGATGCCGGAAGGAGAAGATGAAGAAACCGAAGGATGAAGAAAGGAAGAAGACCAGAAGAAAGAAGATGAATGAAGATTTTAATAAAGGCATTGTCAAAGACCGTCTCCTGTCATTTTTACCATTTTTGACACTTTTTTGGTGAAATGGTAGGGGTAATTTTGTACCCCCTTACCATTTCACACAGGGGGGGGGGGGATCTTGGGGTCCCCTTGTTAAAGGGGGCTTCCAGATTCTGATAAGCCCCCCGCCCGCAGACCCCCACAACCAATGGCCAGGGTTGTGGGGACGAGGCCCTTGTCCTCATCAACATGGGGACAAGGTGCTTTGGGGGGACCCCAAAGCACCCTCCCAAGGGCATGTGGCCTGGTACGGTTCAGGAGGGAGGGGGGCGCTCTTGTCCCCCCTCTTTTCCTGCGGACTGCCAGGTTGCCTGCTCGGATAAGGGTCTGGTATGGATTTTGAGGGGGACCCCACACCATTTTTTTTTTGCCCGGGGTTCCCCTTAAAATCCATCCCAGACCTCGAGGGTCTGGGATGGATTTTGAGGGGGACCCCACGCCATTTTTTTTGTGGCCGGGGTTCCCCTTAATATCCATAGCAGACCTGAAGGGCCTGGTAATTGAATTTGGGGGGACCCCCACGCTTTTTTTTGGTTGTTTTTTATCAATGACTTGCAATGAATGACTGTTCGGGAGCTGACAATTCATTAGCCGCGAGTGATTTTAAATAGCTTTTTGTGCTGCAAAAATGACACTTTGTGCAGGGACAGTTCTAAGCACGGGAAACATGTGCCCCTTCACAGGCATACTATACACACCCCCCAGGTACGAAATTTAAAGGAATATTACACTTTTATTGTTTCACTTTAAGCATTATTAAAATCACTGCTCCTGAAAAAACGGCAGTTTTAAAAAAAATATCTTGCATTGATACATGTTCCCTGGGGCAGGACGCAGGTCCCCAAACACTTTTTATGACAATAACATGCATATTAGCCTTTAAAATTAGCACTTTTGATTTTGAACGTTCGCATCCATTGTAATTAATAGGGTTCTTAAATTCACACGGACTTTAGGTCCGTTTGCGGGTTCTGGTGCGAACCGAACCCGGGGGGGTTCAACTCATCCCTAGTTGTCAACTGACATATAGAAGGCTTTTGATAGGATTGCTTGGGACTATGTGTTCGTGATGCAGGCTTACTACATGCTGTCATGGATTAAGGTTATTTACTCTTATCCATGCGTGAAAGTCAGAGTTAATGATCTTTTATGGGATGGCTTTTCTGCAAGGAATGGCACTAGACAGGGGTGCTCATTGTCACCCTTGATAATTATTTAACTCTATAACCATTTCTTAGAATAGTTAGAGCCAAAGCAGGCATTAAAGGATTTCAAATCGATAAAGAAACATATAAATCTGCCACCTATGTGGATGACATGTTGTTTCTTTTGACTGCCATTCAGACGAAGCTCCCCAACCTACTCCCTTGATCTCTTTTCATCTATCTCCAGTTTAAAACTAAATTTCAACAAATCCATGCTATGAGAACTTACCCATCAAGTCCAGTACTCTAATTCTTGCAACATCAATACCCATGGATGGATGGGCCACATCTCATGTCACTCTCCTGGTTGTTAAGATTCCGATCGTAGTCTCAGGTTTGTATGATTTAACCACTCTGGGACAATTTTGACACTTCTCACATTGTACAAATCTAAAAAAAAAATTTTCAATTACATAGAACCCCAAACATTATATATTTTTTAACAGAGGAACTAGAGAATAAAGTGGTGGGTCTTGTAATTTTCTATGTCATGTGGTATTTGTGCAGCGGTTTTTCAAATGCAGGTTTTTAAAAAAAAATACACTTCAATAAATTTTAGTGCACACAAACACAGTATACTGTAATACACAATGTTTTAGTAAAACATAAAAGATGATGTTAGGTTGAGTAAATATATAGTATACATGTTACACTTTAAAACTGCGTACGCCCGTGGAACAGTGCCAAATTACAGTACCTAAAAATCTTCCTAGGTATTGCTTTAAAAGCCTTTACAGGTGACTAGTTTGGAGTTACACAGAAGGTCTGGAGCTAGAATTATTGCTCTTGCTCTGACGTTTGCACACGAGCATGGAGGGGGTTGGGGAAGATGCTTTATTTCTTTATTTTTGTATTATTATTTATTTAATTTACTTTATATTTATTGCACAGTCTCTTTAACTACTTCCCGACTGGTGCATGCCGATGTACGTCAGAAGAATGGCACGGACAGGCAAATGGGCGTACAGGTACGTCCCTTTAAATTTGCCGCTGTGCCATCGCGTGCACGCCGCCGACGGCATGCATGCGCCGGTCGGGACCTCCGTCAGTCCGATTGTGGGTCCCATGGACTCGATCGCTACGGGGATATCCGCGATCATCTCACGGGAAGAAAGAATGAGGAGATGCTAATGTAAACAAGCATCTCCCCGTTCTGCCTAGTGACAGTGTCACTGATCTCTGCTCCCTGTGATCGGAGCAGAGATCAGCGATGTGTCATACACAGCCCCCCCCCCCCCCCACAGTTAGAAACACTCCCCAGGGCTCACTTAACCCCTACACTGCCACCTAGTGGTTAACCCCTTCACTGCCAGTGTCATTTACACAGGAATCAGTTCATTTGTATAGCACTGATTGCGGTATAAATGACAATGGTCTAAACTGAGGAAACATTTTTTTTTATCAATTTTTGGGGGTTATTTATATTTTTTTTTACCAAGAATATGTATCGGTCTAAACTGAGGAAACATTTTTTTTTTAAATTTTTGGGGGTTATTTATTATAGCAAAATGTAAAAAAAATAATGCGTATTTTTTTCAAAATTTACGCTCTTTTTTTGTTTATAGCGCAATTTTTTTTTTAGGGGTGATCAAATACCACCAAACGAAAGCTCTATTTGTGGGAAAAAAAGGACGTTAATTTTGTTTGGAAGCCACGTCATACGACCGCGCAATTGTCAGTTAAAGCAGCGCATTCCGAATCGCAAAAAGTGCTCTGGTCTTTGGCCAACAAAATGGTCCGAAGGTTAAGTGGTTAATTGTTTTATTTATTTTTTATTACTTTTATTGCTATCACAAGGGATGAACAACATCCCTTGTGACAGCATGGGCTATGACAGGTCCTCTTTATGGAGAAATATGCAGTCTTTTAGACTCCATATCTCTCCTCTGCCCTCCAAAGCATCAGATCAAATCAAGATCTGATCCTTTTACAAGTTGGTAAAGGCTTGTTTACATTATACTGAAACTGTAAGGGACAAAATCCTCATTGCTTCCGGTTTCTGGCATTACACAGTGGAAGAAACAACATCCATTCTCCTCACTGTGTCTAAGGAACTGGATACTACCTTTCACATCCTTTCCAGGCCCCCCTTCTGCCATCTGCAAAAGTAATCCAGGTGGCTCCAATTTGGATTTGGGTGGGGTTGTGCTAGAATGGTTGATGAGGAGGGGGGATTTGTACTAGGAGAGTGGATTTCTGTTAGGAAGGGGGATTTGAGGAGGGGGATTTGAGGAGGGGGAGGGTGATTTGTGCTACTAGATATGATTAAAGGGATTTGTGCTAGGAGGGGATATTTGGGGGAGGATTTGTGCTAGATGAGGGGATTTGGGGGAGATTTGTGCTGGGAGAGGTGGCTTTGGAGGGGGGAGAGGATTTATGCTCAGAGGGGAAATTTGAGGGGTAGAAGAATTGTGCTAGGAGGGAGGAGCTGGGGAAGGAGAGGATTTGAGCTGGGAGGGGGGATGTACTAGAAGAGGGGGAATTCATTTTTTGGGGGGGATTTTTGACTTACAAATGGAATTTCTGATTAGGGGGTAAGCAAAGGCTAGTGCTCACATTTTTTGGGGAGAGAGGATTTTTCTGACACATAATTCTCATACATTTTCTTTGGGGTGGGGGGGGGGCATTTGGCATCTGGGCACTAGATGAGCACTGGACAAGGGTTCTCAAAATCATAAAACCATGTTGCATCTCTCAAAAACTAACAATGGTCTGGCTTTACTGAATCCAAAAAACTACTGTATTATCATGCCTGTCATATGCTGAGAATATCTGATTGGTTCCTGCATATACAGGTCAAGGCATAGGTAAACATTGAACAAAACTGGTCTACCCACCCACTTCAGAGCATACCTTGGTCTGTATACACAACTTCCAGCTGACTTGGAAACACACCCCTTAATTGGGATGACTGTAAATCGTTCATTCAACTGCAACTCTCCCACATTCAACTTTCCTACCTCACTGATTTGAAAACTCATGTTTCTCGAGGAAACTATCATTACTTTATGTATTACTGTAGAAATGATACCCCACCCTTGGCTGGCAATGATTTAAAAAAAAGCTAGTTCCTCCCAAAACATGACATTCAGAACCTTAACGATGCTTAACAATCTACCATGGTGGATCTATCTACAAAATCAATTTTTTTTTTGACTCAGTACTAACACTGCCACACATGTCCTCTCTTGCTTTCCAAATAAATGCATGAATTAATGTTCCACCCGATCTCTTGGATCTAGACTTCATTAAAGAACTCCCACAATGCTTATGAATATCCATGTGAACAACACTGTGAAAGGGAGTTGAATTTCCCCTTCACTGACAAGCAATGGCAGACATCTGACAACTTGTTCAGCAGAGCTTTACAGAGTTTACTGCAATTATACAAGCGACAAATTATAAAAAAAAATATTTTTGATACAGGACCACCTTGTGGTTACATAAAATTACATTGCACTTCACACTGGGAAGCTCACCTAAAGCTGCTACACCGTTCATATTAAACACCTCTTGGGACATCCAAGTTCTCAAAAAATACCTCAAAGTTATGCTGGAGAAATTGCGGGGACACAGCCTCCCTTCTGCATATCTGGTGGCTATGCCCCAAACTCTCACCCTTTTGGGATAAAGTGTTCCAACTTATCTCATCAATCAACTCCATTCAGGCTCCTGATCCCGCCATGGATCTCCTTCTATTATAGTTTGAACATCTGCCCAAGTCCCACCTTCCTTTCATAGTTCATTGCATGACTGCTGCCAAGAAATACATAGCTTCAGGATGGAAAAATCCGGATGCTCCGGAGTTTTCTTCCTTTCTGGCACACTTCAACACCCAGACCCAATTTGAACTCATGTTTTCATTGAAAAATGGGCTGGCTCCACCACTTGTACTGCTCATCTGTAATGGTGGCACGATAACCCCACTGGTACCCTTGGGATGTCACCCTTAACGTTTAGATGATCTCTTATTGATGAAACATTTCTAATCTTCTCTTTACTATTTTAAAAGATGTACTCAGCATTTGCTCATTGGTTTATTTTTCCTTGTTACGTTATGTACATTTATGTTAAATCTTTGGACACTGTAATTTTTTTATTGCACTGACTTCTAAAGTTCTCATTGTATGTCAATACTTATAAACACTATTGATAAAAAAAATTAACCCTAACATTTGATCGACCTTCTGGAGATGCAACACTGAAAAAATGCACCCTGCATTATATATTTTAGCTCTGCAAACCTCTACAAACTTTTTGGGAAATGTACACAACTTTACCAGGCAAAAAATCAGTTCCTAACACCCATACTCCTCTGAACTGTATCTGCTGCATGCTAATAAAGAGCAACCCCCTTTACTGGCCAAACACCTACTTTGGAACCTCGTTAATGCAGCATGCAGCTTGAGCCCCAGATTATGGAAGACACTTACAGTGCCTTTGATGAAAGACTGGATCAGGATGATGAAAAGATGAAAATATTTTTTCTCCTCACATGTACTGTATACCATACTCAGGGCCAATATTTACCCATGCAAAAACCTGGTGATTTTCCCTCTTATTTCTTTCTAATGGCCCCCAACACTTCTTCCATTCCCTTCTACCCTCCTTTCCTCCATCTCCCCAATCCCATAGGGATGTCTCTCCTGGCTCAGCTTCAAGTTCAATGTAGCCAATATAGTAAAGTTTACTGGACCCCGGGCAAAACCATTGACCAAATGTTTTAAACTTATTTAGTTAGCTATACCAGTTTCTTTTTTTTTCCATTCCCCTCTTTCTCTTTTTTAGATTATACAAGTTATACTCTTTCAAGTTACTTTCCGCTCCTCTCCTCTTCTCTTCTTCCTTTACTCCCTCTCTTCCCCCTTTTTTTTTATTTTATCCACATGACACTCTGTGCTATTATTGCGCTATTGCTGACTTGAATTTCCTGGGTTCTCCTCCTTTTTTGGGGGGGGGGGGGGGGCTTCAGTATCACCAGCAAAATGTTTACTTGAGCATATCATTGCTTATGTCTAATCAAATGATAATTATTTGTGTAGGTTTTATGTTCAATGGTTTATTTTTACATAGTCCAAACATGACAGTTTCATCAGTATCATATTCCGTTTTTGTATATCCTGATGTGTGACTTGCTTTCACATACTGCCTATGTTATATTATTTTGTGACATGTAGAGATGTGAAATAAAGGACTTGGTGGCCATATATAGGGGCCTCAGAGAAAAGTTCCTCAAGAAATGGTTTTATTGGCACAAGTTCACTTATTTGTAGGAGCATGCAGAGCTGATGATCTAACTCCCCTGGGAGTGGAGACACATGAGATGGCTCCCCGGACATTGATGGAGGAACTGGAAGATGGTCCCCTTCCACCTCCTTTCTCCCCCCTTCTTTATCCTTTTCTTCTCTGGCTTTTCTTTGCTATTTGGCCCTAGGGTCATATTCCCCTCTCTTTTCCTCTGGAATAATTTGGTGTAAACCATCAAAATTGTGCAGTATGTGGATACTTCCCTGACCCCGAAACCCAATATCTAGTCCAAGAGTACCGTATATGTTTATATCACCTGCTTTATTGCAAAGTTTGTACACGTGATCTAGCTTATGGAGGTGTACTACAGTATGTATAATGTTGCTGAGGTCTCTGTATCACCATATGCCTTATCTAAATAAAGAATTTACAAAAAAAATCAAAACCAAATAACATTTATAAAAAAAATGGGCATGTAGAGACTTTTCATTTCTCAAAAGCCAAAGAACCAGGACTGTGGTTACTGTGAGGTATTTGTGGACCAGTACATAGAGTAGAAGAATAATGCCGCGTACACACGATCGGACATTCTGAAAACAAAATTCTGGATTTATTTCCGACCGATGTTGGCTCAGACTTGTCTTGCATACACATGGTCGCACAAATGTTGTCATAAATTCCGAACGTCAAGAACTCGGTGACGTACAACACGTACGACGAGCCGAGGAAAATTAAGTTCAATAGCCAGTGCGGCTCTTCTGCTTGATTCCGAGCATGCATGGGATTTTGTGCGGGAATTTCTGACAACGGATTTTGTTGTTGGAGATTCTGGCAAAAAATGTCCGATGGAGCCTACACACGGTCGGAATGTCCGACAACAAGTTCCCATCGAACATTTGTTGTCGGAAATTCCGATTGTTTGTGTGCGGCATAAGAGTTGCATTAGGTGCTGTTCACACTATAACCTGCATGTGAATCGCACAGCAACCACGACGCATTCTTGTGCAATTAATTTGTAATTCATATCAGAGCCGGTGAAGGCAAACTGCACTGCATTTGCAATGTGTTTGGGGTGTTATTAACTTTGTATTGACAAAAGGGGGGAAGGGAGGAGGAATGTTTGTGACTTTATATGAAGCACACTACTAAATGAAGTGAACCAATCAATGTAAACATTGTTTAATTAATACAAAAGGCCTTTTGTATTAATTAAAAATGTTTTCATTGATTGGTTCACTTCATTTAGTAGTGTGCTTCATATAAAGTCACACAAACATTCCTCCTCCCTTCCCCCCTTTTTTCAATATATAGGGATGAAGGTAAATCTCAGTCATTGCCACACACAAAGCCCAACTTTATAACATTGTATTGACACCCACAACTGATCATAAACACAGTGTAATTGTAATACTGTGCACTGTATATGTGTGAACCTAGGCTAAAACACATACTGTAGCATTTTTATTTCCTTTTTTTAATTGCTGATCTTCTATAGGAGTTTATATGGCAGTTTTCATTAATGTAACTGAAAGGACAATGTTACAGGTTTCTCCAAGATAAATTAGTCACAAAAAGCAACTATATACACCCTTAATAGGTAGAATGCAGAAACTCTGCATGCATATCAAATATCTTGTCAACTACAACAGACTATCTTGGTTTTAAAATTATATTAAAGCTTTGTTTTTTGTTTTTTAAAGGATAACAAACCTGTTATACTTACCTGCTCTGTACAATGGTTTTGCACAGAGCAGCCCTGATCCTCTTCTTCTGAGGTCGCCCCCCCCACTGGCTCCTCCTCCTTGGTGAGTGCCCCCATAAAAAAGAAGCTTTCTAAACCACAGACAGGGCGGCTTGCCCCCCCACTCTCTCATCACAGGATTTGAATGACAGCAGCGGGAGCCTACGGCTCCCACTGCTATCAATCTGCCCAGTGAGGGAGGGGGAGAGTGAACAGAGCTACTGCTCTCATGTACATTGCTGAAAGGAATGCATTAAGGTAAAAAAAAACTTTTAGGCCTTGGAACAACTTTCATTTTCTAAACACTTAATATGTAAAATAACTGAAGTCTAGTGCAGCATAACTTTAAATACAGAACAGCTCAGTGACCAAAATGTGTTTAATTTTGTTAAATAATACCTTAATTGATAGTGATTGTGTATGATCTGCTACAATTAAATTACACATTAGATTAGCTCAGAATATATTTACCACATTTATGGTCTTTCAGTTGTTTCAACATTTATTGTACTGTCTTCTCACTGAAATATTGATTCATGTACCTCTTTTGCATAATAATTACACTTTATGATGTTCAATGCTTTATGCCTCCATTATACTAATGGTATGATATACTCACCTATAGCTATTTATTATAACTATTATTGTATAACGATGTGGATTTGTTTTATAACTTTTTAAAGTTTGATTATCTGCTTTAGTTACTTTAGCTCCAGGGTCCTCATTAGTATTAATTAACTTGTGGTAAAATGATGTAATATACTGGTAATTAATTCAGAAATATTAAATTCCTTTAAAAAATCCTGTTATTTATTTTTATTTTTTTCAGAGATTATGCTTACTTATCCTGCTACTTAAATAAAATAATGACATCTAACTAATGATCCACATAAAGTGATGTTAGAACAAAGCATATGCTTATTACAGGCAGCACCAATCTCTAATTTCTGACAAACTGAAAATATATATTTACCATCTGTGAAGGAACACTGGAAAAACATCTGTCTATATTAAAGCTTATTTTTTCAGTGTGCATCAATCTATAACTAACCAGCTAAAATACAATTTAGAACAGAGATTATACACTTCAGAGAAATAAATGTAAACATTTACCAAATAAATATAATCAGTAACATTGTATATAGTGGTTTAGCAGATCAATCATTGAAAACACTAAGGCCCCTTTCACACGGGCAATCTGATCAGGTCAGTCTGTCAGTTTTTCATGCGGACCTGATCGGACCCTCGAGTCTCATCTATGGAGCAGCGTATGCCTGCCTATCCGATCCTGTTTGCCAAAAACAGACAGATGGGGGACCTATTCCTAATCCGTCTGGTGGATCAGATCAGATGGCATCATATGGAAATGGACAGGTGGTCCGTTTCCATCTGATTGCCCTATAGACAAGAGTGGGCTGTGTCTGTGTCCACGCTGCATAGTGGAGCAGACATGGACCTGTCATCTGCCTGCTAAGCGGGCATCAGCAGAGAGATTCTACGCTTTGCAAGCTGATCCCACATCATGGAGGCGCCCATGTGAAAGGGGCCTAACATTATTTCTGTTATACATTATCCACTTGCAACCAAATCACATACATGTATGTGACTGACTGCAAGTGGTATTGTTTTTTTAGAGCCAGCAAAGTGCTACAAAGTAAAAGCAATCCTAGTGGCTAATAAGCCACTGGACTGCTTTTACAGGTAGCAGAAGGGGGTCCCGTCCCCCTCCAGTTCCTCTACAGGTTATCCAGTTCCTCTCCAGGTTATCCAGTTCCGATAGGGAGCCCTGCAACTGATCCAGCGATTGTGCTGACTTACAAAAAGGTGACTGTAGACTGGATCATCTCTGATCACCTATATGGTCTAGGAGGCTGGAAGCAACAAGCATTTTTGGCACTTCTGGTTTCCCCAAATGTAAACAGCGCTATTTTAAAATAGTTTAATCTTGGTGTGATCAGATGCTTTTAAGGGCAGAGGAAACATCTGGGGTCTAATAGACAGCAGATATCTTCATGAAGAGTACCTGTCCCTACACACAAAGGATGTCACAAAGTATGTTTACATTCCTTATGATAGCAATACAAGTGATACTTTTTTTTTAAGAAACAAGAACAACCCCCTCCATGCTCACACGCAGAGGCGAATGCATACATAGATTATGTAAATATGTAGATATGTAGATTCGCACCACACATGTGAGTCATGTGAGTTTGTGAGCAAACGTGATAGCAAGAGCAATCAAGCATCACCTACGGAGATTTGTAAATATTGTAGTTTATCGCCATTCAACAAGCGTGCACAATTTTAAAGCATGACATGTTAGGTATCTATTTATTCATTGTAACTTCATCTTTTATATTTTGCTCAAAAAATCTATTGTGTTTTGTAAAAAAAAAAAAACACTTCACAAATACCGTGTGTAACAACCACCATTTTATGCTCCAGGGCAAATAGCAGGTTTCTTTCATCAAAGAAACAAGCCAAGAGCCATTAAAACCCCAAAAGATGCTGGCTCAAAATGAAAAAGTACACCCCAGGCCATTCTACTAAAAATAAAATGTACAGCTGTATAAAACCTTTATTTGTCAAAATCACATTTTGATGGAAAAAAAAGTTTTAACCACGGTATTATTTTCACACATGATTTGCTAACCACTACTTTAGACCAAAACAGAAAATACTTTTTGTGTTAGTTGTGTAGCATATATTATGGCTACAACAATAAAATACGTGTGAAAAAATGGGTCATGGAAAAAAGTCTCAAAAATGCACTAAAGTCCACAAAAGAAAAGCCCAGAATTTTTTATCACAAAAGTCTAAGCCCCCGTACACACGGTCGGACATTCCGATCACCAAATCTGTCGGATAATTTCTGACGGATTTTGTTGCACACACACGGTCGGACAAAGTTGTCGGAAAATCCGATCATTCCGAATGAGGTGACGTACAAAAAGTACGACGGGACTACGTACAGGGCAGTAGCCAACAGCTTTCGTCTCCAAATTTCTTCTGAGCATGCGTGGCACTTTGTGCGTCGGAATTCTCTACACATGATCGGAAAAAGTCCGATCAGATTTTGTTGTCAGAAAATTTTAGATCCTGCCCTCAAATTTTTTCCGTCGGAAATTCCGACTGAAAAAGTCCGCTAGAGCCCACACCTGGTCGGATTTTCCGACAACATAATCCGATCTGACTTTTTCCATCGGAATATCCCACCGTGTGTACGGGGCATTAGATGTAACAAAAGTCACTATTTGCAATATAGCATAGGCAACAATCCATGAAGATATTTCTTTCTTGAATCCTGCGAGCTGGTGTGTAAGAGGAGAAAAAATCCACTGTGATACTCCCCTTTTGGCAAACCCTCCCCTTTTGAGAATAAACCCCACAATAAAGGTCATAGAAACAGGTTTTACACAAATCTAGGCCTTTTGGTTTGTTCTCAGAAATCTCTTCTCTCCTCTTCAGTAGTGTTGGGCGAACAGTTTGAGCCGAGCAAAAGTTCAGCCCGAACATCGCCTGTTTGCTTGTTCCGCAAACACCCGAATTTGTGCACTGCCGAAAATTTGTTTTCGCTTCATTCGTTTTTTTATAATTTTTTTCGTTTTTCAGGTCATTCGCTATTTTTAATTTGTTATGTTCCATTTGTTTAGATACGGTCTTCGTTATTTTGGATAATTTGTAACTTACGATAAATTCGTAAAATTCATATTCGTTACGTTCACCAACAGCCAAATTTGAAAGGAAATTCCAATACGTATAATTTAATAGTTAGTAATAGTTAAGTTCTTATTAGTTATTATTTCAGATTTTGAATTTTCGGATTTTCTAATTTACGAATATTCAACTTTATGAATATTTGTACACATTTGTTAAACAAGTTTTCGTTAATTCAGATATTTACAAATTCACAAATTTGTTGAAATTTGTTAAAAAACTAATTCGGAACTAAAGGAATTGCACATGTCTAGTCGATTGTCGGGATGTTCGAAAGGCTAATTCTTGCTTTCATACCTCTAGAGTACCTCTAAACAGATAGAAGTGAAGGCACCACCAACACCCAAAGACTAATTTTCCTTCTTCTGTTTGACAGGGGCATCACATTTTTTTTTTTTTTTACTGCAAGGCCAACTCTTGTTTTCATCAGGAGAAGGTTATGGGGTGAAGACACCACCAACACCCACAGACCAATTTTTCTGCAACTGTTTGACAGGGGTGTCAAATTTAAATTTATTACAGCAAGGCTAATTCTTGCTTTCATCAAGAGTAGCTCTATAGGGTTACAGTGTGAAGGCACCACCAACACCCAAAGCCCAATTTCTCTGCACCTATTACTTCTTCTGCGAAAGAGACACCAGACATTATCTAAAAAAAAAATGTTAATCTTGGCCTGAGTGTACTATAATTTGGCTTCTTCACATAAGTCTTGCTCACTGTGGTGCAAAAAATCCCTAATCTTGTTTTGAGTGCACTAAATTGTGGCCTCATCATTCAGACTGGCTCCCAAAGCCATTGTTTACAAAATAAAGAAAGCTTGCAGGGAAAATCTATTTACATTTTTTTTTTTTTATAAATGTCAGTTTTGCTGCAGCAGGTTCTAAATACGGCACAGATGCGCCACTTTCCATGCAAACTAAGGGGACCCCCAGGTACTATATTTAACCACTTCCCGCCCGGTCAATAGCATATTGACGTCCGGGAAGTGGTTCCGTTATCCTGACTGGGCGTCATATGACGTCCTTCAGGATAACATGCCGCCGCTAGCCCAGTGCATCGCGGCGATCGGTGGAGCGGTGTGTCAATCTGACACACCGCTACACTGATCTCGGTAAAGAGCCTCCGGCGGAGGCTCTTTACCACGTGATCAGCCGTGTCCAATCGCGGCTGATCACGATGTCAACAGGAAAAGCCGGTGATCGGCTTTTCCTCACTCGCGTCTGACAGACGCGAGTAGAGGAGAGCCGATCGGCGGCTCTCCTGACAGGGGGGGTCTGCGCTGATTGTTTATCAGCGCAGCCCCCCTCAGATGCCCACACTGGACCACCAGGGACTCCACTAGGATCACCAGTGGGCAACATGTGGATGGCCAGGTATGTACCCCCTGGCCATCCACATGTGCAAATGATGCCAATCTGTGCCAGTCAGTGCCCACAAATGGGCACTGGCTGGCACCATCAAGTAGCAATCAGTGCCACCCATCACCCAGCAATGCCACCCATCAGTGTTATCAGTGCCACCCATCAGTGTAATCAGTGCCACCCATCAGTGTCCAGCAGTGCCACCTATCAGCGTCCATCCATGCCCATCAGTGCCCACCATCAGTGCCCATCAGTGCCCATACATGCCACCTATCTGTGCCACCCATAAGTACCCATCAGTGCCACCCATAAGTGCCCATCAGTGCCGCCTATGAGTGCCCATCAGTGCCGCCTATGAGTGCCCATCAGTGCCGCATACCAGTGCCACCTATCAGTGCCCATCAGTGCCACCTATCAGTGCCGCCTATCAGTGCCCATCATCAGTGACCGTCAGTGCCACCTCATCAGTACCACCTCATTGGTGCCACCTCATGGTGCCCATCAGTGCCACCTTATCAGTGCCCGTCAGTGCAGCCATATCAGTGCCCATCATTGAAGAAGAAAACGTACTTATTTACAAAAAATTTAACAGAAACAAAGAAATACTTGTTTTTTTTCAAAATTTTTGGTATTTTTTTATTTGTTGCGCAAAAAATAAAAATCGCAGAGGTGATCAAATACCACCAAAAGAAAGCTCTATTTGTGGGAACAAAATGATAAAAAATTTGTTTGGGTACAGTGTTGTATGACCGCGCAATTGTCATTCAAAGTGCGACAGTGCTGAAAGCTGAAAATTGGTCTGGGCGGGAAGGTGACTAAGTGCCTGGTATTGAAGTGGTTAAAGGAATTTTTAATTTGTATTGTTTCACTTTAAGCAGCATTAAAATGACTGCTCCTTTAAAAACAATCTTTTTTTTAAAGTTTTTTTGCATTGGTACATGTCCCACAGGGCAGTAGTCGGGCTTCCATACCTTTTTTATAGCCAATAACTTGCATATAACCCTTCAAAATGTGAACTTTTGATTTTTCACATTTAGGTCCCATAGACTTCAATGGGGTTTGTCGTTCGATTCTCAGGAGTTCTGGAGCGAAATTGGTGTTCGGCCCATCCCTACTCTCCAGATTGATCTCTTGTTAATCTCAACAGTCATCAAGGAGCCTGGTTGTGTGAGATAATTGTATTTCTTAAAATGAAAATAAAAATGGTATTGTGTTCACTGAGTCATATTTTATTATAACAAGAATAAAATAACTGATAAGATATGCAAAGACAAAAATCAGAATAGTCATCCCAACACCAACAGCGCTAGCAGAATAACTGGAGAGCAAATGGCATTAAAAGCCACCTAAATAGTCAATCGGTATGCGGAGAAACAAATCCATATAAAGTTCTTATAGTATATGTAGACAAAAAAGAACCCCTATGGTTGGGACTTTAAATAGAACACCACTCTCACCAAGAATTTTCTGAAAAATTGTTTGGAATTTATTTATTATTGAATAAAATGGTATCAAAATAATACATGTATCTGATAGCAGGGTACACAATACATAATATGCATGACAGTATAAAACAAATGACAAGAAAAATTTATACAAAAAATAAAATAATGGTGGAGACAACACTTAACATAAAAGATATATACAAAAAATATACGGTACTGATTCTCTCCCGGAGGTATAACACCCCCGAATACTCAACGCGTTTCTAGTTGCCCGAATGTGGGAACCTTCGTCAGGAGTATAGAGTGATTCTGTTAGATAAGTACCTGTCGCTCTGAGGAATGCAAAAGAGAAAAAGAGGAACCATAAACAGGGGATTTGTTTCTTCTACTTGGGCTTACAACAAGTTAACATAGGAACCCAGATAGTATAAAGAGTGATAATTTGTATATAAGCTATTATTATGGTTAATTTACATAAAGTCATACATGATGCCGCTATGTTTCATATAGTGAAACTTCCTAGATATGCCATACAGAGTGCCAAAAATGCTATATAGAGTGCCAAGAAATTGTATACATTATCACGTACCACATATGAGTCACTATTCGTAGGACGAATGAGTTGTATTTAAACAACGGAGGAAGGGGAGTGCGCCCCCAGAAAAAAGTGCGGCAGCACACACGGAGATGGATCCTAGTAGGTTGTTCGTATGTATGGACTGTATGTCCACAATGCCAGTCGGGTCTGTTCGTGATACATATGTTAGAGAGGGAAAGGTTATTCATATATCTACAAAAATGTACTGTATTCAAGAAAGGGGAATGCTATTTGCTCTGAGAATAGGTATAGCTAAATAGATGAGTTAAATAAGCGAAGAGGTGGAGAACCAGCAGTGGTAATATCTATAAAGTTATATCCCCAATGCCAGTAGAGGTAAGTAATGCACGTATGTGTATCGTACACACAAATGGAGAGGAAAAGGAAGGAGGGCCACCATCGTGTCAGGTATATTTTTATGACGTGTGTCTCAAACATTGGAGTAGCATGAAAAACCCATAGAGGAGAGATGAAAATGGAAATTCACCCCAAAGACAGGGAATGGCGCTAACTGATATACTTGCAGCTATATGAAATGCGTCCTAGGCAATTAGGCTAATCCCCGAGAGTTAGTGTCCCGGTTACATGGGATAAAGTCCCGATAGTGGATGCTCAATGCCTATGAAGGGGAGGAGAAGGGGGGGGGAAACGCCGTAAGTAAAGTACCAAAAAGAGCGCCGTGATAATCTCACAGGTTTGAGACTTACCCTAATCCCTGTGGGGTGTCCCCTGTAAGGAGACGTAGGTCCGTTCTATCCTGGCCTCCGTGTGTTCCTCTGCTGCCCAGTTTAACGAATGGCCTGGGTTTTTTTTTATGGGAGCAGCCATCAGGGATACGGGCGCGCTGTGGTTTGCGTCATCACTGGGCGTCCAACACACGTGCCCGTGACGCCCAGCGATGCGGGAGCGGGAGCCCGCGCGTTACACACATCCAATGTGCGTGCGTGACGTAACCAAGCGCTACACCGCGCATGTGCAGAAATACAGCACAACTGCGCGTCCTATGGATCTAATCTCCCGTCAGCCGGAATGTGCACCTGCGCGCATTGTGGCTGGGTTACATAGAAAGAGGATCCTGTCTAGTCCTCATACCAAGAATGGGTGGATGAAGAAAGGGCCTGGCTAGGGGATATTACATGGTGTGGCCGACCCCTAAAGGGAGTGAAACTGCCAAGGGAAGGTTAAAATGTGTGTGTGATTAGCAGTGCAGCACATAGAGAGGGCGCACTTCCCTCCATGAGACATATCAAAATTAATTGAAGAAAAGTACTCACAAAAGGGGGAGGGTATTTAAAGTGAGCTAAGATGGCATCACTATAGACCCTTGAAAATGTGGCGGGAGGGGTGTAGACAGCATATTATATACTGTCTATACCCCATATGTAAATATGTATACACCTGCACATTCCTGACACGCACATGGCAAACCAAAGGGGTATCACGTACAGATGACACTACAAAAGAATGTTGCATACACAGCAATAGTTTAGGAAAGTTGTATTTGTGTTATAACCTATAATAATGTAATCAAGGAGCAGATACATACAAACATCACCATAAAAGAGCCTGTACAGAGATTGAAAATTATATTGCCATGTGTCTGCAATAGCTAAGATGATCCCTCTAGCCTGGTAAGAGTCTATCCATATACCTCACAATCATCTAGTGGGATATACCAATGTAAAAATAAGTTGATACTTATAAACAAGTATCAGCACAAAAGCAATAATTAACAGTGGAATATATGGATACCATAATGGTAGACTTGCGTTAGCCATGGCCCTCCCAGGTTCCAGATGTAAAACCTTCCAGGAAGGGTTTATAGCTAATGCAATCATTGAGGCCTGGTGGATAAGTGGCCTTCAGTGCCACAATCCATCTCGTCTCATGTTGCAACAGGGTTTTATCCCAATCCCCCCCTCCTCTTGTGTTGGGGTGTATCCGATCCAAAACCAGAAACCTTACTCATGGGAAATTTCCCATATGAACATCTTGTGAATGTCTCCCCAGTGGTAGATCCGGGTCACATATGCGGATACTGTGTATGTGCTTGCTTGTTCTTTTGTGGAGCTCCTGTTTGGTTTTACCCACATAAAATGAGCCACATGAACAAGTAAGCATATACACTACTCCATACGTACGACAATTGGCGTAGTGGTTGGGTCTGAAGCTCTTTCCATTGGGAAGCACTATGTTAGTGTCAGTGTTCATGTACTGACATTGGGTGCAGCCACCACATTTAAACGTGCCACGTCGTTTGCATGGATCCCCCCTGAATGCCCCTGTGTATTCGCTTTTAACTAGCATGTCACGTAAGGATTTAGTACGCCTAAATGTGACAAGGGGCTCTTTAGGTATAAATGACTTCAATGAGGGATCGATACTCAATAGGTGCCGATGTTTTTTAAGGATGCTTCTGACCTGTTGGTGTTGTTGGTTATATGTCATCACTATGCGAGTTTGGTCTATTGTCGTGTTGGTTTGTTTGGTAGGTCTAAACATCAGACTTAGTCTTCTTTGTTTATAGACCCTCCTAAAAGCTTTTTTTAGGCTGGTTGGGGAGTATCCCCGTTGGAGCAATCGGATCTGTAGGTTTTTCGCTTCTGACAAAAAGTCAGAATCCTTGGTACAATTTCTACGTATCCGCAAATATTGCGAATACGGAATAGATTTGACCAAGGGGGTGGGGTGGAAGCTAGAAGCATGTAGGATAGTGTTTCCCGATGTTTCTTTGCGATAGAGAGTACTAGAAAGGTGGCCATCACTGTTTTTCATTATGGTAATATCCAAAAAATTGATTTTGTTGGTATCACAGGACATAGTGAATTTCAAGTTGAAATCGTTTATACCCATGGCTGTTATACATTGGTTGAGGCCCTCCTTGTCCCCCTGCCACACTAGAATAATGTCATCAATATAACGGTACCAGAGTGTAATCTGGTCCGAGAATTGAGGGTGTGTGGAGAGAAAGGCGTTCTCCCACTCCCCCAGATACAGGTTGGCATAGGATGGCGCGCAGCACGTCCCCATAGCCACCCCCTGTATCTGGAGGAAGTGGGAGCCGTGGAACGAAAAGGCATTGTGGGATAGTATAGATAGAAGAGGCCTGGAAGTCATCAACCATTATTTATCCCAATCATCTAAAGATGATAAACCACTACACCATTTCTTAATACAAGCTCTGGAATATATACTATCCCACAATGCCTTTTCGTTCCACGGCTCCCACTTCCTCCAGATACAGGGGGTGGCTATGGGGACGTGCTGCGCGCCATCCTATGCCAACCTGTATCTGGGGGAGTGGGAGAACGCCTTTCTCTCCACACACCCTCAATTCTCGGACCAGATTACACTCTGGTACCGTTATATTGATGACATTATTCTAGTGTGGCAGGGGGACAAGGAGGGCCTCAACCAATGTATAACAGCCATGGGTATAAACGATTTCAACTTGAAATTCACTATGTCCTGTGATACCAACAAAATCATTTTTTTGGATATTACCATAATGAAAAACAGTGATGGCCACCTTTCTAGTACTCTCTATCGCAAAGAAACATCGGGAAACACTACCCTACATGCTTCTAGCTTCCACCCCACCCCCTTGGTCAAATCTATTCCATATTCGCAATATTTGCGGATACGTAGAAATTGTACCAAGGATTCTGACTTTTTGTCAGAAGCGAAAAACCTACAGATCCGATTGCTCCAACGGGGATACTCCCCAACCAGCCTAAAAAAAGCTTTTAGGAGGGTCTATAAACAAACAAGACTAAGTCTGATGTTTAGACCTACCAAACAAACCAACACGACAATAGACCAAACTCGCATAGTGATGACATATAACCAACAACACCAACAGGTCAGAAGCATCCTTAAAAAACATTGGCACCTATTGAGTATCGATCCCTCATTGAAGTCATTTATACCTAAAGAGCCCCTTGTCACATTTAGGCGTACTAAATCCTTACGTGACATGCTAGTTAAAAGCGAAAACACAGGGGCATTCAGGGGGGATCCATGCAAACGACGTGGCACGTTTAAATGTGGTGGCTGCACCCAATGTCAGTACATGAACACTGACACTAACATAGTGCTTCCCAATGGAAAGAGCTTCAGACCCAACCACTACGCCAATTGTCGTACGTATGGAGTAGTGTATATGCTTACTTGTTCATGTGGCTCATTTTATGTGGGTAAAACCAAACAGGAGCTCCACAAAAGAACAAGCAAGCACATACACAGTATCCGCATATGTGACCCGGATCTACCACTGGGGAGACATTCACAAGATGTTCATATGGGAAATTTCCCACGGGTAAGGTTTCTGGTTTTGGATCGGATACACCCCAACACAAGAGGAGGGGGGGATTGGGATAAAACCCTGTTGCAACATGAGACGAGATGGATTGTGGCACTGAAGGCCACTTATCCACCAGGCCTCAATGATTGCATTAGCTATAAACCCTTCCTGGAAGGTTTTACATCTGGAACCTGGGAGGGCCATGGCTAACGCAAGTCTACCATTATGGTATCCATATATTCCACTGTTAATTATTGCTTTTGTGCTGATACTTGTTTATAAGTATCAACTTATTTTTACATTGGTATATCCCACTAGATGATTGTGAGGTATATGGATAGACTCTTACCAGGCTAGAGGGATCATCTTAGCTATTGCAGACACATGGCAATATAATTTTCAATCTCTGTACAGGCTCTTTTATGGTGATGTTTGTATGTATCTGCTCCTTGATTACATTATTATAGGTTATAACACAAATACAACTTTCCTAAACTATTGCTGTGTATGCAACATTCTTTTGTAGTGTCATCTGTACGTGATACCCCTTTGGTTTGCCATGTGCATGTCAGGAATGTGCAGGTGTATACATATTTATATATGGGGTATAGACAGTATATAATATGCTGTCTACACCCCTCCCGCCACATTTTCAAGGGTCTATAGTGATGCCATCTTAGCTCACTTTAAATACCCTCCCCCTTTTGTGAGTACTTTTCTTCAATTAATTTTGATATGTCTCATGGAGGGAAGTGCGCCCTCTCTATGTGCTGCACTGCTAATCACACACACATTTTGACCTTCCCTTGGCAGTTTCACTCCCTTTAGGGGTCGGCCACACCATGTAATATCCCCTAGCCAGGCCCTTTCTTCATCCACCCATTCTTGGTATGAGGACTAGACAGGATCCTCTTTCTATGTAACCCAGCCACAATGCGCGCAGGCGCACATTCCGGCTGACGGGAGATTAGATCCATAGGACGCGCAGTTGTGCTGTATTTCTGCACATGCGCGGTGTAGCGCTTGGTTACGTCACGCACGCACATTGGATGTGTGTAACGCGCAGGCTCCCGCTCCCGCATCGCTGGGCGTCACGGGCACGTGTGTTGGACGCCCAGTGATGACGCAAACCACAGCGCGCCCGTATCCCTGATGGCTGCTCCCATAAAAAAAACCCCAGGCCATTCGTTAAACTGGGCAGCAGAGGAACACACGGAGGCCAGGATAGAACGGACCTACGTCTCCTTACAGGGGACACCCCACAGGGATTAGGGTAAGTCTCAAACCTGTGAGATTATCACGGCGCTCTTTTTGGTACTTTACTTACGGCGTTTTTTCCCCCCCTTCTCCTCCCCTTCATAGGCATTGAGCATCCACTATCGGGACTTTATCCCATGTAACCGGGACACTAACTCTCGGGGATTAGCCTAATTGCCTAGGACGCATTTCATATAGCTGCAAGTATATCAGTTAGCGCCATTCCCTGTCTTTGGGGTGAGTTTCCATTTTCATCTCTCCTCTATGGGTTTTTCATGCTACTCCAATGTTTGAGACACACGTCATAAAAATATACCTGACACGATGGTGGCCCTCCTTCCTTTTCCTCTCCATTTGTGTGTACGATACACATACGTGCATTACTTACCTCTACTGGCATTGGGGATATAACTTTATAGATATTACCACTGCTGGTTCTCCACCTCTTCGGCTATTTAACTCATCTATTTAGCTATACCTATTCTCAGAGCAAATAGCATTCCCCTTTCTTGAATACAGTACATTTTTGTAGATATATGAATAACCTTTCCCTCTCTAACATATGTATCACGAACAGACCCGGCTGGCATTGTGGACATACAGTCCATACATACGAACAACCTACTAGGATCCATCTCCGTGTGTGCTGCCGCACTTTTTTCTTTGGGGGCGCACTCCCCTTCCTCCGTTGTTTAAATACAACTCATTCGTCCTACGAATAGTGACTCATATGTGGTACGTGGTAATGTATACAATTTCTTGGCACTCTATATAGCATTTTTGGCACTCTGTATGGCATATCTAGGAAGTTTCACTATATGGAACATAGCGGCATCATGTATGACTTTATGTAAATTAACCATAATAATAGCTTATATACAAATTATCACTCTTTATACTATCTGGGTTCCTATGTTAACTTGTTGTAAGCCCAAGTAGAAGAAACAAATCCCCTGTTTATGGTTCCTCTTTTTCTCTTTTGCATTCCTCAGAGCGACAGGTACTTATCTAACAGAATCACTCTATACTCCTGACGAAGGTTCCCACATTCGGGCAACTAGAAACGCGTCGAGTATTCGGGGGTGTTATACCTCCGGGAGAGAATCAGTACCGTATATTTTTTGTATATATCTTTTATGTTAAGTGTTGTCTCCACCATTATTTTATTTTTTGTATAAATTTTTCTTGTCATTTGTTTTATACTGTCATGCATATTATGTATTGTGTACCCTGCTATCGGATACATGTATTATTTTGATACCATTTTATTCAATAATAAATAAATTCCAAACAATTTTTCAGAAAATTCTTGGTGCGAGTGGTGTTCTATTTAAAGTCCCAACCATAGGGGTTCTTTTTTGTCTACTCAAAGGGATGAGATCACCACGTAACCTATTTATCTCACCTGGGGAGCTCGCCTTAATCTTTTCCTATAGTATATGTAATGCTCCGCATGCCCTCTTCATCTGAATACCATCACCAGAAGACACCTCGTGTACCGATAATCCCCACGTGATTCATGCTGAGGGTATTTATGCCCTCAGTTAAAATGGTGGAATTGTAACTTCCTGAGGACGGCCAATCTGATAGGCCAAAATGCATAGAGGTTGAGTCACGTTATCCTGACACACTTCCACCCACACATTCAACCCGTAAATAAAGCCTTCACTGAGCCAGTGGCTGTATGAACTAATCAGGCGGATTTCACGGATTTACTTATACCTGCTGTTCACTCTAGGTGCCAGGACATTGGGCAGTCATACATGTGAGTTGAATTACCTTTATATTTTTTGGAATAAAAAGCTCTTTATCAACCGTACTGCGCAATGAGGCTTTTTCTATTATATCTACTTATATGAGGAACATTCACTGCAGCCAATCAGCGGACCAGAGCACATCCACAGGGGTCGCCCCACATGCGCATTTGACCTGACTAGTGATAGTTGGTCCACTCCCAGGGGTGAGTGCACATCCAACAGGGGGGCACCCTATTTAAGCACTTAAGAAGCATGGAATCTTCCACCTATTATTCAAATCACAGCACCGGATACTGTTCCACTAGCACAAGCACTTTTTTTTTTTCACTGGGGACTGTTTTATTAATTTTATTCATTGTTACCAGTGTATCACCTATATTTAATACCTGTATGTAATTTTTAGCATTTAGCTTATACTTTTTATTATTTATTAATTGTTCACACCAATTTCATACTGCAGCTGCTTTAATTATGTGGTATAGCAATTTGTTTTCTTTATCCATATTAACACATACATTTTTTTCACTTACTTTCATCCTTTTGGACTTATATTATATATTATTGTGTGTGCTGGTGATTTCCCAAATAAAAAAACTGTATTATGCTATGCTAGTTCCCTTCTTCATTTGCTTGATGCACTTTATGAACTGCCCTATGAACGAACCAATTTAATCCAGGGACAGGAGTCCTCCCCAAGTATAAGGAGATAACGGGCTCTAGTGCTTTTGACATTGCACCGTTCCTGGAAGAGTCTTAGGACAGGAGATCATTCAACAGTGTATGGTGATACAAGGCTTCTTTATAGTTCATCTGTGGTGAGTTTATTACCAACGGGGATTATTGGTGCACAAGGTGTCTTCTGGTGATGGTTTTCAGATGAGGAGTCTTTTTCTTTGCCGCTGAGAGAATACAGAGCATTACATATACTATAAGAACTTTATATGGATTTGTTTCTCTGCATACCGATTGAATATTTAGGTGGCTTTTAATGCCATTGTTTGCACTGAATATCTCTAGTTATTTTGCTAGCACTGTTAGTGCTGGGATGATTATTTTGATTTTTGTCTTTGCATATCTTATCAGTTATTTTATTCTTGTTATAATAAAATATGACTCAGTGAACACAATACCATTTTTGTTTTTGCATATCTTATCGATTATTTGTTTATATAATAGCTGCTATAGTGCATTAATCTGTTTCTCTCCATTTGAGCGCTGGTATCAGTGGCATCTAGTGCTTCTGATACTTTTTTAAGAATAAAATAACACTCACATAAATCAACGGGATATTGCTTTAAAACCACATACACAAGCAGCTGTCGCCAATATCACTATAAACAGCTCAGCCAGTTCTCTTTCAAACCTGTCTCCAGGAAAACTGTGCTCCATAGAAGCCATACCGTATGTGTATCGTCATGTGATGGGCAAAGCCCTTTTTGTGTAGTTGCTGGAGTCCAATGATAACTTCTGCAGCATAGAATCACTACTCTCATTGATCCTGAGCATCCATTAGCATGATGGCATCATTTGAATTGCAGAGGACTTCTTCAGAAGGTGATATTCTGAAGAAATCCCACTGCAGGACGATACTTATAAACCCTGTCAGTTTTTTTTTTGCCATATGTGTCCCATTAGGGAGATTTATTTTCCCTCCCTATTCAACAGTCAAAACAGGAAATGAGAGAAAATCCACTACAAGTGAAGGAATCCTGGGTGTCACTAGGGTCTCCAGAACCAGCATCCCCATTGGAAGATTTTCAAAGCTCGCTAGACTGGAGTGTTCTCCTGAAATTTTTTATAGATATTGTACTATCATCCCAGATTATTATACAGAGAAAAAGATATTGGAGATTCGGGACTGTCTATGGTACAAGTACAAAAGAAACAATTTCATGGGGATAAGATAAAAAATACTTATTTTATTAACATATAGAGCAAAGAAAAAAGAATATATTAGACTTCATGTACAACAGTATATGACTCATAGGGTTCAAAGGTACTACATACAATTCCTAATGGAACACCTAAATGATCATACGCTCAAAGTACACAGGTCATGATACTTGTCCAATCGCTCGACATGTTTCGCCTGGATAGGCTTCATCAGGAGACAAGGATAAAGTATATTTGCAGACGGACGAAAGTTTTGGAAATATTTTCGTATTCTATGGTATGTATACAAGACAATGTATTAGTTAATATATACAAAACAGTTTATAATTGTTAAACATTGTATATGCTGCATGAATGTGCGGTAGCAGTAACGTCTATATGAAGTCAATATACACATGTATGATCCCCTACCTCCAATATCATAGGGGTCAGAACATGATCAGACTTCCAAATGTTGGTCCTGATGGTCCCACTGTAGCACCTCCCAGGTAGGGATTTGCACAGGGCTAAGCCCAGCGGTCGCCGCCAAAGATAGTGGCTGGGGAGTTGTAGGGGGAGAGAGAAGTCCGGTTCGTTTTCCAATTGAATGTTTATGGGGCCTGTAACGTACAGAAGTACTTATTTAGCACAAATGTGTTTAAGTAAATAAAAGTGTGATTACTCGTGAAGTAGAAAAGTAATATGACCATGCCCAGTGTCAACTGTCAAACTTTACCTACCTCTACGGAAGCTCATAGATATTTGTACATGTGAGAGGCTCGGGTCAAACAACCCCCAAAAAAAAAACGATAATGGGGGGGAGAAGGAAGGGGAACTGCTATATCCAAAGAGGTTCTAAAAATTGACAAGAAAAGAAAGGGAAAAGAGACTCCAATAAAAATGCATAGGAACTATATCCAGTACACTTTAAAGGATCCCCAATAAGATTGCAAACCCCTACCTTATAGTGGAATATATATGGTATCAGGTCGTATCATATTTGATGGCTGCTCAGCCCATATACTACCCCAAACCGGGGGCTAAGTATATCATCCAATGCCTGTGAAAAGGAATATAATAATCTTGTATAATCCAAGTTTTAGTGGACAAAACGTCCAACGTTAAGAAAAACTGGAGAGATTAAGTTCAATCAATCTAATGTTTTGTCGTTCCCAGAGCGTCCCGAGCCTCACGTCCACCTCAGTCTGACTCGGCGTCAGACTGGGTTTAAATGGTCTCCCCCCCGTGGCGCCAAAACGTACGGCGTATGACGTCATGCCGTGCTGGCGTCACGCGGACGCAATACGGAGGCCGGCCAGCGCTCGATCCAGACCATGTGACCGGAATGTTCCTAAGAGGAACTGTTTCCGGTACACAGTTCAACTGGGGCTGCCCTAACATGCCCTGCTGACAGCAGCCGTACTGTTCTGTCAAGTGCAAGGCATGAGGGGGTCCCTGGAGGTGGAAACTGGAACTTCATGGCCGGATCGATGCTGATGGCCGACTCCCGATCCGGAAGCGTGGCGGGCAAAGAACCACCATGAGTAGGTGGAAACAGAACCGCGCCACGCATCCGGATAGGTCCATACAAGTCCCCAAAGCCCTGAGGCGGTCGCCGCATGGGGTTCTCCCCGTGCATAGATGTTTTTTCCCCAAGGGACCTGTGCCAGCGCGGAATCCAATCAATTATGTTTTGATTGGTCCTGGTGGATTCCGCGCTGGCACAGGTCCCTTGGGGAAAAAACATCTATGCACGGGGAGAACCCCATGCGGTGACTGCCTCAGGGCTTTGGGGACTTGTATGGACCTATCCGGATGCGTGGCGCGGTTCTGTTTCCACCTACTCATGGTGGTTCTTTGCCCGCCACGCTTCCGGATCGGGAGTCGGCCATCAGCATCGATCCGGCCATGAAGTTCCAGTTTCCACCTCCAGGGACCCCCTCATGCCTTGCACTTGACAGAACAGTACGGCTGCTGTCAGCAGGGCATGTTAGGGCAGCCCCAGTTGAACTGTGTACCGGAAACAGTTCCTCTTAGGAACATTCCGGTCACATGGTCTGGATCGAGCGCTGGCCGGCCTCCGTATTGCGTCCGCGTGACGCCAGCACGGCGTGACGTCATACGCCGTACGTTTTGGCGCCACGGCGGGAGACCATTTAAACCCAGTCTGACGCCGAGTCAGACTGAGGTGGACGTGAGGCTCGGGACGCTCTGGGAACGACAAAACAGGTAGATTGATTGAACTTAATCTCTCCAGTTTTTCTTAACGTTGGACGTTTTGTCCACTAAAACTTGGATTATACAAGATTATTATATTCCTTTTCACAGGCATTGGATGATATACTTAGCCCCCGGTTTGGGGTAGTATATGGGCTGAGCAGCCATCAAATATGATACGACCTGATACCATATATATTCCACTATAAGGTAGGGGTTTGCAATCTTATTGGGGATCCTTTAAAGTGTACTGGATATAGTTCCTATGCATTTTTATTGGAGTCTCTTTTCCCTTTCTTTTCTTGTCATTTTTTAGAACCTCTTTGGATATAGCAGTTCCCCTTCCTTCTCCCCCCCATTATCGTTTTTTTTTGGGGGGTTGTTTGACCCGAGCCTCTCACATGTACAAATATCTATGAGCTTCCGTAGAGGTAGGTAAAGTTTGACAGTTGACACTGGGCATGGTCATATTACTTTTCTACTTCACGAGTAATCACACTTTTATTTACTTAAACACATTTGTGCTAAATAAGTACTTCTGTACGTTACAGGCCCCATAAACATTCAATTGGAGAACGAACAGGACTTCTCTCTCCCCCTACAACTCCCCAGCCATTATCTTTGGCGGCGACCGCTGGGCTTAGCCCTGTGCAAATCCCTACCTGGGAGGTGCTACAGTGGGACCATCAGGACCAACATTTGGAAGTCTGATCATGTTCTGACCCCTATGATATTGGAGGTAGGGGATCATACATGTGTATATTGACTTCATATAGACGTTACTGCTACCGCACATTCATGCAGCATATACAATGTTTAACAATTATAAACTGTTTTGTATATATTAACTAATACATTGTCTTGTATACATACCATAGAATACGAAAATATTTCCAAAACTTTCGTCCGTCTGCAAATATACTTTATCCTTGTCTCCTGATGAAGCCTATCCAGGCGAAACATGTCGAGCGATTGGACAAGTATCATGACCTGTGTACTTTGAGCATATGATCATTTAGGTGTTCCATTAGGAATTGTATGTAGTACCTTTGAACCCTATGAGTCATATACTGTTGTACATGAAGTCTAATATATTCTTTTTTCTTTTTTCTTTGCTCTATATGTTAATAAAATAAGTATTTTTTATCTTATCCCCATGAAATTGTTTCTTTTGTACTTGTACCATAGACAGTCTCGAATCTCCAATATCTTTTTCCCCATTGGAAGATGTTTTGATGTCAACCAAAAATTTAGAAAAAATAATGAGGGTGAATCTCCCTAAGGCTGGTTTCCCCACATCCAATTCACATGACAGGAGAGTGTGACTGGCTCTCAATGTAGCTAGTTCACACAGCTCCGGGGCAGCAGTGGTCCGCATTGAAGAAGGGTCTTGTGCATCTTCTGGTCTGATTCAGGTGCAAATTCAGACCTAATTCGCACCTGCATCAATGAACAGGGACGCACCAGACCCAATGCTGTGAGTCGCAAGCCACAGCATATGTGAACAGAGCCTAACTGGGCAAATACAGCAATTCAAACTGACAGGTGTTCTAATCCTCTCCATTATATCCAAAAGCTGTTATAAACATGTTGCCTTTAGTAAAACTTTAAAAGGTATGTTCACAAATGCTAGAAGCCTTGCAAATAAAATGTAAGAGCTAGAACTCATGTTATTCAAGGTGGATTGTGGATTTTGGCTTTCTGGGGGTATCAGAAAGCCGGTTGGACTGTTCACATGACTCGATTGCAAATTTCCAATGGTTTATTTTGAAGGGACTGGGTTAATAGAAGAGAGGGAGTGGTATTCCTGCAGGTCAGAAGCAATTTAAAAGTGAAAGCGAGAGATAATATTACAGAGAGTTCTGTTGGTGCAAATACTTTATGGCTGGAGTACAACAAATAGTAATTTTTTGGTGGGGGTATGTTATAGGCCCCCAAACATAAAGGATGAGGAAGAGATTCAGTTGCTTTCACAGATTGAAATGGCCAGGAGACATGGCAATGTCATTATTATGGGTGACTTCAATTATCCTGATATTGATTGGACAAATGGAACTGCACACTCAGTAAAGGCTTGTCATTTCCTAAATATATTGCAGGACAATTTAATTGATAAGATGATAGAAGCCTAAACTAGAAAAATACTCTGTTGGATCTATTCATTTTAAACAACAGGTTCATTAAATATGTTCAAACTAACTCCCCCAGGAGAATGGGCCGCTTGCCTAAGTTCTAACCCCTCCAGACCATAAACAAGAATGGGTAGAGGATTTGTGGGTGAGTCGGCTCGGGGCACAGAAAGATCCCGTTAGGGGTGCCCAGAGCAGGCTCGAACCCCTAGACTTAATGCCATTTATTTGACCTCCTCCTATGTATTACAATACATCCTAAGGGGAAAAGAGCTAGACCGCCCCGATATGATGGTCCAAAACACCTGGGCCCAAGTTGAGTTTCAGAATTGTTTCATTGTAACACGGTTTTCATCTTTGTTTACTACAGTTTATTGATCTACCTTATGCTATACATATGCAAAGCCTACATTCTGTATGACTTGTTAAATTTAATAAAAATTTTTTTAAATAAAAAAAAAAAAAAAAAAAAAAAAAAAAATATGTTCAAACTAGAGCCAATTTAGGTAAGAGTGGTCATAGTGTAATTACATTTGTAAGTAAAAGGAAGGCATTTTCATATGGCAAGAACCCTAAATTTAAAAAAAGGCTAATTTCAAGAAGCTACACTTCTTACTGTCTCAGGGGAATAGAGGTCTGCAGACTTTTGAGTACGAAGGCCACATCATCATACATGTTACAAATATTCACAGGCCCCCCAAAAAATCAGTTTAATAAATTAATTAATACAATTTTTAAAGAGTGAATAAACATGCTCTAAGGAATAATGTGGAACTCCCTTCCCCAGTTAGGGGTAAATAAAGAGCAGGCATGTAAAAAAAAAGTGCAAGTCACATAAAAAAACGACATTATGGTAAATATTATAATAGCTCACAATACTGTACTTCCTGAAAATACACTATGCTTTCCCTTTAAGAAACAAGGATAATAACAGTCAATTTACACAAAAATATGAGAAAGTTGTCCAGGCTTGAATAATTATTGAATAATAATTATTAGATTATTATTACATTTGTTTTTGTCCGAATGCATTTTCGTCCGACTTTCAGGTATTTTCGTTATCGTTTTAACAAACGATAACGAAAGTGCAGAATCGGAAAAACGAAAGATCCGACAAAAACAAATGCTGTATTTTCGTTTGCGTTGTGACAACAGTTCGATATAGATAGGAGATTCGACATGACACTGGCAATAACAATCTGTGTCTATCGAATCTGTGGTTGAATGTGCCTAACCTTAACTCTATTAGTCCAAGATTATTCTACATAGAGAGAAAAGATTCAACATAGAGAGAAAAGATTTGACATAGAAAAGATTCAACATAGAAAAGAGTCAACATAGAGAGAATAGATTCAACATAGAGAGAAAAGATCGCTGCTGGAATTGGGTGGGGGAAGTAAAATAAAAATAATGATGATGATGAATGTTATTGGCTGATTGTAACCAAAGAGGAGGAGCAGTAAAATAGCTAGAACTAGGTACACACGTACAGTCAACTTACTTTCACTTACGATTGCTAGCAGAGAGAGACACACACACTGAATCCTTTCAGAAGACAGTCAATCTTAGCTGGTCCGTTTGTCAGAGAACCTGAATTATTTAGCAATTAAGCATAAGCACAGCAGCAGAGCAATAGTGAAGCAAGCTACAGTACAACTTCAACTTTTTCATAATAATCTACTGCTATTGTGTTAGTGTTGTAAACTTGATAGTGATACTAGTGTTGCTAGTGTTGTGATAGCCTCAGAGGCTGCCTGTGTTGGGGGGGGGGGGGGGGGGGGGATTTATTATTATAGATTCTATATTATAGATTGAGATTCTATATACCCTATTTTGTTACCTGTCTGATCAGTGATCACTATCACCAGTCCATTTTCTGTTTGAACTATATACATTCAACATGAACGACAAAGATTCAAAGCAGCGAAAAAACATACAAACGTTGAAACTTTGGCTTATGGTGTCTGTCAAAAGTTCTAAGAAGATTTGACGGAGCAGCTAAACTATACAGCATCATACAGTTTAGCTGCTTCGTCTAATCTTCTTTGAACATTCGACAGACACCATAAGCTTTCAATGACAGATTCAACCTTAATTATTTTTTAACGAATGCAATTTTTTACAAAAAAAAACACAATAAATAAAAATGAATTTCGGGAGTAACTAAATAAAAAAAAATTTCGGACGAAAACGAAATTCCGAAACAAAATGTTTCAGTGTGCACATGTCTAATAATTATTTGCTGGAAAATATAGATATTGTATTAAGTATCTCTTTTTCAGTTCTGTCAACATCCAACATCCAACTTCATGTCAAAAAATATAATTAATACTTTCTCTCACACAATTACATTGGAAATTGTATACATTTCTATAAAACTCCACAAGATATCTCATAATATCTTGAATTTGAGTTCATGTACCTTCTCAGCACAGTTACCTAAAATGTGTGATTTTAGCAGTCATGTCTGCTTAAAAGTAATTTTGTTGTAGGATGACCTGCCTAATGCTTGGTTGTTTTTGGACCAGTGTTTGCACCTTTACATAGGTTATTTTGGATGCATCCTCCTAAAGATCCCTAGTTCTTTTTAGTTTCAAATTCCTAAATATTACCAGAAGACAATTTCAACTGGCACACCGGAGGAGAGCTACTAAAATTGGTGCACTCAGAATCTGGTGCAGCTGTGCATGGTAGCCAGTCAGCTTCTAAATTCAACTTGTTCCATTAAACTTTGGTAATAAAACATGGAAGCGGATTGATTACTGTGCATAGCTATATCATGCAGTTTTAGTAAATAATCCCCACTTTGTTTTCATGGCCTCCAAATTGACAATAGCCAGGGCTTTGAAAAAGCAGTTCACAGGTTTCTCTGAGGTAGAAATGCAAATTAATGGTTGCTCGTTAATGAACAATTAACTAGTCTTCTTACCAATGGTCATTAAAAAATTTCTCAAGATTTGGGATCCGTGGATCCCATATTGCCACCCTACTCTCTCTGTATAGAGTGTACTTAACTTATTAAGAGCTTTTTTAAAAGCAGGGGACCACCTGTGTCATGCCTTCCTACTCACTCCCTCTTTCCTTTCCCCACCCTTCTCAATTACCTCCTCTTCTTATTCATTGCTTTTCTACCTTTTGTTTACTCTTTTCCTATTTTTATTCTTCTTTTACAACCTGTTAGTTGGAATCAGTGTTGATACTACCTTCCTCAATTGTATATGCTCTTCTGTCTGGACTACAATGCTGCTTACCTTTCATATGTTTAATACTTTGTTGTTTATAAATAATGGCATCACACTGTGTGCATTGTACTTTATTCTGTTTATTGACCATTCACCTGCTGTTATACTGGGTTATGGAACATTTTACATAAACCATATGCTGCTTTGTAAAGAGTCAGGTGTGTTGGTAGATATATACACTTCAGTTTGGTCTAAAATTCAATCTAGGATGGGGAGTTGGGAAAACCATTATCAGTTTCATCTCCAAGCCTTTTTGTCATCATGTAACAATTTTTTGAGACAGTAAGTACATTTGACAAGGCTGTGGACAGATACTTCTTTCCTAGTGCTGAATTTCTGATGTTTTTGACAGAATGGGTCTGTTTACAAAATGCATAGCAGCAGACTGACAAATAATGTATATTGTTATAGTTTTGGATGATATTGTCTTCAGGAATTCATCAATAGTGCTAGCAGTCCCTCAGGGGTTAATTTACTAAAATTGGAGGGTGCAAAATATGGTGCAACTTTGCATAGAAACCAATCAGCTTTCAAGTTTTATTGTCAAAGATTAATTGAACAAGCTGAAGTTAGAATCTGATTGGGTGCTATGCACAGCTGAACCATATTCTGCACTCTCCAGTTTTAGTAAATCTTCCCCATAGTGACATAATTGCCTCAAAACTTCTCTACAGAGAAATGTATAAAAATTGCTTTATATATATTAACTATATCTTGGTAAATGATTCCATTTACCAAGATATGGTTAATATGTAAATCTAATGTTTAAATTTGTGATAATGATGCAAGTGATAAATTGTCCATCTTAATGATATTACGGTATACTCCAAAGAAATAAAAAAAAAAATAGCAAAAGAAGTACAACAATTTCTAGTCAATTTTACCCCTTATAAAATCTCAGGGTAGTAATGTAGAAACCCCAGTGTAGTAATGTCAAGTTTCAACAACTCTCTAGCCAGTGGAAATTGTAAATACAATCACAAGTAATTGGCAGAAACTAAGGTATCTACTTCAGAAGTTGAAAAACAAAAATTGATTGCGCTATCAAATTGCCATGGACATGGGCCGAAATTATTAACTTCCCAGCCCAACCAAGAATCATATTATGATCACTGTAAACATTTTTGGGCTGATTTACAATAAATTGTGTGAATTTACACTTCAATTTTCCAATCATGTACAAAAAAAGTAAGCAATAATTTGCTTTTCCCATGACTGGATAATAAAAGTGAATATTTTTTTTTTGAAGATTGTTAATCTCTTTAGTAAATCACTGTAAATACCTTAGGTTTCATTATGGCTGTTTCATTAAAGACTAATTAAAGACTAATGAACATTCATGACAGGAAACTTGGCAGACACTTTTAGTTTTGAAATGTGCTTAGGTTATCCTACCTAAATAGGAACTTCACTTAGACTTACCGTATCTTAAAAATTGTAACAAAGACACATTTGTCTAGTAATATCAATCTACAGACAGATATATCTAGATAACTGCAGGGTTTTTATTCTTTGCATACCTTATTTTTACTTTCCTCCACATTCTACCTAGGGTAGCCATTTTATCTAAGGGCAGATGACTCCTTCTCCTTTTATTTTCCTTTTATTTTCTGGAGCTCAGCCTTGAACTCTGGGTCTGCCTCCTGGAGCATGTGACAGGAATACAGCTGCTAGGCCATGCTTACTTCACCAGTGCGTTAGCCAACCAGGAAGAGTAAAAACAATAATTGTAAGTAAAAAAAAAAAAAAAATGTTTGTTTAACTAGCCCTAATGTGAGCAGATTTCATATTAGCATGCATAGATAAAGTGTGAGTGTAAAATGAGGAGAAGGTCTACTTTAACCACTTGCCTGACGGCCGCATGTACATTTACGTTGGTAGAATGGCACGGCTGGGCAAATGGGCATACAGGTACGTCCATTTAAATTTGCTGCCATGTGGTCGCTTGCGCCCTGCCGACGGTGCACGCGCGACGCTGCCGTGAGCTCCGTGAGTAGGATCGTGGGTCCCGCGGACTTGATGTCCGCTGGGATACCCGCGATCGTCTCATGGAGCTGACGAACGGGGAGATGCTAATGTAAACAAGCATCTCCCCATTCTGCCTAGTGATACTGTCACTGATCATAGCTCCCTGTGATCGGGAGCTATGATCAGTGATGTGTCACATGTAGCCACGCCCCCTAACAGTTAGAGTCACTCCCTAGGACACACTTAACCCCTTCCTAGCCAGCTAGTGGTTAACCCCTTCACTGCCAGTGTTATTTTTACAGTAATCAGTGCAATTTTATAGCACTGATAGCTGTAAAAATGACAATGGTCCCAAAAATGTGTCTTAATTGTCTGATGTATCTGCCATAATGTCGCAGTCATGATAAAAATTGCAGATCGCCCCCATTACTAGTAAAAAAAAAACAATTAATAAAAATGCCATAAAACTACCCCCTATTTTGTAGACACTATAACTTTTGCGCAAACCAATCAATAAATGCTTATCGCAATTTTTTGAAGTATAGGTATCAGCCTACACTGAGGAAAAAACATTTTTTTTATATATTTTTGGGGGATATTTAGTATAGCAAAAAGTAAAAAAATAATGTGTTTTTTCAAAATTGTAACTCTATTTTTGTTTATAGCACAAACAATTAAAATTGCAGAGGTGATCAAATACAACCAAAAGAAATCTCTATTTGTGGGAAAAAAAGGACGTCAATTTTTTTTTTGGGAGCCACTTCGCACGACCGCGCAGTTAAAGCGACGCAGTGCCAAATCGCAAACTGTGCTCTGGTCTTTGGCCAGCCAAATGGTCCGGGCTGAAGCGGTTAAGATCTACCTACATCATTCTTAGGACGTAACTTTTAATTTGTGCTTTGGTTTACAGACTTGTTCCTATCCAGCGTGTTTCTTCAATGATTGATCACTCTCTAGAACTTTCTGATATGTAGTTGAATCTTTTCTTTCTCACACAATATTCCTGTGCCAGTGAATATGCAGTACATAACACACCAACACATATTAAATTCATCCCCTGCTTACTAGTTGGGAAGCTGTTCTTTAAATGGTTGTCCGTTTTCCCCAAACATATTTTTGGCTATTATAGCCCAAGTGTTTAAATGTTGGTTCATCACACTGCAGTACTATATTCCAAATGCCTCATACTACTTTAAGTGTTGCAATTCATACTCCATATTTTGACTAAAGTCATTAGATCATAGTTAAATTATACTAAATTATATACCTGTCTTTCAAAAATAGCCATTACCTAATGTCCGTGTAATCTATTTTTCATGAAATTATTTCTTACTTTGTTTTTCGGACTCTTTGTAGCATCCTCCCATGAGCTCCCAAACATTTCCTTTTGCCCCTTATTTCCTTTTGTTTGGAATGAGCAGTGCATGTTAGTTGCATGAAGGTCATGAAGGTCATATGCACTGCTTTTATGCACAGTATGCATTCCATAGTGTATAGTCTTTAGTCCATCTCAGGAGTAAAAAGAGTGTGCTTATGCTTCTATTTAGTGTGGGACAATGGAAAATGAATGTAGCCACCTTCTAACAGGAAGCTAGATAAGTTACAGTAGCAAATAACAAGGAATTTTGAGATCTAGAGGAGCCCGAGAATAATAGAATCCACTTTTTGAGTTAAGAATACTTGCCAGAATATATATTTTGTAAACCAGAATTTAGAGTCACTTTACATTTCTTCCAATGTCTTATCTACACAGAAGAATCAAATACATTTATTTTGTATCACTGGGCTTGCAAAACAATTTTATTGCATATAAATCATGATCTTAGGATGACTTCATATTGTTAGCTAGGTTAAGCGTATATGTGAATACAATCCAATCACTAGAAGAGTATTCACATAAACACACCTAGATCAGAAGATTCTTTGACAAAAGAAGTAGCTTAATCTGCAATATACATTTATTTGTAAACAGAAAATGCAGCGCTAGATAGTGGAAAAACTACCGTGAGAGGTGAGTCGGGAGGAAGTAGAGAGAAGACATTGCTGGAAGTGGCAGCAGAGGAGTGATACACGAGGAATTTCGGGGAACAGCCACCATTCGGGAGGAGATCCGTTGCCGTTGGATATCGCTTCGGACGTGGGATATCCCCAACAGCACCAAGGCTGTTCATCTTAAGCTCAGTTTGACCCCCCTGAATAAGGGCGGTCGCTGGCTTTCTGGTAAGCCTCCCCCCCTTCTGCTTTACCTCTGTGGTGATGGGCTGCACTACTACCAACACTTACACTTTGGATTGACTACACAGAAACTTTTATGATTCTATTTGTTCATTTTCTTTAATCACTTTGGACTTTTTGAATTCACATATGAACTTCGTTTGAGTATTCATTTACTCACTTCCCCCATTTGGGGGTTTTTCATCGATTAAGTATGAACTTTGTTTGAACATTTATTTCACCAATCATTTTGGGTTATTCATATCAATTGGTTATGCATTTTGTTTGAATTATTATTATTTTTATTAATTAATTTGGGTCACGTTAACTGGTAATTTACAGTTTTTCCACTATCTAGCGCTGCATTTTCTGTTTACATATATTTTTCTTGTGCCCTATACCGGGGTTATTTATGTCCAGCTGCAGGATTTACCTTCACGTTTTTTTTGGTTTAATTTCCTTATTAACACAATTTTCGTCAATTAGTTTTTTTCACCTAGCGCAAATTCTTTCTTTATATTTATTAATATACATTTATTGATTGGGCTACACAATATTTGCAAATAACACACTAAAAAATATTTACAACACAATGTAAAGTATAAGTACAGGCAATTAAATGATATTTAGAAATTACACACAAAAACATATTTACAGTACAATGTATGTAAGAATGGCTTTAGTTTAACTTTCAGTTTGATATCTGGTCATACTAAGCACTTGTGTGCCCCAGGATAAAGAGAGAGCACATATTGGTATTAATTCATTATTCCCCTCTCTTTTTTCTACAGCAGCTAATACTGTATAAGGCACCGCAATTGGTCACTACACCTAGAAAATGTAAAGTAAATGATGCACAGTCTGATTGGAAGAGCTAAATAAGGTTTCTGTTTGCAACCCATGTGAGATGTGGTATGGAAATAAAACAATGGCCAAGCCTTTGAAGTAGAAAGAAATTACAGTAACATCAACTGGCAAGCTTGGAGTGGTATAATAAGTGGAGAAACACAATCAATAGTTTGAACATATTACCAAAATATATCCCAAATTGAATATTTTATACAAGAAACATTTTATATGGTAACAACTGTTTAACCACTTCCCACCCAGCCTATTATAATAATACGGCCGAGCGGGAACACCTCTATACTGGGTGGACGCCGTAGGGACCATACAACTTAAAAAAAACTCACCATGCCTCTTACTAAATATCTTAGGGTGTCTTCTTTCCAAAAAGGGGTTATTTTTGTAGTGTCCTGCCATTTTAGGGCCTCAAGAAACACAGGGCACTCAAATAAAAATATTTCTTGAGTTGTATATCTTGAAGATGCAAGATCAAACAACCATTTTGAAAGGCAATGACACATATTAGCTACATTGCATCCTTCCTACAACGTTCAAACTCCATAAAGAAACATGTATGGTTTCTAAAAATGAAATGTAGGACATATTCATAGAAAAAATATCTATACAACTTCAAAGGGACTTCATCATCAAATGTATTAATGTGTAGGGCTTGTCTAATGAAATAAACTATTGATTTTGTTGTGTTAAGTAAAGTACAATTATTGATGACATCTTACTAATAAGCACTTAAGTGTTGCTTCTGTCTGATCTTTTCAGACACTTATTTATCACACACACTAATTAAAGTCTTGAAGTTGTGGGACAGGCAGATATAAGTCAATCAAATAGCATTTAGTGATATCATTACAATAAATCATGGATAGCAGGAGAAGGTTACATGCATGTAACAAGAACCTTAATTAATAAGGAAGCAGTTTTGTGAATTATTTATTATTTTATTTCCAAATATGAAAGACAGATAAGTATAAGATGAAATTGACCTGTATCTTAGGGACAATAAAATGATCCTTATGTTGCACAAAGTTAGATAGTAATAAAATTGCATGTTTTAGCTTATGTATCAATGATGGCATATTTTCTTAAAATCGACATTAGAAAATAAATGAAAGCAGATGAGCAAGGTCACTTGCAGAGTTTGTGTAAACCAACCCAGATTATTTATCATAACACCTTATGAACATAGTTATTATTATTATTATTTATAAATGAGTTGATATACTGAAGGTAAACAGACTTTTCACTTTGTAAAGGAAGTTACACTTTGCAAGGAATTAGCCCCAGAGCTTAGTGAATTTGGATAAGCTTGACATTGCAAAGATTACCCAATTACATGCAGGAAAAAATGCATTCTACACATGTTTGGATAATGGATGTCAATAGAGTTTCACCTTATTTACTAAGCACTCATGCAAATTCTCTTGCAAAGTACAAGTTCACCTGCAAAGTAAACAACCTGTTTGCCTTTAGTAAATCAACTGCAATATATACATTTTTCAATAAATATAATGCACTACTATATCATGATGATACAGTATGTATGTACTGTATGTATAAGACATAACGTTGAAATTTTCACTGAAATATGCCAAACTGCACATGAAACAACATGTTTGAGGCTACTTTGATGTTTGTTGCTTCAATTGCTTTCTATAAAAGCAGGAATAATAAATCTAAAAAAAAAACAAAATAATGTAAGAGTAGTGAACTGCCACCTGTATATAAATTGAAGAGATCTGTTCATATTCAAAGAGCTCAACAATGTTGAGTAAAATGTTTGATCAGTGTGGGAAATGTGGAAAAGTAAATCAATCATTGCATAAAAATGCAGATAAAAGAAATCAGAAAATCACAATCAATAAACTGAGTAATGATAGCATCTTAAGGGCTTTTTTTGACCACTTCAGCCCCGGAAGAATTTACCCCCTTCCTGACGGGCCATTTTTTTGTCATACGGCACTGCGTTGCTTTAACTGACAATTGCACGGTCATGCAATGCTGTACCCAAACAAAATTGACGTCCTTTTTTTCCCACAAATAGAGATTTCTTTTGGTGGTATTTGATCACCTTTGCCGTTTTTATTTTTTTGCGCTATAAACAAAAAAAGACAGACTATTTTGAAAAAAATTTAATTTTTTTACTTGATGCTATAATAAATATCCCCAAAAATATATAAAAAAAAATAATTTCTTCATCAGTTTAGGCCGCTATGTATTCTACTACATATTTTTGGTAAAAAAAATCACAATCACAAGCGTATATTGATTGGTTTGCGCAAAAGCTATAGCTACTACAAAATAGGGGATAGATTTATGGCATTTTTATTATTATTATTTTTTTTACTAGTAATGGCGATGATCTGTATTTTATTTTATTGGGACTGCGACATTGCGGCGGACAGATCGGACACTTTTCACGCTATTTTGGGACCATTGACATTTATAAAGCGAGCAGAGTTATATATAGCTAATAGTGAACACTAGGGGGCAATGAAGGGGTTAAATGTGTGTCCTAGGGAGTGATTCTAACTGTGGGGGATGGGTCTGCCTGGGGGAGGGGACCGATCGTTGTTCCTAAGCAGTAGGAACAACAGATTGCTCTCCTCACCCCCTGACACAACAGAGATCTGTATGTTTACATTGAATTGACAGTTCTCCTTTCTCTCCTTCTCAGGAGCAATCACGGGTAGCCATTGCGGCCGCTGGCCATGCGCACGGGCTCCTATTTCATGCAGCAGGTATGTGCGCACCCTATACTCCTTAAAGTGTACAGCTACGGCGATTTGCGCAGGAGTGCCATTCTTCCACCATTCTTCCGCCATCAGGCAGCAGGCGGTTGGCAAGCAGGTAATATAAATTCTTTATTTTCTTTATTTCTTTTATTTGGACCAAAAAGAGACAGGGTGAACATCCAGTCTAGCTGAGCAAGGTTACAAAAGGGCATTTGTACAACGTAGGATTCAAGTACACAACATATTTTAAAGCAAGTGTACACAATGCACAACATGAGTGTATATAATAAATAGTGTGACTTTGACCTGTAACTGCAAGGAGCATTGACAGGACGCCTCCCTGTCATGGTCCATTTTTATTTTAGGTTTTGTAGAGGAGAAGTCAAAAATAGGGTGAGAGAAGGAGCAAAAACAAAACAAAAGCGAAAAAGAAAATAGGGAGAATAAGGGAGGAGGGAAAGTTAAGGAACAGACGTGTGTATGTGTATGTGTGGGAGGGGTCACCATCTTTAGTGCTTTTTTTGAAGTGAAAGGTACTGATTTTGAAAATATTCTGCACTCTTTCTATACTTGTAAATGTGCCAAGAAATTATTGGTGGTGTAAACTAGACAGACAGGGCTGTTTTTGGCACACTTCCTACAAACACTATCCCTTGCACCCTCTTCCACCTACAGTTCTTTTACTGAATTATTTCAGAGATGTTCAGAAGTGGTCATAAAAGGTTAAAAAAGCTATTATAATTTGAATATTTAAAGACTTGGTAAGGCTTGGTGAAGCACAAAACAACAGAAAATAAGCTAAATAGAATTATATATTAAAGCGGAGATCCGCCCAAAAAAAAATATTAAAAGCCAGTAGCTACAAATACTGCAGCTGCTGACTTTTAATATATGGACACGTGCAGCTTCACTTCCTGGTTCCCTACTGCACATGCGCGAGTCGCGCTAAGCGTCATCACTGGTCCATGCTGTCTTCTGTCTCCCAGAAGACCGCGGTGATCTATGCCAGGAAGTGCTCTGTCCTCCCCCCTAAAAGGTACCAAATGTGACACCGAGGGGTGGGGGATTCCAAAAAGTGGAAGTTCCATTTTTGGGTGGAACTCCACTTTAAATAGAGGTATAAAGTGTGAGTACCCATGTAAATGCTTAGTATCAGCACTGATACCTGTATCAGGATTTGTGCCACCCTAGTGACAACACTAGTTGCATCTATGGATGATGGTCTTTGTTAGAAGCAACAACAATGATGGGGGGTGCATCTATTATGCAACATCAATAAAACTTGATAGGGGGCTAGCCAATGGACATTTTGGTGATCCTACCACTTTCCATGGAACATGCATGCCAGAAGGTTGTACTCTAACAAAGCTCAACTATCTCCTCAGTAAAGCTAGCTTGCTGCTGGGTCTCACTTTAATCCATAGCAGAACAAACACAGCCTACAAGGTCCTTCCCTAGAATCTTCCTGTGACTTTGAAGACAACCCATACATAATTATTGAGGATGAATGAACCAAGTATGCAAAAAAAATGAGATTAGCAGATGTGTGTTGCAGACTGGTGTGTTCCCCACTGCTGCTGGCACTACCTTCCTAGTCATTTTAACATTTGTACTTTGTGTGAAAGGAAGCTAGCATTACTTTCATGGCAAGCAATCCTTTTTAGTTGACATCCTGAACTGCAGCTGCTAGCATTTTAGCTTCAACCTTTCTTTGTATCCAAGGAAAAAAGAAAAACACTTTTTTACATTGAAATAGAATTTACCCATTAATATTATTAATGTTGTAAAAAGACTAGAAACTATTATGTGAAAAACAGGCCAAATGTGAACTAAACAAGCAAATCAACATTTATTCTCTAAAATGAACCTCATTTTTATTTTATAAAATATTTATAAAAAAAAAAAAAACAACAACCTAAATACCTTGTGGTGTGTATGGACATCTACAAAACCTTTTTTGATTAATGTTCTTGGACTGAAATTGGCTGGAAAATTACAATTCCAAATGTGTAGGAGTGATGTTTTCCAAAGTCACTGTCTAAAATTATAGTGTAATGCAACAACCCTACCAAACTGGCAAGCAAGTACAGCAACCAGGTTAAAAAAAAATCCACTCATTTCTTTTTTCCCCTGTATGTCTCTACAGACATCTTTTTTATAAAATAAAAAAAAAAACATATGCTGTGCTTCATTTGGCCTAGGAAACTGGCAGCATTTTTTACTGTTTAAAATCACAGACAATTTTAAAAGGCCTGTTATTAGTACAAGCACAGCAAAAATAAAAAGGCAACACATTTGTTTTTTAACTAATTTGTAACTATAGATGGAGCATCTGCAAAAGATAGATTTAATCAATTTTTTCCTATAAATGTGCTGTGCTTCAAAAGCAACACCTAGCAAACACATGAGAATTGTGATAACACAGCCAGTTTTCTTTCTAATGCCGCGTACACACGATCGGAATTCTCGTCAGAAAAAACTGACGGTTTTTCCAACGGAATTCCGCTCAAGCTGTGTTGCCTACACACGATCACACCAAATTCCGACGGTCATAAACACAGCGGCATAACACACGTTCGACAGCACTATAAAAGGGAAGTTTAATGCGTCCGAGAATGCGTTGAATTGTTTCCGAGCATGCGTCGGAATTTTGTGTGTCGGAATTGCCTACACACGATTGGAAAATCCGATAGAAAGGTTTTCCGTCGGAAAAATTGAGAACAGGTTCTCAATTCAAAGTCCGTCAGAAATTCTGACAGAAATAGACCGTTGACCATACACACGGTCGGAAAATCCGATGAAGAGCTCCCATCGGACTGTTTCCATCGGAAAGTGTGTACGCCGCATAACTAACAGAAACAGCAGCTGAGGAAAGCGGAAAAACAGGGCTGGAACCTTAAGGTTATCTTATTGTTATTGCTAATAATCTGGTTCCACATCCTAGAGGATCCCCACATTCTCTTTGGCTTGTAGTGTAATGTAAGTGTAATGTGACAAAAAATGGAAATTGAAGTGCCACATCACTGCTAAGATGTCAAGATACAAATATATTCCAATAAATGTCAGGGGGGCAATCCAAAAAGTAGCAAACATGTTTTGGGGGACCAAAATGCCCCATCATCAGGATTAAAAATAAACATAAGGACATCTTAATATCCCCTCTTTAAAGTGGAGGGCCAACCTAAAAAAAAGAGCATTATATTTAAAAAAAAAATAAAAAATAAACATTTGAAAAATAAAAAAATGTCACCTTACCAGAAATCCCTGTTGCTAGGCAGTCTTCCAAATCTGCCTCCTTCCTACTCCGCGGTGATCTTCGGTCTTCTTCGGTCTTCTCTCCTCCTCCATGTTGTCTTCTGGGTAATGGGGCGCGCTGTGTTCTGGGAACTGTCTGTTCCCTAACACAGAGCGCCCCATTCACAAAGCGCCACGCGACTCGCGCATGCGCAGTAGGAAACAGGCAGTGAAGCCGCAAGGCTCCACTGCCTGTTTCCCTTAGTGAGGATGGGGGTGTTGGGACCCGAGAGCCGAGGGACATGTCGGCCTCGGCGGCCGACATCACGGGCACCCTGGAAAGGTAAGTCTCCTTATTAAAAGTCAGCAGCTACTTTTTTTTAGCTGCTGACTTTTAAAAAAATAATTTTTACAGCTGAAACACAGCTTTAAGGTTAAAACCAAAAAGTCAATAGCCAATAGTTATGTCAGGTAACATTGAGTAGATAATGAATATACAAGAACCTCAGACAACAATGAGAATATGAATCATAAAAAAAAAATTTCAGTTCATTAATTGGGTAAAAACAATAATAATATAATAAGCATAATTAAAAATTAGATTTTAATATTTTTATTGTGGAGCAGTGCTGTTATATGCTCTCATCCAGAAAGCTTGGCTTTGCCTCCCCTTTCTGCCTAGCTGCTCCATTCATAGAAGCTGTAATTTTTCCTCCATTTTATGCAACTTCAAGTTAGACATGAGTAAAACTCCCTTACTTTCAATCACATAATCTATATGAAAGAACATTATAATTTTCATGGACAATATCAGTGACACTGTATTCTGGCAATCTATTTTTTACTGTTACATTATATTGTGGCCAAAATACAGCAGCAGTACCATAATCTGATTAATTTTAACATGGATAAAATGCTTTTTTAGCTGAATCACAATTTCTCTTTTCCTCCAGTGAATCCACTCCCCCCCACAGATAGAAACACCTTCCGGGAACACATTTAACCCCTTGATCCCCCTAGTGTTAACCCCTTCGCTGCCAGTGTAATTTATACAGGAATCAGTAAATTATTTTAGCACTGATCACTGTATTGGTCACTGGTCCCCAAAAAGTGTCACTTAATGTCAGATTTGTCCACCGCAATGTTGCAGTCCCACTAAAAATTGCTGCCATTACCAGTAATAAAATGTAAAAAGATAGAAGTCTCTAAATCTGTCCTGTAGTTTGCAGACGCTATAACATTTGAGCAAACCAATCAATATACACTAATTGGGGTTTTTTTTAACAAAAATATGTAGCTGAATACAAATTGGCCTAAATTGATAAAGAAATTTGTTATTTTACTTTTTTTTTTTTTTTTTGGATATGTTAAAGCAGAAAGTAAAACAATTTTTTTTTAAATTATTTTGTTTAACCGCTTCAGCATCGGGCGATTTTACCCCCTTCCTTACCAGAGCACTTTTTGCGATTCGGCACTGCGTCGCTTTAACTGACAATTGCGCGGTTGTGTGACGTTGCACCCAAACAAAATTGACGTCCTTTTTTTCCCACAAATAGAGCTTTCTTTTGGTGGTATTTGATCACCTCTGCGGTTTTTATTTTTTGCGCCATAAACAAAAGAAGAGCGACAATTTTGAAAAAAGAGGTAAAATAATACCGCGCTAATAAAAAATAATAATAAAGGTGAAAGCAGCAGCAAATAACCATCAAATATCGCTAAGGAAATCAAACATAAAAATAAAAAAAATGCTGCGCTAAAGGGTCCCTATATTATGAACCCTCCAAGTGGAATGTGATGACACAGCACTATATCAAAGCGCTGAAAACAGGTCTGCAACTACTGAATTTAGTGAAAAAACGAATATATCACAAACAGTGCTATGATTAATAATTGCCAAACCAGCAAATCCTAAAGGCCGGTCATGACCTAAAAAATATAAGTGAAAAAAACTAATGATATATACACCCCAGTTTTAAATACTGATGTACTTTCTAATGTCTAGAAATGTGCCAAATGGTGTGCTTCAAATCTCATATAGTAAGTGAATACAAAGAAAAAAAATTATAATTATAAATACACACAATAAATATTATATGGTGATTAAAAATCCACAGTACACTGTCCCAAAGCACTGCAGAGAGATCCAAGTGAAAAGAACTGGTGATATATATATATATATATATATACACCTCAGTTTTAAATCCTGAGAAGTATCTACAGGTATGCCAAGTGATAAGCTCAAGTCCCATATAGTAAGTGAATGCAAAAGGAAAAGATAAGTGTACTCAGTAAATAAAATATAGCTAATGAATGTCCACAATACAATGTCCCAAAGCACTGCAGAAAAATCAACAGATAGTGACCCAAGTGCTGTTTGTATTGGAGAGTAGTAATTCCAAGAAGTTGATATCTTGCTTAAGTAAAGTAAGTCTGGGTCCTTACCACATCTGATGGACCCTCTGAGAGAGCGGAGTCAGTACGGCAAGGCAGATATAATCCTCTGCAGGGATATGCGTCACTCCTCCGGTCCTCTGGTTCTTTCCAAGCCACCTCTCCTCGTGGGGGAACTAAGATGATCAGGAACCCAAGCACTGGTCTCTGGGATCGCTGAGCTGATGCACCCGGGCGGAGCAAAGAAGATAGACAGTACAGGTGACCAAACATAGAGGTCTTCAGCGTCCTTTTGCACACTGTGTCTCCCTGTTAGGGTGTAACTCCTTGGGAGCCCTCCAGTCAGTCACCTGTGAATGTAATCAACACTCAGGCACCTCGGCCATGAGTGAAGATAAGGGGAGACAGAAAAAAACGGACTCCAATAGTGAAATACCGCAAAGTAAAGGAATATTTATTGATAAATAACAGACCTAAGGGTATGCCCATAAGGTTGCAATGTTAAACAAGAAAAAACTTTTCCTCATTGACAAAAACAGACAGTTAAAAAATATGTATAATAAAAATAATTTTTTTTTTCTTTTTTTAAAAATTAAAGAACCGGTTCAAAAAATAAAAGCAAATATACACCCGTGCGTGGGAGTTTAATAGATGTGATGGTATCAACACAACCTGCCCGACATGTTTCGTAATAACTTATGTCTTCCTGGAGCACAGGTGATATGCTGATCCATCACTTATATAGTATTAGGCCTGAACCAAGCCTCTATCTGGTTCGGCCACCATTTTTTTGTGGTTTTTTTCACATCATTATGTGTAAACCAAGCCTCAATCTCATCTGGGCACCATTTTCTTGTATAGCTGGAATAAACTCGATTTTTTATCCAAAAGAAGAACATCATCCCTGGATCCAATGGACCTATTAAATCCTATATGTAAATGTTCCATACTTCCTCTTTATCTTATGGGACTAACATCATAAAAAAAAAAAAAAAACAAAGCGGTTAAAAAACCGACCCCACTATCCCAGGAAAGAAACAAACATAAAGTAAGATGGGAATCAGAACTAGGCTCAATCATACCCAACGCACAATGGGAAAAGGCCTGCATCTTCGCCCATAAATGCTCGCTAAGCACGAGGTTCCAGGAAATCTCTTATAAACTTCTCACGATGTGGTACATCACTCCAGATAAGACCAAAAAATGGTCCCCTGAATCCTCAAATCTTTGCTGGCGTTGTGAGAGAATAACAGGAACGTTTCTGCATGTCTGGTGGGAATGTCCCCCAATCCTTGACTACTGGAATAAGATTATCTCTTGGATCAAACACATTACGGAAACTAAAATTGTATTAGACGCAGCTGCTTGCTTATTACACATAAATTGCTTCTCTATTAGAAAATACAAAAAGTCTCTATCCAGACACCTATTAACAGCAGCCAAATGCTTGATACCTTTACATTGGAAAACCACTCACACTCCTACAGTCAAGGATTGGTTGGACAGGGTTCATTATATATATAGAACGGAAGAACTGTTAGCAATGAAAAAAGAGAACTGTAATAGCTTTAACGAATTATGGCAACCATGGCTACTTTTCACGCTATCAGAGGAATATAAAACTATTAATTCATTAAAACAGTCTTGTGATATGAAAACGAGGGTCACGAACACCTCACAATATATTCATACAAATATAGTAACCCAAGAATTTAACAATACTTACACCACTGAATATTGAGCACCCCACCCTTTTTCCGCCCCCATCTCCCCTTCCCTCCCCCCCCTTTTTTTTTTTTTACACCCCTCTCTCTTCCAATCTCCCCTCCCATCTATACTCTCTCTGACCCCCCCCCCCCAAGATTCTCCTTATGCCTTGTATTGGATTTACCATTTATTTCACTGTATGCAACTTTTAACTATAAAAGACTTTGATTGTGAAAAAAAAAAAAAATTTTATGTTTAATTAATTATAAAATGTTTTTCTTTTTAAAAAAATTAAAGAACCGGTTCAAAAAATAAAAGCAAATATACACCTGTGCATGGGAGTCTAATAGACGTGATGGTATCAACACAACCTGACATGTTTCGTAAATTGTGAAAAAAAAAAAAAAAAAAATATGCTGATCTATCACTTATATAGTATTAGGCCTTAACCAAGCCTCTATCTGGTTCGGCCAAAAAATAGAAGAACATCATCCCTGGATCCAATGGACCTATTAAATCAAAAAAAAAAAAACGCACCTGAACGCACATTAGAAGAAATGTGCATAGAAACATTTTTTCCCCTTTTTTTTCCCTTTTTATTTGCCTTTTCTCTCCCTTTCCCTTTCCTCTCTTCTCCTTCTTCCTCCCTTTCCTTTCCTATATATATATATATATATATATATATATATATATACACATATACATATACACATGTTTAAAAAAACACGTATTTACATGTCACAAAGGTACAGACACTTAAGTCTTCCGAACCACCCTCCCATCTTTTCCCCATTTTGGGGTGCAGAGAGGATTCATATGGTGAACCAACCTTAAATAAAAACTTAAAGATATATAAATATGTATTTTTATACAGATATGGTACATTACTGCAAACGCCCTGACCTTCCATCAAAACCCCTACTCGGAGACATTGGAATGAAATGTCAGGTCAAACTAGACAGAAAACAGAGGGGAGGGGGGATTGATCACAAACCCCTCTGTATCTTCCTACCTCTTAGACCTCATAGGAGGGTAATATTGGGTATCAAGTTACTCCCTAAACTTGCTAAGTCAGTGATATTGGTTATCAGGCATTATCTATAAAGGCATTAATTTCAATGTCTACATTGAGGCCGAAAGGTTTAAGGCTTTTTATTTCATATATCCAACTCATCTCGAGTTTTGATATAGCTCTTCTTTTAGGGCCCCCTCTCCAAGGTAGCTGCAACTTGTCTATTCCTATTAGGGAAGACCCCCTGGGGTTTTGGTTGTGTCTTTCCAGATAATGTTTGGAAACTGGGTGTCCCTTAAACCCTCTCCTGATGTTTCCTAAATGTTCACCCAGCCTGACTTGGAGTGGTCGTATCGTCCGTCCCACATAGTGAAGGCCGCAAGGGCAGGTTAGAAGATAGACCACCCCTGCTGTAGAACATGTTATAAATGATTTTATAGGGAAAATCTGATTTGTGACCCTTGAGCAGAATTCAGTGGTCTTCCTTTCTTTAATACTATTAGTTGAACATACAACACAGTTGTTACACTTATAAAAACCAATCAGATTTTGAAAAAACATGGGTTTTATGTTAGGTGGGTCGCAAACATTTATTGCGCCTTTCTGTTTAATCGAAGGAACCCCTCTAAATACAACCTGAGGTTTATCGGGGAGGGAAGACCCCAAGACCAGATCATTTTTTATTATATGCCAGTGTCTTCTCTTACTTCCATGCATTTTTCTTTGAGGGACACTGCATTATATCCTTTCGCTATCAACCTTTCTGTGAGGACACCAGCCTGCATATCAAAGTCCTCCACCCTTGAACAGTTGCGCCTCATACGGATATATTGGCTTTTCGGTACTGATTCCAGCCATGTGTTGTGGTGGCAACTGTCCCGGGGAATGAAGGCATTCCAATCTGTATTTTTAAAGAAGGTGGACGTCACCAGTGTGTCTCCCTCATTCCAAATGGTCAAGTCTAGAAAGTTAATAGTTTGTTGGCTTGCAACATATTTGAACTCAATCCCTCTATCGTTACTGTTGAGATTGGTCATAAAACATTCCAGGGATTCTAGGGTGCCATTCCATAGGAGGAGGACGTCATCTATATATCTGGCCCAAAGGACCAGTTCCGCCCTTCTATCAGAATAGATAACGTCCTCCTCCCACTTCCCCATAAATAGGTTAGCCAGACTGGGGGCAAACTTTGCCCCATGGCTACACCCTTCTTCTGGAGATAATATCCATTGGCATGCCAAAAGAAATTATGTGTGGTTGTATACGCCAAAAGTTCCATAATGAATCCCCTCTGTAGGCTAGACAGAAGGGAATCCTTATCTAAAAAATACTTCACAGAGGTTAGGCCCCATTGATGTGGGATGATGGTGTACAGGGATGTAACGTCCATCCAGTAGCCTTCCCTGTATCCACTGTCATTGAGGATATTAATGGTGTGTCTGGTATCTTTAATATAAGCCGGAAGAAGCTTAACCAAAGGTTGTAAAAACCCATCTATGTATTTACCCGCCCGAGATGTCAAGGAGTCTATCCCGCTGATAATCGGTCTACCAGGTGGGTGAACAGGGTCCTTATGTATCTTGGGCAGGTAATACATGATGGGTATTCTGGACGATACGGGAACTAGAAAAGAGTTCCCTTTTTATTTAGAATACCCGCATCAAAGCCATAAGAGTTCCCTTTTTATTTAGAATACCCGCATCAAAGCCATACTTGACAATATTTTCCAAGTCCTTCTTAAATTTAAATCTAGGGTCACCAGGGAGAGGCAAATAGGTCTCCCTGTCCCCTACTATTTTATTGAGCTCAGCCAAATAATCAGATTTTTGTAGGACAACAATGCCCCCCCCCCTTATCGGCGGGTCTAATTACTAGATCTTTTTGTTCACATAATTGGTCCAAAACTAATTGAAGTTCTCTACTCATTTTTACTTGTTTAAATTTTAAATTTTCTAAATCTCTCAACAATAAATCTCTGAAGACTCTAATTGATGGTTATAAACCAGTAGGGGGATTGAACAGGGATGCATTAGCCAGACCAGAATGTTTAATGTCTGTTGGAACGACTCCCCTATTGTCACCCCCATTTGCCATCATATACCTTTTGACGTTTAGTTTCCTGGTGTATTTATGTATATCCATATACGTTTCAAATTTATTTAGAGCCTTAGGAGGTGCAAATTTAAGTCCTTTTATCGAGTAAGGAAGTCTCAGCCTCTGTGAGAATGACATTACTGAGGTTGAAAACTCCCTGTCCCTTTACACCCTTTTTCTCTTTGCCATTTGATCTCCGTCCACCTCTCCTTCCTCTCTGCGTTCTAAAGGCCTTTCTGGATTTTCCTCGGCCCTGGGAAAATCCCACTGATCTGAATGATAGTGTTCTTCCCGTGGTGGGTATTGTGGTGAGCCCCACTCGTAATCTCTCCTTTGGGGATATGGTGGTTGGTACCAAGAGGACTTCTCCATTGTGCCATTCCTATTTGGTCCACCATATTCGCCGGGATAATCAACCCTCCTCTCATGGTGTTGATCATATTCTCTAAATGGATGAAATCTATTCTGAACGGGAACACCATATTCAGAATATCTTTCATCTGCATATGGTTTCCTAGGTGGACCATACGTTCTATAGTCATAAGTATACCCTCCCCTAAATGGGGGGGCATACAAATGATTTTCACCATGATTTGTATCGTAATATGGTTTTTTATTGTTATAATTTTTTTTTGATTTTTTAAAAGGTGATTTTCTTCCCAGATATTTAGGGGGATATGATGGTGTTTTGGGTCTCAATTGAGGTGGTTTATAGTACCTCTCAGGTGAACGATAGGAAACCCTCCTCGGGTTATTGGAGTGTTGTGATGAACCTAGTGGAGGTCTATATTGATTGTTATCAACTTTCTTTGGCTGGGTCCCTCCTGTGGCCCCTAGAGGTGGGGGGGGGATTTCAGAGCTATCAGAATATACCATCGGCTCTGCTTCACTTGCGATGATTTTGCTCTGCCACTCGAAAACTAGACCGCTTTTATAATCTCCAATATCTCTATTATATTTCTTTCTTTTTTTATTTTTTTGTTCCACCTCCTCCTTTTCTAATAATTTCTTTAAGTTAATAGACCGCTCCTTATATTCTTCACTGTTAACATAAGGAGAAAGTTTCTCTTTGATCTGTTTAATTTCTATATCTAAACGACCAAGTTTGTTATTTTTTCTTTGTGTCAGAAAAAACAAAAACTGGACCCCTGCGATATTGAAGTATTTGTACCAGTCCTCCAGATCTATTTCTCCTTTCTGTGGACTCACATCCCACCTTAAAATTCTTGGGACCATAGATTCTGCAACGTACTGTTCCAAGAAAGCTATGTCCCATTGAGTATGAATCTCTGATATCATCAGATTTTTTAATCTCATGAATAGACCACCAAGGTCATCACCAGGTTCACTATTACTTTCAAATATTCCATCTTTTTTAATAACCCTTGTGGATCTATATTCAAATACATCCATTTGGGATATTTAGGGATATCTAAGAGGTCCCAATATGTAATCCCCTCCTATTGAAAGGGTAAACGCAAATTGGAACAGAAAACCAGAGAAAAAGTATATAGAAATAATGCACCGTTATTACCTCCTGCAACCACACTAATTCAGATGTCCAAACTGGTGATTGTAGTGCACCTTATCAGCTGCGAGTATATGATATTTTAAGATAAACAGGTAAAAAAGAGGTAAAATAATACTGCGCTAATAAAAAATAATAATAAAGGTGAAAGCAGCAGCAAATAACCATCAAATATCGCTAAGGAAATCAAACATAAAAATAAAAAAATGCTGCGCTAAAGGGTCCCTATATTATGAACCCTCCAAGTGGAATGTGATGACACAGCACTACAGTGGTGTGAAAAAGTGTTTGCCCCCTTCCTCATTTCCTGTTCCTTTGCATGTTTGTCACACTTAAGTGTTTCGGAACATCAAACCAATTTAAACAATAGTCAAGGACAACACAAGTAAACACAAAATGCAATTTGTAAATGAAGGTGTTTATTATTAAAGGTGAAAAAAAATCCAAGCCATCATGGCCCTGTGTGAAAAAGTGATTGCCCCCCTTGTTAAAACATACTATAACTGTGGTTGTCCACACCTGAGTTCAATTTCTCTAGCCACACCCAGGCCTGATTATTGCCACACCTGTTCACAATCAAGGCATCACTTAAATAGGAGCTGCTTGACACAGTAAGGTCCACCAGAAGATCCTTAAAAGCTACACATCATGCCGAGACCCAAAGAAATTCAGGAACAATTGAGAAAGAAAGTAATTGAGATCTATCAGTCTGGAAAGGGTTATAAAGCCATTTCCAAAGCTTTGGGAATCCAGCGAACCACAGTGAGAGCCATTATCCACAAATGGCGAAGACATGGAACAGTGGTGAACCTTCCCAGGAGTGGCCGACCGCCCAAAATTACCCCAAGAGCGCAGCGACGACTCATCCAAGAGGTCACAAAAGACCCCACAACAACGTCCAAGGAACTGCAGGCCTCACTTGCCACAGTTAAGGTCAGCGTTCATGCCTCCACCATCAGGAAAAACTGGGCAAAAATGGCCTGCATGGCAGAGTTCCAAGGAGAAAACCACTGCTGAGCAAAAAGAACATCAAAGCTCGTCTCAATTTCTCCACAATACATCTTGATGATCCCCAAGACTTTTGGGACAACATTCTGTGGACCGATGAGACAAAAGTGGAACTCTTTGGAAGGTGTGTGTCCAAGTATATCTGGCGTAGAAGGAACACTGCATTTCAGAAAAAGAACATTATACCAACAGTAAAATATGGTGGTGGTAGTGTGATGGTCTGGGGCTGTTTTGCTGCTTCAGGACCTGGAAGACTTGCCGTGATAAAAGGAACTATGAATTCTGCTGTCTACCAAGAGATCCTGAAGGAGAATGTCCGACCATCTGTTCGTGTACTCAAGCTGAAACGAACTTGGGTTCTGCAGCAGGACAATGATCCTAAACACACTAGCAAGTCCACCACCGAATGGCTGAAGAAAAACAAAATGAAGACTTTGGAGTGGCCTAGCCAAAGTCCTGACCTGAATCCTATTGAGATGTTGTGGTATGACCTTAAAAAGGCCGTTCATGCTCGAAAACCCTCTAATGTAACTGAATTAGGACAATTCTGCAAAGGTGAGTGGGCCAAAATTCCTCCAGGACGCTGTAAAAGCCTCATTGCACGTTATCGCAAATGCTTGGTTGCAGTTGTTGCTGCTAAGGGTGGCCCAACCAGTTATTATGTTTAGGGGGCAATCACTTTTTCACACAGGGCCATGATGGTTTGGATTTTTTTTCACCTTTAATAATAAACACCTGCATTTACAAATTGCATTTTGTGTTTACTTGTGTTGTCCTTGACTATTGTTTAAATTGGTTTGATGTTCCGAAACACTTAAGTGTGACAAACATGCAAAGGAACAGGAAATGAGGAAGGGGGCAAACACTTTTTCACACCACTGTATATCAAAGCGCTGAAAACAGGTCTGCACTTGTGCTTGAATTTAGTGAAAAAACTAATATATCACAAACAGTGCTATGATTAATAATTGCCAAACCAGCAAATCCTAAATTTTGAAAAAAACACAATATTTTTTACTTTTTGCTATAATAAATATCCAATTTTTTTGAAAAAAAAACAAAATGTTTTACTCAGTTTAGGCCGATATGTATTCTTCTACATATTTTTGGTAAAAAAAATCGCAATAAGCGATTGATTGGTTGATTGATTGGTTTGCGCAAAAGTTATAGCGTTTACAAAATAGGAGATAGATTTATTGCATTTTTATTTATTTTTTACTAGTAATGGCGGAGATCTGTGATTTTTTTCGTGACTGCGACTTTGCGGCAGACACTTCGGACACTTTTGACACATTTGACACATTTTTGGGACCATTCACATTTACACAGCGATCGTTGCTATAAAATTGCACTGATTACTGTGTAAATGTGACTGTTCTCGGAACACACCATCGGTCTCCTCTCCAGTGACAGGACTTGGACCTGTTTGTTTACACACACAGCTCCACGGTCCCGCACGGTCCCGCTGTATTCACGGGCAATCGCGGGTATGCGCACCGGGTCCCGAGCGGCGCCGCGGGTGCGCACGCCGTGGGTGGCGTGCGCGCCCCCTAGACGGCCGCAAATAGGAGGACGTCATACGGGTATTGAAGTGGTTAAAACACAAATAATAAAAACCAAGTTAATCACATACCACCAAAAGAAAGCTCTATTTGTGGGGAAAAAAGGGCCTCAATTTTATTTGGGTACAGCGTCCCGAGACCACGCAATTGTCAGTTAAAGTAACGCAGTGCCGTTTTGCAAAAAATGGCCTGGTGAGGAAGTGCGTAAAACCTTCCGGGGCTGAAGTGGTTAAAGCATTAAGAACAACACAGTGCTTGTGCAGTGTAATTTGTCTATTTCTTTTATCTAAAATACCTAGCTGATCCTGCCTGGTGCTGCCATCCGCTTTGTAAACTGACCACGTTTATCATATGCTGCTGAGCCATGATACGTTGGTCAGTTTATGTGCCTCTGTCATCCTGCTGTCTCTCATCTCTCCCCTCCCCCCTCCCCTCCCTGCCTGTCAGCTAGTATCAGTGCCGATCTGATCCTCGCCCCTTCCCTCCTGCTGCTATAATAACTGTGTTTTATTAATAGAATCCATCCCCCTGTTCCATTAAGTTATGTGCCCCAGTGTATGTGCTTTATAAAAAATATGTAGCTGTATACCTTTTTTCAGAGCACCGCTCTGCGTTCACGGGACCGCCTACCACTCTCCTCCTCCCGGCTGGCACCAGCGGGGGAATCTCAGCTCCTCCCGCTGTAGTTCTCAGATTAGGGAGGAGAGTGGTGGGCGCTTTGAAATAAGGTATACAGCTACATATTTTTTTATAAAGCACATACACTGGGGCACATACCGTAAAGGAACATAGGGGATTCTATTAAGATAACAAAGTGGCTTTACAACCACTTTAACTAAACAAGCTGAATGGCTGCAATACACAGCTGCACCAGATTCTGAGTGTTCCTGTTTTAGTAAATCTCCATCTATGTCAGTCTTTTCACTAAGCCACATTAGGCCAGGCAGGTTTTATCATGAAATAAAAATTAGAGTGTATTATTTTAGAGAAAACCGCAGAAAATATCTCTATAAACCACTTTGAAGCAGTTGGAGCGCACCACATGTTAAAAATTGACACACAGCAAGCAGTTTTTAATCCAATCCCTTAAAATCCATGCCAGACTTGAAGGGTCTGGTATGGATATTTAGGGGGAACCCCACGCTTTTTTTTTTTTTTTAATCAATGATTTTCAATGACTGTTCTCTGTATTACGGGAGCCGGCAATTCATCATAGCCGCAAGTGATTTTAACTAGCTTTTTTTCCTGCAAAAATTACACTTTGTGCAGGGACAGTTCTAAGCACGGGAAACATGCGCCCCTTTACATGCATACTATACACACCCCCCAGGTACGAAATTTAAAGGAATATTACACTTTTATTGTTTCACTTTAAGCATTATTAAAATCACTGCTCCTGAAAAAACGGCAGTTTTTAAAACTCTTTTTTGCATTGATACATGTCCCCTGGAGCAGGACCCAGGTCCCAAAACACTTTTTATGACAATAACTTGCATATTAGCCTTTAAAATTAGCACTTTTGATTTTGAACGTTTGAGTCCCATAGACTTTAATAGGGTTCTAAAGTTCACACGAACTTTAGTTCTGTTCGCAGGTTCTGGTGCGAACAGAACAGGGGGGTGTTCGGCTCATCCCTTCTCCATATACAGTATTGCAGCAAATGGAATATGCTGACATTTCAAAATAACCCACAGCATGCTGATTTTCAGTCAACAAAATTCAATAAAGTTTTTTTACTCTTTCGATTTGGGGGTGCTGGTATCTGGAGGCCCCTGCTTTTTAAAGGGGGCTTCCAGATTCTGATAAGCTACCTGCCCACAGACCCTCACATCCACCAAGCTAAGGCTGTGGGGAAGAGGTTATTGTCCTTATTAACATGGGGACAAGGTACTTTACTAGGGGGTTTCCCCCTGGCAAGGTACCCCTCATGTTGAGGGCTTGTGGCCTGGTATGGTTCAGGGGGAGCTGCACACTCCCCCATCCTGGCCAGCCAGGCTGTATGCTCTGAGGAGGGTATGGTATAGATTTTGGGGTAATCCAACTTTTATTTTCTTACTTTTTGGTTGGAGTTCTCCTCCCTTGCCCTTCCCTTTAAAATCCATATAAAACCTGAGGAGCCTGGTATGAATCCACCAGTAGCCCTGAGCTATCACATTTAGTAGTGGTAATACTACTGCTAAATGTTTTCAGACATTTTCAGAGGAATCTCCATAGACTGTGTACACAGGGCAGAGGTCTCCCTCATATTATTTCCCCATCTTGTCAAATGTTCTTCTACAGAGATGGTCTTTTTTTCCTGTTGGTAAATGTTCTTTAACTCTTATGGTCAAATGTTCTTATGACTATTTTCTTTTAGGAACGAATGTTATTTATTATTAGTATACAGGATTTATACAGAATGTTGATGAATGTTACATTCACCCAGTGAAAAGCAACAAACAGAAAGTAACATTATACACATATTACAAACATTACACATATTAGTTACTTTTGCATGAATGACAAGACATGTGCACTACAGATTTTTTATAAATAGACCCCTAGGTGTAAACGGTTGTTTCTAAAAGACACACACAATCTTTAATTTATAGGAATGGTGCAAAAGTGAACCAAGGGCTCAAGGGACAACAAAGTTCAATTGAAACAGTTCATTATCAAGAATCAAAGTCCATTCATTTCATATTCGGTAAACCAGGGGTGAACTCTGCTCCACCCCATATATTTGCAGCAGAACCTCTCAGAAACTGAATAATATCTCCAAACTAAATAACATAAAAAGAACACAAGCACATTTATTAGATTCAAAAGACAGTTGGCAACTTACAAAATAACATGTATGGATTTTAAGGGGAACCCTGCACCAAAATTAAAACAAAAATCTATACCAGACCCTTATCCGAGCATGCAACCTGGCAGGTTGCAGAAAAAGTGACCCCCCCCCTCTCCTGAACCATACCAGGCCACATGCCCTCAACATTGGGAGGGTGCTTTGAGGTAGCCTCTTCCCCACAACCCTTGCCCGGTGGTTGTGGGGATCTACAGGCGTGGGGCTTATCGGAATCTGGAAGCCCCCTTTAACAAGGGGACCCCCAGATGCCGCCCCCCCCCCCCCTGTGTGAATTGGTAATGGGGTAAAAATGTACCCCTACCATTTCACAAAAAAAGGGACAAAAAGGTTAAAAAACACAAGAGCCGGTTTTTGACAAGTCCTATATTAATTTCTTCTTCTTTCATATTCTTTCTTCTGGTCTTCCTTTGGTGTTGTTCTTGTTCCTCCATCTTCTTCTTCTCCGTCTTCTTCTTCATCTTTTTTTTCCTCTGCTCTTCTCGTCCAGCATCTTGCTCCAGGGTTCTTCTCCGCTCCGTCCTCACGATCCGCCTCTGTGCGAGTCTTCAGCCGTGTGACGATTCGATTCTTATGACACTTCTTAAATAATGACGCACGGGGACTTCCCTATGGCTTTCCCCGTGATGTCAGAGGGGGCGGGGTCACCTGTGGGTTTAATTAAGTAATTAATAAAGGACTTGTCAAAAACCGGCTCTCTGTTTTTTAACCTTTTTGTCACTTTTTTTGTGAAATGGTAGAGGTACATTTGTACCCCATTACCAATTCACACGGGGGGTGGGATCTAGGGGGTGGGATCTAGGGGTCCCCTTGTTAAAGGGGGCTTCCATATTTCGATAAGCCCCCTGCCCGCAGACCCCCACAACCACCGAGCAAGGCTTGTTGTCAGGGAAGACATCTGCAAACCACAGCTACCGTCCCCGGGTGCAAACCTGTGCGCAGGCGCCAACCAAGAATGTCCAGAACAACCACTGGCACTTCTGTAAACGCGCATAGGCACGCACGCGCATTGGTGCACACCTGTTGTCAGAACTGGCGCCAGTTAGTCTATTTAAACGGAGCCTCAAGACTGACAAGCTGCTTGGTCTACAGCGTTACCTGAAACCTGATTCCTGAATGTGTGACTTCTGATACCGAACCGGCTTGCTCCTAACTACCCCTGCCTGTCTCCTACCCTGATCTCCGGCTTCCCACGGACTGATCTCTGTCTCCAGTTCCTGTTACCTGACATCTGTTGCCGAACCAGCTTGTGACCCGGTTACGCCTCTGCCTGTTGTTTTTGCCGATCTGCCTATCTGTTTCTAAAGCCTGCCCATGACCCGACTACACTCCTGTCTGCTGTCTCTGCCTGATCTGCCCATCTGTTGCCAAACCTGGCCTGTCTGACCCTGCTCCTTGCTGCCAGCCTGCATTTAGCTCCAGTTCCCGATGGTGCACCTCAGCCTGTCTTCTGCCAAGTCTACCAGCCACCTGTCATCTCTTCAGCCTGCTACCTGCTGTGTTCCAGCTTCCTGTTCGTGAGCTCCCGGCCTCTACTGGTACAGACTTCTTGACTGATCAAGGCACTCTTACCCCGCCGTGCTCTTGAGCCTGCTGACTCACTATCAGCGGCTCACGAACCGGAGCCATATGAGGGGAATTCCTCCACACGTCTGGCTCACCCACCAGGTACGTGAGAGTTGTGGGGGTGAGGCCCTTCTCCCCCTCAACATGGGGACAAGGTGCTTTGAGGGGCTACCTCAAAGCACCCTCCCAATGTTGAGGGCATGTGGCCTGGTACGGTTCAGGAGGTGGAAGCGCTCTCTCGTCCCCCCTCTTTTCCTGCGGCCTGCCAGGTTGCATGCTCGGATAAGGGTCTGGTATGGATTTTTGGGGGGACCCACGCCATTTTTTTTTTTTTAATTTTGGTGCGGGGTTCCACATAAAATCCATACCAGACCTGAAGGGCCTGGTATGGAATTTAGGGTGACCCCCGCGCATTTTTTTTTATTTTGGTTCGGGGTTCCCCTGTGGGGAAATCCCCATGCCGTTTTTATCAATGAACTTTTATGTGTATTGCGGACCAACAATTCATTGTAGCCGCGAGTAGTTTTAAATTACTTTTTTCCTATAGAAATGTAATTTTGCTCTCAGAGGAAACATGCGCCCCTTTACAGGCATACTATAGACACCCCCATATTAAAATCACTACTCCCTTTTTTTGCATTGATACATGTCCCCTGGGGCAGGACCCAGGTCCTAAAAACACTTTTTATGACAATACCATGCATATAAGCCTTTAAAATTAGCACTTTTGATTTCTCCCATAGACTCTTGACCCAAAACTGTTTGCTGTTCGGCGAACTGGTGAGCAGCCAATGTTCGAGTCGAACATAAGTTTGATTCGAACATGAGTTTGAGTCGAACATAAAGCTCATCCCTGCTGCTGACAGCATGGGATGCTCCAGGGGAAGACATGCCTGACAATGTGAGTGGGTATTGCTATCCTTTTCTGAGATGTTGGGCTCCTTTGTCAAGACAGATCAAAGTATATACATTTCATAGAAAAAAGGAAGGAATATTAAACAATAAAACTTTGTTGTAGGCCTCACTTTGACACTAGTCAGATTTTGATATCCAAATATTGACATAAGAGTGTATTTATTTAATTAGAGTCAAACCATCAAAATATTGTAGTGAGCCAGAGGATATTGTAGTATTTACAAACTTTCACTAGACGGGTTTCTGAAAAGGGGAGCCATCCGCCAGCTTTTAATCCAAAAATTTGCATTAAAGTGTTTTTGTTGTACTGACTTTATACATTGTATTTTAGCAATTTTAGTAAGCTGCATTTTGTGCAAGATGGGAAATAGTCATCTTTTAATCCAAGAAATCAACTTTAGAGTGTTTCACAAAGAAAATCCAACAAAATATGGTACTGACAACCCGCACAATATGTAGGGACTGTTAAAAAGGCTGCAATTCAAAATGGAGAGACCAGACAGGTTTTAATCAGGAAATCACAAATTGAGTGCACTATTTCAGAGAAACAACAGCCACAAATATCTTTGACTGCTAAGCAGTGAAATAGGCTGCAAAATAGTAGAATATATAGACATAGAACTAGGTTTACCCTGCAGCAAAAACATAAATGTTGCAGCTAAGGCCCAGATGCGAAAACACTACTTATAGCAACTTTAGGGTGCTTAATCACCATAATACGCCTTAAAATTTTAAGCGCAATGCAGAATTGACCCTGCAGAAAAAAATTACAAATTTTGCAGTTGATGACTAGGTGTGGAAACATTTTGTGTGGCACCTTTAGAGTGCCCAAGCACTAGAATAGGGCAGTAGAGGCAGAATGGGATGATAGTGTTAGTAAGCTAGTGGTTGCGGCAAGAGAAAGTAATGGCAACAGGCCACAGACTGGTAATAGAGGCAGAAGATGATAACGGTGGTAGACCAGCAGAGCTGGCTGGAACTGGCAATAGTGTCAGAGCAGCAGCAGTGGATTGAGCTGGAAATAGTGTCAGTTTAGTATTGGAGGAAGATGCTGGTAATGGTGGCAGACTAGCAGATGTGGCAGGAATTGGTAAGGTGTAGGTATAGCATCAGCTGTATGCTTCATTTTTTTCTCATTGCTGATCCAGGACAGATCCAGGACAGATTCATTTTTATAACAGTGTGTCAGTCAACTGTGTTGGGGACAGGCTTGCTCATCTCTCTGTCATGAAACTGCCTGCTTCACTCAGTGCCCTTTTTGACAGCAACATGCCCTCAAGGAAAACTTATGTACTGAACTAGCCACAGCCAGTGGTTCAGCATGGACATTCAAAAGTCCATGGAAACCTCAGTTCCAAGGTTGTCCATATTCCCCTTGGACCCCTGGCAATCTGATATTATATGATTTAGGTGCTGCCTGTGACTGCTGCAAGAATCCAGGCCTGTTTATTGCGCTTTGAAAAATTACTTAAAAGCTTCACCAAGGCAGCCCCCACCACCACTGCCCCCACCACAGAGGAAACATATGCCTCTGTGGAAGACCTCAGGTTGTACCCCAAATGCTCTACTAATTCACCAAAGAAGGGGAGTAGCACCCTCTCTCAATCAGTATTAGGATAATTGTATGATGTTTTACCTGCACTTCAGACATGCACTCCAGTGAGGGCAGCAAACAAAGGAAAATGTAAGCTTTTTTCTCAATAAGATGCCAATTTGCAGTCTGGTTGCCATCTTGAGGCATCTGAGACCAAGAGATTACAGTAGACTTTTCTAAAAAATGCCCAAAAACTAGATAATTAACCTCCGTCTGATTATGTCAGATTTTTGCATCTCAAAGCAGTACATGCATGGAAATTTGGCATTTTATATTGTAGGCCTGTAATTCTTAGGAATAATTCACTTAAATGTATCCAACCAAGAGTCTAGTAGACATCCCAGGTATGATAAAGTTTTGAAGCATGATATCATAAATTATAATATAATAAATAACTATAAATAATTATAAATACCAATAATATAATAATAATACATTTTATTCAGTAATCAAATCAAAAACACTGAAAGTTGCAGAATTGTTCCTGTCGTCACTTACAGTGTTTGATGACGAATTTCCCCACTAATCACTATCGCTCAATTCTGTAAGTGTTCTAATTTACTATTTCTGTTTTCTAGCTGGTCTAAAAGCGATTTTGACGTAAAGGGACTTTTTTTGGATGCCAGTCTTAAGTTTCCAGGCAGAAAGAACAGTATATATAATATAAAAGTGCAGGCAGGGCACTGGACAAAGCATTAGGGACAAAAGGGAAGTGAAATGATTTGATACAGTGATGTAATCTGTAAGTTTACAGTGTATTATGTGTGTTATGTTTTTTTGACTTTTTGAAATTCCCGCCGACTTGACTTTTTGAAATGCCTTCTGCGCGCAAGCTCGTCGGGACGGGGTGTTTTAAAACAATTTTTTTTTAGTTTTTCTTATTTATTTTACTTGAATTTATTATTTTTTACACTGTTTTAAAAAAAAAAAATGGATCACTTGTATTCCTATTACAAGGAATGTAAACATCCCTTGTAATAGAAAAAAGCATGACAGGTCCTCTTAAATATGATATCTGGGGTCAAAAAGTCCTCAGATCTCATATTTGAACTTAAATAAAAAAATAAAATAAAAAAATGTCATTTAAAAAAATGACATTTGGAAATTGTGCCTTTAAGTTGTATGGGCGGAAGTGACGCTTTGAAAGTGAAGGTATCCGCGCTTAGGAATTTGGAACTGCTGCCCCCCTAGGAAACTACACCTAAATGTAGCAGGGATAAATTAGAATAAACAGAAGGGGTGTTGGCGCTGTTCAAACAAAGGATGTATAAATATATATATATATAGGTGGTATTGCCTAAAAACATCAGTAAATATAAAATCGTGAATAAAAGTTCAGTGGAGTGAAATACGTAAGAGAAAGTGCTATAAAATAGGATAAAAAGCACACTGGTTTGGGAGTGCCTAAAACAAACCAAATTATACAGTGAACCTGAGTAATGACAAGTGCTTATAAAATAGTATCTGTTAGAAAAGATAATATTTAAAAAAAGGTGCATGTGCATACATATACAGATATTTTTAACAATGGTATTATTGAGAGGCTCAAAGTAAGATTGTATATATTCTATATAGATTAACAGGTCTTAAAGCAGCTAGGTGTGCTGCCGCTATATGAATGTGGACAGCGAAAAAGTCCGATAAATAGGAGTGTGGAAATAAAAGTCCAATACAATTCCAGTGATGCTAAGGGCTGTTTTGAGAAGTGGATAAAAGTCAGTAATTTGTATTGGTCATATATACACCACTTAACAACAACCAGGCAGTAAGAAGTCTACCATATAATGCATATGGGACAGTGTGGAAAAAACAGTCAGTGATTGGATGCAGTATGTGTAATTCCAGTCTGGTGGAATATATGATTGATCTTGATGGAAAATCCTGTTTCAGCAGCTGTGGGGGTCCCGTACTCCCCTCCTTCCGATCGTGCCCCTAATGTGTTTGCACTCACCGGAGTGCCCAACCCCTGCAGGGGTAATGGGCATAGAAATGATGGTCTGGTTGTCCTCGTCTGGATGTCCTCCTTCTGTGGGGGGTTACTGCCAGCTGGACCCTCGTTCCTCCGTGTTGTGCTCATTCAGTGCAGATGGGAAAAAATATGGGGAAGGATGTACTCATAGCGTGACTCCGTGTTAGGTAAAAGATGCCAATTTATTTATAATAAATATATTAAAAAAACAAAAGGTTAGCCACCAGGTGGTATAACCTAAAAATCAAAGGGCTAGCAAGCCCATGTACTGGTATAACCGGCGTGTCACAGCCGCTATTCCGGGGATACGGCGTGCGTTCCACGGCCGTGATATTCTAAAACCGGAAGCGGCAGTAAGCTTTTGACGTCGCTTCCGCCCTCCTATGGTATAGAGACAAGTGGGGGCCATCTTAGCCTTACTCGTCTCCATACCCAGCATGTATCAGGACCCGATGGCTCCGGTAAGCGGCGGAAGGCGTGGGAGAGCGGCTGGAGGGGGGGCACCTCTCCCGCCACTGATAACGGTGATCTCGCGGCGAACCCGCTGCAGAGACCACCATTATCGGAAACGGAACCGCTCACTGTAAAGAGGGATACCTCGGTTGTGGCAGCAGCTGCTGCCGTTACCAAGATATCCCTCTTCAAAAAAATTACGTATATATACAGTGAGCGGTCGTGAAGTGGTTAAATGAGAGTTCTTTGACCAAGAGTGAAAGCTTTAACACAGTAACAAAAATGTATTGGTAAATAATAAGGCCTAAACTAATACACATAAATCTATCTATTGTACAGGAAAAGGGTAAAAATTGTGGATTACATGAAGGAATTCAGAGTATAATACACAACACATTAATCTACAAACAGCAAGACAGAAAAGACATAAGACAAATATTTAGATCTAAGTGCAAGGAAGATATTACATTAGTTAATCTAAGTGCAAGGAAGACATTCCATAGTTACCACACTACTGCATGTGAGGGCTCTATTCTGGTGACTGTCATACCAGAGAGAGCATTCTCTCCACTTCTCTCTAGTCTGTGTATATCCTTTGCACACGCTTGCATCCGATCCAGTCTGCTAAAAACAGATGGGATCAGATGGCATCAGATGGAAATGGACAGGCGGTCCGTCTCTAACCGACCATCCCATAGAGAATAGCGAGCTGTTTCCGCCTGCTCAGAGGGTAACAGCAGACAGATCCCCTGCTGAGCAGGCGGATCTGCTTGACAGAGTCTGCTCCATGTGAAAGGAGTTTTACCAGGAGCGGCTGGTCCATTAGGGGCGCTTGGGCGCTAACCTCCTGCAGGGAGCCGGACTCACTTTTTTTTTCATGAGGCTCTAATTGACTTGAAAAAGGCTTGGTTCAGGGCGCAGAGCATTGCACCCTAAAACCACCGTTGGGTTGACCGGGAGGAGAAGCTGAGGTATCCGTGAGAATCTGTATAGAGATTCCATTCATTTATAAAATGACAATCTGATACATTGTACCACTTATGGTTACAATGTTCAGCTGTCAGTGGATATACCCTGTTTCCTCGAAAATAAGACCTAGCGTGATTGTCGGTGATGGCTGCAATATAAGCCCTACCCCCCAAATAAGCCCTATCCTGTTTCCCTGAAAATAAGCCCTACCCTGAAAATAAGACCTTCAAGGACATTAACTAGGGCTTATTTGGGGGGTAGGGCTTATATTGCAGCCATCACCGACAATCACGCTAGTTCTTATTTTCGGGGAAACAGGGTAGGAGCGATTGCTGCCTATATCCACTGTAGTACATGTTTACTAAGCCCCCCAAGCCCCTACTTCACCCCTACCCGCACCCCCCTCCCCCACCGTGCTTTTCAAGCTGACAGATCAGTGCAGGGAGAAGCTGCCGGCCACCGGGAGGGAAAGGAGAAATGCCGTTTGAATTGGCCATGGATTGGCCATGGATCGGGGGTGCGGGGGCAGTTGGAGGGGCAATATGACTGGCTGGGGGACACATCTGGATCCCCCCAAGCCCCATGCAGCATCTGAAGCCGGTCAAAGAGGAGGGATACTTGCTAATGATGGTAGCTGCGGGGAGCGAGTTTGCAGGGGGGGGGCAGATCGGGTGGAGGGGGTAAATCAGTGCTGGGGGGAAGAAGGGGGATAAAGGGGATAGGAGAGGAGAGTGGGGGGGCAGTTTTAGATGAAAGTGTGAGGCAGGGGTGGAGAGGCAGGGGACAGGGCAGTGACGGCATGGGTGGGGGGGGGGCGGTCACATTAGGGGTTAATAACTCTGATCAGTGGGTTGTATTCCGCTGATCAGAGTTATAGAATTGTTCAGCAGAGTCTGCTGAACAAGTCTGATATAAGCTTATGGTCATTGAAGTGACCATAAGCTTATAGGAGAGGGAGAAATGTGGTCTGTATGCCATACTGACTTGGCCACCTGCAGGCACTTCTGTAGGTCCGTACGGTGTACAGACTTGGCAGTGAAAGGGATAAAGCAGTTTTGGCATGCATGCTTTAGACTTTCACAATTTTGGGAGGCTGAAAAACCAGAGGACATATAAGGCTCATTCAGATCTAGGCATCCTAATATGTTACATTAATGCATGTGCATTAATGCACTTTTTTTTTTTTTGCATTAACATGCATAACATTAAGGCAGGTCATTCAAATAAAAAGATTGACAATGCACCAAACTGCCCAACAAATGGACATGCACCTATTTTGACAATATAGAACAATGTAGCATTGTGATGTGCTACAGCTGTAGAACATCACAATGCTACATTGTTCTGTATTGTCAAAATAGGTGCATGTCCATTTGTTGGGCAGTGTTGGAGTTGCATTGGGTTGCCATTCAAATGAATAGCACTGCAAAACACTGGCGCATGTAACGTGTGTTAACATATGTTTTGATAATACACACATTACCACAATGCACCACAATGGAAAAGTGTGCTTTTGCCCTTAGTAATGTGCTATGAAGTTACATCATATATGGTTACGTATCTGTATTAGAATTAGGGCTGAATACTGTGGTGTATTGCAATAAAATTACGTTCATTAAGGTGCCATTTACTTTGAATGGCACCCGAATGCACAGAGGCAATTTGACTCTAAGGCCCCTTTCACACTGGGGCGGTTTGCAAGCGCTATTGCGCTAAGAATAGCGCCTGCAAACCGACCCGAAACAGCTGTTGCTGTTCCTTCAGTGTGAAAGCCCGAGGGCTTTCACACTGAAGCGGTGCGCTTGCAGGACGCTCAAAAATGTCCTGCAAGCCGCATCTTTGGCTCGCTATAGGAGCGGTATATTTACCGCTCCTATAGCGCCAGGTCCCATTGAAAACAATGGGGGAGCGCACCGAACCCGCCCGCAAAACGCCGCAATAGCGGCGGTTTGCGGGCGGTATTGACCCTTTTTCGGCCGCTCGCGGGGGGTAAAAACACCCCGCGAGCGGCCGCAATGCGCCGATAAAACGCCGGTAAAGCGGCGCTAAATATAGCGCCGCTTTACCGCCAGCGCCCCCACCGCTCCAGTGTGAAAGTAGCCTAAAGCACACAGGTTTCAGTGAATCATAATGCACAGTAAAATGTGCAATGCCCATTTTTTGGATATTTGAAACATTGCCAGTCTATTGGAATTGAACATTTTACTGAGCACTAGATAAAATTCTTTCCAAGATGATTCAAAATGTGTGACTGGCTAAGCAATTGCACTGAAGCTGTTAAACTTAGAAGAAAGAGGAAAATGTACAATATCGTTTTTTTCTCAGTACAATGATTATTCTAGAAGATTAGCCACTCAGGGATTTTTGAGCCAGCAGTAACAGATGGCTAAGTTGATGATGAACCACTGAAGGGACTGAAGAGTTGATTAGTAAGACTGACTGCCTGAAACAATTCCCAAAAGAACAAGTGGTCAGATTCTATATGGGAGAAAAATATGTGATGTGTCCTCTGCTATATTTAAAAATCAGATTATATGCCAAAGCAGTGCATATAACAATTGCTAGAGTGCGCTGATTTGTGTTTTAAAAATCAGTCGGTATTGCAAAGTCAGTGAAAAAATTTGAGAACCTTTGAAGTTTATGCATAACTATCTATACACCCTTTCTAACAGTCAGTAAAGATGTATTGAATGTATAGGTACATCTAATAAAAAGACATATGCGGGAGTTCAGCCGTTCCAATTTTCTTGTACTGAAAACTCCTGTTAGTGCTTAGAGCTTTTGCTTTACAGTCACTGTCTGGCTGTTTATTTTTTCTAGTCAACATCCTCATATCAGACACAAAACACTTAAAAATAGAATTTTTAATATGAAGACATATCACTAGTTGTGGCTGCCCATATGTCACAAATACAGTAGTAGCAGTAAATATGGTAATTAACAGTTTTCACTACAAGTTGTCACTAATCCAAAATATGTTTTTTTGTAATAATCGATAGTGGCGCAGTCAATCAGATACTACAATCTCGATGCAACTATCAGTATAAATTTGTATATGAAGGTACCGGCGCCAATTATTTAATTATAAATTATACTTTCCACTGTGCATATATTCATACAGTGTGCTGCAGTCTAGAAACAATGTTCCCCATTTGGGTAACTATGTGTGTAAATATTGTAAAGAAAGAGAACCGCGCCACCCTCTCTATTGATATTTAACCTTATTTTCTACCCCCCTCAACTACGGTGTACAATATATACTATATAAAGTGCTACATGCTTAGTGTACAATATAGTTATTCACAAAACATAAAGAGTACTTTCTGGATTGGTGCTCATACAGATTACAAATTACAAATTAGTGTCAAAATGTTTCAACACTCATGTATCAAAACAACATGTGCTATAAATAAAAAACGTGCCAAAAAATAGCAAAAATAAATAAAATAAAACTGTAGAAACATTCCAGTAAGTGACACCACTGTGAAAAGAGTTTTTCTATTTCCTGGCATTTGTGCAGTCATCTTAGATGTGAATCCACCACCTCCTATGTAATGGCCACTCACCAGAACTAGGTGAGTTTGAGCCTTTGGTTTATTTCCGGATAACCACTCCTACATCAGATTATTCCAGCCTCCTGTTCCTTAGATATGGGATCGAGTATTTTCCACTCTCAAAAAGAATATTACATTTCTCTGGTGTAGTACGTTTAAAATGTTTATTTAGAAAGATAAGAAACCATAAATACACTCACATTTAGTTGTGCCTTAAGCCGGCACTGAGCTTCTCCAGCCATGTATGTGAGATCCTCTCAGATACGCTTGTGTGTTTTCTCGGTTCGCGTGCGCTCCACGCCTCGCTTTCGCCTAAACTGGAAGTTTTATCATGGGTTTCCCAGCAGCCTCTACGCGTTTCACAATTAGTATTTGCATCATCAGGAAGCTTCCTGGGAACACCGTAGTTGAGGGGGTAGAAATAAGGTTAAATATCAACAGAGAGGGTGGCGCGGTTCTCTTTCTTTACAATATCAGTATAAATTGTTCAGTGAATTTCAGTTCAGAGAAACAACCAGAATTTTTTTTAAATATTGCCTTCATTAAGAAACAGTGCGACAGTGGACATTTAAAAACAAAAAGAAATATTATTCCAGTGTCTATACAACAACTTAAAATGTCAAGGGCAGCAGCAATAAGACCAAGTAAATGATCTTTCACATGCTAAATAGTATTGAATGCGTTGGTGTGGTTCAATGCCATTCATTCTGTGACCTCAAGGCATTTGCCAATAGATGCACGTAGCATTGCACTACAACACACAGTAAAACTCTACTGCATTGTGTTCTGCGTTACAAAAATAGTACATTTGCTATTTTGGTGTGTTTTTGTGGATTAAGCACACTGTTTAAATGAATTGGCTGCTGTAACTCAATGCCCATGAAAGCACAGCATAACACACATTAATGTGCATGTGCTAATGTAGTGTGGGTGCATTGGTATGTTATAGATCCCTTGTTTCCTGCTAATTAACACTATAATGTAATAAGCAATGAGATAGTCTCAGCTATTTGACCCATTAGGATCCATGGGATGGGATCCTAATTGGTTAAGGAAACTCATGGCCTGCCCTGCCAGTAGAGGGGCATGATATATATGGTTTGGGTGAGACGCTTCCTGGGGGTCCGCTATCCAGACTTGGAGGATCAGGCATCTCTGACATGCACATCATAAACAGACAAATATTTCCCAGCACACTTAAGCCCCATACACACGGTCGGACTTTTTCATGGATTCTGTCCGATCAGACAATGTTGTTGAAAAATCAGACCGTGTGTATGCACCATCGGACAGTGTACGTCGGATTGTCCGACGGACAAAGTCTTATCTCCTGCTGGAAAGATTTGCCGACAACACGGTCCGATCACACCAAATCCGATCGTGTGTACGGTTGTCCGACCGGACAAAGTGCTACGCATGCTCAGATCACATTACAAGACCAAAGCTATTGGCTACTAGCCTCTACGTAGTCCCGTCGTAGGCAACAAACGTCACCACGTTCAGAATGATCGGATTTTCCGACAACTTTGTCTGACCGTGTGTACGCAAAACCAACATCAGACAAAGTATGACGGACATGGTCCGACGGACCTGGTCCTCGGATAATCCGCGCGTGTGTATGGGGCTTTACCAGCTTATCATGCAATAAAACAAACTTACCATGTGTAACAATTTATGTTAAAACAGACGGTTTAGTTGCACACATTTACAAATACACTATATTGTCAAAAGTATTGTGACACCTGCCTTTACACGCACATGAACTTTAATGACATTGTAGTCAGGCCAGTCAAGTTCCTCCACCCCAAACTCACTCATCCATGTCTTTATGGACCTTGATTTGTGCACTGGTCCAAATCATTTGGTGGAAGGGGGATTATTGTGTGGGTTTTTTTTTCAGGGGTTGGGCTTGGTACCTTAGTTCCAGTGAAGGGAACTCTCAAGGAATCAGCATACCAAGACATTTTATACAATTTCATGCTCAAACTTTGTGCATGACCTCCATTATAGACCCCTAAGGGATCACCTCCATTATAGACCCCTAAGGGTCAACAAAGCATAAACGCAGATCAATCTGATGGACCATACTCTGGTATTCAGATTCCTTTAAGAACAATGGCTCCACACAGCTCACACATAGGTCATAGGCAACAAACATGTTCCAACATGACTGTGCACCAGTGCACAAAGCAAGGTCATGGATGAGTGAGTTTGGGATGGAGGAACTTGACTGGCCTGCACAGAGTCCTGACCTTAACCCTTTTCCATCCTGGAGGACAAAACAAAACAAGGTTTGTAGTTCCCAAAGGTCCTGGAATAGGATGGAATAGGATTCAGCAGCAGGCAGACCTGATGCTCCAGCGAATCCTCTGGACAGGTTGGTGGCACTGGTTGGAGAAATTCCCAATTCCCCCCCAGGGAGGCAAGTTGATAGGGACCTTCCTTGCTATGTCAACAATTATACATAAAAAATATATCAGGAATTTGCTGCACAGGTAGGGGAACTCCCATCCATATTACAGGGCAAAATACTTGTTCATATAAAGTCCTGTGCAGCTCCAGGTGAACCACAAAGTATTTTCTGTTGCAGGTTAATCACGTGGGTGCTAGCAGAGCCCGTTTGCCCATACACATGAGAAAGATATCCAGAATTCTCTGCACTCCTCAATCTTCCTGAAAAATATCACAAACACTGCGGGGATAATCAAATGTTAATGTGTTTTGCTCTACAAACAGAGCTTATCGTTATGAATAAGCACTATTTGTAGTGTGAAACATTTGACTGTCCCTGCAGTGCTTGTGATGATTTTACTGATGATTCTTAATAAAAAAAGATCAAGGAATGCAGCAAATTCCAGATATCTTTGTCATGTGTATTGGCAGACCGGTGGGTAATTAACCTGCAGCAAGAAACACTTGGTGGTTCACCTGGAGCGGCATAGGACTTTATGTCAACAAGTATGTTGGCTTGCAATATGGATAGGAGTTCCCTTGCCTGTTAGAAGAACTGTTCAATTGCATCAAGGAGCATAGTTACATAGTTAGGTTGAAAAAAAGACAAGTCCAGGCCAGAGCCGGCAGCACTGATCAGTGTATCCTGATGGCGGGGAAGTCTTACCACCATCAGAACACAATAGTACAACAGGAGTGATTGTCCCATCTTTCCCCATCCCTGCTCATGCTTATTGGACTGATTATCTGTGGTTACCGTAGTGTCACACAGGACGCTGATTACATAAGCTAAGACACTGAACATGGGGATGATTTGGGGACATTTTTCCCACTCTAGTAGTTGCAGTACAGACACTGTCCTTGGTAAGAATTCTGCTGAAGTCAGCTGGATGGGTATAGGAGAATACTCTTCCCTGCCTGGTGTAGCTATAGATGTTGTGGCAGATGCAGCAGGATAATCTTGTGTTGGGAGGTGCAGAAAGTGAGAAATTAGGAGAAGTACAGGGCTTTTGCTGTTGACTTGTCTCATTAGAGTGCTGCTCCCACCAAATCTCTGTGGTGCAGAGTCCCATGCTTACCACACCTGAGATGCTGAATGCAGAGGTTGTAGCCCACAGTGGTGCTGTTGACAACAGTTAAAGTGGTTGTAAACCTTCTCATATACCCAATGAAAAGAATAGCCTCAGAAGATACATAGAAATTAAACAAATGCTCCTACATAAGTTGTACTTGTTTATCCACTGTCTTCTCTTCCCTACACCCCTTCAAAGGGGTAGAATTGTGTTAAAATCCTTCTTCATCTTCCAGGAACACAGAGGAGGGAGTACAAAGCTGCAGTTACAGTGTGTAAGAGCTGATTGGAGGAAAGGCACACACCCTTTCACACAGCACAGCACAGAGGAGTGAATGATACAGAGCTGTGTTCTGAATAGGGATGAGCCGAACACCCCCCCGTTCGGCTCGCACCAGAACCCGCAAACGGACCTAAAGTCCGTGCGAGCTTTAGAACCCTATTAGTTATAATGGATGCGAACGTTTGAAATTAAAAGTGCTCATTTTAAAGGCTAATATGCATGTTAATGTCATAAAAAGTGTTTGGGGACCTGGGTCCTGCCCCAGGGACATGTATCAATGCAAATTTTTTTTTTAAAAACGGCCGTTTTTTCAGGAGCAGTGATTTTAATAATGCTTAAATTGAAACAATAAAAGTGTAATATTCCTTTAAATTTCGTACCTGGGGGGGTGTCTATAGTATGCCTGTGAAGGGGCGCATGTTTCCCGTGTTTAGAACTGTCTCTGCGCAAAGTGTCATTTTTGAAAGTAAAAAAGCTATTTAAAATCACTCGCGGCTAATGTTAATTCACGGCTCCCGTAACACAGAGAACAGTGATTCATTGAAACTCATTCATAAAAAAAAGTCATTGATAAAAAATAAAAAAAATGAAAAAAAAAAAAGCGTAGGGGTCCCCCCAAAATTCAATAACCAGGCCCTTCAGGTCTGGGATGGATATTAAGGGGGATCCCAGCCAAAAAAAAAATAAAAAATGGCGTAGGGTCCCCCTCAAAATCCATACCAGACCCTTGAGGTCTGTATGGATTTTAAGGGGAACCCAAGCCAAAAAAAATGGCGTGGGGTCCCCCTCAAAATCCATACCAGACCCTTATCCGAGCACGCAACCTGGCAGGCCGCAGGAAAAGAGGGGGGACGAGAGCGCCCCCCCCTCTCGCCTGAACCGTACCAGGCCACATGCCCTCAACATTGGGAGGATGCTTTGGGGGTCTAAGACCCCTAAAGCACCTTGTCCCCATGTTGATGAGGACAAGGGCCTCTTCCCCACAACCGTGCCCAGAAATAGAGCACATATTGTTGTCAGCAGTCAGCAGCACACTGACACGCTGACACTGACTGAAACATAATATGCGAGGCCGCCGGCGCGGCGGCCTCTTATACCGTGGGGCGTGTACTAAAGCCCCTGAGCTATAATTGGCTACAGGCATCCTGCCTGTAGCCAATTATGGCTCTCCTCGCTTCTGGCGCTGTGATTGGCCAAGCATGCGGGGTCACAGTGCATGCTTGGCCAATCATCAGCCAGCATTGCACTGCGCGGGCCGCAATGCATTGCAGGGCCGCTCGCATCACACGAATTTGATGCGAGCAGCCCCAATAGTTCTGGGCTCGCCGAGCGAGCGAACACCCGGTGCTCGATTCGAACATGGGTTCGAATCGAACACCGGGCTCATCCTTAGTTCTGAATAGAGAAACTGTGTGCTGAGCTCCCTCCCCATCAAAAATGTATCTCATGTGTCGAGAAAACTTCTTAGAAGTGACTCATGATGATAACAGAGGAACAAAGCACCAGAGAGAAACAACACTTAGAGCTTTGGGGAGAGATAAGTAAACACTACAGATACTGTATATGTGCTTTGTTCAGGTTTACGAACACTTTAACTTAAAAAATTGTAACAATGCAGAACTCTATTGACTGGCCCTAGGGAGAGCAGTGGTCTGTACCTGTGGGGCAGTGCTATCAGATATATTTGGACGGATGTTCCTTTCAGTCTTCTGCAAGCTTCCCCTGCCCCTGGACAAAAATCTCCCTCTTGTTGTTCTGCCTCTCTCTCAGAAATGTCCTCTTTTTCAATAGATGGCACCTATGGATGGTCTATCACCTCTTCATACAATCACTCCTCATTATTGTAGCCCACTTCACAGTAAGCTTCAACGCCTGGAATATTACTTCCTCCTGCTGCTTTCTGTTCAGTGCCCCCTTTTTATGTGGTTGAACCCCCCTCCCCCTCTATGCTCATGGCAATATCTTCCTCATCCTCAATATCTAAGGGAATGAATGCTTGTGCATTACCCAAACAATCCTCTTGCAGAAAATCAGCAATCTAATAATCAAATAATTCAACTGATGTCTCTAGCTGGTTTGTGGGGCTATGGCAGGATTAGCAGAAAAGGAGGAAGAACGTGCATTAGCTGCCCTCTGCCAGTGAAGTAAGAAGTAGAGGAAGGCTTTGTCAGCCACTCAACTATATTCTGTGGGTGCTGTGGTTGTACAGCATGACCAGTTTATGATAGAAAGCAGGTGTGCCTTGCCAATAGATGGTGCAGCCAGACCATTGCTTTGTTCTGCAGTACCTGTTTGCCCCCTACTACCTCCCTATGCAGAACCTCTTCCTCTCACTTTAGGCCAGCCATTTTGTTTTAAGGGAATGCCTAAATATAATATCAGCTATGGAAATAAGGAGGATACAATTCATATGCAGTGGATTGATGCTCATGACTTTACCTAACAAGGTTGCACTGATGTTCTGTGTAAAAAGGGCAACTCTGAATGTGCCAGAAACAAGTGTATGTTATACACCCCAACATAAAAAGCCCTATCAGCAGAAAATAAAATAAAATATGCTTCTAAAAAAACAAATCATGAAATACCCAACCTCCCCCCAGGAGCTAAAATAAAACCACAGTGGTTGCTGACACACACAAAAAAAAGTTGACTATATGTCCACTCAACACCGCAATCCACAGTACATTCATGCAATATAGCAATGTATAGCACAGTATACCAAACAAAATTTCCATACACTGAGTGTCAGCTCTCCCTAAACACACACTTAAAGAGGAAGTAAACCCTGGTGGGTTTTACTTCCTCTTTATTTCCCTGCCAAGGTAAAGAGATGCATAGTAGCCCATTATGTGTCACTTACCTGAAAACGAAGCCCGCAATGTCTCCATTGTCCCCAGTAGCAGGGGGCATACATCTTCGCCCCTCTTCCTTTTGGGGCCGTGAACTCCGGCTCTGTGACTGGCCGGAGTCTTATGACTGGCGGCTCCTGCACACATGCGCTGATGACATCGGTGCTCGGGTCTTTCGTAAATATATCTCCTAAAACTTGGAGGTTTAGGAGGTATTTCAAGCACCTACAGGTAAGCCTTAATAAAGGCTTATCTGTAGGTAAACATGGTTGTACAGGGTGTACAACCACTTAAAAATGGCTGCTGGGATGGGGCGTGGCTAGCCGCGGACTGTGATGGCCGCTTGAGACCGGAGCTCCTCAGAGACGGGACCCAAAACGGCTCAAAACAACCACCCTGAGCTACCTAACAGCTCACAGCAACCACCGGACACCCCAACACCCGACCGGCTATGACCAGAAAGAGGAAGGAGGAACGCAAACCACAGAAAATGACGGAATTCTTCTCATACCGGCAGGACGGAGGTAGGCAAGATGGCGCTGGCGCCACATCCACCCCGGCCCTGAACACCAGGCCCCGTCCTCCTCCTTCCCCATCAGTCACCCACCACAGAAGGGACGCATCCCCTAAGAGCCTACAAACCAGTCCTGACACCCCACAAGCGACCAGCCCTGCTAAAGCAAAATTCAGGCTGGATGGCTCTGGATGCAGCCCGGGGAGCAGACACGAGGCGGACTCTGGTGATGATACCAGAGAGCTGCCGGAACGCATAGAAACCTTCCCCACAAGCAACCAGCCAGTCTTGGACACAGTCCTCAAGGACATGCTGCTCTCCCTTCGCAGCACCATACAAGCAGACATGATGTCTTGTATGAACAAGTTTAATACGGATATACAAGAGGTGGAAGCCAGAGTAGACCACATTGAATGCAAAATGGGGGAATATGCCACCACTATCAACGATATTGTAGATGCACAAGAGGAGAATGAGGGGGAGATAGAGACCCTGCAGGCTAAATTGGCAGATTTGGAAGATAGAAGTAGGAGGAACAATATGAAGATCAGAGGAATTCCGGAAACAGTGCTGCAAAATGACCTTAAGGCCTATGCAACAACATTGTTTACAGAACTCATTCCCACACTGACAGTGCTGGAGATTACCATAGATAGGATCCACCGCCTCCCCAAACCGTCCTATCTCCCTGACCAGACCCAGAGGGATGTGATCCTGAGGCTCCATTTCTACCACGCCAAGGAGCAACTCATGGCAATCATGCGTAAGAGAGACACCATCCCTCCCCAATATCAGCATCTTCAATTTTATGCGGATCTGTCCCAATACACCCTGAAAAAACGGAGAAGCTTAGTCACAATCACCAAAGCCCTGAGAAATCACCAGATCACCTACAGATGGGGCTTCCCCACAAACATCACTATCACCAAAGATGGCAAAACCTTCATTGACCACACTTTGGAGAAAGGCTTAGCTCTTTTAAAAGAATGGCATATTATCCCCGAAACCGAAAACAACCCCACTCACAGCAGGAAGCCTCAACAGATTGATGAGGAGTGGAAAACAGCAACTGCAAGGAACCCCAGGAGGCACACTTGAAGGGGTGACACATACACATGGGTAAGCATCAGCCCCGTCAACCTGATGGACCACCCATACCTTAACGAACTTTTACCCCCCACAGCATTTGAATTGCACTCGGCTGCATTCAAATTCTCAGTTCTATGAACAGTTGCATTGCAACCAAAATGCCTCACCAGACTAGAGGCGAGTTAAAACAGTTTTGCACACCAGTTTACTTTTGGCGAAGATTTCGCTATTTTATGTTTGTTTTCTCTCTTTTTTCTTTTTGCTACCCACCAGCATACCCTCCGATGCACTAACCAGCCATTCTTCCAGGAATTCCCTCAAACCTCTATAACCGATCTGAAAACCCATCACACAAGGACTTCTCAAGATCAAGTCGCAACAAGACGTTTGGAAAACTACGTGACCATCTCAAACCCCAGGACATCTCTGCTAATTGTGAGTACATGCACTCAACACCACACATTCTATGGATTCCTCCAGAACCCTGCCACCCTCCTCGGGGAGGGGCGGCACGCTTCTTGGACAGAGCCAGGTTTTAAGTGGAAGCTACCTCAACTCGTCTACGCTAATTCCTCATGGGAGTGACCTTTCTATCTATTAATACAAAAGGCCTCAACCACCCAGCCAAGAGGAGGTCACTCTGCAATGAGGCTACAAAACACAACGCTGACATCATCTGTGCGCAGGAGACGCACTTTTCCACCAACGCGCAACCCAAATGCTCACACCAGAGTTATCCCTTCATTTTCACCTCGAGTGCAGACACTAAAAAGAGAGGGGTCCTTACTGCCATTAGAGACTCAGTAGCATTTCAGCTGCATAAAGAACACAAAGATCCCAATGGCAGGTACCACATCCTAATTTGCGACATTAATTCCAAACAGTACACGATAGTAAATGTCTATTCACCCAACTCTCACCAGCTGAAATTTCTGAAAAAACTCCTAAATAAAGTCGACGCTCTCAAGCGGGGGTCCCTGATACTGTGCGGTGACTTCAATATGGTCCCAGACAGGACCATGGACTCCACGACCATTCCTAACCGCACAGGCCCATCTATGCAAGACACTATCTATAAGCACAATCTATTTGACGTCTGGCGCTGCTGTCATCCCGGAGAAAAGGACTTCACCTATTTCTCAGCAGCACACAGATCTTACTCAAGAATAGATCTCTTCCTAGTAGACTACAATGTTTTAGAACGCACCAGCGAATCCAAGATTAATGAGATAACATGGTCGGATCGCGGATCTGTGACTTTCACTATAACAGACTCACTGTCCCCAGGACTTAATCCAGTGTGGAGAGCCAATCCATACATCCTTCAAAGAAGAGACACCAAGGACATCTTAGAGAAACACCTGATAGAGTATTTCGAGTTAAATGTTAATTCTGTAACAAACCATACCACTCTGTGGAACGCCCATAAGGCGTATATGAGGGGAATGTTTATCAAAATAGGGGCTGGGCTGAAGAGGCAGAGGCAGAGACACATAACAGAACTCACTGAGAGTATTCGTTCACTAGAATCCCAAAACAAACAAACCCCCACGAATGCTCTCACAGAAAAAATATCAAAACTGAGACATGATCTCAGGATGAGGCTTCTGGGAGACTTTGAAAAGTCCTCCAGAAGGCTGAAACTGCAGTACTACTCTAGTGACAACAGAGCTGGGAAATTTCTTGCCCGCCGAATACAGGGACACAGGTACAAAACAAAAATCCCTTTTATAGTACACCCGTCATCCAAAAATAAACAATTCCACCCCAAGGATATCGCGAATGCCTTCGCTGAGTACTACAGATCCTTATATAACTTGAAAGAAGACCCAACAACCCCCCAGCCTAATATAGAGGAAATCACTAATTTCCTTACTAAACTGCCCTTGCCGCAACTGACAGAAGATCAACTTCAACAGCATACCAGACATTTCCAAAACAATAGCCTCCCTACCAGCCAATAAATCCCCTGGTCCTGACGGCTTTGTGGGAGAATATTACAAAACATTTAATCATATATTAGCTCCACACCTTCAGCGAGTTTTTAATGATGCTACTGCCTCTGCCTCCTTTCCCCCAGAAATGCTCAGAGCCTTGATTATAACCCTACCGAAGCCAGGGAAAGATCCCTCTACCGCACAAAACTTTAGACCGATTTCACTACTGAATAATGATTTAAAAGTATACGCCAAAATAATAGCATAAAGGCTAACAGACATTCTTCCCACACTTATTCATCCTGATCAATCGGGATTCACCCGAGGACGTCAAACATCGGACGCCACTAGGAGGTTAATCAATGTCATCCACAACGCTAACAATACTGGAGCGCCTTCTCTGCTTCTTGCTTTAGACGCAGAGAAGGCGTTCGACCGTGTGCACTGGGGATATCTGACCCAAACCCTGACGACATTTGGATTTGCAGGTCCAATTCTCTCATCGATTCTAGCCTTATACACAATGCCTTCGGCCCAAGTCTTCACCTCAGGGGTACTTTCAAATTCCTTTGCTATCACGAATGGGACGCGCCAGGGGTGTCCGTTGTCGCCATTAATATTCAATCTACTCATGGAGCCCTTGGCGTGCCACATTCGCAACCATCCCCACATAACGGGGATCAAAATGAACGACTCAACGCATACGATCAGCTTGTTTGCAGATGATGTCATACTAATGGTTACAGAGGTGGAAAAATCCCTGGCTTCGATATACCATACATTGCAATTATTCAGTAAATTGTCCTACTATAGAGTGAATGAGACGAAATCCTATATTCTTGGTCTAAATGTGCCGCCCTTGATACAACGAAAAATTAGTGCTACGTACCCGTACACGTGGGAAAAAACGGGAATGAAGTACTTAGGTATCACCCTAACACCCAGAACAGGGGATCTCTACAAGTCTAACTACGTACCGTTCCTTGAAAAATTTAAAGTCAACCTACAAACACTAGGGAAAGTGGAGCTATCCTGGACTGGAAGGATAGCGGCCTTTAAGATGAACATACTACCCCAGTTAATTTACCTATTCCGAACCCTCCCAATCCCAATACCGAACTCCTTTTTCAATACAGCGCACTCTATCATTAACCATTTCCTCTGGTAAGGGAAAAGGGCAAGATGTGCATACTCACACCTCATCACAGCTAGGAAGGTGGGGGGCATGGGATTAGTCAAGCTAAAGGATTACTACCTGGCCACCATCCTCTCACAACTAAAAGCATGGTTCCCCACTTCTGATAGTAATAGATGGACTGAAACTGAACAGGCCCAAACCCGAACTCATAACCTCTACCACTTACTTTTCCAGCAAAAACAAGGGATATTAAAAGATAAAAATTTATCTCCCCCTATAGTAGCAACTATCAAGGCATGGGACATATTAGTGAAATCCACATTTCTACAAACGACAATGGTGAATATACCTTCACCACTGCAAAGCCTCCAAATATGTATACCAGACATACGTATAGAAAACTGGATAGAGAAGGGCATAGCACTGATTGAAGACCTGATGGTTGGACCAACTTTGAAAACCTTTAGATCCCTCCAGATAGAATATGGATTGACCCCACAGGACCAATATTCCTACCTCCAAATCACCCACTTCTTCCGTTCTAATCCTTTCCACCAAATCGCACTCCCTTGGAATATTGCCCAATTCTTTAACAACAAACACTCTAGAACCAAAGGAATATCTTTATTTTATAGAATTCTGAGCAACAAAGAAATATTCACAAAAACGTTAGCCATGAAAGCTTGGGAGAAAGATATAGGAACCATATTCACCCCAGAGCAATGGCAAAAAGCCTTTACAGCGACCTTTGCCTCAACCAGAAGTGTGAACTTGTGGGAAAACTCACACAAGATAGCACTTCGTTGGTATTTAACACCCAGCAGAATAGCGAAATTTGCGCCCCAAAACTCTGCCCTATGTTGGCGCCTCTGCGGAGAGGTGGGGACTTTATGCCACACTCTGTGGTCCTGCCCAGTGATCGCGCGGTATTGGCATGAAGTGTCCCGTCTTGCCAGTCAGGTTCTTAAATGTACGGTTAAACTATCCCCAGAACTTGCCCTCCTCTCCTTGACTATTGAATTATACCCTAAAGAACTAAGAACGGTACTATCACACATTCTCACAAGTGCAAGATTAGTGCTGACACGCCACTGGAGACAACAAACATCTCCCTCACTAAAGGAAGTTATACAAACTACCAACACCCATGCCAACTACGAAATAATGTTCGCATGTTCACAAAATCGTTTGTCCTTAGCCACGCTAACTTGGAATCCCTGGACAGATTGGTATAAGTTACATAACCCTTAAGCCCCATACACACGGTCGGACTTTTTCATGGATTCTGTCCGATCGGACAATGTTGTTGAAAAATCAGACCGTGTGTATGCACCATCGGACAGTGTACGTCGGTTTGTCCGACGGACAAAGTCTTATCTCCTGCTGGAAAGATTTGCCGTCAACACGGTCCGATCACACCAAATCCGATCGTGTGTACGGTTGTCCGACCGGACAAAGTGCCACGCATGCTCAGATCACATTACAAGACCAAAGCTATTGGCTACTAGCCTCTACGTAGTCCCGTCGTAGGCAACAAACGTCACCATGTTCAGAATGATCGGATTTTCCGACAACTTTGTCCGACCGTGTGTACGCAAAACCAACATCGGACAAAGTATGACGGACATGGTCCGACGGACCTGGTCCGCGGATTGTCCGACCGTGTGTATGGGGCTTTAGTTTGATATGAACATCATTGTTGAATGGCATGTTTCTATTTTTCTAGTTATTTTCTAGTTACTATGTTACCTAGCTACTCTGACATGGTCAGAACTACTGTGCTTGTATGGTATGTTTAAACTGTTAAAATTCCAATAAAAACCTATTGAAAATTAAAAATGGCTGCTGGGAATCCACTCCTTTATAGTGAGGGAGGTGGCGCATACCAAAGCTCCTGTTATTGGCCATTCTAACCCTGCTAGCCACAGTTAAGAAGTCAGGCTGGACATTGTGGGGTTGATTTACTAAAACTGGAGAGTGCAAAATCTGATGCAGCAGTCATATTAGCCAATCAGCTTCTAAGTTCAGCTTGTTCCATTAGGCTTTAACAAAAAACCTGGAAGCTGATTGGTTTCTATGCAGAGCTGCACCCAATTTGGCACTTTCCAGTCTTAGTAAATAAATCCCTAAGGGTCCTTTAAAATTCTAACCAGCAATTCTCACTATAAATTCATTATTACCACAAATGCATGTTCAGCAGACCCAATTCCTATTGTTGTTGACTTAAAGAGGAAGTAAACACTGATGGGTTTACTTCCTCTTTGTTTCCCTGCAAAGGTAAAGCATAATGGACTACTATGCATCGCATAGTAGTCAATTATGTGTCACTTACCTGACACAGGAGCCAGCAAAGTCACTTCTGTCCCCTTGTGTACGGAGCCTCCATCTTCTTGGTGGATCTTGCGGCTCCAGCGCTGTCATTCGACGGCGCCGCGATGACATCACGCATGCGCACGTGAGCAGCCACTCGCGGCATATTGCCGTTGACAGCGGCGCACTGTCTTTTTGCAAAGATCTCCTAAACCGTGTAGGTTTAGGAGATATTTCTTGGACCTACAGGTAAGCCTTAATCTAGGCTTACCTGTAGGCTTACCTGTAGGTCAAAGTGGTTTGTAAAGGTTTACAACCACTGTAACTGTATAGTTTGTACATATCATGCAGTTATTACATCTTCCAAACCCTTGTGTTTTCAGGTTGAATGACAGCAAGGGCTAAATCTAGTCCCAGATTTCTGGCTTTAGTGAAAATAAGTTTAGGTCTATCTGTCAGCTGACCACAACTGAATATTTATTTGGCAACTGCAGCTGTTTAAGAATAATTTTCTGCAATATAAAGAGTGGTCCAGTATATCTAAAGAAAAAGTAATTTTGCTCTTGGTTGCATGAATCAGCATCTGTATTTTCTCTTTTATTCTTTAATAAATTAGAGCAGTCAAAGTAACTAATGCCTTTATAAGATTGATTAATAGAGTCATGATCGTAACTCTTCTCTATCAATTGTCCTATCATCAATTCTGCCTCCTTTAAAAATCCTCAATCTAGTACAATTCAACTTTAATATTATAAATTGTCTCACATGGACCTATGGACCTATGTAAGCAATTTAGCTAAATGGCAATATGACTGATAAATAAAACTTACTTGCAGATTTGGATAGTTTCATAACTTTGTATAAGTAAAGATAAGCCTGGGAAAGTACTAATAGGTACCATGTTTCCCCGAAAACAAGCCTGGATCTTATATTAATTTTGGCAACCAAAAATACAGTAGGTCTTATTTTCTTGGTATGGCTTGCCATTTAATGTGCTGTCTTCTCCTGCCCTCTCCCTTCCTGCCTGTCATAAATCCCCAGCGTGAACATAGTAAAAGTGGTTGTAAAATGCTAGAATCCTATTACAGTAGTATATAATGTAAAAGGTGTGTGTTTTTGTAATCTAATTGGGTCAAATACCTTCTTTTAGTGCCGCTCGGTGCTTCCGTGACCCGCCTGAGCTGTTTTTCCCACTCTGAGCACTGCAGAGGGATGGGGGCCCGAGATCCCCCACTGACAGCTGGGAGAAGAGAAGAGCAGCGGGTGATCAGCTGAGCGCCGCTCAGCACTTCCATGACCCACCGGAGCTCTCTTCCTCGATCCAAGCACTGCAGGGGGGACGAGATCCCCGTTGACAGCAGGGAGAAGAGGAGGAGAGCAGCGGGAGATCAGCTGAGCGCCAAGCAGCACTGTACCGAAGGTATTTGACTCAATACGTTTACAGAAACACACACCTTTTACATTATATACTACTGTAATAGAGAGGATTCTAGCAGTTTACAACCACTTTAAACTAGGACTTATTTTTTGGGTAGGGCTTTTATTACAGCCCTCCCCAAATATCACACTAGGTCTTATTTTCAGGGTAGGTCTTACTTTCAAGGAAACATGGTAGATGGTAATACTAAATTTATTAAATTAAATACTCAAGTAATAAATTGGCTACTAGCTGACAGTCCAAATGATTAAATGTCCCTAGCAAAAAAGTGTCCCCTTAATGGTGTCCTCATTTTTAGATTATTAAAAAGAGAAGAGGTGGGACTTTGAATGAGGCATGTGTATAATGGCTGGTGATTTGATCAAATGTAAAAATGATTAATAATTCATACATATACACTGATGCATTTTTGACACACTATGCATTTACATGTTTGCTCTATATGCATTTACTATGTACTATTTCTTTATTAATTGTATAGAAAGACTCAAACACATACCGGCTTTTTTTATTACTATGCATTAAATGTACTATGCCATCTTGTTACCATTTTACTAGTGTATATGTATGAATTATTAAACATGTTTACTTTTGATCAAATCACCAGCCATTATACATGTGCCTCATTCAAAGTCCCACTTCTCCTCTTTTTAACATTATATATTTAGAGATGGAAACACATGGGTACAGTATGGCCTGTGTTTCATTTAAAGTCCCAAACCTTTCCCCCCTCTCATAAATGTTTAGATTAACCACTTGCCGACGGCGCACGACGATATACGTCGACAGAATGGCACGTACAGGCAGGAGGGCGTATATATACGTCCCTCCTTTAGCCTGTCCGTGCCATCGGGAGCGCGCCGGGAGCGGCGCGCCCCCGCGCCGGTCGGGACCCCCGTGAGTCCGGCCGTGGTCCCCGCGGACTCGATCGCCGCGGGACTCCCGCGATCGTCTCACGGAGCGGCTGAGCGGGGAGATGCCGAGATAAACAGCATCTCCCCGTTCTGCCTAGCAACTAGTGACGCCGATCTCTGCTCCCTGTGAATGGAGCAGAGATCAGCATTCATAGCTGACAGCCACGCCCCCCCACAGTAAAAAACACACCCCTAGGCATACTTAACTCTTTCACTGCCCCCTTGTGGTTAACCCCTAAACTGCCAGTGTCATTTATACAGAAATCAATGCATTTAAATGCATTAATTGCTGTATAAATGACAATGGTCAAAAATGTCCGATGTGTGCCATAATGTCGCAGTCACAAAAAAAAATCGCAGATCTCCGCCATTAAAATAAAAAAAAAAATTATTAATAAAAATGCTATAAAACTATCCCCTATCTTGTAAACGCTATAACTTCTGCGCAAACCGATCAGTAATCGCTTATTGCGATTTTTTTACCAAAAATATGTAGAAAATACGTATCGGCCTAAACTGAGGAAAAAAAATGTTTTTTATATATTTTTTGGGGATATTTATTATAGCAAAAACTAAAAAATAATGCATTTTTTTCAAAATTGTCGCTCTATTTTTGTTTATAGCGCAAAAAATAAAAACCGCAGGGGCGATCAAATACCACCAAAAGAAAGCTCTATTTGTGGGAAAAAAAGGACGTCAATTTTGTTTGGGAGCCACGTCGCACGAACCGCGCAATTGTCAGTTAAAGCGATGCAGTGCCGAATCGCAAAAAGGGGCCTGGTCCTTTGGCTGCAAATTGGTCCGGTCTGAAAGTGGTTAAAGTGCCCATTTTAATACTAATAGTATCAAAAGTCACTTTAAATTGAGTCTGTGGTATAAAGCTGTTGCTGTCAAATAAATCCAGAAATATTGAAATAAAGCATCAATTTAGCATAGTAATCATTGTTCATGCTATTTTGAATTTTACATATTGGTAATATTATGAGATTAACATTTAGCAATGCGCAGGGCTCAAAAAGTCCAACTGTATTGGTGCAATCCTGTCTGACAGTGTGATGAAAAAAACAATAAAGCGTACTGTCTCTGATGATGAGCTGCAGCTTCAAAATTTCTCTTGGAATCCTCTAAAATAGATGGCTTATGCTGGATATGCTAAAGTGTATACAATTTGCATACAATTTAGCATAATCAGCATGATCCATCTATATTTATAGATGTGTATTGTTTTTGTCACTACTTTTTATATATTTCACACTCTTTGTTTTTAACCATTTGACTTGCTGATAGTTTATTGTCAGTACTCCATGAATCTATGAATCTGTTTCCTCTGGCACTGTTAAGGGTTAATACCTAATTATATGGTGCCAGCTTTATTTGGTAGTGTCTGTCCGATGTATCACATGCATTATCATAAAAACACTGCTTGCATGCTTCCACTGTGCTTGGCTTCCTTGGTTGTGAGGCAGCAGTCTCAGCTGTGCTTCTGCCTTGCTGCACTAGTTGGTCACTCCAGAGGTTTATACAAGTTTCCAGTTTTAGTAAATCAGCCCCTTTGCTTGTCCTTTCATCTTCAGAGGGTTATCCTCATTTAGATTTCTGTCAGCTTTACTGCACAGTTGTCATCTGAATCTGGGACAATCTCTTGTTCATGGTGGATGAGACATGCCCGTGTGCATTTCCCACATGTGAGTGCATTGATTTTAATTGTTTTTAAACTTATTAAAAAGGCATAACTGCGTTATGCAATTGCAATTTGTTTTCTCTATTGGTAACAGTCATGCCGCGTACACACGAAGGGACAATCCCGCGGGATTATCCTCTGGACTGAAGTCCAGCGGATAATCCCCTCGTGTGTGGGCGCCGGCGACTTTTTGGCGCCAAAGTCCGGCGGACTTTTTGGCGCCAAAGTTTTAAGTTTGGTTTTAAATTATCCGCTGGACTTGGCAGTCCGGCGGACAATCCCGCCGTTAGTAGGCAAGTCCGCGGGACTTTTGAAATGAACGGACTTGCCGCTCATCGGCAAGTCCGTTCATTTAGCACGTGACTTCAGGTTACGTAGCTAGCGTAGGAAGTTACTGCCGCCGCGCTAGCTCCGTGACCTGGCATGAATTTAAAGGGACTCCCCACGCCGAAAAAGCGGCGTGGGGGTTCCCCCCTAATCCATGTCAGACCCTCATCCGAGCACGCAGCCTGGCAGGCCAGGAAAGGGTGGGGACGAACGAGCGCCCCCCCTCCTGAGCCGTACCAGGCCGCGTGCCCTCAACATGGGGGGTGCCCTGGGGAAAGGGGGGCCTGCGGCCCCCCACCCCAAAGCACCTTGTCCCCATGTTGAGGACAAGGGCCTCTTCCCGACAAACATCCTCCGGGACTGTGACAACACACGGGGGCGGGGTCACCATGTGACATGAGCATGTGACCCTGTCCCCCATGTCCCTATATAAGTCCCAGCGCAGAGCGGCACAGGCATTCCGGGCAGAGAGAGCGTCGGTCAACATCGGAAGAAGAAGAACAAGAAGAAGGACAAGAAGAAGAAGGCGGCGCCGGCGGCGCGGAAGACGACGACCGCCGCAAGAACAGAAGAGACCCCCGGAAGACCCCCGAAGGCGGATCGAGACCCCCAGACGACAACGGCGACGACGAAGAAGGTAGCCGGACTCCTCCGCTCGTGAAAGAGCTAGGTAAAAGAGCAGAAGAGAGCGAGGAGTCCGGCGAGAAGACCCCCAAGACGGAAGAAGACCCCCGGAGCAGTGCAATAAAATATTTTTTCAAAAGTGTGTGTGTTTTTGTACTTTACATTTTACACCTTAGTGAATGGGTAGGGGTACATCGTACCCCATACTCATTACATAGGGTGGGGGGCCGGTATCTGGGGCCCCCTTATAAAGGGGGCTCCCAGATTCCGATAAGCCCCCGCCCGCAGACCCCGACAACCAACGGCCAGGGTTTCGGGAAGAGGCCCTTGTCCTCATCAACATGGGGACAAGGTGCTTTGGGGTGGGGGGGGCCGCACGGCCCCCCTTTCCCCAGGGCACCCCCCATGTTGAGGGCACGCGGCCTGGTACGGCTCAGGAGGGGGGGGGCGCTCGTTCGTCCCCACCCCTGCCAGGCTGCGTGCTCGGATGAGGGTCTGACTTGGATTTGGGGGGAACCCCCACGCCGTTTTTTCGGCGTGGGGAGTCCTTTTAAATCCATGCCAGCTTACGGAGCTAGCGCGGCGGCATTTACTGCCTACGCTAGCTACGTAACCTGAAGTTACGTTCTAAATGAACGGACTGCTCCGTGTGTGGGCAAGTCCGTTCATTTTCAAAAGTCCCGCAGACTTTTGGCCGGCGGATTATCCGCCGGAGAAGTCCGTGCGTGTGGGCAAGTCCACACGCTCGGAAAGTCCAGCGGACCCAGCTGGAAAGTCCCGCGGGATTGTCCGCTGGACTAAGTCCGCCGGCAAAAGTCTGCACGTGTGTACACGGCATCAGTGTTACCAGATTGAAATTTACTGACACGACACCCAAAATTTACTGGCAGAGCCAAGTTTTTACTGACATTTACAAAAGTTACAGTTACAATTTTAAATGCAAATTTCAGTAATTAGTCTACAAACAAGCACATTATGCAATTAGCAATGTGAGTTAGATAATATTAAGGCACATATTTTATTTTAGATATAATAATTAAGTTGATTCTTATATAAGCACTGCACTATTGAACTACATATAAATATAAATATACGTGCTGCTACTTAAAATGCAAAGCATAAAATAAAGGGTGTAAAAAAATGTAGTATCAATCTACACAATCACAGTAATGCAAAAGAACAATAAAAATTATTCAAAAAGTGTCCATAATAAAAATCAAAAATAGTTGTCCATCATAAATAAATTAATTAATTCAAATATCAAAAAATAATCACAAATAGTGCAGCTCTTCATAAAGTGGAAAATTTTGAACACCGTAGATCCTTCACCAAAGTGCCAATCCACACCGCTATAGAATGAGGCTCACCAGATTGTAGATTTCAATCGCATTTGTGATTAAATCACTTTTAAGCTTTATGCAGATGATCAACCCAATCTCCACTCTGATCTCCTCAGATTCAAATGGGTGCCAGGTCTCTCCACATGTAGAGATAAAATCAACACAAAACCTCCAATAGTGTAGACACCTATTGGGTATCAGTTTTAATAATAAAGTAATGCACTTACATCACAAATACAAAAAAAAATCACCATTGGTATATGTTAGTTACATGCCAGGTGCCTGTGTGCTAAGTCTCCAACCCCTTCTCACTTGCTCACATGCACAGATAACACTCTCAGCTTCAAGATTCAGTTGGCGTGTAGCCACGCCCCTAACATGTTTTGTTACTTCCAACTTGATCACAGGAGATGGCTGCACGGCACAGCAACTGAGCTTAAATATTCTGCTCCACCCCTTTCAGGGCAATCAACATATCCACTCCACACCCACATTCACAGTGATGGGACCAAATATGCGGTGTACACACGTGCGGACTTTTCCTGGTGGACCTAGTCCAGCGGACAATCCTCTGAACTTTCCAGCTGGCTTCGGCGGACTAAAAAGCGAACGGACTTGACCACACACGATCATGCAAAAAGTCCGGCGGTTCACGCGATGACGTACAGCACGTACGACGGGACTAGAAAAAGGAAGCTGAAGATCCAAAACGACACCCTTTGGGCACCGTTAACTAATCTCTTGTGTATCTCGTGTTAGTTGACGTTTGGTTAGAGACGATTCGCGCTTCTCAGACTTCTGCTTAATTCGCTCGTTTCTGCCGTTCAGTTTGTGCTTGTGAGGTTTGTATCTGTCTTTCAGTGCGTGTGGATCAGTTCCTACCTGTTCTCAGGCCGTTCTGGTCCGCTCGTTCCTGTTCTTCAGGTTGTTCTTCATAGGCCTTGCTGTTCTTCAGTGCGTTCAGTTAAGTTGTTTGTTTGATCAGCCGACCGTTTTGAAGCCATGGAGTGTGGACGTACTCGGGAACGAGTTCGTGCTGTGCAGGGGCTCAGTGTTGCGGTTAACACTTTGGCCCGAGCCCAGTCCATGAACAGGGTGAGGAGGAGTTCATGGACCAAGAATTGGCTGCGCCAGCGTGACCAATTCTCGCACGTGCCTTTGCTCCGTGAGATCCGTGAGAATAATCCTGATGATTTCAGGAATTATCTCAGGATGACGGACCCCATTTTTCGCCGTCTGTTGGCTTTGCTGTCCCCTTATATTACCAGGCAGAATACCTGCATGCGGCAAGCCATCACTCCGGAGCAGAGGCTAGTCGCCACGTTGCGTTACTTTGCGACGGGGAGAAGCTTGCAGGACCTCAAGTTCACGACAGGCATCTCCCCCCAGGCTCTGGGGATCATTATTCCAGAGACCTGTTCTGCCATTATGCACGTCCTGCAGGAGGAATACATTAAGGTAAGTTTTCTCTTTATTTTACGGTTCACTTATAGAAATTGCTTTAGAATGTATTATTTAGTGGGTCACATGCATATTTGCTTGCACCAACCTCCCCAGCATGGAATCTCGGGCCCCTAAACACCCCTAGCCTAGTCACTTTATTATAAAATACTGCTTTACTCACCCCCCCCCCCCCCCCCCCCCTTTCACCCCCCTTGCCCCTTTTTTTTAATTGATTGCATGTTTTTTTTTTTTAATTGATTTTGTTTTTGGTCAGCTTCTAATTAATCCCCCCCCCACACTGTTTAATTGTTTGCATGTGTTTTTGGTCAGCTTCTAATTAATCCCCCCACACTGTTTAATTGTTTGCATGTGTTTTTGGTCAGCTTCTAATTAATCCCCCCCCACACTGTTTAATTGTTTGCATGTGTTTTTGGTCAGCTTCTAATTAATCCCCCCCACACTGTTTAATTGTTTGCATGTGTTTTTGGTCAGCTTCTAATTAACCCCCCCCCCCCCACACTGTTTAATTGTTTGCATGTGTTTTTGGTCAGCTTCTAATTACCCCCCCCCCCCACACTGTTTAATTGTTTGCATGTGTTTTTGGTCAGCTTCTAATTAATCTCCCCCCCCACACTGTTTAATTGTTTGCATGTGTTTTTGGTCAGCTTCTAATTAATCCCCCCCCACACTGTTTAATTGTTTGCATGTGTTTTTGGTCAGCTTCTAATTAACCCCCCCCCCCACACACTGTTTAATTGTTTGCATGTGTTTTTTGGTCAGCTTCTAATTAATCCCCCCCACACTGTTTAATTGTTTGCATGTGTTTTTGGTCAGCTTCTAATTAATCCCCCCCCACACTGTTTAATTGTTTGCATGTGTTTTTGGTCAGCTTCTAATTAATCCCCCCCCCCACACTGTTTAATTGTTTGCATGTGTTTTTGGTCAGCTTCTAATTAATCCCCCCCCCACACTGTTTAATTGTTTGCATGTGTTTTTTGGTCAGCTTCTAATTAATCCCCCCCCCACACTGTTTAATTGTTTGCATGTGTTTTTGGTCAGCTTCTAATTAATCCCCCCCCCCACACTGTTTAATTGTTTGCATGTGTTTTTGGTCAGCTTCTAATTAATCCCCCCCCCCACACTGTTTAATTGTTTGCATGTGTTTTTGGTCAGCTTCTAATTAATCCCCCCCACACTGTTTAATTGTTTGCATGTGTTTTTGGTCAGCTTCTAATTAATCCCCCCCCCCCCACACTGTTTAATTGTTTGCATGTGTTTTTGGTCAGCTTCTAATTACCCCCCCCCCCACACTGTTTAATTGTTTGCATGTGTTTTTGGTCAGCTTCTAATTAATCCCCCCCCCCCACACTGTTTAATTGTTTGCATGTGTTTTTGGTCAGCTTCTAATTAATCCCCCCCCCCACACTGTTTAATTGTTTGCATGTGTTTTTGGTCAGCTTCTAATTAATCCCCCCCCCCCCCCACACTGTTTAATTGTTTGCATGTGTTTTTGGTCAGCTTCTAATTAATCCCCCCCCCCCCCACACTGTTTAATTGTTTGCATGTGTTTTTGGTCAGCTTCTAATTAATCCCCCCCACACTGTTTAATTGTTTGCATGTGTTTTTTGGTCAGCTTCTAATTAATCCCCCCCCCCACACTGTTTAATTGTTTGCATGTGTTTTTGGTCAGCTTCTAATTAATCCCCCCCACACTGTTTAATTGTTTGCATGTGTTTTTGGTCAGCTTCTAATTAATCCCCCCCCACACTGTTTAATTGTTTGCATGTGTTTTTGGTCAGCTTCTAATTAACCCCCCCCCCCCCACACTGTTTAATTGTTTGCATGTGTTTTTGGTCAGCTTCTAATTAATCCCCCCCCCCCCCCCCCCACACTGTTTAATTGTTTGCATGTGTTTTTGGTCAGCTTCTAATTAATCCCCCCCCACACTGTTTAATTGTTTGCATGTGTTTTTGGTCAGCTTCTAATTAATCCCCCCCCACACTGTTTAATTGTTTGCATGTGTTTTTGGTCAGCTTCTAATTAACCCCCCCCCCCCACACTGTTTAATTGTTTGCATGTGTTTTTGGTCAGCTTCTAATTAATCCCCCCCCACACTGTTTAATTGTTTGCATGTGTTTTTGGTCAGCTTCTAATTAATCCCGCCCCCCCCCCCCCCCCCACACTGTTTAATTGTTTGCATGTGTTTTTGGTCAGCTTCTAATTAATCCCCCCCCCCACACTGTTTAATTGTTTGCATGTGTTTTTGGTCAGCTTCTAATTAATCCCCCCCCCCACACTGTTTAATTGTTTGCATGTGTTTTTGGTCAGCTTCTAATTAATCCCCCCCCCACTGTTTAATTGTTTGCATGTGTTTTTGGTCAGCTTCTAATTAATCCCCCCCCCCCCCACACTGTTTAATTGTTTGCATGTGTTTTTTGGTCAGCTTCTAATTAACCCCCCCCCCACACTGTTTAATTGTTTGCATGTGTTTTTGGTCAGCTTCTAATTAATCCCCCCCCCCCCACACTGTTTAATTGTTTGCATGTGTTTTTTGGTCAGCTTCTAATTAATCCCCCCCCACACTGTTTAATTGTTTGCATGTGTTTTTTGGTCAGCTTCTAATTAATCCCCCCCCACACTGTTTAATTGTTTGCATGTGTTTTTGGTCAGCTTCTAATTAATCCCCCCCCCCCCACACTGTTTAATTGTTTGCATGTGTTTTTGGTCAGCTTCTAATTAATCCCCCCCCACACTGTTTAATTGTTTGCATGTGTTTTTGGTCAGCTTCTAATTACCCCACCCCCCCCCCCCCACACTGTTTAATTGTTTGCATGTGTTTTTTGGTCAGCTTCTAATTAATCCCCCCCCCCACACTGTTTAATTGTTTGCATGTGTTTTTGGTCAGCTTCTAATTAATCCCCCCCCACACTGTTTAATTGTTTGCATGTGTTTTTGGTCAGCTTCTAATTAAACCCCCCCACACTGTTTAATTGTTTGCATGTGTTTTTGGTCAGCTTCTAATTAATCCCCCCCCACACTGTTTAATTGTTTGCATGTGTTTTTTGGTCAGCTTCTAATTAATCCCCCCCCCACACTGTTTAATTGTTTGCATGTGTTTTTGGTCAGCTTCTAATTAATCCCCCCCCACACTGTTTAATTGTTTGCATGTGTTTTTGGTCAGCTTCTAATTAACCCCCCCCCCCCCCCACACTGTTTAATTGTTTGCATGTGTTTTTGGTCAGCTTCTAATTAATCCCCCCCCCCACACTGTTTAATTGTTTGCATGTGTTTTTGGTCAGCTTCTAATTAACCCCCCCCCACACTGTTTAATTGTTTGCATGTGTTTTTGGTCAGCTTCTAATTAATCCCCCCCCCCCCCCCCACACTGTTTAATTGTTTGCATGTGTTTTTGGTCAGCTTCTAATTAATCCCCCCACACTGTTTAATTGTTTGCATGTGTTTTTGGTCAGCTTCTAATTAATCCCCCCCACACTGTTTAATTGTTTGCATGTGTTTTTGGTCAGCTTCTAATTTTTAATTGTTTTGGTCCCCCCCCCCCACACTGTTTAATTGTTTGCATGTGTTTTTGGTCAGCTTCTAATTAATCCCCCCCCCACACTGTTTAATTGTTTGCATGTGTTTTTGGTCAGCTTCTAATTAATCCCCCCACACTGTTTAATTGTTTGCATGTGTTTTTGGTCAGCTTCTAATTAATCCCCCCCCCCCCCCCACACTGTTTAATTGTTTGCATGTGTTTTTGGTCAGCTTCTAATTAATCCCCCCCACACACTGTTTAATTGTTTGCATGTGTTTTTGGTCAGCTTCTAATTAACCCCCCCCACACTGTTTAATTGTTTGCATGTGTTTTTTGGTCAGCTTCTAATTAATCCCCCCCACACTGTTTAATTGTTTGCATGTGTTTTTGGTCAGCTTCTAATTAATCCCCCCCCCCACACTGTTTAATTGTTTGCATGTGTTTTTGGTCAGCTTCTAATTAATTGCATGTGTTTTTGGTCAGCTTCTAATTAATCCCCCCCCACACTGTTTAATTGTTTGCATGTGTTTTTGGTCAGCTTCTAATTACCCCCCCCCCACTGTTTAATCCCCCCCCCCCCCCACACTGTTTAATTGTTTGCATGTGTTTTTGGTCAGCTTCTAATTAATCCCCCCCACACTGTTTAATTGTTTGCATGTGTTTTTGGTCAGCTTCTAATTAATCCCCCCCACACTGTTTAATTGTTTGCATGTGTTTTTGGTCAGCTTCTAATTAATCCCCCCCACACTGTTTAATTGTTTGCATGTGTTTTTGGTCAGCTTCTAATTAATCCCCCCCCCACACTGTTTAATTGTTTGCATGTGTTTTTGGTCAGCTTCTAATTAATCCCCCCCCCACACTGTTTAATTGTTTGCATGTGTTTTTGGTCAGCTTCTAATTAATCCCCCCCCCCCCACACTGTTTAATTGTTTGCATGTGTTTTTGGTCAGCTTCTAATTAATCCCCCCCCCCACACTGTTTAATTGTTTGCATGTGTTTTTGGTCAGCTTCTAATTAATCCCCCCCCCACACTGTTTAATTGTTTGCATGTGTTTTTGGTCAGCTTCTAATTAATCCCCCCCCCCACACTGTTTAATTGTTTGCATGTGTTTTTGGTCAGCTTCTAATTAACCCCCCCCCCACACTGTTTTATTGTTTGCATGTGTTTTTGGTCAGCTTCTAATTAACCCCCCCCCCACACTGTTTAATTGTTTGCATGTGTTTTTGGTCAGCTTCTAATTAATCCCCCCCCCACACTGTTTAATTGTTTGCATGTGTTTTTGGTCAGCTTCTAATTAATCCCCCCCCACACTGTTTAATTGTTTGCATGTGTTTTTGGTCAGCTTCTAATTAATCCCCCCCCCACACACTGTTTAATTGTTTGCATGTGTTTTTGGTCAGCTTCTAATTAATCCCCCCCCCCCCACACTGTTTAATTGTTTGCATGTGTTTTTGGTCAGCTTCTAATTAATCCCCCCCCCACACTGTTTAATTGTTTGCATGTGTTTTTGGTCAGCTTCTAATTAATTGTATTGTGTGACCTTAGAATTAATTACTCCCCACCCACATCCCCATTATTATCTTCTTTGGGCCATCAGAGGATTGTCCCTTATCTTTAATATTTTTGATTGATTTCAAGGACTAAGAAAATAAATACATATGTTGCTCAAAATTGTTTGTTAATTTATTGGATTTAGTTTGGAGTTTTGGCTTGTTTTTAATTATAATTGTATCTTTCTGTTTGACTTCACAGTGTCCTTCCACGCCACAGGAATGGCAGACTGTGGCTTCCCAGTTTGCTGCCCGTTGGGACTTTCCCAACTGCGGAGGGGCGATTGACGGCAAACATGTCCAAATTGTGCCCCCACCCCATTCGGGGTCTTACTATTGGAACTGTAAGGGGTTCCATAGTATAGTGTTGATGGCGGTGGTGTCGGCACAATATGACTTTCTTTATGTGGATGTGGGGAAAAACGGCCGGATGTCAGATGGAGGAGTGTTTAACCAGACAGAGTTCTGTCGTCGTCTCGAGACTGGTGGCCTGGAGCTGCCACCAGATGCAGAGAATGTGGAGGGACTCCCCTTTGTTTTCCTTGCCGACAAGGCATTTGGTCTGGGTGAACACCTGATGAGGCCATTTCCCCAAAGATCCCTCACCCCTGAGAGGAGGATTTTTAATTTTCGGTTGGCCAGAGCAAGAAGGGTGGTTGAAAATGCCTTCGGAATTATGGCCAACCATTTCAGATTGCTCTTAACTTCGATCCATCTGGCAGAGTACAAACTCAATACAATTATTCTCACCTGCTGTATAATGCACAATTACCTCTGGAAGCATTCGACCAGCTACACACTACCTAGTGGGCCTGAGGCCGGAGTGGAGGCCGAGATGACAGGGCTGGATAATCGCCGTCGTGGCTTGGCCCCACAAGCAGCACAGCAAGTGCGGGACCGATATTTAACTTATTTTAATGGTAGGGGGGCCATTGCAATGGCAGCAGACCCTTAAAACTTACTTTATTTTTCGAAAATAAATCCATTGATGTCTGTTTCAAATCTTGGTTTTTTCGTATTGTTTGCTTTTCTTTTTGGCTGTTTTATATGTTGTCCTAGTGCACTTATTATAGTGCAAAACTTGTTTTGCGTTTAGTAAATAAGCCCCTTTGTCAATGAACCACAAAATTTTTTGGTGAAACTGGTAGTATTTAAAAATAAGAAGCCACACATATTGTTTAATTTGTGCAAACATTTTTTTTATTATAGTGCACATCCAAACATGTTTTTTTTTTTTTGGTTGATTTATTATCTTTTTTGTTTTTTAATTTTTTGTTTAAAATAAAAAAAAATTTGGTATTTTTTCCCAACATTTTTTTTTTGTTTTTTTTTGGAATATATTTTTTTTTGGTATTTTTTAACAACATTTTTTATTTTATTTTTTATTTTTTTGAAAAAATAAAAACATGGTTTAAAATATTAAAAACATTTTTTTTTTCTTAGAAAATATTTAGCCAATGTAAAACTAGGGAACTTACAAAGTTCAACTGTTAACCCATGTACAGTAGAAGCCAAATTTTGAATATGCACACAAATTTAAATTCAAAATGGGTAATGTCAACATGTGCTATGTTCCATCATGGGGAATCAATGGACGTGTTTTGTGTGTGAAACCCCTTTCCTCTCACCTACTAGCATTAGGGGTTGCAAACACAAAATGCGTACATTGAGATCCCCTGATGGCACATAGCACATGTTGACACACCATGTGCATATTCAAAATTTGGCATCTAAAATTGTACAAAATTTGCGTATCAAAAGGGGAATGAAGGACATGATTGATGTTTGCAAATGGGAAAGGGGTCTTTAGATTCTCCCCAAAACATCAATCATGTCCTTCATTCCCTGCTGCATGGTGGCCATCTCCCGCTGCATGGTGGCCATCTCCCTCTGCATGGTTTTCAACGGGTTTGCCATTGTTTCCAGCTGCATATTCCAGTCCATTATCTGCCCAATAAGCCTGTGGGCACTGTCTGTGGAAAATGGCTCCGCAGCTTGGCCTTCCACAACCAGATCATCACCTAAAAGTTGGGTAGATAAAACACAAGGAAAAAAAGGTCAAAAACATGCAGACATTAATTTAGTCGCTCAATCTGTGTTATCAGACACTCACTTAGTGGGGTGCAGATGTGCTCGACTTCAAGCACCTCAACTTCCTCCACATCCCCGCTTGGGCTTGGGCTAACTGCCCAATTAGTCTGGTGAGGCCGGGAGGTCCTGGGATGTCCTGAGTGACGTCTGAGTCTTTTGCCCCCTATGGTAATGGAACACAAAGGTACACTTTTAATCACACTGATATTTGAGTGCCAAAATATGAATATTAAACATTGTTTAAAAGTGTTGTCCAATTATTAGCAGTTTGTTACAAGATCCTACGTGAATATATATATATATATAAAGTGCGGTGCTCCTAAAGTGTTTCAAAAAAATTAATATTTGAACAGGTAAATAAATAAAACTATTGGAATATAGATTGTGAATGAGTAGTGAAAAATCAATATATGCTGAAAATTATTGATAATAAATATGCTGAAGGATATTAATAATAAATATTCATAATCAATTAGAAGTGATTATATGAGACAAAGCAACAATATTACACCAAAAATAGTGACATAGGTGTGTGCAAAATATTATAAAGTGACTTGTGCGGCTTGTCTGAAGTTTTCAATCACCAACTGGACAAAAGGCTTACCGACTTTCGTGGACTCAGTAGGCTTATGCCGTGTGAGTCAAACGTGCTGAATGGTGTTTAGACTACACCTAGATGAGCAGCTGTTCCAGGATTATGATGCAGTGAAGACCACAGATAAATGCAGACAGTGGACGCTCAATGGAAGCCCAAGGTGGGGGTGGTGGAAGGTGTACAGTGTAGTTCATCCCCAACAGTATTATTATAAAAAAGGAATGAGGCCATATAGTGTAATACCGTATAGGCTAATAAAATGTATTTTTAAAAAAGCAGATGGGTACCCACATGTGCAGAGAAAATGCAAGCATATATGGAAAGAATTGGCAGCAGTGGCATCAGCAAATTAGTCTCCCGACATGCTTCGCCTTATAGAGGCATCATCTGGGGGTGCTGATTCACTGGGGCCACCGCTTATATATAGGTACAGAGGTACTCACAAATGAGGTCAGTCTAACATCACTGCTGGTTCAATAATTGAACTACTTCCTGTTCCAGGGAAGATGGCGCCCATGGCTTGTGTGTCAAGCCTCATTATGAGTCTGTGGTTGTTAACAATAATTGAACTACTTCCTGTTCCAGGTAAGATGGCGCCCATGGCTTGTGTGTCAAGCCTCATTGTGAGTCTGTGGTGGTTAACAATAGTTGAACTACTTCCTGTTCCAGGGAAGATGGCGCCCATGGCTTGTGTGTCAAGCCTCATTGTGAGTCTGTGGTGGTTAACAATATAGCTATAGCACAGGCAAATCTCGGGTATAAGAATATTAAATTTAAAATTAAAATTAAGAGGTCACTAAATGACATTAAACATACACGGCCAATGGAAATAAAACACGGACTAGAATAGAACCCAACCAACTGGCACAAAGAGCCAGCTGGTAGGGCATAAATATTTTGGATGTCTCGATGTTGCACCTCCTACTCGGTGCAACATCGAGACATCCAAAATATTTTGAATAAACATTGGGACATTTTTTATTTTATTTTTTATTTTTTTGAAAAAATATTTTGAATAAACATTGGGACATACTGAAAACCGATAAGGTTTTGTCCTCTCTTATACCTGAAAGAGCTAAAGTGACTTTTAGGGGCGTCCCGTCCCTACAAAGTAAGATAGCCCCAAACATCATTAATCCGCCCGTTAGACCCTCATTTTTTCATAATTTGAAGGGTTATTACCCTTGTAAAAAATGTGGGGTATGTCGCTGCAACACAGCGGGCAAGTCTAAAAGCGTCCAATTCCATTCCACAGTTACAAAACGCATTTATCAGATTTATGCCGCGTACACACGAAGGGACTTTTCCCGGCGGACCTAAGTCCAGCGGACAATCCGCTGGACTTTCCAGCTGGGTACGCTGGACTAAAAAGCGAACGGACTTGACCACACACACGATCACGCAAAAAGTCCGGCGGTTCACGCGATGACGTACAGCACGTACGACGGGACTAGAAAACGAAAAATACTAGAAAAATACTTGCTACTGAGCATGCGTCCTTTTTTGGTACGCCGGACCATACTACACACGGCCGGATTATCCGCTGGACTGCCAAGTCCAGCGGATAATTTGAAAACAAAACTTGAAACTTTAGTCTGCCGTACTTTGGCCAAAAAAAGTCCGCCAGCGCCCACACACGAGGGGATTATCCCGCGGGATAGTCCCTTCGTGTGTACGCGGCATAAGGGTTTCCACACTTGCGCATCTAGATACGTGGTTTACCTAATAACCTGTCCCTGTGGGAAGCAGTATATTGGACGCACTACACGTACATTCTCCATCAGAGTAGGAGAACACTTGGCCAAAATCAGAGGGTGGGACACTAAACATACTGTCCCCCGTCATTACAAGGAATGCCATGACCGCAATCCTGAAGGGACTTCATTCATTGTAATTGACAGTTACATTCCTCCCTGGCGGGGCGGAGCAATGACACAGGGTGTCTCACAGCTTGAAACCTTTTGGATTTTTTCTTTACAATCGTACCAACCTTGGGGACTCAATGTCGAGTGGGACATCAATTCTTTTCTTAATAAAGCATAATAACATTGCGCAACATACATATTTTGCGCCATCTTTTACACTTTTTATATTTTATTTAGTTTTTGCCTGTCTATTTATAGCTTCGTTTTTTTGTTCTCCACATTCTCCAATTATCCAAATATACATATAAATAATGAGATGGGATCAACTATAATTCTTATTTATTATGCATCATGCAGATTCATTTAAGATTTTATCCTATGATTTCTCTTTTGTATATATTGTAGCTTTTGAAATGTACGAGGTCAGCCGTATGTCACAGCTATTTCAATTCCAATTATAACTGTATACTTTAAAAAGAATCAATGTTAATATACAAAGCCAAAGAATATATAAATACCTTTATATGACATAAGTGTGCTAGGAAGTTTTTCCTGCCCTACCAGCTGGCTCTTTGTGCCAGTTGGTTGGGTTCTGTTCTAGTCCGTGTTTTATTTCCATTGGCCGTGTATGTTTAATGTCATTTAGTGACCTCTTAATTTTAATTTTAATTTTAATATTCTTATACCTGAGATTTGCCTGTGCTATAGATATATTGTTAACCACCACAGACTCACAATGAGGCTTGACACACAAGCCATGGGCGCCATCTTCCCTGGAACAGGAAGTAGTTCAACTATTGTTAACCACCACAGACTCACAATGAGGCTTGACACACAAGCCACGGGCGCCATCTTCCCTGGAACAGGAAGTAGTTCAATTATTGTTAACCACCACAGACTCACAATGAGGCTTGACACACAAGCCATGGGCGCCATCTTCCCTGGAACAGGAAGTAGTTCAATTATTGTTAACCACCACAGACTCATAATGAGGCTTGACACACAAGCCATGGGCGCCATCTTCCCTGGAACAGGAAGTAGTTAAATTATTGAACCAGCAGTGATGTTAGACTGACCTCATTTGTGAGTACGTCTGTACCTATATATAAGCGTGGCCCCAGTGAATCAGCACCCCCAGATGATGCCTCTATAAGGCGAAACATGTCGGGAGACTAATTTGCTGATGCCACTGCTGCCAATTCTTTCCATATATGCTTGCATTTTCTCTGCACATGTGAGTACCCATCTGCTTTTTTAAAAATACATTTTATTAGCCTATACGGTATTACACTATATGGCCTCATTCCTTTTTTGCCGGTAATACTGCTGGGGATGAACTACACTGTACACCTTCCACCACCCCCACCTTGGGCTTCCATTGAGCGTCCACTGTCTGCATTTATCCGTGGTCTTCACTGCATCATAATCCTGGAACAGCTGCTCATCTAGGTGTAGTCTAAACACCATTCAGCACGTTTGACTCACACAGCATAAGCCTACTGAGTCCACGAAAGTCGGTAAGCCTTTTGTCCAGTTGGTGATTGAAAACTTCAGACAAGCCGCACAAGTCACTTTATAATATTTTGCACACACCTATGTCACTATTTTTGGTGTAATATTGTTGCTTTGTCTCATATAATCACTTCTAATTGATTATGAATATTTATTATTAATATCCTTCAGCATATATTGATTTTTCACTACTCATTCACAATCTATATTCCAATAGTTTTATTTATTTACCTGTTCAAATATTAATTTTTTTGAAACACTTTAGGAGCGCCGCACTTTATATATATATATATATATATATATATATATATTCACGTTTTTCCCATATAATTATTGTTGTGCAGGCTGCTACATTCACCATTGTTAGATAGCGCGGTTTTTCATCTTTCTATTTAATGTTACAAGATCCTACTTGAATACAGAATTGAAATCCCTATCTAATGAAACTCCAATACTTAAACCGGCCTTCAACCCTAAAGTTGAACTTCAGCTCATTGGATCCCTGCACCCCTCTGGTGTCTTATTTGGAACCTTTTAGGGGAGAGGGGTTGCAGATACCTGTGTAAGGCAGGTATTTGCACACACATCCGGCCATAGACTCCCACAGAAATATACACCACATCCCGTCCCACCATGCTGTCTGCTGGGACACACAGGGGTCCCAGAGCTAGCGCGGACCAGTCCTATTGCATTGCGCAACTGGCGCATGCCCAATAGTGAACCGGGAAGTGAAGCCGCAAAGCTTAATTTCATGATTCCAATATCAAAGATGGTAGCTGCAGCATCCAAGGGACGGTTAGTCTCGGGTGCTGAGGTCGCTGGACCCTGTGACAGGTGAGTGTACTTATTTGAAAAGTCATCAGCTACAGTATTTGTAGATGCTGAGCATTTCTTTGGAATTTTTAGCTTGACACCCTGCTTAACAGATTTGCCCCCCCCCCCAAACCATCTTCTGGAGTCCCTGTGTAAGTAACCCTCAAAACCATTACTACAGTAGTAATAGTATAGATCCTGACAATAATAAACAACCTTACAACTCAAACAACCCACAGCCAGGTAAACTGAATCAACTTTATCATGACAAACGAACTTTCATCAAGTATTCGCCAGATTCACGTACGAGTTCTAATGAAATCTTCGCCAGATTCACGTACGAGTTCTACTAAAATCTTCGCCAGATTCACGTACCAGTTCTACTAAAATCTTCGCCAGATTCACGTACGAGTTCTAATAAAATCTTCGCCAGATTCACGTACGAGTTCTAATAAAATCTTCGCCAGATTCACGTACGAGTTCTAATAAAATCTTCGCAAGATTCACGTACGAGTTATAATAAAATCTTCGCAAGATTAGAGATATCAAATATAACCATAGTAGCGCACGTGCTTGACTTACTTTTTTTGATCGCTTTTCGAATTCTCCTGTACTGATCGGGCTCCCTGGATTTAATATCGGACCATCGCTTGCGCAGTTGATCCTTGCCCCTTCGTATGCCGAACTTATGCTCCAGGGTGCTGACGACTGTACTCAGAATCTTGTTCTTGCGCAAGTTGGGTCGAGGGTAGGGGCCATTTTCCCCGTCATAATCTTCCCTTTGGAGGATGTCCACCATCTCCACCATCTCTTCAAAGTACATATTGGTGGCCTTATATCTGCTGCTGGATGCAGATGTCTGGGGTTCTGGGCTTTCCTCCACGCTACTTGCTGAGAATGTGTCCGCCATCTTCGTCTACTTATTCACCCACAATGCAACGAGGGGAAGCGGGGCGGGGAATACTCGTCACAAGGAATGTCATGGGCGGGCGACGCGGAGGACGCAGGCGGACTTCGACGCGTGCGCAGTGTACATAAGGCTGTTTGAGGGCCATGTGTTTTCCGAACGGAAGTAGCGAGCGCTCTGTACGAAGGTAAGGGTTTTCTAGGATACATCACTGTGGTTTATTGGGTTTTGGGACTGCATTTTTACTCATGTGTGGATGTTGCTGCCTGTGTGTGGGTGTTGCTGCCTGTGTGTGGGTGTTGCTGCCTGTGTGTGGGTGTTGGTGCCTGTGTGTGTGGGTGTTGCTGCCTGTGTGTGGGTGTTGCTGCCTGTGTGTGGGTGTTGGTGCCTGTGTGTGGGTGTTGGTGCCTGTGTGTGGGTGTTGGTGCCTGTGTGTGGGTGTTGCTGCCTGTGTGTGGGTGTGTTGTGTAATGTTTTGTTCTAAAAACTGGATGTGCGTTTTTAGTAACATTTGTGTTTTTTGTCTTTTGTATTGCCATTACTAACAAAACAGAAACAAATATGTCAACATCCCAGTACAATCCATTTAAGGATCAGGATTTGCTGAGAGAATTTATTGCGCTGTACAGGAAAAATGTCAGCCTGTGGGAGGTCAAAAACCCCTTATATGGAAATAGGGATGTCCGGAAGGTAACACTGGCGCCACTTTTGGATTTGGTGAAGACTTGAGTCCCCAACGCAGACATCAAGTTTGTTGAAGCCAGAATTTCAAGTTTGAGGCATATGTACAAGCGGGAGCGCAAAAAGATTGCGGATTCACTCAGATCAGGAGCAGCATCAGAGGATGTTTATGAACCCAAGCTGTGGTACTACAACCAACTGTGTTTTTTAGGTGACCAGATGGAACCCAGGCAATCACTGTCCACTCTTCCCTCCACCCTTCCCTCCACCCTTCCCTCCACTCTTCCCTCCACCCCAGCTGAGGCTTCCACGGAAGGAGAAGACCCCTCCACCTTGGAGCTAGCTGATGCGCCCAGCTGGAGCCAGGTATATATTTTTGAGCCTAAATAGTGATTGGTTGAATATTAATGATGTAAATGTAAAGATTATAATTGCTTATAAATGTATGTTTTAATCAGAAATTCTATTATGCCGAACCACCTCCACTCCCACTCTATAACAGGCCGCTATGTCTTTTCACGGCTTACCGATTACCCGCTTCTTGTAGCTTGTCATTAATTGTCTAGGGGTTCCCCAGGTTAGTAACCATCAATTGCGGAGACCCATAATCCAAGCACCTTTCATTTGGACAGATTTTGGATAATTGTTTAACAACGTTTAAACATTACACAGTGTCTTGGTTGTAAATTGAGGGCATGGGTGGAAAAGCTCAGACACTTCTGAACTGCTGGCAGCCCAAGAAAGGTAAGTAAGAAAGGCCAGAGAGTAGCCCCTCACAACTGGACACTTCACTGTTGGATATACCCTTGTCCGCAGATGTAGCAAACAACAAGTGACTTGGAACCAGCAAAGTGTCCGCCACACACTATGTTGTAAGGAAAGGTTTTTTTTTTGCAACAGTTCCGAGGTTACGTTTACCTTTCAGCCATTGCAGCAAAACAGTAGGGCATGGCAATTCACTAGTGTCCATACATCTCAGCTCCTAACAAGCAGCCAGACCCACTGCCCTCCTCTGAAGAGCCCCCTCCCCCGTGTTCGCCGGTATGAGTCGCTATGTCTCTCCAATCCTGAGAGGACACGGGGGCACTTGAGAATACTCCTTCAATTGCTGGGCCTCAAACTAGCCAGTTCTGAGGCTCGGGAATGGATGGATCCCCACCACAGACAACAAGGGCCTCTGGGGCTGGTCAGGGTGACCAGGCTTCCAGGGCCAGCAGACACTCCTGGGCCCAGGAACACTTGTGGGGTTGTTGCGGAACAGAACCAGGAATCTAAAGTGAAGCTCAAGCCTGAACACATGACCTCAGCATCTCAAATCACGCTTCCCAAAATACACAGTGGGGCCAGACGCTCCCACTGATTGTGTCTGAGCAAATGTAACCTCATCATGTGTACAAGCAGACTGTGTTTTGAGCCTGTCACAGGTGCCTCACCTCACCTAGGACCAGACAGAACTCCAGCACAGGCCAGACAAAATTATGTCAACGTAAAAATGTGAAACAATTAACACCCTGAACTCAGAATTCAGAAAAAAATAAAAATAAAATAGCGCCCACTTCTAAAAAGTGTTGGTGCTACATATGTATACATATAGTGTATACATACATCCAGTAGTGGGCAAAAATGCGTTAAAAAAGATTGGTGATCTGCTTGGAAAATACAGGGGTCCAAATGATAGCCTTTTTGATATATGGACAAATTTATCTGCATGTTCATAAATTTACAATTGTATGATTGAGGAGGCCATAACCAAAAAAACATGTGTTTGATTTTGGATTTTATTTTGACACAGGATGAGCTCACCCAGGAGGATGCCGGGACAAGTGGTATGGAGGAGGAGGCCATGACCAGCGAGAGCCAGGAGGTGGCTGGGCCCAGCACGAGCCAGACTGTGAGCCAGACTGTGAGCCAGACTGTAAGAAGTCTACCTCCACCCCTGCGCATACCCACAAGAAGGCCCAGGAGGATGAGCAGGGTTGAGGAGGAATCACTCACCCTCATTCGGGAGGCGAGTCATATTCTCCGAAGACCCCCCATTCCGGAAGAGGCCTATGCCACCTACTTGGCCAGCAGGTTGCTGGAAATGGAGAAGGGCCAACGGCAGCTGTGCGAGGGCCTATTTTTTGCAGCTCTTCAGGGGGGTTTGAGGGGTGAACTAACTGCATCCACCCGCCTGACAGATGAAGGCCCGACAGCAACTCCTCCTCCTCCTCCTCCTCCTACCACAAGTCCGCCTCCAAGGAAGCGTGCAGGGAAGACTGCAGGGCAGCGTGGTGGGAAGGCTGCAAGGAAGAGTCGGAAGTGATTGCCTGGCTTCAGTCTGGTCTGACAGAAGACGCAAGCTGTTGTAGTGCCACAGCTTGGGGACATAGATGTCATCTGCTGCTGTTCCTGGTCTGTGTGATTCCTGGACAATCTTGTTGTGCTCCCTATATTGTATCGAATATGCCCAAACTTAAATTTTGCGTTCACAAACTTGATGTCTGCCGTGGGGGCAAAAAGCCTTCATAAAATCTCAAAGTGGCTCCAGTGTTGCCTTCCTATTTTGTTTACCCTTGTTTAAACCAGAATAAATGGTAATTTAATTTCAACCAAATAATGATATATGTGTTTGTAATTGAAAAAAATTGTTTATTTAGGAGTAGGCAGGTACATGTCTAAATAATATGGAGGTCATTTCCAAAATGCACATTCATTTGACAGTACAAGTGTAAAGTGCAACTTCAATTGCACTGCAAGTGCATTCGCTGGAAATGTGAGGGTAAGATCTGAATTAAGGGCAAGCTCTGCTGATTCCCCAATTTAATCATGTGTAATCCAAAATACTTTTGCTAACCAAAAACAAATAAAATCTATCTATCTATCTATCTATCTATCTATCTATCTATCTATCTATCTATCTATCTATCTATCTATCTAAATATCTATCTATCTATCTATCTATCTATCTATCTATCTATCCTAAAGAATGATGAAGAAAAACGTTCGGGAGGACTCTGCGTGAATATACAAGCAGCAAGGCAAAATCATTCTTCAAGCACGATAACATACAAATTCCGCTGTAATAAAATATCAAAGAATCAGCAGCGTGACGATTGTGCTAGCTTCAATACGAAGGCTAGTTTTACCAGACCGAGCGATTCCGTGACATACTTGCTACTGAGCATGCGTCCTTTTTGGTGCGCCGGACCATACTACACACGGCCGTATTGTCCGCCGGACTGCCAAGTCCAGCGGATAATTTTAAAACAAAACTTAAAACTTTAGTCCGCCGGACTTTTGGCAAAAAAAGTCCGCCGACGCCCACACACGAGGGTATTGTCCGCGGGATTGTCCCTTCGTGTGTACGCGGCAATAGTTTACCTATTCTAGTGTGCAATTAACCATCCACTAGCCAAACTAGAATTATCCATATGTAAAATTAACCCCATTTGTTCTAGATGAAATTCATGCACAGTTTCCATTCCAACATATTGACACTGTCACTGAGTGGCCCCGCCCTCAGCTATATAACAGCTATCATTGAGAAGAAGCGTCACTCGGCGGGAGCTTCCCATGGAGACAGAGGTACTGCGGCTTTTTTTTTCTTTTTTTTCATCTCGTCGGGCGGCTTGATAGAAGATGAATGGACATCCCTGGACATTTTTATTTTTTTTTATATTTTTACTAAAGGAATTGTTCCTAAGTGTCTCCTGTCTTTTTTACTATTTTTGACCCTTTTTTTTGTGAAATGGTAGGGGTACAATGTACCCGTTACCAATTCACGTGGGGGGCAGGATCTGGGGTTCCCTTGTTTAAGGGGGCTTCCAGATTCTGATAAGCCCCCCTGCCCACATACCCCCACAACCACTGGGCAAGGGTTGTGGGGATGAGGCCCTTGTCCCCATCAACATGGGGACAAGGTGCTTTGGGGGTCTACTCCAAAGCACCCTCCCCATGTTGACGGCATGTTGCCTGGTACGGTTCAGGAAGGGGGGTGCTCTCTTGTCCCCCCTCTTTTCCTGCGGCCTGCCAGGCTGTGTGCTCAGATAAGGGTCTGGTATGGATTTTGGGGGGACCCCTATGCTATTTTTTTAAAATTTGGTGCAGGGTTCTCCTTAATTTCCATACCAGACTTTAAGGGCCTGGTATGGATTTTGGGGGGACCTCTACACAATTTTGTTTTACATTTTTGCTTCGGGGTTCCCCTTAATATTCATACCAAACCCAAAGGGCCTGGTAATGGACTGGGGGGAACCCATGCCTTTTTTTCAATAAGTTTTATCTATATTGCTGAGACCTGACAATTCATTACAGCCGCAATCAGTTTTAAATTACTTTTTTTCCTTTAGAAATGTAATTTTGCTGTAGTACTGTTCTAAACACAGGAAAACTGCACCATTTTACATACTATAGACACCCCCCAGGCACAATATTTAAAGGAATATTTCATTTTTATTGTTTCACTTTAAGCATTATTAAAATCACTGCTCCTGAAAAAACTTAAGTTTTTAAAACTTTTTTTGCATTGATACATGACTCGTGTCCCCAAACACTTTTTATGACAATAACTTGCATATAAGCCTTTCAAATTAGCACTTTTGATTTTTCATGTTCGTGTCCCATCGTGTTCGGATGTTCTGGTGCGAACCAAACCAGGGATGTTCTGCTCATCCTTATTAAGGAGTTAAAGACTGCTAATATGAACGGGGGGCGTGGCTACCGCGCTAGCTGATGGACGCTTAGATCGAGAGCTCCGCTCCAGCTACGGAAACACAGCCACACCGAGACGACCCTAACTTCTCAAAACGTTCCGTTTTGAGTCACCAGAGACCCACCACCCTCAGAGATGACCAGAAAGCGGCAAAACCCGAATCAGCCGAAGCGGCTGAACGATTTCTTCCCTCCCAAGGCTCGCGGCCTAGTCCAAGATGGCGCCGGCGGCAGCTCCCCGGCCTCCTCACGCGACTCCCAGCTATCCTCGCCAGGCCTGAGCTCAACACCGATCCCTCAACAGCGATCTCCGGAGGCATCCACCCCTCAATCGGGCAGCCCAGCCAAATCAAAACCCCGGATGACGCCAGGCCCAGGCGGCCATAAGGTCAGTGAATCAACCGCATCCCTAGAAGACACCAGGGAGATAAATGACACCATCAATGCCTTCCCCACCTCAGATCAGCCAATATCTGACACCACCCTAAAGGACATGTTTGTCTCGCTGCGCTCCTCCATGCATGCTGACATGATGGAGTGCATGCGAAGTTTTAAAACTGACATAGGAGAGTTAGGATCCAGGGTGGACCACGTGGAAACGAAAATGGGGGAATACGCCACTTCATACAACACACTAGTCGATTCCCACAACGAGCAGGCAGATGAGGTCACATGGCTAAAGGCAAAGGTCGCTGACCTCGAAGATAGATCGAGAAGGAACAATGTAAAGGTGAGAGGGGTCCCTGAATCCATCCAACCTGCACAACTACAACAGTTCGCCCAAGACCTCCTCTCGACATATCTACCCTCATTAACCGCATCTGACCTGGTGATAGACAGGATCCACCGGCTCCCCAAACCATCCCACCTCCCAGACAACGTCCCGAGGGATGTGTTAATGAGAGTACATTTCTATCACGTCAAGGACCAATTCATGTCTGCCTTTAGGAAATGCACTCAGCCCATAGACCAGTACAACAACATACAGATCTACGCAGATCTGTCGCAATATACCATGCAGAAAAGAAAATCCCTCATTACTGTGACTAAAGCCCTGCGGAATCACAACATCACCTACCGGTGGGGATACCCGACAAAATTGACTGTTACTTACAACGGGAAAACATCCGTGATCACTTCCCTCAATGATGGCTTGGCACTATTGAGAGAATGGGACATTCTCCCCGAGCACACCTCTGAGGACAACCCCCGTCCGCCCAAGGCAAACACTCTGGAAGAATGGCAGTTGGTCTCACATAAAAAGAAGTCACACAAATCCAATGGCCCTCGAATGTCATAACCAACTCACACCTACCAGTTTCCCCACAAGCTGGAGCGGAAAAACCACTTAGCTCCCCTAGCCAAGTTATGCGCAGTACAACTGCCATCAGACCCCGAAAGGGATCTACCTTTTTATTACAATTTTTTGTACTCTGTTTGAGTTTTGACATTCTGTTTTCTTTCACCCTATCTCCGCCCTCCCTGGACTCCCTTCCTTCCCCCTGGATGGACCGCTCACCGTGGAATCAATCGCCCTTCTGGATCGCCTCTGCTGCCGCAGACCCCTACCTGGCTCCTAGATCACTACAGATGGTGTATTTAAGGTATTTACCTCTGCACACACTACACCCACTATGGCTATTAAGATAATCTCGTTCAATGTCCATGGACTGAACCACCCAGCCAAAAGAGCATCAGTCTGGAAAGAAGCTCTTAAACTGCACGCAGACGTTGTCTGTTTACAAGAATCCCACTGGTCCTCTACGGCTGCCCCCCCCTTTCATCATAGAAACTTCCCTCACATCTATCACGCCTCTTCACCCAAGAAGCAAAAAGGAGTTGTTATTGCTATAAAAGACTCTGTGTCATTTTCTTTTCAAGAAGCACATACAGACCCTGAAGGTCGTTATTTAATTCTGATCTGCACACTCAACAATCGTCTCTACACCTTGATCAACATTTATACTCCCAACACACATCAAACACGATTTCTAAGGAAACTCTTCTATAAGATCAACCCTCTCAGGAAAGGAGAGCTTATTATCTGTGGAGATTTCAACGCTACAGTTGATCATAAAATTGATACCACTTCCAAAGCTAAGAGACCTCCTCCGTCCCTCCAACACATCCTACACTCCGAGGAACTGTACGATGTCTGGAGGTGCCAACATTCCACGGAACGTGATTACACCTTCCACTCCTCCAGACACAACACCTATTCACGGATAGACTTTATCCTCGTGGACAAGAACTTACTACAGAAAATCTCCTCCTCCGACATACATGACATAACCTGGTCAGACCACGCACCTGTTTCTATGGTGGTGGAGGAGAAATCTGCACCATCGCCAGCCTATATCTGGCGAGCCAACATTTCCTTGCTGCAGCAACCAGATCATGTGGCTTTAGTAAAGAAACACCTAACCGAATATTTTAGTATCAATAGAAACTCAGTAACTAATCCTTTTTCCCTATGGTGTGCCCATAAGGCGTATATCAGAGGTATTCTGATCCAGATGTGCTCCAGGGTAAAGAGGCAGAGGACGCAAAAGATTGACTCACTTTTATCCAAAATCAAAATGCTAGAAACTCAGAATAAAGTCACCCCTGATCCCATGGCAGCAAACCAACTTGATAGCCTTCGTGCGGATCTCAGACTCATGCTCCTTGAACAACATAATAAACATATTATGTACCTTAAAGCCAACCACTACTCTGCTGGTAACAGAGCAGGAAAACTCCTAGCTCAAAAATTAAAAGACCAAAAGGCCAAAAATAAAATACCCTTCCTCATTAACCCTAAAGACGGAAGCAAAACTTATAACCCGCAAAACATTGCTGACTTATTTGCTGACTACTACTCTTCCCTCTATAACCTAAAAGTAGACTCAACCACCCCCCAACCCTCAGAAGCAGCAATCAGCAAATTTCTAGACGATCTATCGCTTCCCTCCCTAACAACTTCCCAGCTAGAGTTACTAAATTCTCCTATCACAGAGTCTGAGATCCACAAGACCATTCAGACATTACCTAATGGTAAATCCCCAGGTCCAGATGGCCTTCCAAATAGCTACTTCAAGATATTCTCTGATACCCTGCTTCTCCCACTGCAAGAAGTATTTACAGAAGCGGCGTCCTCTGCCTCTTTCCCTCCTGAAATGTTAAATGCATATATTGTCACCATCCCAAAACCTGGCAAGCCACCTGACACCCCGCCCAACTTTAGGCCCATCTCTCTTCTGAATACAGATGTAAAGATATATGCCAAACTTATCTCTCACAGACTCCTATCAATCCTACCCACACTGATCAGCCCTGACCAGGCTGGATTTACTAAGGGCAGACAGGCAGCGGACGCTACCCGTCGAGTAATAAACATCCTACATCACGCGGACTCCTGTCGGGTGCCTTCTCTGCTGTTGTCCCTGGACGCGGAGAAGGCATTCGACAGGGTCCACTGGGGCTACATGAAACAGACCTTGGAGAGATTTGGTTTCGCCGGTTTCATCTTGAACGCTATTCTAGCCCTATACTCTTCTCCCTGTGCGCAGGTCTACACCTCAAACATGTTATCCCGACCCTTCTACATCACAAATGGGACCAGACAGGGCTGCCCACTTTCTCCCTCAATCTTCAACCTAGTCATAGAACCGTTAGCAGAAAAAATTAGAACCCACCCAGGAACCCCAGGTTTCAACATACTAGGCGAATCCCATAACATAAACCTCTTTGCAGACGACATCATTCTCCTCCTGACTTCCCCTCAAACCTCCCTGCGCCAAGCCCACAACATTCTGGTAGAATTTAGCCAAATATCGTACTACAAAGTCAACTTCTCCAAATCCCTCATCCTGGGTCTTAACCTTCCCACTCATCTCCAAAAAAAACTACAAAACGACTTCTCCTACACATGGAGCCCATCCAGCATACCCTATCTAGGCCTTCACCTAACAGCAGACCCCAATAAACTAGCAGAAGCCAACTATACTCCCCTAATCGCCAAGTTATCTCTAGCTACCCAGCGAATGTCCAAAACCGACCTCACCTGGTCTGGTCGATTAGCATCTTTCAAGATGCTGCTCCTTCCCCAAATCCTATACATATTCCGTACTCTTCCCATACCACTCAAGACGCCCCACATCAAAGCACTCAACCTTCTACTGAAACAATACATCTGGAACTCCAAACGCCCGAGATGCTCAAAACAACTCCTTATCAAACACAGACTAGCAGGCGGGATGGGACTAGTAGATTTAAAAGACTATTACACAGCAGCGATACTTGCCCAACTCAAATATTGGTTCCCCTCACAGATAACTACACCCTGGTCCAGATTAGAACAAGCAATGTGCCCAACACGCAACCTTTTCCACCTCTTACTTATAGACACATGGAAACCATTCCCCCTCTCATCACTACCACTCACTATCAAGGCAACTCTCATAGCATGGAGAGAACTTCGCAAACACAACGCACTGTCTACTACACCCTCATACCTTGAGATACCGCTTGAGGTCGTGAACAGCGAAATCCCACATGCCAATTTCTCTAGTTGGATATCACAGGGTATTCACCTACTATCCGACCTCTATAATAATGGACAACCAAGATCCTTTGAAGACCTGACTACAACACACACTATCCCTCTATCCGACCGCTATAAATACCTCCAACTGTCCCACTTCTTAAAGTCCCTGGGGGACACTCGCATCCCATTACAAAGTGACATACAAAAATTCCTAAGCAGTGACCCCAACTCCACGAAAGGCATAAAGCTTTTCTATAACTACTTCCAAAATAAGACACTATTTACCAAACTACCGCCATTCCTGAAATGGGAGCAGGAGATGGGAGTTTCCTTCACAGCTGACCAATGGAAGCTGGCACTTAAGTCTCTTTACAAAGCATCTAGATGTGTGAACCACTGGGAACTTTCACTAAAAATAGCTCAAAGATGGTACCTCACACCTTACAGAATGTCCAAATGCTACCAAAATAACTCCCCCCTCTGCTGGAGAGACTGTGGGGATGTAGGAAGTATTCTACATATATTTTGGAAATGCAAAAATTTAACTAGTTTCTGGAACAATGTCTTCTCATGCATATCCCGGATTACGGGTATACTCCTATCTCCTGACCCCGGAATGGCACTACTCAATCTCAATATTGAGAAACTCCCCCCCAACTACCGTACCGTAGTGACACATATCTTTCTCGCTGCCAGATCAATTATAACCAAAAACTGGAAATCAAAGACGTCGCCCAATATATCTGAGGTCCTAAATATCACACACTCGAATTACCTCTTCGAGTCAATGATAGCAAAAAAGGAAGGTAGATATCGGTCACTGATGAACCATTGGAATGTATGGTCTTCATGGTATAAAAAATGAAAACTGCTTGCTTGAAACAGGCCACTGCCTGGAATATTAATCTGCTCCACCCACGTGCGGTCCATCCCTCCCTCCCCCCCCCCCCCCTTTCCCCCCCCCTCCCCTCATACCTCTGGTTATAATAGACCTACATGTATCTATGGGAAGAACCTCTTCCCCCCCCTCCTCAGCTGTATACTTACTGTACGTATAATAATATCACACTTGTAATTTTGGTTAAACATCCTAACGCACTATGTAACCACCATTATTTCCTCTTATGTTTATTGTACACTGTTTATACCCTGTTTGTACAAAACTTTATTTTCAATAAAAACTAATTTAAAAAAAAAAAAAAAGACTGCTAATATGTTTTGACAGAGACTGAGCGTAGATTTTATAATATTGATATGTGAATCCATCTTGGCCTGGGCTCTTTCCTGGTTTCAGATCTTTGATTTCTGTCAGTAGTTCATTTATAGTAATGGGTTATTCTAACTGAGCTGTGTTTTCTTTTGTAAGAGAGGGAATTTTGCTATCTGTTAAGAATTTTAGAATTAGTTCTTCTGTGGCGCTTGTTAGATGTGGGGGTTTATGTTGTGATTTTAGATTGTAAAGTTTGGAAAAGAAGTTATGAAAGAGAGCTGCTATTTGGATTGTTTTCAAGTGTCCCATCAATTTGGCGGATGGCCTGTATTTATCTAGAATTTTTTGTATTTTTAGAGGGCTCTGGCTAGATATTTCCTTCCTTTATCTCCTTGTTCGTAGAAGATCCTTTTTTTTTAAAAAAAAAAGGATCTTTTGTTTTTTTTTAGATCTAGAATTTGTTTCAGGAATTTTCTACATTGTTGGATAATGATTGTTTGTGTTGTGCTTCCAGTCTACCTATTTTAACCACTTCCCATCCCAGCCATAGTCATATGACATCTGCAGGTGGGATCTCCCATCCTGGGCATATGACATCATAGGCTTCCTGGCCATCTGGGGGCCCCACGTCACTCAGGAGCCGATGCGCATGCCCGGCGGTCTCAATGTCCACCGGGCACCCGCGATTGCCTGTTAACAGAGCAGGACCGTGGATCTGTGTGTGTAAACACACAGATCCACTTCCTGTCAGGTAAGAGGAGACCGATCACGTGTGTTCCCAGTACAGAGGAACACCAATCGGTCTCCTCCCCTTGTGAGTCCCTTCCCCCTACAGTTAGAATCACTCCCTAGGTAATGCAATTAACCCCATGATCGCCCCCTAGTGTTAACCCCTTCCCTGACAGTGACATTTATACAGTAATCAATTCATTTGTATAGCACTGATCGCTGTATAAATGTGAATGGTCCCAACATAGTGTCAAAAGTGTCCAATATGTCTGCTGCAATATCGCAGTCATGATAAAAATCACAGATCACCACCATTACTAGTAAAAAAAAAATAATAATAATAAAAATGCCATAAAACTATCCCCTATTTTGTAGACGCTATAACTTTTGCGCAAACCAATCAATTAAAAAGGTGACCAAATACCACTAAAACGAAGCTCTATTTGTGGGGAAAAAATATAAAAAATTTAATTTGGGTACAGTGTTGCATGACCACGCAATTGTCATTCAAATTGCGACAGCACTGAAAACTGAAAATCGTCTTGGGCAGGAAGGTGGTGCAAATGCCCTGTATTGAAGTGGTTAAGGCATAGTTCTGAAATTTCGCCTTTGCATGCTTTTTTTTCCTGGCCCCCCATTTTATCAGTTCTCCTCTGATGACACTTTTATGTGCCTCCCAGATGTTTAGTGGGGTAGTGTCAGAATAAAAATTTATTTCAAAGTAATTTTTTATTTATTTGTGTATATCCGTTTGTATGATTTGGTCTGTTAGTAATGTAGCGTTTAGCCTTCAGTTAAAGACTGGGGATTTTGGTGTTTGAGATTTCAGGGTTAAAGAGATAGATATGTGGTCCAAGATTGATATTATTCAAATTTTGGCTTTATTTATATTTTTGAGTTCTCTTTGGGTTATAAAAATTTGATCTATTCTTGAGTATCTCTTGTGTGGGAGAGAAAAGAAAGTGAGATCTTTGTCTGTTGGGTGTGAAGTTCTTCAGGTGTCGACCAGTGCTAAGAATTGTAGAAGTTTCTTAATGCGTTTTAGTATTTTGTATGCTACTTGTGTTTGTCCTGTTGAAGTGTCTTGTTGTGGGTTTAGTGGCAAATTAAAATCTCCACCAAGAATTATGCAACCAGTTGCAAATGATTTAAATTCATCAATTATTTTTTGGAAAAATTTTATGTGAGCTTTATTTGGAAAATAGATATTTGCTAAAGTTACCGGGTTTCCATTCAAAGTTCCTTTCAGGAATAAGTAATGTCCCTCTGGGTCTATCAGTTGTGTGAGAACAAAGGGAGAGTTTTTGCTTAATAAGATTGAGACCCTCTTGGTTTTTGCCAAAGGATTGGTGGCGTGGAAGGCACTGGTGAAGTAGTTGCTTGGCGGGGGATATTGTTATTTTTGAAATGTGTTTCTTGGAGGTAGACTATTTGTGGGTTAGCTTTTTTCAATTTTTTCAAAATTGTGTGATATAAGGTTTGGTAATTTTACAAGCATTGAGCAGGCCATCCAAGTTTGGTCCTTAAGGATCTGAGCCTGTGAATCTACTAAGTAGGTCACAGGGAAGGGATGTAAGGCTTTGTTATGTAGTTGTCAACTACTGTTGTTATGAAACAGTTTTTAAATTTAGTATTTGGGGGGGTAGGTGGGAAGTGGGTGGTGTGTTGGTGAGTGGGTATTACACTGTTTTAGGAAATATGAGTTCTTTGATTCAAGAACTGATCAGTTTGAGGTTACCTAAGATAAATTGCTTTTTAAAGGTCAATAATTTTGACCCTGTCAGTTATTTGTCATAAAACATTTAGAACTTAACATTTGAGTATATATGCCTTAATTGTTTGGTTGGATGTATAACAGATTGTAAACAAGTAGAAACTTCAATTGCAATATGTAGGAAGTATTGAAGCCATAGAAAGGCCAACACTCAATATCCACCTAGTCCTAGGGGATCATGGGTTATCGAAACTTCTATCATAAATTCCCCATTTGTTTAAGTTTTTCTCCAAGTGTGGACTTCCCTAAGGTATAATCTATTGCTTATAAACAAAATAACATTTATCAACTTAAGCCCTTGGATATATCTATTCAATGAATATTTGTTATCATTATATATTCAAGATATTCGATTTCTATTTAGTCATAACTTAACCCTGAGTTATCTAGTAATTAGTCTTTGCAATCCAATGATGAGTGAGCTAGAACTTGTCCAAGTTCTCTATTTAGTGAGTTTAGTAAGATTTTCTCTGTCATTTTTCATAATGGGATAGGTCTAGCAATATCTAGATAATTCCCTTGGTTTGCTATAAAGTTGTTTACTTGCCGATCTTGGTGTTAGAGTTACTACAGTTGAAAGGTATTTTAATGGGTTGTGGAAACTCCATGAATCTTTAACACTTTGTTAAGATATGCAGTGTTCTAGTTTATAACTCATAGGGTTATTTATGGCAATTGCAGCCCCATAGCCCTCTCATAAACATAGAAAACTACATTGCAGTATGAATTTCCACAAAGAACAACTAAAAAAGGTAAGCTGACATTTTAAATATTTTTTTTTAAGTCAAGCTATGTGAATAAGAATATGAAACACATATAAAGTAGGCGTTATCCAAGTTTGGCTGCAAAAGTGGAAATACCCTTTAATAACTGGTTCCATACAACAGTTTAAAAAAAAACTTATTTAAATTTAAAATGTAAACATTTTTCTTTTACAGTATTGCTGCAAGTTTACTGTGTGAATAGAGAAATGTAATTTTGGGTGCAAAGGACCCAGCAGGTAGGGATGGGCCAAACAGCAGAACTCCCAAACAGGGGAATAGTTCTAACCCAAATGACAAACCCCATTTAAATCTATGGGAGCCGAACAGGAAAAAAAGAGTGCCCATTTTGAAGTCTTGTATGCCTTCAAACACTCCTGGCACCACCTCTTCATCGCTTTCCATGGGGGCACACTCTCAAGTCCTGCTGCTGCGTCTATTGACACAGACAGCAGGACTCAGCCCCACCCCCTGCTCTTGTGTCACTAGATTTGATTGACAGCAGCAGGAGTCAATGGCTCCTGCTGCAATAAATCTATTCAATGAGGAAGGACAGAGACAGCGGCTGGAGCCACTGGGCTTGTGTATCTCAAGGGAACGAATGGGTTCAGGTAAGAAAAAAGGGGGGCTCTGGGGGCAGCTGAAGCAAAGAAGGTTTTTCACCTTAATGCATTCTCATCCGGCTATTGAAAAAATAAAGAAAAAAATGGCTTAGGGTTCCCTCCCCCAAGTCCATACAAGGCCCTTCATGTTTGTTATGAATTTTAAGGGGAACCCCACACAAAAATTTAAAAAAACCCGCTGTGGGCCCCCCAATATCCATACCAGACATTTAACCGAGTATGCAGCCTGGCAGGTCAGGAAAGGGGAGGGGACAAGCGAGTGCCCCCCTCCTGAACCATGCCAGGCCACATGCCCTCAACATGTGGGATGGGTTCTTTAGGGTGGGGGGCCTCTACCCCCACCCCAAAGCACCTTGTCCCCATGTTGATGGGGACAAGCCTCTTCCCAACAACCCTGGGCTGTGGTTGTCAGGGTCTGCGAGTGGGGGGGTTCATCTTAATCTGTAAGCACCCTTTAACAAGGGGGCCCCCAGATCCCACCCCCCTATGTGAATGGTATCGGGTACATTGTACCCCTACCCATTCACCAAAAAAGTGTCAAAAAGTAATAACCAAAAGAAAAGTCCTTTATTAAAAAATAAAAAAAAGTGCCCCTCTATGTAAATCCATCGTTAATCACGCCAGCTGGACACGAAAAATAGAAAAAATAAAAATGCTCCGCCTCCAGGGAGGCCTCCCACCTTATGCCTGCTCTGCGCTTTGACAATTCTTATATAGGCAAGGGGCGGGGCAACCCAGCTATGTCACCCAGTGGCACTGCCACCTACTGACCTTACGTGACGTAACCCCAAAGCACCCACCCGCCCATGTTGAGGGCATGTGGCCTGATATGATATTCACCCCCTTGGCATTTTCCGTGTTTTGTTGCCTCACAACCTGGAATTAACATGGATTGTTTGAGGATTTGCATCATTTAATTTACAGAACATGCCCACAACTTTGAAGATTTTTTTTTTTTTTTTTTTTATTGTGAAGCAAACAGCAAATATGACAAAATAACAGAAAAAGTCAATATGTATATTTATTCACCCCCCTAAAGTCAATACTTTGTACAGCCACCTTTTGCGGCTATCACAGCTCCAAATAGCTTTGGATAAGTCTCTATGAGCTTGCCACATCTTACCACTGGGGTTTTTGCCAATTCCTCCTTGCAAAACTGCTCCAGCTCCTTCAAGTTGGATGGTTTGCGCTTGTGAACATCAATCTTTAAGTCTGACCACAGATTTTCTATGGGATTGAGGTCTGGGCTTTGACTAGGTCATTCCAACACATTTACATGTTTCCCATGTTTCAAGTGTTGCTTTAGCAGTGTGTTTGGGGTCATTGTCCTGCTGGAATGTGAACCTCCATCTCCACACGCTCGGACTTTCCGGCGGGATTGTCCGCCGGACCTAGTCCAGCGAACAAACTGCCGGACTTTCCAGCGGAGCTCCTCCTGACTTTCTGAGCGTGTGGACTTGCCCACACACGCCCGGACTTTTCCAGTGGACAATCCGCGGGAAAAAGTCTGCGGGACTTTTGGAAATGAACGGACTTGCCCACACACGATCGGAAAGTCCGTTCATTTAAAACGTAACTGCAGGTAGACGGGACTAACGAAGGCAGTGAATGCCACCGCGCTAGCCCCGTCAGCTGGCATGGATTTAAAGGGAATCCCTACGCTGAAAAAAAGGGCATGGGGGTCCCCCCAAATCCATCTCAGACCCTTATCCGAGCATGCAGCCCTGCTGGCCAGGAAAGGGGTGGGGACGAGCGAGCGCCCCCCCTCCTGAGCCGTACCAGGCCATGTGCCCTCAACATGGGGGGTGGCCCCCCCACCCCAAAGCATCTTGTTCCCATGTTGATGAGGACAAGGGCCTCTTCCCGACAACCCTGGCCGTTGGTTGTCGGGGTCTGCGGGCGAGGAGCTTATCGGAATCCGGGAGCCCCCTTTAATAAGGGGGCCCCCAGATCCGGCCCCCACCCTATGTGAATGAGTATGGGGTACCATGTACCCCTACCCATTCACATAAGGTGTAAAAGTGTCAATAAAAAAACACACAATTTTTTAAAGATATTTTATTGCACTGCTCCGGGGGTCTTCTTCCGTCTTGGGGGGTCTTCTCGCCGGAATCCTCTGCTCTCTTCTGTTCTTTTACCTAGCTCTTTCACGAGCGGGGGAGCCCCGGCTTTCTTCTTCGTCATCGCCGCCGTCGTCTGGGGGTCTTGTTCCGCCTTCGGGGGTCTTCCGGGGTCTCTTCTGTTCTTGCCGCTGTCGCCGCTTTCTGCACCGTCTTCTTCTTCCTCTTCCTCTTCCTCTTCTTTTTTCTTCTTCTTCTTTCTCCTTCCGATGTTGACTCGTCGCTCTCTCTGGCAGGAATGGCAGAGACGCGTTGTGTTGTGACTTATATAGGGACAAGGAGGCGGGGTCTCACATGGTGACCCCGCCCCCCTATGATGTCACAGTCCCAGCATCCTCCATGTTGAGGGCATGCGGCCTGGTACGGCTCAGGAGGGGGGGGGGGCTCGCTCGTCCCCACCCCTTTCCTGGCCGGCCGGGCTGCGTGCTCGGATAAGGGTCTGAGATGGATTTGGGGGGCCCCCCACGCCGTTTTTTTGGCGTAGTGATTCCCTTTAAATCAATACCAGGTGACGGGGCTAGCGCAGTGGCATTCACTGCCTTCGCTAGTTCCGTCTACCTGAAGTCACGTTCTAAATGAACAGACTTTCTGATCTTGTATCGGCAAGTTCGGTCATTTCCAAAAGTCCCGAGGACTAGCACACAGACCGCGGGATTGTCCGCCAGACTCGCAAGTCCAGCGGACAATTTTAAGTCTGAACAATCCCGCGGGAAAGTCCTCTCCTGTGTACGCCGCATTAGCCTCAAATCACACACAGAGATGTACAGGTTTTGCTCAAGAATAACCCTGTATTTAGCACCATCCATCTTACCCTCAACTCTGACCAGTTTCCCAGTCCCGACTGCTGAAAGACATCCCCAGAGCATGATGCTGCCACCACCACGTTTCACTGTGGGGATGGTGTTCTTTGGGTAATGTGATGTGTTGGGTTTGCGCCAGACATAGCGTTTTCTTTGATGGCCAAAAAGTAAAATTTTAGTCTCATCAGACCAGAGCACCTTCCTCCATACATTTTGGGAGTCTCCCACATGCCTTTTCCCAAACTCAGAACGTTCCATTTTGTTTTTTGCTGAAAGTAATGGATTTCTTCTGGCCACTCTGCATAAAGCCCAAATCTATGGAGCGTATTGTCGTCCTATGTACAGATACTCCATTTTCTGCTGTGGAACTCTGTAGCTCCTCCAGGGTTACTTTAGGTCTCTGTGCTGCCTCTCTGATTAATGCCCTCCTTGCCCGGTCCATGAGTTTTGGTGTGCGGCCATCTCTTGGCAGGTTTTCTGTTGTGCCTTTCGGTGCAATTACAGCTGCAAGTCTTTTTGGGGATGTTTCTACCAGCTTTGCACATCTAGAGAGTGACATTTTTGCCCATTCTTCTTTACAAAATAGCTCAAGCTCTGTCAGATTGGATGGAGAGTGTCTGTAAACAGCAATTTTCCAGTCTTTCCACAAATTCTCAATTGGATTTAGGGTCATTGTCCTGCTCGAAGGTTAACCTCTGCCCCATTGTCTGCCCCAAGTCTTTTGCAAACTCTAACAGGTTTTCTTCTAATGCCCCATACACACGATCAGAGATTCCGCCAGCAAAAGTCAGGTGAGAACTTTTGGTTGGAAAATGCGATCGTGTGTATGCTCCATCGGACTTTTGCTGGCATAATTTCGGCCAGCAAAAAATTGAGAACATGTTCTCAAATTTTCGGTCCGATAGTCTGTACAAATTCCGACGTGCAAAATTCCTATGCATGCTCGGAAACAATTTGATGCATGCTCGGAAGCATTGAACTTCATTTTCTCAGCTCACCGTAGTGTTGTATGTCACTGCGTTCTTGAAGGTCGAAAGTTCAGAGAACTTTTATGTGACCGTGTATATGCAAGCCGAGCTTGAGCGGAATTCCGTCGGAAAAAACATCCAACTTTTTTCCGACGGAAAATCTGCTCGTGTGTACGGGGCATTAGATTACCCTGTATTTGGCTCCATCCATCTTCCCATCAACTCTAACCAGCTTCCCTGTCCCTGCTGAAGAAAAGTATCCCACAACAAGATGCTGCCACCACCATGTCAAAAGGTTAAATTTTGGTCTCATCTGACCAGAGCACTTTCTTCAACATTTGCTGTGTCCCCCACATGGCTTCTCGCAAACTTCAAATGTAACAAGGTATTTGGCCTCCTCCAGCCCTATGGCATTTTATTTGGGTTGGCCATGAGATCTGCTTCCCTAAGGGAATCTACCACTGCTTGTACTCGGGGCAGATGCGATTCCCAATCTGGCCTGTGGATGACCACATCGTCCAAATAAGCGACTGCGTATGGGCGATGTGGTCTCAAAGTTTTGTCCATCATTTGCTGGAACAATGCAGGGGCCCCATGCAGACCAAAAGGCATCCACTTGTACTGAAACAAGCCCTCAGGAGTGGAAAAGGCAGTCTTCTCCTTGGCCTATTCAGTTAGGTCTAGAGTTGTTATTAGCAAGCCTGTCTCAACCTGTCCACGAGTTTGTCAACCCAAGGCTTCGGGTATGCATCAAACTTGGACACACTGTTGAGTTTCCTAAAGTCGCTACAAAACCTGATATTGCCAATCACTGTGGGATTTTTCTATCACGTCCAAATGGCTTTACATTTACGCGAACCCCAGGTTCCGTCACTATATCATGCTGGATCACCTTGGTCCGTCCGGGTAAGGGGGATAAAAAGTCTCTATTTTTGTATACAAACGCCCTAACGTCACTTTGTTGTGCCACGGACAGAGAATGCGTTATGGGGACGTCAGGTGTCACTGGTACCCGGTCTATTGGAGGTGGGGATGCAGCCAGTAAAGTCTCTCTGTCCTTCCAGGGCTTTAAGAGATTCACATGATACATTTGTTGTGATTTCCTTTTCCCTGGCTGGTAGACTTTGTAGTTTACCTTCCCTACCCTTTTGAGCAACCTCAAAGGGACCCTGCCACTTGGTTAGAAACGTACTTTCCACCGTGGGAACCAGTACCAACACTCTGTCCCCGGGGCTGAAAGTACATACCTTGGCACCCCCAATCATAGACCCTCCTCTGGGCCTCCTGGGCTTGCTCCATATATGTTCTCGTACCAGGGCAGGACAGCTGCGATTCGATCCTGCATCAAGGAGACATGCTCTATGATGCTTCTATATGGGGTGGCCTCTCCTTCCCATGTTTCTTTGATGATATCTACCAGCACCCTGGGATGTCTACCATACAAGAGCTCAAAGGGGACTAGCTGGTGGATGCCTGCAGAACCTCTCGTATGGCAAATACGGTAGCAAAAAATCTTTATTGACCACCTTTTTTTTTAATTAAATCTTTCCACAAGACCATCTAGTTTGGGGTGGTAGACAGAGGTACGGAGATGGGATATTTTTCTATTACTTACACAGTTCCTTGGTAACCCTGGACATAAATGGGGTGCCCTGATCAGTTAAGATCACTTTTGGGATCCCCACTCGACTAAACACTTGGACTAACTCCTTGGAGATAGCCTTAGCAGAGGTGTTACACAAGGGTATGGTCTCAGGATAGCACGTTGCATAGTCCAAGATTACCAAAATATGCTGGTGACCCTGGGCAGACTTCACTACCGGCCCCACCAGGTCCATGCCAATCCTCTCAAAAGGGACCTTGATTATTGGTAGAGAGACAAAGGGACTGCGAAAATGGGGTGACAGTACCGACATTTAGCACTCGGGGCATGATTCACAGTACTCCCTGACATCTGCATATAACCCAAGCCAGAAAAATCTCTGGGTGATTATCTCCCTGGTCTTTTCATTACCCAGATGTCCCCCAATTACATGACCATGGGCCAGGTCTAGCACCACGCTACGGATCCACCAGTTCCCCATCCACCATCTTAATGTTTTCTCTGGCTCTCATGAGGGTGACATCTGGCAGTTTCTCAGTACAGAAATGCTCTAAGTTGGGTAACACATTCTGGCTACTCTCATTGTCAGGGTCAGAGATGTTCTCCTGTTTGTTACCCTCAGTCTGGGAGCTAGCTTCCAGGTCCTCCAGCTCCCCAGCCATGACTGGGAAAGGAAGAGGATCTCCGGGTTCCTCATTCCCCCCAACAGCGTCCCCTCCCCTTTGGCAAAAAGGGTCTGGCGAGAGTTACCATGCTTCCCCAGCAGGGGGAGCTCTATCTACCAGCCTCCCTTTGCTCTCCCATAAACTCAAAAAATGGGGAAAATCTCTCCCCACTAAAGCTTCATGAAGCAGTGAAGGCACCACCGAATGTGTCACGCTGCCTCAAGGGGTGTCAACGTCGACCACTGCTGTCTGGTAGTCCTGAGTGTCCCTATGGATGTAAACGACCCCAATAGTACTGGGGTGTAGTTTTGTTGGGTTTACACAATCATTTCTGACTAGGGTCACCACACTAGCAGAGTCTAGCAGGGCTGTGAGTGGCTTTCCATCCACTGAAATAACACACATCTGTTTTTCAATGCAACTCTGACATGATGCAGTACATGCAACCTGTGCAAAGAGAGATATGCATATTTTCATATAAGCATAATTGCATTGCATAGGTTCATCATTCATAGGACAGTTTGCAGCCATATACCCTAATGCATGGCAACGAAAACAATGAAGTCCTCTTATTGGTCCCAAAGACCTTCCTGGCTTCTTTTGCCAGTCTCCAGGTCCAGGACCCACACTTTCATTAGCTGTAACAACAGTCTTATCTAACTTCCCCATGCTCTTGAACCCTGAGACAGTCTTACCAGAACCACTGGGCGATCTTGCTCCCCTAGACACACCGAAGTGGGGCATAGACGGGTTCACCAAGTCCACAGTAGCAGTGTACCTCTCCACTATGTCCACCAATTGGGTTGCAGTTTTGGGGTCCCCCTGTCCGACCCACTTCCTCAGAGCAGCAGGGAGCGCACGCAGGTACCATTCTATTACCACGCGCTCCACGATCTGAGGGCCTGTCAAGGTCTCTGGCTGCAACCAAAATACAAGTAAAAAAGGCGCTTCAGCACAGATGTATATACCTTTTACATGATCACCAAATAGTCCAAGGATGGTTATAATATATGTATTAGCATATATATATACTTTAGATGGGTATCATTTGGCCAGTCAGGGCAGCCTCCCAGGAGAACCAGAGAGCGGGTTCCAGTGAGCTAAAAATATACAAAAAGAAGGGGGGCGCCTCTGAATATGTGTAACAGAATTCAATTTTATTAAGCAACAATAACCACTCACGTGGAGGTATATGAAGTCACATTCAGGTCCTGCAGGGAAGTAGGAAATGGCTGCAAGTCCTTAGCACATCCACTTCACTCTTCTTCCAGCTTTTCAGTCACATAAGTATAGATGTGGCAGCGCATGGTGGGGAGAAGAGTTTCCAGAAGTCCATCTGCAGATTCCTAGGATAGTCCAGTCTGTGAGAAGGGCATAATAGAGCCCATATAGCAGAGCAGGGGTTCCAATGGTAGGGTTCTGGGTGAGGAGGAGGCGTCAATGTCGGGACAGCGCCGGGGGGTCACTCAAGGGGCCGTCAGTCTCGCCAGGGAGATGTTTAGGGACACGGCCGTGTGCTGCGGTGGCGAGAACGAGGCTTGGAGAGCAAACAGGCGGCGTAGCCCGGCTGTGACGTCACCGGTATGCGACGCGTTTCGGGATAGGCTAGCCACTGTAGGGGGGAGTGGCCGCATTCCTTTCTCAAGCATAGTGAAACAGGGAGCTGGGGGCAGTATATATAGATAAATGGGAGGGAGAGGGGGCGTGATCAGAACGGAATAATGAGGCACAATGTTAATCACTGGAGCTATATACAAAATTTACAGCCATATGGTGGAACGAGGCATAGTATAAAATAGAGAGAAAGACATAATATATATTTACTATAACTGGGCACTAAAAGGATACTAAAGCACATTATTAAAAAGGGTAATAATCATTAATAATGGTTAATATCATATAAGAGACATAGTATGCAGTAATAGATAACAGGATTAAAATGTGACTGAAAAGCTGGAAGAAGAGTGAAGTGGATGTGCTAAGGACTTGCAGCCATTTCCTACTTCCCTGCAGGACCTGAATGTGACTTCATATACCTCCACGTGAGTGGTTATTGTTGCTTAATAAAATTGAATTCTGTTACACATATTCAGAGGCGCCCCCCTTCTTTTTGTATATTTCTGGCTGCAACCACTTCCTGGCATGGTGGACCAGGTCGAACATTTGAGAACGTGGTGGCTTGTCGCTGGAGTAGGTCCACTGATGCAGGCGTTGGGCATGGACTGCCATGGTGACAAGCATGCGTGTATCTCTGTCTTCAGAGTCTCATAGTCCTGGGCCTTATCTGGTTCCAGATCAAAGTAGGCTTTTTGAGGTTCTCCTGTCAGAAATGGGGCCAACAGACCCACCCACTGTTCTTTTGACCATCCTTCGTGGACAGCGACTCTCTCAAAAAAAAAAAAATTGCATGGTATGCCTCGAAATTATCGGCAGGTGTCATCTTCTGTTGGTGGTAGGAGGCACGTACCAATTTTGGTTCCACTGGCACAGGAGGTGCGAAACACTTTTTCTATTCCACCAGAGCCTCTGCGACTTGGCGGTTCATCTCCTGCTTGGCCACCTGTTGTGCTGCAGCGGCCTCTGTGACTTGGCGGCTGGTTTCCCGCTGAGCTGCATTGGCCTGTAGCAAGGCCTTTAACATTTCCTCCATCTTTAGAAACTGCCCACTGAGTCCACCACGTATGGGAGATCAACTCATGGGGATCACCTTTTCCTGGAAAAAAGGTCAGCGTGCAGGCAATTTCTTTAAAATCTGGCAGGTTGCCAGGTTTATTTAGCAGTGGTTTGCACAATAATGAAAACAAACAATAAATAGTAAAGCAAATCTTTGCCGTCTGGCACTAAACTATACAGCAGACTTCCTCTCAATATGGTGTGGAGCTGGTCCCTGACACCCACAAAACATGTGGTAAAGCAAACCTCCTTTTTAAGTCCAAACAGAGCTCTCTCACTCAGATACCCTTCAGAGTCTCAGGCCAGAGCTATCCTGTGCTCTCTTCCTGCTCATTTAAAGTCTACCTGAGCGTGGACTCAAGTGGACCACAACATCCGGATCGGAACCAAGCCTGCCACAGAGGCTGGAAAAAACGGATTCCGGTTCAGTCTCTTACAACAGAATGCATGCAAGGTGAAATACACTGATTATCCATTAACTCACCTCTCATACTGTCACATACTGTTTTTTTTCATCTGGTGGTCTTGCCAGTAACACTCCTAACATGACAATTCGTATTTGCTGTAAGATATCTATGGAGCAACAGCATTGGAACCCTGGGATGGGACTACAAAGCACTCATCTTCAAAACCAAAGGGGAATTTGAAGTCCAAAGAGGTAGCTGAGAACAATGCTATCTGATAACATATTATCACAGGTAGGCAGCACAGTAAGTTAACAGATAACAAAATATCTGGTAGGATTAATCAATTTTTTTGTTTTTGCAACTTAATTAACAGCTATAACAAAATGTTTTTTATGGTATAGTAAACAGACCAAACAGGAGCAGATACTTCATGGTTACCTATACATAAAGTATTTAAACTGACACCAAAACTTATTTGCCATTACTGTATTGCTAGTACTTTATCTAAATTTCACTTCTTACACTCAACTTCATCCTGCACTTTAAATTTAACAAACCAAATGCTAATCCTAAACATGATATTTGCACCTGAACCACCCCTAAACCTTGACCCTAAGGGATAGTTTACACTTGCTTCAAAACATGGCTTCAGACACGCTTTGTTAAAGCGCTCTAAACGCCAGTCAAAGCTCCTGTCACTAAATAAAATGATTTATAGTTCTGTTTATACCTGCTTTTGCTTGGTGCTTCGATGAGGCTTCGGTGGGGCTTTGATGGGGCTTTGGTGAAGCGTCGGTGAGGCTTCGTGGGGCTTCGATGAGGCTTCAGTGGGTTTTCAGTGGGGCTTCAAGTGAGCTCTGCCATAGACTTCTATGGAGGTTTTGAAGATGCTTTTAAGCACCACGGAAGCTACATGATATAATTTTTGAAGCAAAGCCGAAGCAAAGTGAAGCAAAAGCAGGTGTACACAGGACTGTAAGCTAACCATTTTATTTAGTGACAGTAGCTTTGACTAGCATTCAGAGATCTTTACCAAAGCCTGTCCGAAGCCTTGTTGAAACCTTGTTGAAGCCGAAGCAAATATAAATGAAGCCTAAAACTAACCTTTCTATAATCCTAAATGAATCCTTAACACTAAATTAACCCTTGTCTGCAGAATACTTAACTTAGCTATGTCGGATGCAGGGGTTCCAAAAGATAACACTGATAACAGCTGAAAACAAATCCTCTCAAAAACAACTACAACGATCCTATATACAGAATGTTTATTTCATAAAGATAATTTGTGTTTAAAAAAACATCAGTTATCAAAATATTTTCCCTTTTTCTTGATCAAAATACCATGGCAACACCTAGCTAGCAAAATATGAAGCTTTTCTGTTTTTAGTTCAGCATTCTTTTGAACCAGTGAACTGCCACAGATATATATATTAATTGGCAGCACATAAGACAATTTGTTGATTGGTTCATCAGTTTTTTAGACAAAAATGAAAATCTGTCAAAAAAAAGTCTGAAGAATGACAGGCACAAATGCTAGATGATGGTCTTCAAGTCTTCAATCAGAAAAGAACACCATATGAAATGGGATGATGTGTTAAGCTAAAGAACCATATTATTAACCATGTGGGATTATGTGCAATATAAATAATTTTGGGTTTAAACTAGCACAAAGCAGCATAAAACATTCTAATTATGTTTAATCATGCTTTTATATGTTTTAATCCCCAACTGTGGGGAATATATTGCTAATATGAACCTTTCTGATTTTCACCGACTGCTGAAGTAGTCATTCCAAAAGGTAAGCAGGTAATTTTAGGATTATCACTGAACAGCTTAAAAGAAAATTATTACTGTAACATAAAAGATCTTTAAAGCTGACAAAACCTTATAAGTAAGTCAATTGTGTAGTGAAATAAATAAATTGAAGACTTGGTGTCTCATGCAACATGTAGGGATTGGGGGGGGGGGGAAACAATCTAGGGATATTTAAAATCAGTGAAAAAGCAGCAGTTCTATTCAAAAACTAAAAAAATAAAAAAGGTATAGGCATTTTTGCTACAGACGCAATATCAAAAATAACTCATGTCACCCTTTGCTGCTGATTCTATCAAGTCACCTCCAGTTAAAGACATTATCCAAAAGTGTGATCAGCAGATTATAAATATAATGCATACAACTTGTAACTTTATTCACTCCATGGAAAGTAAAACTTTTGATTTTTAAGTTACATCTAGTTATGTTGTTTTAAAGGGACATTTAATAATGCGGTTTTTACTTTCAGTTGATTTATCTTTGCTATTGTATTGGTAATGATACGCATTGTTTAAGTAGATATAAAGTCTAATGTTTTTTTATTAAGTTTTTCAGTGCATTTAAGGTACCAACCAGCATTTTATAAAAGTGATATAAAGTACATCTACAACATCTATATACTGGTATTCTAGTGGCAGGAAGTAAGCATTGGAATGCATGTAGAATATCACATCACAAAACTGATTATGTCCTCCTCAGTCTCGTGGACCAGCTCAAAAGCCCAGGAGCTCACCCTTGCACTCAAACTCAAGAAAACAGGCTGCACTCTGATGATCTTTTAGAAATCCAGTTAGTTTCATTGAGCAAGCAAGTAGCTTTCCGCACATTCTTTGAGCCTTCCACCCAAAGCCACGCTCCCATTGCTGTTCAGCTATAGCAGGGCTTAAATACGGCGATAGATACAGTAAAAGAGTAAGCAATTTAAAGGGTAAGAAAAGGAATTGGGTATCGGAAGCAATAAAAGGGGACAGGGAGGAAAAAGATGGCAGGAGGAACTGCAATATACCTGCTTCAATGTTCTTTGTGCATTTTACCAAATATTAAAGAGACATGAATTTGTTAGAATTGTTCTGTAGGATGCTTGTATAAACAATGTTTGTCACTGGTAATGGATTTTTATTTTATTTTTTTTACTTTTTTGCATTGAAAATGATATCAAAATGACAAATGGATTTTTGAAGGCAAAGCAAACACTGTGAAACAAGCACCGTTGTCTTTACATCAACTGTAAAATTGCCTATAACTCATACACTATTTACAGAGGTCACTGAAGATGTCACATAGGCATATTTTGTAGTGAAACTAAAGCAAGTTATATGATCCCCTACAGAGTGGATTAGTGAGATGCAAGCATTGCTGTTTTCAAAGGCTTCAATATCCTCCCTTGGTTGAACAGCTTTTACGGTATTAACAAGTGTTCCATTTGCTTTTTAGGGGATATTGATGGAAGTAAGATTCTAAATATCCTTTCGCCAAATATTGTGTCCAGTTAACCAATCACGTTTTTTTTTGTCCAATGCCTTTACTAGAGGACGTCAATGTTTAGATGTATTGTTTCCATATTTATTTAATTTCACCTAGACTAATTAGAAGAAATAAATACAATATTGTCCTCAAAAAGGCAGACTATACACCTTGCAAAGGAATTTGCTTAGTGAATGAGGTGACGCGCTGCTAACTTACATTATCCAGTTATGTGCAAGCAAAATCAACCCCCAATGGGGTTGATTTACTAAAGGAAAATAGTCTGTCTACTGCAAGTGCACCCGCAAGTGTAGAGCCAATAGAAGAGAGACGATAACCGGCTTGTGTCAAAGGGACATTGGCACTGATAATCAGGACACAGATTATCAATGTCCCGATTATCAGTGTGGTTCCAACAGTGCCCACCAGTGCTGCCTATCAGTGCTGCCAATCAGTGCCCACCAGTGTTGCCAATCAGTGCCCATTAGTGCTTTCTCATCAGTGTCACCAATTAGTCCTGTCTATTAGTGCCACTTATCAGAGCCCATTAGCCCCACAATCAGTGCCTATCAGTGCCACCTATCAGTGCCCTTCAGCGTTGCCTATCAGAGCCCATCAGTGCCATCTATCAGTGCCACCTATCAGTGCCCCTCAGCAGCACCAATGAATGCCCACCAGTGTCACCTATCAGTGCAACCTCATCAGTGCCTCCTTATCAGTGCCACCTATCAGTGCCCATAAGTGCTGCATCATCAGTGCCCATTAGCAATCTTCAAAGCAAAAAAAGATTATTTTTCAAATACTATCTCAGCAGCCTTAAACTGCCCTCGGGAACTTTTTAAAATAGTCGCTCAGTCGATGAACCCGGTATGCTTAGAGCCCCCCGCTAACGAAACCCAAGATTTCTGCAATGAATTATCAGATTTTTTCATCAACAAAATCGACAACATCCGGAAAATAATTCATCAGAAAAAAACATCCAACGGCAGTCAACCAGAGCAAAAAGCCGATATCAACACAAATATCCCACAACCCCCAAAGTTTTCTCTGATTCCAATTACCACGGATATCACTAAAAACATCATCAAAAACCTCAGAGACAGCACATCTCCTATTGACATCATTCCCACAAAACTCCTGAAAGAATGCTCTGACATCTTGGCTCCCACTCTAATGCACCTCATAAATCAATCGTTCAAAGAAGGGATTGTTCCAGGCGCCCTCAAACAAGGCATTATCAACCCCCTGCTAAAGAAACCCAACCTCGACCCCCGGGACCCTAACCACCGCAGACCGATAACAAGCTTGAACAACATCTCCAAGATCATGGAGAAGGCGGTAGTACAACAGATACAACGCCACCTGGACACACACAAACTTCTGGACCCTCTACAATCAGGCTTCCGCCCAGGCCATGGGACAGAAACCGCACTCCTGAAGATATGGGACAACGCCCTTGAAGCAGCAGATGACGGAGAATCATGTCTCCTGGTACTGCTGGACCTCAGCGCAGCATTTGATACCGTGGACCACAATACTCTACTCATCCGCCTCACAGAAGTAGCAGGAGTCACAGACTCAGATCTACAATGGTTCGCATCCTTCCTAGGAAATCGGTCTCAGACGGTGAACATAGGAGCTTTCACCTCTGAAACCCGGGCAATCTCTTGTGGAGTCCCTCAAGGATCACCCTTGTCGCCAGTGCTCTTCAATATATACATCCGCCCACTCCTCAAAATAATCAGAAAATCGGACCTCTGCTTCCATTCATACGCTGACGACACGCAATTATATTTTCGTATCACCGGACAAAAAGACCATCATCAGCAATTAGAAAAATGCCTCACTATGATAGACGACTGGATGACCACTAGCTCCCTCAAACTTAATGAATCGAAAACAGAACTTCTTATTCTACATGCAAATCAAAACCCCCGAACCAAGATCCCTTGGACACCACCCACCATCTTTGGACAGACCATCGCCCTAGGACCAAGGCCAAGAGTCTCGGAGTCATTTTTGACTCAGAAATGTCAATGGATCCCCAAATAGGAGCAGTAGTCAGTGGCTCACACCATCTGCTCCGCCTGCTACGCAGACTCATCCCCTTCATTTCAAAGGAGGACAAAGCAGTGGTAGTTGGAACAGTCATTAATTCTTGACTGGACTACGCAAACTCCCTTTACAAAGGATTACCACAATATCAACTTGCGCGATTACAACTTATCCAAAATACGGCGGAAAGACTGATAACAGGAAAAAAACCCTGGGAATCCATCTCCCCTTCCCTGAGGAGCCTACATTGGCTAACCGTAAAGAATCGGGTCTTTTTCAAGACCCTCTGCATCACCCACAAATGCACTTATGGAAACGCTCCGGAATACCTTCTCGAGAAAATAAAACACTACATACCCAATCGCAGTCTTCGATCGGCTAATCAAAATCTCCTCCTCATTCCTAAATCCTGTTACAAATCAAAGGGGGAACGGAGATTCGCTGTCCAAGGACCACGGCTATGGAACGCGCTACCAACCGACATCCGCATGGAAGAAAACCATCAGGCCTTCAGGAAAAAACTTAAGACCTACCTCTTCTAGAAGCTTGACAACAAAGCACGAATACAGCGCCTTGAGGCGATTCAGTTCGCATTGTAGCACTATATAAGTTATTCATTCATTCATTCATTAGTGCAGCCTGGTCAGCTCACATCCGTGATGCAGAAAAAATACCTGTTTGCTAAATTTTATTACAAACTATGAAAAATGTTTTGTTTTTTCAAAACTTTCTGTCTTTTTTAATTTGTTTAGCAAAAAAATAAAAACCCAGAGGTGATTAAATACCACCAAACGAAAGCTCTATTTATGTGAAAAAAATATAAAAATGTATTTAGGTACAGTGTTGCATGGCCGTGCAACTGTCATTCAAAGTTCAGTTTAGCACTAAAAGCTAAAAATTGGCCTGGCCAAGAAGGGGGTGAAAGTGTCCAGTAGGCAAGTGGTTAATTGAGCGAGCTGAAGTTAGAAGCTGATTGGCTAGATTTTGCACTCTGCAGTTTTAGTAAATCAACCCATTTGAGTCACTGATCTAGAATAAACATGTACATAAATTCTATTGACTTGTCTCAGTGTGGTTCAGCTCTTCTTAGAAACCAACCAGCTTCCATTTTATTTTTTATCAAAGCTTAATTGAACAAGCTGAAGTTAGAAGCTGATTGGCTACCATGCACAGATGAGACAGATTTTGCACTCCCCAGTTTTAGCAACTCAACACCTTTGAGTCACTGACCTAGAATAAGTAGTATGCACATTCTACTGACTTGTCTCATACATCCCAATTCTTTATATGTGTTCCAGGACATTGAACACAAGAACTGGGTCAGCATAAGAACCAGACATCTAGAATTTTCTTACACCATGTCTACTTTTAGACACTTAAAGTATTTGTAAACCCAAAATTATTTTTTAGGTTTGAATATGGTAAGAAATAGTTAAAACTCATGTTTTCTTTGACTTCTGCTACTGCACTTATATTTCTCAAGAAGATTGTGAGACTTTACAGGGTACTGAACAACATAATTTTAGATAAAGAAGTGCAATACAGGTCATTGCATATCATATTTGTTTTTTGCAAAAGATATTTATTTAACATTGAGTAACTTTACTGTTTGCTACACTATACAATAGCCAGGTGTAGCTTCCAATTTATAAAATACATCTCTGTTTTATTTGAGAGTGAACAATGTAGCATCATTATAGAAATGGTCTGATGTAATATACAGTGGAAAGAAAATGTCTACACACCCATAAAAAATGTCAGGTATTTGAGATGCGAAAAAATATAGATAAATTACTTCTGAATGTTTTTCCACCTTTAATGTGACCTATACTTTGTGCAATTCAATTAAAAGCAAGTTGAAAGCTTTAAAAATAATAATAAAGACTTACAATAATGCTGTTGAACTAATACTTTGCATTCAGTCTTTTAGGGTAGGAGTCGAACAGCATGGCACATCTTGCCTTAGGAATCTTTGCCCACCCTTCCTAGCAAAAGTTTCCAGTTCTGGCCTTTAAAATGCATGAAAAAAAATGTATCTTATAACTTAATAAGATACAAAAAAAAATGATGCAATGGTTTTTCACCTTGAGTGTTAAGTAATGTTTCTGTTACCAAATTTATATTCTCACTAGAAATGTTCACAAACCAATTTGTTTTCTATTTTTCATAGTGTGCACAGAACATATGTCACATTTCTTAGTTACCGTTGGGGGCCATCAGTAAACTCAAGATTGTAAGTAATGTCATGTACTATATGTGAAACATTCCATGCTAGCAGCTTTGACTGTGTTTTAAAGTTTGAAATTTGATCTGATATAAGAAGAGAGGTTTTTCAGACATCTAAAACACAGAACTTTTTTGTCATGTTGAGATGCCATTTCAATTTATGTAGACTGGCTCAAACAAAATAATTTTAGCTTGTATATTATATTGGCTGAATGGACTCTTTTATGTCAATATTTGTTAGAAATAATGTCTGTTTGAAATGCATGAAGTACATAATAGCCAGTGAGACCTTGTGGGCAAATGCACAAAAACCAGACATTTAATGCCTGACAAGTAGCAGTATTTGGTATTAAATGATGCGTGTGAATGGCTCTGTCAGATTTACTAGAAATATGTATCATTCAACTCTGTAATCAATATCTCCAAAGACACAGGACCATCAGGGGATCAAGAGACTTGGATTCTTAGGTTTTTTGTATGTGTTGCTACTACATTTCATGCTTTAGTCTTTCTACTGATGTCACAAAACAGAAGCAAGGTGATACAAGCCAGTGCTTGCCAATTACCATTTCTTTCCATTTTGATGATTTAAAGATCATAAGGAATGCATTCTACCATGTTACAGTATTATTCAAAAGCCATTGACCTGTTAAAACATTTCATTTTTTTTCTCTATAGCAGTAAGTGTCCTTTCATATTTTCACTTTATAATGTAAAATAACACTTGTCTTACACAAAACACCAGCAAAGAGAAATTCATTTGGGATTTCTATCTAGCATTTAGTGCAGTTCATTAAAATAAAATACATTTGTTGTATACAATAATATCTGTATTGTACTTCAGAATATTGAGGTGCCCACCCGATGTAAGAATTATGCCCCGTAAACACGGTGGGATTTTCCGACGGAAAATGTTGGATCGGATCATGTTGTCGGAAAATCCAATGTGTGGGCTCCATCTGACTTTTTTCGTCAGAATTTCCGATGCACAAAGTTTGAGAGCTGGACTCAAATTTTCCGACAACAAAATCAGATTGTGTAAATTCCGATCGTGTGTAGCCTAGTCCGAGGCACAAAGTGCCACGCTCAGAATAAATTATGAGACGGAAGCGATCGGTCTGGTAAAACTAGCGTTCATAATGGATATAGCACATTCGTCACGCTGCATTGTTAAAAATTGTTTAATGCAGCACATTCTCTTTTTCTTTATAATGCTAGAAGAATGCTGCTCATATTCACACAGACTTCTCACAAACCTTTTTCTTTATTCTTTCTCCTGATTTCATGAATAGAATATTTTTATTTGTCAGATAATTATTTTAGTTTTATGTTTTTAGTATTTTCAATTATTTTGTGCTTGTTTTTTTATTCAATATTTCCTTTTTTTTTGGTATCTCCATAATTTTTTTGTGGGTTTTGTTTGTCAAGTTTCCACAACACCATTATTATCTTGTATTTTGAAACCTTAAGGAGGTTGGTTGGTGTCCCTTGTTAATTTCACATTGTATTTATGAAATGTACCTGCCTACTCACAAATAAACTGGGCTGTTTGAAGTAAAACACATAGGCAAGTATTTTTTTAACAAACAAGAGATCAGGAACAGCAGCAGATTACATCTATGTCCCCAGGCTGTGGTCATACAAGAGCCTGCATCTTTTGTCAGACCAGACTGAACCCTACACAATGAGATTGGAGAAGTGATTTAACCTTAAGCTGCGCAAATAATCCAAAATAATTTCACTCCAATGTAGTCACACACATTCAATCCCCCAGAATTGATAAGTGATCACGTTTCTATTATGTGCTTCCCTAAAATGTAGGGAGACACTATGATTTTTATACCCTATTTAAATATTATATATTTGTTCAGAAATGTATTGCCTCAGAGGCCTTTTTGTGCTGCCTATATACTGAAGTCCACAGGGGCATTCTAATGCATACACTACATGTGTAGTGTCACATGAGATAAAGTCCTAAATCTTAAATTTTCTTCCCCCTTGCATTGAGGGAAAAAATAAAAGGTATGCATAATCAGTTCGTTCAGCCCCCCTCCAAATGATTCCATATAATTGATGATACTGCATTTGACAAGGTTCCATCTTCCAGAGGGTTTGGGATCATTTCACTTTAGTAAATCAAATAAACTCTACTCAATGTATACCTTTATGCATACAATTTGGATAAAGGCCAAATACATTCAGCAGTCAATGGGGTTTACTTACTATAGTCCCATTTGGCATAATTATGCATACTTAAAACATGCTAAACTTTCATATGCTCCCAGATGGCACATGTGGGGTATTACTCTCTGTAGTAAATGCTGTAGAGACCATAGTGATCTTATACATATGCTATGGTGCTGCACAGATTTTGGACCAAAGTTATTGACAAAACCATTAATATGTTTTTTTTGCACCAATGTATTACTAAATCCCAAACCTTGTGTATTAGGCATTCTGGAGGGAAATTAACTATCAGCTCATACTAGAGTAGATATTTCTAGAGACTTGTTCCAAGCTAGGAATCTTTTTCCCCTAATTTTCAGATTATTCATTCTGGCCCTGTCCTCCATATCTGCTAGCTTTGCTTTAATCCATTAATTTCCACCTGCACAAGGATGCACAGTGTCACAACCAGACGGACACGTGGCACAGTGATCAGGCGAACACGCATGCGCAACGGCACGTGCACATTATGATAGGGGCGCCAGCCGCGCCACTGCCTATTTAAACTCGCTGCTGACAATGGCACATCGCTGGTTTATCATCAGCTTCCCTTGTGTTCTTGTGCCTTGTATCTTCTGCTTATCCGATCTCCTGTGTACCAACCCGGCTTGTTCCTGACTTCCTCCTGCCTGCTTCCTGCATCTGACCCCAGCCTGGCTAACGGACTCCGCTTATCCTGTCTCCTGTACTAAGGATCCAGCTACTCTTGATCTCGGACTGTCTTGCTGTGTTTGACCCCTGGCCTAGCTCCTGACTCTGCTACCTGAATATCCCACTGGTCCTCATCTGCTGGACCTCTTAAGCAAGTATGCTTCCAGTAACTTTGCCTTTCCTTCCAAGTTCCCCCCAACCAGCTTCATCAACCAGGCAACCCGTACTTCTGTGGGCACCACATCCCCTGTGTCATCTTCAGGGTTGTGCTGTGCTCGGCCGCAAGGGGAGCCCTCCCAGCATCTCAGCCTCCTACCAAGTTCCTGACAGCTTGGCTCACTGCCTAGCTCAATCCAGTGCCTTCCAGCCTGGGTTTTGTCTTGGCCGGGCCGCAGGATGATGCGGTAGGGGGATAATAGTGCTGGTCAGTGGGGGATCCATTATTTGGAGAGTTATTACATTTTTTTGAGGCCTTTTTCTTTGATGAGGCTGCCGGAGCTTAGTAGGCCTCTGTGCCATCCTGCCTACCTCCGCAGCCATTAAATGTGAAAAAGTCCATCAGGCGCAGGGGGCTTCCGATCATTCCATTATTTTGTGGACATGCTCTTGGGGTTGTCCGGAGCCGTCCCACTGAAGAATAGGGGTGTATAGCACCTCGGATGGGCTGCTTTGTGCCGCTTTGTCCCTGTATCACTGGAGCTCCGGGATTACACGACCATCCACCTTCCACGCTGGGCCACGCCGCCCTACATAATTATTTTTAAAGAAATAAGATAAAATATTAAAACTATTTAAAAATAATATACTTGATCAATGCCTGCATGAATTAGTGCTATTACAAATAGTTCTGTACACTGTAATCCCAGAAAGGTATCATAAGAAAGAAAAAATAAGTACATAAAAAATGCATTAAAAGTGCATTAAAATGCATCTTTTAGTATAAATAAACCAATATGTGTCTAGAAATTAGTAAAATTAAGAATTGCTGCCAAAATGCATTGAAGCCAATGTAAAACGGGAAAGTAAGGTGTTTTTTGATGTTTTATAAAATTGCAATGGCATGAGGGTTAGCTTATTTTAATTTCTCAATTTATTTTTGTTGTTATTTATTATTTTTTCTTTTCTTATTTATCAAAAAAAAAAAATATTTTTGGGTGCACAGCAAATGAAGGGGATTTTGGAGTGAGATTTAATGATGTCACAAATTTGCTGCTTACTTTTTTCTTGCTAGAGACTCTGACATGATGAAGTAAAACCCAACCTCTATCACATTAGCCATCTCCACATAGAGACGCAGTGCAGAACAAGGCATGTTATGTCCAAAAGAAGGAAAGGTTAGTTACAGAGAGACCACAGGCAATGCTGGCGACTAGTGCTTTGCCCTCTCCATGCCTTTTATCCAGCACAGCTTGCAGTTTTTAGTTCCTTCTTAAAGCAGAACTAAACCCTCCATACCTTTTCAGCCAAGTAAGCTGCCATTATAGCCTCTGTTTGATCTGTAACTGCCCTGATACTACACATGTAATCAATTATGTCACCAGCCATTTGATGGTTTGACAGTTTGGTTGAGCGCACAAGCAGATGTGACAGTTAGCATCCCTAGCTTGCCAGGAGTATAACTGTTTTTTGAAACTGTTAAATTGATGGATTTAGTTCCGCTTTAAGGACAGAGGAGGAGAGCATGGGGAGGTTCAGTATCAGCATGAGGGGGTGGGTATCTAAGACAAATTGTAACTAAGCAAAGTATTAGCATTATTCTAAATATACAAATAGGCTCCAATCACACCATAACGTTCGGTTTTGCAGGCAGAATTGCCACAATTCTGCCCCCGATTCTGAAACGGTGCATATCGCAGGATGCCCTTGCGATCCCTGTTACTTTGAATGGCACCAAATCACGACACGATTTTGTTGCAAACGAATCGCAGAAAAATCGCCTAAAAGAAGTACTTCTTTTGGGCGCCAGGTGTCCCGTGATTCTGTTTGTGTGATTTTTACCATGATTCGTTGGGCAAAAATGCATCAGTTTAGACATTAATGGATGTGTGTTGATTATTTGAGGAGACAGCAAATTGACACTGTTATACAATCTGTACACTCACTACTTTACATTGTAGCGAAGTGCCATTTCTTCAGTGTTGTCACATGAAAAGATATAATAAAATATTTAAAAAAATGTGAGGGGTGTACTCACTTTTGTGAGATACTGTATATTTATGAACTTCAGTCCAGCCAGTAAAGTACATTTCAGGACCTTTTACCCATTTTTATTCAAATGTAAGGGTGAAAAACATACAAAAGGCTTTGATCATAGGTGTTTTCTGCTTAGTTTGTGTCATTGTCATCCAGTGTCCTCCTTTCCGCTCCTGGACTTTGAACGTGACGTCACCACACATACCAAGCCGGGTCTCGCGGTCTGTACATTACCTCTTTCCGACCACCTCCTGTACATTTACGACGGTAGAATGGCACGGCTGGGCAAAGTAACGTACCTGTAAGTTACTTTGAATTTCCCGATGTGCACGCGTGTGCCGCCGCCGGCGCGCATGCATGGCGGGAAATTCTGCCACGAGCTCCGTGACCGTGCCCTCAGGACCCGCAGACTCGATGTCCGCCGGGTGCCCGTGATCGTGTCATGGAGTTTAACAACGAGGAGATGCCAATGTAAACACAGCATCTCCCGTTCTGCCTAGTGACAGGACACTGATCGTCTGCTCCCTGTCATCGGGAGCAGCGATCAGTGTTGTGTCACTTCTAGCCCATCCCCCAGACAGTTAGAATCACTCCCTAGGACACACTTAACCCCTCCCCGCCCCTAGTGGTTAACCCCTTCACTGCCAGTGACATTTTTACAGTACTCAATGCAATTTTATAGCATTGATCACTGTATTAATGCCAATGGTCCCAAAAATGAGTCAAAATTGTCCGTTGTGTCTGCCATAATGTCGCAGTCATGATAAAAATCGCTGATCGCCGCCATTACTCGTAAAAAAAAAATATTAATAAAAATGCCATAAAACTATCCCCTATTTTGTAGACGCTATAACTTTTACGCAAACCATTCAAAAACCATTTGCAATTTTTTTAACCAAAAATATGTTGAAAAATATGTATCGGCCTAAATTGAGGAATGAGGGGGGGATATTTATTATAGCAAAAAATATTATATTACAGTAAAAAATAATGAATTTTTTTCAAAATTGTCGCTCTTTTTTGTTTATAGCACAAAAAATTTAAACCGCAGAGGTGATCAAATACCAGCAAAAGAAAGCTATATTTGTTGGGAAAAAAGGACTTCAATTTTGTTTGGGAGCCACGTGCAATTGTCAGTTAAAGCGATGCAGTGCCGAATCGCAAAAAGTGCTCTGGTCTTTGGCCAGCCAAATGGTCCGGGGCTTAAGAGCAGCCTGCCCTGGCCCTTTCCTGGATTATTTTTTTTAATTCATTAAATTATTAAAGAAATTTATATATTTTGTTTGGATCCTTGGCTAGAAAAAGGATTTTGCTACTGATTTCCCCCACCTCTGACCCTTGCCTGTATAATAAACTACACTACTAATTGCCATCTACCCTGATCACTGGTAGCTGTCAATAGCCAGTTGCTAATCATGGTCGCTCCTGCATACTGCACCTGCCTTGAACCACTATGCATATTAAAGCTATCTTACATGGTATGTAAACTCTCTCTCTCTCTCTCTCTTTCTCTCTCTTTCTCTCTCTGAAGTTGCTGGGAAGTACCCTGGTTCTGCAAAAATAGCATCATGCTTTAAGTACCGGGGGAATACTTGCTTTAAGATAAAGGTAGCTGCTATAGGTGAAACCTTGCAGGAGCCTTGCTATTTTCTCAGAACAGGACACAAACTGGTAAACCTTATACTGTGTGGCTAATTTGTGATAATTTCCTTTGTGAATAATTTAATTTTCTGTGCTTTCTTAACTTTTAACGCAAATAAATACTGCACAAATCAATCAAAGACAGCATCTATACACAGAGCAAGTACTGCAGAAATATTAGCTTTTTCTGAAAAGAAAGAAAGAAAGAAAGAAAAAAAAAAAAAAACAAGAGACAATGCTTACGCCTTCTTGGAAAAATTTCTGTGAGTGCCTATGGAGAGGACCATCTGTTTTCCTGACAGATTCAATAACAATTTTATTCTGTGAAACTTTAAATGCTGTGACAACCACTGCTCAGTATATTGAGCACAATAAGTGAAGTTACATCTGTATACATGTTACTTCTCCTAAAATATGCAGTAATATTGTTTTAAATGCTGACCAGCATGCTGCATAGATACATAGATATTGCACTTGACGGAAATCAGCATGAGATCCATCTCAGTATAATTGGAGTCACTGCAAACTTGCCAATTCCTCTTATGTTGTAAGCTAGCCATTGTCCCCAGAGCTCTGCAGAATTCACTAACACTATAGTCACTAAATCCTTAGCTATTCTTAGACAAGACAGGAATTTTAAAATGTATTCCAGCACACTGCTTACCACAATTTACTATTACATTTTAAAGTGTATTTGGATAAATATAAAGGAAATCATGGGATATAATTAACTTAATTGTAAATCAGATTATAGTATAAGTACCTACTAGCTTAATTAGACAGTAAAGCTACTTTATAAAGCTGGAAAACCTTGTACTTTGCAGCCCAAAGGACAATTTCATTTATACGTGAACATTTTATGCACCTATTTCCACAGGATGACACCCAATAACACAATAAATGTGTTTTCCTTTACTCATGCAGGTATAACATCTTAATTCTTTTTAATATGTATGAACAGTTGGAGCATTTTACTACTGAATATAATCTGGTGCAAAAACTGAATTTTTTATTGAAAAATTTGAGTTAAAGTGTAAGTAAACCCCCGTATCGTTTTCAGCCAAGGAAGCTGCATCTTGGCCTATGTTTAATCTACAACTGTCATGATGCTACACATGTGATCAGTTCATACATCAGCCATTGGATGGTTTGACAGTTTGCTTGAGAGCACAACCAATGGGAGTGTTACATTTCTGGCACAAAAATTATGGTTTTACTTCCACTTTAAATGTACTATTAAAATCAGTATATTAAACACTTACAGCCACTGTATTTATTTCTGAAATGCTCCATTTTGGCAGAAAAATATATGTTTGAAATTGCTAGGGAATTTGACGCTTCCAAAGGTGTAGATGTCCTATGCCTTCTCAATCATAGCTAAAACTCTCCCTCCCTTTACCTACATCACTGCTGTCTCAAGCAGCTCCTGGAATGGTCATGTAAGACCCCAGCTGACAGGCAGAAGCCACTGTGTAGGAGGGGGCTTCCACCCCATCACTATCATGCATGCACATGATCATGTGGCAACACTTGAAAAGTCATGGGACATTGGGGGAGATTTACTAAAGCTGATGCACTCAGCTTCTGGTGTAGCTATGCACAGTAGCCAATCAGCTTCTAACTTCAGTTTGTTCAATTAAGCGTTGGCAATAAAACCTGGAGGCTGATTGGCTACCGTGCACAGCTGCATCAGATTTTGCACTCTCCAGTCTTAGTAAATACATTCCACTGTCTGCTGGGGGCCACTGATATCTGAAACAAGATCATTACACCTAGAAGCAGTCTGTGCTCTTGTTGTTCTTAGCACAATAAACAAAAGGTTTTGGGGAGCAATTGTAATATGAGTATGAAGGTAATGCACTAGCATGCCAAATAAGCAATGGAAAAAGAAAGAAAATAAAAAAAGGTCAGGGTTTCTTTGTCTCTTTAAAGAGTGACTCCTCCTTTCTGAAAAAAAAAACCCATAAAGCTACTTGTTGTAAGCCAGGCTAGTGAAAAACACTTTGCAAATTATTGTATTGCCTATTTTTTTATTTTGCACTTGTATGGTTATGTTGTATTATGGCCAGCCTTAAAAAAAAAAAAAAAAATAGGTATAAAACAGACTAATGCACAAGGACTGAAATGTAGTGCACTGTTAAAAAAATAATTTATTATGAGTAATAGCCTGCAGTTCTGGATTCTTTTTTGTTGCCATGGACAATCTCAACTTTCTAGGCAGAAAGAACAGTATATATAATATAAAAGTGCATGCAGGGCACTGGACAAAGCCCTAGGGACAAAAGGAAGGTGAAATGATTTGATACAGTAATGTAATCTGTAAGATTACAGAGTACTGTATGTGTTATCTTTTTTGTACTTTTTGAATTTGCTGCCGGGCTCTGCCCCCATGCTTTGCGAAGCTTGCAGGCACACAGAGCATCAGGCGGATGATCCGGCGGAGGACACAGCGGGGGGACAGCGCAAGGTCCTGGTGACAAGGTATGCACGCTGTACCAGGATTCTGCAATGCAATCCCGAGTGTGGCTTGGGGTTACCGCTAATGGTACTAGAATTTAACCCCAAACCACACTTGGGAATACCGCCAGGAGGGTTAACCTAGATTGTTCAAGTCCATTCACCTTATGTGTGAAATGGCAATGTAGACATTTATATCACAAACATGGCTACAGCAAGGGGTGTAAAGGAGATATAGGGGTTGATTTACTAAAACTGGAGAGTGCAAAATCTGGTACAGCTGTGCATGGTAACCAATCAGCATCTACCTTTAACTTGCTTTGACCAAAAAATGGAATGTGATTGGTTTCTATGCAGAGCTGCAACAAATTTTGCACTCTCCAGTTTCCTTTCTCGGTCTGTTAATCACACTTTAGACCCAAAGAAAAAAGATATTCAAGCAGCAAGACTGTGATAGACCTCCTTCCAGAACTGTAATTAAAACCTGTCATTATCAAGTCTGACCTGACTCGAGAGCTGGCAATCTGTCTATGTATGTTATAAGTGTCACTCGCGCAAAGTGTCCAAAATCAACCAAAGAACAAAAAAACAAAACAAATGTGGGTATGAATAAAAGAGAAAAAAAATAAAGTTACCCAAGGCTAGGATGCTGCAACATTAATGGTAAGGTCTACCCTTCTGTTGAACTCTTCTAATATTTGCTGCGCTTCCTCATGAATATACACTGTATAAAATTAGAGATTTCAAATACTGGTGTGCTGTGTCAATCAATTATAACATACAGTATATCAACATATTCATCAATTCCCTGGAGCCAGCGTGCTTTCCACTCAGTGGAATGATGTCAAGCGCAATTTGTTTGGGTCGGGCTCACAGGTTATGTTTGATGTCACTTAAGCCTCATACACACGATCAGACCGTGGACCAACTTTCCCGTGGATTTTTGTCCAAAGGGCGTTGGCCCCAAGTTGGTATTGCATACACACGATCGGACTTTTAAGGCAACAAACATGAACGTAGTGACGTTTCAACGTACTGATGACACTTCAAAAGAGGACGTTCGAATACTCCAGCGCCACCTTTGGTCAACTTCTATATTGTTGTCTGATCTTTTGCATTGGTTCTGAGCATGCGTGTTTGTACTTTGTACAAAAGTCCGTTGGTTCTGTGTACACACGGTCGGACTTTGGTCCATCTTTTTTTTTGGCAGAAAGTTGGTCCGTTCGCACAGCCAACAAAAGTCTGATGAAACCTGGAAAAAGTTGGTCCGATGGAGCGTACACACGGTCGGATGTTGGTCCAAACCAGCTAATTTGCATGTTGGTTGTCAAAAAGTCCGATCATGTGTACGGGCCTTTATACCGACTGGAACACACCCTGGCTCAAGAGAATTGTGGAGCAGCGGCGAACACAGATTTTACAGCTGGCAGATCATTCCCAGTGCTGGGACATGGCACTGCTATATGTAAGTGACACTTTGTATGTTTTTAAAGTCATTTTAATGAAAGGTATTGTGATATGTCTGTTTTGCGATATTGTTTTTCTTCCATTAACAGGATCATATGAGAGGAACTGTCAACGGGTGGACACACATCCACATAAACCTTGCAGACCTGCCTTGGCATAAGCCCAGGGGGTCCATATTTGCAGGTGAGTGCGCACCCTAGTGGGAGCATGCACGTTTGGTTTGCAGTGCTATTGCACAAGCATGGACCACTTTCAGTTTGGCTAATTTTGATGAACATTTTATTCACTGCTTTCACTGGCAACATACTTGCTCTTGCATCTATGAACTGGATCCATTTTTTTTATTTTCTGCATATTGATGAGTATTGCTATTGTATATATTACATGAATTGATGAATATGTTGATATATGTATAATTAATTGACACAGCACAATCTGTCTATGTAGCCTGGTAAAGCTCATATGTTTAACCAGTACACCCCCTGCTTGCACTGGCTTTGAAACTGTGGTTTGAGCAGCTTCATACAGTATGAGCTGAATACAATAAAGCACATGCATATTTTCTTGATCATTAATTTAATTAGTCATGAAAAACTTTGATTGGATCCTCTTTTTTTAGACTGACTAATTATGTAATGATTTAGCACACACTGCGTGTACTGTAGAGATTAGTAAATACAGTGAAGATTTCTGGCATGGACTGTGCTAAAAACATTATATGCAATGATTATACTTGCTAGTAATGCTTACTTTACTTACAAATAATACTTGCAAATACATTTTCTGTAGGTGACAGGTCCCACTGTTAGTTCCTTGCTGAATTATTTTATGACAAAGCAATCAAGTACCATGCAGGGAAATTTACAAAGTGTTACACATTGTGTTCTCTTGTTATTCTTTCACTTTGTCATGCAGTTGCAGACAACTGTCCCTGATGAGGTCACACAAGATGAAATATGTCTGTCAGTCCAATTCTAATAGCACAAAAGACTTGTTTGAAATTCTCTGTGTGATACTTAATGTTATAACATAGATTAATAAACAATTTAACAGTATTGGCATAATCCTGTTTCTTCCTTTATCTTGCAGCAAGAGTGTGGAAGAGGCAAACATCATAGCCCAGGTCAGGTAAATTATATTCCTACTAAGGAGGCGGCAGAGCATGTATGTTACACTGTGAACTGGAAAAGTGTATACAGTTTACAATAGCAATTATGCCATTTCTGATAACTTTACAAACTGTTAGGCTTAATGTACACGGGATGTTTTTACTCCTTACTCCTGAATGATTTAACTTGACAGATAAAAACCCATGTTTAAAACGTCTATTTTGGCGTGTTTATATATAGCGTTTAGCGGCGTTTTGCCATGTTAGCGTTTAGAAGTTTTTTCGTTTTTTTTTCAAAATAGACAAAAATGAAAAACACCTATAAACGAAACGTGGCTAAACGCCAGTACCGCGTTTAGCGGCGTTTGGCATCTGAAACGTCAGAAACTTTGGCGTCTGAACTCATTTTTTTGCCTTCAAAGAAAAGCCTCTAAAGGCAACTGTCTTAAAACTACATTAACCACTTGCCGACCGCCCCATGTAGATATACGTCGGCAGAATGGCACGTACAGGCAGAACCACGTACCTGTACGTGCCATTCTTTAGGCGGTTGGGGGGTCCGATCGGACCCCCCTCCGCCGGCGGGGACGGTCGGCATCGCTTCAGGAGCGATCCGGGACGAGGGGACGGCCAGTGGTTTCTGGCCACCCCCTCGCGATCGCTCCTGGCGAATGAAAAGCTTCCCCTTCCTGTCTATTGTATAGACAGGAAGGCGGAAGTGATGTCACGCTCGGTGCGCCGGTCTATGTGACCGGAGACGCCGAGCGGCGAACATGTTAAGGTTAGTGCACAACACTACACTGACACCAGTACAGTTAGGCACACAAAACACCCCCCTGTCACCCCCTGATCACCCCCCAGATCACCCCCTCCCCCCCCAGTCACAGTGTCACTAATTGCAGTGATCATTTATTTACTGATCACTGCATTTAGTGTCAGTGTGACTGTAATAACTGTCAGGGCAGTTAGTTTTAGGTCCTAGGTAGCCCCCTACCCCCCCCTAATAAAGGTTTAACCCCTGATTGCCCCTAGTTAACCCCGTCACCCCCTTTTGCCAGTGTCACTAAGCGATCGTTTTTCTGATCGCTGCATTGTGTCGCTAGGTAACCATTTTTTTTTTATTTTAACCGCCATGTTTTATATAGGTTCATAAATAGTTTTATAGGTCAGGTACCCCATATTACAACCTAAATAAAGGTTTTAACCCCCTGATTGCCCCTAGAGTTAACCCTTTCACCAGTAATCACCGTATAACTGTCACTGGTGACGCTGGTTAGCCAGTTAGTTATTTCGTTATTTAGGTTCCCCGTCAGGTTTTTATATAGCGTCAGGTACCCCCATATATTACCTAATAAAGGTTTAACCCCCTGATTGCCCCTAGTTAACCCTTTCACCCCCTTTTGCCAGTGTCACTAAGCGATCGTTTTTCTGATCGCTGCATTAGTGTCGCTAGGTAACCAGTTTTTTTTTTAGGTTAACCGCCATGTTTATATAGGTTCATAAATAGGTTTATAGGTCAGGTACCCCCATATTACAACCTAAATAAAGGTTTTAACCCCCTGATTGCCCCTAGAGTTAACCCTTTCACCAGTGATCACTGTATAACTGTCACTGGTGACGCTGGTTAGCCAGTTAGTTATTTCGTTATTTAGGTTCCCCGTCAGGTTTTTATATAGCGTCAGGTACCCCCATATATTACCTAATAAAGGTTTAACCCCCTGATTGCCCCTAGTTAACCCTTTCACCCCCTTTTGCCAGTGTCACTAAGCGATCGTTTTTCTGATCCCTGCATTAGTGTCGCTAGGTAACCAGTTTTTTTTTTGTATTACTGTTACGGGTGACGCTGGTTAGTTAGCTTGTTTTTTATACTGTCAGGGCACCCGCCATTTATTACCCAATAACGGTTTAACCCCCTGATCGCCCGGCGGGTGATATCAATTAGGTTTTAGGGTCAAATAAGGTCTGCGTCGCCCCAGGTTAGTGCCAGTACCGCAAACACCCACGCGCAAAGCATACACCTCCCTTAGTGGTATAGTATCTGAACAGATCAATATCTGATCTGATCAGATCTATACTAGCGTCCCAGCAGTTTAGGGTTCCAAAAAAAAACGCAGCGTTAGCGGCATCAGCCCAGATACCTGCTAGCACCTGCGTTTTCCCCTCCGCCCAGCCCAGCCCACCCAAGTGCAGTATCGATCGATCACTGTCACTTACAAAACACTAAGCACACATAACTGCAGTGTTCGCAGAGTCAGGCCTGATCCCTGCGATCGCTAACATTTTTTTTGTGGTAGCGTTTTGATTCAGTCGCTAACAGTCAGGAGCTTTTTTACCTGTGAATCTCAAAAAAATAAAAAAAACAAAAATAGTTGTCGTTTTATTGTTCTCTCTCTCTCTCTATTGTTGCTCTTTTTTTACTCCATTCTATTCTGCAATGTTTTATTATGTTTTATCATGTTTTATCATGCTTGCTTTTCAGGTATGTAATTTTGTTTACTGTGTTTTAGTGTTAAGCATTTTTTTGTTTTCAGGTGCGCCATTCAGTTGCAGCGCGGATTTATTTATCTTGACAGCAACAGCGTTTGCTCCCACGATACATAAAGCCGCGACTCCAACGCTGTAGGAGGTGATTTCACCACCACAGTTAAAAAAAAGAGCATATATGCCGAAGCATGGGGGCAGCAGGGGGCGGGGAGGAGCGATTGGCTCCTAATGCCACGTACATACGGTCGAAATTCCGACCGTGTGTACACGGCATAACTTTTGCGGGAGGATGCCCCCATGCATCGGCATATATAAATGGTGCATGTATGCCCATCATTAGAAGTGGGTGGATGAAGGGAGGTATTCTAATGGTGGGCATACCCACCAATCAATCTCTTTTTTTCGTTCAGCCAAGAGGCTGCATGAAAAAAAAAAAGATTACAATATATGTCCAGTATGTTGCTGGACTTTGAATGGTTATACCAGAATGATGCCTGCAGGTTTAGGTATCATCTTGGTATCATTCTTTTCAGCCAGTGATCGGCTTTCATGTAAAAGCAATTCTAGCGGGTAATTAGCCTCTAGACTGCTTTTACAAGCAGTAGGAGGGAATGTCCCCCCTCCCGGATATAAACCGCGCCATTGGGAAATTGGGAAAGCATTTTATCACACCAATCTTGGTGTGGTCAGATGCTTTGAGGGCAGAGGAAAGATCTAGGGTCTAATAGACCCCAATTTTTTCAAAAAAAGAGTACCTGTCACTGCCTATTGCTATCATAGGGGATATTTACATTCCCTGAGATAACAATAAAAATCATAACAAAGAAAAAAAATGGAAGGAACAGTTTAAAAATAGAATAAAAAAGCTAAATAAATAAAAAAAAAACTAAAAAAAAAAAAAAAAAAGCACCCCTGCCCCCCCTTCTCTTGCGCAAAGGCGTACACAAGCGTTGGTCTGGCGTCATATGTAAACAGCAATTGCAGCATGCATGTGAGGTATCACCGCGAAGGTCAGATCGAGGGCAGTAATTTTAGCAGTAGACCTCCTCCGTGAATCTAATGTGGTATCATGTAAAGGCTTTTAAAGGCTTTTAAAAATGTATGTAGTTTGTCGCCACTGCGTGTTTGTGCGCAATTTTAAAGCATGTCGTGTTTGGTATCCATGTACTCGGCCTAAGATCATATTTTTTATTTCATCAAAAATTTGAGCAATATAGTGTGTTTTAGTGCATTAAAATAAAAAAAAGTGTATTTTTTCCACAAAAAATGCGTTTGAAAAATCGCTGCGCAAATACTGTGTGGAAAAAAAAAATGCAACACCCACCATTTTAATCTGTAGGGCCTTTGCTTTAACAATATATATAGTGTTTGGGGGTTCAACGTAATTTTCTTGCAAAAAAAAAATATGTTTTCATGTAAACAAAAAGTGTCAGAAAGGGCTTTGTCTACAAGTGGTTAGAAGAGTGGGTGACGTGTGACATAGGCTTCTAAATGTTGTGCATAAAATGCCAGGACAGTTCAAACCCCCCCCAAATGACCCCATTTTGGAAAGTAGACACCCCAAGCTATTTGCTGAGAGCAATGTTGAGCCCATTAAATATTTTTTTTTTTTTGTCCCAAGAGATTGAATAATGAAAAAAAAAAAATATATATATTTTTTTTACAAAAAGTTGTCACTAAATGATATATTGCTCAAACATGTCATGGGCATATGTGGAAATACACCCCAAAATACATTCTGTTGCTTCTCCTGAGTACGGGGATACCACATGTGTGGGACTTTTTGGGAGCCTAGCTGCGTACGGAACCCCAAAAACCAAGCACCGCCTTCAGGCTTTCTAAGGGAGTAATTTTTTTATTTCACTTCTCACTGCCAATCACAGTTTCGGAGGCCATGGAATGCCCAGATGGCATAAAACCCCCCAAAATGACCCCATTTGGAAAGTAGACACCCCAAGCTATTTGCTGAGAGGTATTGTGAGTATTTTGCAGATGTCGCTTTTTGTCACAAAGTTTTGAAAATTGAAAAAAGAAAAAAAAAAATTTTTTTTCTTTACTTTCTTCATTTTCAAAAACAAATGAGAGCTGTAAAATACTCACCATGCCTCTCAACAAATAGCTTGGGGTGTCTACTTTCCAAAATGGGGTCATTTGGGGGGTTTTGTGCTATTTTGGCATTTTATGGCCTTCGAAACTGTGATAGGTAGTGAGGAGTGAAATCAAAAATTTGCACCCTTAGAAATCCTGAAGGCGGTGCTTGGGTTTCGGGGCCCCGTACGCGGCTAGGCTCCCAAAAAGTCCCACACATGTGGTATCCCCATACTCAGGAGAAGCAGCAAAATGTATTTTGGGGTGCAATTCCACATATAACTATGGCATGTGTGAGCAATATATCATTTAGTGACAACTTTTTGAAGAAAAAAAAATTATTTTTTTATTTTTGTCTTTATTCAATCACTTGGGACTAAAAAAAAAAAAATATTCAATGGGCTCAACATGCCTCTCAGCAAATAGCTTGGGGTGTCTACTTTCCAAAATGGGGTCATTTGGGGGGGGTTTTGTACTTCTCTGCCATTTTAGCACCTCAAGAAATGAAATAGGCAGTCATAAATTAAAAGCGGTGTAAATTCCAGAAAATGTACTCTAGTTTGTAGACGCTATAACTTTTGCGCAAACCAATAAATATACGCTTATTGGCATTTTTTTTACTAAAGACATGTGGCTGAATACATTTTGGCCCAAATGTTTGACTAAAATTGAGTTTATTAGATTTTTTTTTTTATAACAAAAAGTAGAAAATCTCTTTTTTTTTCAAAATTTTCGCTCTTTTTCCGTTTATATCGCAAAAAATAAAAATCACAGAGGCAATCAAATACCATCAAAAGAAAGCTCTATTTGTGGGAAGAAAAGGACGCAAATTTCGTTTTGTTACAAAATTGCATGACCGCACAATTACCAGTTAAAGTAGTGCAGTGCGAAATTGAAAAAAGACCTCTGGTCCTTAAGCTGACAATTGGTCCGGGGCTGAAGTGGTTAAACAAACCTGTGTACATGTACACATAAGATAACATTGGATGAGTTCAGGGGCAGCTGAAAAAAGCAGCCAACTGCCTCTGAACATCCGTTTACCAGCAGCAGTGTACATGAGGCCTTATTGTTGTGGATCTTTGATCAAACTGCATATTTTGCATTGGCAGCTCTTGTCAGTAAAACATGTTCACTGTTAGTAGATTTAACAAGCACAAGCTAATTATATTTTTGCATGTTTGTACCACAATATTTTGTTAGAAACATCAGTTGGTGGCCTGATCTTTCAAAATTTGGCAGCCACTGCTAAAGTATATCTGTAAACTTTAAGCTCTAAGGAGAAATTCCCAAAAATGTGTGCAAGCTTTAATTGAAACTACACTGTTAAAAACAATATACTGTGCCTGCCAAAACCCAGATAAGCTTTCAGTTCATAACCTTTTATGGGGCTCAAGTATCTTTGTTTAACCTCTGCTAAAAAAAAAAAAAAAAAATAAGCAGCCAAATATATGGAAGAAAAGGTGTTTAATTGTTCCCCAAAATCTACAATTAGGAATATTGCATATCCCAAATGTGTATCTATTTGGTCTCCAAAGGAAAGCTTTGCCTTATGCCGCGTACACACGATCAGAAATTCCACCAACAAAAGTCTGATGAGAGGTAGACAACAGTGCATTCACAGGGTTAATCCCCATTCACAACTTCGGCTCGTCGAAGTTGAAGTCTCCCGCGCGCATGCGCGGAGTGACATCTTCGCTGCTCTAGTCAATCACAGCGCCGCAGCAGCGCTGTGATTGGCCGGAACGACGATACCCGGAAGTAACAGGGTGGAGAGATGGCTGCGGCTAGAGGGGGAGATGAGGACGGCGTCGGGGGCCCCGATCTAAGGTAAGTGATGCATAATGAGCTAGTATGCTAGTCATAGTAGCTCATTATGGCTTTGTCTTGCAGGTTGTTTAAAAAAAAAAATGGGTATACAACCTCTTTAATGCATGCCACATAGATTATACATGAAAGTATACAGTGCCTTGAAAAAGTATTCACGCTCCTTAACATTTTCCACATTTTGTCATGTTACAACCAAAACTATAAATGTATTTTATTGGAAATGTATGTTATAGATCAACACAAAGTGGCACATAATTGTGAAGTGGAAAGAAAATGATAAATGCTTTTTAATTTTTTTTACAAATATCTGAAAAGTGTGGTGTGCATTTGTATTCAGCTCCCTTTACTCTGATACCTCTAACTAAAATCTAAAGGAACCAATTGCCTTCAGAAGTCACCTAATTAGTAAATAGAGTCCACCTGTGTGTAATTTATTCTCAGTATAAATGCAGCTGTTCTGTGAAGCCCTTCAGAAGTTTGTAAGGCCCCTTTCACACCTGAGCGGTGCGGGGCGGCGACGGTAAAGCAGCGCTATATTTAGCGCTGCTTACCATCGCTTTACCCGCGGTATGCGGCCGCTAGCGGGGTGGTTTTAACCCCCGCTAGCGGCCGCAAAAGGGTTAAAAACCTCCGCAAAGCGCCGCTGCAGCGGCGGTTTGCGGGCGGTATCCCCGCGGTTTCCCATTGATTTCAATGGGAAGGAGCGGTATAGGAGCGGTGAACACACCGCTCCTTCACCGCTCCAAAGATGCTGCTAGCAGGACTTTTGTTGCGGTCCTGCTAGCGCACCGCTCCAGTGTGAAAGCCCGCCGGCTTTCACACTGGAGTGAATGGGGCCGGTTTTTTCAGGCGGTATACAGGCGCTATTTTTAGCGCCGTACCGCCTGAAAGCCGCCCCAGTGTGAAAGGGGCCTTAGAGAATCTTAGTGAACAAACGCATCATGAAGGTCAAGGAACACACCAGACAGGTCAGGGATAAAGTTATGGAGAAGTTTAACCACTTGCTTACTGTGCACTTAAACACCCTTCCTGCCCAGACCAATTTTCAGCTTTCAGCGCTCTCGCACTTTCAGTGACAATTGCGCGGTCATGCAATGCTGTAACCAAATGAATTTTTTATCATTTTGTTCACACAAATAGAGCTTTAGTTTGGTGCTATTTATTCGCGACTCCGTTTTTTATTTTTTGCGATATAAGCGAAAACATAGCGGAAATTTAGAAAAAAAAACAATATTTTCTCCTTTCTTTTTTAAAAGAAATCCAATAAAATCAAATTTTGTCATAAATTTAAGCCAAAATTTATTCTGCTACATGTTTTTAGTAAAAATAATTCCGTTAAGTGTATAATAATTGGTTCGCGTGATCACGGACATATGTACGCAAATGATCATGTACAGGTGTGTGCAGGTGATCACGGACATATGTGTGCAGATAATCATTGGCACATGTTATTTTACTGGGACATATGTGAGGGACATGTGTTTCTATTATTTGGGGACATGTGTTTTTATTTGGGGACATGTGTGTTTTGGGGACATGTGTGGGGACATGTGTGTTTTACTGTGGGGACACTACTGGTGATCAGTGAGTAAAAATAACAGCTAATACTCACTGATCACCAGCCGGCTGCAGCGATCCGCTCTCCTCTCCTCACGACGACTTCCGTGTGAGGAGAGGAGAAGCCGATTGCCTAGCAACCGACTGTTTGTTTACATCACATGACGGCTGTGATTCGACACGGCCGTCATGTGATCAGGAGGGCCAATCACGAGCCCTCCTGCCGATCCGAGATGCGCCGTGTCCGCGTGCGATCCCTCTACTTCTGAAGGACGTTCCGGAACGTCCGATCAGAAGTAGACGGCTCCCACCCGGCCGTATATGTACAGTGGCCGGGTGGGAAGTGGTTAAAGCAGGGTTAGGTTATACAAAAAATCCCAAGCAAACCTACCAAGACATGGCCATTCACCACACCACACCAAACCACATTCAAGACAAGGCAAGGAGAGCATTAATCAGTGAAGTAGCCAAGACGCCCATGGTAACTCTGGAGTAGCTGCTGAGATCCACAGCTCAAGTGGGAAAATCTGTCCACAGGACAACTATAAGTTGTGCACTCCACAAATCTGGCCTTTATGGAAGAGTGGCAAGAAGAAAGCCATTGTTGAAAGAGAGCCATTAGAAGTCCCATTTGCAGTTTGCCAGAAGCCATGTGGGGGACACAGAAAACATGTGGAAGAAGGTACTCTGGTCAGATCAGACCAAATTTGAACTTTTTGGCCTAACAGCAAAATGCTATGTGTGGAAAACTAAAACTGCACTTCACCCTGAACACACCATCCCCACTGTGAAACATGGTGGTGGCAGCATCATGTTGCGTGGATGTTTTTCTTTAGCAGAGACAGGGAAGCTGGTTAGAGTTGATGGGAAGATGGATGGAGCCAAATACAGGTCAATCTTAAAAGAAAACCTTTTAAGCTCCATACACACTATCGGATTTTCTGCTGATTTTTGTCTTCAGATTTACCAAAACCATGTAGTGCAAGGGCCTGCCTGATTGCATACAAATTGAAACTCCTAAGGTTTGACCTCATATTATATGGTTTTGGTAAATCTGAAGACAAAAATCAGCAGAAAATATGATACGGGGCTTTAGAGTCTGCAAAAGACTTGAGACTGGGACTGAGGTTCACCTTTTGAGCTATTTTGCAAATAACAATGGGCAAAAATGTCACTTTCTAGATGTGCAAAGTTGGTAGTCTTTCCCAAAAAGACTTGCAGCTGTAATTGCAGCAAAAGGTGGTTCTACCAAGTATTGCATTTGTATTGGGCTGAATACAAATGCACGTCACACTTTTCACATTTTTATTTGTAAAAAAATTTGAAAACCATTTATAATTCTCCTTATACTTCACAATTATGTGCCACTTTGTGTTGGGCAATCAAATAAAATCTCAATAAAATACATTTATTGGTTGTAAGATGACAAAATGTGGAAAATGTCAATGGGGTATGAATACTTTTTCAAGGCACTGTGCTTTCATATGTTCCACACACATTGCAGACAAAAAATACAAATCAGAATGTTTGGCTTGGCTCATCTAATAGCTAGTAATGGCTGTTAAATAAATAACTAAGCAAGAGGGATAAAAGCCTTGTTGTTTCTGGTTTATTACTTCACCTAGGAGATTGGGCCAAGGAAATTTCTGCCACTCTTCAGTGTCCTTTTGCCACATCAGCTTGTATTATCCCCTTGCTCCCCATTGTAATGTCAGGGCCCAGGAAGGATGGTGGGTGGTGTTCTGCCCCCTGTACATTTATTGGCTGGCTGGAGAGAAAAGGACACTGCATGCTCCATAAAATTATGCCATAATTACAACTGCACCTGCAGCTATGATCCTGGTATAACCATTTCCACATAAGTCAGTTTACCTATGGCCTAAGGCCTTCACATTACAACTATGTTTAGCCAATAAACACAACATGTATGTAAGAAATCTTACTGTTTTTACCCACTAATCATGATGCAATGTGTCATTTAGCGTACAATGACAACTTGTCCACCAGTGCCACCACCCTCAGACCATTAATTTGAGGGTTAGCATGAATCAAAGTCGTTGCAAAAGCGAAGAAACCTGGAGACAGAGGGCAACCCTGCCTCAAACTTCTATGTAAGGCGAAAGAAGGGGGGAGGATATTGTTGACAAACACTCTGGCTCTAGGGGCTAAATATGATAACTTGACCAATTGTATAAATTTAAGTCCAAAACCAAATTTAGTTAAAGTCACTCAGAGGTATGGCTACTCTGTAAAGTTGTAAAACATTTTTGGTGTCTAGAGAAACAATAACTTTGGTGCCAGTATTGTCCTGCTGAACAGAGAGATGGGTAAATAAGCAATACGAGTTTATGTCAGTGCCCTTAACCCGGATGAACCCAGCATCCAACTCAGTTGATGTAAACATCACTGTAGAGGTATGAAAATTGCAGAATTAATTAGAGAAATAATTTGTGATAAGCCTAGAAAAGGTGATTATTTGGTCACAAGGTCCATAAATTCTAGGTATAGACTTAAGAGCAAAATGTTCCCTAGTCAGCCATGCAGGCAGGCTACCACATTTAATTCCCAGTTCATAAATTAATTGTTCTTGATAGCGTAGGGCCTTTCTGGTGATCTTAGTGTGAAATTGGGAGAGCTCTTGTAAGGAGACCATAAGTGCATCATAGGTGGTTGGCATATGGGTAGAGGCTTAGGCAGCCTCCAGGGCTGTAGACTGGACTGCAGCTCTATCAAGACTATTTTTAGATTGTTGTTTATCTCTACAAGTGTCTAGCATATTGACATTGTATAAAAGATTTAGAGACATCCCACACACTAGGATCAGCAGTATCACTATTTTTTATTTTTTTTAACACAGATGTTTTATTGAAAGACAAAACAGCACTACAGTTTCATTTTGCAGAAAAGTAGCTTACAAGCATGTACAGTAATTAATATTCCATTGCTTTGCAGTATCCAATCTCCAAGTCCAGTCTATATTCATAGTACTCTTTATACCCCCCCCCCTCTCACCCCCACAGCAAGATAGGATCTGTCATCATTAAAGGTTGTCCTAAATACTACATTAGGATAGGAATAACATAAACAGCTCCCAGTTTCCCAAGTTGTGTAAGTAAAGGATGAATCCTCTGTTGGGGGTGGAGGGGGGGCAGGCCCAGCACAAGCAAACTCACATCCACCAATACCTCCGAGGTTAGCCTCCAAACAGGTTCAGCCGTTGGCATGTATCCAGTCCGACCATATCTTGTTGAATTTTGCAGGGCATTGTCTGCTTTCATAGGTGACTTTATAGAGAGGCAGAACTGTGTCAATCGTGTGGCTCCAGTTCTCCCTTCTAGGCGGTTCCACTGATTTCCATTTGAGAAGAATTTCCCTCCTGGCGTAGAACAGTGAGAAAGTTAGAAATAATTTGGTATATCTGTCCCCCTGAATCTCCTCCAAATGACTCAGGAGGAGGACCAGGGGGTCAAACGGGACCCTCTCACCCACCACCTCACTCAGTGTGTCGGTCACCTGCTGCCAGTAGGGCTGGATTTTGGGACAAGCCAATACCATGTGCCAGAAGGAGCCGATGTCTCTACTGCATCTGGGACATAGCGGGTCTCTGTTGGGAAATATCCTGGCTAATCTTTGTGGGGTGAAATAGGCCCTATGCAAAAACTTAAGCTGTATGAATCTATCTCTTGCGGCTATCAAAGTTGGGATGTATGTTGAAAAACATTCCTCCCATTTTTCATCATCTAGAGTAGGTATGTCCATCTTCCATTTGTCAAAGGATCGGGTCAGCTTTGTGTCATGGGCCACTGTAAGGTAGAGGTAGCGGGAGGAAAGGGGCCTTCCCATTGTGCTAGAGGTCAGAAGCCTTTCCACCGAGTCCGACTCCAGAGTAATATCCTCTGGAAACTGGGCCCTAAAGGCGTGGCCCAATTGCCAGTATCGAAATGTCCACTTTGCTGACAGTGAGTATGTCGATTTCATGTCGTGAAAGGTCATGAGTCTACCATTCTTGACTATATGCTTTAACGGTGTTACCCCCTTTCTTGCCCATTCTGAGGGATCTGGCAGGGAGGCAAAGTGGGACAGGAGGGGATTACCCCAGAGGGGCATGCGAGGGGACACATGGGAGGGTTTAGCATATATTTCCCTAGCTTCCTGCCAGGCCCTTATTGTGGTTGCCATGGGGATTGTCACAGAGGGGTCTGCCTTTTTCCTGCGTAAGATCCCAGTGTGGCAGCCTCCAATGTAACAGCCAGGTTCTGTCTGGACTGGTTTAACCACCATCGAATCGTGACCAGAACTGCTGCCCAGTAATAAATTTGAAAATTGGGGAGCGCTAGACATCCACTAGAGAGGGGGAGTTAAAGTATTTGTTTCACCACTCTGGGAGGTCTCCCCGCCCAGACAAAGGAACCCAGCTGCCCCTCCAGTTTCTTGAAGAATGCCCTGGGGATGTGAATCGGGGTGTTTCTGAAGAAATACAGGAATTTGGGCAGTAGCATAATTTTGAGAAGATTAACTCTGCCCACCGACGTCAGGGGGAGGGAGCGCCATGCTGCACACTTAGTGGTGACCTGTTGCATAAGGGGCTGAAGGTTCCGAGTCTTGTATTCATGTAAGTCTGTGGTAATCTTTATCCCCAAATACTTAATTTCGTCAGCCCATTTGAGTTGTGTCTGGAGGTTTGGTCTGGTCATAGTGGAGTGGAGTGAGAAGAGTTCGGACTTATCCCAGTTGATGGGTATACCCGAGAATGTGCTAAAGCGGTTAAAAAGGGTTAGAACTCTCTGCAGGGAGGTGGACGAGTCGGCAAGGTACAGCAGAGCATCGTCCGCATAGAGGGAGATTTTCTCTTGGATGTTGTCAACTGGGATACCCCGCACCTCATCATCCACCCGAATGAGAGCGGCTAAGGGTTCTATGGCCAAGGCAAATAGATCCGGGGACAGGGGACTGCCCTGCCTCGTGCCTCGTCGTAGCGGGAACGGTTGAGAGAGGGAAGCGTTAGTGTGGACTCTGGCCTGGGGGGCAGCATGCAGCATCTTAACCCATGAAATGTATTTACAACCAAAGCCAAATTTAGTCAGGATCACCCACAGGTATCTCCACTCAACGGAGTCGAAGGCCTTCTCGGCGTCGAGAGAAGCCACCAGGGTTTCTCCCACCTCATCTGCTCTGGCTATGTGTGTAAAGAGCCTCCTAAGGTTTATGTCCGTGCCCCTTCCCATCATAAAACCCATTTGGTCGGGGTGGACCAGTGCTGTAATGACCGTGTTTAGCCTGTTAGCCAAAATGTTGGCCAGTATTTTGGCATCGACATTCAGGAGCGATATTGGTCTATACAAGGGGCAGAGGGTCGGATCTTTTCCCGGATTGGGTATTACCACTATGACTGCCACCCCCATGGAAGGCGGGAGTGACTGAGTGTTTGCTGCCTCTGTCAGCATGGCATGTAGTCTATTCGCCAGTACTTCAGGGTACTGTTTAAATAGCTCTATGGGTATGCCGTCAGGGCCAGGAGTTTTACCCGGTTGCATAGATTTAAGTGCCTTAAGCGTTTTGTCTAATGTAATGGGCTTGTCTAGCAACTCCCTGTATTTATCCGTCAGTATGGGGACGTCAACGTCTGCCAGATAGGTCATCAGTTCTTCATCAGTAAAAGTCACCTGTGAGGTATACAGCGTTTGGTAGTATGTGGCAAAGCATTGATCTCTTCCGACGTGTAGAGAAGATCATCGTTAGGGCCCAGGATATGGGGGACACTGGTCCCCCCCGACTGTTCTCTAGAGAGCCAGGCTAGAAGTTTGCCGGACCTCTCTCCCTGCTTGAAAATACGTTGGATTGTGCGAGTAGCTTCTTCTGAGTCAGATGTTCGGAGGGAGAGAACCTCTCTAGTCATGGTTTGTAGTCTCGTATAGTGCTGGGGGTCTCAAGTACGAATGTAAAGTTCCTTGTAAGCCGTGGCCGAATTTTAAGTCACGACCCAGGCGGAGCGTCTCTCCTTCCTGACTTCGGCTATAATGGCTTTATATTGTCCCCTTGTAAATGCTTTGAAGGCGTCCCACACTGTCCCCGAGGTCGCAGTCCCCACGTTATCCACCCAGTAACCCTCCATCGCTCTGGTATACTGGAGATCTACCTCCCGGTCTGAAATCCAGAACCTCGAGAGCCTCCAGAGTTTGGCTGGGGAGCCCGAGTTGCCTATGGTTACTAGTAAGGGGGCATGGTCAGATATTCCCCTAGGCAATATTTTAACATCCTGTACTTGGGTAAGGACCGATGGGCCGGCGAAGACCAGATCAATGCGGGAGAAGGAACCGTGTGTTGCAGAGTGGCAGGTGTAGGCCCGAGTCTGGGGGTGTCTCCATCGCCAGACATCAGTTAAGCCATAGGTTTCGGCCCAGGCCAACAGCCCAGGCCAACAGCCCAGGGCCCGTAGGACCCGCAGCTGCCAGTCTGTCAACACCCGGTTCAGGAGCCATGTTGAAGTCCCCCAGAAGTATCATGTGATCTGAGGCAAAGTTGGCAAGCTTGGCTGTTATTCTGTTTAGTAACTTCAGTGAGGCTGGAGGAGGTAGGTATAAGCCCACTATGGACCAGGTTTGTGAAAGAATTCTAGCATTAATAATAATGTATCTTCCATCCGGGTCCAGCGACATGTCCAGGAGTTTGAAGGGTAATGATTTTTTCACCAGTATGCTCACACCTCTAGCAAAGGTGGAGTAGGTGGAGTGGTAATGACTGCCCACCCATGGCTTCTTCAGAGTCAGGGTTCTACTGCCCACTAGGTGTGTCTCCTGGAGTATACATATGTGGGTACTATGGGACTTTATGAATTGGAAGACCAGTGACCTCTTAACTGGGGAGTTGAGGCCACTGGTGTTCCAGGACATTATTTTAAGAGCAGCCATAGTGGGTGAGCTTCCTGGGAAGTGGAGGATGGGTTAGGTAGAAGCTGATGGCTGTGGCGCTTGGACCTGGAGCGGACCACACTTGGGTCCTTTTACTGCAAATACTGTCAATTTACTAAGTTCTACTGAGTTCTATACAGTGCACAATCAATAAAACATCTGAACTTCAACATAAAATGCAAAGAAAAAACAAGGAAAAATTTTCCAACTGTAACAGCCCAAAAGGGGCAACATCCCCCACCCCCACCCCGCTCGTTCCCCTAAAACTGGGAAGAGCTTCCATTCCCAAATCCCAACCCAGCACTCTGGCTGCAAAGGGGGGGACCCGTGCAAGAGGTGAGCTGGAACCCATCGGACCTCTTCCAGGGGTGTCCAATTGAGCATGTCCTCGCTCCGTGGTCTGGTCTTCTGCTGGTAATAAGTGCTCGTAGGGCTCAAGGAAAAAGCATGGGTAAGAGTCATAAGTCCGAGGAAACAAAAGGCCCTACTGCAAAAAATTGTATAGTGTCTTCCAGTCGGCACATCTGGAAACAATACAGTACCTGGTGTATGTATTTTCAGCAGTAGGAGTGGTCTCCTGAGTTCCTCAGGGGTTCAAGGCTTGCGTTACCGCAACAAAGGGGGGGGGGAAGATAAAAACAAATATAGGGGGAAAATCCAGGAACTAGCACTGAAAGACGCCCGGCGTCAACTAAATGTGGGCCACGGTGCTTGTAGTGTCAGGCCTGTATGGGGCCCCAGGGATGGGCCAAGGCTCTGTAGGAGTGGTGACAGCGGTCTCCGAGGACAAGGCACAAATGCGGTCGGTCTGCTCCAATGGTAGGGGTACAACAGACCCGTAGGTACAGTGGGGAGAGCTCTGGGAGCATTCCAGAAGGGGGGCTAGACCAAGGGAGACCACCATTGCGTTGGAGGGTAGGGGTCAGTATGCTGCTGGTGTGTAGCAACGGATCGGCCACAACACTAACCCGTCACACTGCAGCGGCCCAAAAATGTCAGTTAAAGCAGGGAACTCACAGTTAGTCAGGTCAGCGGTGTGGCAGTAATGTATCCGACCAAGCGGAGGCTTCCCTGGGTGAGTGGAAGAAGCGTGATGTTTCTCCATCTTGGACCTGAAGTCTGGCGGGAAAAAGCATGCTGTATTTGATGTTGCAGGCTTTCAGGGCCCCCTTGACTTGGTCGAAGGCTTTGCGTTGTCGTTGGGTCTTGACTGAGTAATCCGGGAATATCATCAGTTTTGCATTCTGGTAGCGGAGTTCTCCCTTCAGCCTGGATGCACAGAGAACCTTATCTCTGTCCCTAAAGTTGAGCAAACGGAGAATAAAGGTCCTTGGTGGGGCCCGGGGGGGTTCGGCTTCGGCGGGACGCGATGTGCCCTCTCCGCAGTATAGTGGGGTGAGAAGTGGGCATCTGGGAGGAGGGAACGGAGCATGGTCTCAACAAAGGCCATCGGGTCTCCCCCTTCAGCCCCCTCTGGTAGGCCAATGATCCGGAGATTGTTTCTCCTGTTCCTGTTCTCGGCATCCTCCGCCCTATATTCGAGGGCCTTCACTTTTGTGTGGAGCGTGCGGAGGGACGCCGGTTGCTCCATGGATGCTCCGTCTTCTTCACTCTGGAGCGGAGCTTGTCGATGTCCTGGCATATGAGGCCGACATTCAGCTGTACTTCCTCAATTTTGGCTGTTAGGGTCGACTGACATGTCGCTATTGCCGCCATCACCTCCGCCAGCCATGGCGGTCAGGAGGGTCTGCAGGAAGGGTCTGGGATGCCATATAAGTGTGGCGCCTGGTGCGAGTTTCCACACATGCGACCGGAGGGGGCAGTAATTGCGCCGTTACCGGGGGGAATTTCAATCTTTTTCCCTTACCGGCCTGTGCACGGGGGGTCCGCCGCCTCATCCAGGTGCTACTCAGCTGGGTATCGCGGGTTTACGAGCCGTGAAAGCGGGCAAAGTACTGAAGTCCGGCGGAGCTCACGAGAATGTGATCGCTCACGTCGCCATCTTGGACACGCCCCCAGTAGTATCATTATTAATAGGCCAATAGTGTTATAGAGAGGACCGAACATGGAGATCCATTTGAGTATCCAAAATCCAGAAACTGCAAAGTCTCATACCTTTTCCCCAGGATTGATAAAGAGTCTAAACCGCAGCAGAAGGAGGGCATAACCAATATATCTTGGGATAAGATTTCAATTGATGTGGCCTTAGGGAGCAGGGGCAGAGTGGCATAAGCTATATAGTTACATAGTTAGCTAGGCTAAAAAAAGACACAAGTCCATCCAGTTCAACCATTAAAAATAAATAAATAAATAAAAATAAAAAATATCATACAATCCAATATACCCAATTCTATACCCACAGTTGATCCAGAGGAAGGCAAACAAAAAAAAAAACCCAGCAGAGCATGCTCCAATCTGCTGCAGCCAGGGAAAAAAAAACCTTCCTGATCCCCCAAGAGGCAATCGGATTTTCCCTGGATCAACTTTACCTATAAATGTTAGTACCCAGTTATATTATGTACATTTAGGAAAGTATCCAGGCCTGCCTTAAAGCAATCTACTGAGTTAGCCAGAACCACCTCTGGAGGGAGTCTATTCCACATTTTCACAGCTCTTACTGTGAAGAAACCTTTCCGTATTTGGAGATGAAATCTCTTTTCCTCCAGAAGTAAAGAGTTCCCCCTTGTCCTCTGTGTTGACCGTAAAGTGAATAACTCAACACCAAGTTCACTATATGGCCCCCTTATATATTTGAACATGTTAATCATATCCCCCTTATTCTCCTCTTTTCAAGAGTGAATAAACTCAGTTCCTCTGATCTTTCCTCATAGCTGAGTTCCTCCATGCCTCTTATCACTTTAGTTGCCCTTCTATGTACTTTCTCCAGTTCCCCGATATCCTTTTTGAGAACTGGTGCCCAAAACTGAACTGCATATTCCAGATGAGGTCTTATTAATGATTTGAACAGAGGCAAAATTATATCTCTCTCTCTGGAGTCCATACCTCTCTTAATACAAGAAAGGACTTTGCTCGCTTTGGAAACCGCAGCTTGGCATTGCATGCTATTATTGAGCTTATGATCTACCAAAACCCCCAGATCCTTCTACACTACGGATTTCCCCCAGTTGTACTCCCCCTATTATGTATGATGCATGCATATTCTTAGCCCCCAAGTGCATAACTTTACATTTATCAACATTAAACCTCATCTGCCACATAGTCGCCCAATTAGACAGAGCATTGATGTCGGCTTGTAAATTGGAGACCTCCTGTAAGGACGTTATTCCACTGCATAACTTGGTGTCATCTGCAAAGACAGAAATGTTACTTTTGATCCCAGACCCAATATCATTTATAAAGATATTAAAAAGTACGGGTCCCAGCACTGAACCTTGGGGTACACCACTGATAACCTTAGACCATTCAGAGTAAGACTCATTAACCAATACTCTCTGAATTCTGTCATTTAGCCAGTTTTCTATCCATTTACAAACTATTTCCAAGCCTGTAGACCTTATCTTACACATGAGCCGTGTGTGGGTAACTGTATCGAACGCTTTTGCAAAATCCAAGTATACCACGTCCACAGCCACGCCTCTGTACAAGGATTCTTTTAGGATCCGTGGGTGGATGCCATCTGGTCCAGGTGCTTTATCCACCTTTATTCTGTCTAAACATTTCTGGACCATATCACTTTTGACCCATTGTGGGTCTTTCGGGTCTGTGTCAATACCACCCCCATTATGGACATGAGCTGAAGAAATTGTTTAATAAATTAGCCTTCTCTTTGTCCCCAGTCACCCACTCTAGATTATTTTGTAAAGGGCCTACATGCTCAGACCTGACCTTTTTACTATTAATAATATTTGAAGAATTTTTGGGGGTTTGTCCTATCTTTTGCAATCTGTTGTTCGTTTTGAATTTTTGCATCCTTGATTTCCTTTTTACATATTCTGTTAAATTCTTTATAAAAAATGAAGGAACACTAGTGTTGTTTAAATGTTACATTTTTTTAAAAGCTCTTTTCTTATTGTTTATAGCTTTTTTAATTTTGACCGTGAGCCATATAGGTTTTATTTTAAGCCTTTTAAACTTATTGCCCATGGGAATATACTTTGCAGTGAGGTCCCAAACAGTCTTTTTGAAGAATTCCCATTTCTGTTCTGTGCTCATTGATGCCAATATTCCCTCCCAGTCTAAGTCCTGGAGAGCAGCCTTCATCTTTGGAAAATTTTGCTCTTGAAGTTGAGCGTTTTTATTTTTCCTGTATGTATTTCGTGCTTACAGCTAACATCAAATGAAATCATGTTATGATCACTGCTACCCAGGTGTTCCTTTATCTGAACATTAGTAATAAGCTCTGCATGGTTTGAGATTACCAGATCCAGCAGAGCATCATTCCTAGTTGGGGCCTCAATAAACTGGACCATAAAATTGTCCTGTAATAGGTTTATAAATTTTTGCCCTTTTAACTGTCCCAGCAGTGCCATTACTCCAGTCAATTTCTGGGTAGTTAAAATCCCCCATTATTATCACCTGTGCAAGGAGCTGAGTCTCCACCTCCTCGTGAACATTGGGTGGTCTATAACAAACTCCAATGATTGACTTTGAACTACGCACATTTATATGCAGTTCCACCCATAATGCTTTAGACTCATCACACTCTCCATCAACCAGGTTATCATACCATACCATAGAGACAAACCCTGCCACCTTTCCTTTTTACCCTGTCTCTCCGAAAGAGTGCATAGCCAGGAATATTATTAGCCCAGTCATGTGTAGATTGAAGCCAAGTTTCAGCAATACCGATTACATCATAGCTCTCCTCATGCACCAGAGCTTCCAACTCGCCTATTTTGCTTGGCAGACTTCTGGTATTGGTGAACAAACACTTTAATGCATTACTACATTTTGCTCTGGTGTTTTTCATATCATTTTTAGTGGTACAAATGGCACTATAGTTTCCAATGGCGGTTTGCAACATGGGAAATTTCTTGTCACCTGCCATAACCCTCCCCTCATCTATTCCCATTCCACCCTCCGTTAATATCAGACCCCTAACTAACCTGTCTGCCCGATGTAATTCTAGTTCATCCTCCCCCCTCAATCCTAGTTTAACCACTTTCAGACCGGACCAATTTGCAGCCAAAGGACCAGGCCCCTTTTTGCGATTCGGCACTGCGTCGCTTTAACTGACAATTGTGCGGACGTACCTGTACGCCCTTATGCCTGTCCATGCCATTCTGTCGACGTACATTGTCGTGCGCCGGTCGGCAAGCGGCAAGCGGTGGCTCCCAAACAAAATTGACGTCCTTTTTTTCCCACAAATAGAGCTTTCTTTTGGTGGTATTTGATCGCCCCTGTGGTTTTTATTTTTTGCGCTATAAACAAAAAAGAGCGACAATTTTGAAAAAACGCACTCTTTTTTTTATTTTTTGCTATAATAAATATCCCCCAAAAATATATAAAAAAATATTTTTTTCCTCAGTTTAGACCGATACGTATTCCTCTACATATTTTTGGTAAATAGCGTTTACAAATAGGGGATAGTTTTATAAAAAAAATGTTTTACTAGTAATGGCGGCGATCAGCGATTTTTATTGTGACTGCGACATTATGGCGGACACATCGGACATTTTTGACACATTTTTGGGACCATTGTCATTTATACAGCAATCAATGCTATTTAAATGCATTGATTCCTGTGTAAATGACACTGGCAGTGAAGGGGTTAACCACTAGGTGGCAGTGTAGGGCTTACATGTTCCTAGAGGTGTGTTTCTAACTGTGGGGGGGCGTGGCTGTCAGCTAGTGAATGCTGATCTCTGCTCCAATCAAAGGGAGCAGAGATCGGCGTCACTAGTTGCTAGGCAGAACGGGGAGCTGCTGTTTATTTCTGCATCTCCCCGTTCAGCCTTTCCGTGAGATGATCACGGGTATCCCCGCGGCGATCGAGGCACGGCGGCATCTTAAAGGGGACGTACCTGTACGCCCTTATGCCTGTCCATGCCATTCTGTCGACGTACATTGTCGTGCGCCGGTCGGCAAGCGGTTAAATACTCCTCCAGCCTTCCCATAAACCTCTTCCCCAGCACAGCAGACCCCCTTCCATTCAAGTGTAAACCGTCTTTAGGATATAGGTTGCACCCCAATGAAAAGTCAGCCGAGTGCTCTAGAAACCCAAATCCCTCCTCCCTACACCAGGTCTTTAGCCATGCATTCAGCTCTCTAATCACCCCCTGCCTTTCCTGTGTTGCGCATGGCACAGGCAATATTTCAGAGAATATCACCTTGGAGGTCCTTCCCTTCAACTTGCAGCCTAGTTCTTTAAATTGATTCTTAAGGAGCCTCCACCTTCCATGTATACTGTCATTGGTTCCAACGTGGACCAAGACAGCTGGGTCATGTCCAGCCCCTCCCCAGTAATTTATCCAATTTATCTATTCTATTCAATTAGATCAATTCTAGAAATATTTTTATAGGAAGCAGAGTGACTGGCATAGGTTGTGGTTGTGGGATGTTTTCACCACCAGAGGTCAGTAAAGGAATACGTTTCAGTCCACCTACTAAGACTGGAGATATCTCTAGGTATAGGGTGAAGTCTGTCTATAGATAGGGATGGTGTCAGATTAAAGTCCCCCATCAACAGTACCCCATCTGCAGTACACATAGCCACTTGAAACATCATTTTATATAATACAGTAGGTGCCAGCAATATTGTGTCAATCTCGCTGCTTTTATCGGTGAGATTGACACCCTGCGAGCCCTGCAGAGCTGGCTCGCAACGGGAAAGGAAAAATGTTTCTTTTCCTTTCCCAATAAGCGACAAGCATCGCTGACATTGAGGCCGGGTTCACATCTGAATTGGATTCCCGCCAATACCAGGCACTGTATTTGGTATGAACCTTAAGGGTGAACTCCACGCCAAATTTTAAATAAAAAACCAGCATGGGTTCCCCCTCTGGAGGCATACCAGGCCCTTAGGTCTGGTAGGGATTTTAAGGGTCCCCCCAAAATCCTTACCAGACCCCTATCCGAGTATGCAGCCCGGCCGTTCAGGAAAGGGGGTGGGGACGAGCGAGCGCCCCCACTCCTGAGCCGTACCAGGTCCTCAACATGGGGGATGGGTGCTTTGGGGGAAGAGGGCGCCCTGCGGCCCCCCACCCCAAAGCACCTTGTACCCATGTTGATGAGGACAAGGGCCTCTTCTCAAAAACCCTGGCCGTTGGTTGTCGGGGTCAGCAGGCGGGGGGCTTATCGGAATACGGTAGCCCACTTTAATAAGGGGGCCCCCAGATCCCGGCCCCCCACCCTATGTGAATGAGTGTGGGGTACGATGTACCCCTACCCATTCACCTGGTGGAAAAAGTGTAAATAAAAAAACACAACACACGTTTTTAAAATACTTTATTAGACAGCTCCGGGGGTCTTCTTTCGTCTTAGGGGGTCTTCTCACCGGACTCCTCCGCTATCTTCTGCTCTTTTGCTAGCTCTTTTACTAGCGGAGGAGCCCGGCTTTCTTCTTTGTCGTTGCCGCCATCCGGGGGTCTTCTTCTGACTTCAGGGTCTTGTCCCGCTCTTCGGTTCTTCTTGACGGGCATCCGCTATCTTCTTATAGCTCTTTTACTAGCATTGGTCTGGTCTTCTGTCGCTGTCGCTACCGCCGCCTTCTTCTCCTTCGTCTCTTCTTCTTCTCTTCTTCCGATGTTAACACAATGCTCTCTCTGGCCGCAATGGCAGGGACGCGTTGTGCGGCGACTTATATAGGTACAATGGGCAGGGTCACCGGGTGATGTCACATGGTGACCCCGCCCCTTATGACGTCACAGTCCCAGCATCCTCCGGGACTGTGATGTCATAATGGACGGGGTCACCATGTGACATCACCCGGTGACCCCGCCCCTTATACCTATATAAGTCGCCGCACAACGCGTCCCTGCCATTGCGGCCAGAGAGATCGTTGTGTTAACATTGGAAGGAAGAGGAAAAAGAAGAATAGAAGGAAAAGAAGGCGGCAACAGCGACAGTGCCAGAAGACCGGGCCAACGCTAGTAAAAGAGCTATAAGAAGATAGCAGAGGCAAGAAGAACCGAAGAGCGGGACAAGACCCTGAAGTCGGAAGAAGACCCCCGGACGGCGACGAGGAAGAAAGCCGGGCTCCTCCACTAGTAAAAGAGCATAATATAGTGGAGGAGTCCGGCGAGAAGACCCCCCAAGATGGAAGAAGACCCCTGGAGCTGTCAAATAAAGTATTTTAAAAACTTGTGTTGTTTTTTTTTATTTACACTTTTTTCACCAGGTGAATGGGTAGGGGTACATCGTACCCCACACTCATTCACATAGGGTGGGGGGCCGGTATCTGGGGCCCCCTTATTAAAGGGGGCTCCTGGATTCCTACAAGCCCCCCGCCTGCAGACCCCAACAACCAACGGCCAGGGTTTTTGAGAAGAGGCCCTTGTCCTCATCAACATGGGGATAAGGTGCTTTGGGGTGGGGGGGCCGAAGGACAATCCGGCCATCTGTGTGCTAGTCCGCGGGACTTTTGAAATGAACGGACTTGCCCCACACAAAGTAAAGTCCGTGTGTCTGGGGCAATTAGAAGAGGAGACAGCGCTGTGTCAACATCGGATGAAGAAAGAAGAACAAGAAGCAGAAGGCGACAGTGACGGCTACAGAAGCCGGGGCCACCGCTAGTAAAAGAGCTGGAAGAAGAAAGCGAAGGCCCGGCAAGAAGAACAGAAGAGCGTGACAAGACCCCATACTCATTCACATAGGGTGGGGGGCTGGAATCGGGGGGCCCCCTTATTGAAGGGGGCTCCCGGATTCCAATAAGCCCCCTGCCCGCAAACCCCGACAACCAACAGCCAGGGTTGTCGGGAAGAGGCCCTTATCCTCATCAACATGGGGACAAGGCGCTTTGGGGTGGGGGGGCCGCAGGGCCCCACTTTCCCCAGGGCACCCCCCATGTTGAGGGCACGCGGCCTGGTACGGCTCAGGAGGAGGGGCGCTCGCTCGTCCCCACCCCCTTTCCTGACCGGCCGGGCTGCGTGCTCGATAAGGGTCTGATATGGATTTGGGGGGAACCCCCACGCCGTTTTTTCAACGTAGGGATTCCCCTTTAAATCCATACCAGGTGACAGGGCTAGTGCGGCGGCATTGACTTCCTTCGCTAGTCCCGTCTACCTGGAGTCACGTTCTAAATGAACGGACTTTACTCCATGTCACCAGTCAGTATACCTGATCCCTGCCACACTAATCATATGATGACACTGTACTGCATCAATGACAGTATGTAAAAAAAAAAAAAATTGGAATTTTTTTCTTTATAAGATTTCCTAATTTTCCAGAAAATTGTGACAAAAAATTACAACTTCAAAACACATGTCATGTCTCTAATTAAATACCCCAGACTGTCTACTTTCCAAAAATAAGTAAGTTGGGGGTTATTTGTTCTGTCCTGGCATTTTAAGGGCCCTCAAGAAATGAGGTACATCAGGTCAGTACATCAGGATTGATAAACTTCCAAATATATATATCATAGTTTGTAAACTTTATAACTCTTTTTTTGTTTATATATAGCAAAAAATGTTAATCCCAGTAGTGATCAAATACCACCAAAATAAAGCTCTATGGAGAAATCCCGGACACAATGTGTATTTATAAATACAGATGCAGAGAAGGCCTTCGACACGGTAAATTGGAATTTTATGATATCAGTGTTGTGATATGGTGGCTTTGGAACTAAAATGCTAAAATGGATAACATCAATTTACTCTGGACCTGTTGCCAGAGTACAAGCTAATGGAGTATTATCTGAAGTCTTCCAGATCTCAAACGGGACTCGGCAGGGATACCCCCTGTCCCCACTCCTCTTTGCCCTGTCGTTCGAACCATTTCTCTGTACAATACGTTTAAATCAAGATATTACAGGAGTTAAAATAGGAGAGGCTCAATATAAGATTTTGGCCTATGCTGATGACATGACGTTTTCTGTGACAAATCCTTTGATTTCGATTCTGAATCTGATGAAGGAGTTTAGAGGATATAACATGCTCTCTAATCTTCAGATTAATTTCACCAAATCTGAAGCAATGGGGGTGAATTCCCCTCAATTATTAATAGAACAACTAAAACAAAATTTTAGATTTAAATGGACAGATATAGCTCTTACCTACTTAAGAACGCGGTTAGCGCCTAATGTTGGTAACATTTTTGGGTTAAATTACCCCCCATTGCTTCAAAAGGTGAAGATTTTGTTGAATAAATGGAAATTAGGTTTACACTCATGGATAGGGCGCTGTAATATTATTAAGATTTACATCCTGCCTAAATTTCTCTATCTTTTACAGATATTACCAATACGGATCCCAGCTATTTACTTTAAACAGTGCCAAAAATTTATTTTTGATTTTATATGGGCCTATAACAGCCTACGATACAGCCTAAGATACGGCGCACTCAATTAACATTTTCTAAGAGACAGGGAGGACTAGCAGTGCCGGATATTCGTAGATACAACCAGGCTATTCATCTTGGTAGGGTAATAGATTGGAATAGACATAAAGACTCTAAACTGTGGGTACAGATGGAATGTGCACAGTCACCTACCGAATTGGGAAAAGTCCCTTGGTGCTCGATATCTTTTTTTTAAAGATTTAACCAAACATCCTTTGATAGGAAATACTATTAAGACCTGTGCAACTCTGTTTCCCTCTATTGGTATAATTTCTGAGATATCTCCACTATATCCAATATTAGGGAACCCTGTATTCCCCCCAGGGATGGACGATAGAGCTTTTGAATATCTATGGAGCATGGGCTATATCCATGCTCTTAATTACATAAAGGAGGGGAGGTGGCTGACTATTACGGAGTTGATAGAAGTGGGTAGACTAAGATTTTTGGAGTGCTCTACAGATCACTCACTTTCTTGGTACTCTGGCTGATCCGAGACAATTTGACAAGCCCCTTAACAGTTTTGAGAAATTGTGTTTGGAAAGGGGAGTAAAGCTGCATATTTTATCAATCAATTATGGGATATTATCCACAGTAAGAGAAAATGACCCGCTGCCCTGTGTACTGGAATGGGAACGTGAACTGGGGAGAAACTTCAGTAGGTCACAACTACGACAAATTATGAGGCTTACACACGAATCATCGATCTGTGTGAAAACCCAAGAGACTAATTTTAAAATGTTTACTAGGTGCTATAGAACACCAAACAGACTGAAGAAGTTCCTCCCCGATTCTTCCTATCTTTGTTGGAGATGTCAGGCAGATAAAGGTACTATGCTGCATATTTTTGGGGATTGCCCTAAATTAAAGAATTATTGGATAGAGATTGGTTGCATCCTTCAGAGGATAACAGAATATAGATTACCAGAAGATCCAACCTTCTTTCTTTTTCATGTGTCCCAGATACCAGAAAATAAATATAGAGAATTAGTGATACGTCATCTGTTGGACGCGGCAAAAGCTTGTGTTCAGTTAGCATGGAGATCAATGTCACCACCGACGTTGGATGTGGTTGCGTAAAGTGAAAGAAATTAATAAATTAGAAGACCTGGTCCACTCTTCGCGACATCAAGAGAGATATTCGGAGACTTGGTCTCCTTGGAATACCTTCTTGAGTTCGGAAGAAGGTAGTACCCTCCTTGATGGGAATTTGGACAGTTGAAATAGGGATTTACAGACCTTACCTACCTCCCCTTTAACGGAGGTGGGTAGATTAGAGGTGATTCTCCATGGATTGACTCTGGAGCTTTCTCTCTCCGTTTTTTTTTTTTGTGTGTTTTTGTTATGTCGTGGTGATGTAAGGTTGTTTTGTTTATACCTATTTCGTTTTGTGGATAACAAGGGGTAAAAGTAAAGGGAAAATTTGATTGGGTTAGGCTTGATAATATAAAGGAGGTAATATGAGGATATTGAGCTGAAAGTAATTACTATAGAAATAGACGAAAGGAATTGTTGGAGGATATAAAGTTTTAGGTATACATAAATTCGTCAAGATATGTCTAATCCTCTTATTTTTCCCCCTGATTACATTTATGTACTAGTGTTTGTTTGTACTATGTGTGAAATAAATACAAGAAAATAATTGAAAAAAAAAGCTCTATTTGTGTAAATTTTTTTATAATTTTAATTTGCGTAGTGTTTCATGACCACACAATTGACAGTTAAAGTAGTACAGTGCTGAATAGAAAAACATGCCCGGTCATGAAAGGGGTAAAACCTTCCGGAGGTCAAGTGGTTAAAGGGTATTTTTTATTTATTTAACTTGTTTCTACCTTGCTCTCTCACTTAACTGCTCTTAGCAGTTGAACAAAATAAGATCTGCTAAAATGTGCTTACATTCCAAAGACCTTTTTCAATTCTAGATACTGTTTTTCTGATATATGTATAGATGAAGATGTCATTAATCAGGACAAGATAGTTTGTGTTGGCTTTTTCAAATGCAATGTGAAGACAATGTTTGCCACCATTACTTGTCCATTGCCCATTTTCAGTGTTCTCATATTCCTATTGTATATGTACTGCAGCTGTTGAGATTTTTCCTGTTAGCCATTTTACTTTTGTATATGTAACTGTTAAGCTTTTTCCTGTTAGCAATATTTTTTCACCAGATTTGCAGCACCCTTCCTCAGAATCTCAGCAATATTAAAGCTCTTAACGCAGTACATTGTTTTGATACCTTTTGATTTTCCCTCAAGCCCCACTCAGCCTTCAAGGAAAAGGAGTGAGATAATAACACAACCAGGAGAATTGGAAGCCTGTGGACTCCCGTGCACGTACTTTGTGCAGAACTATATAAGCATGGTCAATCAATTAAATAGAGTTAAGGTATGGTGCAAACCAGAACTGCCCATGAGTAGTAACAATGGTTTTCATATTTTGTTAAAAAAATGTCTTCCCTTACAAATTGAATAATTTCCTATAAAACAATTATGTTCCTCCTATATTTCCTAATAATGGAATGAGTTTTATAACTGGTTTTATAAGAACTTATAACGTTTTAATAGGTAAAGTTTTCAATAGGTAAAGACTAACAAGTGGCAACACCTCTAATGTGTTGTGTGTGTATATATATAAAGCTATTTTGGACCTGAGCATTCATACCACCATTTCTACTGCGTGGTGCAGGTTGGCATCTATAAAGAGCAGGGATGAAGTTGATATATTACTGACAATAAGTGTATACTTACTGTGCTGTAACCCTTTTTGCATAGACAGCCATGTTGTCCACCCTCTTTAAAAAAAAAAATCTGTAATCTTTTTAGGGTCGATCAGCACCTCCACCATTCAAAGAACACACAGCACATTTTGTATTTCTTTAAAAAATACAGGGCATTCTGTGAATGGTGGCAGACCCAAATGAGTGACCCCATGTGATCAGTAAGCATTGTGGTAGCTGCTCAGCACAGGACCTGGAAGATTGTGGTAATCATTGGAGTAGTAGTATCTACTACTCCAATGATTGTAAACGTCCACAGTGATCCATCAGGTGTCAAATATGTATATATATATATATATATATATATATATATATATATATATATATATATATATATATATATATACAGTGGTGTGAAAAAGTGTTTGCCCCCTTCCTCATTTCCTGTTCCTTTGCATGTTTATATATATATATATCAAACCAATAAACACAAAATAAAGAAAAAAATTAAAGGTGAAAAAAAATCCAAACCATCATGGCCCTGTGTGAAAAAGTGATTGCCCCCCTTGTTAAAACATACTATAACTGTGGTTGTCCACACCTGAGTTCAATTTCTCTAGCCACACCCAGGCCTGATTATTGCCACACCTGTTCACAATCAAGGCATCACTTAAATAGGAGCTGCTTGACACAGTAAGGTCCACCAGAAGATCCTTAAAAGCTACACATCATGCCGAGACCCAAAGAAATTCAGGAACAATTGAGAAAGAAAGTAATTGAGATCTATCAGTCTGGAAAGGGTTATAAAGCCATTTCCAAAGCTTTGGGAATCCAGCGAACCACAGTGAGAGCCATTATCCACAAATGGCGAAGACATGGAACAGTGGTGAACCTTCCCAGGTGTGGCCGGCCGCCCAAAATTACCCCAAGAGCGCAGCGACGACTCATCCAAGAGGTCACAAAAGACCCCACAACAACGTCCAAGGAACTGCAGGCCTCACTTGCCTCAGTTAAGGTCAGCGTTCATGCCTCCACCATCAGGAAAAGACTGGGCAAAAATGGCCTGCATGGCAGAGTTCCAAGGAGAAAACCACTGCTGAGCAAAAAGAACATCAAAGCTTGTCTCAATTTCTCCACAACACATCTTGATGATCCCCAAGACTTTTGGGACAACATTCTGTGGACCGATGAGACAAAAGTGGAACTCTTTGGAAGGTGTGTGTCCAAGTATATCTGGCGTAGAAGGAACACTGCATTTCAGAAAAAGAACATTATACCAACAGTAAAATATGGTGGTGGTAGTGTGATGGTCTGGGGCTGTTTTGCTGCTTCAGGACCTGGAAGACTTGCCGTGATAAAAGGAACTATGAATTCTGCTGTCTACCAAGAGATCCTGAAGGAGAATGTCCGACCATCTGTTCGTGTACTCAAGCTGAAACGAACTTGGGTTCTGCAGCAGGACAATGATCCTAAACACACCAGCAAGTCCACCACCGAATGGCTGAAGAAAAACAAGAGGAAGGGGGCAAACACTTTTTCACACCACTGTATATATATATTGGTCCAAGCTGGCCCAATGTAACTATGCAATTAAGATCATACCTGCCTGTTATTCATTGTTAATCCTATTCTAAATATAACCTTAAACATAAACCTATTTATAGTCCAACCTCTATCCTTATGAAAAAACTAGCTTGCACTTTATACCAACTCACATTTTAGATTCTTTGCATAAAGGAGGTAAATAAAAAAAACTGCCTGCACAGCAGCAGGATCACACTGATTATATAGTGTACACATTTTTATTATCAATGATGTTAAATGCCATTCTGACCACCAGAATAAAATGAACACTACCTCAGTGGAAGGCAAGAGTATTATGCACCATTTCAAAATAATGCCTGGAAATGAAGTGTGCTTTTTGTACAGTGAATAATGTGTTACATCTAATCTACTAATATTAGAAAGCAAGGCATGAAAAAAATCTGAATACTATTTTTCTGCTTCATCTTGCATAACTTTTCTTATATTAATGAATTAAAATATTCCATAATTTAAAAAAAAATTTGCAGCAAATAATTAAATGTACCTAAAATATAATCGCCACTTTGTGGTAATCTATTAACTCTCATGGTGATTCATGGTTTATGAATTATCCAGTGTATCTCAAGAAAGGAAGGTGTGATACAATGTATCTATTGTGCAGTTGATGCTATATTCCCTAATTCAAGAGATCAAGCTATAGACTAGCAATCAATAGACATCAGCACTTGCAAGAGAAGATCAATATTACCCAACTTGAAGATAATACAATGCAACAACAGCCAGCGAGATTGCTTGTAATAGTACAGCAGAATACAACATTCCTAAAAAATAATAAATTACCTAGCTTCAGACCTTTGAAAATCCATTTGTTCTTATATTATCATATTTTTACATATTATATTGTTTGTCATATATGCACAGGTTAATAGCTTTTGATCCTACTTCCATGTACAATTAAAAAAAAAATATCCAGTGTGCTGCAAATCATGTTAATAATTGTTGTTTCTTGAAAAATATTAAAACTTTATTGTCAAATTACATCTTACTAATAGTATTGCTCAATCATGTCCATGTTAAATTTCTCATCAGTTTAAGTAAACAGACTAAAAATCATAACAAAAACACAAACTCGAAACTCAACACAATCAAAGTCAATGGTAATAGAATCTGGATAGGCTGGAAGACTGTCAGAGCCCTGTATGGGAGCTTCTATGGGGTCTACAGTGATTTCAAGAATTGCAGCAACCTCCCACCTGTGTCTGCCATTTTAACAGTGGCAATAATGGCACTTTCAGTGCTTTTGTAATATTTATAATCCAAATGGAGGGCCTTAAGTGGAGAAGGAAGTCTCTGATTGGCCATTGGTAATACAAGCCACTGATTTCCAGAAGTTTAATGTTGTCTCTAGTGAATAATGTAATCATTTATGTAAAATTGGGATTCAAGGACTAGTTATTGCTGGTGTCCCAAAATATGTTGGTGACATGGCCACCACCATATTGTTGAGAATTTAGCTAACGTCGCCTCTTACCCCTTGCAAAGCACCCTTTGCACAATCTTTAGGGACAAGGGCCTCTACCCCACCTTTGTGCCTCAAAAAGGAGGCGGAGCTATGTCAGAGTAATATCAATCATTAGAGGTTCGATCTTTGACTGAAGGGGAACAATAACACGCCAGGCAGGAAATCAGTGTGTCAACAGATTCTGATCTGCCCTTATTGATTGTTTCGTAGCTTATTTTATTCATGCAAAAAGGGGTGTACATGTTCATCAATAATTGTACAATTGGGAGTGTGCATATGGTAACAGTTATATATTTGGGGCATATACATCATGTTAATAATCTTACATTTGGGAGTACATAATTAAGGAATAGCTGATTCCGTCCTATATCAAAGTACAATTTAAGGCAATTACATCTTGATTAATCGTCTACTATTCATTAAATACTGCATGTTTAACCTGGCAAAACTAAAAAGGCGGACTGTTGATTTAGAGACGGTAAGTCGTTTATTTAGAAGGTTGTTCTGACCTGTTCTCTTGTATCATCAAATATGCTAGTTTTGCAGAAAATAACATTTAATCTAAACTAAAGATTTCCAGGCCTTCTGCAATGATTGAAACCCTATTAGAGTAATGTCAAGCACAGATTCATGGTTGATACATAATACATATTTATACATTTATCTTTATTTGCCTCAACACTCCCCACCTTTGTTTCTTCACAAAACATACATTTATTATTTTATTTGTTCCGCCTTCTTGTGGTATGGAATCTCCCGAAGTATAAAACAATATGCATGTGGTGTACCAGCATAATGTGATTCTTTGGAGCAGTTATTCTACGTATTATATATATTGGGATTTTATATAGACGATAGATTAATAACGCACATATAATTATCATAACTATATATACCCCTACTATTTGTAACCATGATCCAATTGAATATATAAAATTAACAAAATTACCCAAACCCTTGAAAGGATTCCAACCATCTTTAGCTATACTTCTAGCTTGGTGTTTTAGTTCAGCTATCTTTTGTAAGTGTGCCTCAATTAGATCCTCTCAGTCTGATATCCATGTACAGCATTGTGTACCTATAAACTTGCAACAAAAAAAAACTCTGAAGCTAAAAGATAACCTAAAGCAAGTTTGTCTTGTAGGGCTAATCTACGTAGTTCTTTAACTTCCTCATTTAGAAGGTGTATGGATTCTATAGTTTAGGATACTATTTCATCAAAAATATTAGAAAGATTATTTAACCTGGTCATCTTCATTGCTCCCCATCCCGTTATTTCGGGAAAGAAAGTCCAGGCCATATTCCCAGCACTGAATATCTCCCTCTTTTCATTCCTACATTCTAATTGGGTTTTATAAAAAAAAGCTTGTATTTCATCATCTATTGCATATTATTATTTTTATTATTATTATTATGAAGGATTTATATAGCGCCAACAGTTTGCACAGCTCTTAACAAAATAATTACAATAATTAACAAATTACAATTACATTACAATTTGGTACAAGAGGAATCAGAGTAACAAGGGTACAGGTACCTGATGCATTATTTGGCAGCATTTTGTAAACCTTCTTGCCACACAACATAAAGAAAGAGGTGGGTGGAGCCAAGCATGGAATTTTCATGTGAGGTATATTCTGTATTATTTCATATATTATAAAGAACGTGGTGTAGGTTTGGTCAGTCAGTGAAGGACCACAATATTATCCTTTACAGACTAAGGTATCATTATCGGCGCTTATATTAAATGTAGTGGGTACATCTATAGTTACCCCAGAGTGACATGCTGTAGTACCCAACTTTTAACCTCCTCTCTGGTTTAACTTATAACATACATTCGGGGTGCCATGTTTTCCTGCCACATGAATAGGTTGTTTTAATTTTTCACAAAACCCTTTTATTCCAACTGCTCATATTTGCTTTAAGTATACCAATATTCCACCAATCTTTATATGGATTTTGCATTGTTATTTGAAGATTTGAATTTAAAGGTTCTGTGTCATTTATTACTATATCATAGGGTACCCCTATGGCTATTAATGCAGGTGTAGACATTTCTATGGGAGGACTGGAACAAATCCATCAATTTGTACGGTTTGCTACCTTTGCAACTTTTACATGCATTTTCCATAAGGTATTTGGGTGGACATCCTTGTAACTGGTGATTTCTTGTATGCTATTTGCTATCAAATATAAGAGAACTAACGATCTCCAGGCCTTCTGCAATGATTGAAATGCTACTAGAGGCACAGATTCATGGTTGATACATAATACGTATTTATATATTTATCTTTATTTGCCTCAACAGCTAATAAAGCTGGGGAGGGACATACTATATGGTGAAATCTGAAAGCCCCCTTGATATAAAGGGGTGACTAAAAACCCACTCTCTCCAAGGGAATGAGTACAAATGTTAAAGTTAAAAAAAGGTCAACACTGAACTTAAAATCTTTTAATGAAATAAAACACATACTTACTAGCTTTAAAAATAAAGTTTAACAGTGTCCCCAGAAGTAATTCCAGAATCAGACAGGGCCTCCAAAGATGTATTACTAAATCAAGTCAAAAATTATACATGCTAAAACTCAGTGTCATCAAACATCACATATATTAATTTCTAGCTTTTCAGAACTGAATTTCTGATGTTCATCATGATGAAGTTAGCATTTTGCCAAACAGGAACAGCTACCCTACTTACTAATATATTTATCTCATACAAAATTGAATATTGCCAAACAATAAGTAAGCACAAGTGCTATTATTAAGATTAATGTTGGCAGTAATCAACATAAAATTAAAATAGACATGTTTGACAATTAAATACAATTACATAAAGCTAAATATATTACTGCAACTGGCTGTTTAACTTGCTAATTTATATTCATTCATCTGTATTGCATTGCCTCCAAGACAAATGATTTGCAATCCATTTGTGATGAAGAATACACATTGTATTAAAAAGAATATGTGATCTGCTCTCTAAAGATATTGCTTCCTATGTGGTAGGTGTTTTTGATTATGCTGCAGGCAAAGTGCATCACAACCTACACTATGAGTGGGTTTTTGTATAATAAAAATCCATAAATCCAGGCATTACATATCATAAATCCAGGCATTACTATATCAGCAGTCTAATATAACAAGAAGTTGGCCTCAAGTTTTTGTACGCAAATTTGTGGAAGCCCTAGCAACAGTGCTTTTCTGTAAGGAGCCCTGCTTACCTTAGCATCCAGGAATGGCATTAAAGGGAAAAAAAAAACAACAAAAAAACAACCGGTGTATATCCTGGTTGATGCATAGTCCACCCTTTACTGCTCTCCTAACTTCACTATTGGCTACAGAGCATTATGGGCATCATCACTGGTAAATAGGGAGACAAAAAAATAAGACGTTTTCACTTTGTCCATGAAGAGGCCCAGATCCCTTTTTCTTTACTACACTCCTTAGTTTTTGAAGATAAAAAAGACAGAAAAATGTTATGTTTGTAGGCAGTTGAATGTACCTGCACTATCATGCAGCAAGTGGTTGTCTGTGGCTTGAACAACTACAAGTTTATTAGGTTAAAATATGGGTGCCTGTTCACAAAAGTGTATAAACTATTTGAAAATGATCACCTTGTGAAAAAACCTTGTAAAATGTCCATACGGGAAATTTAAGTAGAAAACAATTCTCAGTTAAGTATAGGGATGAGCTGAACACCCCCCGTTCGGTTCGCACCAAAACATGCGAAAAGGCAAAAAATTTGTTCAACATTGGGAGGGTGCTTTTGGGATGAGGAGAAGGGCCTCATCCCCACAACCCCTGCCTGGTGGTTGTGAGGGTCTGCGAGTGGGGGACTTATCTGAATCTGGAAGCCCCATTTAACAAGGGGACCCCCAGATCCTGCCCCCCTGTGTGAAATGGTAACGGGGTATAAATGTACACCTACCATTTCACAAAAAATGTGTGAAAATTATAATAAAAAGACAATACACACCTTGCCACAAGTCCTTTATTAAAAAAATAAAAAGGGACTTCCGGTTCCGGCACCACATGGAACGGCTGTAGTGAGACACCGCTCCCGCCGACCGCCTCAGAAAACCAGCCAAATAGCCTGCTAGAAGCTTTGGGGAGGATCCCCACCCACCCCCGCTACCCACGCAGACCCCATGGACAGGTTCGTGGAGCGTTGATACGCCCGGGCAGTCGCATCGCCGACACCCCCCGCGGGAGGCACAGCTCCGGCCTCAGCCAATATGGTGGCCGCCCTGACCATAACGGCGTCTCTGCCGCCACATGCCCCAGAGACACACAACCCCGCAGTGCCTGCAGGCATAGCACAGGAGGTAGTAGCCCTCCTGGGACCCACTCTGGCAGCCACTGTTGACGCAGCAGTACATAGGGGGCTAGAACAGCTCCACATAGAGCTACAGGCCCAGGCTCAAAGACTCTCCCAAACAGAGGAGAGGATATCCCTGCTAGAGGATGACACCACTGCCCAGTCTGCATTGCTAGCATGCATCACAGCAGAGAATAGGGAGCTGTGGGAGAAATTGGACAGTTTGGAGAATCGCTCCAGGAGAAATAACCTGCGCATAATAGGCCTCCCAGAGACTGTTCCTAACAGCAAGCTTGCCAATATATGTGCTAAACTTATCCCAGAACAGCTAGGCCTACGCATACCATGCATTGTGGAGAGAGCACACCGCATTGGCCAACAGGCAGACAACAGGTCCAAGCCCAGGCAAGTTATTGTCAAGTACTTGAACTATGCTGATAACATTTCGCCGCACGCGCACCCTGACTGTAGATGGGGCTAAACTGTTGCTTTTTGCAGATTACTCCATCGAAGTGATGAAACAACGCAAAGCCTTCTCCTCAATATGCTCTACGCTGTACCACATTCAAGTAAAATTCTCCCTGACATATCGTGCGGTGCTCCGCATTCAAACACGCTCAGGAGAACAACTAACCTTCACCTCACCCGAGGAAGCGGAGAGGTATTTTGACTCCACAGGCACTGAAATGGAACATGCCAGCTCTGCCGGAGAGCCTCCATCACTGCTCAACACCCCTCTCTCCACTCCACGCAAGCAACAACCCAGCCCTAACAAGCCACCATGCAAGCGAATTCGCTTCACCCAACACCTGGATCGCTCTGGCAATCGCTGATGATAACCTCCAACACCACGGTGATCGCAGACGCAAAACGGGTAGTATCACTTTCTATGTATACACCTTTTGACCCCTTATATAGGGGCTTTTTCGCAGGAATGCCTGAGAAACCTTGATATATCTCTATATATATATATATATATATATATATATATATATATCTATATACTCCTGCAGTAACATTATTGCTTATAATACCCAGTTACGTTGACAAAGTTGTTTTATGTGGGTACAAAATGCATGTTCTTTCACCCCACCACTCCCCAAAACGACTTCTAATTGGAGGCTGCACTCACCGCTAGCTATTGCTACGCATCATATCACATACCTAGGTATACGCATTGGTCGTGAACCCTCATCTCTCTACACGCTTAATTTTCCGCCATTAATAGCAAAAATTTTAAAGGAGTTGGAAGCTTGGGCAGCCCTCCCCCTCTCGCTCTTTGGGAGGTGTCATCTCTTTAAAATGGTGTCATTCGCACGCCTGCTTTATCCTATGCAGACCATTCCCCTATTGATCAAACATACGGACATAAACTTAATCCACAAAGCATTGTCTAGCTTTCTATGGTCTCGCAAAAAAACACGAGTTTCCCTGAAAAAAATGTCTCTCCCTAAGTCTGAAGGGGGGGCGGGCTTGCCCAATATACGTTTTTATAACTTAGCATGTCTACTTAGACAGGGCCTTGACTGGCTATCTGGCAAATCCAGATACTCCAATACCAGCCTAGAGGGGACAGCGGTACTCCCACATACCCTACCGGCCATCCTACATTCCAACCCCAACCTAGCTGCCAATGCACCTCAAATCGAATGCGATTGTCAGGGACACAATTGTAGCCTGGAGGGAGACACGGAAGCTCCTGGGCCTACCCTCGATCATATCCCGCCACCTACCAATTCAGGGAAACCCAATGTTTCTTCCGTCCACCCTACACAAAGTCTTTGCACAGTGGCACACTAAAGGGCTCAACAAAGTGTCCTCTTTGTACCTTAATAGTTCAGGCAAGTTTAAACCCTTCCAGGCGTTAGCAAGAGAATTTTCTCTTCCAGCGACTCACATCTTCTATTATCACCAACTGGTCAGCTACCTAAAGACCTGCTACAAATCTGGCACTGACCCCCTTCAAAAGTAATTTATAGACTCGGTATTAGCTGGTGAGGATTACTCTATCACCACCCTCTACTCGCATCTCATTACTAAACAGTCAGACAAATACCATCTCAAACCGGTCCGGAAGTGGGCTGAAGTATTCGGCGAAGATGACCTAGCGTAAAAAAATTTAGAAGGATACCAGCAGGTACGCAAACTTACTGTCTCAGAAACTTGGCGGGAAACACAATTCAAAATCACGCACAGAGCATACTACCCATTCCGCACTAATAGAGCAGATGCAACGCAGGAACGCTGCCCGTGGTGCACAACACCACGACCTACTCTACTGCATCGCCTCTGGAAATGTCAGCCCATCTCTACATACTGGGACTCGATACTCCAATACATTTATGACATTACTTAAATACGCATCCCGAAAGGTCACCTGATCTGTCTGTTTGGGCATGCGACATTGCCACCCACTGAGACGGGAAATACCCCTCACCACATTCCCCACTGGGCCCAGGTGTGTCTCTTAGTGGCACATAGATCGATTATGTCACAGTGGATCAAGACGCCACCACCAAACCTATAGACGACCAAGAAAGCCCTCATGTCGCTCTTCTACCTCGAAAGACTGGACACTATAATGTTAAACTTCCATTCCAGCACACGATTCTTTATCAGGTGGCGCAAATTTATGGAAAGTGAATTCTCAGCGGAAAACCTGCGTGACATTATGGAGCCGTTTCGATACACTGATTGGTACCTCAAAAGAGAACTTACAAATTCGTTGGGTAGACTCAAACTACCCAATCCAGCAGACCTCCCACATCCCCCCCCCTACCTGATCACTCAACTATGAGTAAAAGTCCCTTCCCATCCATAGAACAACCACAGAGACCTCGCCAGGCATTATCTTTCAAGGCCACCCCGACTAGCTCAGTATATGTAGATATCAATATTTTTTCAATAACGTTGCTTCCACTTCTGAAGGCATTATATGTGATCTATTATGTAACCTTACCATGTTCTTTTTTGTGTACTGCACAGTTTGTATACCAAATATCTTTGTTATGTTTGAAAAACCCAATAAATATTTTTCAAAAAAATAAAAAAATAAAACTGGCCCACAAAGTCTTCTTCTCTCGCTCCGACAGACCGAAAAGGAAAAAAAAATCTGCAAGCCACCTACGATCTACCTCCATGGGAGGCACCCGCCGTAATGACAGGCCTCTCAGGTGACAGTTATTTTATAACTGAGGGTGGGACCATGCGATGATGTTGCCGGGTGACCCGCCCCCTCTGACGCACAGGGACATCCCTATGGCTTCCCCGTTGCGTCAGAGGGATCGGGGCCATCGGGTTACATAACCAGGTGACCCTGCCCCCTCTGACTCTACGGGAAAGCCATAGGGATGTCCCCATGTGTTAGAGGGGGCAGATTGTAAGCAGCTTGCAGCTTTTTTTTTTTTCTTTTTCCGTCCATCGGAGCAAGAGAAGAAGAAGAAGAAGACTTCATGGGACAGTTTTATTTTTAATAAAGGACTTGTCCCAAGGCGTGTATTGTCTTTTTTTTTACCATTTTCACAAATTTTTTGTGAAATGGTAGGGGTACATTTGTACACAGACAACTCAGTGTGGGACATTCTAAGCAGGCTCCCCACCCTGGAACACTTTGAACTGTTAAACTACAGGATTGAATCCACTATTCATTATAATTATAGATGGGTCGAAAACCCCCCTGTTCGGTTTGCAGCAGAACTCCTGAACAGGGGAACAGTTCTAACCCGAATGGCGAACCCCATTGAACTCTATGGAAGCCGAAAAGAAAAAATCAAAAGTGCCCATTTTAAAGCTTGTATGCAAGTAATTGGCCAGAAAAGGTGTATGGGGGTCTGGGTACTGCCCTGGGGAACATGTATCAATGCAAAAAAATGTAAAGATTAAAAACAATATTTTTAGGAGCAGTGATTTTAATGATGCTTAAATTGCAACAATTAAAATGAAAAATTCATTTAAATATAGTGTCTATGGGGTCTTCTTAGTTTGCCTGTAAAGTAGTGCATCTGTAGCATGCATAGAACATTCTGCAACAAAAATTTGATTTCTAAAGAAAAAAAAAGTTTAATTGACCCATGGTCAAAATTGCCAGCACATGGTTAAAAAATAAAAAAAATAGACGGGGGGTCCCGTCCCCTGGTCCCCCGTCCATACCAGGCCCTTCGGGTCTGGTATGGATTTTAATGGGAACCCCATACCAAAATTAAAAAAAAATGGTGTGGAGTCCCCCCAAAATCCACACCAGACCCTTTCTGTGCATGTATCCTGGCAGGTCAGGAAAGGGGGGGACAAACAATCTCATGCCCTCTGCCCCCACCCCAAAGCACCTTGTCCTCATGTTTATGGGGACAAGGGCCACATCCCAACAACCATTGCTGGTGGTTGTGGGAGTCTGAGGGCGGGGGGATTATCAGAATCCAGAGCCCCCCTATGTGAATGAGTATGCCTACCCATTCACCAAAAAAGTGTCAAAAAGTAATAAAAACACACACACAGTTTTTGACAATTCCTTTCTTAAAAAAAAAAAAAATGTAATGTAAATTCATTGTCAATCACTCTGCATGCTGCACCCGAAAAATAAAAAAACAAAAACGCTCCTGCCTGCTATGAAGCCTGGCCACCTATTTTAGGCTCAATGAAAGGCACAATGTTTATATGTGAAAGATATACAAATAGCGTATAAATGGTGCGCAATTCAACCTTAATTATGTGAGCATAGATCTTTAAAAATAATTATTGCCACAATGTCAATTGTGGTCAATAGTGCACAAGTGAACAAAAATAAAAAAATATATATATACACTCCGTATATATAGTGCTGGAGGTGTGTGAAATAAAATATACAATCCTTGTATATAAATTAATATGTGAGTATGTGATCCTTATTATAAAAGAAATGCCAAACGTGCATATAAAATCTTATTTAATAGGTGAAAGTATTTGTTGTGTTGGTAAAATGAAAAAAAGTTGAACGACGATTCAGTGATAGCAATCAAGATGATTGGGAATTGTGTGCTGTGTTAGAAAGATTGAAGGAACTCTGGCGTAGCAACAGGTGCTCTGATTACAAGATTGGTACCATACACCAGACAATTAGTGTTGAATATAATCTAATTGCAACAATATGCAGATACACCAGGCGATTACTCTAATTGCAAGGTTGGTGCCATACACCATACAATCCTATTGTATGCAATCTATTTGCTACGATAACCAGATAAACATATACACCAGGCGATTGGTGTTTTAAAAGTGCAGTGGTGCATTACTGAGATAACAATTAAGACAGCTGGTTTAAACTCCCACTGTTTAGAGAAACAAAAAGCAAAAAAGACTGCTATTTTGGAAAATATAAATATAAAATGTTGCCACTTCGGTATTGGTATTTATAAATATATAGGAAGAAAGAAACAAAAACTTCCCTTAATGTTGCCGGTACAATTATAGGTGATTCTTTGAAATCTTCCTGATGCTCAAGCCGGTTTTAACATGAAAAAGAGAAAAAAACAAACAAAAACTATTGCGCAATATTGCTAACTATAGACTCCCTATGAGATGCCTCAAGTTGTATGCACTCACGTGTACCAGGTGGATATAGTGCAGATAAAAAGTGTCAATGGTCAGGCTTTCGCTCCTGGGCTGTCAGCCCTTCTCCTCCTTTGCTGAGCTCGTGTATAACACGGCGTCACCTAAGCTCCTCCTCCCGACGCGTTGCATCACAGGTCACGTGACTTTTTCAAGGGATACTGACCTAGTGACCAGCGTGGAGTATTTATAGCAACATAATAACAGCCGGGTTGTCTTGGTGACTTCAAATTGTGTTTGCATCATCATTCCATTTACCTTTATCCGCCACACCTGGTACCTATGTGGATGTGCATTTAACTCCTTAGCCGCTGTAACACTTCACTGTTACATTTTGGAGCGCTATTTAAATGGCGGTAATTAAATGGAAAGTAAGGAACGGAAAAAAAAAAAGTCATAAAGCCATTGGACATATTAAAAAAAGGGGGGGGGGGGCGGTGTGAAAACACACCATATTTAATCAGGGATGTAACGCTCGGGCCATAGGATAAAAACATTAATATTGCTATTAATAAAAAAAAAAAAAAAAATAAAATAAAAATAAAAATGGGTGGAAAAAATATAAAAATATAAAAAAATATTATATGTAATATGTATAAAAAAAAAAAAAAATCTACTGAAAAAGAGAATAAATACTACAATATTGGTAGAGATATATTAATGGGAGGAACTAAACAGTCGCAGTGCTATGGTGACTAACTGCAGAGACCCTTGTTGTAACCATGGAGATGGCACCATATGGGACTGTAGAATCTTATTACAATTTATTATCAGGACCAGAAAACCATATGATCAAAGGGATCAAAGGGAAAAAAACATGTTTGAAAAAGAGGAAAAAATTCATCTGGGTATGAGGAACCATGTTAAAACGAGGGAACATGTTAAAACGAAGCGGAGGAAAAACATGTAAAAACACTGAAGTTGGGAGAACATGTTTAAATGAAGTTGGGAGAACATGTTAAAATGAAGTATGGTAAAAATATTGTTAAAATTCTTGAGAGAACATGTTAGAATGAAGTTGAAAAACATGTTTAAAATATATATTTAAAAATCGGATATAAAACAGTTAAGATCAAAATCAATGTTCAACCCTGCTGGCGAAAAACTATTAATTTCATAGATCCACCTGGATTCACTCTTGCTTAGTTCTCTAATCTTGTGACTGCCTCTCCAATTTAGCTTATACTTATCGATGGCCCAGAACTTCAAGTCACACTGATTTTTTCTATGGAATTGCGCAAAGTGCCTAGACACACTATGCTTAGGGAAACCTGATTTAATGTTTTGCACGTGTTCACGTAGGCGCTTCCATAGGGGTCTTTTCGTTCTGCCAACGTACTGTAATGAGCAAGAGCACTCCAACATGTAAACCACCCCTTCCGTTCTGCATGAAATTAAATCTTTTATTTCATATTCTTTCTTGGTAGCTGTAGATATGAATTTGTTCCCCTTAATTCCCTTTTGTTTAGTGTGTCTGCATGCATAACATTGCTTACATAGGAAGAAACCCTTTCCTTGAAAGAAGGACATAATTTGATTAGTTTTAGGGGGATCAAGTACATTTTTCACTAATAAGTCTCTTAGTGTCGGGGCTTTTCGATAGATGAATCGTGGGTTTTTTGGCAATATTTCCTCCAGTTGTTTATCTGCCTGTAGTAATGACCAGTGTTTTTTGATGATGCTCTCGATTTTTTTGTGTTGTATATTAAAGTTAAAAATTAAAGGCACCTCCATAAATTTCTAATTGTTTCGTTTTTTGTCCAGTATGAGTTCTTTCCTAGGTATTTGTAGTACCGCTTGTATTTTTTGTTCGATGAATTCCCCACTGTACCCTTTTTCTATAAATTTGCCTCCAATCACACTTGCTTGTTGTAAATATCCATTATCGTCACTGCAATTTCTTCGGATTCTGATTAATTGACCTTTAGGTATGTTAATTAACCATGGGCTATAATGGCAGCTATCTGTGGGTATATAGCTATTGCGTTCAACCGGTTTAAAAAAAGTCTGTGTACTAAAACCATTTTTTTCCAATGTAATGTCCAAATCCAGGAATTTTATGTTTTTATCACTGATATCAAAAGTCAATATTATGTTCTTTTGATTATTATTTAGTACCTCAAAAAATTCCTCCAGGCTTTTTCGGTCCCCTCTCCATATAATAATGCAGTCATCAATATACCGTTTGAATAAAATCAGTTCAGGAGGGGGGTTGGAATATAGGGATTCTTCCTCCCAGAGTGACATAAAAATATTTGCTACGCTCGGTGCGTATTTGGCCCCCATTCCAATACCATTTAATTGCCTGTAAAACTCTTTGTTAAACCGGAAGTAGTTATGTTGAATGCCATATGCTAGGCATCTGAGAATGAATCTTTTTTGTTTGGATATTAAACTACTCCATTCGTCCATTGCCCATTTATATGGAGAGGGGACGAAAAAGCCTGGAGGAATTTTTTGAGGTACTAAATAATAATCAAACGAACATAATATTGACTTTTGATATCAGTGATAAAAACATAAAATTCCTGGATTTGGACATTACATTGGAAAAAAATGGTTTTAGTACACAGACTTTTTTTAAACCGGTTGAACGCAATAGCTATATACCCACAGATAGCTGCCATTATAGCCCATGGTTAATTAACATACCTAAAGGTCAATTAATCAGAATCCAAAGAAATTGCAGTGACGATAATGGATATTTACAACAAGCAAGTGTGATTGGAGTCAAATTTATAGAAAAAGGGTACAGTGGGGAATTCATCGAACAAAAAATACAAGAGGTACTACAAATACCTAGGAAAGAACTCATACTGGACAAAAAACGAAACAATGAGAAATTTATGGAGGTGCCTTTAATTTTTAACTTTAATATACAACACAAAAAAATCGAGAGCATCATCAAAAAACACTGGTCATTACTACAGGCAGATAAACAACTGGAGGAAATATTGCCAAAAAACCCACGATTCATCTATCGAAAAGCCCAGACACTAAGAGACTTATTAGTGAAAAATGTACCTGATCCCCCTAAAACTAATCAAATTATGTCCTTCTTTCAAGGAAAGGGTTTCTTCCCATGTAAGCAATGTTATGCATGCAGACACACTAAACAAAAGGGAATTAAGGGGAACAAATTCATATCTACAGCTACCAAGAAAGAATATGAAATAAAAGATTTAATTTCATGCAGAACGGAAGGGGTGGTTTACATGCTGGAGTGCTCTTGCTCATTACAGTACGTTGGCAGAACGAAAAGACCCCTATGGAAGCGCCTACGTGAACACGTGCAAAACATTAAATCAGGTTTCCCTAAGCATAGTGTGTCTAGGCACTTTGCGCCATTCCATAGAAAAAATCCATGTGACTTGAAGTTCTGGGCCATCGCTAAGTATAAGCCAAATTGGAGAGGCAGTCACAAGATTAGAGAACTAAGCAAGAGTGAATCCAGGTGGTTCTATGAAATTAATAATTTTTCGCCAGCAGGGTTGAACATTGATTTTGATCTTAACTGTTTTATATCCGATTTTTAAATATATATTTTAATATATATTTTAAACATGTTTTTTCAACTTCATTCTAACATGTTCTCTCAAGAATTTTAACAATATTTTTACCATACTTCATTTTCACATGTTCTCCCAACTTCAGTGTTTTTACATGTTTTTCCTCCGCTTCGTTTTAACATGTTCCCTCGTTTTAACATGGTTCCTCATACCCAGATGAATTTTTTCCTCTTTTTCAAACATGTTTTTTTCCCTTTGATCCCTTTGATCATATGGTTTTCTGGTCCTGATAATAAATTGTAATAAGATTCTACAGTCCCATATGGTGCCATCTCCATGGTTACAACAAGGGTCTCTGCAGTTAGTCACCATAGCACTGCGACTGTTTAGTTCCTCCCATTAATATATCTCTACCAATATTGTAGTATTTATTCTCTTTTTCAGTAGATTTTTTTTTTATACATATTACATGTAATATTTTTTTATATTTTTATATTTTTTCCACCCATTTTTATTTTTATTTTTATTTTATTTTATTTTATTTATTTTTTATTAATAGCAATATTAATGTTTTTATCCTATGGCCCCGAGGGTTACATCCCTGATTAAATATGGTGTGTTTTCACACCGCCCCCCCCCCCTTTTTTTAATATGTCCAATGGCTTTATGACTTTTTTTTTTCCCGTTCCTTACTTTCCATTTAATTACCGGCATTTAAATAGCGCTCCAAAATGTAACAGTGAAGTGTTACAGCGGCTAAGGAGTTAAATGCACATCCACATAGGTACCAGGTGTGGCGGATAAAGGTAAATGGAATGATGATGCAAACACAATTTGAAGTCACCAAGACAACCCGGATGTTATTATGTTGCTATAAATACTCCACGCTGGTCACTAGGTCAGTATCCCTTGAAAAAGTCACGTGACCTGTGATGCAATGCGTTGGGAGGAGGAGCTTAGGTGACGCCGTGTGATACACGAGCACAGCAAAGGAGGAGAAGGGCTGACAGCCCAGGAGCGAAAGCCTGACCATTGACACTTTTTATCTGCACTATGTCCACCTGGTACACGTGAGTGCATACAACTTGAGGCATCTCATAGGGAGTCTATAGTTAGCAATATTGCGCAATGGTTTTTGTTTGTTTTTTTCTCTTTTTCATGTTAAAACCGGCTTGAGCATCAGGAAGATTTCAAAGAATCACCTATAATTGTACCGGCAACATTAAGGGAAGTTTTTGTTTCTTTCTTCCTATATATTTATAAATACCAATACCGAAGTGGCAACATTTTATATTTATATTTTCCAAAATAGCAGTCTTTTTTGCTTTTTGTTTCTCTAAACAGTGGGAGTTTAAACCAGCTGTCTTAATTGTTATCTCAGTAATGCACCACTGCACTTTTAAAACACCAATCGCCTGGTGTATATGTTTATCTGGTTATCGTAGCAAATAGATTGCATACAATAGGATTGTATGGTGTATGGCACCAACCTTGCAATTAGAGTAATCGCCTGGTGTATCTGCATATTGTTGCAATTAGATTGTATTCAACACTAATTGTCTGGTGTATGGTACCAATCTTGTAATCAGAGCACCTGTTGCTACGCCAGAGTTCCTTCAATCTTTCTAACACAGCACACAATTCCCAATCATCTTGATTGCTATCACTGAATCGTCCAACTTTTTTTCATTTTACCAAAACAACAAATACTTTCACCTATTAAATAAGATTTTATATGCACGTTTGGCATTTCTTTTATAATAAGGATCACATACTCACATATTAATTTATATACAAGGATTGTATATTTTATTTCACACACCTCCAGCACTATATATACGGAGTGTATATATATTTTATTTTATTTTTTTCACTTGTGCACTATTGACCACAATTGACATTGTGGCAATAATAATTTTTAAAGATCTATGCTCACATAATTAAGGTTGAATTGCGCACCATTTATACGCTATTTGTATATCTTTCACCTATTTTCAAGTGTGGAACACTTTTAATGGTAGCAGCATTTCATTTAGTAATCTTATTTTATTCTATTCGATTTGGGGCTTTTAAATTATATATCAGCGCTTTAGTATACACCAATTTTTATCACAATGTTTATATGTCTTATAATGTGTGTTCTTACAAACGTATGCATTTTTTTTGTTTGTTTACAAAATTGTATTGAGTTTTACAAACATAGAGTTATTACAATACAGAAATTACTGATATAGAACATATTAGAAGAAAAACAAACATATATTATATCTGTGCTCAATATTTCAAGTCCTGAGCTACTAGCCAGGCCTCAAGGGTTACTCACCACCAGTTGCCCCACCCAACACCTACCACTAATTCTGCCCCTAAACACGCCCTCATAAATTATCTCATTAAATTACACTTAAATGTTTTATGCAGAATTAAGTTATAAAAATAAATATTAACAACAACTTTGTCAGTGCCAGCCTCAAATGTGTCCAACAATGCAGCCTACCTGTATCCATCAATGCTGCTTCACCTGTGCCCAACAATGCAGCCTACCTGTGTCTATCAATGCTGTTTCACCTGTGCCCAACAATGCAGCCTACCTGTATCCATCAATGCTGCTTCACCTGTGCCCAACAATGCAGCCTACCTGTGTCTATCAATGCTGCTTCACCTGTGCCCTTTAATGCTATTTCACCTGTGCCCAACAATGCAGCCTACCTGTGCCTAACAATTCAACTTACCTGTGTCCATCAATGTAGCCTACCTGTGTCCAACAATGCAGCCTTACTGTGCCTAACAATGCAACTTACCTGTACCCATCAATGCAGTCTACCTATGCCCAACAATGCAGCCTCACATGTGCCCATCAATGTAGCCTCACCTGAGCCCAACAATGCAGCTTACCTGTGTCCATCAATGCTGCTCCACCTGTGCCCAACAAAGGCACCTACCTGTGCCCATCAATGCTGCTTCACCTGTGCCCAACAATGCAGCCTACCTGTGTCCGTCAATGCTGCCTCACCTGTGCCCAACAATGCAGCCTACCTGTGTCCATCAATGCTGCTTCACCTGTGCCCAACAATGCAGCCTACCTGTGCCCAACAATGCAACCTACCTGTGCCCAACAATGCAACCTACCTGTGTACAACTATGCAACCTACCTGTGTCCATCATTGCAGCCTACCTGTGTCCATCATTGCAGCCTACCTGTGTCCATCATTGCAGCCTACCTGTGTCCATCAATGCAGCCCTACCTGTGCCCATCAATGCAGCCTACCTGTGCCCACCGATTCAGCCTACCTGTGTCCAACAATACAGCCTAACTGTGTCCATCAATGCAGCCTACCTGTGCCCAAGAATGCTGCATTCCTGTGTTCGCCAATGCTGCCTCACCTGTGCTCAACAATGCAGCCTACCTGAGTCCATCAATACTGCTTCAGCTGTGCCCATCAATGCAGCCTACCTGTGCCCATCAATGCAGCCTACCTGTGCCCATCAATGCAGCCTATCTGTGCCCAACAATGCAGCCTACCTGTGTCCATCAATGCAGCCTACCTGTGCAGGGGAAGAGAGGAGAGGAAGAGGATTGCTGGCAAGATCATCAGTGCACTGAGGAATATAGCTGTAACAGCTTTAATTTCAATTTCCGTGTGTTTCCCGCACTTGTCCTCACATACAGCCCTGCCTCCTGGCCCGGGGACTTTGATATACGTCACACGTCCTGGAATTGAACAAGTAATCTGTTTATTAAAGTGCCTGGGCCAGGAGGCAGGGCTGTTTGGAACAGCGAGTGCAGGGAACACGCGGCAATTGAAATGAAAGCTGCTACAGTGATGTTCCGCGCTCTGATGATCTCTCTCTTCTCTCTTCCTCTGTGCCATCACTGGGAGAAGAGCTCCCATTCAACCCCGCCTGCCAGTGGTGCATGCCCCTCTACTCCCAGGCAGCCCACGCTTGCAAGCCCTTATTTTCCACTCACAAAATGTGAGTAGGTGAGTGGAAAATTTGAGGGCTTTATTATATGATGAAGCCATAGAAATTTAGAAACCGTAAGCAGAAATACACGGCTCAGCATGTATTCTATAAAAATACAATAGGAACATTGTACGGAACATTTTTTCCGTTCAATAATGTTTATTGGTTTTAACAGGCAAGAGTACAAGTTACAATCAAAAAGATATCTTTCAGAGAATAAAATTGTGCATAGGCCAACACGGCCTGTCAAATATCAGAAGAACAGAACGCATACTCTGGAAACACATTAGTTGGTGCACCATGGATATATAAGAATAAAAGCAAACAGGAATCCAGTTAACTTAGTGATGAGAACGCTCAACCACTATGGGGGGGGGGGGGGGTGGGGGTTACCGGTTCATCTGGTTAGACGGGATACCTCCAAAGCTGAATGGTCACTGTAGAAAATTTTGGGGGTGGGGAAAAGAGATGCCCCAAGAAAGCATAGAGGAGGATCGGCCACAGTATACGTATATGTAGAAATTGAATCAGCTTTATTAATATATCAATAGTACATTAAAAAAACACTAAATGTAAGACAGTGACATTGATGTGGAATTATTTCACAACATACCCTATAATAAAAAAACACACATACAAGGTTGACAACATTGTCACAATATGGACAGAACTAAGGGCCCCACACATGCACACACACATGCATACCCAGTCACAATGGAGATAAATGATGCTGCTATCAGTATTAAGTTGGACCCAGGGATATCATGTTCAAAAAATAGATAGTATCAAAACTAGATTTGGCAGTTTATTAGTTGCTGGATGTCTGTTTAGGACTAATGTTGAAACTGGTGTCCATAAGTTGGTAGAATTCCTGGTGAGGTAATTAATAATAGTATCACTGAACACAGTAGTGATGGACTAGTCTAGTACTGTCATTCGTAGAGAGGCATCCTGGATTTATGTATAAGCTGATCAGGTTGGAATTAATAAATTGTTTAAGCACAGTTATTCATGCAGTATCAGACTTCAATTGTCTTTAGACCTTGTAAGCACATCCGACAGTGCACTATACATATAGATACACTCAGTATTCACTTCATACATGAGGAGGAATGGATAAGGAGAGAGACAGTAAGTTGGTAACACAGCCAGAAGGCTCTCACCACACTGTAAAAATGTCTGGAACAGCTGGGATTCTATCCAGTCCATACTTCCCCAGTAAATATAAATACTGCCGCATTAGTTAGGCTTGAGGGGTGTTTGTTTGGTGCAGTGTAGTTGCAGTCCGCTGTATCTTGGATATGCACGGAGGTTTCCTATCAGCTTTTTCTGGGAGATTAGCTACAGTGGCTCTAGAGGTTAATACAGAGCAGGCCTATCTAAATAGACCAAGGGAAGATGGCGTTGCAGGTAAAGAACGCACATTAGCTGGAACGCATGCAGGGGCGGACTGACAGGTCGGTGACTCGGGCGCCGCCCGAGGGCCCGGGGCCATTAGGGGCCCGGACTCGGCCACATGAGGGGCCACTTGAAACGGCTGTATTACATGCCGCGATGCCGCTAACAATACTGCTAGCGGCGCGCGGCTCCCCGCCGGCCCCTTCTTCCCTCCCGTCCGTCCCAGGTGCTTCTACTGTATGCGTCGTGACGTCACCTGGGACGGACGGGAGGGAAGGAGGGGCCGGTGGGGAGCCGCGCGCTGTTAGCAGTATTCGCGGCATGTAATACAGCCTGCCGAGTCCGGGCCCCTAATGGAAGAAAAGAGTGGAGGGGCCGGTGTATCGAGGGGGGAACCGTTTTCGGCACAACACCGGTGGGGAGCATCGGAATCGGCATCGGCGAGTCACGGGCCCCGGGTCCCCCCCACCCCACAGTGTCACCCCAGCCCGCAGTGTCACCCCAGCCCGCAGTGTCACCCCAGCCCGCAGTGTCACCCCAGCCCGCAGTGTCACCCCTACCCCACAGTGTCACCCCTACCCCACAGTGTCACCCCCAGCCCGCAGTGTCACCCCCAGCCCGCAGTGTCACCCCCCCAGCCCGCAGTGTCACCCCCCCAGCCCACAGTGTCACCCCCCCAGCCCACAGTGTCACCCCCCCCCAGCCCACAGTGTCACCCCCCCAGCCCACAGTGTCACCCCCCAGCCCACAGTGTCACCCCCAGCCCACAGTGTCCCCTTGTGTGCATGTCCCCCCCCTGTGTGTGCGCTCTCCCTCCAGTGTCCCCCTGTGTGCGTTTCCCCCCCTGTGTGTGCGCTCTCCCTCCAGTGACCCCCTGTGTGTGCGTTTCCCCCCCCCTGTGTGTGCGCTCTCCCTCCAGTGTCCCCCTGTGTGCGTTTCCCCCCCTGTGTGTGCGCTCTCCCTCCAGTGTCCCCCTGTGTGTGCCCCCCTGTGTGTGGGCTCTCCCTCCAGTGTCCCCCTGTGTGCGTTTCCCCCCCTGTGTGTGCGCTCTCCCTCCAGTGCCCCCCTGTGTGTGCGCTCTCCCTCCAGTGCCCCCCTGTGTGTGCGCTCTCCCTCCAGTGTCCCCCTGTGTGTGCGTGCCCCCCCCTGCGTGTGAGCTCTCCCTCCAGTGTCCCCCTGTGTGTGTGTGTCCCCCTGTGTGTGCGCTCTCCCTCCAGTGTCCCCCTGTGTATGCGCTCTCCCTCCAGTGTTCCCCTGTGTGTGTGTCCCCCTGTGTGTGCGCTCTCCCTCCAGTGTCCCCCTGTGTGCGTGTCCCCCCCTGTGTGTGCGCTCTCCCTCCAGTGTCCCCCTGTGTGCGTGTCCCCCCCTGTGTGTGCGCTCTCCCTCCAGTGTCCCCCTGTGTGTGCCTCCCTGTGTGTGCGCTCTCCCTCCAGTGTCCCCCTGTGTGTGCGCTCTCCCTCCAGTGTCCCCCTGTGTGCGTGTGCCCCCCTGTGTGTGCGCTCTCCCTCCAGTGTCCCCCTGTGTGTGTGTGCCCCCCTGTGTGTGCGCGCTCTCCCTCCAGTGTCCCCCTGTGTGTGTGCCTCCCTGTGTGCGCGCTCTCCCTCCAGTGTCCCCCTGTGTGTGTGCCTCCCTGTGTGTGCGCTCTCCCTCCAGTGTCCCCCTGTGTGCGTGTCCCCCCCTGTGTGTGCGCTCTCCCTCCAGTGTCCCCCTGTGTGTGCCTCCCTGTGTGTGCGCTCTCCCTCCAGTGTCCCCCTGTGTGTGCGCTCTCCCTCCAGTGTCCCCCTGTGTGCGTGTGCCCCCCTGTGTGTGCGCTCTCCCTCCAGTGTCCCCCTGTGTGTGTGTGCCCCCCTGTGTGTGCGCGCTCTCCCTCCAGTGTCCCCCTGTGTGTGTGCCTCCCTGTGTGCGCGCTCTCCCTCCAGTGTCCCCCTGTGTGTGTGCCTCCCTGTGTGTGCGCTCTCCCTCCAGTGTCCCCCTGCGTGTGCGCTCTCTCTCCAGTGTCCCCCTGCGTGTGCGCTCTCTCTCCAGTGTCCCCCTGCGTGTGCGCTCTCCCTCCAGTGTCCCCCTGCGTGTGCGCTCTCCCTCCAGTGTCCCCCTGCGTGTGCGCTCTCCCTCCAGTGTCCCCCTGCGTGTGCGCTCTCCCTCCAGTGTCCCCCTGCGTGTGCGTGTGTCCCCCCCCTGTGTGTGCGCTTGGTCCCCTTGAGTAAGGGGGCCCCATGATCTTCTATTGCCCGGGGGCCCCATGAGTTGTCAGTCCGCCCCTGAACGCATGGTGTAGCGTGAGGCTAGTCTGGCGCAGCCTCCGTCAATGCATTTCGCACCCGTGACTGCATGCTTCTTTAGGACGATTGAAGTCTGATACTGCATGAATAATTGTGCTTTTACATTAGTCCTAAATGGACACTCAGCAACTAATAAACTGGCAAATCTAGTTTTGATACGATCTATTTTTTGAACATGATATCCCTGGGTCCAACTTAATACTGATGAGTAGCATCATTTATCTCCATTGTAACTGGGCATGCATGTGTGTGTGTGTGTGTGTGTGTGTATGCGTGGGACCCTTAGTTCTGGCGCCATATTGTGACAACGCTGTCAACATTGTATGTGTGTTTTTTTATTATATGGTATGTTGGCAAATAATTCCACATCAATGTCACTGTCTTACATTTAGTGTTTTTTTAATGTACTATTAATATATTAATAAAGCTAATTGCATTTCTACATATGGTATACTGTGGCTGATCCTTCTCATTGCTTACTTGGGGCATCTCTTTGCCCCACCCCCCAGATTTTCTACAGTGTACCATGGATGGTTAAGTAAGTGCATTTCACGGTAATTGATCTTAGCCCTTATATGGTAAAGTATTGTTGGGCAGACCATAACATTGAGTTATGACTGTGTAGGAGAGTCATAGCAGTATTAGCAGGGGAAAAGATGATAGGTAAGGATCCCTCCAGCCACCTTAAAAGGGATCACGCTGTGGATGGGGGAGCCTTAGCCACCTCAACTATTTAACGCTGCCATGAGTCCCAACTTAAAGAAAATAGGGTGGAAGTATTTGGGGCTGATTCCTATCCTAGGGCCTTATTGAAGTGCAGTTAGATATTCCAGGGAGACTGAGCTCCTAAACAGAGATTCCATTTGTACACCAGCATGCAATAAAAAAGTAGGAACTAGCCATGTCGTGTAGATATAGCTATGGACCAGAAGAGGGTGGTCAAGAGGGGATAGAGGAAGGAGATCTAGTTCTAGAGAGAGGGGGGAGTGAGGTGAGAGACAAGGAGGGATGAGGTGGGATAGGTGGGTCACTTAGAGGTAAGACCATTATGAGGAGTCGTCTCCAGGGTATAGAGGTATATGACAATATTTAGCCCTAGGTTTCCAGATCAGTTCGAAGACATGAATCCTGTCTTGTATAATACTTATTATTTTCTCCTGTGCCATAATCCAGGAGATTTTGCGCTTCACCGCTGAGATTGGGACTGAGTTTTTTTTCCAATGTGATGCTATAGTAATTTTGGTTCCTAAAAGGATGAAGAAGATCATTGCTTGTGTATATTTATCTACTTTCTCCACCTTGAGGTTAAGGAGTGCCATGTCTGGGGTTTGGGGAACCTGAGTATTCATTACCTTGCGTATTAGGGAGAAAAGTTTATTCCAGAGGCTTCGTATTTGTGGGCAGGTCCACCATATGTGGTACATTGTGTCCATGTGGTTGCATTCTCTAAAACACAGCGGGGAAGCATCTGGGTAGATTTTAGTGAGGAAATAGGGAACCCTATACCAGTGGCTAGCCTCAATCAAGGAGACATTTAATATACCTTTGAAGTAGCGTTGAAAGCAGACATTCAATTTTTCCAGTTCCCAGTCTATATTGAGGTCATTTTCCCATGTGTGGGCATAGGAAGGTTTGGACAGAGATGAAGCTAATGAAGAGTAAATGATGGATATCCCCCCCTCCTCTGATCCATGACGTTCGAGCACCATGATTCATAAGCCGTGACCCTGGGAGGTTCCGGTTTATTAGACCAGAAAGATTGAAGAAAATGGTGAATTTGTGTATATCTGAACTTTTCTGAAGTGGGCATCTCCAGTTTGCTTGTGCAGTATCCAAGGGAAATGGGGCCTGTAGAAGTGAAGAAGTTCCCTATTCTAATATAAACATATTTAATATGCACATACTTATGTTTTTGCCTACCAAGTGATGTTATGGATAATTGTATTGCTGTATTCCTGTTATTGCTGTCTCTTATCCCTGCTGATAGAAAGCTTACTTCCCCCACATAGGGCTGTATACCCATTTGGTTCCTCCAAATATTGGGCTCAAGGGGGCATACAGGGCTATATTTGGAGCCATACATAGAATATTACCCTTTTCTTGTGTCCCTTCCCTTGATTCTTGATTTCACACCACATTTGCTTAATTCCCTGTTGGTTTGCTCCCCCACATTACATTGAAAGTGACCGTATTCCCTCTTATTAGAAAAACCCTATTATACTTAGAGTCTCCTTACAGCTTTTTCCTCCCCCGTCACCCCCACCTTTCTCTTCTGTTCTTTTGCCACCTGTTATGGGTCCTCTGGGATGCCTCCATGATCAAGTACTTCCTCCCCAATTAAGATTGTTTCCTGAGACATCCAAGATTGGAATATACCCCAGAAAAGATTGAGGGTGCTGAGCTTTAAAAACAAAGAGCTCACATTGGGCTTCCTCAGTAACCCATTTGCAATCTGGGAATATCACTACCCCTTTATTGTCTCTAGACACACTAGCTGGTCATTTTTGGATCAAATCTCTGATGACCAGGGCAGATTCTTGTTCCTGTAAGCACTATTAATGATAAGAAGAAGAACTTAGCCAACATCTACGGTAATTACCAAACACTAATCAGATTGTAGCATTGAGAAATGCCTATTAGGGATGAGCTGAACACCCCCCTATTAGGGATGAGCTGAACATGCAAAAGGCAAAAAAATTGTTCGAACACCATTAAAGTCTATGGAACACGAACATGAATAATCAAAAGTGCTAATTTTAAAGGCTTATATGCATGGTATTGTCATAAAAAAGTGTTTGGGGACCTGGGTCCTGCCCCAGGGGACATGTATCAATGCAAAAAAAAGTTTTAAAAACTGCTGTTTCGGGAGCAGTGATTTTAATAATGCTTAAAATGAAACAATAAAAGTGTAATATTCCTTTAAATTACGTACCTGGGGGGTGTCTATAGTATGCCTGTAAAGGGGCGCATGTTTCCTGTGTTTAGAACAGTCTGACAGCAAAATAAAATTTCTAAAGGAAAAAAACTCATTTAAAACTACTCGTGGCTACAATGAATTGTTGGGTCCGACAATAAACATAAGTTCATTGATAAAAACGGCATGGGGATTTCCCCACACCAAAATTTAAAAAAAAATGCGTAGGGGTCCCACTAAATTCCATACCAAGTCCTTCAGGTCTGGTATGGATATTAAGGGGAACCCCGCGCCAAAATTGAAAAAAAATGGCATGGGGTTCCCCTCAAAATACATACCAGACCGTTTAGGTCTGGTATGGATTTTAAGGGCGACCCCGCACCAAAATGTAAAAAAAAATGGTGTGGGGTCCTCCCAAAAATCCACACCAGACCCTTATCCGAGCACGCAACCTGGCAGGCCGCAGGAAAAAAGGGGGGATGAGAGAGCCCCCCCCCTCCTGAACCATACCAGGCCACATGCACTCAACATTGGGAGGGTGCTTTGAGGTAGCATCTTCTTTCTTCTGGTCTTCCTTCGGTGTTCTACTTGTTCCTCCAACTTCTTCTTCTCCATCTTCTTCTTCCTCCTCTCTTCTCGTCCCGCATCTTGCTCCGGCTTCTTCTCCGTTCCACCCGCACGATCCGCCTCAGTGGGAGTCTTCAGCCGCGTGGCGCTTTGATTCTACTGACACTTCTTAAATAACAGAGGGCGGGGCCACCCTCCTCTGACGCATGGGAACTTCCCTATGGCTTTCCCCGTGATATCAGAGGGGGCGGGGGTTACATGGCCCCACCCTCCATTATTTAAGAAGTGTCAGAAGATTTGAAGCGTCACGCGGCTGAAAACTCCCACTGAGGCTGATCGTGCGGGCGGAGCAGAGAAGAAGCCGGATGCGGCACGAGAAGAGCGGAGGAAGAAGTAGATGAAGAAGTTGGAGGAACAAGTAGAACACCGAAGGAAGACCAGAATAAAGAAGATGGAAGAAGAAGAAATGAATAAAGGGCTTGTCAAAAACTCTCTTGTGTTTTTTTTTTAATCTTTTTGTCACTTTTTTGTGAAATGGTAGGGATACATTTGTAACCGATTACCATTTTACATAGGGAGGGGGCCGGGATCTGGGGGTCCCCTTGTTAAAGGGGGCTTCCAGATTTCCGATAAGCCCCCTTCCCGCAGACCCCCACAACCACCGGGCAAGGGTTGTGGGGATGAGGCCATTCTCCCCATCAACATGGGGTCAAGGTGCTTTAAGGGGCTACCTCAAAGCACCCTCCCAATGTTGAGGGCATGTGGCTTGGTACGGTTCAGGAGGGGGGGTGGCGCTCTCTTATCCCCCCTCTCTTTCTGCGGCCTGCCAAGTTGCGTGCTCGGATAAGGGTCTGGTATGGATTTTTGGGGGGACCCCACGCCATTTTTATTTTAAATTTTGGTGCGGGGTTCCCCTTGCCATTCCCCCCATGCCATTTTTTTTTTATTTTGGCGCGGGGTTTCCCCTTAATATCCATACCAGACCTGAAGGGCCTGTTATGCAATTTAAGGGGACCCCCACACATTTATTTTTAAAAAAAAATTGTGGGGAAAATCCCCATGCCGTTTTTTATCAATGAACTGTTATGTGTATTGTCGGACCCGACAACTCATTGTAGCCACGAGTATTTTTAAATGATTTTTTTTCAATTAGAAATTTAATTTTGCTGTCAGACTGTTCTAAACACGGGAAACATGCGCCCCTTTACAGGTATACTATAGCCACCCCCCAGGTATGAAATTTAAAGGAATATTACACTTTTATTGTTTCACTTTAAGCATTATTAAAATCACTGTTCCCGAAAAAACTGCAGTTTTTAAAACTTTTTTTTGCATTGATACATGGTCAGGACCCAGGTCCCCAAACACTTTTTTATGACAATACCATGTATATAAGCCTTTAAAATTAGCACTTTTGTTTTCTCCCATAGACTTTCGAATTTGCCGCGAACACCCCAAATTGTTCGCTATTCGGTGAACAGGCAAACTTAGGTTCGACTCCAACATCGGGCCCATCCCTAATTGTAAATAACATGTTTATGTATCTGGTCATGCAGATGGGGTGACCACGTCCTGGTTTGGGAGAAATGGTATCCTAAAAAATAATGTATTTCAGAGCTTCCTTTATCTACATCTGACCCTCCCTTTCAAAATCCCAAGCTCTTTTCTCAAACAAGTTAATTTGAAATTTTGTAAATTCCTTTGGGCTAACAAGAAATACAGTCTGAGTGCTGGTTACCTTGCAAAACATAAATTGCAAGGTGGGATCAACTTTCTCGATCCTGTCTTCTATCACAGATCAGTTCATAAGGCTAGGGTCATAGACTGGTATAAACATAATGACACGAAACTCATGATTTGATTGGAGCAGGGTCAACTGTGCTGCCCACTGCAGAGTCTGTTATGGCTACCATACTCCCAAAAGACCTTAGTGTACCATCACCCCCTGATAGGAGTGACTCTTCAGGCACTTCAGTGGAATTGACAACTTTTCTCATGGAGATCTGATCCAACCAATCAGAAGCAGCATTCGGGTTGTCATAGAAAGGTTTCGTTGTTTGCGGCCATCCGCAGCTGAGCTAGATATAACATAGCATATGTGACATCAAAGTGCCTTAAACACTTTTAAACCTTTGTAAACTCTGCCCTCTGGCATTGTAGTTCAGCAGAGAAATCAGGGTAAAACAAGATCCGGACATTATCCATAATCATGGCGTACCCTTTGGTTCTGGCTTGGTACAGGATAGCATCCTGATTCCCGATCTTTAAAGTTCAGCAGTTTGAACAGAAAAGGTATTGTTGATTTGCCAGGGTGTGGAGGCCTTGCGGGTACCCTATGGGCCAATTCCACTGCAAACTTATGGGAGAAAGAATCCCTACCAAATGTTTCTATGAGTCAGTGCTCAATAAATGTGACAGGATTCTTCCCCTCAGCTTTTTCTGGTTTACCCACACCTCTCACATTATTTCTCCTCAGCCTATTTTCCACATCTTCCAAACTTGCTGAGTGATCAGTAGTTAGAGATTGCACATGTCGTACTTCGCACTGTAATGGTGCCATATGATCCTCAACAGTACTCATGCAGCCTTCCAGAGCTGCTGTGTGATCACTCAATTTCTGCATATCTTGTCTGACTAGTGTTAATTCCAGCTTTACACCCTTAATTTCAGTTGTCAGGTTAATAAGAGTAAGAATACAGGAGATAACTGCTTCTAGGATTTCCCTGAGTGTGGGCTTGGGGTCCTCTGTGCCTGCGTTGCTGGGCTCATGGTCAGAAGCCAGGATAGCTGGGGTACTATCTGCATCCCACATAGAAGACTCCACAGGATCCTAATGCCAGTTGGGATCAAGCTCTTCCTCAGCAGGTACATCTGGAGCCAGTTCTGGTGGCAAAAGAGTCAGTTTTGCAGGAGTGTCTTTTTGAGATGTCTTGGCAAACAACTTCTGTTCTGCTTCCCTAGCTGAGCGTGGTGGGCAGTTGCAATCTTGAACTGCGTGCTTGTGAGTCTTTACCCCATCTGGACATGTTGGTGGTGGGTGAAACAAGCACTGGAGAGGAGCCTGAGGTGTGCTGTATACCGGGCTGTGTGTAGATTGTGGATGCGATGCAGCAGCTAGTGGAAGTCAGGATTTTATACAGGAGTCCTGGCGGAGAGAGTGGTCAGCATGTGCCACAAGCCACACTCCAAGATTTACTCTCTCTATTTGTTGTGACAAACATGGTCACTGGGACTTAAAGTGAGGGAAATGACAAAAAACTGAGTTGTCATCAAAACAGGAATATTGTTTTTGTTGACAACCATATTGTGGGAGTTCACTTTGGAGAGATTTCTTCTCACTTTCTGTTGTGTCTACAGGATAGAATATCTCTCCAGTGGGGCACACATGCCAAACAAGGGAAGGGACTTTTTATATGTACTTTAACCCAATTAATTAGTTCATAGAACTTACCATCTAGCATTAAATTGACTTATAGATTTTAAAAGTATTTTGTCCAAGGTAAATATTTTAAACATGCACACTCAATTTCCATTAATTTGGCCTCCTGATACCTGTAGCCATTCTAATCGGAGACTGGAATACTTTAGAGAGAATTTGTGGAGGAACCACTGTTAACAAAGTTTTAAAATTGGTATGCCAAACTTTACCTAATTTTTACTAAATGCTAGTGTTTTTGTAGTATGGGTTGGTAAAATATGACTATATAATATCAAATTTAAAATATGGGTTTTTGTTTTGACTGAAGTTTTTTATTTATGTAATGTGTACCAACAAATACAAAAGAAATGGTTTATGGACTAAGAAACACTTTGCAGTTAAGTTAATTTCAAATGCCATGCAGCACTTTTCAAAGTACAGCTGTTCAAAGCTTAAAGTTTTACATGAAAGCCCAAAGCTATCTTGACTATGACGTGGGAATTTGCTAAGGCTATCTTTATCTATTAATTTTGTTCTAAACTGAGCAGTTTTCTACACTTTCAATTTTACACACCAGTATTCATTTTTGACTTAAGGGCATAGTGGACATCTGCAGAGTGCAGATTTAACTGGATATTGGCAAATTCTTTCTGGAGTATAATGTTACCCTAAGGTACAACTGTAGTTTAATTTAGGTTTATGAGTAAACACGTTGGAATTTGGTTGTCTGTACTACAGCAAACGGTATTTGTAGTCAGTTGTGTCATTTGAAATTGATAGATATTTCTGACTTTTTAATAAAAGCAATTTGGCTTTTCTAAAGCTGTGTTTAATTCTCTAAAATTCACCATTGCTCAATGGGTAAATGCTTTTTCTCTGTTTATGTCACAATGAGATAGCTTCTATTATATAATACATCTGCCTTTCTGAAAATATACCGGACTCATTTCAACAGAGTGGATAAATGTGTGTTTTAAATGTTTATGTTTAGAAAAGGCCTCATATTTTTTTGCTTTAAAAATAAAATTATTTTTCAGAATATATTTTTTTCTTTCTAAATTTTGTGTTAAGACAGAGAAGACTTAACTTAAACAAATATTCTGAATTGCTGAATTTTTGGGTCAGCTTGTGCCACAGGACAGATTAACTTGTTATCATTGCCAAATATATCACCCTGCTATCCTTTATTGTTTAATGATTAATTGCACTTTAAAAACATCCTAACCACATTGTTGTATTCAGGCAAATAAAGCAAGCTTTCAAACATAATGCTTTCCTTCCTTTATGTGAATAACTTATTTAGTGAACTCCCAAGTGAAGCAACTTGTGCAGCTAACTATACTGGGATTTTATTTTAAAGTTTTAAAAAAAGATTGTTGGCAATAACACCCTTATTAAGTAAAGAAGAGAGCACTCACATAGCCACATCTATAGGTTTAAAGGGAAACAAAAAAGGAAATAGATACTTGCTAGGTACCCCTAGGTTGGACTTTTTAGGCATACGAAACAATAGCAAAGAATAAAGAAATAATAATGTTTATTAAACAAATACAATACATGAATAGAACATTCAAAGATTTAAAAATCATATATAATGATACAGAGTATACAGTGAGCCCTTGTTCGTCAACGTGTTTCACCGTTAGGCTTCTTCAGGACACAATCAAGGTTTCAAAAGTAGCAGAGGAGAGAACGAGTGAGCCTTGTATGCAGGTATCCAGATATTATGGATATTCAATGATATACTCCCAGAAGCCATAAAGGGTAATCCAGGACCTGTAACCACAATGAAGGGCACTAGAGAAACAAAGCCAAGCTGCCTTGATGGCTACCACACAAAGAGTCCTGTATCTAGAATGGCAATATGGTTCCTATGTGGTAATTTAGGAAATGGACAAATATCGAACAGCCCCTGTGAGACGCTAGTCACCAACTACATTAGAAAGCTTTTTTTAGAAGGCGTCTTAACATCGTCCATATTCTACTACTATTATGGCTAAGACGAAGTTAAAAACATTTTTTTTTTATTTTTTTTTTAGTTAGGCTGATATGATTTAGACATTTATTTTATTTTCAATTTCAGAGCAGCTAGCAGGTAGAACTCTTTGCACATTTTCATATATTTTGTAGGTCTTTTTACCCCTATGATGAAAAAAGACTGTTTACAGAGCTCAAAAGTAGCGCATGATCCTAATAGGGAATGTCATGTCTGAGGTTTCAATTGAATGCTGAACGCTTCAAGGAAGTTTTTGAGTTGTGCATTCTCTTAAAGCGGAGGCTCAAAAAAAAATGTAACCTCCGCTTTTTGGAACCCTCCCCCCCCTCCGGTGTCACATTTGGCACCTTTCAGGGGGGAGGGGGTGCAGATACCTCTCTAAGACCCACGGGAGTCTATGCCACTTCCTGTCGCACCGCGCTGTCTGCTGGGACACACACAGGTCCCAGAGACAGCACGGAGCATTTCTATTACACTGCGCGACTCATGCATGCGCAGTAGGTAACCAGGAAGTGATGCCGCAAGGCTTCATTTTCTGATTCTCATACCCAAGATGGCGGCAGCAGCTTCCGAGGACTGAGGGACGGTTCGGCCTTGGGTGCCGACATCACTGGACCCTGGGACTGGTGAGTGTCCTTATTTTAAAAGTCAGCAGCTGCAGTATTTGTAGCTACTGACTACTGACTTTAAAAAAAAATTAAAAATTGCGGGACTCCCTCTTTAAGCTAACCCATTAAAAATAAAAACGGACTTCTCGTTATCAATTTTGCTTTATGGTAATTATGGATGCTCTTAACATGCATTTTTAACTGAACATGATTCCTTGCTATCAGTTTTGTTTTATGGTAATCATTGCTGCTTTTAACATTGACCTTTAAGTAAAATGACTTCTTGCTTTATTTTTTGCTTTATTGTAATCAATGGTGCTCTTAACTGAAACTAATCAAAAAATAAGATTAAAGCAATTTGTGCTAAGATCTCCACTGTCCAGATATCTCCCCACCTAACATACCATTACCTTTTCCCCATTCGATATGTTTGTGGCAGCAGGAGGTTTTAAACACATTCTCAACATATATTTGACAAGTCTACTGTCAGCTTTCTGAAGAAAGTGGTCTAGCAGATGAACCCTGGAAATATGCCCCCCCATGACCCCCCTGCCATGCTTCCGAGGCTGCGCTGTTCCACCTGCTGGCCCAGGACCCTCATAGCAGCTGTCCACCGGATGGAAGAGAGGGGGACCAGTGAATTTTCATTTGCTGATCTTCCCTAGTTGCAAAGAAACCTGAAAGTAAAGTGTATAATGTCACTTTTGATTTCATGTGTCACTTTGTCTGGATGCTGTGGCCAGGGATCAATCTAATGGTGCGTGATCTGTGCTCATTAGCTTTAATGGAGGGTATATGAGACATTAGAGGTCTAATAAACTACTGATGTCTCATTAAAGAGAAACTGTCACAAAGAAATTATATCACATAGGGGAATTTTGTCCCCTGTTTCATAAATAATTTTAGTGGAAAAATGGGTTGAAAAATAAAGTTACACCCAAGCTTTTAAAATTCTTCCCCCCAAAACATTTGAGCCTGCCCACCCCTATTTACAAATGCCTGAGCTACCACCTCACTGATATCAACCCCTTTAGCCTGAATTTCACCTACTACACTCCACTGAAACTGCTCTCCTAAAACTCACTGTTAATATCTGCTAAATCCAATGGTGATTACTCCATGCTCTTACCCTTAGACCTCACTGCTGCTTATAAAACAGTTGACTATCCACTCATTCTCAAAAAATGTAACTCCCTTGACCTCTGTGATTCTGTTCTTTGATGGTTCTCCTCTTATCTATCTCATCACTTCAGTGTCACTTACAACTCTACCTCCTCCTCTTCTCTTCAGACAGGTTGAGGTAGAGCGTTCCAGAGGATGGGAGAGGCTCTAGAGAATCCCTGGAGATGAGCATGGGAGGAAGAGACAAGGGAGCTTGAGAGTAGGAGGTATAAAGAGGAGCCTAGAGGACAGTTTGGGTGAAATTTGGAGACAAGATTGGTGATGTAGCTCGGGGCAGAGTTGTGAATGGCTTTGTATGTTGTGGTTATTATTTTGAATTTAATTCACTGGACGATCGGGAGCCAGTGATTGACAGAGAGGGGTGGCAGACACTGAGCAGTTGGTAAGGTGGATAAGTCTGGCAGCAGCATTTATGATAGTCTATGGAGGGGAGAGCCTATGGAGAGGTAGGCCAATGAGAAGACAGTTGCAATAGTCAAGGCGAAAGATAACAAGGGAGTGAATGAGTAGCTTGGTGGTTTCATTTGTTAAACAAGGGCGTATTTTAGAGATGTTATGGAAGTGAATTCTACAAGTTGATATGTCAGTTAGTAATGCGAGAAGAGACAGAAGGAGTGATCGGCATATAGATGTTATTGGAAGCCGTGGGCGGTTATCAAGTGACCAAGGGAGGAGGTGTTTATAGAGAAGAGAAGGGGTCCAAGAACAGAGTCTTGGGGGACCCCACAGAAAGGGGCAATGGAGAGGAGGAGACAGAGTTGTAGCTAACACTGAAGGAGTGCTGTGATAGGTAGGAGGAGAACCAGGATAGAGAAGAATCTTGGAGGCCAAGGGAACAGAGTTTATTGAGAAGGAGCAGGTGGTCAACAGTATTATTTTGGCAGGGTAAGAACAGCAGCCGGGCCCTCTCTCTTAGGCTCCAGAGGTTGAATAACTCACTGGAGCAGTGAGAGGAGCCACCCCCAAGAAGATAACAAGCAAGGAAAAATTCCTGGTCCCCAGGACAAGAAATTAGCTTTCCTCATAAAGCACTTTGGTCCTTTGCTCAGCCTTTGATCCATTACAATACAGGGTGACCCAGGAAGAGGTGTTTGTAATCAAGACTGGTGAGTAAAGTAAATGATGTACAATGTACTATTTAAATTTCATTTTTTCCTGGAGTTGAGCTTTAAAAATTATCCAATACATTTGGCTCAAAGCCATCGTTAAACTGCCTATATCTCTGTTTTTTTTTATTTTATTGTATTGACATGTTGTTTTGACAAGGTAACTTCTGTTTTTGCATTATTTCATCTTATGCTCAGTCTGAATTGTCCAGGTTTATGGTAAGTTGGCTTCAAATATAAGGTGTCACTGCCATAGGATCAACAGCAGAATATGAGATGATTGAACACCATTTATTTAAACCTCCTACTCTAACATTTTTATGTAAAGTGCCAAATAGTCTATGCAGAGTAGGAACATATGTTGGGCACATATGTTAAGGTTTGTATCTCTGCGCTTGCCTAGTAGGCAATAAGGGCTAATCTAATACTGCGACAAACACTGGTCCCAAAAAGATGAATATAGTAAAGAAGTAGTGCTGCACTGTATGTTATACTAAAGAGACTAGGTTAAAAGGAGCATATAAATAGAATGTTGCACAAGAGTGAATTGGTAATGGTCCTAGTATGAAAGTGCTATTTGTGCATAAATAAGAGGAGACAGTATAGATTTCATGTATAAAATCGCATAAGAAATCACATAAAAATCGCATAAAACTCAAATATCTTTAGGAAACATATAAAGTTGCATACAATCGCATAAAATCGCAAAGAAAATCACATATAAAATTGAGTGAATTCGTGAGTAGGTGATTGACGTGCATAAAAAGTGCTATAATGTAAATGAAGTTATAGTAAAATAGAATCGCAATACAAGTTGCAAAATAACGTTGCAAAACAAAATTTCAAAATAATTAAGTGAATATAAGTGTGGAGATTCACATATAAAATCGCAGAAAGTTCTTCATCATATTTCAGTGTGAACGTGGCGGAATATATTGTGAAAATGAGTAATAAGTAATAAAGTGCAGGAGCAGTCCGTGGAGTGAGCCCTTCCTCTATTAGGGCAAAGTGCAGGTTTCTATGACACTGATAGTGAATCCAGGTTATGGTGAAATGATATTGGTGCTAGTGGATGTTGTAGCAAATAGCTGTGGGTGATCTCCAATCCTCCGTGAGATATGATATGGGTGTCCCCTTACCTTACCGCTGTAAGGTAACAGCGTATATATTTATGTATGTTGGATCCCAGGGGGGCCTCTGTGTCCTCTGGCTGGCGACTCCCTTTAATCCCAGGTATTGAGCGTCTCCTTATTGGGGTATCCCTTCTAATGCGGGTGTATGTACCTCACGGGTGGGTAAAGAAAGGGGGGTCTCGATAGTGTAGTATGTTATATAAATTTCAAATATATTATATATATTATATATACTGCAAATGATTCAAATCAACCCAGGCCAAAAGGCTATATTTTTGTAACATTAATGTAGACACTAAAAATGTGGTTGAAATTTGGTATTTTAGATATTTAGTGAACTGCTACAAATCCAATTGGCCTATTCCTGGTGACAGAATCTCTTAAAGGAAGATAAACAAAATATGTGTAGATACTATGACCATCAATTTGCATCATATAGATAGATAGTTGGATAGAAATACACATACAACAATAATTACAATGAGTAGATTGTGGGTGTCTGTGGGATGTGCTTAAATTTTCTGAAGTAATGAAGTGTTTTATCTCAATATTACAAAATGAATAACTGCTTATCACTATAATTACCAATAATGACAAAAGAAGATAATTTAGCTACTCACTTAAATGAAATCATATTAGCCTGCGAAAATGATTGAATGCTTTAAACAGCCTTAATTACCCTTTGCTTTAGGAGTCTACATATCATTTTATTAATTTGTTTCAGCTCAGTAACTAGATAAGGTTTTGTATCTTATCTGTAATTCTTTGCTTCGAGAGAAATTTTCAGATACTGAATGTAATGTTAAGCATTCATAAACCTTTGCATAACCCAGGACTAAAGGATTTGCTTTGCAAGTATAATAGTCTTAAAAAACATCCTCGGCAGTGCAGAGGATATGCGCTTATTTGTTAGAAGGGTTACAATTGCAGATTTGGATTTAGGGCTAAAATGAATGCCCCCTATTATTATTATTCAGGATTTATATAGCGCCAACAGTTTATGCAGCGCTTTACAATATAAAAAGGGAGACAATACAGTTATAATACAATACAATACAAGATGATTAAGAAGGCCCTGCTCAGAAGAGCTCACAATCTAATAGGGTGGGGCAGGTGGTACAAAAAGTTGTAACTGTGGGGAATGAGCTGATGGAAGTGGTAAAAGATTAGCTGGAGGTGTGGTAGGCTTCCCTGAAGAGATGAGTTTTCAGGGATTGCCTGAAGATAGGAAGAGTAGGGGTTAGCCGGACAGGTTGAGGAAGCAAGTTCCAGAGGATGGGAGAGGCTCTGGATAAATCCTGGAGACTAGCATAGGAGGAGGAGACAAGGGGGCTTGAGAGGGGGAGGTCTTAGGAGGAGCAGAGAGGACGGTTTGGGTGATATTTGGAGACAAGACTGGTGATGTAACTCGGGGCAGAGTTTTGAATGGCTTTGTATGTTGTGGTTATTACTTTGAATTTAATCCGCTATGTGATTGGAAGCCAGTGTAGGGATTGGAGGAGAGGGTTGGCAGACACTGAGCGGTTGGTAAGGTGTATAAGTCTGGCAGCAGCATTCATGATAGACTGAAGAGGGGAAAGCCTATGGAGAGGTAGGCCAGTGAGAAGGGAGTTGCAATAGTCAAGGTGAGACATAACAAGGAAGTGAATGAGTAGCTTGGTGGTTTCATTTGTTAAAAAGGGGCAAATTTTAGAGATGTTATGGAGGTGAAGTCTACAAACGTTTGAAAATGATTGGATTTGAGGCTGAAAGGACAAGTCAGAGTCTAGGATTACACCTAGTAGCCTGGCTTGAGGGGAGGGACTGATAGTTGCATTGTTGATTTTGATGGAAAAGTCATGGAGGGGGGCACGGGCGGAGGGGAATATTAATAACTCAGTTTTAGAGAGATTTCATTTAAGAAAGTGGTGCGATATCCATGTTGACATGTCAGTTAGTAAGTTAGTAATGCGAGAAGAGACTGAAGGAGTGAGGTGAGGAGTAGACAGATAGATTTGGGTGTCATCGGCATATAAGTGGTATGACACCTATCTCCAGTCATAAAATCTGCTTGAAAAGAGGTGATGATGTATATTCTATATGTCATGAGTTCACTGTTTTTGATAAACTTGTATTATATTTTAAACTATAATGCAGAAAAATATAAAAATAAGATATATTTAATCTAAATCACAAACATGTGAACCACATTTGGGTTTCACTCCAACTAAATAAGACCTTCCTAAATTCTATGTCAATTTGGATCTGCACCCAGAGATTTTAAAATGTTTATATATTCTTAACAAGCTGTACACACTATAATATAATTTATCCTCAAGGATCAGCAAAAAAACCTCTAACATTGGATCATAATATTAGTGCTTCTGTTATGCATTTGAAGATCATTTTTTCCACAGCGCTTATGGTTACAGAATTGTAAAGGGCTTGCTTTAAAGTACTTTTACTTGGGATGTGTCAATCAAGATGGATACTCAAACCTGAGGCTCCACATGACCTGTGCCGCAACAATTTTAGCAGAAGTACTCCAAGTTGGCACTCACCCCTATGCTTGCTAAACCACTCACCTGTGGCAATTTCAAGAGGGGGGTACCAAAAGAATTGCCTTCTTCTCCACTTCTAACAACTACAATACTCAAGATTGCAGCATTTCCTTCCCTGCTGATTCTTTGCACTCCTCGTCCATCTCTGCATGGCTCCAAAGCATGGTCCCCTCCTCCAACAGGCACTGGAGTATCATAAGTCTTCTCTTCCTTCCACCCCATCTACTCCCAGCACAATTAAGCAGAAGTGGGAGAGAGGAGGTATTGATCCAGACACCTCTCATATACTGTAAATGATACATCTCTTATACCAACAGCTATAATAGACTTTAGCCCACAATTAAGCACTCCTCTACCACTGACCAAACTATATCTAAATTCAGAGAGAAACTATACCCGATCATAAGAATTACAACAAAGGCACCTTTAGAAATAACAAAGCTTTTTATTCTTTGTATACCTAACCTTTCTTTTTCTCCACATTCTTCTCATGGTAGCTATTTTTACTAAGAGTAGATTAATCAATCTTGCTTTCCTGGAACTCTGAAAAGAACACTGATTCTTCATCCCAGAACATGGGAAAGGAACTTTCCAGGGTGCAGCTATGTGCCCATGGTTACATAATCAGTGACTCACTCAAAAAAGAAGTAGAAACAAGTAAGTGTAAGTAAAATATAACATTTTTTTTTAACTAAAGAATGTATAATGGTTTCAATTCAGCATGCAGAGCTGTATAGTGCTGTGATTTTTTAGTGATGGGGATAAAGTCCAGTTCAAGAAAAGATGCAGGGTTATGATCACAATTAGAGACTTGATTTCATTCTCTCAACAAAATCTTCTTCTTCCTCCTTCTCCTCCTAATTTTCCAGTGCAGCATGACTAAAACTAAGAAACTGTGACAGGCATTCATCAAGAGTGCCTTACTCTGCCAGCCCTATATGGCAAGCTGATCTATTCATTGAAGCCATTACTACAGGTTCCATGAATTGAGCCTGTACTCCATTCCATCAGCCAGAGTATACTCTGCAGGTATGTTCTTTAATGGTATGAGGCAGGGCTGGCCACCCTCACCAATTATATTGTTTTGGTCATGGAGCAACCAGCAAAACATAGAAGAAACAACCTCAGCATTGCAGATATTGAGATATAAAGGCACTCCCATAAAATTAGTCTCTGTGCAGACAAAATCATTCTTATAGTCTTTTAAGCACTTTCTGCTTTTTTTTAGAATATGAAAATACATATATATTAATAATTTGGGCACAGAGTCACTATAAGTTTTCAAGGTGGGTACCTTATTGAAATTTTTTTTCCAGGGCATTCATACATGTATGTGTTCTAGCCTTACACGCCTGAATGCCTTTGTACAGTCTTGCTTGAAGGTGCATCACATAATTCGCACACCGATATTTTTCTGAAAAATTAATTGAAATAAGTGAATGACTTTTCTAAACAATTAAATGTTCATGCACCTTACAAACACTAGAGTATGTATAGGTATCTACAGTATTACTGAAATATCTATTCCAAGTACAAGGATATAGAATTCTGTGTGTAGTGCTAGTGCTTGAGCTTCTGTCAAAAAATTAAGAGTACAATACTATTCTAAGTATTAGCCTGGGTTCACACTATAGTGAATTCTCAGCGGGGCAAAATACTGCGAATTCGCAGGACATTTGAAAACCCATTGTTTTCAATGGGGCACTTTCACACATGTCCGGTGCATGCGCAATGTGAATTGATGAAAACCCGCAACCGTCTTTGGTGCGTTGCGGGACGGATCAGGTGCGAATTCAGGCCCATTATCTTCTATGGGCACGCATCTGATTCGCATCTGGCTTGCGTCCTAAACAGAAACACCTCCCCTTCTTCCTGTTCCTCCCCTGTGTGTTTTGAAATCCGGAATGGAACCAGCATGTCCAAAAGAGGACACAAAGCATCATCAAAGGAGAAAGAATCTGTGGATTGTGAGGAGTTGATCAGACTTGGGAGGGACAAACCCATGATTTATGACACCCGGCATCCTAAAAATAAGGCCTACGTTGCCAAAAAACGTGCATGGCAGGACATTGGCAGAGACCTCTTGCCAGAGTGGAACAGGTGCTCTTCCCAAGTTCAGGCTGACAAATGTAAGTTTTTTTTTTTTATTACCTTTTACTACCTGTATATGCTGTTCTGTATTTTTTAGATGATGGACATTAATTTAATTTATTCGATTTTAACAAACAGCATGTGGTCACCCCCAAATCTGTACCAGGCCACATGCTGTAAACATTGTGCACATAACAGCTTTATCTAGGGATGGTTGAGTCCCTAAATAAATGCATATTCTTATAATTTCTAAGGTCAGTAATATGACATACACCAGAAATGTGAGATAAAAAAGTTTTATTTTTCATAGCCAAAATTACATACAACACTTTTCATACAGCACACTTAGCATTATATTATCATGCATTTACATCCAGCAAAAAAAATACATATTTATTTTTAGTCAATAGAATTCATCTGCCAAGGCACCTCCCCAGCTGGTGACAAAAAAAAATTCTTAAATTCTTCTCTAATAAGTGTACCAGTAGTGCTGCCCCTAGGAATATTGCAATGTGCTGCCTCCATGTTATGGGTCAGGGAATCTTCAAAAAGAAACCCATCTCTTTCACGCACATAGTTGTGCAGGGCACAGGCAGCTTTAATTGCACTGATCGCATGATCAATACTGAGGTTAATCGAGGTATGCAGGAATCTCCACTTATTGCAAAGAATTCCAAATGTACATTCTACTACTCGTCGTGCCCTAGTCAGCCTATAATTGAACACTATTTTTTCAGTTGTCAGAGAGCGACTTGAATAAGGCCTGAGCATGTTCTGGGACAGTGCGAAAGCTTCATCTCCGCCAAATACATGTGGGAGGAGAGGCTCTGTAGTCCCTGGCAGGGGAGAATTATTGGGCAAGTCTAGTGTATTGTCAGGCAGCATGCGGCCAAATGAGGAATGTGAGAATACACTAGAATCTGAGCTGCTGCCATAAGAACCTACATCAACATAAATAAATTTATAATTTGCGTCTGCCACTGCCATTAATACCAACGAAAAATATTTTTTATAATTAAAAAATTGGCTCCCACTAGCTGGAGGCTTGAGGATGCGTGCATGTTTGCCATCAATGGCTCCAAGACAGTTGGGGAAGTTGCATCTCTCCCAGAATAGGTCCGCTATCATCAGCCATTCTTCTGGTTTGGGCTTCTTCTTCATAACAATGTCCTTCAGTTCTTCCCATATGACTAGGCAGGTAGCATGAACAATGCCACTAATCGTTGATTTTCCAACCTTGAATTCATAGTGCAAACTTCCAAAGGAATTCCCTGTTGCTAAGTACCTAAAATGACAAAAAAAAAACAAATCATTATGTTGTTCTTTATTTTTTAGTGCGCTACTTACAGACAAGATGGCGTAGCGTACGTGATGCTTACAGAAAATACATGAGGCACCTCAGAGAAAGAAGGAGTGGCTCGGGGGCAGCGCCTAGGGTACCCTATATGTATGCCAGGGACTTGGATTTTCTACAACCCATTGTGGAGATGAGGGAGTAAGTTTTCATTTACATCATCTATGTAACACACAATCTGGTAATCATCAATATGCCGAGTTAATTTAAAACATTTTTACAATATAAAACAGAACAGAATCTAGTTGGGAGGAGCAAGATGTTTTGGAGGAAGAACAAGAACAAACAGAGGAGGAAGCACCCATTGATATTCCAGAAGACACAGAGGATTTAGAACTAATCCAAACATCTTCCAGTCTCTGGGAAACTGTCAGGGAAATACCATACTTCGTCGCCGGGTTCCGGGTATGCGCACGCGTGGTAGAGCGGCTCAGCAAACAGTACAGGTACGCCGGGTAGCGGGTGCGCATGCGCGGGTCCATGGCGCTCGGGTATCTGATGCAGCTCAGCCAGTGCGGCTCACCGCTGTGCGCGGCGCTGACAGAGGACGAGTGCGCATGCGCACTCGTCCGGATACCCCACCTGACCTCTTACCTGTCCTATAAAAGGCTTCCTCTGTCTCCTCACAAATCGCTGGTTTGTTGTCTCTTCCTGAGTCCTGGCTCCAGTCCTTGTATCCAGTATCCTGTATCCTGTACCTTGTATCCAGTACCTTGTATCCTGTACCTGCTTGATTACCTGTGTATGACCCGGAACCCGCTTGACCACCGCTGCTGTTACCTGTGTTTGACACTTGGCCTGCTTCCTGGATACCTCTGCTGCCTGATTACCTGTGCTTGACCCTCGGCCTGCTTACTGGACATTCTCTGAGTTACTTACCTGTGTTTGACCCTTGGCCAGCTTCCTGGATACCTCTGCTGCCTGATTACCTGTGCTTGACCCTCGGCCTGCTTACTGGACATTCTCTGAGTTACTTACCTGTGTTTGACCCTTGGCCAGCTTCCTGGATACCTATGCTGCCTGATTACCTGTGCTTGACCCTCGGCCTGCTTACTGGACATTCTCTGAGTTACTTACCTGTGTTTGACCCCTGGCCTGCTATTGGATACCTCCTCTGCCTGATTACCCGTGCTTGACCTTCGGCTTGCCTACTGGACATTCTCTGAAGTTACTTGTGTTTGACCCTCTGCTTGGTGCTCTGGACTTCTAGTTCTCACATGCACCTAAGGGTCCTCCTCCAGTACACGTTCTGGTACCTACATAACCTCTGCCTCATCACGGTCCTGCCAGGTGTCTACTTCCAGTGCAGCATCAGCCTCTCCTGGTCAACGTCGCTACTGCACACCACCTGCAACACACCTGCTGGCAACCCCTGCATCTTTGTGCCCGGTGACCTCTGTATCCACTCCAGAGGCATCGTGCACCTAGTCGCAAGGGGAGCAGCTCTCAGCATTTCGGCCCGGGTGAGTACCTCTGACAGAAACTCAGCCAGAAGAACAATGTTCAGGTGCAGAGGAGGCTGTTCCTGGGCCATCCTCTGCTCCTGCACAAATTGATCAGCCTGGCAAAGTGCCACGGAGGCGCCCAGCACTATCCCAACCAGACCTAAGTGAGCGCTTATTAGACATGTTAAAAAACATGACCGGAAAGGCTGATGCATTTTTATGTCCCAATACAATCCTGGCGCTCAGTTTTGTAACACTAATTAAAAAGATACCCCCAGAGCGGTACTATGAAATGCGAAAAACTATAGAAAAAATGCTGCACTCCTTCTCCCAGCAACAGGAGGAAGCTGCATTTAAATACCCAAATGTGCCCCAACCAAGACCTCCCCATCACTAGCCAAGATACCCGCACTACCCTGAGCAGCAACACCATCCTTACCCCTACAATTCACCATCATATCCCTCAAGTTATGACAGGCCAATCTCCAGATATGAAGGGCCACACAGTAACCTTCCCTATACCATCCCATCCCCACTTCCTTCAATTAGGGCCCCCCCCAAACTCAGGGTATGTATGGGCAAAGTCAACATGGGGAGGCTAGGCCTGCTCCCCACACTGCCAGTGATGACCCAGCTTCCGCAACTCAATACTCCTATGAGGCCCCTTTCCAAAAAACATATCAGAATCTGTGATGAGGTCTGTTCATGGTTAAGGACCAACATGACACATTTTGATAAAACAGGGAAGAGGCCTACTTGACAGGCACGTTTTTGGTTTTTAAGTTATTGCAGAGTTCATTTATGTTTTATACATGGGTAAAGTTTCTATTTTTATCATATTTTATGATACGTGAATAAATAATTATTCCTACATTTTTTGTGCCGTCATATTTTAAAAAATACGCAGGTTACAAAACATAAAAAATACAAAAAACATGGTCAATATAACGCATGACAAATGACATGAGTGATGATAATTACCTTAATGTGATCAATAATCTTTCAGCAGGCTGGATACTTGGTCTGAAGCTCGTGTTCTGATGCTGCAAGTGAGGGGAGATTAAGCCCAGCAATTTGTCAAAACTGAGTAAAAAAAAAAAACATCATAAATACATGTGGGAAAAACATTGGGGCATACTGTAAAAAAAAAAGTAAGGTAAGTGGTTAAGGACATTATTTAGGGTAACAAGGCAGGCATCCTTAGTTCCAATCTAATTATGGCTAAATAAGTGACAGGAAACAAAAAAAAGGCATATGGGTCCTCATTTCAACAAAGAAGAAGCCACTGGCCTTTTAAATTAACAGTAACAATTGTCTGAGCCAAAAATGCTAAACAAAGCTGCGTGGCAACACCAACACCCACAAAGCAACTTGTCACTAACAATTTTGGGCCAAGGTATTTGGGGGGTAAAACATCCAAAAAAAAATGGGGATATGACCTGGCTTACACCAGGAGGGGGGTGCAAGGTGAGGATAATTTAGTGCCCTTAAGGTTACATGCTGAAATAATGTACAGTTGGTATTTTTTGGGGGGGGGGGGGACAAGGCTTATTAGTTACAATAATCATAAAATAACATAATCACACATAGGTTAGACTGGATGGACTTGTGTCTTGCAAATATAAAACACACTATACATCTATGGCTACAAATTAAGTATGGTTTGGCAGAAACAGTACTCACCTACTAATTGACATGCAGGTGAAATTGAAAAACTTCCCTTCATGCCCACGGAGGTGCCCATACAATATCATGAACTGGCCTCTTTCTTCTCGATTTGCAATGATGGGATGAACCCAGTATCTTCTTCTTCTACGCATCCTTCTACGATTTTCTTCTTCCAGCAAGATTGCTGCTGTGGCAGCAACAACAGTTGGCATGATCATTGGCAGAGCAGCACACATCTTGCAAAGAAACACACAAAACACAGGTACAGACTGCTGGACAACCAGGAAGTGTAGACTGACCTACCAGGTTTTATAAGCAGCCAGACAATCAGCCAAAAAGCTTGGTCAGCACAAAATTAGCAACTCAAATTAGGCAGGAAGGGTTACTAATGAATTTGCAGCGGCTTCGCACCGAAAACGCGTACAATCCGCAGAACAGCCAGCGTTTCACTGTGCAGTCACGCAGGGCCTTGAATTCGCACCGCACTAGTCTGAACCCAGGCTCAAACTAGAAATGTTTACGCATTGGTACTTAATCAGAACTGTATAGTTAATGTATTTTAGTTTTCAAGATATTAGGCATTTCCATTACTGTGCTCCGAATTCAATAGCTGTAATTTACACATGATTTATAAAAAGAGAAATTATATAGTTTTTTTCACTTTACACTGCCTGTTATAGAGTTCTGCTTCTTTCCTCGCAGCTAAAGCTGCTGAAAGCAAAGAGAAGCTAGAAGCTATTGAAATGTAACAGACAGCAGCAAAGCTTGTTGATTGACAGAAACTCAATCTGTAAGCATTTTGAACCATTACAGACTGCCCAGGATGGGTCTACAGCTGGACTGTGCAATGGTATATGAGAGATTAAAGTGATCTTCAAAGCCTGCTGAAACTGAGCTCTTATTAATGCCAACCTGGCACAGGCAACTTCCAAAGAGGGCATTGATTTACATTAGAAGGTCATGAAGGGTTAAATTATAATATATACAGTATGTTCATTTTAGGAAACTTCATATGTGCTGCTCACTGTGCACAGTGATGTACAGTGATGATCACTGTGCATCACATGTTGTAACCATAGCATTGTGTAGGAGTTCTGCACAGAAGTTTTTAACACACCTTAAAAACAAATCATTTGTTTCCTCAAAAGATGTTACAGTGCAATTAGAAATAATTTCTACAAAAATTAAATAGCAATTTATGGGAATTTCTGATTTTTCCCGCAGGCATATCTTGTGGTTCAAAAGTAAGTCCAATTTAGGAAATGCAGGGCAGCACAGGCAGCCGCCAGTTTGGGCCAGGTAAAGGGGTAGTATAATTCCCCTTCGCTTCTGTGGACAGACCCCTGAGCTCCATGTTCCAGACTATGAGAACCATCCACTTCCTCCATGCCCCCTTCTCAATCCAGTCACATTTCTCTGGTGCCTCTTCTGCTCACCTGCAGTGTTTAGCCCTCTCTCCTCTTCCATAACTCTGCATTGCCTCCTCTCATTCTGTATTTCCAGCAGTGGTGGAACTTCAGGGGGTCGCAATTGCGACCCCACCCATCCTGCGCCCCCCCCCCCCCGGCAGACAATTACAAGCACCCACTATTTGTCCCAAGCAACAGCTGTTCCTGAAGGGCTTCAGTCAGACCACTGCAGTCAGCAGGTTCTTTAAGCATATAACAGTGCAGGAGGCTGACAGCTCTTTTCCTGTCACCTCAGAAGCTGCTGCTCGTGGGTAGTGAGCTCTTCTTCTTCCTCTATAGTCCCAGGCTCAGGACCAGACAGCCCCCACCCCCTAAAGAGGAGAAGGGTGTGTGACATTCATTGGAGGCATGTATGTTTGTGTGCTCCATAGCCCAGGCTGTGTACAGGGATTATGACAGGTTCACAGTCAGCACAGCTCACACTTGGCACTGATGGAGGTAATGGGACACATGCAACTATTTACAACATACTTGCCAAACACGTTACATTAAATGCAAGATTCTTTTTATGTCAAGATGCTATAGCTCAGCCCCATTTCCCATGGGCCAGCGCAAAGCACCATCAGACTTGATCAGTATTAACAATGTGAAAGCGGAGAAACTGTTTTTTTTTTTTACAGGAGGAATCCAGCTGTAGGTATCAGCCCAAGAACCTTGCACAGATGATGCCCGACCACAGACATTTATTAGAAGTGTGGACAGTTTGTGACAGTCAGGGACATATCCTGGAGGCTTAAAGCCTGCTTAGGCAGCCACCTTAGGGTGCCAGGAGAGGTAGTGGGGGGGGGGGGGTGTCGCTAAAATGCACCTTCAACTGAGTTGACGAAAATCCTTACACTGGCCCTTGTTGTATGTGCTGGTAATTTCTATTCACCATTGAAGTTATTTGTTTCTGTGCTTGCAAAATGACTGCACACGCGAACCAAAAAGCTAACATTTTTATTAATATGTTGGGATTTGGCCTTTTTTCCATGGGGAAATTATCAGAAATATATATTTATTACCTACTATATTGGGCTTCTTGTACTAGATAATTTTAGAAATCTTAATATGTACTGCAAAGTAGCAGCCCATGGTAAATATATGAATCACTTTATTACACACATTCATGCAAATTTCTTATCCGTAGCTATTGTATGTCAATAATTCTGTTTTCCAAACAGGAAATAAAATTAAATGAACGCTTCCTAATGAGTGTGAAATTATGCTGTTCATTTTTGCATACAGAAAATAACTACCTTAACCCCTCCCCACCCCATTCAGGGACCCTTTTACATATTACCCACTGCCGTACACTCCACCCACTTATCTCCTGCACATACTATCCTGGGTCTTTATGCCGAGGGCTAAGGCAGACTTTTTGTATATTTATAAAGTATATTTATAGTGGTATATCTTTACTGACAATGGATAAGTAGAATGTAGGCTGTGATTGTCAGACTTACATATTAATAGGTGTCAATTTTGAAATTATGAAACTATGGGGACATTGCAGGACAGCTGATTTACTCTCTGTGTCTGACGCTGTAAAGTAAAGTTTAAATTTTTTGCTCCATCTGAGTGCCAAACAAAAATATCACAAAATGATTGCTACCGGTATATGTCTGTGAATACTTTAAGTACTTACTTTTAGTAAGTAAACATCAGAAGCTTGAGTAAAAACTTTGTCTTAGCATCTCAGTTTTTTATTGCTTTAAATAGCTATTAAAAGATATCAACTCATGACAGATTTAACGTTACATTAAAGAAAAAAAAATGCATTTGAATTTCCAGTTTGAAGAAAATTATGGTAAAGTAATATAATTCCATGAGAAAAGAAAAAGAGAGAATTCATTTTTTTTTTTCAAAGACTTTCTCAAATATAAAGAAAGTACAGAATTCTTTATATAAACTGTTTTATATTTAGAAAGATGACCATTAGGAGACAGGTTTGGTTTCTTGGTGACATCTGTCTTGTCTTTATCTACTCAGTTTCCAGACATGATGCTATTAAAGAGCAGTTTCAGAAAATTGCTTTAAAGTTGTTTAACAAAAGTGGCAAAGTTAAAATGTGTTCTGATTATGTGGCAAAAGAAATGTTTAATGGGCTGTGCAAAATTGCCTGGTCATGGTCCATCGCTATAAATTTAGTATGATGTGTTCTAAGTCATCTGTGGAATTATAACAAAAGTTCAACAGATTGACACACAAAGATTGTTATAATTAAATTAGGTTCATTTAATTCATAAGTGTTTGTTTACTTTGAAGGTAAACATAGTGTCCCCTCTTAATAACCAGCCAAGTTTTGTTTGGTGTTATATTTACATTATATGGTCTCGCTGGCTAATTGGTCGGTATTGTACCTGCAATCAATAAACCACAATATTTTAATTCACATGTCAGTAAATAAAGAGTTGAGATGGCAACCTTCTTACAATAACAAGCTCAACGATTCAGGGTTTTGTCAGGTGCTTAAAAAATGATGATACCACAATCCAATGCACACATATAAATATGCCCACAGTGAACGGGCACATAACTTAAATGGTATGAGAGTGGATTTATAAAAATGCTTAGCCCTGAGTTCAGCAAACATCTTTATGTTTTAAACAACAATGATTTTATAGGATATTGCATATTTATTGCATATATTGTATATTGATGACCTATTTCTAAATGGGATAAATATTAGGGAAGAGCCAGACATATCTGGGTCAGTTTGAGGTAGGATCTAAAAACTTTACTGAAGTTTCAGTGGCTGAATCCAAGACCCATTGAAGTCAATGGGAGCCAAATGTTATCAACTAGTAACAGCCATTTTCTAGGCTAATAGGCAAGGGATTGTAAAAAAAAAAACATGGGAGGCTGCTCACTGCCTTGAGAATGTTCCAAAACAAACATTTTATTAATTATGTATTATAAATAGCAGCAATTTTAACCAATGCTTAAAGTGAAACATTGCCTGGGGGATACCCTTAGCCACTCACCGCTGACGAAGTCCATAGGACGTACCGTGCATACGGGGGAGTGGCTATCGCCTATGCCAGTCACCCGCGCTCCATCACGCTACACACAGCGGCTTCATACCGCTGATGTTTTTAGTTATTTGTTTACACTGTGCTCTATTGCCGTGCTGGATTCAGTGCAGAGGCTTGCTTGCCTTAATTGTTTGTACAGCCTATACTCATTATCAGAGCTCTATTAGAGTTACTGTGCCCCATCACTGTGCTGCAGTGTTTTTTATGCAGAGGCTTGCATGCCTCAATTGTCTGTACAGTCCATATTATTCCTCAGAGCTTCAGTGTTATCACCCCCTTTTTTAAATAAATAACGATTTTTATACAGTCTGCACTGAGATTGTAACCTTTATTTTTTCTTGGGCATCATACCTGCATAATTATCTTATGGTGGATTATCTTGGTTGGAGCTGCATCCTCAACTATTAAAGATAGTTCTGGTGTCCTGGTCATCACACACCCTTGGATTTCTTCCTGGTTGGATCGGTGTCGCACCATCATCCCATGAATAGGTCCATGCGTTTTTGATTATCACATTTTGTAAGAGTACCTTTTTCGTTTGGTGGAGGATTGTCACTGTGAAATGTACTGAAAGTCTACAGTCCCTGGGTGTTCTCATCCACATCACTTTACACATTGCAAATTGGATATGAACTTTTATATTCTATTTTTTAGATATGTTTTGCGCTGCATTTTTCTTTTTACATTTTAGATACCCTTAGCTTGCCTGTGATGTGGTACATCTGTATGATCTATACAGCCTTCTACTGACAAAGTAAAAAAAAAAAAAATCTGTTTAAATTGCAGGTAAATGTCAGCTCCAGCTGCTTACTTCTAGATGAGGATCTTCTATAGATGTTAATGAGGCACCCCCTCAAAAAATGGTGTAGGGTTCCCCCTAAAAATACATACCAGACCTTTATCCTTTATGAAGGTTTGGTATGAATGTTAATGGGGAACTCATGCAAAAATAAGGTAAAAAAGAGGCGCACAGAGCTTTATACAAACATGCATGAAAGGGGACTCCCTACAGATCCATACTAGGCTACATTCCCTCAACATGCAAGGGAGGACGCCCCTAGCAAAGCACATTGACCCACATGATGATGAGGACAAGGGCCCCTTTCCCACAGCCCTGGTCCTGTGGTGGGTGGGCTTATTGGAATTTTGAAAGCACCCTTTGAAAATATTGCCCTTCTTGCCCCTAGATACTGTCCCCATTATTTGAATAAGTAAAGGTTACTTAATACCCCTACTCATTCAAAAAAAATTGCAAATATTAGGAAAAAAATATGATTGACCATCAGGTCCAATCTTATCTCTAGACCTTCTACTAATGATTGCTCAGGTCCCCGGCGCTAGCTGTAAACAAAGATGAGGTATACCCAGTCGTTGTCATTGTCCTTGTGGCCATATTTGGGCAATGATGTCAGCCACTATCCCTGCCTCTTTGTTTACATGACCAAGGATTCTAAACCAGCAAATAAATTGGGCTGGGGAACATCAGGTGAAGCAGAAGGTGACAGCATCTATTGCTTTCTTAACAACCATTGACAGCAGAAGAAGGAACCTGTCATACACTACAGTATATAGCAGCCCTCAAATTTTCCACTCGCCTACATGCATTTTAGAGCTGAGGAACATCGCTGTAACAGCTTTCATTAGATTCGCCGAGTGTTCCCCACACTCTGTCACATACAACCCCACCTCCTAGCCTGGGTACTCTGATAGACAGATCACCTGTCCAATGCCAGGATGTGTGAATGTATATCAAAGTACCTGGGCCAGGAGGTGGGGCTTTATGTGACGGCGAGCGGCAGGAACACTCAGCAATTTAAATGAAAGCTGTTACAGCGATGTTCCTCTGCACTCTGATGATCCGGCTGGCAATCCTCTTCCTCTCATCTCTCTTCCCCTGCACAGGTAGGCTGTATTTATGGACACAGGTAGGTTGCATTGATGGACACAGGTAGGTTGCATTGATGGACACAGGTAGGTTGCATTGATGGACACAGGTAGGTTGCATTAATGGACACAGGTAGGCTGTATTTATGGACACAGGTAGGCTGCATTGATTGGCACAGGTAGGCTGCATTGATGGACACAGGTAGGCTGCATTGATGGACACAGGTAGGCTGCATTGATGGACACAGGTAGGCTGCATTGATGGACACAGGTAGGCTGAATTTATGGGCACAGATAGGCTGCATTGATGGGTACAAGTAGGCTGCATTGTTGGGCACGGGTAGGCTCCATTGTTGGACACAGGTGAAGTAGCATTGAAGGACACAGGTAGGTTGCATTGTTGGGCACAGGTAGGCTGCATTGTTGGGCACAGGTGAAGCAGCATTGATGGACACAGGTAGGTTGCATTGTTGGGCATGGGTAGGCTGCCTTGTTGGGCACAGGTAAAGCGGCATTGAAGGACACAGGTAGGCTGCATTGATGAGCACAGGTGAGGCGGCACTAATAAAGTTGTTAAATGTTTTATGTAAAATTAAGTTACAAAAATAAATATTAAGTGTCATTTCAATAGATAATTTATTAAGGCATGTTTAGGGGCGGAATTAGGGGTGGGGCAGGGTAGGGGTTGGATGGGACAACTGGTGGCGAGTAACCCTTAAGGCCTGGCTAGTAGCTCAGGACTTTACATTTTGAACCCTGGTATATAGTATATAGCAGTGTTTCTCAACTCCAGTCCTCAAGGCGCCCCAACAGGTCATGTTCTCAGTCATTCCATTATTTTGCACAGGTGATTTGATCAGTTTCACTGCCTTAGTAATTACCACAGCTGTTTCATCCATGGGAAATCCGAAAAACATGACCTGTTGGGGCGCCTTGAGGACTGGAGTTGAGTAACACTGATATATAGTATTGATAGGCAAAACTCTACATTCAGCTCCCACTGAATGACCTTAACATCCAGCATTCAGATGAATGCTTGAACCTTTACCTCATCACTGATAAAACCCCCGAAAGATTTATTATATTTCTTGTAAAGTTGAATATAATACATTTTCCTCCATTACTTTAACAAGTAATTCTAATATTAGATGCTAAACTTTTTGGACATGCAGCTTATTTTATGAGAGATGATTGAATCATTATGGATTATGGAAAATCCACCAATAGGCATAAGTTTTTACCAGTTTCTAGTAGTCCACAAGAGTCTACCAAAATCAAGCTCACACTCAGGCACAGGCAGCTCTCTTCAGACGTGCTTCCTTCCCTCAGGCTCTGAGCCACGCTGAAGAAGATGGAATATGGAAGAGGTGGGTGGGTGGAGGCGGAGCTAATTGACTAGGTGCGGAGGCTGAGTGATCTGAATGCTGGGGCGCCTCTGATGTCACTAGTTGCTAGACACTGGGTGGCAGGCAATTCTAGCAACCAGTGCAGTGCTAAGCCGACCAGGATCGGCCCTGCTCCCGCTGACTGATCCGACCTCCTCCTGACAGATACGGACAGGTAGGGTACGGCCGGGCAGCTACTAAGGTACAGGCATAGGCGTGCGCAGGCTATTGCATTAGCGTGTGTACCCCAAAGCTCAAACACACATGCTTGTGTAGATATATATAAATATACTATATTGTCAAAAGTATTGGGAAGCCTGCCTTTACACGCACATGAACTTTAATGGCATCCCAGTCTTAGTCCGTAGGGTTCAATATTGAGTTAGCCAGCCCTTTGCAGCTATTACAGCTTCAACTCTTCTAGGAAGGCTGTCCACAAGGTTTAGGAGTGTGTCTATGGGAATGTTTTCTTCCAGCAGCACATTTGTGAGGTCAGGAACTGATGTTGGATGAGAAGGCCTGGCTCGCCATCTGCACTCTAATTCATCGCAATGGTGTTCTATCGGGTTGAGGCTAGGACTCTGTGCAGGCCAGTCAAGTTCCTTCACCCCTAAACTTGCACATCCATGTCTTTTTTGGACCTTGCTTTGTGCACTGGTCCAAATCATTTGGTGGAAGGGGGATTGTGGTGTGGGGTTGTTTTTCAGGGGTTGGGCTTGGCCCCTTAGTTCCAGTGAAGGGAACTTTTAAGGCATCAGCATACCAAGACATTTTGGACAATTTTATGCTCCTAACTTTGTGGGAACAGTTTGGGGATGGCCCCTGCCAGTTCCAACATGACTGCGCACCAGTGCACAAAGCAAGGTCCATATAGACATGGACTTAGCAAGGGTGGTGGAAAATGTACTTCAAGTGCAAAAATTCACATTTTAATAGTAACTAAAACATATAAAATTAAGTGTAACAATCTAAAAAATAAAAATTACAAAGTGCTGTAATGGTGTGAACCTCCCAACTAAAAAGTTGTTGCACTTGAGGTAAATATGTATAGTCAATATCTATAGGGAGGGTTTTCCACCATCCCTGCTAAGCTTCATTTTATACAGTATGTCTTATTTTCAGTTTGATGTGTATTATATGTGAAGTTGCGTATCAGAGATCGGAATTGTTGTAATATTGAAGCCTATTGAGATTTCCATACATTAGAGGATTTCACCATTATTGTTAAGTTATTGATCAGTTTGTGGTGTGGGAACACATAACAGTGCTTAGCGGCAGGCCTTTTACTGACACTTTTTTTATTTTACCTCCAGTAGTTTTTTGTAAATAGTAGTGTGGTGATTACCTATTATGTGGAATTAATAAACATCATCAGATTTCAGTTGTGCCCCACCAGGCCAGCCCCCCATGGACAATGTGCCTGGCTGCTGAGTTCATTGCCCCATCCCCGCACTCTGTGCCCTGATTGGCACTGATTGGCAGCACTGACAGGCAGCAATGATTGGCACTGATAGCCGGAACTACAGTGGTGTGAAAAAGTGTTTGCCCCCTTCCTCATTTCCTGTTCCTTTGCATGTTTGTCACACTTAAGTGTTTCGGAACATCAAACCAATTTAAACAATAGTCAAGGACAACACAAGTAAACACAAAATGCAATTTGTAAATGAAGGTGTTTATTATTAAAGGTGAAAAAAAATCCAAACCATCATGGCCCTGTGTGAAAAAGTGATTGCCCCCTAAACCTAATAACTGGTTGGGCCACCCTTAGCAGCAACAACTGCAACCAAGCGTTTGCGATAACGTGCAATGAGGCTTTTACAGCGTCCTGGAGGAATTTTGGCCCACTCATCTTTGCAGAATTGTCCTAATTCAGTTACATTAGAGGGTTTTCGAGCATGAACGGCCTTTTTAAGGTCATACCACAACATCTCAATAGGATTCAGGTCAGGACTTTGGCTAGGCCACTCCAAAGTCTTCATTTTGTTTTTCTTCAGCCATTCGGTGGTGGACTTGCTGGTGTGTTTAGGATCATTGTCCTGCTGCAGAACCCAAGTTCGTTTCAGCTTGAGTACACAAACAGATGGTCGGACATTCTCCTTCAGGATCTCTTGGTAGACAGCAGAATTCATAGTTCCTTTTATCACGGCAAGTCTTCCAGGTCCTGAAGCAGCAAAACAGCCCCAGACCATCACACTACCACCACCATATTTTACTGTTGGTATAATGTTCTTTTTCTGAAATGCAGTGTTCCTTCTACGCCAGATATACTTGGACACACACCTTCCAAAGAGTTCCACTTTTGTCTCATCGGTCCACAGAATGTTGTCCCAAAAGTCTTGGGGATCATCAAGATGTGTTGTGGAGAAATTGAGACGAGCTTTGATGTTCTTTTTGCTCAGCAGTGGTTTTCTCCTTGGAACTCTGCCATGCAGGCATTTTTGCCCAGTCTTTTCCTGATGGTGGAGGCATGAACGCTGACCTTAACTGAGGCAAGTGAGGCCTGCAGTTCCTTGGACGTTGTTGTGGGGTCTTTTGTGACCTCTTGGATGAGTCGTCGCTGCGCTCTTGGGGTAATTTTGGACGGCCGGCCACTCCTGGGAAGGTTCACCACTGTTCCATGTCTTCGCCATTTGTGGATAATGGCTCTCACTGTGGTTCGCTGGATTCCCAAAGCTTTGGAAATGGCTTTATAACCCTTTCCAGACTGATAGATCTCAATTACTTTCTTTCTCAATTGTTCCTGAATTTCTTTGGGTCTCGGCATGATGTGTAGCTTTTAAGGATCTTCTGGTGGACCTTACTGTGTCAAGCAGCTCCTATTTAAGTGATGCCTTGATTGTGAACAGGTGTGGCAATAATCAGGCCTGGGTGTGGCTAGAGAAATTGAACTCAGGTGTGGACAACCACAGTTATAGTATGTTTTAACAAGGGGGGCAATCACTTTTTCACACAGGGCCATGATGGTTTGGATTTTTTTTCACCTTTAATAATAAACACCTTCATTTACAAATTGCATTTTGTGTTTACTTGTGTTGTCCTTGACTATTGTTTAAATTGGTTTGATGTTCCGAAACACTTAAGTGTGACAAACATGCAAAGGAACAGGAAATGAGGAAGGGGGCAAACACTTTTTCACACCACTGTAATTGGCACTAATAGAAATCACTGATTGGCATTGATTGGCAGCACTGATTGGCACTGATAGGCAGCATTGATTGGCCCTGATTGACACTGATTGGCAGCACTAAAGGCACTGATAGGCTGCACTGATTGGAACTAATAGGCAGGACTGATCTGCACTGATAGGCAGCACTGATTGGCACTGATAGGCAGCACTGATTGACAGCATTTAGTGGTAATGATTGGCAGTACTGATGGGCACTGATAGGCAGCACTGATAGTCAGCACTGATGGGCGGGACTGATGGGTGGCACTGATGGGCACTGCTTGGAAGCACTGGCACTGATTGGTGGCACTGATTGACACTGGTAGGTGGCACTGATTGGAAAAACTGATTGGTACTAATAGGCGACATTGGTTGGCACTGATATGAGGCAACACTGATTGGTGGCACTGATTGAAAACACTGATTAGCACTGACTGGCACTGACAGGTGGCACTGATTGGCACTGACAGATGGCAGTGATTGGCAATGATAGGTGGCACTGATTGGAAACACTGATTGGCACTGACAGATGGCACTGATTGACACTGACAGGTGGCACTGATTGGAAGCACGCATTGGCACTGACAGGTGGCACATTTTTTTAAAAAATTGTAATTACCCGCCCCTGTTAAACAGGGGCTGAAAAATTGTGCCTAAGGCACTGGTGCTGGTGCCACAACACTGCAACCCCCTCTCAGATACTGTACTTGGAGCACAGCAGTCACACGTGTTGCGAAAGCATTTTTTTAAAAAATTTTAATTACACGCCCCTGTTTAAACAGGGGCTGAAAAATTGTGCCCTAGGCACTGGTGCTGGTGCCACAACACTGCAAACCCCTCACAGATACTGTACTTGGAGCACAGCAGTCACACGTGTTGCGAACATTTTTTAAAAAAATTGTAAGTACACGCCCCTGTTAAAAGGGGCTGAAAAATTGTGCCTTAGGCACTGGTGCTGGTGCCACAACACTGCAACCGCTCACAGATACTGTACTTGGAGCACAGCAGTCACACGTGTTGCGAAGCATTTTATTATAAAAATTGTAAGTACACGCCCCTGTTAAACAGGCAGAAAAATTGTGCCTTAGGCACTGGTGTGGTGGCATGGATCATTGAGGAGGAGGAAGATGATAGTCAGTGAACATTAGAGGACAGTCACTCAGCATCACATAGGCAGTCTTGAAGGGATGTGACATTAAAAATTATTCGGTTATATCCGCCTCAGGTGCCTGGTAGCTGGTGTGATCCAAGACTGATTCATTTTGATGAAGGACAGTCGATCAACCGAGGCGGTGGACAGGCGCACCCTATGATCAGTCACAAATCCTCCAGCAGCCCTGAATGTGCGTTCGGAAAGAACGCTGGAGGCAGGACAGGCCAGTAGCTCTCAATTGCATACTGTGCAAGCTCAGGCCAGTGATCCAACCTCAGGACCCAGTAAGCCATAGGATATTCGGTGGGAAAGGTGTCCAAGTCTGACCTTGCCCCACTGTATTCCTGCACCATGTATATCCGACGCTGGCGATGGTTGCTGGAACCGATCATACCTTGGGGCTGCGGACTAAAAAATTGTCTGAACGCATCGGTCAGACGTCCACCTACCCCACCGCTCCTTCAGCCACTGACCGAAGCCTCAGCAACTCGTCGCCCAGGACCAGGAGTTTGTAGCATCCCAGTTTCTGGGAACGCGTTGCACAGACCATTCTGCAAGGCCTCCCTGAGATGTCTCAACCTCTGCTCCCACTGCGACGGCAAGATAAGGACCGCAACCTTACCCTTGTACCGCGGATCAAGGAGAGTGGCCAGCCAGTAATGGTCCCTCACCTTGATCCGAATAACACGAGGATCCTTCCGCAGGCTTTGCAGTATCAGGGAGGCCATGCATCGTAGGTTAGCTGAGGCATTCGTTCCGGATTCTTCTGGGTCACTGAGGATGACATGATCGCCAGCCACCACCTCCCAGCCACGTACAAGTCCACTGGCTTGTTGGGACTGTACATCAACCCTAAAAGACTGCTGCTGCTGATGCTGAGTGCCAGGCTCCACCTCCATGCTCACACAATCCTCCTCCTCCTCCTCCGCCTCCTCATCCTCTTCCTGTGTGATGGGTGGGACAGAAGGCACACTGTCCTGATAAAGGGGGCCTTGAGAGGCAAGGGAGTCCTCCTCTTCCTGCCTCTGTTCTGCCTCAAGTGCCCTGTCCATTAACCCACGCAGCGTATGCTCCAACAGGAGGACTAGAGGGACAGTGTCACTGATGCAGGCACTGTCACTGCTCACCATCCTGGTGGCCTCCTCAAATTGTGAGAGGACAGTGCAAGCATCCCTGATCAAGCTCCACTGACGTGGGGAAAAAAAACCAAGCACCCCTGACCCTGTCCTGGTGCCGTAGTCGCAAAGGTACACATTGATGGCCCTCTGCAGCGTGTGCAGTCGCTGAAGCATGGCCAACGTTGAGTCCACCTGGTGGGCATGTCACATATTAGGCGGTACTTGGGCAGGTTCAGCTCCTTTTGCAGCTCAGTCAGCCGAGCACTGGCATTATAAGATCGGCGGAAATGCACACAGACTTTCCTGGCCTGCCTTCAGGACATCCTGTAAGCCTGGGAACCTGCCCAAGAACCGCTGCACCACCAGGTTGAGGACGTGAGCCATACAGGGCACATGGGTGAGCTGCCCCTGCGCAGGGCGGAGAGGAGGTTGGTGCCATTGTCAGAAACGACCATTCCTGGCTTAAGCTGACGTGGCGTCAACCACCTCTCGCCTGCCCCTGCAGAGCTGCCAGAACCTCTGGCCAGTGTGGCTCCTGTCCCCAAACCACACCAGCGCAAGCACGGCATTGCATCTTTTTGCCTGCGTACTTGCGTAGCCCCTTGTACGCCTAGGAGCACCGCTGGTTCCAAGGACAGAGCACTGGAGGAAGAAGAAGGAGGGAGGGGGTGGAGGAGAGAGGTGTGTCACAACCAGTAGCAGTAGTAGCGTTTGGAGGCGTGGTGGCGGAACAACCTCCAACACTACTGCACCTTGTCCTGCATCCCTCCCAGCTGCCAATAGATTGACCCAATGGGCCGTGAAAGAAAGGTACCGTCCCTGTCCATGCCTGCTGGACCCTGAGTCAGCGGTAATATGCACCTTACCGCTGACCGCCCTGTCCAGCGAGGCATGGACTTTGCCCTCCACCTGCCGGTAGAGAGACGGAATCGCCTTCCCGTGAGAAAAAGTGGCGTTTGGGAACCTGCCACTGTGGAACCGCACATTGAACAAACTCACGGAAGGGGGCCGAGTCTACCAACTGCAAAGGCAGCAGTTGAAGTGCTAGCAATTTAGCCCAGCTAGCATTCAACCGCTGGGCATGTGGATGGCAGGGAGTGTACTTCTTTCTACGGTCCAGCAGCTGGTGCAGGGAAATTTGCCTGCTGCAATCGGACGTCGGTGTACTGCAAGTACTTGGTTGTGACACACCGAATTCTACACCTTCAGTCCTCTCATAGCAGCTTTCAGAGAGGACTGAAGGTGTAGTGGGGATGGAGATCCCACATGAGGAGGAGCAAGGAGAGGTCCGCTTAGTTCTTTGGTGTGGTCTTTTATGTGTGCCTGCCAACGAGCAGCATGGCAGGTCGCCATATGTCTGGTCATGCTTGTGGTGCCCAAGCAGCTGATGTTTTGGCCACGCGATATACGCTTGAGACAAATCTTGCAAATAGCAGTGGAGCGATCTGCTGCACTCGTCTCAAAAAAGGCCCACACCAAAGAACTTTTCTGATAACGTGCAGAGGCAGCGCCCTGCACAGGCGGAGCTCTGCGGTGTTGTACAGTTGCTGTTCTGGCCTCTACCTGGCCTCCAGGTGGGGTGGCATCCTGCCTCGTTGGACATGTGACGCCGCATCCTCCTCCTCCTCGTCCTCCTCCTCATCCTCTCTCCATTGAGGCACCCACGTGGAGTCAGTGACATCATCATCCCCTCCCTCTTCACCACTAGAGCAAGCCTGGCAGTAAGCTGCAGCTGGTGGAACAGTACTGCCAGATTCCTCAAGCAGGGTATCATCATCCGAGCCTTCGAATCGATGGGCATCCTCCTGGAGCATGTACCCAACACTGTGCTCAAAGAGTTCGGGGGACTCCTCAGGAGGACATGATGGGTCTAGGGAAGGGGTGGCTGATGATGCTCTGTCAGTACCCTGAGCCTGGGTGAGAGAGGATGAGGAGGATGAGGAGGGCTTGGTCATCCATTCTACCAAGCCTTCAGCATGATGCGGCTCCACATGTCCAACTGCCGAAAACAAAGACTCGCGTGTCCCATGTCCACGTGCTGATGACGATGCACGACCACGTCCACGTCCACGGCCACGTCCACTAGAAACAGAGCCTGCCTGCCCTGTGTTCTTGGCTCAGCACGCTCTGCCTCCCCTTGGCGGTCTTCCAGCCATTTTAGTCGGTAGTCCTGTGGGTGCTGCTGAGAGAAAATATAGGAGCTCTGTGTGATGCCACTAACACACTATAAGTCCTATGGGTGCTTCTGCAAAGAAAATAGAGGAGCTCAGTGTGATGCCACTAACACACTAGAAGTCCTATGGTTGCTTCTGCAAAGAAAATAGAGGAGCTCTGTGTGCCACTAACACACTAGAAGTCCTATGGGTGCTTCTGCTAAGAAAATATAGGAGCTCTGTGTGATGCCACTAACACACTAGAAGGCCTATGGGTGCTTCTTAAAAGAAAATATTGGAGCTCTGTGTGATGCCACTAACTCACTAGAAGTCCTTTGGGTGCTTCTGCAATGAAAATAGAGGAGCTCTGTGTGATGACACTAACACACTAGAAGTCCTGTGGGTGCTGCTAGCAAGAAAATAGAGGAGCTCTGTGTGATGCCACTAACACCCTAGAAGTCCTATGGTTGCTTGTGCAAAGAAAATAGAGGAGCTCTGTGTGATGCCACTAACACACTCGAAGTCCTGTGGGTGCTTCTGCAAAGAAAATAGAGGACTCTGTGTGATGCCACTAACACACAAGAAGTCCTGTGGGAGCTGCTGAGAAGAAAATATAGGAGCTGTGTGATGCCACTAACACACTAGAAGTATAATGGGTGCTTCTGCAAAGAAAGTAGAGGAGCTCTGTGTGATGCCACTAACACTCTAGAAGTCCTGTGGGTGCTTCTGCAAATAAAATAGAGGAGCTCTGTGTGATGCCACTAACACTCTTGAAGTCCTGTGGGTGCTGCTGAGAAGAAAATATAGGAGCTATGTGTGATGCCACTGACACACTAGAGGTCCTATGGGTGCTTCTGCAAAGAAAATAGAGGAGCTCTGTGTGATGCCACTAACACACTAGCAGTCCTATGGGTGCTTCTGCAAAGAAAATAGAGGAGCTCTGTGTGATGGTACTAACACACTAGAAGTCCTGTGGGTGCTGCTGAGAAGAAAATTTAGGAGCTCTGTGTGATGCCACTAACACCCTAGAAGTCCTATGGGTGCTTCTGCAAAGAAAATAGAGGAGCTCTGTGTGATGCCTCTAACACACTAGAAGTCCTGTGGGGTGCTGCTGAGAAGAATATAGAGGAGCTCTGTGTGCTGATACTAACACACTAGAAGTCCTATGGGTGCTTCTGCAAAGCAAATAGAGGAGCTATGTGTGATGCCACTAACACTCTAGAAGTCCTGTGGGTGCTGCTGAGAAGAAAATAAGGAGCTCTGTGTGATGCCACTAACCCACTCTGAAGTCCTATGGGTGGCTTCTGCCAACGTAAATAGAGAGGTGCTCTGTGTGATGCCAACTAACACACTGAGAAGTCCTATAGTTGCTTCTGGGAAGAGTAAAATATTAGGTCTGTGTGATGGGACACTAACACAACTTCAAGTCCTATAGGTTTGCATCCTGGGAACAATATATAGGAATCATCTGTGAGATGGGACTACACACTACTTCAAGTCCTAATTGGTTGACTCTGGGAAGATTATATAGGTATGTGTGATGGGACTAACACTCTTCAAGTCCTATAGGTAGATTCTGGAACTAATTATCTGATCTCTGTGTGGTGGAACTAACACACTTCAAGTCCTATGGGTGCTTCTGGGAACAAAATATTATGATCTCTGTGGCACTGGGAAGAAAAAATATGATGGGCAACACTGATTGTCTACACTCTTCAAGGATAGGTGCTTCTGGGAAGAGAATATAGGCTGTGTGTGGGAACTAACACACTTAAAGTTCATATAGGTGGCTTCTGGGAACAAAATTTGTGATCTATGTGTGATGGGACTAACACACTTCAAGTCTGATGATAGGCATGGGACTAACACACTTCAATTCCAATAGGTGCTTCTGGCATTGAGCTTCTGATATAAACACTAAACACTGATTAAGGTGCACTGATTGGCACTGACATGATGGCACTGACAGGGCACTGATGACACTCTGTGTGAATGGGCACTGATTGCAATGATCTAGGTGGCACTGATTGGACTAAACACACCTTCAAGTCCTATAGGTGCTCCTGGAACAAAATATATGGTTTGATGACTAACACAGATTGCAAAATATATGATCTCTGTGTGATGGACTAACACACTTCAAGTCCTATAGGTGCTTCTGGGAAGAAAATATAGGTCTGTGTGATGGGACTAACACACTTAAAGTCCTATAGGTGCTTCTGGGAACAAAATATATGATCTCTGTGTGATGGGACTAACACACTGGCACTGACAGGTGGCACTGATTGGAAACACTGATTAGCACTGACTGGCACTGACATGTGGCACTGAAAGATGGCACTGATTGGAAGCATTGATTGGCGCTGACAGGTGGCAATGATTGGAAACACTGATTTGCACTGACAGGTGGCACTGATTGGAAACTGATTGGCACTGACAGGTGTGACTGATTGACACTGATTGGCACTGACAGGTGGAACTGATTGGCACTCACAGGTGGCACTGATTGGCACTGACAGAAGAGAGGGAGTTTCACACTGAGTGGATATTGATGCTTAGTGAAACTGTGTGTGAAACTGACATGTAATGTAACTACATGGAGAGAGAGACCAGCTGTCAAAATTCAGTGATGTCGGGGGTGGGTGGGACCCGGCAGCTATCAAACACCAGACAATAATTGGGCTGCTTAAGAAAGGGTGCGGGGCCACATAACGTAGCAGCTCGCCCAGACCCTATCCCATTGGCTGGTGTTTGATAGCTGCTGGGTGGGGGTGGGTCCCACCCCCAACATCAACACTCAATTTTGACAGCTGGTCTCTCTCTGCATTCAGTTACATTACATGTTAGTTTCACACACTCAATGGCTCTGGCAAGCGTCAATATCGGCTCAGTGTGAAACTGTCTCACAGGCAGCACGGACAGCACACTCATTGGACGCAGCTTTTCACAGCAATTTCATAAGCAGACCTCAGGAGACAGCCCGCACGGGTACAACTTATCACTGCCGACTCCCGCCCCTCTTAAAATGTCACCTGGGCCCTACCATGGGCCGGCCCTGGATCTGACATTGGTTCAAAGAAGAAACATATCCAGAGATTCCTGTTTATTGCCTTCTCCATGCAATTGCAGATTCCTATGCATGCATCTCCCAAACTTCTTAGCTATCATTAGAGTGAACCCAGTAACAGATTCATTTTTTTAACATTTTACTCAAAGTTTTTTTTCACTTGAGATGGTACTAACTTTATTTAAATTATTAAGTTACAATGTGGATAGGACTATGTGGTACAAACGTTACGTGGGGGCCACAATAAAGTTGCATGAAGATGTTTACATGGTCACATGGACATAATTACCACATTTGGTCAATAGCATCACCCAGCATCCCCGGCTGGTTTGTGGACAAAGAGTAGCCACCAGGGATATGTAATTTGTGATGCAAGTAGCAGTGGGTGAAAATCACCAGGGGTGTTGGGTTGTGGTGTCAGCAGGTCAACATCATCAGGCGGATCTACATGGCTGGACAATGTGATTGACATTGGATTTACATCAGGAGACATTGTTTATTCAATTTTTTTTTCTAATGAAGGTCTTTATTTCACACTGTGGATATTTTATTTCCATTTTATTTTTTTGGGAATGAGTCACGGGGGTATCCACTTCTGAGAACACCTGTTTCTGTAACGACTGTCTAAGAGGACATTTGACCTCACTTTGTAGAGATTTCAAATCAGTTCCTGTTATTAGTCTGAAAATGGTAAACCTATCTGAAGAGTAACAAGCAGGCTACCATTTCTGACCTCATCCTGAAAGCATTAGGGCTTTTTCACACTTTCCCTTCTGTCTAGCGGATCAGATGGCAGTCAGGTTTAAATGGACAGGCAGTCCATTTACATCCAGCTGCCCATAGAGGAGAGCAGTCTGTATCCATGTCTGTTTTTGCATAAGTAGAGCATAAGTAGAGCAGACATGGACCTGTCTTCCGTCAGCTCAGCAGAAATCAGCGGACAGATCCCCTGCTGAGCAAGTGGATCACAGCTGCAATCTGCCCTGTGTGAAAAGGGCCTTTGTTATTTAAAGAAAATCATTTTCACAGGGCAGAAAATTGTGGGCTACAATCTTGTCTCACTAGATTAAATGTATGGGACTCATTGTCTTTGTAGAGCAGAGAAAATAATGAGGGTTTTGACCTATAAAGTCAAGGGCAAACAGATTAACCACTTGGCTACCAGGCACGAACACCCCCTTCCTGACCAAGCCATTTTTCAGCTTTCAGCGCTGTCGCATTTTGAATGACAATTGCGTGGTCTTGCAACGATGTACCCAAATAAAAAAATGTCCCCACAAATAGAGCCTTCTTTTGGTGGTATTTGGTCACCTCTGTGTTTTTTATTTCTTGCGCTATAAACAAAAGAGGAGGAACAAGTTTGAAAAAACGCAATATTTTTTACTTTTTACTATAATAAATATCCAATTTTTTTTAAAAAACGAATTTTTTTTCCTCAGTTTAGGCCGATACGTATTCTTCTACATATTTTTTGGTAAAAAAAAATCGCAATAAGCGTATATTGATTGGTTTGCGCAAAAGTTATAGCGTTTACAAAATAGGGGATAGATTTATAGCATTTTTATTATTTTTATTTTTTTACTAGTAATGGCGGCGATATTGCGATATCGATATATTGATATTGCGGCGGACATATCAGACACTTTTGACACATTTTTGGGACCATTCACATTTATACAGTGATCCGTGCTATAAAAGTGCATTGATTACTGTATAACTGTGACTGTCAGGGAAGGGGTTAACACTAGGGGGTGATCAAGGGGTTAATATGTTCCCTATGGGAGTGATTATAACTGTGGGGGGGAGGGGACTGACTAGGGGAGGTGACCAATCGGTGTCCCTATGTACAAGGGACAGACATCGCAGACAGCTAGCTGCCATAACCCGGTATCCTCTTCAGTGAGCGGTCCGGTTTAAGATAAAAATGGTCTCTGCGGTGGATTCGCTGCAAGATCACTTTTATCAGGGGCGGGAAAGTCCCCCTCCCGCCGCGATCCGGTGCCCTCCGCCACTTACCAGAGCTGTCGGCAGTGGTGGAGGTTGATCTGATCCTTCCTGTGGCCTGACATGGAGAAGTGGTGGGAATATGGCCCTTACTTGTCTCCATATCATTGCAGGGCAGAAGTGACGTCAAAACGTCACTTCCGCCCCTAGCTCTTAATGGGCCAATTTTTTTTTTATTGCATTTTATTGTAAATATGAGTCTTTTTGACCCCAGATCTCATATTTAGGATGTCCTGTCATGCTTTTTTTCTATTACAAGGGATGTTTACATTCCTTGTAATAGAAATAAAAGTGACACATTTTTTTTTTTTTTTAAAACAGTGTAAAAGTAAAAAATAAAAGGTAAAACAAATAATAATAAAAAAAATTAATTTTAAACGCCCCCCGTCCCGATGAGCTTGCGTGCAGAAGCGAACGCATAGGTGAGTAGCACCCACATATGAAAACAGTGTTCAACCCACACATGTGAGGTATCGCCGCGATTGGAAATTATAGCCCTAGACCTCCTCTGTAACTTAAAACATGCAACCTGTAGAATTTTCTAAATGTCACCGATGGAGATTTTTAGGGGTAAGAGTTTGTCGCCATTTCACGAGCTGGCGCAATTTTGAAGCGTGACATGTTGGGTATCAATTTACTCAGTGTAACATTATCTTTCACAATATAAAAAAAATTGGGCTAACTTTACTGTTGTCTTATTTTTCAATTCAAAAAAGTGTATTTTTTCCAAAAAAAGTGTGCTTGTAAGACAGCTGCGCAAATATGGTGTGTCAGAAAGTATTTCAACAACTGCCATTTTATTCTCTAGGGTGTTAGAAAAAAATGTATAATGTTTGGGGTTCTAAGTAATTTTCTAGCAAAAAAATTTTTTTCAACTTGTAAATAACAAATCTCAGAAAGAGGCTCGGTCCTTGAGTGGTTAATTGACTAAGCACCAGGGAGGGTGTGAGACGTGTTAGCTGTGCTGTATTTGTTCCCCCATTGCTGTATGGATTGTCATTTTTCTATCATGGACCAAAAACAGTGATTTTATGGGAGTGTGGCCATCTAGACTCTTTAAATTTTATTTATGTATGGTAAATGTACATATGATAATTTTTATGCACAGTACATTGTGCATAGTAGTATTGACATTTTGTTGTACATGTGTGATTACAATGACAATAAATCTTATTTTGTCTTATCTTATCTTATTGTATCTTATCTTATCATATCCTATCTTAACTTATGATCTAACTCCTTAACTGGCTAAATAAGGTCAAAATATATTGGATAAAAATATGTCGATGTGTGCCACTGCTCTTGATACAAACCTTTTCTGAGTTTTATTTCAATAAAACAAAAACAGCAATAGTTATACAATACATCTTTCCAATTATCGCACTCATAAATTCACATGCCAGCCACATTTGCCCCTGTCCACCAGTGAAAGGTTACCGATAATGCATGCCAACATGGCAGTGGGGAAGGTGGCATAGCAGGGTGCCAGTCAGCTACCCACTCTACTCAATTCTAATATTTTCAGTACTTAACTTATGCTGTGACAGTACTTCTTGCTACATGAGAAACATATAATATAACTAAAGGCAAATCTTTTTATTTTCTTAGTTTTGGATAGAGTGGAGAGAGATAAAACATCTGTCAGGTTTTACTGCTCTCTGTGTCCCCATTAGGGAGATGCAGGCTCTCTATTTGTAATGTTTACCCTTCTTACTGAGAGTAATAGTGAAAGAAAATCCCAAATTTTGGGTTACCAACAGAACCGGGAATAAAGGGAAATCTTCCAATGGGGACACTAGTTATTTCCTGTGTTGGCTGTAGGACAGAAAGTGAAGGTAAATCTCCTCAATGAGACACAGATGGTAAAAAACATGGCAAGGATTATAACCCTTCCTTAATTTATCCAAAATTAAAAAAAAAAAGAAACTTCTACTTCTACTAAACATTTCTCAGAAGCATGGAAGAGTGGCCAACAGCCTATAAGAAAGATATCATGCTGGATTTTCTAAAGCATGATGTTTCCATTTAAACAGTAGTGTAAAAATTAAGGTACTACTTTATACTCCAGTGCTTTGATTTTCAAACATTGTGACAGTGTTTTTTTTTTTTTTTAAGTTTGTGAAAGTAATACATTCTGAAATTTGTCATATGATGAGGTACTAGATTAGCTCTGGCGATTCACAAGTATATATGCTTCTGGTGTATCTAGATATTGGCAATAAAACTGACATGCCTCACCATAAGTGCTATATTACTCTCTCAGGGTAAATAAATGTTAATCTGTCAGTTTTCCAGCTGAGCTACCCTGTCATTTTAAGTTGTTCATTTCTGACTGTGAAAGTACTGGACTTTTACTTGGATTTACCAAGCACTAATTTGTAAATACACTTATGGCCACATTTACATGTAATATCTTTAGTGACTCTTCCAACATCAAATACCTTTTTCTAAGACTACATTTCTGCATTTCTACATTGAGTTTACATTCCATATTTTCTTACGTGATTTAAAAATAAGAAGAATTCTGTTGGGACTTCGAAAAGGAAAATGTGTTTTCTTTCTTTCTTTTCTTTCTTTCTTTCTTTCTTTCTTTTCTTTCTTTCTTTCTTTCTTTCTTTTTCTTTCTTTCTTTCTTTCTTTCTTTCTTTCTTTTTCTTTCTTTCTTTCTTTCTTTCTTTCTTTCTTTCTTTCTTTCTATGGCAGGACCCGAACTGTGAATGGCTTGAGTTTGCCTCGAACCCAGGGCCTGTACAAGGATTTTTGTATACCCAGACGAAGGTGTATTTTGCAATCTGAACCCAAAACTCATCCCTGCTTCTGCGTAATAATATGACAGTGCATATAAGTAATAACAAATTATAGGTTTCTGATTTACATGCTTGTTTCAGGTCAGACATATAGCATCTTCATAGAGGGGTTAGCAACAACAATCCACATATATCTTGCAGTATAGGTTTCCTTTAATATGAAGAACAGTGGAAGTGTTAACTGCTATCTCAGTTAATCAATTTCACACTTTTTATAAAACAGAGTTAAGTTGCTGAGTCAGTACTTTGCTAAACTCTAACCTTATTATGCCGTAAGTGTTTTAGGATGACAAATTTCATAACAGCATTTTTTTTTGTATTCCAAAAATAACATTGTTGAAATTGATTGAGAGCTAAGCATATGGTTGAACAGAAAAGATGGGCTCTTGCTCCAGCATCTCATTTGTTTCTTTGTAGTTGAAAGAATGATTCCCTGCTAGGAAAAGATTTGTGCACTGAATTACACATCATTTTAAACTAGGCCACAAAGATGAAAGAATTTATATGCTTCTTTATTTTACAACTAAATTGACTAGATGTATAAATCAAAAAGTTAAAATGAGAAAAGTTGAGTTTGTTTGTTAAGTTTCCCTTTGTAATAGTTTTTATCTGCAGAAAAGTTACAATTATATACCAATTACTGAATTCAGGTATTAGGAGACAAACATTTCTAATTAGGTAAAAATAAATCTTTTTTTTTATATTAATAGGCCCCATATTGCTAATTGATGCAAAAAATAGAGTACATAAAATGTTTATGATCCTGGGGTTTTCACTTTATTATGCGTAGAAGTGCATCATCCACATACAAAGGATTAAAGTTTACACTTTTATATAAATAGAAAATATATAACTTATACATTTTCTTGCCTAATAAGAACTTATCAGTGATGTTATAAATTCAGTGACAGTAAATGGTTAGTACTTCCACCAATCAACACTAGGGTTGTTGGTTCGCATTCCAACCACTCCCTGCCTGGAGTTTGCATGTTCTCCCTGTGGCTGGGTGGGTTTCCTCCCACACTCCAAAGACATGCTGTAGGTTAATTGTTCAAATTGGCCCTAGTATGTGTATGCATGAATGCGGGTTAGGGACCTTAGATTGTAAGCTCATTGAGTGCAGGAACTGATGTTAATGTACCATATACAGTATCTGTAAAGAGCTACGTAATTTGACAGTGCTATATAAGTACCTGTAATAAATAAATAAAATATAGCAAAAGCCAGGGTTAAAGACTAATTCCAAGCAGTTTGGACCAAGGTAACTATGTATATGACATACTTGGTCGATGCCGCTGAAAGTTGGAAATCACTGAAATAGACACCACTGCTCCAGTGATCTCGGTTGGTTTCTTGGTTCAGTGCTGAGTGGACGAACTGATGCATTATGAATGCAGGAAGTTAATTGTTTATCACGGAAACCATTCAAAGAATGCTTTGCACTTCTGAATGAATACAAAATGTTCACTGATTGAAGAGCGTGATGTCACAGCCCAAACCTCCACCTCATTCAATCAAAGAATGCTTTGCATTCATTTAGAAAATGCAAAGCATTCTCTGAATAGTGCATGAGCCAAGTGGCCAACCTCCTGTGTTCACAATGCAGGAAAACAGCTACTCAAGCGAGACCCAGAAGCAAGTGGAGATCACTGAATTAGTGGTGTCTACAATGATTTACAGCTTCCAGCAACATTGGCTTGGTACATCATAAACATAGTTACGTTGGTCCAACCTTGTGCTTTTTTTTTTTTTGTCATTTATTACCAATGAAAGTTACAGTCCACAGTCAAAGTATGCAATCGTAACAAATACCGCGGACAAAAAAAACCCCACACAGATAGGGTCACATCAGCAGAGAAATGGAACATCATAAAAATGGTGATAAAATATTGCGCCAAACTTAGATAAAGTGTAGCAGCTAGCACAACAATTAGACATGAATTGTATATAAAATAGGTAAACACAAGTGCAGCGCTAAGGTAATCCAATAAGTGTCCCTGATTTTCACATAAGGTCCCACTGGGATAACCAGCCTGTGGGTACTACTGTGAGCCAGGAGTTTAATAAATATCCCCGTAAATGGGGGTGCCAGCCAGGTACCCCAGTTGAAGCCTTCAGGAGGCGAAACATGTCGGGTTGGATGTCTACCTAAGCCACATTTTTAAACCCTTTGCGCAAAAGAAAAATGTTTTTAACTTTTTTTATCCAATAAACGCCAATTGGGAAATTGGTTTCACACTATGAGGAGTTGCTTCTCTCTCTCTGTTTCCTTCCCTGCCTGAGCTGCTGTGGATAAAGACCCTCTAAGAAGTATTGCCACTGCCTACCTTTTTACCTGGCTCTCCCATCAAGCTGTAGGTAAGCGACTACATTGCGGCTTGGACAAACGGCCCAGTGAAGCTGGTAGATTGCAACACATTCACCACCTATCCGGTGTATCCGGTCTAAGCCCTATCGACTCACACCGAGAGGTCCGTGAGTCCAACAGCTCTGGTAAGAGTACCCATCTTCATTGTCTACTTAGAGTTTGTTAAGCTGACTACACAACTTGAACATCTCCAGTGACACACCACATCTACTGAAGACCCTGCAAACCGAACTGTTTGTTGTGTTTTTTCCCCACTAACAGGACTACCCCTTATGCCCTTTGTATGAGTATATGACTGATGTGGGTACTTGTTAAGGTCGGTCACTCCCTGCCTTAGTATATCACTTTTCTGCACACTGGTCTGGATGTGTTGTTGAACCAGTCACATGCTAAACATTTAATGTGGTTCTGCTGTCTCTGGATAGGCAGCGTACATCTCTACCTAGGACACTGCATGCGATATATGTTTGAAGGGCAGCATTATGTATTGGCAACATTTATAACATACCCTCCAGAAAGTATTTTTGAATACTGTTCCTTTTGTTTGCGTTAAGAGCCCATGTTATATATTAAGTTATGGTACCTGAAGGAGATTGAATAGAGGCCTGCTCTAACCAGGGGTCAATCTGCTCTCTGTTCACGTACTATTGGGGTAATACACTTACCACTTCCCCCTTAGATAGCATAATATAATTTTTACGTGTATTATTTTTTACATTTTTTGCACTTATCAGCATCAAACGAAATCTATACCACAATTTTTTGCACTTACCAGCGGAGCAATCCTGGCTGGCACCCCCATTTACGGGGATATTTATTAAACTCCTGGCTCACAGTAGTACCCACAGGCTGGTTATCCCAGTGGGACCTTATGTGAAAATCAGGGACACTTATTGGATTACCTTAGCGCTGCACTTGTGTTTACCAAATGGAACATCATGCCCAGTGTAGCACATTATGGATGGCCATGTAAAGATATTATGGATGTATGGATAGTGGTTAATGCATCACACGGGGGAGCCCAACAAACAATTGTATGACAGACCCAAAACCTATATATTTAATGCTACAGATACAGTAGAGTTTGGTAACTTGGGTTAGAATCTTTTTAACATGACGGGAAACATAACAGGAAATAATGCTTCCCCAGGGCCTGTCTTGCCTAGTAATAGAATGATGTAAAAGGCAAAATGTAGACAGGAATATACATCATGAAAGAACAATAAAACCCATTACTGAGTCAGGAAGATGGAGGATGGAAGGCACCCAGAAGGGGAAGAGATTATGGGATTGCGTATCCCCAAAAGGGGCAAAAGAGGGTAGATAAAGAGGGAATGCAGAGAGGGCCTCTCGCCCAGTGAGGGAAGTGGAATCTAAGAGGTCATTGTGGTTGTATCATCTCTTGAAGAAAGGCGTCAGTGTACGCAAAATGATTCCAAGGACACCAGGTCTCACGGAAGGTCTCCTCCCGGCTGTGCAAGGTAGCGGTGAGGTCCTACATGTCTCTCAATACGTTCACTTTAGAGAACCACAGAGATTTTGATGAAGGGGGGTTCTCTGATCTCCAACAGAGGGGGATGCATGCCTTGGCTGCATTCAGCATCTGGATTGTAAGGGAGGCCTTATACTTCTTGATTGGTCTCTCTGAGAGGTGAAGTAAACAGGCTGCAGGGTTCCCTTCCAGGTCAACATTTGTCAGGTGTTTGATAGTGCAGATCACCTCACGCCAGAAGGGCCCAAGTTTAGGACAATTCAAAAAGATATGGAGCATCAATCCTTCAGCATTCCCGCACCGCCAGCATACACTGGGGACCTGAGGGAAGAAACGATGCAAGGTGGTAGGGACTATGTACCATCTGGTCAATATCTTGTAACCTGTCTCCTTGATCCTGGTAGCTATAGATGACTTTTGGGCAAAATGGAGGATCTTCTCCTTCTGAGAGTCAGTGAACTGGGTGCCTGTATCTTACTCCCATTTGGACAGGAAGGGTGGCACATAGCCCTCCGCTAGCCGAGTCAGGGTGGCATATATTATTGAAAGGCAATGACGGACCGGCTCTGCCCAACGACAAATGTGTTCCAATTCCATGAGCTGGCGGTTGCGCCTGCAGTCCATAGGCACCTACACAGAAAGTTGCGCAACTGAATGCCACTCCAGAAATCAAGTGGAGGGTCTGCAGCAGATACCCCGGCAAAGGAGGAAAGACGGCTGTCAGAATCCATAAAGCCACAAAGACAAAGTCGTCCACTGGCGACCAAATGCTGAAAATGGAGGTTCTGAAGTCTCGGTGGGAATTCTGGGTTGCCTAGTACTGGTACCATAGGGGAAGGTAGCAGTGACACTGAGGAATGTCTAAAGGCATCCCTAGCTACCAGGAGTGTACTGCCTAGTGTAGGATGATCAATGATGGCTTTTGGAAGAGGAGATGTGCTCCATGTTAAACTCTTGGCTGTGTCAGAGTCCTCCAATTCCATGGCCACCCAATGTTTTGCCTCTGCATGGCAGTGCCAATCCACCAGCCTGGTAAGATGTAATAGGCTTTCAAGTCTGGAAAGCCCACCCCTCCCCTATGCTTTGTGAGGTGAAGAAGTTGCAGTTTGATGCAGGGTTTGCGATTAAGTTTACCCGATTAAAAAACACTGGAGGGAGGCGAAGGGGAAGTGCTTGCATAAGGAACAACACCTTGGGCAATATGAGGTCCTCTTGAGGGCATTACAACGGCCGAACCACGTTAACGCGAGTGAGTTCATTAATGTGCTTTAAAGCACTGGTGGTCAACTTTCCTAACATGGAGGGCCTCAAGTGTGGCCCTTGACATCACCAAAGGGTGGCATATAAATATCAGTGAATATTTACTATGAAACAAAGCACACACATAACAGGATATAGTTAAAAACTAATGGCATGATACAAGAGATGGTCAGAGTCTTCAGACATGATACAAGAGATGGTCAAAGTCTGCAGACATGATACAAGAGATGGTCAGAGTCTGCAAACATGATACAAGAGATGGACAGAGACTGTCGGAGACTGTCAACATTATACAAGGGATGGTAAGAGACAGTAACAATAACACACACAAGATATGGTCAGAGACTGTGGATATAATACAGGAGATGGTCAGAGACTGTAGCCATAATAGAAGAAATGGCCAGAGACTGTGGATATAATGGTTGATGACTATGATCATGGGGAGACAATCATAGACTAAAATAGTGCAACACAGAAACACAGATTATGCTAAAAAACATGTGAAAAGATGGGACTTCTATTTGCCTGGCACATGTCCTCAATTTGGTGGTGCAACACTTCTTAAACAGGTATCAAGGTTTGTAAGAGCTTCTAAGGCAGGCCAGAAGAGTCTGTAGCCATTCAGGCCATCATACGCTTGATTCCGAGCATACGTGGAACTTTGTGCGTAGGAATTGTGTACACACGATCAGAATTTACGACAACAGAATTTGTTGTTGGAAAATTTGAGATCCAGATCTCAAATTATTTTTATCAGAAATTCCGACGGATAATGTCCGATGGAGCCTACACACGGTCGGAGTTTCCAACAACAAGCTCCCATCGAACATTTCCCATCGGAAAATCCGACTGCGTGTACGTGGCATTACAAGGGGAAAGTCTCAGAACTCATCTCGTCCCCACAAAGGAAGCAGAGGATGAAATATCTTGAGGACACCTGCATGAGGATTTTATGTAACACCTTTCCAGTCTCATGGAAAAGCTAGTTTTGAGGCTTCTGTTGGTCAAAAGCGGAGCAGTGGAGAAGGAGGCATTTCTCAGTGATGCATTTCAACATTTTTGTTGCCCTCAGTGCCCAGGGCTGTCAGCCTTGCGCATACGATCGGCAGCGTCTGCATCATATGGTGGAAGATTATCTAGGGGCAAAAACATACATGAAGAGCTTTTCAGTCGACGATCCCCTGGGTTACTGGGTCTTAAGAATAGACCACTGGCCAGAACTTGCCCAGTATGCAATTCAGCTTCTGGGCTGCCCTGCATCCAGCATGCTTTCTGAATGGGTAGTCAGTGTTAACGGAGGTTTTGTGACAGATAGAAGAGCGCGTCTGTCCACAGACTCTGTTGACCGGCTGAATCATTCCTGGATTAGCAGCAGCTGTCAAGCCCCGGATGCCAATGTCGCAGATTAAGTGTTTTTGGGATGCAGAATCTCTGCAAGACTGTCTAGGCTGCCTAGCTTTGTGAGTGTTGATTTTATCTGGAAGAAATTTTTTGGTATAGGTTTCAGGTGCCCAACTAACACCCAAGGACCAATTTTTCCCCACCTGTTTGACAGATGCATATAATTTTTTTTACAGCAATGCCAGTTCTTGCTTTCATCAAGAGTACCTCGATAAGGTTACAGTGTGAAGGCACCAACACCAACACCCAAAGCCCAATTTTTCCACACCTGTTACTTCTATCCAAAGTCTGCGAAACAGAAACACCAGAATTTATCCAAAAAATATCTAATCTTGTTTCGAGTGCACTGAATTGTGGCCTCATAATACAGACTGGCTCCCCAAGCCGTCATTTACAAAATAAAGAAAGCTTGCTGGGAAAAGGTCATTTTCTTTTCTTTATAAATGTAATTTTTGCTGCAGCAGGATCTATACACTGTACAGATATGCCACTTTACAGGCAGACTTAGGGGCCCCCCCCCCCAGCCCCCCCCCCCCCCCCCCCCCCCCCCCCCCCCCCCCCCCCAGGCACTGTATTAAAATTAGTCTTTTTTTTTTTTTTTTCACTTTAAGCATCATTAAATCACTGCTCATTTAAAATGTTTTTTTTTTTAAAAGCTTTTTTGCATTGATACGCATGTCCCTCAGGGCAGTACCCGGAACCCCATACCCTTTGTATGCCCAATAACTTGCATATAAGCCTTCAAAATGGGCACTATTGATTTTTCCAGTTCGGGTCCCATAGACTTTAATGGGGTTCATTGTTTGGCTCGATGTTCGAAAGTTCTGGTGCAAACCAAACTGGGGGTGTTTGGCCCTTCTCTAGTGCCCCATGGTTGGTATCAATGGGAGAATTAATGTCCCATTGATGGTGTCCATGGGAGGCATAGTTCCCCATCGATGGTGTCAGTGGGAGGAATAGTGCCCCAATAATGGTGTTAGTGGGAGGAATGGTGCCTCATCGTTGATATCAGTGGTTGGAATGGTGCCTCATAATTGGTGTCAGTTGGAGGAATAATGTCCCAAGGGCTGGATAGAGGCAAACAAAAGGATGCATCTGGCCCCCAGACTACAGTTTGGAGAAAACTGGTCTAAACCTTATATTATTGTGGGAGAAAACTTCAATTTAATTATGCCCCCCTATAGGGATTAACAGGCACCTACAACTGTTGTTTGAATGCGTATAACAGCAGGGGTTTTGGATATACACCTTTAACAATACTGCACCATACTAGATAACCTGTAGCAACAGCTACCAAGTGTATATTAAGAAATGTGTGCTCTTTTAAATTGCTACATGACTGTTTTTTTTTTTTTTTCAATACAACAGTAATTTATATGTGCTTGCAAGCATTCCTGCTCAAGGCACTGGAATTATTTCAGCAAACCAACCTGGTTATGATCAACTAATACATCACTTTGATGGATAATATACCAATACACTAGAGACTGTGATATTTTGACATTACTGTGCATGTTATATTTCACTCTCAATGGCTTTTTCAATGTTCTGAATGATAACCAAGTCCAAGTACAACACCAGGGGGTGTATACTGTATATAAAAAAAAAAATTGCAAAGCTATTTGTCCTGCCAAATTTAATTTACATTCATTCTGTGTAAATGCTATCAAAATCATATTCTAAGCGTGAATTGAGAAAATACTGCATTATGGCCACTAGATGAAGCCTAGAAACATTTGATTTTGCCACCATTCACACAGAAAGAATGTACATGTGGTTTTGCAGGACAACTAAGCACGGCTATGACTAAGCACCGTGTTCGGTGTGAAACATGTCAGCAGCTGTGCAGTTAGTCTGTACACAAGCCTAGATGCTATGATTTTATTCCATTTTTTGAAATAAAGTTGAATAATTTGGAGTGCGGCTATCCAGCTACATCTTTTCTACTTCAGTTCCTGTTGCAAACAGAGCCGGCACCCTGTGGGGTTGTGGAGACAGCTGTTTTGGGAGAAGTCATTACCTTGGAGCGGTGATTCTTTGTAGGACTGCATATGCACTTTTAACAATTCTGCACTGTTAAAGGTGAACTAAGTTAGCCACTTAAACCTCAGGAAGATTTACCCCCCTTCATGACCAGGCCATCTTTTGCGATACAGCACTGCGTTATTTTAACTGACAATTGCGCAGTCCTGCAATGTTGCACCCAAATAACATTTTTCCCCACAAATAGAGCTTTATTTTGGTGGTATTTAATCACCTCTGCGGTTTTTATTTTTTGCGCTATAAACAAAAAAGGGCCGACAATGTTGAAAAAAAAAAAACAATATTTTTTACTTTCTGCTATAAAACATATCCAATAAAAAAAATTGAAAAAAATCAAACTTCTTCATCAATTTATTCCAATATGTATTCTGATACATATTTTTGGTAAAAAAATTACAATAGGTGTAAATTGATTGGTTTACGCAAAAGTTATAGCATCTACAAACCATAGGATATTTTTATTTATTTATTTTACTAGTAATGGAGGTGATCAGTGACTTATAGTGGGACTGCGATATTGTGGTCGACACTAGCTGACACTTTTGACAATTTTTGGAGACCAGTGACGCTAATACAGTGATCAGTGCTAAAAATATGCACTGTCACTGTACTAATGACACTGGCTGGAAAGGGGTTAACATAAGGGGCAATCAAAGGGTTAACTGTGTGCCTGACCATTTTTTTGGTGTACTGTGGGTGGTGCTTTTACTAAGTAAAGGCAAGGATCCCTGTCCCTGCTTTGCGGGAACACAGGATCCATATCTTCCCTATTAACCACTTCAGCCCCGGACCAATTGGCAGCCAAAGGACCAGGCCCCTTTTTGCAATTCGGCACTGCGTCGCTTTAACTAACAATTGCGCGGTCATGCGACGTGGCTCCAAAACAAAATTGGCGTCCTTTTTTTCCCACAAATAGAGCTTTCTTTTGGTGGTATTTGATCGCCCCTGCGGTTTTTATTTTTTGCACTATAAACAAAAATAGAGCGACAATTTTGAAAAAAATGCAATATTTTTTACTTTTTGCTATAATAAATATCCCCAAAAAATATATAAAAAAACATTTTTTTTTCCTCAGTTTAGGCCGATACGTATTCTTCTACATATTTTTGGTAAAAAAAATCGCAATTAGCGATTATTGATTAGTTTGCGCAAAAGTTATAGCGTTTACAAAATAGGGGATAGTTTTATAGCATTTTTATTAATATTTTTTTTTTTATTAGTAATGGCGGCGATCAGCGATTTTTATTGTGACTGCGACATTTTGGCGGACACATCGGACATTTTTGACACATTTTTGGGACATTTGTCATTTATACAGCAATCACTGCTATTTAAATAGCACTGATTCCTATGTAAATGACAGTTGTAGTTAGGGGGTTAACCACTAGGGGGCGGGGAGGACTCAGTGTGACGTGTTGTGTTTTTTTCTTACAGTAGGGGGGCGTGGCTGTACGTCTGACGTCATTGATCGGCGTTCCCGATGACAGGGAACCGCCGATCACTGACAGTCAGTGTAGGAAGCGCGGGGAGAGGTTTGTTTACATAGACCTCTCCCCGTTCTTCAGCTCCGTAACCCGATCGCGGGATACCAGCGGCGATCGGGTCTGCTGGTCCCGCGGCCGTGGTCACGGAGCCCCCCGGGCAGGCAAATTAAAGGGGACGTACAGGTACGTGCTTTTGCCTGCCCGTGCCATTCTGTTGACGTATATCTACAGGAGGCGGTCGGGAAGCGGTTAACAGAACATGATCTGCCTTGATTACATAAGCAGACCGCTGTTCTGCCTCTGTTCAGCATGATCGTCGGGTGCTGGCGGACATCGAGTTTGCGGTACCCGCAGATCAGCTCCCGCTGTGTAGGTATGTTATCTGGCGCAGCAGTGCCACCTTGCCGCCATATAAGTAAGTTATATGGGGGGCTTAACATTAATTAATTATCTTTATTTAAAGCGGTGTTCTGCCCAAAAAAAAAATGAAAAGCCAGTAGCTACACATACTGCAGCTACTGGCTTTTAACAATAGGACATTTTCCTGTCCTGGAGTCCAGCGATGTTGGCACCACAGCTGATGTTTCCATCATTGCAGGTAAGGGTACCCGGCAGTGTAGCCTTACGGCTTCACGCCGGGAACCCTACTGCGCATGCGCGAGGCCCCGTTCCTCTCTCCTACTGGCCCGGCAACATGGAGAGGAGGAGGGAGGAGGAGGGAGCCCTGCAGTGATGTCACGGGCTGCGGCCTGGTCTCCCAGAAGTGGGAACAGGCTAGCAGTCAAAGACAGGTATCCTGTCCCCCTCCCCCCGAAAGGTGCCAATTTTGGCACCATAGGGGGGAGAGGAGACAAATGAGCAGAAGTTACACTTTTTGGTGGAACTCTGCTTTAACACAATGTGAGCTTTTGTGTGGTCTCTATCTGAATGCACAATGGTCTATTGCAGCACCAATTCATTTGAAATATTTTTGCTAAACAACTTTAGAACTGTTTTAACACTGTGGGGTTGATTTGCTAAAGGCAAATAGGCTGCTCACTGTGGAAGGGAAGTTTTACATTGTAAGGGATTTGGCTAAGAGCTTAGTGAATGTAGTGACGTTTCACTTTGCAAAGAATAAACTATCACATACATACAAGGAAATAAAACAGCATTTTGTTTGCACATGACTGGATGATAGAAGTCAGCCAGAGCTTCATACACAAAGCTCTGTGGCAATTTCCCTTTGCAAAGTGAACAGTCTATTTGCCTTTGGCAAATAAACGCTTTGGTTCAGTTCAGTGGCAGCCATTGATATATTTTCTTGGCGGGGGGGTTGGGGAACCCGCAAAACCACCCCCCGGTTGGGGTCGGTGTCAGTCGGTCGGTCGTATCACCTTTTCGTCACCTTAGCGGTGTCCTCGCCATGCGTCTTCTCCCTCCTCCTCCCATGGCCAATAGGGTAGCTTCTCCTTTCTGCCGATTGGGAAATGGGTCTCAGGACCCACTTCCTGATTAGCTGGGAGGCAGAATTTGTGTTACAATAGCGAATATGCATTTGTTATTGTCACACAACTGGGTGGGCTTGGGGTGCAGTGCTCTGCGTCCTGAGCCCACTTTTTTTGAAGCATTATTGAACCTCTGGCTCTAATGACTAATAAACACCCCCCATTGGAATCCATTCATGCAGCGCCCTGTATGTAGATTTGGGGGCGAACACATGGATGGGGGGAGGGCAGCGTCCATGCGCCTGTTATGGATGGGCCATCACTGGTTCAGTTGTTAAATAATAATACAAGGGCTCATTTATAGGTGCTTTGAAGGGGGGATATGCACAGTAGGCCATCTTGGCATATGTGTGATGCCAAAGCTCTGCTGAGTGTTTACATTCTTCACCTCCCACTTAGGCCCCTTTCACACTGGGCGTTTTTCATGCGGTGCAGCGCTAAAAATAGCGCCTGTTCACCGCATGAAAAAATCCGGCCCCTTTAACTCCAGTGTGAAAGCCGGCGGGCTTTCACACTGGAGCGGTGCGCTAGCAGGATGGCAAAAAAAGTCCTGCTAGCAGCATCTTTGGAGCGGGATAGGAGCGGTGTGTTCACCGCTCCTATACCGCTCCTTCCCATTGATTACAATGGGAGACCGCGGTTATAGAAAAATGTGGGTGGCAGAAACCACCCCCCTCACCCGCTTGGCCTAAATATTTCTGATATACACTATATTACCAAAATCATTGTGACGCCTGCCTTTACACGCACATGAACTTTAATGGCATCCCATTCTTAGTCCGTAGGGTTCAATATTGAGTTGGCCCACCCTGCGCAGCAATAACAGCTTCAACTCTTCTGAGAAGGCTGTCCACAAGGTTTAGGAGTGTCTGTCTATTGGACTGTTTGACATTCTTCCATAAGCGCATTTGTGAGGTCAAGCACTGATGTTGGACAAGAAGGCCTGGCTCGCAGTCTCCACTCTAATCCATCCCAAAGGTACAGAGAACAGTCATTGAAAGTCATTGATAAAAAAAAAAAATAAATAAGTGGGGTTCCCCCCAAATTGAATTACCAGGCCCTTCAGGTCTGGTATGTATAGTAAGGGGAATCCCGCGTCAAATAAAAAAAAAATGACGTGGGTTTCCTCCCAAATATCCATACCAGACCTTTTATCCGAGCACGCAACCTGGCAGGCCACAAGAAAAGTGGGGGGATGAGCGCCCCCCCTCCTGAACCGTACCAGGCCACATGCCCTCAACATTGGGAGGATGCTTTGGGGGTCTATGACCCCTCAAAGCACCATGTCCCTATGTTGATGGGGACAAGGGCCTCATCCCCACAACCCTTTCCGTTGGTTGTGGGGGTCTGCGGGTGGGGGGCTTATCGGAAGCTGGAAGCCCCCTGTTTCTGTTGACAAGGATAGACAGCCGTCACATCCGGAGGTTCCTAAAAGAAAACAAAAATGATATACATCCTAATCTACAAGCTAACTAATAAATCGACACTTCAACTGACAAAAGGGGGCTATTATCCTCTATCAGCTGACAGATAAACAACCAGATTGGCATGTGTGCTTCTGCCAGGATTATCATCCCCTCAAAAGAAATCTAAAAGATTCCTGCAGGATGCAACCTGAGCAGACACGCCAGTAACGATATACGTATGTCCGTAAGCCAAACTACTTTCTGTTTGGCTTCTAAACAAAAGTCCTATTTTTTTTTCTCCAAACGAACAAAGGGGAAAATGACAGGGACAGCACACTTTAGTGTCCATAACACTCACTTGTTAGGCACCCGGAGCTGCAGCCCTGTATAGGCAGTCAATGGAACAATCCACCCTAGCCCAGCTGCCTACTTGCAGTCAGTAGGTATTTTCCAGCATATCTGTGACCACCTCTCCTGTAGTCCCGTTTACAGATAAAACTGGGGGTCCGGTAGCCTTTTGCGAATCTCTCCTTCCCCTCTTACAGAAATGGAGTAGCTCTGGGTATGCTGTCCCATTTTGAGGACCAAGACTCTGTCCTTGTAGATGACCCTCCCGAGCTGCCACTCCCTGTAAATGTCTTGAAACCGGACCCACACCTCACTGTCAGGTTTCCTTTGGGACTTAGGGACATGTAAGTAGTCCCAGACCAGATCCCTCTCCCACTGTTCCCGGGAGGCCTCAACAGTTTCCATGACCTGGTCTGGAACGTACGGGTAGTCAAAACCCCACTCCTGGGCGACTCTCCTCTGAACATCCCTCTGGAATCTGGACAGTCGTGGCAACTCCTTAGACCTTCCCTGCCCAGGCAGAACGCATGAGTCCGGGGCTCTGATAGCCCGTTGCTGATATGTGGATGCTTGGGTATGAGGAGCATTTGTTGAGAGTTGGATGGGGGTACTGGGGGTCTTGGAAAGATGGATGTGCTCTCTGGAGCTCTGGGGCAAGCTCCTACAGAGGTGGAGCTTTCCAGAAACCATTCATCCTCCCCACTGGAATCACCTTCTTCTGGAGATGACCATGCAAATAAATGCTCCATGGACCCGTACCTGTCCAACACCTCTGGTGACCCCCAGTCCACAGCCTGGCCCTTGCCCACCCTGTCCGGCTCACCTGAGGGATCCCCATCTATCAACTGTGGCTCCTTCCGGTCAGGCTCAGCAAGGGGCTTACTTGGAGCCGGCTCCTCAGGGTTGTCTTCCGGAGACTGCCCACTAATACCAAGTCTCCAGGTCCCTGGCCAGGCCACAGGCTTCCCCAACTGGTCCTACCAGAACCTCCGGTATCTCTGATTCCCCTGAACTAGTCGGGAGCTCCTATGCTGCAGACACAGGTGACGCATGGCCCTCCCCGGCCCTCCGGGTCATCTGGACTTGAGGCAGACAGAGCCCGGTATCAGAGCTGGCGCAGTAATAATGGACCTCCTGCTGTACAGGTCCCAGGCGCATCAGTTGCATCCCACAATGCCCACACCGGGCCCAGTCGCTGACTCCTACGGTAGGCTTCAGACAACCGGGACATAGCATGCAGAGTCACTCCACACCTCCGATCACTCCTAGAGCCAGTCCTCAGGTGAGTTCCAAGCAAATACCGGTGTCCACGAGGACCTGGTCCTGCAGATCAGGCAACCGCTGCATGGCGGGTGTGCTCTGAACACTTTTCACCATCTTCCTCCGCCGCGTGTGTGGTGCACGGCACGCTGCATGCTGCACGCCGGGAGCGTGCGAGGAACTGTAACACTACATTTTCTTGGTGCACCCCAGCGACACCTGGTGGCAGGCACTGTAGAATTTCAGGTTAAGGCAGCAGTCACTATTTTACAGTAAAAATGTCCCTTGTGATGTCCCAACTGTAAGGAACCAACTTCTCTGTAGTTCCCACCTGCACCACCCCTTGTGTCCGTGTTTCCAAGGGCAACAGTGACATCCACAAGCCCCATACACATTTCCAACTGTGATAGCAGGACAATTTTTGCAAACAGTGGCGGTTGTCAGCATTATCTCCATGCCAGACAGCTCTGTAAATTAATGGCACCATGCCGCTTGCGATTGCCACGTATGACTACACATGGTACAGTCACTGAATGCTGAAATCTTTCTCTTTGTTGCTATGGGTAACGGGTTAACAATAAAGATAATCTTGTGGGACCTCCATGTAGCGCACCCCCCTCTATTTTAACACTCCCACCTCCCAAATAAACCAGGCCTAGAAAAAGTGCAAGGCCCTGGCTAAATTTATCTATCACTATTTACAGAAACACACTAGGCACCCACCTAAATGGGGTGGGTCCTACAGGTAGAAAATGCCCTGGAGGTAAAGCCCAAGAAGAAAGGTAAGAAAGAGGGCACAAATGGGAATGGGAAGGAAGAGCAACAGAGGGGAGGGGGAAGAAGGCAATAGTGGGAGATTAAAAAAATCCTCCTACATGAGTTGCATCTATTTATCTGCAGCCCCCAGTCTTTTAAAACTCTACTCCAGCAGGAAGGGGCACTACATAGACTACAGAAGACAGCTCAGTGTAACCTGAGGCTTGAGTGGAAGCAAATGACACCTCCCTCTACACAGTTTCATAGGAAAAAATGCACAGCTGAGACTGCCAATCACCCTCTGTGTGCTGTGGAAAGGGGGTGGCTACCTCCCTGGATTGCTTGGTGTTGAGTTAAACTCTCAGAAGTGGAACATGCAGATAGCAAAGGCAGGAGAGATCAGACAAAAAAAGACATAGAGAGGGTTTAACGTGGAGGGACAAAGGTTGCATACTCTATGAGAGAGAAATGTTGTGTTCCCTGTAAATCTTAACAGGGTGGGGGTGGCTTAGTTGGGAGGTGTGGCAGCAAGGTGGTGCTTCTGGGTGGTCATAAAAGGGAGGATATATGATGGCCAAAAATGAGAGTGATGATGAAGCCTATTGCACCTTGGAAGCCAGCATTATGTAACAACAAGGCATTAAAGGGGTTGTAAAGGCAATTATTTATTTTTTTAAATAACAAACATGTTATACTTACCTCCACTGTGCAGCTCGTTTTGCATAGAGTGGCCCGAACCTGGTCTTCTGGGGTCCCTCAGTGGCTTTCTCGGCCCCTCCTCCCCGCAAGAACTAAGCACCTTCATGCGAGCTCTCTCGCATGGTGGTTAGTTCTTGCGGGTGCTGCTTCCGTGATACAGACGGTGGCTATAGCAGCTCACTGTATCACTCGGCCCCACCCCCGGCGTGCTGCGTCATTGGATGTAATTGACAGCAGCGCGAGCCGATGGCTGCGCTGCTTTCAGTCCATCCACTCTAACCAATCAACAGCCTTCTTACCCTCCAGATCCTACCCTCTCATTTCCTTGGTGGTGAATGCCTTGGAAGATTGAACCAGAACTGTAATTTCCTAACTTTTACAGCGCTCCCAAATCAAGTCAGGATTTAAAAAAAAGATAGCTTGTCTTGCAAAGCGCTTGTATACCGCGCTACTCGCAAACTGAGGTATCACTGTATACAGTTTATCAATTTCCCAATGGTTAAAGAGTAACTCTGGTTTTGTTGAGAAAAAATAATTCCCTCTGGGCGATCAGTGTACATTGCAAGGATTTTAACAAACTGTGTTGCGGATTCCTACCTTTTGTTATTCTGAATGAATAGCTGTTTGTTTGTCTGTGCTCAGGTGATAAGTGAATCTGTATTAGAGTGGTTTTGTAAATATCAAACAGCTGCTGCACCTGCAGGGCTCAAATGAGGAAAATTGCAGGGTCTGCATCCTTTTAGACATAATTTCTCTATAGATGTAATTTTGGCAAGTATCTCACCAAAAGTGCAATTTTTGTTGCAAGGGATGCTCAAAATCGAATCTGTATCTTAGTGCAAACTTCTGGGAAAATCAGTAAGCCAGTCAAATAAGCAGGACATTACATTTTCAGGGGGTTTTCTGTACACCATCTGTGTACTGAATGCTTCCAGGTGGCCATATTGCATTTTACAGAAATTTACAGCGCTGCAGATTGAAATGGAAAGGTAATTTTTAATAACATTCAAATACAATATGACTTGGGTCGCAATTGTATATGCTATATTATTATTTTTTATTTTCTATATTTTTTTCCATGAAAGTGGGGCTTCCCTTTAAAGTGCAGCTAAAGTGTCATCAATAAAAAAGATTCTGTGCTAATTCTATTTGTGCTCAGGTGTCCATCACCCCACTCAGAAAATGTGTGACCTCTTCGTTTTAAGAAGGTCAATGAGCACTTTTAGAGTATAGCACTTCTCACTGGGCAAATGACTCCTCTTCATCTCCCTCGATGAGTATTTTGCCAGGACCTAACTTCTCCTAACTTCTCTTCAGATTGACTCAATCATATAAAGACCACTATGGTTGGAATCACATTATACTCCTCTGCACTCCATCAATACTCAAAAAAAATATAGACCAACTATTTATGGAAATTACTATAAAATTAAAACAAAACCACACTCACATATATTAGTGCCTGTCACTCACCACTAAGTAAATTGCTCCTAAACCTCTAGGGGCTAGCCTTTAGAGGTTTAGGTGCAATTTACTTAGTTGCCACTCCAGAAGTGTTAAGGGACCTGGGTCAAGTAGCCAGTGTCCTAGAAAAACCTAAGTGGCTATCAAAATGCAGTTAAGATTGAATTAACCAAGCAAATTACATGGACGTTGTGTACTGACGTAACACCCTGGAATTAAGGTGTTGCTCAGTTTGTTGGGCGCCTAGTTTGTCACCAGACCCCGGCGGTGGGGTACCTAATCTGGCACCAGGCCCTGGGAGTGGGATATCAAGTCTGTCCAAGAACTCAGCAGTGGGGCATCCAACCTGTGCCAGACCCCTGAGGTTACTGTTACTGACCCTGGTGATTGGAAGCCCACTCAGGAAATTTTAAAGGACTAGGATTCCCCAACAAATTCTTGTATTGCAAAAACTAAAATTATTTTTGCGCTAAAGTGTGATGTACTCCACAAGAGCTGCACCCATATACCACCCAAATACCCTGAATGATTTTAAAAATATATACACAAACAATAGTGCGCTTCTTGTTAATTACAGTGCAAAAGTAAACAATACTAAGTGTACAAAAAATGCAATTTAAACAGTAAGATAAATGATTCAATAAAAGGTTATAAGTCCATATGCCACAAACAGATATATTTTATAGTGCCAGTGAGAGAGAGGAGTGAAGCCTCGAGCATACGCAGTAGGGTTTCTGGCGTGAGGCCATAAGGCTACACTGCCGGGTTCCCTTACCTGCAATGGCAGCGGTAGCACCCGACAGCTGATGGAAACATCAGCTGTGGTGCCCACATTGCTCATTGCTGGACTCCAGGACAGGTAAGTGTCATATTAATAAAAGCCAGCAGCTGCAGTAGGGCGGACCTCCACTTTAAGTAGGTATGGGATATTTTATTGGTTTTGTTTTTTAACACAAGATGGCTCTGTACTTCATGACCTTGAGCTTTATTTGGTAGTTATTTAATGATAGAGGGTACTCACCTTATTTGTTTACATGTCCTTTCCTTTCAATATTTTTTATTGAATTTTCAGTAAAAGCATTGTAATACAGGTATTAGTGTAAAGAATTCACAAACATAGCCTAATAAAACGTTTCAGAAATCAACAAATTCCTATGCACCCTCATTGGGGCTTCTATTTCATCTGCAAACTTTGAAGGCACAGAGGTCTCCTCACCACCTACGCCCCATATGGGATCTAACTGTGTCAGGAAGTGAGGGGCAGCCCCTGCCTCCCTCTATTGATTTGTATTAGAGTTGAAAAACATATAGACTGTGTTATTTCATAGTGTAGGATACTGGAATACAAGTACAGAGAATAAGAGTATATATGAGCTAAATTCCAACTAGCAAGGGTAAGACACAAATGCTTTAACAAGGTGAGTGGTTTCCTATTTTGTGTCAGACTTCGGTGATACCCAGATAGGAAAGCAATCAGTGGATTGAAAGTAAAATATTGTGGATTTTCCCTCATGGGATGATGTTAGACTTTCTAAGAGTATTCTGACTCTGTTCATTACAGGTTGTTCCCTAATTATTGTGATAGATGTTTTTTTAACTATCTGGATTTTCTCTGGAATATGTATTCCCACCTCACCTAGTGGGTTTGGTTCTTGACCGTAGAATCCTGTTTATAATTGGACAAGAAGAGAGGAGTGATGGCAGGTAGGATATAGGAGGAAATAGAGATTCCGAAGAAAAGGGGATAGAAAAGGAGACTAGGGAGATGTTCTATTGAAGAGCCCTGTTAGATAGTTTTGGATCAGATTGTAGTGTCTGACAGGGGTATATGCATGTAGTCAGCCCACGGTCTCCAGGTGTTCTCAAACTTCTTGGCTGTATCTTGTGGAATACTGACTATCTTTTCTTAGGCCATGATCCATGAGATCTTTTTGTTTTGCCAAGGTACTGGAGACCGTGGGCTGTTTCCACGATTTTGCTACCGTCAATTTAGCTCCCAAGAGGATGAAGTGAACGAGTCTCTGTTTGTTTTTCAGAGTTTTTACCGGTGGGAAGTTTAGCAAGGCAATGTGTGGGGACTTGGGAATAGATACGCCTCTGGTTTGTCTGATCATTGCAAAGATTCTGTCCCAAAATCCTCTTATTATTGGGCATTCCCACCATATATGCAGAATTGAGCCCGTGTGTGCGCATCTTCTGAAGCACAGAGGTGAGGTCGATGGGTATAATTCCACTAGTCTAGTGGGGACAAGATACCACCTTGTTAAAACTTTGAGATCTGCCTCCATGAGGGACATGTTAAGGATGCCTCGATTTGACCATGCTATTATGTTGTGCCAGGTATCCAAGTCCCAGTCTTGGTTGAGATCTTTTTCCCAGGCTAACATATAGCTTGTTTTAGAATGTATTGTTGCCAGTGCCTCATATATCGCTGTGATCCCTCCTCTTTGCTCCGTACTCTGGCCGCACCAATGTTCATACGGCGTGATAATGGGTCGTAAGGGTTTGGATTTCCAAATAAAATTTCGGAAGTGAGAGATCTGTTAAAATCTAAATTGTTCGGCCGGTGGCATTTCAAGTGTCCTGATGCAGTGTTTTAGGGTGCCAGGGCCTGAGGAATTAAAGAAGTGTCCGATTCTGTACAACCCCTTGTCCAGCCACCACTGAAATGCCCTGATATTCAAGCCTGGTGGGAATTGGGGATTGTGGAAGAGGTGTGCTAGCGGACGGATCGTAGATACTGACTTGGGGTGAATTTTAAGCTTGTCCCAGAGGGTAAGGGACTGAGATAACGTTGGAGCTAGGATTGCTGGACATTGTTTGGGGTGCATCCACATTAGGAAATCCAGTGTAAATCGCAGAACTGCTGCTTTTTCCATGTGCACCCAATCTGGCTTTGATAGTCTTGTGTAGATGGTTGATATCTGAGCTAGCTGGGAGGTCTGGTAGTACCATAGAAGGTTTGGCAGCCCCCTTTTTTGCAGGCTCTGAATAGGACCCCTTTAGCCAGACGGTGTCCCTTGGAACCCCAAACAAATGTGATAATTTTCGCCTGGAACAGTCTTAAGTGAGTGGAGTTAATAGGTATAGGTAGGGACCGGAAAAAATATAGTATTCACGGGAGTAAGGTAATTTTGATTGAATGCACCCTCCCTAGCAGGTCCGATTCCAGTTATTTAAAGAGTGGTGGATAATTTGTGGCATAAATTTGATCAATCTTGGATGATAGGTTCACCCCTAGGTAGGGAATAGTGGAGTCTTTCCATGTCAAATGAAAGTGACTTTTTAGACTTGAAGCTAGTGGATCTGGAATATTTATATTGAGGATCTTTGATTTTGACAGATTGACTTTGGGGCCCGATATATTTCCAAATTCCTCTAAAAGACGACAGACATTTGGAAGGGAAATAAGTGGAGATGTGATAAATAGAAGTAGGTTGTCTGCAAAAAGTGCACACTTGTGTATACGTGGTCCGCAGTGTACTCCATGAATGTCCGGGTTACTTCTGACTGCAATGGCTAATGTTTCGATCGCTATAGCGAAGATCAGGGGGGATAGTGGGCAACCTTGTCTTGTACCTTTAGAGATAGGAAATGGCTCTAAGTAATATCCCTGGAGTCTTATTCGGGCCTCCGGGGTCAAGTATAACGCTTTTAGGATGTTAGTGAAACTCTGTCCAAATCCCCAGCATTGTGAGATATTGAATAGGTAAGGCCTGGATATGGAGTCGAAGGCTTTTTGTAAGTCTATAGATAATAAAAGTTCCTCCTGAGGTTGCCCACCATCCCAGCCCGATCTCAGCAGTGAAATAATATCTATTGCCCGTCTGATCTGGTCCCGTACTTGACTGCCCAGAATAAAACCTACTTGATGCTTATGTATATAAAGACTTATAAATGAGGATACCCTGTCTGCAAGTATCTTGGTAAGGATCTTCTGATTATTATTGATCAGTGAGATGGGTCTATAGTTACAGACCTCTCCCGGATCTGTCCCAGGTTTTGGGAATACTGTAATAAAGACTGAGTTGAGTGAGCTATCCAATGTGGTCCCTTTCCTCAAGGCATTGAGAAAGCGCATTAAGTAAGGGGCCAGACTGGATGCGTATGTTTTGTAATATGGGATTGAAAAACCATCTGGTCCAGGAGCCGATCTCTTTTTCAGGTTTTTAATGACTAAGGTCACCTCCTCCGCCATAATAGGAGCTTCTAAAATATTTATATGTCTTCTAATTTGGGAATGGGCATGGAGTCCAAGAAGGAGTTAAGGCTCCCTGTGAGCCTCCTGTTTAAAGGCTTTTATAAAAGTAATGGAAAGCTCCCATAATTTTCTGTGGATTATGAGTCCTCGTATCTTTTTGGAGACGTATATCCTGTATCGCATGAGAGTGGGGTTAGGGAGTCAGCCCGATGCGAGCATCGAGTCCATCTTGTCTCTCATGTGATAGAAACTGGCTCCACTCCATCTTAGCCTCCTTTCTGCCCTTGAGGTGAGAGCAAGATTCAGCGCCAGTCTGGCCTCTTTTAATTTAGTAGCTGGTGTCGATTTAGGATATTTCTTATGCTGTTTGCTAATAGTGAGGAATTCCTGTTCTACCCTATCTATAACCACCCGTTTAGTCCATTTGATTAGAGAGGAGACCTGGATTAGTTTACCTCTGACTGTAGCTTTATGGGCTGCCCAGAGAGTTTCTGGAGTTACCCCCTTCTATTTTGTTAAGGAGGAAATATTCATTGATGGCTTTCTCAATTTCAATAGTCCTCACTGGATCACTAAGAATTGATTCATTAAGCCTCAAATGTCTGTTTCCTTCCTGTCCTTGAGGTCTTTGTATTAGAAGAAATACTAGGGAGTGACCCAACCAAACTGTATCCCGGATGAAAGAGTTTTGGGCAAAGGGCATGAGTGTTGATGAGATAAAAATGTGATCAATTCTAGAAAAGGATTGGTGTGGATGGGAAAAGTGAGTAAAATCCCTCGTTTGGGGATTAAGTGCCCTCCGAATATCAGGTAGGCCATGAATGGTTCTAGCTATGCAGAGGCTTTGTTTGGGGGGATGGATTGTTTGTGCACCAGGCGGACACTTTTTGTCAAGTCCAAAATTAAAGGCCACATTGGAGTCTCCCCCAAGTACAGCCGTGCCCTCAATCAATGGCCCTAACTTTTGTAGCATACTATCGAAGAATTTTGCCTGACCTCGATTCGGGGGCATAATATGCTATGAATGAGTAAAATTGGTTGTCTAACACTCCCTTGAAAAGGATAAACCTACCATCCAGGTCCTTGTGTTCAGACTTAAGTGTGAATTTGCATTGGTGTGAGAAGAAAATTGCCATCCCTTTAGTTTTATCCTCAGCGTTTGCTAGGAAGAATGAGGGGTATTTGGGGTGGATGAACTTGTGGTTGTACGTATTAGGAAAGTGGGTTTCCTGGAGCAGGATTACATCTAGCTTTTGATTATGGTAATATTGAAACATTTTCCGTCTTTTGATCTGGGAGTTTAGTCCCTGGGCTTTGTGGGATACTATTAGTAGTAGGGGAGGTGGTCCGTTATCACCCGCCAAGGAGTTTGTAGATGTAGATGATATCTTTACTTATCTTGCAACCCCTGTAAAGAGATACAAATGGGGAACCCGGTCACCATTGTTTTTGATCCGGAGGGGTGAGAGTGCAAGAGCCTCTACAGAACATCTAGAAAAGAGAAAAAAGAAGACAGGAGAGGGAGATGTCAATGGGCAATGGTAACTAGAGTTATTTGTTTCTAGAGGGTGGAAGGGATCATGTCCCTGCCAGCCCTCTGTCACTTCAGTTGTGTCTTCCTCTGCCAGAGAAGAAGCACTCCTGTCCAGGGTCCCGGGGTGAACCTTGGCTCCTGGTCAGGTGTAGGCGCAACTGAGCTGCTCCGACTTCGGCGCTTTTGTAACATTACTTAACAAAAGGATTAACACATAACTTTATCTATATGCAGTAACAGCACAACCAATAAATTCTAACCGTAACTGCTTGGAGAAGATGTATATGTTGCGCTAAGATGATGGTATACATATAAAATCACCCCTACATATTATTTGCATACATATAGGTTATGATGGAACTATATATATATATATCATAAATTAAGTAAAATTGTGTAAAATTGTAAATAAAGATATATACATAAAAAAGGCAGTTTGTGAGACTGAGTGAACGTGAATAAATACTGTGAAAGTGTTTCTTTGACTGATAAAATTCAATAAAATTCAAGAGATGGTGAACAATAAGAATTGTTGTTGATATTGTGAATATATAAACATAAAACCATTCACAGAGAAAATAAATAAATAACAAGTGGATGTTAGGTGGGAAAGGGGCGCCAAACTGTATGTATAAATTATACAGTGGTGTAGTCCAGTGGGTGACACAATATATGTAGTCCAGTGGGTGACACAATATATGTGAGTAGCCGTAGACAGAAATGGTATTTCTAGGTGAGGTGACGGTGATCCTGTCCGGTCAGCATCAGCGCTTATTGAAAAGAGGCTTACCAGAAGTCACAGACTAAATGAGACGTACGCCTCATAAGTCGTGACAAGCTTTGTTGTGGAGGGGTACCAGGTCCCTATTCCACAGATGGATTCCAAGATATATGCGTGTGAAGGGGCAGGAGGGATGCGGTCATCAGAAACACCAATAATTCTCCCATGTTCATAAACATTCGGCCATATTTGAGAAGAAAGAACTCGCATAGTGTGATACCGTAAAAAATACTTTTAATGAGGTAAAAACAGATTAAAAACACTCACATTTTAGAAGTAATATTCAGGCTCATAGAATAGTGATGGATATCGAAAGTGCTGCTGCTGTAGTCCAACCGACGCGTTTCGTCCTCTGTGACTTCGTCTGGGGTGTGGACTACAAGCATCAGCAGTGCATTATATAGGGAGAGTGACCCCAATCTGGTTCTGAAGTTCGTATGGCCGGAAGTTGACCTCACTTCCGGTCTGGCGGTATTGCGCTCTTAGATTTGCATAGAAAGAGTTTAATGTGTATGTGGGGATATAGCTAAAATACTGGGGATTAGCTTTATGTGAAAGATATTTTAAAAATATGCAAAAACGAGGAGAGACACAGTAAAGTGTCTTCTCCTCGGTCTGATCTATTGGTTTGCGCCGGTGGAACGCATTGCGTACGTGATGTCGTGACGTCACTTCCGCCGCCGCTGGCTAAGCTTGTGTAAGCCAAGCCTCGATGTGAGGGAGGGCGGGATGGCTGTGCACAACAACAGCGCGTCACGGGCGCTCCATATGTTCTACGGAGGACACGTCTCACTCCTGTGCCCACAACCGCAAGTGCGCATGCGCCGCACGCAGTCGGGTGTGAGTGATCATATATTGCTGACACTGCTCAGCGTTGATCATGGGGGTTTAGAGTTTGAATGGGAACATGGCCAAAAACAAATAAAAAGGAAAAATGTAGGAAATAATTCCAGGTTAAATCGGAATATAAATAGGGGGGAAGGAAAACAGAGAAAGGTCACTCCTCACCCTATTGACCTATGTATCCACATGTGGATATATATATGTATATGTATATCTTCCTCTATTTATATATTATATATTGTACTGATATATCTATATTCATATACATCGTATGGAAAATTAAATATATAGAGGAAAGGCATATGTCATATCGAGAGTTAAATATATATAGGAAAATATTATATGGAAACCAAAAAACGGTTGGATGTACATCAAACGTGCTGGCTAAATCTATGTGTGTTCAGAGTGTATATAATACGTAAAAACATATATATATGAACATGTAAAAACATAAGTCCACAAAATATGTAAAAACTACACGTATATAAAATTTCCATAAAACTCCAATATATATAAAATAAGTGAAATATTAAAAAGATCTCCAAGGTAAAACAAATATATATAAAAGCGAGCTTTTGTTATTAAGGGTTATTTTTATATAAAAACCAAATATATATAAAAGCGGGCTAATAGTATAAATTATATATAAAAATTGTTGTTTAAAAGCAGCAGCAATTATAGATAAAAGAGCTGTGACGATTATAAGTGAACATATAACGAGAATTAAGTTGGAATTGGGTTGAAATTAGGATTAAAAGGAGGCTACTATGGCGTGTAGTAAAACTGAGGGGGGGGGAGTAATCAGGCTTTATTTATAAAAGCATTGATGTCCCACTCCACATTCATACCCAACGGGGAGTGGGATTGTAGCTGGTATATCCAGTATGTTTCCAATTTTGATACCCCTCTAGTTCTGGCTCCACCCCTCCACGGTGCAATGAATTTGTCAATGATTAAAAACTCAGTGCCACGGGGATCTCGATTATGATGTTGTCGGTAATGCCTTGGGACTGTATGCTTTATGCTGCCACTTTTAATCTTAGTGATGTGTTCCGTGACACGTGTCGTAAAGGAACGTATAGTCCGCCCTACGTACTGTTTTGAACACGGACATGTGATCAGATACACGACATGGGTTGTGGAGCAAGTACAGAAGTTTTTAATTGGGAACTTTTGCTTAGTAACTGTAGATTCAAATTCCCTAGTATTTCGTCTACCGCTTATGTTAAAATGACACACTGTGCATTTTTTGCAAGGATAATAACCTGTAAGATTAAGGAAGAAAGAAGGCTTCACGGGTGGATTGATAATTGTCGGAGCGATCTGACTATTGAGAGATGGAGCTCCCTTATAGATGACTTTTGCTCTATCTGGCATGAGGTTACCCAGAACTTTGTTGTTCTTCAGGATACCCTAATGTCGTTCAAAAATGGATTTGATTTGTTGTATTGAATACGAAGTGAGAAAAGACCATCTAAAATTGTCGTTATGGGGTTGGCTCGGTTTATCTGTCAGTAGCGTTGCTTGGTCAACTTGTAAAACTCTGTTTAAGTCTTGATCGACTTCATCCATATTATAACCTTTTTCTTTAAACCGGTCTCTCAGTGTGTTGGCCTGTTCTTTGAATCTAGTAGTGTCTGTGCAGTTTCTGCGTAGTCGCAGTAACTGAATCTTAGGGATAGATCTCAACCATGCTTTATGATGACAGCTGTCAATCGGTATGTAGCCATTGTGGTCTGTGGATTTGAAGTATGTACTGAATTCAAACTGGCGTTCCCTTATTGTAATCTCCAAGTCCAGAAAGTGTATCTTACTATTGCTTGATTCGTATGAGAGGACTATACTTCTATCATTATTGTTGAGAGACATAAAGAAGGCTTCTAATGATTCTGAGGTCCCATTCCATGGGAGGGTTATTATCCTTGCAAAAAAGGCACAGTGTGTCATTTTAACATAAGCGGTAGACGAAATACTAGGGAATTTGAATCTACAGTTACTAAGCAAAAGTTCCCAATTAAAAACTTCTGTACTTTCTCCACAACCCATGTCATGTATCTGATCACATGTCCGTGTTCAAAACAGTACGTAGGGCGGACTATACGTTCCTTTACGACACGTGTCACGGAACACATCACTAAGATTAAAAGTGGCAGCATAAAGCATACAGTCCCAAGGCATTACCGACAACATCGTAATCGAGATCCCCGTGGCACTGAGTTTTTAATCATTGACAAATTCATTGCACCGTGGAGGGGTGGAGCCAGAACTAGAGGGGTATCAAAATTGGAAACATACTGGATATACCAGCTACAATCCCACTCCCCGTTGGGTAGGAATGTGGAGTGGGACATCAATGCTTTTATAAATAAAGCCTGATTACTCCCCCCCCCTCAGTTTTACTACACGCCATAGTAGCCTCCTTTTAATCCTAATTTCAACCCAATTCCAACTTAATTCTCGTTATATGTTCACTTATAATCGTCACAGCTCTTTTATCTATAATTGCTGCTGCTTTTAAACAACAATTTTTATATATAATTTATACTATTAGCCCGCTTTTATATATATTTGGTTTTTATATAAAAATAACCATTAATAACAAAAGCTCGCTTTTATATATATTTGTTTTACCTTGGAGATCTTTTTAATATTTCACTTATTTTATATATATTGGAGTTTTATGGAAATTTTATATACGTGTAGTTTTTACATATTTTGTGGACTTATGTTTTTACATGTTCATATATATATGTTTTTACGTATTTTTATACACTCTGAACACACATAGATTTAGCCAGCATGTTTGATGTACATCCAACCGTTTTTGGTTTCCATATAATATTTTCCTATATATATTTAACTCTCGATATGACATATGCCTTTCCTCTATATATTTAATTTTCCATACGATGTATATGAATATAGATATATCAGTACAATATATAATATATAAATAGAGGAAGACATACATAAACATATATATATCCACATGTGGCTACATAGGTCAATAGGGTGAGGAGTGACCTTTCTCTGTTTTCCTTCCCCCCTATTTATATTCCGATTTAACCTGGAATCATTTCCTACATTTTTCCTTTTTATTTATTTTTGGCCATGTTCCCATTCAAACTCTAAACCCCCATGATCAACGCTGAGCAGTGTCAGCAATATATGATCACTCACACCCGACTGCGTGCGGCGCATGCGCACTTGCGGGTGTGGGCACAGGAGTGTAGAACATATGGAGCGGCCGTGACACGCTGTTGTTGTGCACAGCCGTCCCGCCCTCCCTCACATCGAGGCTTGGCTTACACAAGCTTAGCCAGCGGCGGCGGAAGTGACGTCACGACATCACGTACGCAATGCGTTCCACCGCAAACCAAAAAAAACATTGCAAACCAATAGATCAGACCGAGGGGAAGACACTTTACTGTGTCTCTCCTCATTTTTGCATATTTTTAAAATATCTTTCACATAAAGCTAATCCCCAGTATTTTAGCTTTATCCCCACATACACATTAAACTCTTTCTATGCAAATCTAAGAGCGCAATACCGCCAGACCTGAAGTGACGTCAACTTCCGGCCATACGAACTTCAGAACCAGATTGGGGTCACTCTCCCTATATAATGCACTGCTGATGCTTGTAGTCCACACCCCAGACGAAGTCCCAGAGGACGAAACGCATCGGGTGGACTACAGCAGCAGTACTTTCGAAAACCATAACTATTCTATGAGCCTGAATATTACGTCTAAAATGTGAGTGTTTTTAATCTGTTTTTACCTCATTAAAAATATTTTTTACGATATCACACTATGCAAGTTCTTTCTTCTCAAATATGACCGAATGTTTATGAACACGGGAGAATTATTGGAGTTTCTAAAGACCGCATGCCTCCTGCCCCTTCACACGCATATATCTTGGAATCCATCAGTGGAAAAGGGACCTGGCACCCCTCCACAACAAAGCTTGTCACGACTTATGAGGCGTACGTCTCATTTAGTCTGTGACTTCCGGTAAGCCTCTTTTCAATAAGCGCTGATGCCAACTGGACAGGATCACCATCACCTCACCTAGAAATACCATTTCTGTCTACGGCTACTCACATATATTGTGTCACCCACTGGACCATATATATTGTGTCACCCACTGGACTACACCACTGTATAATTTATACATACAGTTTGGCACCCTTTCCCACCTAACATCCACTTGTTATTTATTTATTTTCTCTGTGAATGGTTTTATGTTTATATATTCACAATATCAACAACAATTCTTATTGTTCACCATCTCTTGAATTTTATTGAATTTTATCAGTCACAGGATCACTTTCACAGTATTTATTCACGTTCACTCAGTCTCACAAACTGCCTTTTTTATGTATATATCTTTATTTACAATTTTACACAATTTTACTTAATTTATGATGTATATATATAGTTCCATCATAACCTATATGTATGCAAATAATATGTAGGGGTGATTTTATACGTAAACCATCATCTTAGCGCAACATATACATCTTCTCCAAACCATTTTTTCCATTAGTCTATCGCAATGTTTGCAGCTTTCACATAAACCATCCATACTCAGCGCAATATTTCCCAACTTCCAATTTCAACCGTAACTGCTTAACAGAGGCAACACCTGATATGGGAAATGCAGGGGTCCATGGGTTCAGTGGAAGGCTGGAGTGGGTCAGTGGTATTGTACCAAGGGCCACATGATGGGGTTGTAGGACACCGGGGTGTTAGCTATGAATGTGGTTAATGTTATGGGCTATGTAAATGCTACACTGTAACCTTAAATGTGATGCCTATGGTCCGAGGATTGACCGGAAATGTCTGGCCCTCATCACCTTAAATGGTGCCGTCCCTCACCCCCTCCCGTGAAGCTAACTATGGGGGTTATTAATCTCGTTACCAGCATGACCATGCCACAGATTCTGGAACTATAGTAGAGCTGACCCAGGAGCTCTGAGAAGAGTGCAATGATTAGTGAAAACTGGCTATAGAGGGCCGGACCAACCACTTTAAGGATACACTATACTTCCCTTGTATATAAGTAGCAATCTTTTAAACCTACAGGAGTTATTCCATACCCAGATTACCAGGGCAGGTATATATATATATATATATATATATATATATATATATATATATATATTTATGGTTGAAGCCCTATGGCCGACACGTATCTGAAGGGAAATAACTTAACCAATAAGATCTATAACATGAAAAGGGAGACCTGAAGTGTGCCTTGGTCTATGGCCGGTACGCCAGAAATAAGGGGGCATACCCTGATTAGAAATGAGTATTTGATGGGGGTGATGTTGTGAGAAATGCCCTTAAAAGGGGGAAGGGGAGGGTGGGTATCGCGCACCGGAACCGACGAAGACCACAGGTGAGTGGGCCGGTTAAATACCCTCCCGGGCTCCTCCCATAAATTCAGGCCACCATGTTGGCCTTCCACTTATGGTTGAAGCCCTATGGCCGACACGTATCTGAAGGGAAATAACTTAACCAATAAGATCTATAACATGAAAAGGGAGACCTGAAGTGTGCCTTGGTCTATGGCCGGTACGCCAGAAATAAGGGGGCAAAAACTGAGGTAGGGTTTGAAGATATTTATTGCCTTTTAGTATTGACTACTGCGTGAGCTGGGCGAAGGCCCGTGACATTTCCGCCTGTGGGTCATGTATATACCGGGTGAAGCAGGCTGACTTCCATCTGCCGAGTCTCTGGATGATGTGGCCTGGGACCCCCTGCTGTGAGGCGGCTGAGGCGGCCCCGATCCGAAAAGAGTGACCGGAGTACTCGCTGGGGTTGAGGCGTAGGTTGCGGAGGAGAATTCTTACGTGTGTCATGAACTGACAAGTGCTCAAGGGTTTGACTGGAAAAGGCAGAAGGGGATCGGTGTCCCTTTGTTCTGGCAGGAGTGAGAGCAGGCGGTTGAGAACCGTTACTGGGCACCAGGCATTGCCGGTTCTGTATAGATGGATGTCCACCCCGTGGCCAGCTTGCTGAGTCTTGGAGACGTTGAGGTGGAGCACGAAGTGGTCTTGATGGCGAACTAGGTGGTGTCTGCACAGGGTTTGGCTGGTCGAGCTGTTACGGGTGAATTCGCTGGGACGTAAGAACCCATAGTAGGCCAGGTAGATGGCGGCTTGTATGACCTGGCTGAGGAGGACACCAAAGGGGGAACCAGCGAGTATGGCGGACATCTCGCGGAAGATGGCGCCAGTGATGGGGCGACGTCTGGTTCTGTTTGCTGGTTGCTGCTTCTGGACGCCGCGTAGGACGGCTCGGACGGCGTGGGACGAGAAGACAGACGGTCTAGTAGGATCTTGAAGGGCCAAAAAGTGCTGTATGCCGGCCAGGTATAGGCGGATGGTGTTGTAGGATAGGTTTAGCTGTGTGTGACAATGTGAGACGAAGGCCAAAATATGCCTGGTGTCTGTGGGTGTTGGCACGGCGTTGGTGGTTAGGAACTTGTTAAAGGTGTCCCAGGCTGCGTGGTAGGCTTTGAGTGTGTTGTGAGACAGGGACTGGTTGATGAGCTGGGTGGCCCCACGTAGGTATCGGTCTAGTCTAGGGTCAGCTGAGACCAAGCGGGGATAGGGGCGGACACCCGATCGGCCTCTGGTATCTGTCGAAAGAAGGAGATGAAGTTAAAGCGTGACAGCGCGTCTGCTGCCACGTTGTATTTACCTGGGATGTGAGAGCAATGGACGTTGAATTGGAGCCGTAGCGACAGTTGGACCAGCCTGCGTAAGAAGGACATCACCTGGAGTGACTTGGACCTGCCTTTGTTGATGATGTCTGCCGTGGCCTGGTTGTCCGTTGTGAAGTTTACCGTCTGCCCGGTCCAACTGTGACCCCAAAGTTTGGCAGCTGCCACGATTGGGTAGAGCTCGAAAAGGGGGGAAGTCCGGCTGAAACCTGGAATTGAAAGTATCTGCGGGGGCCAAGGGCCCGCGAACCAATGGAGGCCAAATATGGCTGCGAAGCCCGTTGAGGCCGCGGCATCTGTCACCACCTGTGGTGAGAAGGGTGAGACGGCCGGGATAAACATGGATATCCCGTTCCACGAGGAAAGGAACTCTTCCCACATCGCTAGGTCTGCTATGGCCGCGGCGTCCAGTTTGAGGATCTGATCGGGGTCTTGTGCCTGTGACAGGTGGACTAAGAGTCGTGAAATGAAGGAACGACCTTGAGGGACGATCCGCATGGCAAAATTGAGCATGCCAAGTAGTGACTGGAGCTGTCGTCTTGTGCACCCTCTCGTGCGGGTGAAGTCCTGAAGAACTGCCCTGATGCGGGTCAGCTTGTCGAGGGGTAGGCTGGCCTGCATGGAGCATGTGTCCAAGACAACTCCGAGGAAGGTGATGGAGTGTGCGGGTCCGTCGACCTTGTGCTCGGCTATGGGGACATTGATATTCTGGAAGACGACTCTTAATTTGTCGAGGTCTACTGGTGAAACGTTAGGCTGCTCTATCAGTAGGAAGTCATCTAGGTAGTGGATGACTTCTGTGCATTGGGCCTTGTGTAGGAGAATCCAGGTGAGGGATTGAGCGAACGTGTCGAAGAGCCAGGGGCTACTTTTGGAGCCGAACGTGAGCTTGGTGGCGAAGTAGTACCTGTCTCTCCACTTGATACCGTGCCAACACCAAAGAGACGGGTGAATCGGCAGAAGTTTGAAGGCGTCCGATATGTCGGCTTTGGACAGCCAGGCCCCTGTGCCTGCTTTGAGGATGGCCTGGATCGCCAAGTCGACGGAGGCGTATTTTAAGGAGAACTCCTCGGAGGGAATTAGGGAGTTGAGGCTGGGGACGTGGCAAGAATGAGGCGCAGACAGGTCGTACACCAAGCGAACTTTATTTGAGAATTTGCCCTTGACAAGCCCAATAGGGCTGACTCTCCAGGTGTTGAAGGGGGGTTGTGTGAAGGGACCAATGACGAAACCTCGCTCCAGCTCGGCTAGGAGTAGTTGGTCTATGGCCTGCTCGTCGGTGGCCGCTGATCTGAGATTCCCACACTCGTAAGTAGTGTGGGGCAGGGAGACAAGGCCGGTATGGAAGCCCGCCGTGAATCCTTGTATGAGGAACGTGGCTAGTGAGGGGATGGGGTGTGAGTCCAGATAGACTCCTAACCATAGGATGTTTATGCGGCTCAGTCACAGATTTTTCGGTTTGAGCTCGCATAGATTTTTCGGGTGCGCCCTGTGGCATACGACGCACACGTGGAGCAACCTGCATTGGCTGAAGTTACACGAGCCGTAGTTGTAATTATTGCAGATGGCCGCTCCTCCCATGGTCCGGACGGGGCGTCCGAGTTTGTCGAGCTGGGGTTTCTGTGTCGGTGCTGGCGGGTTTTGTGCTGGAGCCGAGGTCGAGGGAAACTCGACCGAGTGGCGGAGTGTTGCACTGGAGCACCAGGCGGCGGTGTGCGTGGAGGATTGGCAGACTGCGCACAATGGTGAGCGCAGACCGGCGAAATGGCGACAGAATAATTCTGTGTCCATTAGGCTCCAATCTGTGGGTGACTGGAATTGCGCCATCCTGGCGGCTGCTTTTGCGGAAAAGGAGCGGTGGTAGTCATAAAATGAGAACCCGCCGTATTTGTAGCCCAGATCTACCACGGTGTGGAGATATAAATCCAGCTCTTCCCTTCTGCCGGGGGAAGCTGAGCATATGATGTCTCTAAGCATCCCAAATGACAACGCGAATTCTGGGACGGACAATTTGCGGTTGAGTCTGGGGTCTTTAGCTTTGAGGACCACCGAGACATCTCCCCAGGTATAGGCCTTGTTTTCGGCTAGGTCGTGGACTGAAATGAGAAGGGAGGCGAGGTTGACGTCCTTGCCATCCAGTATGTCCTTCTTAATGCTGGCTGGAACCAGGTGTGCTGGGCAGACCAGGGGACATGTCCCTGCGGTACCTGTGGCGACTGTTGTAGGTGGCTGTATCGCGGCGGGGCCGGGGACGGCCGGGGCCGGGTGAGATTCGAGGAGAGTCACTCTGGCTTGGACGTCCGTGACTGTGTTCGCCAAGGACGACACCATGGTGTGGAGTTGTGTTATGGCCGCAGATATAGACTGGAGGGAGGCTTGCTGAGTGCTGGGCCCTGCCATGGCAGGAGGAGGAAACAAGAGCCTGAAGAGCTCCGCCTTCCTGGCCGTGGCGGGGAACGGCACGCCCCTGCGTCTAAGTTCTGCCGTCAGTCTGGGGATGGTCCATCCCCTGAGGGACTGGATGCTGTCACTCATGGACACTGGGGAACGTGACAAGGGGGCGGTGAGATCCTCGCTGCCCGCTTGCGACATGGTCCTCGGATGGGCTGTGCCCTGAGGCGATGTCTTGAGGCGTCTAAGGTCGTAAGAAGGTCGACCGGAGCTGTTCAAGGGGATGAGATAAGCCAAGACTGTTTCTTTCCTTGTGTAAACATACGTACCCAACTGCTGTGCTCTGGAAAGGACAAGTGTGCGCACGTACGTGGACGTGCGTACACGGTAAGTTTTTATATTTTACCTGGAGAAACACCGTCCAACCTGTGCAGGGTGGACCTACTGAACTTGGACTGACCTAGGGAAGAAAAAATAAAGAGAACTGGTGAGGTGTGCCTCGTGGGGTGTGTCCCCCGTCTGTGCATATACACTACTTATTATTATTTTTTTTTTTTTTTTTTTTTTTTTTTTTTTTTTTTTTTTTGAGTGAAATGAGAAACGTTTGTGCCATGTCGTGGGCGCAAGGTGTCGTTTTATGAGTGTGACTGCTGATTGCCGAGAATTTTGGAATGAAATGAGGCCAACTCGACTGGGGTACGTTGAGGCGAACTGATGCATGGTAGATGCCATCGGATTCGGATCAGGACGTTTTTGTTGTGACAGCGAACTGATCGGCATGACAGAAGTATGAAACGGTCGAGCCGCGATGGCGACTGTAGACGAACCAGACTTCTGGAGCATGTACTGAAATGAGGCCAACGGATGTTCAGGGCGCATCGGTCCGAACCGGTGCGCAGCGCGACTGGGTTCGAAGCGAGGTGCGGCCTGGCGGTGAGAGAAATGAGGGGAACCATTCCCTGAGGTGCTGAACGGTCGGTCGGGTCTCACGACCGACGACGAGCAGACTCAGGGGTGGTTACTGAAATGGGGCCGACAAACCTGGGGTACGTTGGAGGCGAAGACCGATCCGCAAAGGTGCGACCGGTTTCGAATCAAAAACGTGACTCGTGAGGTGAAATGTTTTCCTCGTGACAGAGGCGCCGAGCGGTGAGCCTAAAAACTTTTCGACTGACAGCGACCGTACTTCTGGAGCACGGAATGAAATGGGGCCTGGGAGCATCTTGGGGCGTGCCGGTACGAATCGAGGCACCGGGGTGCGCCTAGACTTGAATCGGAACGTGATACGTGACAGTGAAATGATGCCATGACAGAGGTGTTTTTTCGACCGGTGAGTCGAGAAATTGCGGCTAACGGCCGCTCCCTGGGTCATGTATTGAAATGGGGTTCCACTGCTGGGACATGCCGGGACGAATCGGATGTGGCTAGATTCGAACGGCGTGTCGGTGCAGGACCGTGAAATGGTGAAATGACTGAAATGTTTTTGAAATGGCTGAAATGTGACCGTATGGCATGATACTGCGACTGATTCCGAATCAGGTGATGCGTAAGCGACCGGCTACTGTATGCAGATAGCGGTACGGATGCAACGTACGGGTACTAATGGAATGACTTGTGCGTATGTGAACAGCGAGATTCGTGACAAGGTAAGTAACGTTCATAAGTGAAATGGTGGTCAAACGAGACCCCTACCTGCGGCAGCCGAGCCAGATACAGTGTACAAAACCTTCGAACGAGAGCAATCCACGAGACGTCTGGCACTCACGAACGCTAGCGAAATCGAGTAGTCGGCTTAGTGACGTAGTATATCGCGCACCGGAACCGACGAAGACCACAGGTGAGTGGGCCGGTTAAATACCCTCCCGGGCTCCTCCCATAAATTCAGGCCACCATGTTGGCCTTCCACATATATATACACACTGTATATATATATATATATATATATATATATATATATATATATATATATATATATATATATATATATACACACTGTGTATATATATATATATATATATATATATATATATATATATATATATATATATATATATATATATATATATATATATATATATATATCTCTCACATTTTTGTAAATAAAAAGATATTATTATATCTTTTCATGTGACAACACTGAAGAAATTACACTTTGCTACAATGTAAAGTAGTGAGTGTACAGCTTGTATAACAATGTAAAATTGCTGTCCCCTCAAAATACCTCAACACATTAATGTCTAAAACGCTGGCAACAAAAGTGAGTACACCCCTAAGTGAATATGTCCAAATTGGGCCCAAAGTGTTAATATTATTATTATTATTTTTCAGCACTGCCTTAACCCTCTTGGGCATGCAGTTCACCAGAGCTTCACAGGTTGCCACTGGAATCCTCTTCCACTCCTCCATGATGACATCACCGAGCTGGTGAATGTTAGAGACCTTGCGCTCCTCTACCTTCCTTTTGAGGATGCCCCACAGATGCTCAATAGGGTTTAGGTCTGGAGACATGCTTGGCCAGTCCATCAACTTTACCCTCAGCTTTTTTAGCAAGGCAGTGGTCATCTTGGAGCAACACGGGTTGCCCTCATCAGACCACAGGACATGGTTCCAGTAATCCATGTCTTCAGTCTGCTTGTCTTCAGCAAACTGTTTGCAGGCTTTCTTGTGCAACATCTTTAGAAGAGGCTTCCTTCTGGGATGACAGACATGCAGACCAATTTGATGTAGTGTGCAGCGTATGGTCTGAGCACTGACAGGCTGACCCCCACCCCTTAAGCCTCTCTATTTTTCAAAGACAACCTCTAGATATGACGCTGAGCACGTGCACTCAACTTCGTTAGTTGACCATGGGGAGGTCTGTTCTGAGTGGAACCTGTCCTGTTAAACCACTGTATGGTCTTAGCCTTCGTGCTGCAGCTCAGTTTCTGGGTCTTAACAATCCTCTTATAGCCTAGGCCATCTTTATGTGGTGCAACAATTCTTTTTTTAAGATACTCAGAGAGTTCTTTGCCATGAGGTGCCATGTTGAACTTCCAGTGACCAGTATGAGAGAGCGATAACCCCAATTTTAACACACCTGCTCTCCATTCACACCTGCAACCTTGTAACACTAACGAGTCACAGGAGGGAAAATGGTTAATTGCTCCCAATTTGGACATTTTCACTTAGGGGTGTACTCACTTTTGTTGCCAGCGGTTTAGACATTAATGGCTGTGTGTTGAGGTATTTTGAGGGGACAGCAAATTTACACTGTTATACAAGCTGTACACCCACTAATTTACATTTATTGCAAAGTGTAATATCTTCAGTGTTGTCACAGGAAAAGATAAAATAAAATATTTACAAAAAGGTGAGAGGTCTACTCACTTTTTTGAGATACTGTATGTGTGTGTATATGTATATACATCTATCTATCTATCTATCTATCTATCTATCTATCTATCTATCTATCTATCTATCTATCTATCTATCTATCTATATATATATATATCTATATATATCTATATATATATATATATTATTAACTGGAGAACAGTCTTCTTTTGTATTATTGTTTTCAACTCCTGACAATTTTCGGTGTAAATCATATTGCCATTTTTTTATGCTGACTTTCTCATTCATGCTTTTGCATGTGTTTTCTAACATTATTTTCTTCCACAATATTTCCATGTCCCAAATAATCTTAATCTTGAGATGTAGCTAGCAGCACCCTTCCTATTTATGCACATTAGATGGAGTTAATATATCACCCGGTGCCATCCTCAGGGAATTCATATGGCTTCCTGTCACACTGCCCTACATTGCATAATATGAAATAAATCAACTCAGCTTGCTTTCAGAAGTGTTTACTGAACAGTTGTTACAATACAGTGAAATAGATCACCTTTATGCTTCAGTTTATGATTAATAACTAATTACTAGAACTGGCTTGAAGAGCAATATGTTTGAAATGTTTATTGCAGTTTCAAGTGAGTAACATAACAAAAAATAGGAGGTGCTAAAGCTAGACATTTACTGATACTGAACTTTTACCTTGAAAGACAGATGGTGGAAGATCTAGGTGTCTCACTGAAGTTACTGCACCTCTTGAATGTGCACTTTATTCACTTAAAGTTTACCTAAACCCAAAAACAAAAGTGTAAAATAATGCAGTTTACCAATACTTGACTGAGTTGACTGCATTTTTTTTCAAGCTTTTTTTCTCTTTGTTTTTACCTGGTAATTCTGCAAATAGCCAAGTGTCCCTTGGTGACTACACTTATTCTTCGACTGCATCTATGGAGGGAGCCAGGTTTTCCACCCAGATGCTAGGCAGCCTTCCAGCTTTTCCTGTCAGCTGTGTGTTAAGGAGTTTTCCCAGACTCCTAGAGGTTCCAATCAGCTAGGGGTAACAAGCCTAAGCAATCTCCTAGTTCCTCCCATCACTTACTGGCTGCTCCTATGTACTTTCCCTGACTTCTTGCACATATGCAGGGTAACGATTCTGTGCATGCAGCACCCAGATTTATACTTAAATCAAAAAAAAATGTAATACCTGCTTACTAACCCCAATATTTGAGTTTTTCAGATACAGTCAGTTAAAGAAATCAGATTTAATCTGATTATTTTCACCACAGAACAGAGACAAGCTCTTTTAGATTTATAGAGGAAAAAAAAGACTTGGTGATTAGGGCTTCAGATAAAAAAAGTGATAATGTAGTCCTCCTAACTGAAAAACAATACCAAACCATGTGCTGGACTTTATAAAAAAAAAACAGTATGGTATAAACTCTTGGCTCAGCAGATTCAATGGCTTATTGATGAATACAGAAATTTACTCAGACAGGCTTATATTGACTTTTATAGATAAAATCACTTTAGACTGTCTCAACACATGATTCCTGAGAAAATCATCACATTAACATACCCATTGTGTAAACCAATTAGTACTCCCTTACATGTGGTATATATAAACCTATTCAAAGATGGCCCCCAGCCGAGCCTGAGGAAGGAGCAAGCATGCTCCGAACACATGTACCACCTGCTGACCCTGTACCCGGAAGTGACATCATCTCCAAGTGCCTCTGTGCACTGCTGATCTCCATCACAGCTTTCCAGAAGCACTGGAAGCCAACGGTGTGGTCTGATCGCGTACAGCTACTACAAGGCAGCGACACTAGGCACAATCTAGGGACAGCACGGATGATTTTATATACAATGCTTGAATTGATTGCTCGTTTGTGAGTGTTTTGAAATATATATTTCTTATTCATTAAAATGCTATATTGCTACACTTAGAAGATGCTGCTTTCTGCTCTCTTCTACGTTTCAGAGACTCTTCTAGCTTTTTTAGCTGGTCGGCCTTCCAAGGACAGCATAATTATTTTCCTCACACTGACTCATTTTTATGAACTTTTATTGCCCCGCTCAGTGACCCAATCCTAACTTCTTTTAACTATTGCATAGCCTTATCCGGAGTGTGCCATATAACCCCATTGTTTGTATCTTCGATTGGCAATGCAACTCTTAAAAGTACCTTCATTTTGCCACAGTAATCACTCATCCTGATCATACCCTCCTGGTTTCCTTAAAGGTAGATGCCTCAGAGGTAGGAGTTGGGGCTGTACTCTCCCATCATACATCACCCAGCAATCAATTGCACCCCCTATGTCTTCTCTTCTAGAAAAATTTCCTCCACAGAAAGGAATTGTGATATGGGCAACAAAGAGCTCCTGGCTGTCAAATGAGCCTTAGAAGAGTGGTGTCCATTGGCTTGAGGGCACCTGGCACCCTTTCATTGTGTAAACTAACCATAAAAACCTTGGGTACATTACAACTGCCAAATGTTTTAACTTCTGTCAGGCTTTCTAGCCTCTATTTTCAGTAAAATGGCTCACTTTGTGACATTACCCAAATTATTCTCAAATTAAGATAATTCCTGGGCCCCAGCCTCTTCTGCCCATGCTAAACATTTGGTTATAAGATTCCACCACTTTGAGAAAACTTTCCTCAAGGTGGGGTAATGTGAGGCAGCTTTCCTATTTCTCCCATCAGATGTGGGTTAACAAGTCTTCTCAGACTCCTTGCTCCTCCCATCAGCTGGGGCATAACGGGTCTAGGTAAACTCTCAGCCCCCTTTAGAGTACTTACTGACTGACGCCTTGTATTTTCACCATCTTCTCTCTCATCTGATGGGAAATTAGTCTGGTTAAACACCACCTAGCTGAATTGGTCCCTGGCTCAGGAGGTGTGTATTTAAACATCATCAGCCTTGTGCCTCTGTGCTTGTAATATTTGTTCCTGGCTGATCAAGTTCATTTCTGTGTAACCTGAATCTGGACTGGAATTTTTTTTGTTAACTTTGACTTGATTACTCTCTTGTCTGCTGCCCATCATGACACTTTGCTAATGTTTACTATATTTCTGCCTTGTTTGCTGCACAACTTGACCCATGGCTAACATTTATTGGTTTACACTCTTGTCTGCTGCTCTTCCTAGTACCTACCTGCGCTGCTTGGTGCTGTCACCACACCTGAACTTTAACCTATCACTGCCTTACCAAACATTTTAACTGCTGACCCATGTTAACCCATGTTAACAACACCCATGGACATAGTACATAATTCACTAGCCTTAAGGGAAAAATAGTTGCTAGAGGTGAAGCACATCATCACTATATATCCTAAACGCAGTTTTTTCATGCGCAGCCTAACACTAGGCTGGACTACAAATATATCTGCGGCAATCACGGATCGATTAGTGAGGTGTATTAGTCTAGCAGCAGCATTCATAATAAACTGAAGGGGGGATAGCCTTCTTGAGGGTAGGCCATTAAGGAGAGAGTTGCAGTAGTCAAGGTGGGAAATAATCCCACCTTGTGAATGAGTGTATGAGTTGCTTTGTGGTGTCATTAGTCAGGAAGGGTCGAATTCTGGAGATGTTGCAGAGGTGAAGGCGGCAGGATTTAGCCAGTGATTGGATATGGGGGCTGAAGGAGAGGTCAGAGTCAAGGATTACACCCAGGACCCTGGCATGTGTGGAGGGATCAATGGTTGTGTTGTTGATATTAATGGTGAAGTCACAGGGGGGGGGGGGCATGAAGGAGGAAATATAACAAGCTCAGTTTTAGAAAGATTGAGTTTTGGAAAGTGGTGTGACATCCATACGATATGTCATTCAGTAAGTTTGAGATCCGTGAGGAGATCAAGGGGGTGAGTTGAGGAGTGAAGAGATAGATCTGGGTGTCGTTGGCATAGAGGTGGTATTGGAAACCATAGGAGGTTATCAACTGGCCCAGGGAAGAGGTATAAAGTGAGAATAGTAGGGACCCAAGGACAGAACCTTGGGGTACCCCAACAGAAAGAGGAAGGGGAGTGGAGGAGATGGAGTTGTAAGTGACACTGAAAGTGCTCTGAGATAGGTAGGAGGAGAACCAGGATAAAGCAGAATCACGAGCTTGGAGGCAAACGGGAGCAGGGAGATGGGTCTTAAGTTATTCAAACAGGTGGGGTCTAGTGAGGGTTTTTTGAGTATGGGACGTTGATGGGGACAAGGGCCTCATCCCCACAACCCTTGCCTGGTGGTTGTGGGGGAATGCGGGTGGGGGACTTATCGGAATCTGGAAGCCCCCTTTAACAATGGGACCCCCAGATCCCGGCCACCCACCCTGTGTGAATTGGTAACGGGGTACATTGTACCCCTACCATTTCACCAAAAATGTGTCAAAAAAAAAAAAAAAAGACAAGAGACATCTTGGGACAAGTCCTTTATAAAAAATTAAAAAAATAAAAAAATCAGAGTGGGCAGGGTCACCCGTTTATGTCACTGGGTGGCCCTGTCTTCATATATAAAAATTAAAAAAATAATGAGAATGTCATTTGAACAAAAGTCAGTTTTATTGGGGCAGTGGGCCCAAAGACAAAATGAAAAACAATACAAATTGGCATAGAATCAAAATATACATGGAACATGGAGTCAGAGTCGGCATTTTCCTAAAAAGACCACTGTTATATCGCAAGTTACCTTTGCCAATATTCCCGTTTACATTGCCCCCTAAACCTAATAACTGGTTGGGCCACCCTTAGCAGCAACAACTGTAACTGAGGCTTTTACAGCGTCATGCACTTTGATTCAAAAGCCATTCGGTGGTGGACTGGACTTCCGTCCGAAACATGTCGGCCCAAAAGTCTTGGGGCATTTTCCTAAAAAGACCACTGTTATATCGCATGAGTCGTCGCTGCGCTCTTGGGGTACCTTTGCCAATATTCACACCACTGTACATGTTTATGGTCACATGCTGTTCCATGTATATTTTGATTCTATGCCAATTTGTATTGTTTTTCATTTTGTCTTTGGGCCCACTGCCCCAATAAAACTGACTTTTGTTCAAATGCATACATTTTCTATGTCTATCTGTTTAAGCTTCTCATAGGGGTATTGGCTGTGTTGATGCACACTAGGCCTCCTTAATACATATTCTTTTTCATTAGAGAAGCGATAGACTATCCCTACCAACTACTTGCCCAATCAATTTTTCTTGTCTTCAGCTATATAAGAACTGTCACCCAGAAGAAGCATCAGTCGGCGGGAGCCTCCCATGGAGATGGAACAGTTACGGATTTTTTTTTTTCAGTCTGTCGGGCGGTGTGATAGAAGATGAATGGACATTTTTTTTTTTTTTAAATAAAGGACTTGTCCCAAGCTGTCTCTTGTCTTTTTTACAATTTTTTACACTTTTTTGTGAAATGGTAGGGGTATAATATACCCCGTTACCAATTCACACAGGGGGAGGCTGGGATCTGGGGGTCCCATTGTCAAAGGGGGCTTCCAGATCCGTTAAGCCCCCCCCCCCCGCTCGCATACCCCCACAACCACCGGGCAAGGGTTGTGGGGATGAGGCCCTTGTCCCTATCAACATGGTGGTGAGATCCCAAAGCACCCTCCCCATGTTGAGGGCATGTCACGTACCTAGTGGCGAGTCCGGATTGCAGTAGGAGACCTCTCTTGCGTCCCAGACTCGCGACCCCCGATAGAGGAGACAGGGGGCGCATGAGTCGAAGGACGCACGAGTGCCTGGCAGGATCAACAGCTGACGAATGGGTCAGGTGGTGAAAAGGAAGCTGCGTCAGGGTCAGCAGGCCTTGGCAGCGGATGACAGGAACCAGCAGACAGCAGACGACAGGAACCAGCAGACAGCAGGTGGCAGGAACCAGCAGGTAAGAGATCACAGGAACCAGCAGGCAGCAGGTGACAGGAACTGGCAGGTAAGAGGTCACAGGAACCAGCAGGCAGCAGGTGACAGGAACCAGCAAGCAACAGGTCACAGGAACTGGCAGGTAAGAGGTCACAGGAACCAGCAGGCAGCAGGTGACAGGAACCAGCAAGCAACAGGTAACAGGAACTGGCAGGTAAGAGGTCACAGGAACCAGCAGGCAGCAGGTGACAGGAACCAGCAAGCAAAAGGTCACAGGAACTGGCAGGTAAGAGGTCACAGGAACCAGCAGGCAGCAGGTGACAGGAACCAGCAAGCAACAGGTCACATGAACTGGCAGGTAAGAGGTCACAGGAACCAGCAGGCAGCAGGTGACTGGAACCAGCAAGCAACAGGTCACAGGAACTGGCAGGTACCACCAGAGCAGGTACACAGAGGGGTCAGACAAGCCGGGTTCGGTAACTGTGGAGCACAATGCGGATAAGCCAGAGGGATGAGCAGGTGCAGAGTCATGGACACGCCAAGGTCGGGGGCAGGCAGACAACAGAGCAGGTAGAGGAACAGGCCGGGTTACAAACACAGAGTCAGATCGGTTCAGGGAGGACATACGGAGCGCTGTAGATCAAGCAGCAAGAACTGCGTGGAAAGGTCCAGTTTAAATAGCCCGCCTGGCGCCAATGACCGTGCTCGCGCCCGTGCACGTGCACCTGCTCGCGCACACGCATGCGCACTTGCCCGCGCACCCGCTCGTGCCCGCGCACACGCTCGTACCGGCAAGGAAATACTGGAACCAGCAGAGCTTTCTTTACAGGGCATGTGGCCTGGTACGGTTCAGGAGGGGGGACGCTCTCTCATCCCCCCTCTTTTCCTGCGGCCTGCCAGGTTGCGTGCTTGGATAAGGGTCTGGTATGGATTTTGGGTTATTCTATTTTAATTTTGGTGCAGGGTTCCCCTCAATTTCCATTCCAGACCTAAAGGGCCTGGTATGGATTTTGGAGGGACCCCCATGCAATTTTTTTTTTAATTTTTGGTTTAGGGTTCCCCTTAATATTCATACCAGACACAAAGGGCCTGGTAATGGACTGGGTTTTATGTGTTTTATCTATATTGCCGAGACCCGACAATTCATTACAGCCACAATCAGTTTTAAATAACAATGTTTCCTTTAGAAATAAAATTTTGCTGTGGTACTGTTCTAAACACGGGAAAATGCACCACTTTACATGCATACTATAGACACCCCCAAGGCACGAATTTTTTATTGTTTCACTTTAAGCATTAAAAAAATCACTGCTCCCGAAAAAAATGTATTTAAAAAAAATTAAAAATTGCATTGATACATGTCCCCTGGGGCAGGACCCAGGTCCCCAAACACTTTTTATGACAATAACTTGCATATAAGCCTTTAAAATTAGCACTTTAGATTTTTCATGTTAGTGTCCCATAGACTTTAATGGTGTTCCAACGGCTTTTTTGCCGCGAACACTGCATATTGTTCGCTGTTTGGCGATCAGACGAACACCCGATGTTCGAGTCGAACTTACGTTCAACTCGAACATCAGGCTAATCCCTACTGACAGCCCTGGGTGGCGAGAACTACACGCTCCTCTCTTGACCTACAGAAGACTCTAAACGACATTTCAGAAAAATGTCAGAAAAAACGTTCAATAAAATCCTCTTTAACATGTGCTCAAGAGATTTTATCTTCTGCACTCTCTGTGGGGACGGGATGAGTTCTGAGACCTTCTCCTTATAACAGTGGTCAAGGAGGGTTGCCAACCAGTAATCAGAATCCTCCTCCTCATCCTCCTCCCGTGTGTTCTGTGACATAGGAATGATGGTGTCTGGATAAAGTGGGCCTTGAGAGGAAAGGAAGTCCTCCTCTTCCTCCTGCTGCTCTGCCTCCAGTGCCCTGTCTATAATACCATGCAGAGTCTGCTCCAGCAGGAACACAACAGGGATTGTGTCACTGATGCATGAACTGTCACTGCTCACCATCCTTGTGGCCTCCTCAAATGGTGACAATACAGTGCATGCATCCTTAATGATCAGCCATTGGCGTGTGGAAAAAAGCCAAGACGGCCTGAGTCCTTCGTTGTGCCGTACTGGCACAGGTACTCGTTGACGGCCCTCTGCTGCATGTATAGCCTCTGCAGCATTTCCAAAGTTTAGTTCCACCTGGTGGGACAATCAGGCGGTTTACGGGCAGGTGGAATTCCCGCCGAATTTCAGCCAACCAAGCACTGGCTGTGTATGACCGCCTGTAATGGCTCTTCTGGCCTGTTTTAGTACATCTTGCAACCCTGGGTACGTACTTAGGAAACGCTGCACCACCAAATTGAGGACATGGGTCAACTTTCCCTGTCTAAGGGCTGACAGGAGGTTTGATCCACTATTGGACACCACCAGTCCTGTCTCCAGCTGGAATGGTGTGAATGACCTCTGGGCCTGTCCCTGCAGAGCTGCAAGAATCTCTGCTCCAGTGTGGTTCCTGTGCCCTAAACAAACCCGCTGAAGCACTGCATGGCACCTTTTAGCCTTACTCTGGGAATAGCCCTTTCGAACGTTTAGAGGTTACCTGATGTTCATAGGTAGGGATGAGCCCAATTTTTGGGTGTTTGCCTGTTCGCCGAATAGCGAACAATTTGGGGTGTTCGCAGCAAATTTGAAAGCCGTGGAACACCCTTTAAAAGTCTAAAGGGTAAATCAAAAGTGCCAATTTCAAAGGCTTATATGCATGGAATTGTCATAAAAAGGGTTTGGGGACCAGGGTCCTGCCCCAGGGGACATGTATCAATGCAAAAAAAAGTTTTAAAAATGGCGTTTTTTTTCGGGAGCAGTGGATTTAATAATGCTTAAAGTGAAAAAATAAAAGTGAAATATTCCTTTAAATATTCCGGAGCAAGAGAAGAAGAAGAATGGACTTTGTGGGAGATTTTTATTTTTTTATTTTTTAATAAAGGACTTGTCCCAAGTTGTCTTGTCATTTTTAAAATTGACACTTTTTTTGTGAAATGGTAGGGGTACATCTGTACCCGTTACCATTTCACACAGGGGGGGAGGCTGGGATCTGGGGGTACCCTTGTTAAAATAAGATTATGATAAGCCCCCTGCCTGCAGACCCCCACAACCACCGGGCAAGGGTTGTGAGGATGAGGCCCTTGTCCCCATCAACATGGGGACAAGGTGCTTTGGGGGGCTACCCCAAAGCACCCTCCCCATGTTGAAGGCATGTGGTCTGGTACAGTTCAGGAGGGGGGCGCTCTCTCGTCCCCTCTTTTCCTGCGGCCTGCCAGGTTGCGTGCTCGGATAAGGGTCTGGTATGGATTTTTGGGGAGACCTCCACGTCATTTATGTTTTTTTGGCACGGGGTTCCCCTTAATATCCATACCAGACCTGAAGGGCCTGGTATGGTATTTGGGGGGACTCCCACACAATTTTTTTTTAATTTTGGTTTGGGGTTCCCCTTAATATTCATACCAGACCCAAAGGGACTGGTAATGGACTAGGGGAATCCTATGCCGTTTTTTTCAATGACTTCTTTTATCTGTATTGCCGGGACCGACGGAATAGCAGCGAGTAGTTTTAAATTACTTTTTTCCTTTAGAAATGTCATTTTGTGCAGGGACTGTTTTAAGCACTGGAAACATGCGCCAATTTACAGGCATACCATAGACACCCCCCAGGTACAATATTTAAAGGAATATTTCACTTTTATTGTTTCACTTTAAGCATTATTAAAATCACTGCACCCAAAAAAACAGTATTTTTTTTTTAAAAAAAAATTGATACATGTCCCCTGAGGCAGGACCCAGGTCCCCAAACACTTTTTATGACAATAATTTGCATATAAGCCTTTAAAATGAGCACTTTTGAATATTCATGTTCGTGTCCCATAGACTTTAATGGTGTTTGCGTGTTCAAACTTATTTTTATGCCTGTTCGCATGCTGCAAACCGAACCGGGGGGTGTATTTTATAGAACAATGCTGCAGAGGAGGGCATGGAGGTGGCAGAGGTGGAGGAGGGGGTAGAACTCACAGGTCTGGCATCATCACCACCAGCTGTATGGAGATGTGGGGGCACAACAAGCTGCAACACCAAGCCCTGTCCTGCATCCTTTCGAGTTGCAAGCAGCGTTACCCAGTGTGCTGTGAACAAAATATATCATCCCTGCCCATGTTTGCTGGACCACGTGTCAACAGTAAGGTGGATTTTACGGCTGACTGCCTTGCCCAACGATGCCAGAACATTCCCATCCATGTGATGATAGAGAGATGGAATGGCCTTACGTGAATAGTAGTTGCGACTGGGAATCTGCCACTGTGATACAGCACATTGTGCGAATTCACGGAAGGGGGCAGAATCCACCAGGCTTAAAGGCAGAAGTTGGAGAGCCAAGAGCTTTGACAAGCTTGCATTTACACACTGGACATGTGGGTGGCAGGGACTTTATTTTTTTTCCACTGCAGCAGATGGGGCAGAGAAATTTGCTGACTACAGTTTACAGCTGGTGGTGTGCTGCTGGCAGATGTGCTGCTAGGACCTGGGACACCATGTACTATACCATCATCCCTGTCAGTGGAGGCTGCTGATAGGTAATGACTCGGTATAGAAGGGGCAGACTGAAGTGGGTAAGGAGGATGAGGAGGAGGAGGGACAAATTTGTGCCCCTTTTGTGTGTCTTTTAAGTGCTCTTGCCAAAGGGCTGAGTGGTTGGACATTAAATGCCTTGTTAGGCATGTGGTACCCAAATGGTTGGTGTTTTTGCCACGTTTGATGTGCCCGAGACACAGTTTGCAGATAGCAACAGTGTGATCTGCTGCAGATGTGCTGAAAAAGGCCAAGACAGTTGAGCTTTGGGGAGTGGGCCAGGAGATAACAGCTGCAGAATGTGATGGAATAGGGTGGCTGCTCTCTACTCTTTCTTGATGTCAGCCTCCTTGGGGTTGTGCTGCCTCCTCTTCAGTTTCCTCCTCTGCTCTATCTGGCATCCAAGTCACATCAGTGACCTTATCATCATCATCTCCATCCCCTCCATCTTCATCATTACCACCAGAGACTTGGCAATACGCTGCGGCTGGGGGAACATGAATGCCAATTTGTCTGCCAGTGTTCCTCCCTCTCTCTAGGCTCATGTTCCTGTCATCCTCAACCTCAGAACCAACATCTGAATCCAGTAATGGCTGCACACCATCAAGGAGTAAGTGGCTGATGCTGTAGTCAAATAACTCAGCTGACTCTTCAATGGTTGATGTTGGGGCTATGGCAGGAATAGATGTGGACAAGGAGGCAAGTTTATCCACTCTGGCAACTGCAGGGGACTGCACACTTGTCTCTACTTGGTGACAGAGGATGAGGAGGATGAGGAAGGTTTAGTAAGCCAGTCAACCACCTCCTCTGCATGCTGTGGCTGGATACCACGGGCAAACTCACTAAACAGAGGAAATGATGCTCTGCCTGAGGAGTGACCACCATGTCCACCTTTGCCTGTGGACACATATGTCACTGGCCCCCTTACAGTGCCAAGGTAAAGTCTGCCTCTCCTTGTTGTCCTCCCAGACATTATTGGGATGGAGGGGGGGTGCTTATAAGCAAATGTAAAGAAGAAGTTGAAATCTGTACGTAGATGCACTTTAATCAATGTAAAGATGTGTTTGGTGCACTTTACTTTGGAGTACTCAAGCTACACAGACACACTCTACAGATATACTATAATATACTGCAATATAATGCGCCAAACGTACAGTGACGCACAGAATTATATGACGTTAAACTGGCAGTAACGCACACAGAACTATATGGCTTTAAACTGGCAGTAATGCACAAAACTATATGGCGTTAAACTGGCAGTAACGCACACAGAACTATATGGCGTTAAACTGGCAGCAACACACAAAACTATATGGTGTCAAACTGGCAGTAACGCACGCAAAACGATACAGCATTAAACTGGCAATAACGCACACAAAACAATATGGCATTAAACTGGCAGTAACGCATGCAAAACTATATGGCGTTAAACTGGCAGTAACGCACACAGAAGTAAATGGCGTTAAACTGGCAGTAATGCACAAAACTATATAGCATTAACCTGGCAATAATGCACAAAACTATATGACGTTAAACTGTCAGTAATGCACGCGAAACAATATGGCATTAAACTGGCAGCAACGCAAGCAAAATGATATAGCGTTAAACAGGCAGTAACACACAATACAATATGGCGTTAAACTGGCAGTAACACACACAGGACTATATGGCGTTAAACTGGCAGTAACTCACACAAAACTATATGTCATTAAACTGGCAATAACACACACGGAACTATATGGCGTTAAACTGTCAGTAATGCACAAAACTATATGGCATTTAACAGGCAGTAACGCACACAAAATAATATGGTGTTAAACTGGCAGTAACACACAAAACTATATGGCGTCAAACTGGCTGTAACGCACGCAAAATGATACGGTGTTAAACTGCCAATAACGCACACAAAACAATATGGCGTTAAACTGGCAGCAACGCACGCAAAATTATATGGCGTTAAACTGGCAGTAACGCACACAGAAGTAAATGGCGTTAAACTGGCAGTAATGCACAAAACTATATAGCATTAAACTGGCAATAATGCACACAGAACTATATGACATTAAACTGTCAGTAATGCACAAAACTATATGGCGTTAAACTGTCAGTAACGCACGCAAAACAATATGGCGTTAAACTGGCAGCAACGCAAGCAAAATTATATAGCGTTAAACAGGCAGTAACACACACAATACAATATGGTGTTAAACTCTAAGTAACGCACACAGGACTATATGGAGTTAAACTGGCAGTAACTCACGCAAAATTATATGGCATTAAACTGGCAATAACACACATGGAACTATATGGCGTTAAACTGTCAGTAATGCACAAAACTATATGGTGGTAAACTGGCAGTTACGAACACAAAACCATATGACGTTAAACTGACAGTAATGCACGCAAAGTGATATGGCATTAAACAGGCAGTAACGCACACAAAACTATATGGCGTTAAACTGGCAGTAATGCACACAGAAGTAAATGGCGTTAAACTGGCAATAACGCACACAGAACTATATGGCGTTAAACTGGCAGTAATGCACACCAAACTATATGGCGTTAAACTGGCAGTAACGCACGCAAAACTATATAGCGTTAAACTGTCAGTAACACACACAGAAGTAAGTGATGCTAAACTGGCAGTAACGCACAAAACTATATGGCATTAAACTGGCAGTAACACACAGAACTATATGACATTAAACTGTCAGAAACACACACAGAACTATATGACATTTAACTGGCAGTGACGCATACGCAAAACTATATGGCGTTAAACTGGCAGTAACGCACACAAAACTATATAGAGTTAAACTGGCAGTAACGCACGCAAAACAATATGGCGTTAAACTGGCAGTAACGCACGCAAAACTGTATGGCGTTAAACTAGCAATAATGCACACAGAACTATATGGCGTTAAACTGGCAGTAACGCACGCAAAACAATATGGCGTTAAACTGTCAGTAACGCACACAAAATGATATGGCATTAAACAGGCAGTAACGCACACAAAACAATATAGCGTTAAACTGGCAGTAACGCATGCAAAACTATATAGTGATAAACTGGCAGTAACGCACACAGAAGTAAGTGGCGTTAAACTGTCACTAACACACAAAATGATATGACGTTAAACTGGCAGTAACGCACACAGAACTATATGACGTTAAACTGGCAGTATTGCACACAGAACTATATGGCATTAAACTGGCAGTAACGCACGTAAAACAATATGGCCTTAAACTGTCAGCAACGCACACAAAACGATATGGAGTTTAACTGGCAGTAACGCACACAGAAGTAAATGGCGTCAAACTGTCAGTAACGTAATCAACTACACTGACGCTATCTGAACTGTCCCTACTCTAGCTATACACTAATGTCAAGATTACTGACACGGTCTCACTACACTGAAACTATATGAACTGTCCCTACTCCATACTAATGTATGTATGAATGACACGGTCTCACTACACTACAGTGAAACTATCTGAGCTGTCCCTACTCTAGCTGCACACTATGCAAAGCTGAATAATGGTCCTCCTCGCTACACTCACACTATCCCTAGACTGACATTAAACTAATATTCTACACTGACAATTTAAGCAAAATAGCACAGTATAGCACACTAACTAACTGATAGCACTGGACAGAGCCCTGTTCTATCTCTCTCCATGACAAAATTACAATGAAAATGGCTGTCGTTGAAAGAATACTTTTATACTGTGGGACGAGAATGAGCCATGATTGGATAAAGACATGTTGACAGTGTCCAATCATGACTCTGATAGTGATGTGTGCCCTGATTGGTTGAAGCTTTCACTGTTTCAGCCAATCAGGGCTTGCAATGCACTGTACAGCAAAGCAATGCATTGTGGTTGTTTCAGGGGGTCGAACAAATGGTCGAACTACCCGTTTGTTCGGCTGTTCGACGAACGTCTGAACAGCTAAAGTTCGGCCTGAACTTATGCTCGGGCCAAACTGTTTGCCCATCCCTACTTAAGATTCATTCATTTTGATAATCATTGCTATCCACAGCTGCTAATTCTGAAAACGTTCTGTTCTTGTGACTGTTCTTGTGACTTCTGTTTTTGTGGCTCTACACTTGCGCTCTGCTTGACTCAGCTTGGTATAATTCTAGAGTTTTCCTCAAAGCTGCTCTTAATGTTAACACTGGCAGTGAACTTCAGACCTGAGCTGCTTAAAGAAGAATTCTAGGTACAGACATTTTTACATAGTTACATTGGTCAAGCTGGCACCAATGTGACTATGTATATACCATACCTATGTGATCACTCTAAAAGCTGGAAATCATTGTAGTAATTATATCATTGATCAACTCTAGTAAGGGTTGAGCAGTCCCTAATGACCCATGGTCTATTCATTTTCATTGTAAAAACAAACCAACGGGTTGATAAAAATTATCCATTATTCCACATTTACTGAATGCAGCTAAATCCCTCATTCCGATCTATTGGAAACCAAAAAACATCCACTCCATAAAACAATGGTTCCAAAAAGAGCTATCATCTATACCTCATTGAAGAACTTGCGCACAAATTTCACAAGTCTTCCTTTAGCTTTCGTAAGGTATTGACCTGTTGGTTGGTTTTCAAAACCACTCCTTCTTACATGGATATTATGACTGTAAAGCCCCATACACACGGTCGGACAATCCGCGGACCAGGTCGGTCGGATTCTGTCCGTCGTACTTTGTCCGATGTTGTTGTTGCGTACACACGGTCGGACTACGTTGTCGGAATATCCGGTCTGCAAGAACGTTGTGACGTAAGTCGTCGTCCACGAGATTAGAAAAGGGAAGTTCAGCACCACGTCAGGCACCCGTTGGGCTCCTTCTGCTGATCCCGTGTTTATCGAGATTTAGTCGAAGTTTGGTGACTTAAGATTTGCGCTTCTCAGTTTTCTGACTCAGATCGTTACTGCTCTTCAGTTTGTGCGTGTCGTGCGTATCTGTTTATTAGTGCGTGTAGTCAGTTCGCATTTGTTGGTCATTGCGGCCTATATCTTGATATAGGACGCTTTGATTTGCACTGCTTATTGTCTGCTCGTTTCTGGTATTCATTTCGTTCTCTCAGGCCTTGCTGTTTATCGGTGCTTTCTGTTTGTCCGTTCTGACCAGCCGACCTTTTGTGACCTTGTGAGCGATGTTTCCCGTGCGTACTCGTCGCCGAGTTCGTGCTGTACGCGGAATTGGTGTCGGGCTTTTAGCTTTGACCCAAGACCCGTCCATGAACAGAGTGACGAGGAGGATGTGGACCAAGAATTGGTTGCTTCAGCGTGACCAATTCTCGCACATGCCTTTGCTTCGTGAGATCCAGGAGAATAATCCTGATGATTTCAGGAACTTTCTCCGGATGACGGACCCCGATTTTCACCGTCTTTTGGCTTTGCTGACCCCCTTTATCAGCCGGCAGGATACCTGCATGAGACAAGCCATTACTCCGGAGCAGAGGCTTGTTGCTACGTTGAGGTACTTGGCGACAGGGAGAAGTCTTCAGGATTTGAAGTTCTCTTCAGGTATCTCTCCCCAGGCCCTGGGAATCATTATTCCAGAGACCTGTTCTGCCATCATCCAGGTCCTGCAGGAGGACTATATTAAGGTAACATTTCTCCTTTACTATTCCCTTCTATGTATGCTCTGTTTGCTAATGTCTTCTATTTTTGACCTCCTTCCCTAATTACCATGTTTGCAATATGCTCTAATATGCTGTGCCCCTTTTCTCCTTCATGCATTTTCCCTTCACTTACCTCCCCAGCATGCTCTTCTGCCCCAATAGACACCTATGGCCTAGTCACTTAAGCAAAGTATTTTGTCTGCTGCATCGGATTTTTTGCCCTCAAACACCCCCTAAAATATGCACAAATGTTTGCTGTGTGGTTTACTTCATGTAGAGCCCCCTTTTTTTTATTGTTTTTGGGGGGGGGGGGGGGCAAACTCATTAGGAACCCCCTCCCCCAACTGCTCTGTCAGAGGGTACCAATCCTTTATCTGCTGGCCTCTTTATAGTGGGCATCTTTAGGGATGAATTCAGCAAAGCATGTAGTGCAAGGGGCTGGCTCCATACTTTCCATTTCCTAATTTTTGGTGTTCTTTCCCTCCTATTTGCTTGCTTGGTAATTTCATAATGTCACAATGTGCTTGCCTTTTTTTTGGGGGGGGGGGGGGTGAGGGGGGGGGGGTTGAAATGTTATTTTATCTTTCCTGGGGGCTGCCAATAGTGTTAAGTACAGAGGGTCTGGCCAAACTAGCACACATTATTGAGCCATTTGCCAATCAATGAAGTGCAGAGGGTTACCTGTCCACCACCCCCCCCCCCCCAAAACCCTAGTTATTGCCAATGGCCCATCAGAAGTGTGGGGATTGATAGGGGGTGAGTAATCTGTGAAGGGGAGCCTCTACTTTTCTGTGCAAATACTTTCCAGCCTCCAATTTTATACAATGCTCTTGTTCCAAGATGTTGATTGTCTAATCTGCTTGCAATGTTTAGGTGCAAAGTGACTATTTTTTTTTTTCTTGTTTCACTCCACAGTTCCCTTCCACGCCACAGGAATGGCAGACTGTGGCCTCCCACTTTGCCAGTCGTTGGGACTTTCCTAACTGTGGAGGGGCAATTGATGGGAAACACGTCCGCATCGTCCCACCGCCCAACTCGGGGTCCTACTATTATAATTATAAAGGGTTTAATAGTGTAGTGATGTTGGCGGTGGTGTCGGCAACATACGAGTTTATGTATGTGGACGTGGGGATGAACGGCCGGATCTCGGATGGTGGTGCCATCTACTGGCGTCTCCAAAGTGGCAGTCTGTGCTTGCCACCTCCAGAGGAGAATGCAGAAGGACTCCCCTTCGTCTTTGTCGCAGATGAAGCGTTTGCGTTGACTCCCCATGTGATGAGGCCGTTCCCGATGAGGACCCTCACCCCAGACCAGAGGGTCTTCAACTACAGGCTGTCCAGAGCCAGAAGAGTGGTGGAGAACACTTTTGGCATCCTGGCCAGCCGCTTCCGCCTGTTCTTGACGGCTTTTAACTTGGCGGAATACAAACTGAACCACATAGTTCTTGCCTGTTGCATATTGCACAACTTCCTCGAAAGACATAACAGGAACTATGTGGTGCCCGTTGGCCCAGATGTGGAGGGCCCTCCAAATGCGGACCTCACAGCCCTTCAAGTGGCACGTCCAGGCTTGCCCCCTCTAAATGCCCGCGCGGTCCGCGAGCAATATATGGAGTACTTTGTGGGTAGGGGGGCCATTGCTCTGCCTGACGATGTGTGAGAGGCATTTTTTAATAAATCTGATATTTCAACCAACCTATGATTTCTTGTCATTTCAGTATACTTTTTATCTTATTTTACCTTGACATTTTTTCCCTTTGCCTTCGACAGTGGGAATGCACTTTCTGGGCAAAAGGAGGTAACAGTCTCTTCTTCCCAAAAAGATTAGTCTCATGTTGTGTGTTTGCTACCTAATCTTTGGTCTAGAGAAGGTTTGTACTGCATAACTGACACCCAAAATACTCCTTTTCATCACCAGGTCAGACATGTGTGTATTCTCAAAAATGCTGTGCTCCGTGTTTTCGTACAAAGCACTGTGGGTGTCATTTACATAAGTCAAATCCACTATGCTCTACAAGTGCAGTGAAAAAGTGCCCTGGAACAGAAACTTGCAGTGCAAAGTGGACTTGCCTTTAGTAAATAACACCAATTGCCCCCCATATCCTTTACATTTGACATACATAATGCATTGTGTTTTTGAAATAAGGAAGCCACACATTTAGAAAAATAAAAAAGTTTACTTGGAAAACATTCACAAGTGCGTTTACAATCTTCACGCCCAAACTGACAACATCTTGGTTATTTACAACATTGTTTACAAACATTGCGCAATTGGTAAAACCAGGCATGGAGCAAACCAGAACCTATGAACTTGGAAAGTTCAACTTTGTAAAGTGAAGACAAGATCAGACATGACTATATGTTCAAAGTGTGTTTGATCTTGCCTTCATCACATGGGGGGGCACCCCTGGAAAGTGGAAATTTAGAACATGCACACAATTTGGGTCTGAAAATGGTCATTAGATGGTAAAACACATGCCTAGAAGCTTCAAAAGTGCCATTTTCCATCATGGGGATGAATGGACGTTTTTTGGGGGTGCAACCCCTTCACCACAACCACTTTCGTAGTTCGTAAAGTGTTTGCACCCCCCAAAAAACGTTGGCATTCATCCACCATGATGGGAGCTAGCACATGTGGACACAATGTGTGCATGTTCCAAATTTCACACAGTTCTTAAGTTGCAAATGTGTTCCGAAGCTGGCACAAATGTGTGTTAATTACTTGGTGCGTTTTCATATTTTTCCTAAAACATCAATGATGTTCTTCAATTTTTGTTGAACATCATTGATGTTTTGCTTTATGTAATCTAGATCTCTATTGCAGACCATTATCTCCCCGATGAGTACGTGGGCACTCTCTGTGGTAAAGTGCGATTTTTCTTCCACAACATCCACGTCACCTAAAAACCACAAACAAACAAAAATGGGGTGTTGGAAATGAGGCAGCCATACATTGATTAGCTTACCAGTAGCTGTGTTCTCCCACACTCACCTGTTGTGGTGACAATTTCTCCAAGTTCGATGATCTCTCCTTCCTCCTCCTCCTCTGCTTCTGCTCTTTCCCCTTTTTTGGGAGGTGTTGGTTTTGGGGTTTCCTCAGACGGCTCAAGTTTTCGCTCCCCTATGAGAATGTACAAAAGGAAGATTTAGCAACACAATCTATTGAGGGCAGAAATAGGAAATGACAAACATTGCTTGAAAGTGACGGACACTATTTTTGTTTGGCCAGTTACAAATGCCAACTACATGAATGTAGTCACTTTGTAAAGGTGCTAAACTGACTAGCTTTTTGGTAGAAGTTTGTGTGATGGAGACCCCCCTCTAGTATCCACTGGAGCACATGTGTGGAAAAGCCTAATAAAAAGGGGGTTTGGGTGTCCCAGCACTAGTGCTCTAGAGTCCAGATGGGTAAACAGCTACTGGGTGACCTCTCCTTTACATTGAATAAATTGGCTTTACATTCTTGATGACATTTCTAGTGAGAACAAACTTCCTTCCCCCAAAAAAAAAAAACCAAACATCGTATTATAAGTGGTCGAACGATCGAGGTTGCGTACGATCGAATGGACACACACACGACCATGACAGTGGCAGAAAGATCGAGGTTGAGTACGATCGAATGCACAGACGAACATGAAAGTGGCCATTTTGGAATGTACAACTTTGTAAAAATCAAACCACATGGAGCAGTATGCAAGCAAGAAATCAAACACAAAACACAACTACTTACTTTTTTGAAGAATTCGCTTGATCTTTCTGTACTGATCGGCCTCCCTCAGTTTCAGGTCTGACCAGCGTTTCCTGAGTTGCTCCTTGGATCGTTGTACCCCAAAATGATTGTACAGCCTCCTCACAACTTTAGACATGATCTTGGCCTTGCGGACATTGGGGTTGAGGTAAGGGCCATACTTCCCATCATAGTCGCTCCTCTTTAATATGTCCACCATCTCCAACATTTCTCCAAATGACATATTGGAGGCCTTGAATTTCTGGCTCCGGGATCGGGACGTTTGTGCCTCCGGACTTTCCTTGTCCTCCTCCTCGTTGGTGGGATATTTGGGGCGCACCTGCTGTGTCCCCGCCATGTGCTCTCCCCACTGCGCCGTAAAGAGAAGGGGTGGGGAATAGACGAGAAAGATCGTCAGGGGCGGGCGGAGTTTGACGCATGCGCACTGTATATAAAACGTCACACGCCTGTGTCGTAGCCACGATCTGGGAGACGAGGGGAGAGAAAGCTCACGGACGAGACGATCGCTAGAAACGAAGGTACAATTTGACGTTGGTACATAACTAGCCTAGACTGATTAGAACTTGAGGCTTCTTTATGGAGAAGATTAGGAGAGTTTAGGCTGACATTATTTATATTGTTTGGTGTGGTGTTGTGTCTTGCAGAGGTGATGGAGGCCTTCTACGACGTGAGTTTTCTCCCCCTCTTCATTGATAAATACCGGGAATTCCCCCTCTTATGGCAACCTAAACATCGTGACTATAGCAACAGACCAAAGAGGTACGCAGCCCTGCTGAAACTTGTGGCATTTGTAAAGCCTAACCTGCCCATGGCAACCGTGGCAAACTTAAAAGTGAAGATTAACAACATGAAGAGTACCTATTTCCGGGAGCGCAATAAGGTCCGGAAGTCCCTAGCATCTGGAGCTGCAGCAGATGATGTCTATGCCCCCACGCTCTGGTACTATGAGAGGCTCCACTTTCTCAAAGACCAGGCTACTGTCAGGAAGTCACTCTCGACTCTTCCTTGCACGCGTCCTTCCGCGCACGCCACCCCTGATGAGGCTTCCGAGGACCAACCTGGGCCTTCCAGTATGGAATATGTGCAGGAGCCCAGCTTGTTCCAGGTATAGTAGTTTTGTAACCATTTTGGGGAATAATGAATGATGTTCAGTTAATTCTGGATCCCCAATTGCTTAGTTCCTAACGTGATTGACATATCAACAGACAGTAGTGTTGGAGACATTTTTGGGAAGAGTCTAAACTGCAGGGCTGAGAATTGTATGGTTTTCTATTTGTAAACATTTTGCAACAGTCACTAGATGAGAATTGTGTGTGTTTGATGAACAAATAACTGAAACTATGTCCCTTTTTCATACACAGGAAGACCTCAGCCAGGAGGTGGCTGTGGAAGGTGGCAGTCAGGAGGAGGCAGGGGGTAGTGGCAGCCAACAGGGGGGTAGGCGTAGGAGCCTGACTGTCTCCCAAGTCCCTCCCCTCCGCCTTCCCTACAGAAGGGCGAAAAGCATGGGGGAGGTGGGAGAGTCAGCGCTCCAGCTGATCCGAGATGCCTCAGCCTCCCTATATGCCACACCCACCTACGAGGAGGCCTTTGCCTCCTTGGTTGGCAGTAAAATGACGGGTATGGAGGCGGGGCAACGCAGCATGTGTGAGGATGTCATCCTCAAAATACTAAATGAGGGGATGGCTGGGGAGATGACTCCCCTCACACATGTTTGCGAGAGTGATCTTGCTCCGCCTCCTCCTCCTCCTTCTGCCACCCCACCAGCACCAGCACCACGGCGTGGAAGGAAGCGTACAAGGAAGACAAGAGAGTGATGACCTTGATTAAGTCTGGTCTGAGAGAGGATGGAGCCTCTCGTAGGACCAGAGCCTGGGGACCTAGATGGCATCTGCTGCAGTTCCGGATGTTTTGGACTTCAGGACCAGATTGCGCTCCCTTATGATTTAGATAGGTACTCTTCATGCCCCCAATTGTTAAAGCCTGAAAAATGATGGTTGCCATGGGTGTCCAAGGCTTTGCAAATTCCCCAAGTTTCACCATGGCTGCGTTCCTCTTTGGTTTGTTGCTGAGACCTAAATAAATGTTTTTGGATTGGAAATAATCATTGACTATTGTGTTTTACTTTTCTACAATGACAGTTTTTCTTTGAGTAGGCAGGTACATTTCACTAATCCTAAAGTAGAATTAACAAGGGGCACCAACAACCAACAAACTCCTAGTAAATTTAAGCAAGAAATACAAATGTTAATAATGTGGTTTTGATAAGTTGAGACACACAACCCCCCTCCAAAAAAAAAAAAAAAAAAAAACCTTCAAATATGTATTCCCCAAAAAAAAAACTAAAAAAAAAAAAATCATGGTAAAAATATAACAAAGATTCTTTTACGATCTGAGTAAAAATAAACATGTAGTGTATAAATGCTGCAAAGTAATAAAGAACTAAGTTTGTGAGAAGTGCGGGTGAATAGGAGCAGCTAAAACATGTCATTCTTGTTGCATTGTAAAGAAAAAGAGAATGCGCTGCATTAAAGACATTTTAACATTGCAGCGTGACGAATGTGCTGTGTCGATTAGGAAAGGTAGTTTTATCTGACCGAGCGCTTCCGTCACAGAATTTCTTCTGAGCATGCGTAGCACTTTGTCCGTCGGACAACCGTACACACGATCGGATTTGGTGTGATCGGACCGTGTTGACGGCAAATCTTTCCAGCAGGAGATAAGACTTTGTCCGTCGGACAAACCGACGTACACTGTCCGATGGTGCATACACACGGTCTGATTTTTCAACAACATTGTCCGATCGGACAGAATCCATGAAAAAGTCCGACCGTGTGTATGGGGCTTTAGTGATTTGTAATGTAGGCTCTTTTGTTGAGTTTTGATTACAAATATATGGTTTACTCCCAATTTATATCTGAGACCAGATTTTTTTTTTCAAAAAAAAGAAAGCACTGTATTAGATACCACTACAGCAGTGATCTCCACCAGCTTCTGAGTTGTGTGCCAAGCAGCTTTCCTACTGCATTGTGAACACACTCAGCACGTGGGTCATTTAGAGATTGTTTTTTATTTTCCCAATCAAAGACAAGTGTTCTTTGATTTGACAAGGTGAGGAAGTAAGAAGTTGACATCATCTTCTCAACCTCATCCAATCAGAGAATGCTTTCCATTCATTTGGAAAATGCAAAGCATTATTTGAATGGTGCCCATGCCCAGCAGCCAACCTCCTGTGTTCATAATGCAGCAGGGCTGGATTAACATAGGGGCTATTGGAGCTGCATCTCCAGCCCCCTTACCTTAAGATAGACCCATTAATTTTTTTTTTTTAAAACAATCGACTTTGAGGGTCGTGGCTTGGCAACCAAGGGCCACATAGAGCCCAAATGGGGGGTAGGTAGCTGAAGGTCCACCCCACTACTGATCAAAATTTGGGGCTCCTATCACCTATGGTTTTGGAGATACGGGGCTCCTTGTGCAGTCTGTCAGAAGCTACATACAGAGCTGCCAGTTTAAATACAAGCTGACACACTCTATTTGCAGCAGACTGAGAGGATGAGCTCACAGTGCCTCTCCTCACTTCTTGCCAGAGGCACTGAGCTCAATGGACAGCTTGGAGCCTGCAGAGTTTGACAGGCAGCACCACCTGTCAAACTCGCCTATCGATTTCAATGGGGCCACTCTGCAACTGCAAGCCAAACTTGCTCGCAGTAGCAGCATAGTCCAACAATGTAAAACTACTATTCAGCAATGTAAAAAAAAAAGGAGGTGGCAGTAGCACCTCATGAATACCTGTCAGCTGCTGCTATACCACTCGTTGAAAAGCAATATACCACTGATCCCTTTTAAGAGGGCAGTAAGCATTACCGCAAATGTGAAAGAAACGTGAAACACATCATCCATTTCACACTCACCACCAACCAGGTCACTCCCCAGCCACTTCCCATGTTAGCCACGTCCCTTATATCACAGGTGACGATTTCCCAACCTGAAGATGACAGACCCTACTCCAAATGATATCACTCCCTGGTCTCTGCCTAATTGGCTTAATTTAATTTCATGTATGGCCTGCTTAACCACTATGCAGTCCCTAAACATCCTTTCACAAACCTTTACATTTTTCCTTCCCAGATTCATTCATCCTCCTCACCTGTACATAGTGCCCACTGTCATACCCTCCACACTCCTCTCCTGTAGGGATGAGCCGAACACACCCCTGTTCGGTTTGCACCAGAACCTGCGAACAGACCTAAAGCTTGTGTGAACTTTAGAACCCTATTAAAGTCTATGGGACTCAAACGTTCAAAATCAAAAGTGCTAATTTTAACCACTTAACAACCGGCCCATAGCCAAAAAACGGCTACAGGGCGGTTGCTTAACTCTGGGAGGGCATACTATGACGTCCTCCCAGAATTCCCCTCTTGCGCACTCGAGAACATCCGTGATGTTCCAGAGGACCCGGCGGATCACGGTAAACGGCCGCTCATCGCGGCCGTTTACCGCGTGATCGCTCTGTCAAATGACGGAGCGATCACATGTAAGCAAACCTCTCCCCTCCTCTCTCTTTACCGATCGGTACAGTGTGAGAGAGGAGAGGGGGAGGGATCGGTGGCAGCAGTGCTGTGGGCGGGATCTGTAGTGCCCACAGCACTGCTCTGCAGTCACCACTGATCCATCCATCCATGCTCAGCCATCCCTCCATAGCCTGCAATACACAGCAATAGCCTGCAGTGTATTGCTGGGTATTGCAGGGTATGGAGGGATGGCTGATCATGGATGGATGGATACCCAGCAGTACTCTGCGATACTCTGCCATACCCTGCGATACTCTGCCATACCCTGCGATACCCAGCAATACTCTGCCATACTCTGCGATACCCTGCCATTTCCTGCCATACTCTGCAATACCCAGCAATACTCTGCCATACTCTGCAATACCCTGCAATACTCTGCCATACCCTGCAATACTCTGCAATACCCAACAATACTCTTCCATACCCTGCGATACTCTGCCATACCCTGCGATACTCTGCTATACCCTGCGATACCCTACGATACTCTGCCATACCCTGCGATACCCTGCCATACCCTGCGATACCATGCAATACCATGCGATACTATGCAATACCATGCGATACTCTGCCATACCCTGCGATACTCTGCCATACCCTGCGATACTCTGCAATACCCTGCGATACTTTGCCATACCCAGCAATACTCTGACATACCCTGCAATACTCTGCAATACCCAACAATACTCTGCAATACCCAACAATACTCTGCAATACCCAGCGATACTCTGCCATACCCTGCGATACTCTGCCATACCCTGCGATACTCTGCCATACCCTGCCATACCCTGCCATACCCTGCGATACTCTGCCATACCCTGCGGTACTCTGCAATACCATGCTATACCCTGCAATACCCTGCTATATTCTGCAATACTCTGCCATACCCAGCAATACTCTGCAATACTCTGCAATACCCAGCAATACTCTGCAATACCCAGCGATACTCTGCCATACCCTGCCATACCCTGCGATACTCTGCCATACCCTGCGATACTCTGACATACCCTGCGATATTCTGCCATACCCTGCCATAACCTGCCATACCCTATGATACCCTGCCATACCCTGCCATACTCTGCCATACCCTGCCATACTCTGCAATACCATGCTATACCCTGCACTACCCTGCGATATTCTGTGATACCATGCGATGCCCTGCGATACCCGCTACGATCTAAGCCAGGATCGTTTTTTTTTATTTTATTTCAGGCTTTCCAGCCTAGAGGTGAGATGTGGGGTTTTATTGACCCCATATCTCACTGTAAAGAGGACCTGTAATGCCATATTCCTATTACAAGGGATGTTTACATTCCTTGTAATAGGAATAAAAGTGATCAAAACAATTTTTTGGGGGAAAAAAAGTGTCAAACTAAAATAAATAAAGTAAAATGAACAATAAAAAAAAAAAAAAAATTTAAAGCGCCCCTGTCCCCGTGTGCTCGCTTGCAGAAGCGAACGCATACGTAAGTCCCGCCCACATATGAAAACGGTGTTCAAACCACACATGTGAGGTATCGCTGCGAACGTTGGAGCGAGAACAATAATTTTGGCCCTAGACCTCCTCTGTAACTCAAAACATGTAACCGGTAAAAAAAATTTAAAGCGCCGCCTATGGGGAATTTTAAGTAGCGAAGTTTGGCGCCATTCCATGAGCGTGTGCAATTTTGAAGGGTGACATGTTAGGTATCTATTTACTCGGCGTAACTTCATCTTTCACATTATGCAAAAACATTGGGCTAAATTTACAGTTTTGTTTTTTGTAAAGCACAAAACTTTTTTTTCCCAAAAAAACGCGTTCGAAAAATCTGTGATGTTCCAGAAGACCCGGCGGATCACGGAAAACAGCCGCTCATCGCGGCCGTTTACCACGTGATCGCTCCGTCAAATGACGGATCGATCACATGTAAGCAAACCGGCGTCATTTGATGACGCCGATTCCTCTCCCCTCCTCTCTCTGTACCGATTGGTACAGTGTGAGAGGAGAGGGGGAGGGATCGGTGGCAGCAGTGCTGTGGGCGGGATCTGTAGTGCCCACAGCACTGCTCTGCAGTCACCACTGATCCATCCATCCATGCTCAGCCATCCCTCCATAGCCTGCAATACACAGCAATAGCCTGCAGTGTATTGCTGGGTATTGCAGGGTAGGGAGGGATGGCTGAGCATGGATGGATGGATACCCAGCAGTACTCTGCGATACTCTGCCATACCCTGCGATACTCTGCCATACCCTGCGATACCCAGCAATACTCTGCCATACTCTGCGATACCCTGCCATTCCCTGCCATACTCTGCAATACCCAGCAATACTCTGCCATACTCTGCAATACTCTGCCATACCCTGCCATACTCTGCAATACCCAACAATACTCTTCCATACCCTGCGATACTCTGCCATACCCTGCGATACTCTGCCATACCCTGCGATACCCTGCGATACTCTGCCATACCCTGCGATACTCTGCCATACCCTGCGATACTCTGCCATACCCAGCAATACTCTGACATACCCTGCAATACTCTGCAATACCCAGCAATACTCTGCAATACCCAACAATACTCTGCAATACCCAGCGATACTCTGCAATACCCAGCGATACTCTGCCATACCCTGCGATACTCTGCCATTCCCGGCGATACTCTGCCATACCCTGCCATACCCTGCCATACTCTGCCATACCCTGCGATACTCTGCAATACCATGCTATACCCTGCAATACCCTGCAATATTCTGCAATACTCTGCCATACCCAGCAATACTCTGCAATACTCTGCAATACTCTGCAATACCCAGCAATACTCTGCAATACCCAGCGATACTCTGCGATACCCAGCGATACTCTGCGATACTCTGCCATACCCTGCGATACTCTGCCATACCCTGCCATACTCTGCCATACCCTGCCATACCCTGCGATACTCTGCCATACCCTGCCATACTCTGCCATACCCTGCCATACTCTGGAATACCATGCTATACCCTGCAATACCCTGCGATATTCTGCGATACCATACGATACCCTGCGATACCCGCTACGATCTAAGCCAGGATCGTTTTTTTATTTTATTTCAGGCTTTCCAGCCTAGAGGTGAGATGTGGGGTCTTATTGACCCCATATCTCACTGTAAAGAGGACCTGTAATGCCATATTCCTATTACAAGGGATGTTTACATTCCTTGTAATAGGAATAAAAGTGATCAAAACTATTTTTTGGGGGGAAAAAAGTGTCAAACTAAATTAAATAAAGTAAAATAAACAATAAAAAAAAATTTTTTAAAGCGCCCCTGTCCCCGTGTGCTCGCATGCAGAAGCGAACGCATACGTAAGTCCCGCCCACATATGAAAACGGTGTTCAAACCACACATGTGAGGTATCTCTGCGAACGTTGGAGCGAGAACAATAATTTTGGCCCTAGACCTCCTCTGTAACTCAAAACATGTAACCAGTAAAAAAATTTAAAGCGCCGCCTATGGGGATTTTTAAGTAGCGAAGTTTGGCGCCATTCCACGAGCGTGTGCAATTTTGAAGGGTGACATGTTAGGTATCTATTTACTCGGCGTAACTTCATCTTTCCCATTATGCAAAAACATTGGGCTAAATTTACAGATTTTCTTTTTTGTAAAGCACAAAACTTTTTTTTCCCAAAAAAACGCGTTCGAAAAATTGCTATTGCTATTGTATTCTCTAGGGTCTTTGCTAAAAAATAAAGCAAATAAAGCAAATAAATGATGATTTTTACATGTAGGAGAGAAATGTCAGAATTGTCCTGGGTGCTCCAGAACACCTGATGGTTCTCCCTGCATGTTGGGCCTCTGTAGGTGGCCACACTGTGTAAAAGGCTCACACATGTGGTATCGCCATACTCGGGAGTAATAGCAGAATGTGTTTGGGGTGTAATTTGTGGTATGCATATGCTGTGTGTGAGAAATAACCTGCTAATATGACAATTTTGTGAAAAAAATAAAAAAGAAAAAAAAATCTTGATTTTGAAAAGAATTGTGGGAAAAAATTACAACTTCAAAAAACTCACCATGCCTCTTTTCAAATACATTGGAATGTCTTCTTTCCAAAAAGGGGTCATTTGGGGGGTGTTTGTACTTTTATGGCATGTTAGGGTCTCAAGAAATGAGATAGGATGTCAGTACTTCAGGTGTGATCAATTTTCAGATATTGGCACCATAGCTTGTAGACTCTATAACTTTCACAAAGACCAAATAATATACCCCAATTTGTACTTATTTTTACCAAGGATATGTAGCAGTATAAATTTTGGCCAAAATTTATCAAGAAAAATTACAAATTTGCTAAATTTTATAACAGAAACGAAGAAAAATTCATTTTTTTTACAGAATTTTCAGTCTTTTTTCTTTTATAGCGCAAAAAAAAAAAAAACCCAATGGTGATTAAATACCACCAAAAGAAAGCACTATTTGTGTGAAAAAAAGGACAAAAATTTCATATGGGTACAGTGTTGTATGACTGAGTAATTGTCATTCAAATTGTGAGAGCACCGAAAGCTGAAAATTGGTCTGGTTATTAAGGGTGTTTAAGTGCCCAGTGGTCAAGTGGTTAAAGGCGTATATGCAAGTTATTGTCATAAAAAGTGTTTGATAATGCTGATAATGTGAAGTAGTCTGCTGTTGCTGGGCAGTCAACAGTTTGTGTGTTGTACCGAATCTTTTGCTGCTGTGTAGGGATGAGCTTTGAGTTTGAGTCAACATCGACTTGAACATTGCCTGTTCGCCTGTTCAGCGAACAGCAAACAATTTGGGGTGTTTGCGGCAAGTTCGAAAAGCCACGAGCACCCTGTAAAAGTCTATGGGAGAAATCTCAAGTGCTAATTTTAAAGGCTTATATGGAAGTTATTGTCATAAAAAGTGTTTGGAGACCTGGGTCCTGCCCCAGGGGACATGTATCAATGCAAATTTTTTTTTTAAAACAGCCGTTTTTTCAGGAGCAGTGATTTTAATAATACTTAATGTGAAACAATAAAAGTGTAATATTCCTTTAAATTTTCGTACCTGGGGGGTGTCTATAGTATGCCTGTGAAGGGGCGCATGTTTCCTGTGCTTAGAACTGTCCCTGCACAAAGTGTCATTTTTGCAGGAAAAAAAGCTATTTAAAATCACTGGCGGCTAATGAATTGCCGACTCCCCGTAATACAGAGAACAGTCATTCATTGAAAGTCATTGATAAAAAAAAAGTCATTGATAAAAAAAAAAAGCGTGGGGGTTCCCCCAAATTCAATTACCAGGCCCTTCAGGTCTGCTATGGATATTAAGGGGAACCCGCTTCAAATTTAAAAAAAAAAATGACGTGGGGGTCCCCCTAAATATCCATACCAGACCCTTCAGGTCTGGGATGGATTTTAAGGGGAACCCCGGACAAAAAAAAATAAAAAAATGGCGTGGGGCCCCCTCAAAATCCATACCAGACCCTTATCCGAGCACGCAACCTGGCAGGCCGCAGGAAAAGAGCCCCAAAACACCCTCCCAATGTTGAGGGCATGTGGCCTGGTACGGTTCAGGAGGGGGGGGGGGCGCTCTCATCCCCCCTCCTGAACCATACCAGGCCACATGCCCTCAACATTGGGAGGGTGCTTTGGGGCTCTGTGACCCCTCAAAGCACCCTCAAAGCACCAAAGCACCCCCTTAACCATGACAAGGGCCTCTTCCCCACAACCCTGGGCATTGGTTGTGGGGGTCTGCGGGCGGGGGGCTTATCGGAATCTGGAAGCCCCCTATAACAAGGGGACCCCCAGATCCCGCCCCCCAATGTGTGAAATGGTAAGGGGGTACAAAAGTACCCCTACCATTTCACCAAAAAAGTGACAAAAATTTTAAAAATGACAGGAGACGGTCTTTGACAATTCCTTTATTAATAGCTTCTTTCATCTTCTTTCTTCTGGTCTTCCTTCTTCCTTTCTTCATCCTTCGGTTTCTTCATCTTCTTCTTCCATCTTCTTCATCTTCTTCTTCCATCTTCTCCTTCCTCCGATCTGCTTCTTCTTGCTCTGGTCTTCTTGTCCGGCATCTTCTTCCACGGCGTCAGCGTCTCTTCTTGGGCCGCTCCGCGCAATGGGAGGCTCCCGCTGTGTGAGGCTTCGCTCTGGCACCTTCTTCCACGGAGTCGGTCTCTGAGGCTTCGCTCTGGCATCTTCTTCCACTGCGTTGGTCTCTTCTTGGGCCGCTCCGCGCAATGGGAGGCTCCCGCTGTGTGAGGCTACGCTCCGTCTGACAGCTCTTTTATAATGGAGGGCGGGGCCACCTGGTGACCCCGCCCCCCTCTGACGCACTGGGACGTCATGGGGACTTCCCTATGGCTTTCCTCATGACGTCAGAGGGGGGCGGGGGCCGAAGCTCATCCCTACTCTGCTGTACATACTGCCCACTGTCATACCCTCCACACTCCTCTCCTGTACATACTGCCCACTGTCGTACCCTCCATACTCCTCTCCTGTACATACTGCCCACTGTCATTCCCTCCACACTCCTCTCCTGTACATACTGCCCACTGTCATACCCTCCACACTCCTCTCCTCTCCTGTACATACTGCCCATTGTCATACCCTCCACATTCCTCTCCTGTACAAACTGCTCACTGTCATACCCTCGACACTCCTCTACTGTACATACTGCCGACTGTCATATCCTCCACACTCTTCTCCTGTACATACTGCCTACTGTCTTACCCTCCACACTTGTCTCCTGTACATACTGCCCACTGTCTTACCCTTCACACTCGTCTCCTGTACATACTGCTTAGTATCATACCGTCCACACTCCTCTCCTGTACATACCGCCCACTGTGATATCCTCCACCCTCCTCTCCTGTACATACTGACAACTATCTTTCTCTCCACACTCTTCTCCTGTACATACTGCCCTCATAATACCTTCCACACTCCTCTCCTGTACATACTGCCCCTATCATACCCTCAACACTCCTCTCCCATACATACTGCCCCATCATACCCTCCACACTCTCCTGTACACACTGCCCACTGACATACCCTCCACACTCCTCTCCTGTACATAGTGCCCACTGTCAACCCTCCACACTCCTCTGCTGTGCATACTGCCCACTGTAGTACCCCCAAACTCCTCTCCTGTACAAAGTGCCCACTGCCATACCCTCCACACTCCTCTGCTGTGCACACTGCCCACTGTCATACCCCCATACTCCTCTGCTGTGCATACTGCCCACTGTCATACCCCCCAAACTGCTCTCCTGTACATAGTGCCCACTGCCATACCCTCCACACTCCTCTCCTGTACATAGTGCCCACTGTTATACCCTCCACATTCCTCTCCCTCACCTGCACATACTTCACACTTTTATACCATCCATACTCCTCCCCTATGTCTCTTACACACAAAAACAGTTCTTCAAAATTATATTGAATATTTTCAATGTTACCAGCACTAGAATGGGCACAGTTTTGTTAGTTCAACTAAAGGAAATCTTTACAGTCCTCATATTTGTTCTGCCCATTATTAGTACTCATGTTCCTCTATACATCACAGTAGTAATCACAAAATTAAATAAGGGATGTCAGCTACTCTAAATATACCACTGGAAAAAAAAGTGTCCCTCAAAATATTTTTGAAATGGGCCACCGGGTCAGTAGGTAGCCCCGTTAGAGGCTCCTGGGATCCTGTGATATTAAAGCGGTAGTAAACTTCACTAACATTATTACTTTTTAGAGGCCCTGAGGTAGGTTATGCCATAATGTACAAGTATGCACAGCATATTAGCACATTAGGGTACACTTACCTGTCAGACTGAGCCCTCCAGTGCTGCACTGGGATCAATCCGGTGGGTCCCAGGTGCTTCCATCTTCACCCAGTCTTCCTTCCGGGTTCAGTGCCTTCGGTCACTTGCCTTGGCTGGGCTGTGTTGCTGTCACTTCCACACATGCAAATCCTCTCTCTCTCTCTCGATCTCATCCCCCCTCTCTCTCTTATCCTCCCTCCCTTACCTCTCACCCCTCTCTCATCCCCGTTCTCTCTCTCTCATCCTCCCTCTCTCTATTTAATTTAATTTGTTATAACAACAAATTGTTTGCATTTTTCATTTTTTTTTATAAAAAGCCCCACCATAATCCTCAGCACCAGACCCATGATGTTCTTAATCCGGTCCAGAGCAGGGCAGTCACTCAGCACAGGTCTTGGAAGCTATTGGAGCTCACTGTCATATTGACATCTACTACAGTGATTTCCAGCTTTTAGAGAGATCCCAATGGCATGGTATATCCATATTTACATTTCTCCAAGCTTTAAAAAAATTCATATCTGAAATGTTGATGTGTCCCTGCCTCCAATGTCCACCTGCCAACAACAATAATATAGGTAATAGAAACTGATATCTGTTAATTGTAAATATATGCAGGTGTTTTGTCTTCCTAAATAACTGATTAAGCAGAAATCACAGTCGGAAGTATACCAAATAAATTAGGTTCCATTGCCACAGCATAAGGGCATAGTCACTTGGTCTCTGCTAATCCCCAGTGTTTGTCTGTATTATAGCCCCTTGATCTGAGTTCTACTCCTTGAACCCCAGGATGGTTTGTCAGACTCTCTACCCAGGAGCGTATTACAGAAATCTAGAAAAAGAAGCAGAATGCCGATTCAAAGCTCGGTGAGCAAAAACTTTAATGGCTACTGCTGCTGCTCCTTGTAGCACAATTACATTATTTTTACCAACAGATGTGGCAGCAAACCAGCTGGTACCTACAACAGAGATAGAAAAGATATTATATAGCCAAAAACACTCATTATGAGCATGAGGAATGATATTGCAAATGCACTTATGAGAGTAGAGGAAGTAGAAACACAGCTTAATAGTAATATTTTAGCTATCAGGGAACTTTAAGAATACAATCAACAATTATTTATGGCACTGCATAAAATGGAGGACCAAGAGAACCAAGAGCATACAAGCAACATGAAGGTGCTCGGCCTACCAGAAACAGAGAGGAAGAATTAGCTGATACCCTTCAGGGATATATTAATTCCTCCTCCTTTTGTCTGATTTGTCTGATTGGATTTATCGCATATCTCACTGGAGGTATATTTCTACTGACACTCCACACAACATAATTTGTGGTATTGTGAAAAAGCAGAGAATTAGACATTTTTGAGTTTGATGGATCAAACATTTTATCAAGCTTTACCTGGATTTATCCAAAGAGACCTTTGAATGATGAAGAGCTCTGCACCCACTTCTGGAAGTTTTAAAAGCTGCTGGCACAACATACAGAAGGGTGTTCTCCATGTTTAGCTGGATCTGCACCCCACCTCCTTTCTCGGCATCTAAATTTATAATGGTATTTTTTTTATTTTTTATATTGGTAGGCAAACACTCATCACCAGTGGGTACATTGACCCCAAGCTAATGATCAACACTCAATGCCTGACACTTCTCCTGTTCATATAAAGAGTTCATATGCCACGCTTGAGGAAATATGCCTGTAGAAAATGGAATCCAGGGAGGGGAAATGGTGAGTAGAAGAGACAGGACCCTCGCACCAACTTCAGTGTATGCAATGACACATCACACCACAGTACACCTATATAATAAGTTAGCAAAAAAATGGGGAATAGGGAATCAGCAATAGGAGTGTCACGTGGGACACCAAGAAATCTCCTCAAATCCTGCTAGTCCAATGTGGACAGTGTCACTCTGGTCAAGACTATGAAATCATATACAAAAAAACCTGGTATGTTCTTGTCTAGGCAGGCAAGAACCAGATGACCAAAAGAGTGTCACAGCGTGCAAAGATGAAGGCAGTGGTACAAAAAATTCATTTATTGTGAGTACAAAAAAGAGAAAAAATGCATAAACATATGATTCTGCAGTTGAATCAATTAAAAATGGTTGACATATGCAGCTATATAACCACCATTGGAAATATCATGTCAACAAATAAATCCACGGTGCAACAACAAATGGGACAATACAGACACCAAACAAAAAAGTGATCAAACAACATAAAACAATACGTCCGGACGCCGAAGATCTGTGTGTAGATAGCCCGCACTCATCAATCATGAGTGTATGCAGATACCAATAACTGACTATAGGCCGGGGAATCTACACAGAGGTCCCGGGAAGGCTCGAGCCAATGAGGGATGGGGAGAGGAAAATGATAGTAGGGAGGGGAACAGAGAAAGAAGAGAGAAAAGGAGGGAGAATGCACTATATGGAAACCAGCAGGTAAATGTACATATTCAACTAGTGTATGAATGATGAGGATAATAGTTTTTCCTTTGTGCTTCAAAAATGGAAAAAGAGTTCTCAATGTAGAGAATAAATCCATCTTCTATCACTTGTCATGGATACTGGCACCTAGAAAAGCAAATATGGGCAACTTCTGGCACAGGTGCAAATTGAGGATGATGTTAAATGCCTAGAAATGGAATCAGCGGCATTCCCACATGTGATGCACAAGTCGCTACATCAAGTGTATGTTAATATCCGCATACGGGTAAACTGCAGATTCAGGGCTGTGACCAAAACACATACCGGTGTATGAATATCCCGAGAAGGATGACTGGAAGACAGTCCTGCAGTGCCCAATCTCAATTCCTATAGATAATGGATTGTATAAACATGTGCAGGAAGAAGGCTGTTACTCGGTGCATGGACTTCTATAACGGGTCACTTCATGAATGCAGTCACAGTAGTAGATACCTTGTGGATATTTGGCTGTAATCAGCTCTCATAGAGCAGACATAAAAGTGTGTGGGGATTTTTAAAGATCGTAAGTCCCGAACGGCAGGTAAACTTAGCGGTACCTGATAGTGCCCCAGTGCCTGTGTTAGTGCTGATGCCGGATATCCTTATGCTCTCCGTCCTCCATCGAGTTTCTCAGCGTCGACCTGTCCAGACGAAGCTACGCTACTTCGACAGCGAAACGCGTTGACGTCAAAAATATCTTGTGATTTTTTTTCAATACAAGGCAATGCTATAATGCTATGAGAGTAAAACTCAACAAGGGAGAGGGATTCAGTCACTCAACCAGTGCCTGTCTAGTGCAGGGGAAGTGACTGTGAGATCTACTCCCCTTCTTCCTTTTTTTTCCTTTGTTTATTTTTAATCTGTTTTGCAGCCATTATAATCATTCTGTGTGTCTTTGTATTTTTTTTTTTCTTCTGAGCATTAAATCCCCAGGGTGTCAGATTCTAAAGAAGATAAGACTGGATCAATGACTGTGGTGAAAGTAATTTCATACAATGTCAAGGGTCCTAATTTACCAGTAAAAAGACACACAATCCTGCATGAACTTAAGCATTATTTCGCATTTATTGTATGCCTATAGGAAACTCACCTAAAGGCATCAGCCACAATTAACCTTAAAACTAATCAATTCCCTTGCTTGTTTCACAGCTTTTCTGTTAATAAATAAAACAAGAATGAAGAAGTTGGGTTTAGTAAACAAGCTGACATTAACATCAGTTAAAGGATTGCAGATTCAGAAGGGAGGTTCTTATAAAAGGGTCTATAAATGCTATTATGTATAGCATAGCAACTTTAAACTGTTCCAAACAGAATCACACCTAATTTCTTCAATGGGTGCTAATAAAGTTATGCCATTTTAAGGAAGGGTTCTTACTTGATCTGGTGACTTTAACTTAGCCCTCAAACCACTATTGGATTTCTCAAGGAGCTCTACAGCAGTTTCATATCAACAATTATGTTTAATAAGAAAAAGTTTACATAATTTACTAACACATACACAATTACTGTTTTAGACTCGACTTAATATGTGTGGATCCTTTTCATTCAGATATACCTGAATATCCTTACAACAACATTGTCGGATCACGGTCCTATGATTTCCCTCTTCTGTCATACACTCAAAGCTTCTGTCATACACTCGAAGCCCCTGAATCCCTGAATTGGAACTTAAACACATCTTTATTAAATTATACATTAATATGTAGCTATAGCTGGCAATCTTGAATTTCTTTCCAGAAGAATAGCACCCCATTGTCTGGGAGGCACACAAAGCCTTTATTAATTATAAATATATAGCGCATGGTGCAAGGAGGAAAAGCAAAGACAAAAGCAAAGACAGTAGAAGAATTTCAGAACAGATATTTTTCATTTTAACCTGGCAATTTAAATCCTGAAAATTTGAATGTTAGTGTAAATAAAAAAGCATTATGGCCAGTACCCAACAGTTGTAAATGTAAGATCAAAACTCACAGGTGATCGTTAGAATACCACCCCCGACCCCTTGTGGATAAAATAAAGGATTATCTTTGTAAAGCAAACTTCTTGAAAAAAATACAATACTAAAGCAGAACTCTCCAGTGCATTATCTGTGATGATTGCAGACAGGTGTTGAGGACCTGATGGGTTTTCAGTTGCTTACTATATAGAACTTAAGGATATCCTTTTTTCCATGCATGCAAATTATTTATCTGATGGAACAGTTCTCAGTCCTCAACTAGAAACACTTCTTGCATATATCTCACTGATTCACAACCAAGCTAATGAACCAGTAGGTTATAGGCAAATTTCACTTTTAAACATGGACATAAAACTGTATACTAAGGTATTGGTTTTGAGGTTCCCACCACTGTTTTCTAATTTGACCAATAATAATTAAACTGCAGAAGAGGCTATACATAATGAGGGCCATGTCGCTCATACATTTTCTGAATGGGAGCCCCCAGTCAACACTCTTATTATCTAGTGATGCAGAAAAAGCTTTTGGCAGAGTAGGCTGAGGATTCCTTAAAGAATAATTTCACTTTCATGAAGTAACATATAGCAAATTAAAAAATAATATAGCATAAACAATTTCTGCAAAAGCCTCATTGTAATGTGATATTATAAACAATTACCTTTCCTTTTCGGTGTGCAGCCACTGTCATTTTCGGTAAGATTTTATGCAAAATGGCAATCTGGAGTCATTTTGTACACGGTCAGTGTACAGAACTCCCCAAGAAATTTAATTTCTTGCTTGTGTGATGGTTTTACTGATTTTCCCAGTTGTCTGCACTAAGGTACAGTTCCAATTTTAGACACCCTCTGCAAAAAAAGATGTCATTTTGGTGGCAAACTCTACTCTACAAAAACATCTATAGTGATGCAGACCTTGCAACTTTTCTCATTAGAACACAAAGAGTGCACCAGCTGATTATAACAAAGCAGTCATTCCCATTCAGAATCAACATCCAAAGGACATAGTAGGGCAAACAGATTTTTCTTCAGAGCAAAAACAGGTAGGAATCTGCAACATCATTAGTTAAAATTCTTGCAATGTACACTGATCACCCATAGGTTTTTTTTTTCCCAACAAAAGTTTAAGACAACTCAACTGGGGTTGATTTACTAGAGGCAAATATCCTGTACACTTTGCAAGTGAAGTTGCATTTTACATGGGAATTATTCCCAGAGCTTAGTGAATGTGGCGACATTTCATTTTGCAATAAATAAATACCCAATAAGGTGCAAGGAAAATACAAAAAACACACATTTTTGCTTAAACATAATTGGTCGATGGAAGTCAGCAGAGCGTTACCTCATTCATTAAGTTCTAGAAAAAAATATATATATGCAAAATGCAATTTCCCATGCAAAGTACAACTTTCGGTGCAACATGAACAGTCTGGTTGTCTTTAGCGAATCAGCTTCCTTATTAATGTGGTTTTGGACCAAAGATGCTTAATAGGGATGAGCCGAACACCCCCGGGTTCGGTTCGCACCAGAACCTTCGAATGGACCAAAGATGCTTAATAGGGATGAGCCGAACACCCCCGGGTTCGGTTCGCACCAGAACCTGCGAACGGACCGAAAGTTTGCGCAAATTTTCGAACCCTATTTGTTACAATGGACGCGAACAATCGAAATCAAAATTGCTAATTATAACGGCCAATATGTATGTTAATGTCATAAAACAGGTTTGGGGACCGGGTCCTGCCCCAGGGGACATATATCAATGCAAAAAGAACTTTTAAAAACTAACGTTTTTTCGGGAGCGGTCATTTTAATGATGCATAAAGTGAAAAAGAAAGTGAAATATTCCTTTAAATATGGTACCTGGGGGGTGTCTAAAGTATGCCTGTGAAGTGGCATGTGTTTCCCGTGTTTAGAACTGTCCCTGCACAAAATGACATTTGTAAAGGAAAAAAAGAAGCCATTTAAAACACTTGCGGCTTTAATGTCATGTCTTGTCCTGGCAATATGGCTGAAAATCCTTGAGAAAAATGGCATGGCTACCCCATCATCCCCCCCCCCCCCCCCCACCCCAGCCCCTTTGGGTCTTGTATGGATATTAAGGGGAACCCCGCACCCAAAATAAAACCCTATACCTACAACCCTATATACTCTGAACAGCAGTATACAGGCGGTGAAAACAAGACAGGGACTGTAGGTTTGTTCTTAAGTAGAATCTGAACAGGTACATTTTTAAGTGTAGCTCCATCCCGGGGGTGACTCTGGTCAGTAGTGTAGCATGTCTGTACCCTGGTAGTGGCTCAGTCTTTCTCTCTCTCGTAGCGCTGGGCATCGGGGCTCTCTCTGGTGGCGCTGGGCAGTGTGGTCCTCTCTGGTGGTGCTGGGCAGCGTGGCTCTCTCTGGTGGTGCTAGGTAGCGTGGCTCTCTCTCTGGTGGCGCTGGGCAGCGTGGCTCTCTCTCTCTGGCTTCCGCCCACCACACTCCTCATTCTTTGTCCTGTAGCACTCTCTTCCTCGCTTTTTTTCCAGGCTGCATTCTCTCAATCTCTCTCTTGGTCGAGCTGTAGCCTCCTATCTGTGGAAAATGGGGCAGTCAATCTTTGGGACTACATGTCCAATGATGCTCTCCTCTCCTAATGTCCTTTGATTGGCCCTCAGTTATGGCCAATAGGGAGGGAACAGAGCGGGCAGGAAGCTGGGTGGGGAACCTGGTGAGAGCCGCCGTCTCTTCTCCCTGACTGGAGAAAGGTGGGGCGAGTGGGGGAAACCTCCGATAGTCCGCAGCTCGCCTTTCTCCTGTCACAGCACCGCCGAGTTCTCTGCTGGACTGAGCAGGAAAAAGAGCCCAAAGTCACACTACACTGATGGGGGGGGGGGCTTGACAGCACCTCAATGGTGTCACCCCACTTGCAGGTGGCACCCGGGTGCGGGCTGCCCACACCCGATAGCAACGCAACTGTGCTAAATTTAACATCTGATCCCTGATTCCAGGGGGGGGGCACTTGACCCCCCTTGCCCCTACCTGCGGACGCCCATGCAAATGACTGAGTGGCCCCAGGAGGATACACCAAAATCTCTGAGGGAACAATGAGGATCAGTCATGAAATCCCGGGGTGGAAGATTTTTCTGTGGCTGGTGGATGCAGAGACACAAATGGCATTGCACAAGTAAGTTATCACCTAACAGCTAGCCCTGTTGGCTCTAGGTTTGGTATCTGCAACTTTTGTCTAATCATATCGCATCTTTTGGGGGCTTACTCCAGGTGTATTCTCTTTGGACCATCTAATTGTCTTAAACATATATATATATATATATATATATATATATACAGTATCTCACAAAAGTGAGTACACCCCTCACATTGTTTTAACTATTTTATTATATCTTTTCATGTGACAACACTGAAGAGATTACACTTTGCTACAATGTGAAGTAGTGATTGTACAGCTTGTATAACAGTGTAAATTTGCTGTCCCCTCAAAATAACTCAACACACAGCCATTAATGTCTAAACTGCTGGCAACAAAAGTGAGTACACCCCTAAGTGAAAATGTCCAAATTGGTACAAATTAGCCATTTTCCCTCCCCAATGTCATGTGACTTGTTAGTGTTATAAGGTCTCGGGTGTGAATGGGGAGCAGGTGTGTTAAATTTGGTCTTATCGCTCTCACTCTCTCATACTGGTCACTGGAAGTTCATCTAATGGATTGGCACCTCATGGCAAAGAACTCTCAGACGATCTGAAAAAATGTATTATTGCTCTACATAAAGATGGCCTAGGCTATAAGAAGATTGCCAAGACCCTGAAACTGAGCTGCAACACGGTGGCCAAGACCATACAGCGGTTTAACAGGAAAGGTTCCACTCAGAACAGGCCTCGCCATGGTTGACCAAAGAAGTTGAGTGCACGTGCTCAGCATCATATCCAGAGGTTGTCTTTTGGAAATAGACATATGACTGCTGCCAGCATTGCTGCAGAGGTTGAAGGGGTGGGGGGTCAGCCTGTCAGTGCCCAAACCATACTTCACACACTGCATCAAATTGATCTGCATGGCTGTCATCCCAGAAGGAAGCCTCTTCTAAAGAGATTATTCTAAAAAGAAAGCCTGCAAATAGTTTGCTGAAGACAAGCAGACTAAGGACATGAATTACTGGAGCCATGTCCTGTGGTCTGATGAGACCAAGATAAACGTATTTGGTTCAGATGGTGTCAAGCGTGTGTGGTGGCAACCAGGTGAGGAGTACAAAGACAAGTGTGTCTGTCCTACAGTCAAGCATAGTGGTGGGAGTATCATGATCTGTGGCTGCATGAGTGCTGCCAGCACCGGGGAGCTACAGTTCATTGAGGGAACCATGAATGCCAACATGTACTGTGACATACTGAAGCAGAGCATGATCCCCTCTCTTCAGAGACAGGGCCGCAGGGCAGTATTCCAACATGATAGCCACCCCAAACACACCTTCAAGATGACCACTGCCTTGCGAAAGAAGCTGAGGGTAAAGGTAATGGATTGGCCAAGAATGTCTCCAAACCTAAACCCTATTGAGCATCTGTGGGGCATCCTCAAACAGAAGGTGGAGGAGTGCACAGTCTCTAACATGCACCATCTCTGTGATGTCGTCATGGAGGAGTGGAAGAGGACTTCAGTGGCAAACTGTGAAGCTCTGGTGAACTCCATTCCCAAGAGGGTTAAGGCAGTGCTGGAAAATAATGGTGGCCACACAAAATATTGACACTTTGGGCCCAATTTGGACATTTTCACTTAGGGGTGTACTCACTTTTGTTGCCAGTGGTTTAGACATTATTGGCTGTGTGTTGAGTTATTTTGAGGGGACAGAAAAATTAGCACTGTTATTCAAGCTGTAAACACACTACTTTTGATTGTAGCAAAGTATCATTTCTTCAGTGTTGTCACATGAAAAGGTATAATAAAATATTTACAAAAATGTGAGGGGTGTATTCACTTCTGTGAGATACTGTATATATAGACAGTATATATATATATATTATACTGTATATTTATAAAAATATCTATGAATTCACGCTTAGATTTATAGTTGCATGTGTGTGAAAGGGCATATAAATACCTGTAATGGATTTATAAGGGGCCTTTAAGGTTTATCTATAGAATGGACATTTGGGTAACTTACTGTAGTGCATCTTAAGCCCCATACACACGCTCGGACAATCCGCGGACCAGGTCAGTCGGACTTTGTCCGACGTACTTTGTCCGATGTTGGCGTTGCGTACACACGGTCGGACTACGTTGTCGGAATATCCGGTCCGGAAGAACGTTGTGACGTAAGTCGTCGTCCACGAGATTACAAAAGGGAAGTTCAGCACCACGTCAGGCACCCGTTGGGCTCCTTCTGCTGATCCCGTGTTTATCGAGAGTTAGTGGAAGTTTGGTGACTTAAGATTCGCTTCTCAGTTTTCTGACTCAGATCGTTACTGCTCTTCAGTTTGTGCTTGTCGTGCGTATCTGTTTATTAGTGCGTGTAGTCAGTTCGCATTTGTTGGTCATTGCGGCCTATCTTGATATAGGACGCTTTGATTTGCACTGCTTATTGTCTGCTCGTTGCTGGTATTCACTTCGTTCTTTCAGGCCTTGCTGTTTATCGGTGCTTTCTGTTTGTCCGTTCTGACCAGCCGACCTTTTGTGACCTTCTGAGCGATGTTTCCCGTGCGTACACATGCCTTTGCTTCGTGAGATCCGGGAGAATAATCCTGATGATTTCAGGAACTTTCTCAGGATGACGGACCCCGATTTTCACCGTCTTTTGGCTTTGCTGACCCCCTTTATCAGCCGGCAGGATACCTGCATAGACAAGCCATTACTCCGGAGCAGAGGCTTGTTGCCACGTTGAGGTACTTGGCGACAGGGAGAAGTCTTCAGGATTTGAAGTTCTCTTCAGGTATCTCTCCCCAGGCCCTGGGAATCATTATTCCAGAGACCTGTTCTGCCATCATTCAGGTCCTGCAGGAGGACTATATAAGGTAACATTTCTACTTTACTATTCCCTTCTATGTATGCTCTGTTTGCTAATGACTTGTATTTTTGACCTCCTCCCTAATTACCATGATTGCAATATGTTCTAATATGCTGTGCCCCTTTTCTCCTTCATGCATTTTTCCCTTCACTTACCTCCAGCATGCTCTTCTGCCCCAATAGACACCTATGGCCTAGTCACTTAAGCAATGTCTTTTGTCTGCTGCATAGTATTGTTTGCCCCAAAACACCCCTAAAATATGCACAAATGTTTGCTGTGTGGTTTACTTCATGTAGAGCCCCCTTTTTTTGTTCTTTTGGTGGGGGGGGGGGCAAACTCATTAGGAACCCCCTCCCCCAACTGCTCTGTCAGATGGTACCAATCCTTTATCTGCTGGCTTTCCCAAGGTCCATACACACTATATACCTACCTCTTTATAGTGCGCATCTTTAGGGATGAATTCAGCAAAGCATGTAGTGCAAGGGACTGCCTCCATACATTCCATTTCCTATTTTTTTGTCTTCTTTCCCTCCTATTAGCTTGCTTGGTAATTTAATAATGTCACACTGTGCCTGCCTTTTTTTGGGGGGGGGGGGGTTGAAATGTTATTTGATCTTTCCTGTGGCCTGCCAATAGTGTTAAGTACAGAGGGTCTGGCCAAACTAGCCCACATTATTGAGCCATTTGCCAATCAATGAAGTGCAGAGGGTTAGCTGTCCACCACCCCCCCCCCAAAACCCCTAGTTATTGCCAATGGCCCATCAGAAGTGGGGGATTGATGGGGGGTGTGAGTAATCTGTGAAGGGGAGCCTCTACTTTTCTGTGCAAATACTTTCCAGCCTCCAATTTTAGACAATGCTCTTGTTCCAAGATGTTGATTGTCTAATCTGCTTGCAATGTTTAGGTGCAAAGTGACTAATTTTTTTTTCTTGTTTCACTCCACAGTTCCCTTCCACGCCACAGGAATGGCAGACTGTGGCCTCCCACTTTGCCAGCCGTTGGGACTTTCCTAACTGCGGAGGGGCAATTGATGGGAAACACGTCCGCATCGTCCCACCGCCCAACTCGGGGTCCTACTATTATAATTATAAAGGGTTTAATAGTGTAGTGATGTTGGCGGTGGTGTCGGCAACATACGAGTTTATGTATGTGGACGTGGGGATGAACGGCCGGATATCGGATGGTGGGGCCATTACGCACACGGAGTTCTACTGGCGTCTCCAAAGTGGCAGTCTGTGCTTGCCACCTCCAGAGGAGAATGCCGAAGGACTCCCCTTCGTCTTTGTCGCAGATGAAGCGTTTGCGTTGACTCCCCATGTGATGAGGCCGTTCCCGATGAGGACCCTCACCCCGGACCAGAGGGTCTTCAACTACAGGCTGTCCAGAGCCAGAAGAGTTGTGGAGAACGCTTTTGGCATCCTGGCCAGCCGCTTCCGCCTGTTCCTGACGGCATTTAACTTGGCGGAATACAAACTCAACCACATAGTTCTTGCCTGTTGCATATTGCACAACTTCCTCAAAAGACATAACAGGAACTATGTGGTGCCCGTTGGCCCAGATGTGGAGGGCCCTCCAAATGCCGAACTCACAGCCCTTCGAGTGGCACGTCCAGGCTTGCCCCTCTAAATGCCCGTGTGGTCCGGGACCAATATATGCAGTACTTTGTGGGTAGGGGGGCCATTGCTCTGCCTGACGATGTGTGAGAGGCATTTTTTAATAAATCTGATATTTTAACCAACCTATGATTTCATGTCATTTCAGTCTTCTTTTTAGCTTATTTTACTTTGACATTTTTTCCCTTTGCCTTCGACAGTGGGAATGCACTTTCTGGGCAAAAGGAGGTAACAGTCTCTTCTTCCAAAAAGATTATTCTCATGTTGTGTGTTTGCTACCTAATCTTTGGTCTAGAGAAGGTTTGTACTGCATAACTGACACCCAAAATACTCCTTTTCATCACCAGGTCTGACATGTGTGTATTCTCCAAAATGCTGTGCTCCGTGTTTTCGTACAAAGCACTGTGGGTGTCATTTACATAAGTCAAATCCGCTATGCTCTACAAGTGCATTGAAAAAGTTCCCCGGGAAAGAAAATTGGAGTGCAAAGTGGATTTGCCTTTAGTAAATAACACCCATTGCCCCCCATATCCTTTTCATTTTACATACATAATGCATTGTGTTTTTTAAATAAGGAAGCCACACATTTAGAAAAATAAAAGTTTACTAGGAAAACATTCCCAAGTGCGTTTACAATCTTCACGCCAAAACTGACAACATCTTGGTTATTTACAACATTGTTTACAAACATTCCGCAATTGGTAAAACCAGGCATGGAGCAAAACAGAACCTAGGAACTTGGAAAGTTCAACTTTGTAAAGTGAAGACAAGATCAGACATGACTATATGTTCAAAGTGTGTTTGATCTTGCCTTCATCACATGGGGGGGTCACCCCCGAAAAGTGGAAATTTGGAACATGCACACAATTTGGGACTGAAAATGGTCATTAGATGGTAAAACACATGCCTAGAAGCTTCAAAAGTGCCATTTTCCATCATGGGGATGAATGGACGTTTTTTGGGGGTGCAACCCCTTCACCACAACCACTTTCGTAGTTCGTAAAGTGTTTGCACCCCCAAAAAAACGTTGCCATTCATCCACCATGGTGGGAGCTAGCACATGTGGACACAATGTGTGCATGTTCCAAATTTCAGACAGTTTTTAAGTTGCAAATGTGTTCTGAAGCTGGCACAAATGTGTGTTAATTACTTGGTGCGTTTTCATATTTTTCCTAAAACATCAATGATGTTCTTCAATTTTTGTTGAACATCATTGATGTTTTGCTTTATGTAATCTAGATCTCTATTGCAGACCATTATCTCTCCGATGAGTACGTGGGCACTCTCTGTGGTAAAGTGCGATTTTTCTTCCACAACATCCACGTCACCTAAAAACCACAAACAAACAAAAATGAGGTGTTGGAAATGAGGCAGCCACACATGGATTAGCTTACCAGTAGCTGTGTTCTCCCACACTCACCTGTTGTGGTGACAATTTCTCCAAGTTCGATGATCTCTCCTTCCTCCTCCTCCTCCTCCTCTGCTTCTGCTCTTTCCCCTTTTTTGGTAGGTGTTGGTTTGGGGGTTTCCTCAGACGGCCCAAGTTTTCGCTCCCCTATGAGAATGTCCAAAAGGAAGATTTAGCAACACAAGCTATTGAGGGCAGAAATAGGAAATGACAAACATTGCTTGAAAGTGACGGACACTATTTTAGTTGGCCAGTTACAAATGTCAACTACATGAATGAAGTCACTTTGTAAAGGTGCTAAACTGACTAGCTTTTTGGTAGAAGTTTGTGTGATGGAGACCCCCCTCTAGTATCCACTGGAGCACATGTGTGAAAAAGCATAATAAAAAGGGGTTTGGGTGTCCCAGCACTAGTGCTCTAGAGTCCAGATGGGTAAACAGCTACTGAGTGACCTCTCCTTTACATTGAATAAATTGGCTTTACATTCTTGATGACATTTCTAGTGAGAACAAACTTCCTTTCCCCAAAAAAAACACCAAACATCGTATTATAAGTGGCCGAACGATCGAGGTTGCGTACGATCGAATGCACACACACACGACCATGACAGTGGCAGAAAGATCGAGGCTGAGTACGATCGAATGCACAGACGAACCTGAAAGTGGCCATTTTGGAATGTACAACTTGGTAAAAATCAAAACACAATGGAGCAGTATGCAAGCAAGAAATCAAACACAAAACACAACTACTTACTTTTTTGAAGAATTCTCTTGATCTTTCTGTACTGATCGGCCTCCCTCAGTTTCAGGTCTGACCAGCGTTTCCTGAGTTGCTCCTTGGATCGTTGTACCCCAAAATTATTGTACAGCCTTCTCACAACTTTAGACATGATCTTGGCCTTGCGGACATTGGGGTTGAGGTAAGGCCCATACTTCCCATCATAGTCGCTCCTCTTTAATATGTCCACCATCTCCAACATTTCTCCAAATGACATATTGGAGGCCTTGAATTTCAGGTTCCGGGATCGGGACGTTTCTGCCTCCGGACTTTCCTCGTCCTCCTCCTCGTTGGTGGGATATTTGTGGCGCACCTGCTGTGTCCCCGCCATGTGCTCTCCCCACTACGCCGTAAAGAGAAGGGGTGGGGAATAGACGAGAAAGATCGTCAGGGGCGGGCGGAGTTTGAAGCATGCGCAGTGTATATAAAACGTCACACGCCTGTGTCGTAGCCACGATCTGGGAGACGAGGGGAGAGAAAACTCACACGAGACGATCGCTACAAACGAAGGTACAATTTAACGTTGGTACATAACTAGCCTAGACTGATTTGAACTTGAGGCTTCTTTATGGAGAAGATTAGGAGAGTTTAGCCTGACATAATTTATAGGGTTTGGTGTGTTGTTGTGTCTTGCAGAGATTGATATGAAGGGATTCAACGACATGAGTTTTCTCCCCCTCTTCATTGCCAAATACAGGGATTTTCCCATATTGTGGCAGGGTATACACCCACATTACACCAACAAACCAAAGAGGCACGCAGCCCTGGAGGAACTTGTGGAATTTGTCAAGCCAAGGTTCCCCACGGCAACTGTTGATGATATTAGAAAGAAAATTGGCAGCCTGAGGAGTGCGTATATCAGGGAGAGGAAGAAGGTCGTGAAGTCTGAGGAAACTGCAACTTCAGCAGATGAGGTCTATGTCCCCAAGCTCTGGTACTATCAGAGTCTCCATTTTCTGAAGGACCAGGCTGATGTCACGGAGCCAACCTCAACTCCTCCTTCCACGCTTCCTTGCGCACAGCCCACCCCTGATGAGGCTTCCGAGGAGCAACCTGGCCCTTCCAGTATGGAAGATGTGGAGGAGCCCATCTTGTTCCAGGTATAGTAGTTTTGTTACCATTTATGTGAATAATGAATGATGTTCACTTAATTCAGGATCCCCAATTGCTTAGTTCCTAACGTGTTTGACATATCAACAGACAGTGGTGTGGGAGACATTTGGGGCCAGAATCTAAACTGCTGGGCTGAGAATTGTATGGTTTTCTATTTGTAAACATTTTGCACCAGTCACTAGATGAGAATTGTGTGTGTTTGATGAACAAATAACTGAAACTATGTCCCTTTTTCCTACACAGGAAGACCTCAGCCAGGAGGTGGCTGTGGAAGGTGGCAGTCAGGAGGAGGCAGGGGTTAGTGGCAGCCACCAGCTGGGTAGTGGCAGCCAAGAGGGGCTAGGCCTCGGAGCCTGACTGACACCCAAACCCCTCCCCTCCGCCCTCCGTACAAAAGGGCGAGAAGGGGGGGTTATGCGGCACAGTCAGCGCTCCGGATGATCAGAGAGGCTTCAGACTCCCTACATGCCACACCCGCCGACGAGGAGACCTTTGGCTCGGTGGTTGTCACAAAAATGATGGGTATGGAGGTGGGGCAACGCAACATGTGTGAGGGGCTCATCCTCCATGTCCTAAATAAGGGTAGGGCTGGGGAGATGACCCCAGTCACACATGTTTGCCATAGTTACCATGCTCCGCCTCCTCCTCCTCCTCCTCCTCCTCTGCCACCCCACCAGCACGACAGCCACAGCGTGGAAGGAAGCGTGGAAGGAAGACCTGAGAGTGACGACCTGCAATCAGTCTGGTGTGAGAGAAGATGGAGCCTCTTGTAGTACCAGAGCCTGGGGACCTAGATGGCATCTGCTGCAGTTCCGGATACTTTGGACTTCACGACCAGATTGCACTCCCCTTAATATACGTACTCCTCAGGCCCCCAATTTTCTACGCTTGGACAATGATGGTTGCCGTGGGGGGCCAAGACTTTGCAAATTCCCCAAGTTTCACCATGGCTGCGTTCCTCTTTGGTTTGTTGGTGTGACCTAAATAAAGGTTTTTTTGATTTGAAATAATCATTGACTATTGTGTTTTACTTTGCTACAATGACAGTTTTTCTTTGAGTAGGCTGGTACATTTCACTAATCCTAAAGTAGAATTAACAAGGGGCAACAACAACAAACAACCTCCTAGTAAATTTAAGCAAGAAATACAAATGTAAATAATGTGTTTTTGGTAATTTGAGACACACAACCCCCCTCCAAAAAAAAAAAAAAAAAACATTCAAATATGTATTCCCCCAAAAAAAAAAAAAAAGACAAATCATGGTAAAAAAATAACAAAGATTCTTTTCCGTTCAGAGTAAAAATAAACATGTAGTGTATAAATGCTGCAAAGTAATAAAGAAGTAAGTTTGTGAGAAGTGCGGGTGAATAGGAGCAGCTAAAAGATGTCATTCTTGTTGCATTGTAAAGAAAAAGAGAATGCGCTGCATTAAAGACATTTTAACATTGCAGCGTGACGAATGTGCTGTGTCGATTAGGAAAGGTAGTTTTACCTGACCGAGCGCTTCCGTCACAGAATTTCTTCTGAGCATGCGTAGCACTTTGTCCGTCGGACAAGCGTACACACGCTCGGATTTGGTGTGATCGGACCGGGTTGACGGGAAATCTTTCCAGCAGGAGATAAGACTTTGTCCGACGGACAAACCGACGAACACTGTCCGATGGTGCATACACACGGTCTGATTTTTCAACAACCTTGTCCGATCGGACCAAATTGATGAAAAAGTCCGACCGTGTGTATGGGGCTTTACTTGTATGGGGTATTCTTCTCCTGTAGGGTATTTTTTCCTTCAGGCTTTTATTCCCCTTTTGCAGGGCTTTATTCTATTCTATTTTATTCCTGCAGGATGTTACTGGTAAAAGTATGTAGGATTAATGTAGACCTCTTCCTGCCAGCAACAATTTGAAATGTTGTACATTGAATTGGGTTAAAGTGGTTGTAAAGCCACTACATTATCATCATGCCATCCCATCTGTTAAATAGGGATGAGCCCGATGTTCAAGTGGAACGTAAGTACTTTTAAATGACTTTTTTTCCTTTAAAACAGTCCCTGCACAAAATGACATTTCTAAAGATGGGAAACATGCGCCATTTTACAGGCATACTATAGACACCCCCAGGTACGAAATTTAAAGGAATATTTAACTTTTATTGTTTCACTTTAAGTATTATTAAAATCACTGCTCCCAAAAAAACGGCCGTTTTTAAAACTTTTTTTTGCATTGACACATGTCCCCTGGGGCAGGACCCAGGTCCCCAAACACTTTTTATGACAATAACTTGCATATAAGCCTTTAAAATTAGCACTTTTGATTATTCATGGTCATGTCCAATAGACTTTAACGGTGTTCATGTGTTCGAAAACATTTTTTGCCTGTTCGCATGTTCTGCTGCGAACCGAACGGGGGGGGGGGGGGTTCGGCTCATCCCTACTGTTAAATAATGATATGTGTCCCAGTGTCTGTGCTGTATTAAAAAGATGCAGATCTCTACCTTATTTTCAGATTGTCTCCAGGTGCTGACATGTGAGCGCCATCAGACGCTCTGAAATAAGGTAGAAATTTGCATCTTTTTTATACAGTACATACAGTGGGACACATATCGTTATTGGGATTGGGATGGTATGAATATAGCAAAGTTATTATAGCAGCAGGAAGGGAAGGGGCGGAAGCAGAGAGGCACTGGTAGGAGCTAACATGCAGGGAGGGGGGAGAGGTAGACAGAGGAAAGCTGTGGATGACGGAGGCACGTAAACTTACCACAGTGTCAGGGCTCAGCAGCCATGATAAACCATGGTCAGTTTACATGAGGGAGGTCAGAACCAGGTGGTATCAGCCAGGTGATAGAAAGGGACAAGTTTCAAAGCACAAGCACTGTGCTGTATAACATGCTTTGTTGGAAAATTATCCATTTTTATTAGGGTTACACTTTATTTACTATCCTCTTGCCTGGGCCACCCATATCTGTACAATTAAGTCTGTAGGTGGGGATACCCTGTGCTTTTGTGCTGGCTGATTAAACTGCTTCATGTGAGACATCTTCAGTGTACGACTCAGTATCTACAGTAATTGTGACAGAAATGGGCTTTCTTAGAGTCAGCAGCTACTTTGCTCTAAAGTGAGAATAAGAAGATTCAAAGGGGGTAAGAAACACTATCTCTATTGGAACTACCTGAATATATTGCTTTTATGAATTAGGCACATTAGTGTTTAAAGGTGCCATACTGCCAAAAAAGTGTTTAAATGCATTATTGAATTTTCCCCACTATGTTTTGCACACTTCTATCTAGTATTTGGGAGATTAAAAGAGTGAATTCAGGACTTCTGGATCCTGCGCCGCACGAGGAGGTGAGCAGAGCCAGCTGCCACTGAACTCCTAGCATATCCGGCATATAAAGTCTGCCAAAGCTTTGTGGTTCCCCTGTCTCCGCTGCCTAGTGGGACCGCCATTTACAGCGTTGTAGAGCAATCCCATACCCGCTCAGTCTCCTCCACGCTGCAGCTGGCGGGAGACAATCCAATATGGCAGCTGCTCCACACACATCAGAGACACTGCAGTCTGCAGCAGTGCCAGGACCAGCAGAAACTGATCCTGCCTCCCACGCTGCTATAGCACAGACTGTTGTCTCCGTCCTTGCCCCTACTTTAGCAGCTGTAGTGAATGCTGCGGTGCAGATGGGACTGAAGCAGCTTCACATTGAGCTCCAGACACAAGCTCAGAGGATCTCTATCACAGAAGATTTCTTCATTGGAGGATGATGTCACGGCCAGCTCAGCTTCGCTGGCACGCATTTCAACCTCTAACAGGGACATCTAGGACAAATTAGATGACCTGGAGAATTGCTTGCAAAGAAATAATCTTCACATTATAGGTCTGCCAGAGTCGGTCTCCAATGCCCAACTTACAGACCTCTGCACTAAAGTCATCCCTGAACAATTAGGCCTTCGCATTCCCCTGCAATATCGTGTGTGACCATCGCATTTGCCAGCATGCAGAAAATCACGCCAAACACTGTTCTGTCATTGTCAGATACCTCAACTATGCTGATAAAAATGCCATTATGAAAACATTTCTCTGCTCACGTTCTCTATCCGTTGATGGCGCAAACCTACTGCTCTTTGCGAAATATTCAGTAGAAATGATGACACAACGTAAAGTTTTCTCAGCGATCTGCTGGACACTATATAGCAATCAAGTCAAATTCACCCTTGCCTACCCGGCAGTACTACATATCCAATCTTACGCAGGAGAACATCTTACTTTCATCTCCCCAGATGACGCAGAGCAATACATCAACAGTACTTATGGAATGGACATGGAACACACCAACTCTGCTGATGGCTCTTCTTCAAAGTCCTCCAATGCTTCCTCCACCTTGCCTAGGTACCAACACAGCCAAAATAAGCCTCCCTTTAAACATAGTCGCTTTGCTCACCAGGATGTCCGACCTGGAGTTTGCTGAATGGCCTCTGGAACTTCTACATTACTGGAGATACATGGGATTGGTAACTCTACCCCTTTCTCTTTTCCCCAGAACTCCCTATTACATTTTGCGATTGACAAGAGATCTACTTGTAAGTTGGTCCTCAAGTGGAAAAAAGTGAAGTTAGAATTGTATGATGGGTGGCTTCTCCACCTGATTTTCTTTTGTTGTTTTTTGTTTCTGCTTTAATTATTTGTAGATTATATTAAATCATTCTGTAACTATACCCCCCAGGTGACTTACAATGTTTTGGTGAATCTCAGATGGAAGGCATAATGCTAAGCTTCCATCTATCTATTCTCCCTTACTCCAAACATGGCTCCTCAGACCGATGGGAATAACCTAAAGCTTGTCTCCTGGGATGTTAAAGGGCTTTGCTCCCCAAGTAAGTGCATGTCAGTCCTTAGACACTTGAAGCGTCTGTGGACGGATTTGGCGCTCTTTCAAGAGACTCACCTATCTGCAGACAATTTAACCTATCTTCGTAAACTATGGGTAGGTGATGTTTACAGCTCTCCAGCAGTGGGTCATAAAGCTGGATTGGCTATATTGCTTCACAAAAATCGGAGACATTCTGTTTGAGATGTGCAGACTGATTCGACTGGCCGCAAAATGACACTACATAGGACGCTAGGTTCTAAAGACATAGCTATCACTAACATATATGCTCCTAACTCTCCTGATATTCTCTTTTTTCAAGACATTGTATCCTGGATACTGGTTGCCCCCAAAGCTCTTCATCTAGTAGGCGGAGATTTTAACTCTGTTATGTCCTTATCAGAGGACCGCACAAGTGTTCAAACTCATAAGCCACGAAAAAACGAATTCCCCCAACTGCTGACCATACTCTTTTAGGTCAATCCACAGCTTCCATACGTTTTATAGATATATGGTGACTAATGCACCTGACGGACCAGGATTTTACCTTCTTTTCGCCCCTCCAAAATTCTTTTTCGTGTTTCGACTATTTTTTTTGCCTCCCCTGCGTTATTATCGGCACTACATGGGATGAAAATCAGTGACAGGAGAATTTTGGACCATGGCCCAATCTTGGTACACTTAACTAATTCCAAACCCTCATCTCCCTCAACCACGTGGCGCTTTCTTACTTATCTAGCTAAAGCAATACTAGCTAGATAATGAAGACTTCCGTCACGCGCTATATTAAGCCTGGGCGGAGTATGCCTCTACAAATGCACATTACAGACCCAAACCTCTTCTGGGAAGCAGGTAAAGCCTTTTTAAGGGGAAAAATTATATCATACACTACCCAATTTCAGAAACACTCTCGGCAACAATACATGCAGGCCAGCAGCGTTTTACGCTTAGCACACAAACGTCTTATGTTAAACCGCACCCCTGATAACATACAAACCAGTCTAAACGCAGTTTTGACATATGGGCAGAACAGCAAGAAGCAGCTAAAATGTCTACGTTTTCACAGATTTGGCAACAAGACCTATCTATTGGCTAAACTATGCTCAGGTCCAAGACGACCTACGCACATTTCCGCCTTAAAAAAACACTGCGGGCTCCATTGTTACCTTACCTGTGGAAATTAGTAAACTTCTTGCTGACTACTATATGACCCTGTACTCTAAGGACTCGACTGACCAGACAACGGCAGAGGCCTTCCTAGCTAAGATTTGCTTACCTAAGCTCAACTCCACTCACTTAGAGACACTCAATGCTCCCATCTCTCTAGAAGACATCCAGCTGACTATTAAATCTCTAGCATCTGCCAAAGCCCTAGGCCCAGATGGATACATGACAGAATTATATAAATTGGCAAAAGACTTTATCCCTTTCATGACTAAGCCTATTTCTGACATTTGGTGTTTACAAGTTAAAATCCCTATTTTTTGCTAGAAAATTACTTAGAACCCCCAAAAATTATATATATATTTTTAGCAGAGAATCTAGAGAATAAAATGGCGATTGTTGCAATATTTTATGTCACACAGTATTTGTGCAGCAGTGTTTTAAGCGAAACTTTTTAGGACGATTTAATTTTTTTTTACGGTTACCAGGTTAGAGTTACAGAGGAGGTCTAATGCTAGAATTATTGCTCCCACTTTGACGATCATGGCGATACCTCACATGTGTGATTTGAACACCGTTTACATATGCGAGGCGCGACATCCGTATGCGTTTTCTTTGCTGCGCAAGCTCGCGGTGACGGGGGCGCTTTGATTTTTTTTTCTTATTTATTTTATTTATTTTTTTATTATTAAATTGTTTTTAAAAAAAAAAAAATATTACTTTTATTACTGTCACAAGGAATGTAAACATCCCTTGTGACAGTAATAGGTGGTGACAGGTACTCTTTATGGAGGGATCGGGGGTCAAAAAGACCTCCAATCCCTCCTTTACACTTCAAAGTATTCAGATCATCAAAAATTATGTATCTGAATACTGTATATTTTTTTAAATCCGGCGCCATTGGCAGCCGAGTAAACAGAAAGTGACGTTGTGACGTCCCTTCCGTGTTTACATCCAGGAGACAGGAACAAAGCGGTTTCCGGCTTCGTGCCAGTCTTTCACTAGCCGCCGGAAGCAGCGGATGTTCGATCGGCCTTCCGGCATCATCCCAGTATAACCCGCAAAAGCCGAGTACGAACATCTGTGTACGCTCAGCGAGAAGGGGTTATTGCTGACACTCTGAAACATGTATTCACTGCTATGTGGGATGGTGGCCCTTATTTACCCATGGGAACGCAGGTACACATTACACTGATCTCCAAAAAAGGAAACAATCCCTTACACCCGGGCTCATATCGTTCAATATACATAAAAATATATATATAAAATAATAGCCTCATGTTTAGCTCCATTACTCCCCTCTTTACTCCACCCAACCCAATCTGGTTTTGTTCCAGGGCGATCTGCCACCTTAAACATCCATAAGGTCCTAATGGTGCTGGAATACGCTAAATTACACCCAGACCAATATGTAGCAATCATCTCACTCTATGTAAAAAAGGCATTCGACAATATCAGTTTGTCATGGCTATTCAAAGTAATGGACTCATTCATTTTTTTTTGGCCCGATTGTACATTTTCTACAACAAATGCATGCATCCCCGATTGTTTGCCTTGACACTCCTGATTTAGTCTCAGACACAATCCCTTTGACAAAAGGAACGAAACAGGGATGCCCCCTCTTCCCTCTACTTTTCAATGCACTGTAGCTATTGAGGCTCTATCCAGGATACTTAACTCATCTGATCGAGTCAGTAGCATCACTGTGGGCAACTAAATATTCCCTTCCGCCCTATTCGTGGACGACATATTACTATTCTCCACTGACACTCTTGCAGATTTTGACAAACTCAGAGAACTCTTTGCAGCCTTTGGATTAAGCTCGGGCTTTAGAAATAGTTTTGACAAAAGCGAGATTCTACCACTACACCCCCGGATATTTACTAAAAGGAGGTTATCATTGCCTTTTACCTTGCCAGCCCACCACATCACCTACTTGGGTATCCATATAGGCTGAGAACATTCCTATCTATACGGTCTTAACTACCCACCTCTGATAACCAAAATTGTAAAGGAGTTGGAAGCTTGGGCAACCCTCTCGCTCTTTGGGAGATGTCATTGCTTTAAAATGGTATCGTTTGCACGTTACTCTATCCAATGCAAATCATACCCCTTCTATTAAAACACTCTGATGTACAGAAAATACACAAGGCACTTCTGGCCTTCATATGGTCCCACAAAAAAACATGCATAGTGTTACAGAAACTATGTCTCCCTAAGTCCGAAGGTGGCGCAGGCTTGCCTAATATAAGTTTTTACAACCTCTCTTGCCTGCTTAGACAAGGTCTTGATTGGTTGTCTGGAAAATCAAGATACTATACTCAAGAGCGCTCTGGCCTCTCCGCACACTCTTGCAGTTATTCCTTTATTCAAATCTTTGAGCTCTACTCCCCCCCCCACCTTAAATCAAGTGTTCTTATCAAAGACACGGTTATTGCAAAGAGAGGAGTGCAGAGACTGCTGGAGTTGCCCTCAAGTATTTCCTGCCATTTAACCATTCAGGGCATGTTCCTCCCATCAATCATACATTGACCAATGGCGCACTCATGGACTCACTAACATAACCTCTCTATACCACGGCAAACCTGGTGAATTCAAGTCTTTTCGAAACCTCTCACACAAATTTTCTTTGCCGACATCGCACAACTTCTATTATCATCAAATACCAGCCTATTTACGGTCTTGCTTTGGACCTCAAACTGATCCCCTTCAACAATCGTTTATTGATGCAGTGCTCCAGAAAGACGATTATTCCATCTCCATACCTCATTACACAACAATCTGATAAATATCATCTTGCTCCATTCCAGAAATGGTCTGCCATCTTCATCAACAACACACTTCCAGAAAGGATCCTAGAGGGATACCGATACATCCACAAACTCAGAATCTCAGAGACGTGGCGTGAAACTCAATTTAAAATCATCCACAGGGCATATTACCTGTTCCGCATCAATATGGTAGACGGTACCCAAGCACAATGCCCCTGGTGTTTACTACCACGTCCTACTTTACTCCACCAACTCTGGGGCTGTCCAACCATTACTAGATATTGGAACTCGGTGCTGGCATACATTTTTAAAATCAATAAGGTCTGGCTACCCAACAATCCGTTATTGTGTATATTTGGATGTGAACCACCAACTTCCACAAAATCATCAGCAGGCTCACTCAACCTTACACAATGGACTTAACTCTCCTAGTTGCTCGTAGGACGATCATGTCCCATTGGATTAAACCAACACCACCCCACTTTTTTGCAAGATGGCGTAATCATAGTCACGTTCACCCAACAGGAACTACAGGATATTATGTTTAAAATGAATACCAAAAGAGCAGAATTGGAGTTTTAATGTCCAAAAACTCTATGAAAATTAATATTACAAAAATATATACATTTTATTGCATAAACATAATTAAAAAAAGGAAAGAAAATAGTTATAAAAAAGGGGGCAAATAGAGCCCTATGGTCACAATACAAAAGAATGGTTGCCTCTAAATGTTTCACCACAATCGTGGCTTCTTCTGGAGTTAACTGTGTTCCCTGGGAGGTGATTTTAACTGAAGGGGGAGGGGACTGACTGGAGGAAGTGACAGAACATGGTTCCTAGCTAATAGGAACACACAATCTGTCACTCCTGTCAGAACAGAACAGGGAAGTGTGTGTTTACACACACTCGTCCCTGTTCTGTGTCTCCTGCTCACGATCGCTTGTGGCTAGCGGTCATCGCGACCATCATCCATGAGCATCAGGACCCCCGCTGTGCAGCAGGCGAGTGGCTGCTTTCCCTACCCTGTGAGCCGACGTATAGCTATGACGGCTTGCGCAGGGGAGCCAACCTGCCGCAGTATAACTGCGCCAGTTGGTTGGGAAGTGGTTAAAGGAGGTCTCCAACCCCTAATATAAAATTTTAATACATTTTTACAGGATATTATGCATCCATTTCAATTAATGGACTCTTAAACTCCCTAGGTAAACTTAAAGTATCCAACTTATTGGATCCCTCCATCTTTCTACCACCCTAGAACTGCCACACCTCTGTGAGACTCTTTGACAATCCTTTTATCCAAAATAGGTTGCTTTTTCTGTTGATATCATTGTTGTCATGCCATTCCCTGAGATCACCACTCAGATGTACATAACGTTGCTGCCACTCTTGAAAGTATTAATATCTACTATGTCATTTCACTTTGAAATGCTATGTCACATTATTGTTTATGGGTAAATATACTTCCCATGTCATCTTTCCCTTTGCTTCCTCCCTCCTCCTACTCCCCTTCCCTTATCCGTGTTCAAATTTTGGTTTTCTATTTTATGTTCATAATTATGAATCATGAATCTAAGTTATGTACTTGCTTCTATTCATATACTGTTAAAATCTCAATAAACATTTGAAAAAAAAAAAGAGTGAATTCATACAAGGTCATAGACACCATTTAGAATTTTGCTGGCTGCCACACAAAAATTGTTGGTGCTTGTGGCTGAATCATATACCTATCAAAGACTGGTTTTCATTTTTGCCTAGGGTTAGAAAAATAAGGAGTAATGCTTACCTTAGTCTTTGCTCCATCAGGGTCCCTAAAGTTGTACAACTGCTTCCGCTACAGTGTTTTTGCCATGGTCGCACACCTCCCCTTTTACATATATTGCAGGGTCAATAGCCCTGAATTGTACGCAATGACACAGAGGGATCACCTACATCCTGGAACACCAGAGGGAGAAGAGGAGAGTACCAGAGTGGGGTGTAAGGTAAGTATTACAGCCTTTTCATCTCTTCCTAGACTTAACAAGCATTTAAATTTTTTTTTATTCTTCCAGCCTGGAGTTGGGCTTTAAAATGGCTGGTGTGGGTCCTATTGAAAAAGCAGCCTAGTCAAAGTGTTTAAAGAATGTGCACAGTCAAAAAAAATTGGAGGCTTTTTTCAGTGAATAAATACAATTCCCTAGTTAATGAAGGTCCAGTGTCTGCCAGGAAAAGTAAGATATCATTGGCATATAATGCCACTTTTTCCTTAGCTATTCCACTTTTAAAGCCCTGCACTCCTGAATCCTGACATATAAAGGCTGCCAGCAGCTCTATGGCAATTTCCGAAAAGCAGAGGCTTAAAGTAGATGTAAACCCAATTCATGAAATTTGATCTGGGCACATATATCTGTAGTGTTTTTTTTATCTCTCTTCAAAGTCCAATGTCCCATAGCTTTGTCCTGCTCCATTCTTCTGTTATCAGCTTGATAACTTTTGACAAGCTCTCCGAGATGGGAGCCTGAAGTGTGTTGGGGACGTTGCTATAAATAGATTAGCACAAAGCTTGTGTGGGGAGGGGGTGTGTGCCTTTCCTCCAATCAGCTGTCTCACAGTTTCTCACAGTCTAGCAATAATCCACACCTACAGAGGAACCAGGAAGAGAACATTTCTAACAGGACTTGTACTTTCTAAACAGTATATAAAGCTGAATACAGAAGATATACATCTAAAACTTATGTAGGGATATTTGTTTCATCTGAGCCTGTTCACTTCACTGGCTATATGTGAGGGTTTACATCCACTTTAAGGAATAGAGACAATGGGGCTGATTTACTAAGATGAATGTGCTGCGCCGGTTCAGACCTTAATTGGTGCGCCAGATAAATTATTAATTGAGCATATGAACCGGCGCACATGCCAGTTCAGACCTTAATTGGTGCGCCAGATAAATTATTAATTGAGCATATGAACCGGTGCACACATAAGCGTAACACATAATATGCTGGCGCACCGCCGTTATCATTAACAGTCCATTCACACAGGTGCAACACGACTTCCAGCGCAACTTGGGGCGACTTACAACATGACTTGGGGCGACTTACAACATGACTTGGGGCGACTTACAACATGACTTTAAGTTGCCCCCAGGCCAGGCGACTTTAATTAAAAAAAAAACGGCATGGGTTCCCCTCCAAGAGCATACCAGGCCCTTCAGGTCTGGTATGGCTATTAAGGGGAACCCTGCGCCAAAAAAAAAATGGCGTGGGGGTCCCCCTCAAAATCCATACCAGGCCATTCAGGTCTGGTATGGATATTAAGGGGAACCCTGAGCCAAAAAAAAAAAATGGCGTAGGGGTCACCCTCAAAATCCACACCAGGCCCTTATCCGAGCACACAACCTGGCAGGCCACAGGAAAAGAGGGGGACAAGAGAACACACCCCCTCCTGAACCGTACCAGGCCACATGCCCTCAACATTGGGAGGTTGCTTTGGGGTCCCCCTCAAAGCACCTTGTCCCATGTTGATGAGGACAAGGTCCTCATCCCCACAACCCTGGCCAGTGGTTGTGGGGGTTTGCGGGCGGGGGGCTTATTGCAATCTGAAAGCCCCCACGCTTTTTTTTTTTTTATCAATGACTTTCAATGACTGTTCTCTGTATTACGGGGAGCCGACAATTTATTATAGCCGCCAGTGCTTTTAAAATACTTTTTTTCCTGCAGAAATAACACTTTGTGACAAACTGACAATAACTTTTTAAAAAGCACCATTACATGGCCGAACACCGAACTCTAACCCGAACATACAGTAAATTGTTCGGGTTCCGGACCCAAAAACCCAAAAGTCTGGTATGAACCCAAACTTTACAGTTCGGGTTCGCTCAACCCTAATAATAATATATTTCTTCCTCTGTTATAGTGGAATCAAGTGAAATATGAGCAGCATGTGGTGGCCTAGGAAGCCATATATTGTATACCTAATTACAAAGGGGTATAAAAGGACCTAAATAGGGAACTATTAAAATCTGAGAACACTGTAAGCATCACAAGTGCTGTGGTCTTTATCACAGCCCACAGCATCCCTGATGGCATCTTTTTAAGTTTTCTCTTGCTGTGAGTTGGTTATAAGCACTAGTAGACTACCTGCCTGCTATCCCTCTGCCCTAAAAACTCAGCACTGGAAAATTGTTTGTGTTGAGTAGATATATTGCTCAGATATATCTGTGCCTGTAGTCATTATATTTGACTTGAGGGAGATGGAACAGAAACATAAGCTGCCTTTGCCAGTCTTACTCAGAGTTGTATTTCTTCCTCAAGTTTCATACATATGGGGTCTAAGAAATCATTGCTTCTGAAAAACTACTCAATCTTCCTATCAAGTTTGAGATTTTTCTTAATCAGGGGAATCCAGAATGGGTTTAGGCACAAAAACTGCTTTGATGATCCCCAGGCCATTTGTATGGTCACTTGGAGCAGGGAATGGGGTGATAGCCCACTAGGGAGGAGTTTAAAACCTTTGTTTCCAAGGACCAGGTGTATGCAAGTTAGGGTATTATGAGTTTTGTCATGTCATATGTACTGATATTTACAAACAGACAAAAAATAAACACAGCGCTCGTTTGAGGAGAGACCCTGGAGGTGTACACAGATCCAATAAATGTGATTAAAAGAGTCTCTCAATAGGAAGGACAAAGTCCATAGCAACAGTCTCTAAGGTGAAGAGGGAGAGGAATCCATGTACCAGCACTAAGGGCAGCCATTGTGAAGAGCTAGAAGCAGTCTCTGCAATGCAACAAAGGAAAAGAAACACAGCGCCTCTAAGTGCAGTATTGGTAAACCATTTAATGATAAGTCAAAAGTGAAACTACTTACAAAGGGAGCATAAACACAAGCATGATAGTAATCCAGCAGCAAAATCCGGGGGTGGTTTTCTCCTAAATGTCCGTGTCTCTGAAGTGCAGCTGACAGCTCGTGCAGGTGGATTCCAGCGTTCACAGCCTATGAGAACAGCAGGGAACACAGGAGCGATCGGAGATGACGTCACTTCCGGGTGCAGGGTGAGAGGAGGTGGCTTCGCGTTTGGAGCATGCTTGCTCCTTCCTCAGACCAGCCCACATATACCTCAACAAAGATGGCATTTTGTATGGCCTGAAGAAGAAGCAAGCATGTGCCTTCTTCTCACCCTGCACCCGGAAGTGACGTCATCTCCGATCGTCCCTGTGTTCCCTACTGTTCTCATAGGCTGTGAATGTTGGAATCCACATGCACGAGCTGTCAGCTGCACTTCAGAGACATTGACATTTAGGAGAAAACCACCCCCGGATTTTGCTGCAGGATTACTATCATGCTTGTGTTTATGCTCCCTTTGTGAGACATTTCTCTTTTGACTTGTCATTAAATGGTTTACCAATACTGCACTTAGAGGCGCTGTGTTTCTTTTCCTTTAGTACTGATATTTACAGTGATGTGTGATATGATACAAATCATTTAGTCGCATTTCTATGCACATTTTGGCAAATGGCAATTGAGTAGGTGGGCTAGTGAATAGGGTAGGTGGGGCTCTATCTATGCTAACATCTATACAATCACCAATACTGGGAAAGGCAAAGATTTGGGAACCTCATTTACAGTGTAATAATACATATCTGCCCAATCTATCTGATTTAAACTACAGGCAGAAAAATATCAGACTCTAATAGACAAGTATGTTAACACTTTGAGCATAAATGGAGTAACATGAGTGTATGAGAACTTAGGAAAAACGTTTCTTCAAATATCTACAGGTTTAATGAGTTACATGGGTTTTCTGAATGCTGATAATAGAAAGCCCATAAGACATTACAGAATCAAATACTGTGAGTCTTTTACAGGTAGACCCAGCCCCTAACATACCAGAAGGTATGAATGTAACATTCAAGTAGGCATAAGAAATCATTTAAAAGGATTTCTTATAGCCAAGCGGTTAGACCATGGGTGAGCAGGAGGCCCGGTTGTACTGTCTTAGTGCAGACACTGATCCTCTTCTGCCTCCCCCTGCAGCACTGCCAGCTTCTCCTCTTCTTTACCTCTCTTTACCTCTCTGGCTGCACTGCAGGGGGATTGGTTCTAGCACATGTGCCCCTTCCATCTGCTGTCCAGGCTCCTTGTGTGTCCCTTTCCCCTGCAGCGTTGCAAGCTTCCCTCCTCTCCCCTCCCACTGGCAGCTGCTGTTGGCACACAGGGGGATGTTTCATGATGGGGAGCAGGAGGGAAAAGGCTAGTAAATTTGTCATTTACTGGCCACTTCCTTTCCCAAATTTAGACAGTGAATGATCAATATCAACCACTCCTTTGTCCATTCATCACTGAAGCATCACTGTGTTTAGTTTGTGAATGAGCAAGGAGCCTCAGAGCACTTCATTTACCTTCATCTATGCAGCTGAGGCTACAGAGAACAGGACTAATAAATCTATGTCCTCTGTCACATTTGGCCAGGGGAAGGGGGCTCTGTCAGTTAGGCTGTATCAGGCCCTATGATTTCTAACAGCAGCCCAAATTTTGGGAGAGGCCCCTGGTTACAAGCAACCATCCAGGATTAAAGAGGAAGTAACCCATGATGGGTGTAACTTACTCTTTGTTTCCCTGCAAAGGTAAAACATAATGGGCTACTATGCATCACATAGTAGCCCATTATGTGACACTTACCTGCAGGAGAAGCCCGCAATGTCCCCGTCTTCCTCGCTAGTAGTGAGTGTTCATTCTTCACCCCTCTTCCTTCTGGGGCCGTGAACTCTGGCCCTTTGACTAGCTGGAGTCGTGTGACGTTGCGTGAAGTCACTCCCGTGCATGCGTGCGGGAGCCACCTTTAACGGCATGACCTGAGCTAGAAACGGCACAGCGCTCCCTTTCTAACTCTAATGCGCAGAAGAAATCGCTGTACGCCGTGAAGGTCTGGGAGATATTTCAAGCACCTACAGGTAAGCCTTAATCTAGGCTTACCTGTAGGTTAAAGTGGTTATAAAGGGTTTACAACCACTTTAAAGGAGAAGTAACAACTTCTTGGCCAAAGGGTATATGAGAATGTAGATGTAAAAAAGTGTGTAAGAAAGGCCAAAACCAAACAAAAAAAAAAACACACACAATGTTGACAATTTTTAAGTCAACAACTTTCTCCATATAGGAAAGAAATTGGAGGGTTACCTTTCCTAATAGTTTTTCTTTTAAATGAGTGACCTAATCAGAAGGACTCTAGTGACAGAAACTTACTGTGAAATAGAAAGCTGAAGAGAAAAGAGGAGCGCCAAAATTGTCACATAAGGAAGTAACACACTGTTTTGTAACCATCTGGTGTAATGAACTTCCGAAGAAACTCCACCGGAAACTAATGACTAACAGTCAAAAATTAAGGGGAGGGATCAACAATTTCAGCATATTCTGGTACAATCTTGAACAGTTGATTGCAGAATGTGCAGGAGTCTCAAGAATTTGTGTTTTTTTTCTGCCCTGCCGATCCATCCTTTTTGCTGTGGTATTAGGTGGTGTACAAAAAAATGGATTTCCATATTTGCTACAACACATAACCTTCCTGGTATAGCATAGATTGTTAATAGTTACAACTTTTCAAGAGCTTTTTGTCTTGAAATCAGACCATCAGAAGTCTGCAAACAAAATTACCTTACTGCAATCAAATTTAAGGCGTTTGTTAACCCCCCCCCCCCCCCAAAAAAAAAGTGTATGCTGCTCCTTTAAAGCATGTAATATGATACAGTGCTTGTCTTGTGTCATTTGGCCCCCTGTAACACCTAAAAAAACTGGCTGATCCTGCCATTTTCTGCCCTTCCCTATGTAAACTGACCATGGTTTATCATGGCTGCTGAGCCCTGACACTGTGGTCAGTTTACGTGCCTCCGTCATCCACAGCCCTGCTATCTGCTTTGCTCCTGTGTCCTCTTCCCCTCTCTGCCTGTCTGCTCATGACAGTGCCACCCCTCCCCCTCATGCTGCTTGCATAACACTAACCTGTATACACCATCAGCACTGCCTCCTATCCCCCTCTGTGAATAATTTATAAATATAAATGCTGCAAATACCTAATTTCACAACCAAGATTGTGATCACATGACCAGCCAGCTCTCTCCTCCTGATGTCAGCAGGGGAATCTTGGCCCCTCCCACTGCATCTGTCAGAGGAGGAAAGGAAAAAGCTGCCTGATCTTGTGATCGCAATCCCAGCTGTGAAATTAGGTATTTGCAGCATTTATTTTTATGCACGGGGGGGGGGGGGGGACACTGCAGCAAGAGGCAGTGATGATAGTGTATACAGGTTAGAGTGGCTTAACAATCACTTTAAGTTTCCCAAGTGAATAGGCTCTGGCATAAGGTCTTTATCTCTGCCATTCAATATCTGCACTCAGCAAAAAACGGGGACAGATTTTGTTTGCCCAGTGTGGTGCATAGTCATTGAAACCCAGGAACCACACCACCCTAAGGTTGTTATGCCTCTTTCTGTTTACCAATGTCTCCATTTTAAGGGCATGTGCATGTGTCCACTGTAAAGTGACCTTTGCATTTGAGTATAATTGGGCCACCGAATGCTTTAGTTCACTCACATGGTCCTCCAGAGCACAGGTGCAGTCCCTATTTTTTTGTAATTCATTGTGTATGAGTGAGGTGTCCTCCCTTATGTCAATGACCTGATTGGAAAGTCCTCCAAGTGAATCCATACATTGCTGAATAGCAGTATAAACATCCCACAGAGTACACTTATTAGCAATAGCCTGAGTTTTTAAGGTAATATAGGCAGAAAATGGTGAAGCTATTCTTCCCACTGGGACAGTATTATCGTGTCAACTACCAGCTGCTTTCTCTGCTGGAGTTGGGGCATCAGGCAACAGGGATTCTGTATTGGATCAAGATTTGGTGTGTTGATCCTTTGAATTTAATGGCTGGGGGAACAATGACGTTGAAAAATAAGGAAAAGTGTTGGCAGAGCACCTTGGACTCTTCAGCTGGAGGATGAAAAATGGGCAGGATTTGCATACTATGCTGCTGAACTATTTCACAGCTCATGGAGGGGGGGGGGGGGGGGCATGTTGTCCTTTTTGCCTTGGATGTTAATGGAGCTTGTACCAACAGAGTGTGAGGCTCTTGCTGCTGAACAGTATGTGCTGGTTTCCTCCCAAAAGGCTGTTTGGTGCATAGTCATGTGTTTTATTATATGGTTTCCAAAATGCATGCACTTTTGCCACATCTGATACACTGTGATGATTCTGTTGGCAGTAGAAGCCCACACTCAAGAGTTACTTCAGTTTGTTGCCTGTTTAAGTTCTTAGGTACTGTACTAACACTAGCCAACATCCACCGAACACACTCCTGAAGTCTATATTTTCATTATTCACTGAATAATTTGTGATATGGGTAAGGAAGGGGGTTTGGGGAATGTGGTTTTGTGTTGCTAAAGTGTTTTTGAGCACTCCGTTTTGACAGTTTATTAAACTTTTGAGATTAGACAATGTAGTGTGGCACTGCAAAGTAAAAGCAGCACACAAAATATCCCATCCAATGATGCCATTGGCCAATATGAAGCTGGGAGCTACTACAAGCAGTCAAATCATGGCAGTTATTGATGGTTAAAAAAAAATAATCAGGTGATGCATCCAAAACTACCAAAAAATCTATTTTATTTCCTATTTTTAATGTACAGCATCAATGACATTGCAAATTATATGATGCCAGAATGCTGTGTCACTGATGCTGTCTGTGAGAATCATACCATTTCCTAACACTACACACATTTTAAAGGCATACTCCAAGCATGTAATTTAAAAAAAGGTGTTTTTCACGCTCAGCTTTGAAATTGCATAAAAATGAGGATCCTCTCTTCACTGAACAATATATATATATATATATATATATATATATATATATATATATATATATATATATATATATTATACCGTATATACTCGAATAAAGGTCGACCCGAATATAAGCCGAGGCCCCTAATTTACCACAAAAAAACTGGGAAAACGTATTGACCGGTGTATAAGCCGAGGGTGAGAAATGCAGCAGCTACTGTAAGTGGAAAAGAGGGTCAGCAAATGCCCATCTGCAGCTGCATGTCTCACTGTGTCCTGTACAAACCCCCCTGTGTCCCCATTGCAGCCTACCTGTGCTGATCTGCATCCCCTGGGTCTGTGTATGCCTCCCTCCGATCTGCCACCTGTGTCCACCATTGCAGTCTTGTGATGCCTCCTTGTTCGTCCTGTGTTCGTCCTGTGTCCCCCATTGCTGATCCTGCCGATCAGCGTGTAAGGCGCCATTCCACATTCAAAAGCCGTGCCTCCTCCTCCTCTTCATCCGTGATAGGAGGAACACACTGTTTTCCCAGCAGTCAATGTTCAGTGTTCCGCCTATCACGGACATCCTCTCATCCTCGTCCATGAGATGAGAATGACAGGACGTCCGTGATAGGCGGAACACTGCACACTGACTTACTGCTGGGAAAATTAGTGTTCCTCCTATCACGGATGGGGAGGCGCGGCTTTTGAACACTGCCGTCTGTCTGCATGACACGCTGTTCATGTAGGCAGACGGCGGTGACTTTAGTATAAGCCGAGGGGGGCATTTTCAGCCCTAAAAAAAGGGCTGAAAATCTTGGCTTATACTCCAGTATATACGGTATATATATATATATATATATATATATATATTTTTTTTTTTTTTTTTTTTTAATTAATGCATGTCCTCCAGGGCAGGGCCAAGCTCTATATCCCCTTTTATGAAAACCCCCTGCCTATTAGCCTTAAAAATAGACTTCAGCGAGTTTGGATTTATGTTCACATTTTTAGATATTTATGATAGGTTTAATGAATGATCTGTGAACCAAACCCAAGCACATTCACTCATCCCTAACCTTAGTGTGGACTTGAAGTAAAATGTTAAAAATTCTTCCCATGGATGGTGCCAACATATAACCAAAATGCAATGGGTTGTGTACAGAAACCTCACATTGTGTAAATAAATTTAGAGGAACTGAACATCCAGCACTTCCTGTTCACTAGTTGCCAAGGCTTTCTTAATATATCTTACGTTTTACAGTTAAATGTCACTGTGCCATCTCCTGCCTTTTTATCTCCATGCTGGTGAAGTTCACCTTCAGCTTTTTCTCACATAGAAGTCCAAATAAATCTCACCCTTCAAGCCATCAGTATATAAAACAAGTAGCCACGCAAGTCTGATTTCAGCTTTCGACTAGTGGCAATTGCAGCAATTGAGCTGAAAGTAATTTAAAGACTACTGAAATAAAACATAAATGTGCTAAAGAATGTATTTGATTTGAGTTCTTCATTAACCATTTTTGTTACTCATGATTTTAAAGTTTAAAATTAGTAGAGAATTAGAAAATATACCAACCACTATTTCTACCCAATAATAAAATGTATTCATCAAATATAAACATGCCTGTACTGTCAGGATCCTTTACTTTTTTTATTTTTAGAATGTCACTCTGGTTCTAACATCACAGCGTGTTTAGAAAATATGCAATGTAATGTTTAATTTTGTCATAGAAAATAAAATAGATAATTCCACTTTGTTTTTGCTTATGTTTATTTTGTGCATTGAATTTAAAACAGGAAACTGTGTGCACTTCAACTGTTATCACAATGTGGTCAAGAAGACTGTGTAGTTTTACCATTTACACACAATTGTTCATTACAGTATGTTTGTAGCTTAGTGGAAATCAGGGGTGTAGCATGGGAAGCAGTTCTGGTAGTGCAAATAGCAATACTGAACTTAAAAATAATTCTCTTTGTTTTATATTGAACTTGAATTCGATAAAAATAATCTCACCAAACGTTGGTGGTGCTCATACACACTACCATTCATGCTTGTCATCACACCCCTGATGAAAAAGACGTATGTTTGGATTTTGTTGATAAAAATTATTACAAAAATCTCCATACAAAAACTATTTTATAGAAATCTTGCATTTCCACAAATAAACCTGAACATTTTTTCTTTTTTTTTTAAATAAAAATTGCTCAAGGAATTTGTTTGTTGAACACTGACTGTATTGATGAATGCAGTCCATTTACAGCTCCACGTGGAAAGCTCTTCTAAGTTGCCCATATACTTTCCACAGCTGGAAGGAACTGCAGAGGCTCAGTGGAGCTCAAATAGTTACAGGGACATGTGTTAAAAATCCATTTCATCTAAGCCGGATCCTCTCCACCAGAGCCACAATTTCCCCCTTTGTTATTCACAATTGAGATACATTCTTCTGAGCAACATAACAGTTTTTTTGTCAATCTACCATTCTGCACACAGTAATGCCGTCATTGGGTTGAATTGAACAATACAATTATTGCCTTGTTTACTGACATTTTTGTTTTATTTACGACAGTGAAACACAGAGTCCACAAAGCAGATAAGAATCTTCTCATAGTGTTTTTGTGTAAATTCATGAATTATAATGCAATTCTTGTGATTTTGTGTTGCCTATTCAGCTTAAAAAATAATTCTGCCATTTTGATTTGGGCATTTAACAATATGTCATCCAATCATCTGTCATCTTTGCTATGGAAAGGCAAAGAGCATACAGTCATTTTGATACAGTTTATAGGAGATTTCTTCCTTCAATAGTTACTGGCATTTACTATTATTTTCAATGTATTTCTTTGAATGAAGTAAGTTTTGAAAAATAACCTTTTATGTATTTATTTTTTTGGGGGGACCTTATTTGTAAAGCAACCACAAAACGTACACACGTTTACATTCATAAGAATGGTGGACCCCTTAAAAAAAAAAGAAAAAAAAATTAAGTTCAACCTCCGCAGACGTTTGTGATTTATCCATGACTCTTGTAGTTCTAGTCTGACCGATAAATCAGAATAATAAGTCTTAAGTTCATAGACACAGCGACATGAGGTAACTCATTTTTATTTTGCACAGGTTGCATATTTCCACAGGAAACATTCTTGCAGTGTTGTTTGGAAAAAGAAAACAAAAAGCTGACAGTTTGTGCTTGGGGATGCCTGACACCCAGCTCTATGCCATTGTTTCTTTCCCTGGCAATCTTCTGTCATTAAATGTATGCATGTTGATGACTTCTTCTGTTTTCACTATTACGGGAGGCTGTGGTTTATGTTTCAGTCGTCGCTGGCATTTTAGTGACATCCTTAATTCCTCCACCATGGCACTACAGAAGGATCTCTGTGAACACAAACATAAATATTTTTTTTTGTTTAAAGCGAAATTCATATGAGGTACATAAACTATTAAAGATTTATTCTTTTGGCGCAGCATGTCAGCTAAGCAACCCTGCAAATTTACCATGTTTCTGCCTGAAGCTTCCAACAAACCGCTGTCACTTAAATATGCATCACATAGTAATTAAAATGACTTATCAAGCTGTGAGAGCTCATTGAAAATTTCACCTTGTCACTAAAATTATTTATCTGCCAAGTAGTGCCTGGTGATGCACATTATGGGCAAATACATTTGAGACATGTTCCATGGAAATTACATCTAAAACATTTGTACTTTGCACATTTTCATATTTGTTAGGGAAATTGTTTCTTTTATATGTTGTGAACTCTGCTCCCATTCAGTAGTTATTCAGTCTATGTTTAATGCAATCTTATAATTCTATAACTAAAAGTACAATCATTTTCATACCAGAGTTAAACAGGTTTATTTGGTAAGGCAAAGAGCAAAGTGAGAAATAACCATAGCAAATAACCAAAATGTATTATTCTTTCATCTGACTGGCATACAGTGAAATTTGATATGAGGTACAGTACTTTACTTTTCAACGTTGCCTTTGTGATATTCATCAAACATTCACAGCAGGTCAATCAATCACTCCAATTGTAAACACATGTACCAGGAAGACAAACTTGCACTCAACATTTAGTGAATGTTACATTCATTCCTTTAGCAGTATACTCCTAATTCTGAGACAGTAATTAAAGTTTCCTAGTCCTTTTATTAATACTAAAAAACATTTGGAGTGATTTTTTTTTTACTTATCAGAAGTGCCCTGTTTCTAGTTGGTGGCTCCTAATCTGCCACGTCCGGCTCCCTCGCCTGTCATTTCCCAGGAATCAGTGGGCAAAACTGTGTTAAAAAATTGTGTTATTTGCCAACAGGAAATGATGCGATTTAAGTCTTACCTTGGTTGGCAACACAATGGGGTGGGCACTTCCGATGCTGCCGCCCATTGTGATGGCAACCTGAGAAGTTTCCCACACTGCTAGGTGTCCTTACTGCGCATGCGTAAGAATGGACAATGCATGATGGCTATACAGCAGCACTGTATCCCAGAAGTTTATGCTTGTGTGCCAGTAAGATGGGGATGCCCGGGCAGCATGAATATAAGGTAACTTTTAAAATAAAATATTAAGAAAATCAGCGCCATTTACGAGACTAACCAATGCTGAATATACATAATATGATAGTAAGCAATAGATTTTTTTTTTAAAAACTCCATTTTAAAGTGTAACTCCACCTTTGTTGAGAAAAAAAACAATCCCCTCTGGGTGATCAATCTACTGTGAAAGGATTTACATTTTTTTTGTTGTTTTGAAGAAAAAGCTGTTTGTTTACCATATGCTTTGCAGACTCACTATTCATGTGAGGGTCTGGTTCATTATATTCAGCATGTGGACTCCTATTGCAAAAGAGGCCTGCAATTCCATTTGTATCTATGAACAGACTTCTGGGAAAATCAGTGAGTCTATCACATAAGCAGGAAATTACACCGATGGTAAACAAAACACCTCCAGGTTGCCATTTTGCATTGAATTTTATAGAAAATTACAGCAGATACAGATTAAAAACAAAGGTAAGTCCTAAAGAGTTTTAAAATAACAGCTTGACAAACAGAGTCTTTAGAAGTTCAGCAATGGCTGGCTTCATATATTTCCCATGACAGCTTTACTTTCAAGTGTATGCCACTGTTGAGGGTTCTGATATGACATTTATGCCCTTCCCCAGTGATGTAAGGCTTCCCCAGTGATGTAAGGGTGATCCTGCCCCCTCTGATGTAACGCAGGTTTCCGTTACATGAGAGGGGAGCGGGGTCACCTGTACTTCACTGGGGAAGCCCAGCTTTTCCCTTGCGTTGCGTCAGAGGGGGGCAGGGTCAGGTGACGAGTGGCCCCGTCCTCCTCAGCTAAGACCTGGGATGTCGGAAGAGATCAGCCATTGCTGGACCCCGGAGAAGAGACCACCCATCGCTGGATAGCAAGAGTGGATTACCACCGCTGGAATCTTTTTTTCATTTTTTTTATTTTTAATAAAGGACTTTTTCCAACGGTGTCAGTGTGTTTTTTAACTATTTTTTACACTTCCTTTGTGAAATGGTAGGGGTACTTTTGTACCCCCTTACCATTTCAAACGGGGGGGGCGGGATCTGGGGGTCCCTTTGTTAAAGGGGGCTTCCAGATTCTGAAAACCCCCCTGCCTGCAGACCCCCACAACCACCAGCCAGGGTTGTTGGGAAGAGACCCTTCTCCTCATCAACATGGGGACATGGTGCTTTGAGGGGTCACAGACCCCCAAAGCATCCTCCCAATGTTGAGGGCATGTGGCCTGGTATGGTTCAGGAGGGGGGGCGCTCTCTCGTCCCCCCCTCTTTTCCTGCGGCCTGCCAGGTTGCGTGCTCGGATAAGGGTCTGGTATGGATTTTGAGGGGGACCCCCACGCCATTTTTTTTTAATTTGGCGTGGAGTTCCCCTTAAAATCCATGCCAGACCTGAAGGGTCTGGTATGGATATTTAGGGGGAACCCCACGTAATTTTTTTTTTATTTGACCCGGGGTTCCCCTTAATATCCATACCAGACCCGAAGGCCTGGTAATTGAATTTGGGGGGAACCCCACACTTTTTTTTTAATCAATGATTTTCAATGACTGTTCTCTGTATTACGGGAGCCAGCAATTCATTATAGCCGCGAGTGATTTTAAATAGCTTTTTTTTTCCTGCAAAATTACACTTTGTTCAGGGACAGTTCTAAGCACGGGAAACATGCGCCCCTTTACATGCATACTATACACACCACCCAGGTACGAAATTTCAAAGGAATATTACACTTTTATTGTTTCACTTTAAGCATTATTAAAATCACTGCTCCTGAAAAAACTTCTGTTTTTAAAACTTTTTTTTGCACTGATACATGTCTCCTGGGGCAGGACCCAGGTCTCCAAACACTTTTTATGACAATAACTTGCATATTAGCCTTTAAAATTAGAACTTTTGATTTTGAACGTTTGAGTCCCATAGACGTTAATAGGGTTCTAAAGTTCACACGAACTTTAGGTCCGTTTGCAGGTTCTGGTGCGAAACGAATAGGGGGGTGTTCGGCTCATCCCTACTGGTAGGTTGTATGCCAGCAGCTGTTTAGAACAGCCTCATGCTCCAATGAAGAGGTGAAGCTTCAGTCCCAAAATGTTTTGTCTTTCCTCCTTCAGATATTACACTGGAATAAACATCACTGTATGGCATTTTATCTCTTAACAACCTTGGCTCTTTCACAGCCTAAGGCAACCGTGGAAGCCCTCCAACACCACAGACTGTAAGATCTTCCCACTATTGGACTATAAGAAAACATTTGGTAGTCCAGAACCATCAATCTGCCCTCTCCAGATTTTTATTGTTGTCTTAGTCCCTGTTGCAGATTTATCCTCACTTGCTCAATGAAGCCAATCTCAGTGGTACAGTATGTGAAAACAAATCTCTCTAATGGAGCCTCAGACCACAGTCAAAACTGATGTGGGTTCTTATCCTTCTCAACTATCCAAAACTAAAAGAAAAAAAATGCTGGACCAACATCTTTAAAAGATGTTAGAACAGCTCAACTCAAAGCTAAACTTCAGCCTAAACCTTTTTGCTTTTTTGAGTGTGATGGGATAGAAGCTCTGTCATGATTTTATTTGAGGGACACAGAAAGTGATGGAAAAAATCCAATCAGGGATACAGCCTGCAGCAAAAACATTTGTTACCTATTATCTATTTAAAAAAAGTTTTGCTGGAACTGGGCTTTAAATGTTCAGTCACTCACTGTCACATTATTGCTCAAGATCAAGAATCACCCTCTCTCTTACTAATAATGAGGCTTTTAACTGACTAAAATGAGTTCTACTTGCAGCATGAACAACAGGGTCCCATGTTAGTCAAGCATAATTGCACATAGCCACAATTATTTGTCATAGTAGCCATGCAGTTAGAAACATCTGTTTTCTTTAATTATAAAGTCTACAATCAACTGTGAAAAAATTACGGGAATGGTACCTTGGAGGAAAAATCTCAAGGGCAATAAAACCCTTACATTAAAACAAGTTCTAGTTGCTTTCCAGATTGCAAATATGTGCCTCTTGAAAACACTCCTTCAACTTTTAATTTTAGATACAGCATGGAAATGGTTAGAACCTACTGTATTTATTGGCGTATAACACTCACTTTTTCATCATGAAAATCGGGTGAAAATAGCATGTGGACTGATGAGGCTGCATTGATGGCACTTGTGAGGCTGCATTGATGGAAATGGTGAGGCTGCAGATGGGCACTGACCCTTATATCGCTTCAAAGTTCCTTATTTCAAATTAAAAAAAAAAATCCTGAAACTTCCCTCTTCAAATGAATGTGCGTGTTATATGCCTGTGCGTGTTATACACCGATAAATACGGTATATCAGGTCTTAATTCTTTTTGTGTCCTAGTGAGAATTCCCCTACTTCCAATTCTGTTTGACACATGTCACCTAGAAGGAAAAATAGGGGAAATCTCTTTTTTGGGTACACAGACAAAACAATTCTACTCCAATGTTCCAAAATGCTCTCACTGTACCTGAAGGTTTGTTTTGTTTTCTGTGTCACCATTAGTGGAATGTTTAATTTTTCCTGTTCTGTTTGGCAGCCGTTCAATAAACAGAAAGTGAGGAGAAGTCTTGGTAAGTTTGTCTATCAATTAGGAATAGCTTGCAGAGTAGAAATAAAAGCATCTGTCCATTGACAAAGCCTACAAAAATCAGTGTAAATCCATGTGCCCACTCACAACTTTGGTCCTATAGTTTTTGGTCTAATAGTTCTAAAAGTAATCTTAAAGTGCAATAACTCATAGCAACCCATATGTTAAGGGTGGTGGATATATAACATTTTAAGGACATATACTGTAAATATAAATGTTGATAGATAATTATAAAAATGTGTCCACTCAATACCCCTTTCCATATCCAAAGTAAAAAAACCACAGCCCAGCTTCTGGAGCTAAATTTCCATGCCATATCATCTTTTTACCTAAAGCTGCTCCTCCTTTTCAGGACTAAAATCCACAGCCTCCCAAACACTATGCCATTAAATCTAGCATCTCTCTGGATCCAATGCAGCCAATCCACATTATCCCCTCAGATAGTTTTAAAATCACCAATACATACCTATTAAACCCCTTTGCTCTTTTAACACTTGCTATATAAATGTACAATGCCAGTCTGTCTACCCCAATCTGTCACCAGGACAGATAAGAGGAAATATCCCTAGAGGAACCTCAAACTGGACCTCTCCCAGCTCTTGCAGCTCTGGACCATAGGAAGGATAAAACAAAAACCTCTGCGGCTGTTGCCAATTTTGCTATGCAGGAGAAAATATATTTCTTTCCTAAGGTCGGTTGGCTATTTTTCCTGGATCAAAATATTGCATTGTTAGTCATTTCAACTCTAGATATTATTTTCAAGAAAAAATTGCAGTGTGTTTACTCTTACTCTTGGTAAAATTCTTGAAAGCTTAATCACTCTTACCAAAGACCCCTTCCTCAACCCATAAAAACAACTATCTTTTTATCCATGTAAAAATTATATTCCCTTATCCTTTGTTTATGTAAGATTTTCCATTTGTAATTCATTTAGCTGCTTACCTCTGAACCCTCGCCTGAACTTTTGTCATTTTAACAATGTGGTGCCCACAACTGGACCTCATATTCTAGGGTTGATTTATTTTTTCTTTCCACTTTTGGTTATTATACATTACATACAGTTTATTTGAAATTGTATGTATCTTGAAAATGTTGGCACATTGTTTTTTATTTATTTTTTATGATTTTGTGTTTTCTACAGTTTGTTTAGCTACCGCAAATCTACATTTTTGCTGGATGTTGTAACTTAACAGTTTCTTTTTTTATACCTGAAAGCTGATGATTTTGTTTTTTCTACAGTTTGTTTAGCTACCACAAAACAATATTTATACTGGATGTTGTATCTTAACAGTTTCTTTTTTTATACCTGAAGGCTGTCAAATCTATTTCTGCAGATTCTTGCAGCCTTAAATAATGTGTCACTAAACACCTTGAAGCCTTGTTATAAACTTTCCATGCCTCTGAGTAATTTTCCAACCTAGTAGGACAACAATCATATTAAGAATTTATATGTGGCTAAATAATGTACCAATGGTAACATTATATTTGAAATATCACATCTAAAAAGTGTCAATTTATTACAATGCAAGAGAACAGAAAAGGGCTAATCCAGATATGTGATTTAACAGAAATTACATTGGCTTTTAACTTTGAAGGAAAAAATAAAATTGTATTCATTTGCTTTAAATGAATTGAATCTTTTATTTTACCCTTTGATACTGTTTCTGTGAGAGACACTTACGAAATTCAAAATGAAAGTGCAAGGTTTGTTCAGAAGTTTATTACCTCTAGCGCTGCACGTCAGATATTGTTTGAAACCTTGTTAAAATGTCTTAAAGCAATAATGGCAGTAATCTTGCATCTTATAGCTTGTGTTAGAGGTCAATGTTTTCACATTTTCTAGTATACATCAATCAAAATGCTTTCCATCTTGACTGAAGTTGGCCTTGAATGCATAGCAAGCCCTCCTGTGGATCTATTTCCTAATAAGTTTCTTTCTCTACAGGGCTACTCTTTCTGGGAATTTGAATGATGTGCTACACAGCTGGAGATTTTCAATCTAGCCTTGTATAACTAGCATCTGAAACAAAATTTTAGCTAAATAATTGACAACGCATTGACAGAATTTCTGGCAAAATACTTTAAAAGAAAAGTTCCAAGGTCCCAAGGTAAATAAACAGTTTAAGTAACAGGTGACATTTATTCTGAAAAAGAGCAAAACTTCACATGATGAACTACTGCACTGCAAAACTACCAGAATAGTACAAAACGTTAAATACATCTATTTAAAATTTGGTTTAAGTTAAGTTTAGGTAAACTGCATTGTTTGACCAATATGGAGGGTTAAATTAGGCTTTCAAAAGCAAAGGTAGATTGTTTTTCTCTTAAATTTCCACATGGAGTTTTTTTTACAGAACTGTTTACCACCATGATAATACATGTATACAGTATAGGACCTGACTTAAAGGAGTTGTAAAGTCAGAAGGTTTTTTATCTTAATGCATTCTATGCATTGGGCATCACTGATATGGAGGCACTGGCAGACATTACTGATGGCCACTAATTGGCATCATTTGAGGGAACAGATTGGCATCATTTGTGGGCACAGATTGGCATCCCTAGTGGCCATGGGTGGCATACCTGGTGGTCATCAGTGGTGGGACTGACACACCGCACCACCAATCGCCGCACTGTGGGCCCACACGGGCATGCGCTGGTTTGTTATGCTGGAAGACATCATATCCAGTCAGGATAACGGAACCACCGCCCAGCTTTCATTTTGCTATAGGCCGGGTGACAGATGGTTAAATGTATTGATGTGATTAGTGTCAGCAGCTTTTTAGGCCTACTATTATCACATTATAGGAGTGACGCTTAGGATTTCTTTTTGATTTAAGGTTAAACCTGGGTGGCTAAAATTGAGTGTAAAAATTTACATTTAAGAGAAAAAAAAATGTCCTTTAAAAATTATAAGGCCAAAAGGGACACCATCAACATTCCAGCACTACAAAGAATGCAGTACAAATTGTAAGAGCATGATCAGGGCTTTGAAAACAAGAGAAACATTACAGAGAAGAGTAAAAAGAACCTCCCATTTATTTAAAATATATAAATAGTAAAAAGGCAAAGTCAGAGCATATTGGCCCCATAAAGGATAGTCAGGGAAAGTTGGCTAAAAGTGACAAGGAGAAGGCAAATTTATTGAATACGTTCTTTTCTTCAGTATACACTAAAATTGAAAATGAGGGGTATAGTAGACAAGATGATAGTATTAGCAACACAGAAAGGAGTGTACCCTTGTTGCTATAAGAGCTAGTGTTCTTAAAAGACTTTAAAAACTTAATGAAAACGAATGAGCAGGGCCACATGGATTACACCCGAGATCCCTCAAAGAATTTAACCAGGTTATAGCTAGACCATTATTCCTAATCTATAAGGACAGCTTACTAGCTGGAATGGTACCAGTGAACTGGCAGAAAGCTAATGGGGTAACAATATTCAAAAAAGGGGCAAGATACATACAAGGAAACAGGAAAGTCAGCCTCACATCAATAGTTTCTAAACTATTGAAGGGGATGATAAGGGATCATATCAAAGAATTTGCTAAAATAGTATCATTAGTAGCATGGGTTTATGAAAAATCATTCTTGCAAGACCAACCTGTTAACATTTTATGAAGAAGTGAGCTGTAATCTGGATAGAGGAAATCCTGTGGATGTAGTGTATCTAGATTTCAACAAAACATTTGACAGGGTACCCATAAACACTCAATTTGCAAACTGAGGTCTGTTAGCATTGACGATAGTGTATGTACCTGGATATAAAACTTGTTACAGGGTGGCTTCCAAAAGGTGGTAATAAATAATGCAGCTTCTGAATGGTCTGGAGTTGTGAGTGGGGTGCCCAGGGATCTGTTCTAGGAACAATTATGTTTAATTTGTTCATAAAGAATATAGAGGTTGGTATAAATAGTTCAATCTCAGTATTTGCTGACTATATGAAGCTAATCATGACAATAATTTCATAACATGATATTAAAACGTTATAAGAACACTTCAACAAAAAAGTGACAAGGAACACAAGTAAATATATTTTTGTGTGTACCAGCAACAACCATGGTTGTCTTTTAGCTGAGTGCCCCCCCCCCCCACTTGTTTCTGCAAGGTACACAAGTAAATATATAGGGTTTGGGTTTAGTGTTTAAGGGGTTTTTGTTGTTTTTGGGAGGTATATACAGGCACAACTGCCCTTTGTTTGCAGCACATAACTGCATACTTGTGCTGTAAAGTATTGTGCACCAAAGCCCCACATATTCATTTACCTTATTACCATAGCTGCCATTATGTTTGGGCACTCCACTTCCTTAAAAAGTCAGGCAGGACTAAAGGGAGAGGCAGTGGTTCTGCATTCAGTATCAGAAGAAAAAATAAAGCATTGGTGGGTGCAACATCTAGAGGCATGAAAAATCTTAGATGTTTTTTTTGACGGAATTCCGCTCAAGCTTGGCTTGCACAAGCACAGTCTCTGAACTGAAGAACTCAAGAACGCAGTCATGTACAACACTACAACAAACTGAGAAAATGAAGTTAAATGCTTCCGAGCATGCGAAGGAATTTTGCGCATCGGAATTTCCGATTGGAACTTTTTCTGACAGGAAAATAGAGAACCTGATCTCAATCTTTTGCTGACGGGAATTCCACCAGCAAAAGTCCGATGGAGCAATTTCATGTGTACGGGGCATTAGAGTGATCATACTATACAGGCACAGCATGTGGATTAGGCGGTTGAGTGGCTAACAAAGCTTTCCTGTTCTTCCTCTCACAGAGCAGACCCGTAGTTCCACAAACTGGCAATGAGGAGCCAGCAAAATTATTTCATCACAAGATCACTGCTTTGCTGCAAGTATTTCTTATTTCACATATTGAGGAAGGAATATATTATTATAGCACCAGGAGCATAAAGAGCAGGGATATAAAGCGGGGGGGGGGCAGCAAGAGGCATTGATGTTCCAGCAGCTGGAGTTTACACTCAAGGAGCTCCAGCAATGAGAAGGAGGAGGATGTTGAGGTCTCAGGACATATGTGGGTTCCAGGGAGGGCAGAAAAGTTATGGGGAAGAGGAAGAAAAGCAGCAGGAGATGATCTTGTCCAAGTGCAGAAGCAGCTTGCAGAGGACTGGAGGAAGCAGCCATCCTAATCCATCTGTTAGTGCTGCCCCACCAGTACAGGCAACTGCACAGGTATTAGTCACTGCAGGGCTGGTTCACAAAACTCTGCAGTGTGAGTCTTTTTAAGGTATTTGCTGTTGACACTGGGGGCTCTGACATCTCTCCTGTAATGTTCTTATCCCTCCACTGGAGGCTCTGACATCTCTCCTGTAATGTTCTTATCTCTCCACTGGGAGCTCTGAGATCTCCACAAACTCTGTTGCAGATTGATGACATCACAACGACATCACCCGGCTCCTCCTCTTGTCCCTACTTAAACAGCCAACGCCATTTGCTTGAAGTTCGTGCTAAGAACCTGATGCTAGGCAAAGACCTCCTGCCGTCTTTACTCTCTATTGGGCCGGTTAGAGCCCCGACTACCATCTCACCTTTGGGCCGGACAGAGCCCCATCTACCACATCATTTTTGTGCCAGACAGAGCCCCTTCAACTTCCAGTTTTTGGGCTGGACAGAGCCCCTTCCTCACTAGTAGTCAGAGGCTCTCCTCTGCCCTACCTACAGTCAGCATACTCTGCCCGCAGAAAACCTTACCTATTCCTCTTCACAAAGGAGACCAGTATATCTCTCAAGAAGCCACTGGGTGACCCCATCACCAGAAATCCACTCACTGCAAATATCTTTACGTTTCCTATAAACTTTATTCCTGTGTACTGCTACTACGCTTAATTTCTGATGCTCCCCGAAATGGCTGTGTATTACCACTCTAAATAAAACCAATTGTATTTCCAAACTTATCTGAGTCTTCCTACCTGATAGCTGTCAAATTTAAAGTTAACTGTTACGAATATCCTATTCATAGACTTCCGAAGCTGTGATCCACACTATCCAACAAAGTTTTCTGCCTGAAGCATTACAATCATTGTGGTCTGTAGCCTCTGACTGCAGTATTAGCCATGGTAAAAGTACCATCTATTTGGGCACTACATATATCAGGAGACACATAGCTCTACAACGCAGAGCTCAGTGGAGCAGTAACTCAATGAGAAAAGTTGGCGGAAAAAGGCACACACTCCTCCTACTCCTCATTTCTCACTCTCCATCTCTCTCTCTCCCCCACCCCCAGATTCTTCTACAGCATCTTCTACAATCAATAGTGACATGGAGGAAAGTCTCACATGAGGTTTTAAAAGCTTACAAATTTACCCCACTAGGCCTAAGAGCACATCATGGTCAGTTTCTGGTTTAGCTGGGAACTCAGCCTGCTCTCCTTCAATAATTAGGCATGTGCTACCCCCCCACACAGCTATTCACTGGGAAGACCTGTGTGTTCACCCTCAGCTTATATATATATATATATATATATATATATACACTAGGGGTGCAACGGATTGTCGCCGATCCGTGATCCGAGCGGGTCACTCCGTTCGGATCGGCACACCCCGCGATCCACGGAGCGCTCCGCGCCCTCTGCCTTAGGAAAGGCCGCGGCTTCGGCCTAGCTCCGGAGCGGCGGCAGCCATCTTGGTACACCCGGCGGCCTTAGGAAAGGCCGCAGCTTCGGCCTAGCTCCTGAGCGGTGGCCATCTTGGTACACCCGGCCACTGTTTACAATGTGATCGCTCCGTCAAATGACGGAGCGATCACTTGTAAACATACCCTGCATTACCCAGCATATACTCTGCATTACCCAGCCAATACTCTGCGATACTCTGCATTACCCAGCCAATACTCTGCGTTACCCAGCCAATACTCTGCGATACTCTGCGTTACCCAGCCAATACTCTGCGATACCCAGCCAATACTCTGCGATACCCTGCCAATACTCTGCGATACCCTGCCAATACTCTGCGATACCCTGCCAATACTCTGCGATACCCTGCCAATATTACAGTGGGGGAGAGAATGTGGATATTACAGTGGGGGAGATGACATGGATATTACAGTGGGGGAGATGACGTGGATATTACAGTGGGGGAGATGACGTGGATATTACAGTGGGGACTATATGGTGGCGGAATTTTCACAGGTTTTTGCAAATTCAATTATTATTTGCTGATCCGAAAAATGATCCGATCCGTGACTCCTGATCCAAGGATCGATCCGATCCGTGAGTTTTTTGATCCGTTGCACCCCTAATATACACTGTATATACAAATACACAAATGTTTTGCATTTCATTTCTATTTTAAACTCAATACAGGGGGTCCCGGGTAACAAACCCGTTAGGGACTGTCCTCCTGTTTGTAAATTGGAAATGTTTCTTAAGTCGGCCGCGCATGTGCAGAACGACAATTACGGACATTTCTGATGTTCCTAAAAGCAGTAAAGCAAAGTGTACCATAAAAAATCAACTTTACATTACGCCTTAAAGTGCTGGGTGCATACGCCTTTAAGGCGTAATGTAAAGTTGATTTTTTATGGTACACTTTGCTTTACTGCTTTTAGGCATTTTTTTGATTGTTTATTTATTTTTGTACACACTAAATGTACATAGATGCACTAATCTTTCAATTCTAGTTGAAAATTAGTACCTAGCGCTGCTATAGGTATCTGACAGACACAGCCACAGAGCATTCACGTGTCTATCCTTTTACTTATATTTCTCCAATCTTACTGTCATTTAAGCAGCAGCTACATATTGTATTTTAGCACACCTCTAAAATCAATTGTTTACCACTACTATTTATGTATTTATTTATAATCTAGTATTTAACAACCACATTTTTTATAATTATATTTATTCATCTTATCTATAATTTATACATAGTGCTACACGGAATATTTATTTATTTATTTATTCACTCACATAATATATATTTATTTATTTATTTATATATTCACCCACTACATCCTTCTCCGGGGTCTACACCATTTATCACCCCAATATTGTAAACACACACACCCAAGTAGCGCAGAGAGGTGTTGAGCATAGGAGGGCGGAAAGCTTAAAACACCATTTCTTCACATTTCTGATGTTCCGTCAAATGCCGTTCTGTGCATGCGCAGCAAATTACGAACATTTCCGATGTTTGCCGTCATTTTCCGAGGCTCCGTCTGGCCGTGCATGCGCAGAATGGCAGAGAGTCTGCGGAAAATGGCAGAGGGTCCCCGCGGCGCCCGGTTCGTAAGTAGGAGAGATTCGTAGGTCAGGCTTTCGTAAGTCGGGGACCCCCTGTAGGCTGTTTTACAAAGTTAGGGTTCACATATACTTAAAGATGTGCCACATCAAGCAGGAAAGAGGGTGATAAGGATCATGCTGAGTAGGGTCAACTGAAGCCTTAAACCTTTGGAGAATTCTCCTATACTCGCCCCACTGTCTTCAGCAGCATGCTCCCTAAGGCAGTTGTCTCTTCTGCAGCTGCTGTAGTTGAAGACAGAAATAGGTCCTGAGTCATTTTATGTCACTCATGAATCTTAATGCCAGCTTGTCAAAACAAATAAATTTGCAGCCACTCCCCACTCATGAAATCAACCCACTTCAATGCATTTATGACCTGTGCTACACCACAGTGACAGTTAACCAGTTCCCAATATTTAACTGGTATGCATTTATATTAAATTCATGAAATTAATATTATATTAATATGCATTTATATTAAAATGATTTGCATTTATAAGGCTGTAACCTAGCATACTGTGTGTTATGTATGGCTTGCTGGCTGCAGAATTCAATCAGACATCTCTCCTAAATGGTAAGAAATGTCCCAAATGTAATAACTGGAGGGGGGGGGGGTATTAATTGGGGATTTTTTGAAAATCCCAGACGTCTACTTTAAAAAAAATTGTGTATTTTTAATCCTGCCCTTTAAGCCTTAGTAGAAGGACAACTAATTTCTCCCCAATTTTTTTTTTTTTATATGCTTTGTTACATGTCCCTCCATTTTTTCTTGCAAAATAATAAAATAAAAATGAAGCCAGCAGGAAATGTAATTTACCTGCTAAAAATTCTAATAATATTTTTTCATCCTTTACAAACTACACCAGACCCTTATCTAGAATAAGGTTTTGGTATAGATGAAGGGAATCCCTGGCTGCTTTATTTAGCAACAAAAATGTAAATTAACGGAATATGTGATTTTAGAAGGTTTAGGACATCCCTATATATAGTATTTTGAGAAATTCAGCATTTTTGATATTGCTCTTTAAACCTTGGAAGAGTTGATTGGTAATTTGGTATTTAAAAAAAAGTTGTACATGTCCTCACCAGTCACTTATTATCTTTGAAAATGGAGAGAATTGAAGTTTGCAAAGTGCTAGTTTTTGGATGTGTTTGCCAAACCTTTTGAATCAAATCCAGTGAGATTCACTTAACTCTGCTTTCCAGCTTTCCAGCTACTGTACAATATTTGTGGTATATGTTTCAAGGTAAAACCTGGAACATCTTTCCCTCTTCCCTCATTCACTGCAACCTTACCAAGCTGCTTACATACTGTTAAGCCACTGTACAATATTTGTGGCTATTGTCTCTCAAATAATATATTATAATATTTATTTCAAGATAAAATCCCATCTGATTAGGCTGATGAAGCACAGATGGGGAGGGCTGGCACACAGACACTGCTGGAGGGGAAGATAAAATCAATGATAGATGAGTAAAGCTATGGCATTTAATGGCTATTAATGTTCTATGCATGGAGGTTTTACAACCTATGCATGGAAGGATTTTATACAAGTGTTTCTAATCCACATGTTTCAATAAAGATAAAGCGAAGAGCACTATGTTCTTTCTGTTTATTCCACTGAGGATAATGCATTGAGGACATGAGCTCTGGTACCTGGAGGCTTTGTGAACAATGTGATACCAGATTGAGAAAGATCAATGGTTGTGTAAGACCTCCTATAATATTGAGGGCCATCCATGAGGGTGAGCATACAGTATATGTACATTTGTGGGTGAAGGATCAAATCACCCTTTGATGCACAAGAGGAGAGTTGATTCTCAGTAACACATTGGTGACATAAGGATTGATAAAGGAGTGCTGTATAATAATATATTATGGAATTGGACACTTATTATTTTATTTGATCATTGGACACTTATTGATTAATATTTATTTGATCATGTTCACATATGGACACTGATGGATAATCTTGGTTGAATTTATCCACATTTTATCTTTTTAACAATGGGGGCCTGTTATTATTAAAGTGCTTGCATACTTTTCTGACACTATTCAATTTCTTTGCTAAAGTCTATATTTTGAATTTCTGGGGAATAATTGGTGATTGGGGAACTAGTAAGACAATCCAGTGTGGCACTATGAAAAAGAAGCTCACAGACTATATTATAACACTGTTGCAGTTTAAGAAAGGAAGGGTAACCCCTGGAAGTCGCACCTCTATGGTGTCCTAATGCAATGAATGGAGTGTTAACCTTAGTCTGGACTCAGGCCAGGCCACACACATTTTACTCCGCCCCCTGGAGCTTAGTCATGGGGATGTTATTTTATAACACTGTTGCAGTGCTGGCCAATTATGAAGATAAGGGTTTTAGCTTTATTTTTTGAGTGAACGTTCCTGTTACAAAAGAGCAGATGACACACATAAAGTGTAGAGTGGAGTGCAAGGACCTCCTGGCTAATGATAATGTATATAGCATATAAATATTGCTGATTGTTTGCAATAAATCAATCCATATGGTGAGTCTAAAATAATCCCAATGGGGATTTTAGAGGTCAGATCCAAATGAAAAGTATCTTATGTGTGGCTGCTAATGATGGCAAGGCTGCTTCCAGGAGGAGCTGGGAACCCGATTAGTGTGAAAACAAAAGAAGGGGTGGGGAGGGAGAAGCACCAAGCCACTTCTAGTGACGCATCGTTTATTTAACATGTTGCAAAAATATAAGATAATGATAATGAATACACTCACATGGTTCTCAGTGAGAAAGGCTTGTCCGGTGGACAGTACAGAAACGAGGGAGCCTTGGATGTCAGCAATTGGCACTGTGTGTCAGCTGAAGCCGCAAGGCAATAACTCGGGGAGAGGCAGGCAGGATCTCTTGATATTGGAGTATTCTAAGGCTGCCATTCCTTGGTGCTACCTACCACTGTGCTGGACAATCAGAACGTGTTTAAGAGGCAAGGCCATACCCTCTTTCATCAGCCTCATGAAGCTGATGAGATTCCCCTCTGACAGCTGATTGTGAAAAAAATAATTATTGGTGATGAAAAAAAAGAAAAAAATGGCATTGGGTCTTCCCCAATCCTTACAAGACCATTATCCAAGCATGCAGCCCTGGCAGGTCAGGAAAAGGGAGGGGATGCGCGAGCCCCCCCTCCTGAACCATACCAGGCCAAATGCCCATAACATAGATGGGTGCTTTGGGGTGGGGGGGCTCGGTCCCCCCAAAGCACCTTGTCCCCATGTTGTTGGGGGCACGGGCCTCTTTCCCACAACTTTAGCCAGTGGTTTTGGGGGTCTGTGGGTAGGGCTTATCAAAATATAGAAGACCCCTTTAACAATGGGGCCCCCCTACATAGTGCCCCTACTCTTCATCAAAAAAAAATGTAAAAAGATAGTAGACAGTTTTTGACAAGTCCTTTATTTTAAAAACAGAAAAAATAAATTAAATACTGTCTGTGATACTTTTTTTATTTGCACTAACTGCTGGAGTACTGCTTGGACTTTGAAGAAGGTAACATATCCCGATAGCTTGTCCTAAAAATTGTATGTTAGTGCAAATAAAAAAGTATCATGGACAGTACTCAATTTTCTCTGTCACAATTGCACTAATATGGCTACAATCACCTCAAGTATTTAAAAAGCAAAAATAAAAAAAAAGTCCCCGGGTGTAGCTCAATTGTCAAGAACGATGCCCACCGCCACCGCCAACCCAAAAGAAAAGGATTCCGCCATCTGTCAGACCCACCATCTGCCAGTTCATAAATAAGTTGCGGTGCCACCTGGTGACATCACCGACCCAGCATGCCTCCAGTCAGTGACATCACAAAGCACCCCCCAATGCTAAGGGCATGTGGCCTGGTATGGTTTAGGAGAAGGGATGCTTGCTCGTTCCTCCCCTGTCCTGACCTGCTGGGCTGAATGCTAAGATAAGGGTCTAGTATGGATTGGAGGGGACCCCATGCCATTTTTTTTTATATTGGCAAGAGGTTTCCCCTTTAAAAACATAGCAGACTAGAAGGCCCTGGTATGGATTGAGGGGATGGCACGCCATCTTTTTCTTAACTTTTCATTGCCGGCAACTCTTTTCTTTACATTCAGCTGTCAGCCAGGAAACCTGCTGACAGCTGATGAATCGTCACTTGATAAGGACGCTGCATCCACATTTGTAAGTTATCTTTAGAGAAGCTAAATTTTACTTTGTTGCTGTGTTTCCCCTGGAAGCACAAAGAGCTGATTATTTTTATTTTTGCTTTCCTGCAAATCTATTTTTTCATAATTGGTACAAGCGTTGATTTGACATTTTCTGTCCTTTTACTAACAAAATGTATATTTACTAGGAAAAAAGTAATTTATACAGTCTTAGTGCCAGGTGAAAGTTGGCTGCTTCACACACAGTAGAGACATAATTGTAAGGCTAGGGAAACAATAATTTGCAGCCAAATATACTGTATATCAAGACAACTGAAACTCAACTGCTTTCTAATCAGCTATGATGCATGAGTGTTTAGATGGGTACTGGACTAACTGAATAGACTTATGATGTTAGTGGAAGGAAAACATGGGGGATACTTTTTATTCCCTCTTTTAAATAGTAAAGCAATTTCAGTGTATTTATTAAATAGGATGGACGATTATTATGAGCCAAAAGATTTACAAATATCCTATAATTTTTATGCATTTACAAGAGTACAAATATTAAACAGTCCATTTTACCTAAAGTCCATTACATCGAAGTACTATATACAAAAAACACTTAATATTGTTTAGCAAATTTAGTGACAAGTTAGTTCTATTAATGATTAACATCAATACATCCTGATATTTGGTATTTGGTTGAAAAACAAGCTTCACTTTACATGTGGGGAAAGTTTTTTTGATGAAATACAAAGCATATTATACACAACAAAATGACAATTGACTGACGCCCCAAAATAATTAGTTCTGAATGGAAAGTGGGTATTGCTGCCAAAGGCTACTTTGTTTTTTTAATGGTCTATTCATTTTTTTTATTTTGGCTGGAGTATAAAATATTATACTTTAGCGGAGACATTTGGGGCTGATATACTGAAGTGTTTGATAATGTTTATACAATAAAATGTGTGGAGTTTTATTTAAAATATCCAATTATGTGAAAAGAAAATCCCTATTTTCTTATTTTATCTGTACAGTATATGATTGAAAATTTTAAGTGAATAGTCACACAATCATTTAGTAGTTCAGTCCCCCGTGTCTTAGCTCAAGATTAATAGTTTTAACTGGTTGGCATTTGGCTTGTACTAAAAAAAACAATATAAGCCATATAGTGAAATGCTATACTGTTAAAAGTGATGGAATGATCAATGTACATACAAATAATTTGCCAACCAAATAAGCTATCAGCATGCTGTATAAGTCTACCATTGTTATCTGTCAAAGAAAAGCAGAGAAGAAATACATTGCATGCTGAAGCTCAAGTGTCTTCATGTGAGCTACTGCATATAGAGCAACTGAAAAGTATGTCCTTCCTGCAGCTTCAAAAAAGACTCTCACATGCAATGGCTGTATGTATTAGCATATTGGCATACAGCTAATTTCTTTAGGATCAACATTATTTTTGCAAACCATGCTGACTCGACCATATGGTAAAAAGGGTGCCTCAATATCTCCCAACTGGTTATGGATAATATATAGATATGTGCATTCATTACCGTCCGAATTTAAGGGATTTTCATGTTAATTATAACAAAATGGTAATGAACATGCAGAATCCAAAATCCAAAAGATCCAAAAATAAAAAAAATGATTTATTTTCGTATCCATTATATTTTTGTATTGTTGTGACAACAGTTCGATAAAGATAGATAGAAGATTCTACATGACGGTGACAATAGCGATCTGTGTCTATCAAACCTGCGGTTGAATGTGCCTAACCTAACTCTATTAGTCCAAGATTATTCGACATTATAGAGACAAGATTCGACGAAGCACCTAAAAACATACGATCGCCGCAAGCGGACATTTACAGTCAAATGCTCCGCCCATAGGCTATAGAAAAATTCTAATGTTGTTTGACTAGTAATAATAATTGTATAAGTATAAATGTAGCGCTCACAACCACTTTAAGTGAATAAACCACAATCAATAATAAACAAACAGAACAAAGTCCAAACAAAATTGTGAAAGTGACTCAAAGTGCTTCAATCCGAAGGGAAAAAAAACAGTGCAGATTTGCTGCGGAAGTATTCAGGTGTATGACACCCCCTCATGTATCCCCACTCAATAGATTGCGACGACCCCCAGATTTTCAGTCTGGCGGGTCACTTTAAGCTTTGTATTGGTGTCCAGGGCATATGAAAATTCCTCAGATCCAATATTCTTAAATGAAGTTTCTCAGCAGAACGAATGGATAACCAAAAGTGAAGAAAAAATGGAACTGATAGTGAGGTACCATTAAAAAAGGTTTTATTGTAAAAAGGGGTGGGTACTTACAAAAAGTATGATCGAACAAGCCTCAAACATTAAAATATGATCAAATCAAGCCTCAAACTTGGAGCTGTTAGTATAAAATGTTTGAGGCTTGATTCGATCGTACTTCATGTTCGTCGCAATCTGGTGAGTGAGGATACATGAGGGGGTGTCATACACCTGAATACCTCCGCAGCAAATCTACACAGTTTTTTTCCCTTCGGATTGAAGCACTTTGAGTCACTTTCACAATTTTGTTTGGACTTTGTTCTGTTTGTTTATTATTGATTGTGGTTTATTCACTTATAGTGGTTGTGAGCGCTATATTTATACTTATACATTTTTTCAAGTGCTCAGCACTTTGTGTATAGCTGTTGCTTCCTCTTTTCTTCACTTATACACCATTAGCGCAAGTTGATATATTTAGAATATATAATTTTTACAATTAGTAATTATAATTAATAATTATAATTATTATTAGTCAAACAACATTCAAATTCTACTATAGCTTGTGGGCAGAGCATTTGACCGGAAATGTAAGACCGCAGCGTTGTAAAGTTTAGCTGCTTCTCAGAATCTTCTTAGAACATCCCACAGACACCATAAGCCTTCAATTGACAGATTCAACATTAATTCATTCCGATTTTCATACAAATGCATTTTTAACTAAACAAAATAAATAAAAACTGATTTCGGGAGTAACTAAATAAATTAATTTTTTGGACGAAACTGAAATTCCGAAACAAAATATTTCAGTGTGCACATGTGTAATAATATATGAAGCCAGCACACCAACAAGCTTGTTTCAAAGACTTTTTATTCCATAATCATATAGAGAAGGAATTTTTCTGGAATTGTGCAGGTGTCCATCTTAAAGCTTGTGATAAACATATAGTAACACTGGGACGACTTGTCAGGTGACTTAGCCACCTGACAAGTAGCGTCCCGTTCTGTACAATGGAACCGTTCTAATCGGAGTGACACAAGACGCTCCGACTTAGAAAAAGGTTCCTGTATGACTTTGGGGGCGACTTGAATTGACTTCTATACAGAAGTTGTTTTGCAAGTCGCTGAGGCAGTCACGCTGGAAGTCGTGCTGCCTCAGTGTGAACCGAACCTAAAGAGTGCAAACTTACTGTATAAAGAGATCATCCTCCAATAGGAGAAAAGACCTCTCAGTGTCACTGACATCATATTCCCACCAAAACTGTGTAAATAATTCCAATTAGTGCAAATAAAAAATATCATATATATATATACAATATTTACAATCAAACGGGTATCATGCAGCACTAATATTGTGAATGCACAATTCTTCTAAATAAAAAAAACAAAAACTGAAAACATGTTATTTCTGTCTGAACACATGTTTAGCCTGCAAATGGATTACGAGGTCCAGCAAACCCATGTAAATTTGCATTACATCCAAGTGTTACTAGACTTTAAATGCAGGTATACCAAGAAAGACGTGATGAAACCGGAAAAAAAGAGACAGTACCATAGATATAGACATCCTTCACTCGGGGGGACTAATAATACATACCGTAAGTATGAATAGACATTAAGCAGGAGCCAGTACAGCAGATTCACTTTGCCGCACATGCATATAGTAGGTTATACCCGGTGGGCGCTGTTATGTAAATCCTGTACTGAGAGACAGGTACCAGGAGTGGCACGTAGCAATTAGGATGAAAAATGTATGAAAGAGAGCAGAAATCACAGTGTCTGTGATAACATTCTGTTAGAAAAACAGTATAAACAAAAACAAAGAGTGCAGACCAAGAAATGCCATGTACAGTATATATACACAATATGTACAAAAGTACATGGGCAAGTGAATACTCAATTTGCTATAAATGCACAATGGTGTATAGCTACCATCCAGGTGTAATGAATGTGCTTGTGCAGTTCACAAACAGACTAAAATGTCCTGCAAGCTCCTACACATGTTTATTATGCACAAGCATATTGAGGTTGTATATACACAACATCACTCTTCTAATGAGAGAGGATGTTATTAATCAAAGTACTCGAAATGTCCCATGTATAACCAAAGGGACAACTTTGAAAACAAGATTGCTGGTGTGCTGGCATTGCCACAATACAGTTTTAAGAAATTACATTTAATTTGACAATAATCTTAAATGTTATGTTATGTCCTTTTCTTAATGTACGTTAAAGCAGTATTTACACTTCTTGCTGCTTTAAATAAACCTATGACATGGGAGTGTTTACAGCTAAATGTATTTGCATTGTTTGCAATGGCTAGTTTTTCCAGATCCAGCAAAGGCAAGGTTTAATTTCTTTTTTATACTTCTTAATCTTAACCCTGACCATTTCTTGGGCTCAGAATTTAATTTAAAAACTGTAACCCTGTGTGCTACTCAGGGTGGCTGTTTTTACATAATGTCCCAAGCTTGAGAAACACTCTGGGTTAACATTAAGGAAGTTGAGCATCCTTAGGATAGCAAGTGGTGGAGGATTGGTGAAAGTATTATAGTAAAGGGAAAACATGAAATAAAAAAAATGTAATTTAAAAAAAAATGTAACAGTTAAAAACTAGACATGTGCATTCGTTTTCGTTCTAATGCATTTTCGTCCGAATTTCAGGTATTTTCGTTATCGTTTTAACAAACGATAACGAAAGTGCAGAATACGAAAAACGAAAGATCCGACATAAACAAATGCTTTATTTTCGTTGTAACAACAGTTCGATATAGATAGGAGATTCGACGCTGACAATAACAATCTGTGTCCATTGAACATGTGGTCGAATGTGCCTAAACTTAACACTATTAGTCCAAGATTATTCTACATAGAGAGAAAAGATTTGACGTAGAAAGGAAAGATTCGACGTAGAAAGGAAAGATTCGATGTAGAAAGGAAAGATTCGACGTAGAAAGGAAAAATTCGACGTAGAAAGGAAAGATTGCTGCTGGAATTGGGTGGAATTGCAGCTAAACTATACAGAGTCATACAGTTTAGCTGCTCCGTCGAAACTTCTTTGAACATTCGACAGACACCATAAGCCTTCAATGACAGATTTGACCTTAATTCATTTGAATTTTCGGACGAATGCAATTTTTAACGAAAAACAAAATAAATAAAAACGAATTTCGGGAGTAACAAAATACATTTATTTTTTCGGACGAAAACGAAATTCCGAAACGAAATATTTCAGTGTGCACATGTCTATTAAAAACACCCTTCCCAAACACACACACACACACACACACACACACATACTTATCCACACAGGATGTTCATATGTAAACTGCACTCGGGTTACACATATTATGTGTCACTGACCACAGCAGAGTGAGAGGAATAATGTTTATGCAATTATTTATGGTCAACTCTAAATTGATGAGTTGAAAAGCTTTAGAAAGCATTGCCTATTTGATAATTGTAGTTTTATACTTATTTCACAGGTGCATGTCATTTTATAGCTTGACATATTTGGTATCTATTTAAACCAAAGAGTAGCACAAATATCAAGTAACATTTAGAAAATTAAAAATGTTTTATTCTAGTATCTCTGCTTACAGAAAATATACAGTTTTTTCCAGGGTTTTAAGTAATTTTTGGGCCCAAAAAGGTCAATTTTAACATGCAGTATAGGTACCCATTTTGAATTAACTTTTTTTGAATGTTTTTTTCCTGTGGGAAACATAACATTAAGGAAGTTAATGGTGCATCACAATTTAATAGTAGACTTATACGATTCAACAAATGTTTTGTTTTTCTTTAAATATGATTCAGTCTAGAACCTTCTGTAAGATATAAAAGAAAATTTACATAATTGTTTCTGTAATCCTAAATAACCATATATTTCCCCAATTATATTATTTGAAAAAATACATATATGATTGGAAACATTCAGCATTTAAAAATTCTTAACTGTTCAACATGCATATTTTCAGTAATACTTACACTACATTGCTTTCCAACCAACTGCATTGCATAAAACAATAATACTTTCATTTAACATAACAATACACCATCTTGTGGTTACAGGAAAGCAATGCAAGTATGCAAATAGCTGAGCTACTACAATTTTCCAAATGATTGTATTTATAAGTATAGAGATGTACTACTTTTTTAATGCTCACTTATGTCTTTACTTGTCTATGTTTACTTGTCTTTACTTACTTACTTACTTGAAATAAGCTGTGAAACTGTAATTTGTTTTCCCCTTTAATCCTCCATAGATCTTAAGAAAGCACCTATATTATATTCTTGAATTTCCAATATATATTAGCAAAATAAAATCTACCCAGTATTATAGTTATACATTTTTAAAGAGCAAAAAAATATATACCGTATATTCTTACACAAAGGATGGGTAAGAAAACAGCTATCTATATGATTTTGATCACTCTGCTGTGTGAACAGAAATCAAACACAATCAAGTACAGAGCTGTCCGTGATTAGAATAAAGATAGCAGCCTATAGGAAAAGCTACACATTATCAAAGAACTGCGTTTAACTGCACATTAATTGTGCTACTCTGTGAACAAAAGCCACGTGTTCTTCTATGCCAGGGGTCTCAAACTGGCGGCCCTCCAGCTGTTGCCAAACTACAAGTACCATCATGTCTCTGCCTGTGGGAGTCATGCTTGTAACTGTTAGCCTTGAAATGCCTCCTGGAACTTGTAGTTGCTCAGCTGGAGGACCACACGTTTGAGATTCCTGTTCTATGCCAAGGCAATTTTACCTTATTGCAGATACATACATTTATACTGGTACATAGAGTAATGAAAATTGGGCAATACTTTTTCAAGACACAAACAGTGAAGATTGGATTTTAGCAAAGTTGTGACTTCATGCATTGTGAATTTTGAAACACAAATGGAAAAAAGAGCGCACAGGCTCTGGTGCAAAACCTTTTTATTCAATAGATAAAAATAGTATAAAATTAATACACTCACAAACATGAGTAGATATAGGCTTGTCATCCGCTAGTTGACTTCCCTCAGCATTACATGTCCTGGACAAAGGCTTGCAGCTAACACTAGGAGACAGGATATCCGAATCAGGGTGCAGCTGCCGACACTCTGCACACTGACAGGTCTCATTCGTAGGAGACTCGCTGGCCGTCAGACAAGCTAGAGCCGCCCTCAGTACCACGTGACTCGGAGGGCCGGCAGCTGGTGAAGTGTGCGGGTGGTTGCTAGGACAATGCGTTTCAGAGGGCCTGAAGTTGGAGCTGTAGATCTTGACAGGAAAAAAGTAGTTTTAGGACCAGTAATTTTGCTAGCTGACAAGTATAGTTTTGCAGAGGCTGTTTTTTTGTTGGAGATTAAGCTAAAGCTAGGTTTTAAGGGTTTAAGTGACAACATTTTAGAGTGTAAAGTGTTGGGCCCCTTTAACACATATGGACTGTTCTTTTCATCAGTTCAGTCATGTCAATACAGATGAAGCATTCATCAGTTTTTTATTCATTTTTCAACTGCGCTCATCATTTTTTCATCCGTTTTTCATCCGTTTTTTTACAAAAAAAGTGACTGAACTGAACTGCAAACACTGTATATAGCTGGTTGCTAAGTAGGGGGCTGAGAAGCCGGCTGCCATTGAATTAACAACTGATGAGTCATCAGCTGTTAGCAGGGTTCCCCACTGACAGCTTGTCATGTAAAAAAAAAAATTCCGGAAAATACAAAAATGAAAAAAAATGGCGTGGGATCCCCCCTCAGGTCCATACCAGGCCCTTCAAGGCTAATATGGATTTGGAGGGACACCTCCCCCCGCCACAATTTAAATTTTTTTTACGAGGGGTGCCTACCAAAGTTCATACCAGACCCTTATCCGAGCATGCAGCCTGGAAGGTCAGGAAAGGCAGTGGACAAGCGAGCGCCCCCCCTTCTGAACCATACCAGGCTGCATGCCTTCAACATGGGTGGGTGCTTTAGGGCAGGGGGGCTCTGTGCCCCCACCAAAAAGCACCTTGCCCCCATGTTGATGGGGACAAGGGCCTCTTCCCGACAGCCCTGGCTGGTGGTTGTTAGGGTCTGCTGGTAGGGGGCTTATCGGAATCTGGAAGCCCCCTATGTGAATGGGTATAGGGTACATCATACCCCTACCCATTCACCCCAAAAAGCAGTGAAATGTAAACAAAAACAATAGCTGGTTTTTGACATGTCCTTTATTAAAAAAATAGCTCTGAGCTGTCTTCTCCCCGAGCCGTCTCTCCCGGTGACATCTTCTCCCGCCACCATCTTCTCCCGTATTTTCCTGAAGCCATCTTCTCCAGCACTGCTGTCCTCTTCCTTGTCACCACTGTCTTCTTTCTCGCTGCAGCTATCTTCTTCCGAGGGGGAGGTTACCCGCTAAAAACAAAAAAGCAGCTCTTCTCCTGAGGCTGTCTTCCTCCGTTGTGTTGTCCCCTGCTGTCTGACATCTCTTATATAGCCATGGGGCATGGCCATCCAATGACATCACCCGGAGAGCCACCTCTTGTGATGTCATTGAATAGCCATGCCCCATGGCTTTATAAGAGATGTCAAACAGCGGGGGACAACAGGTAACCGGCAGCGAGGAAGAAGACAACGGCTGGGAGGAAGAAGACAGAAGCCGGAGAAGGCGGCTCCAGGAGAAGACAGCTGGCGGGAGAAGACAGCGGTGGGAGAAGACTGCACTGGGATATACGGCTCGGGGAGAAGACGGCTCAGAGCCTTTTTTCTAATAAAGGACTTGTCAAAAACCGACTTATTTTTTTTTCTACATTTCACTCCTTTTTGGGGTGAATGGGTTGGGGTACAATGTACCCCAACCCATTCACATACGGTGGGGTGGAAAAGATCTAGGGCCACCTTGTTAAGAGGGGCTTCCAGATTCCGATAAGCCCCCCACCCGCAGACCCCGACAACCACCGGTCAGGGTTGTCGGTAGCAACCCCAAAGCACCCATCCCCCCCAAAGCACCCATCCTCCCCATGTTGAGGGCCTGGTATGGTTTAGAGGGTGGTGCTCACTCATCCCCTCCCTTTCCTGACCTGCCAGGCTGCATGCTCGGATAAGGGTATGGTATGGATTTTGGGGGATCCCACGCCCTTTTAAAAAAAATGGGTGTGGGGGGCAGCCTTTTTGTGGGGGGACACCCTTTTTTTTCACACTTATTTTTGCCACAATTTTTTTTTTTGCCGGCAATTTTTTTTAACATTCAGCTGACAGCTGAGGACTCATCGATTGTTAAGGACGCAGTGGCCGGCTCCCTCCTTCGTAACCAGCTATTATACAGTGAGGGAAAAAAAGGGTTTAAAAAACGGATGTCAGCGGATCGGATGTAAGCGGATGTCGTCCGCTAACATTTGTTTTTCGTCCATTCCGTTTTTTTGACAAATAAAAAATAGGGTTTCAAAAAAACAGATGTTGACGTAAGCGGATGAAAAGGATTCAAATGAATGATCATCCTTTGTCATCTGTTTTTCCATAGGAATGCATTGATGTCCATTTTTCATCCGTCAATGAATGGATGAAAAACAGATGAACGGCCCGTATGTGTGAAAGGGGCCTAAGTGTTTAAGGTTAATTTAGATTTCAGTCCACCTACAGTACTTTATGTAAATACAGGGGTTTTCTGATCAGACAAAGTTCCAACATTCCCTGGCAATGTGGAAGTATGCCTACTGACTCTTGCCCTTATACAATTGTTGTTGTTAAAGTTACAGGATCGCTTTAAAGATTTATTTCCAGGGATGACAATCAAGTTTACATTTTGGTGCTATGCTAAGAACTAAGAGTTAATTTTATGGGTTAGATTACATTTTAGTGTTTGTGTAAGGGTTAAATGTCAGTTCCACTTTCAGAATTAGAATACTGTGATGGTTCAGGGACATGTGACAAGGGTGATTGTTCATCAAATGGAATCCTTGTGCACATAATTACTGGGGCTGGGTTCTTGGTACTGCAAATCAATGTATGGTAATATTATACCTGCTCAGCCTAAATCTCACTTAAGGCATTAAAAAAAAAAATACATATCTTAAGTCCTTAATTTTGGTCTCAAACAAAAGATATACAGTACATCTGAAGTGTTAGTATTGGTCAATATCTAAAGTGTGTTTTGCATTATGTTTACATGAAATACAATTTGTATCTAAAACCCACTTCAACTGAATAAAATTACATTCAAGTAATCAGTGTTACTGTTTGGTCAAAATATCATTCATTTTTTCTGTGTAGTGGTTTATTCTGAAGATACAATATTTGTGTAGCAGTATCAAAGGATTTCTTCCTCATGAATTCTGTTATCAAAGCTTCTGAAGTCTCCTGTAACTTCATGTATGTACAGACATCCATGGAGCCCAGTAAGGAGATTGTCTACATCATGCATTTCACATTCACAATGCTCAGAAGAACTCAGTATTAACATAGAGTTTGTTTTTAAGCAGAGTCACACAGTGAATAAGGCCAGGTTCTTCATTCCAGAACACAAAACATGTTATGTTTTTAAAAATGTCACCGACTTTCACTGATATAGCTAATGGATAAATGTAAGATATGATAAGACTCATTTGTTCATGCAAGAAGTGCTTTAATAATGATCTACAGTATAAGTTTTGCCGTCTACACCCTTTCTGCAGATCCTTTGTTATAGTTATGATAGGATATATATATTTTTTCAGTTTTTCCATCTTGCAACCCGCATAGGGCCGATTCACACTTTTCTGCTTTAATGCAGCAAAAAATCATGCGCCCCTAGTGGAGATCCTATTCTTTCCTATGTGGCTGGTTAACATCTATATTCTACAGTTCAGTGTGTTTTGATGAAAAACTACATGGACCAGTTCACACCAGTGCATGTATATTACCACTCACGCTGCAATGCACATGGAGCAGAGTGAGTCCAGCCTAATGGAAGGCGTGAGTGCCAAGACAGCATGTTTTCTGATAAATATTAAACTAGGAATTCTGTATCTGGCTCTTGCATATAATACCACTGATGGGCCTCCTTTTTCATAGCACCCAGATTGATCCTAAAATTATATCCAGTTAGGTGTTGATAACCAATTCTACCTACTATTGGTAGTGCAGGAAAAATATACAATAAATACGTGGATCCTTTGTGAAATAGAGTAATCGTACATCAGAGAGATTAAATCTCATATGTATACAAACAGGACACATAGGTCTATAGCAGAGGGGCAGAATTTGGAACTCTGGTAGGATGATCTACCCACTGGAGTCGCTCAGAACAATAATAAGCGTTTGCCTTTAAATATCATTTTCCGATAGGCGCATGCGCGGAGCTCCCAAGATGGCCGCCGGCGTCTAGAGCTCCGCTCCCTCACGGCCCACCACTAGCCACCGGAGCCTTCAGAGCGCCCACACACCCCGGACACCGGGTGTCCTAGGCAGGGGAGATCACAGGGAACGAGCGGATGTCATCCCCGCTAGCCAAGCGGGACCTATCACGCCAGATGACGGCGGCTCCCGGCCCCCTCAGCTATGCCAAAATGGCGGCGGCGTCACGAGGCACACAGGACACAGAGCTGCAGGATTCCTCCATAGCAGACCAGGACCAGGCACAGCTTCCCTTCTCAGGTACCGATTACCCCCCACTACAGCCTGCTCACTCCCCCTCCTCCACAGAATCCCTGCTGAACGGCCTGAGCACCAGCTATCCCACTACCCCAATGATGGATCCCCACACAGGCCTACTTCTCACAGTTAGTGAAGCACAGGAGGAAATCACAACCCCCACTGACTTTCCCTCTATGATGGCTGCTTTCTCACAGATGCTGTCCAAAGGCCTGGCAATGAATGCTGCACAGATTACTAGCTCTTTACATGCTGATCTGCAGCAAATTGGAATGAGGATGGACACTATTGAGCAAAAAGCTGACCAGGCTGCAACACAGATTAATCAGAATTCTAACAGATTACAAGAAATGCAGGAGCAACTGGAAACTGCGTTTGCTAAGATCGATGACCTCGAGAATAGGTCACGCAGGTATAACTTCAGAATCAGAGGTATTCCAGAATCCGAAAAGGAGGTACAGAAAGCAGTGAAAACACTAATTAAAAACCTAATCCCTGACATCCCAGAGCACCGCATGGAGCTGGATAGGGCCCACAGAGCACTTCAAGCACCCCGCTCGGATGGTCTGCCCCGCGACATCATTGTTAAACCTCATTATTACTCTACCAAAGAAGAGGTCATGCGTAAATCCAGATATGCGGACAATCTCTCTTTCCAGGGCCACAAAATCCAGATTTTTGCTGACCTATCACCTTATACGGTACAAAAAAGACGCTCTCTCAAACCGCTACTGCAAGTCCTTTTGGATAAGGCAATCACATACCGTTGGTCATTCCCTCTACGCCTGAACTTTTCATACAAAAACAAAAGCTTCGGTTTTTCCTCCTTCCCAGAAGGGGAACGTCTCCTGATGCATCTCGGTTTGATACAACTAGAGCCTCATGCCTCTCAAGCCACCAGGGGAACTCCAACCTCCACGAAACGACCTCCGCCAGCAAGCCCTCTGCAACACACCTGGCTGAAGCAAGGACCGAAGCGACCTAAAGAAAATTTACCACCTTGAAAGCCTGATGGCACAGCACCTGTTAATTGTTTTCTTTTGTTCTTTGGCCCACCCTTTTGGGGTAGGGTGACAGTTGTGGGCTCTCAGTTCCCCCCTCTTTGTCCTGAGGGAGTGATTGGGGCAGCCCCCCCTTACCCCAACTGAGAAGTTGGCTATTTTATTCAGCCTCATACGTGAGATCCGATTACCGTAGGTCTATCAGATGTTACTGGACTCGCAGTTTTGTACGGGACTCCTTTCTCCCCTTTTTTTTATTATTTTTTTTTATTTTTATTTTATTATTATTTTTTTTTTTTTTTTTTTGTTCTTTCCCCTAGCGGATCTGATGTGTCACCGAGGGGGGCGGGGTCACTCCTGCTCTGGTCGGCGACATAGTGGAAAGATTACATTACCTTACAGGTTCTCTATATGTTGCACCTGCCTGGATTAGCATTGTTATGTACTGGTCTAATATTCTGAGGTTCTAGCACTAGTTAGTTCTGGGGATCACTCTAGAAGTTGACACTCCATAATAACGTTGGTCCCTAGCAATTTGCTGTTATGTTTTAGCTCTCGTTCTTACCGCCTAGTAGGCGCTCTGTATTCAGAGGATGATAGGTCCCCCTGGGACTTACAGGTTCGACTGATCTAGGGTGGGGGGCCGTGGGGGTTTCAATGTGCCTCACCTGGACCAGAGGCTCTCCGGTGCATCTGGATCCTAACCCGGACTACCTTTTGAAGGCTTTTCCGGATACTCAGGGTTTGGCAGCGGATACGGCGAGTCCGTTTCGCTCCAAGGGCGGGGTAGGGTCAGGGGACCCTCATGATTGTTTAATGTCTATGAAGATTACAGGATTACAACATATGATGTCTAATGTTTTTGTCTCTCTCCCTTTTCTCTTATTTCCTTTCATCTCTTCTCCTTCCCCCCTTTCGGTCGCCTCTCCACGAGTCATCCGGCGCCTCAGCTCGTCCCAGTATTCTTACCCAGGCTCCAGGACCAATCATCCAGGGCTTCCGGACCGTGACCCTCACAGTCGACTTTCTTGGTGGGGTAAGTCTCAGTCTCTTGTTATAGCACTCCTCCTTCTGATCCATGACTGACACACCTGTTTCTTTACCCACATTGAAAATTATCTCACACAACACACAAGGACTCAATTCCCCTATCAAACGTAGAAAACTCCTTCAACAGTACCATTCACTACACGCTGACGTCCTTTTATTGCAGGAAACGCATTTTCCCTCTACATATAAACCCACGTTTCTACATCAACATTATCCTCAATTCTTTCTGGCCTCGGCGGCCAACAAAACGAGAGGGGTAGCTATCTGCTTTGCCAGACACATTAACATATCTCAAACCGAAACGATCGCTGACCCACAAGGCAGGTACATTTTAGTCTCTGGTTGTGTAGACGGAGAAACCTACACTTTTGTCTCCTACTATACACCCAACAAGGGCCAAAGGGCTTTTTTTGAATCCCTAATCCGTAAATTACAATCTCACCTTAAGGGTACTGTCTTCTTTGGTGGGGATTCAAATGTAGCCTTTGATTTTTCGCTCGACAAGTCTTCTAAGGGCACGACCAGACCCAAACGCCCTTCTAAACAAAGCGTTAAAATAGCAAAGATCCTGAACACCGCAGGTTTAATAGATACCTGGAGGGAAATGAACCCCCACATGAAGGATTACACACACTTCTCAGCTCCTCACAATTCTTATGCAAGGATAGACCACATTTTCACCCAGCCTTCTACGATCCCCCTGATCAGATCTTCCAAAATTGTTGACTCTTCCCTTTCTGACCATTCAATGATGACATTACTAGCTCAACGGCCAATAGGGAATGGGACACGACACCGCTGGCGACTTCGGGAGTCACTACTATCTGACCCTGTACATTGTTCATTATTGGAGGCAGATATCAAGGAATACTTTCTCCTCAATACTTCTGAGGAAGTTACCCCCTCCACTATCTGGGCTGCCCATAAATCAGTTATTAGGGGGAAATTGATACAGTTGGCTTCTAAACTTAAAGCGGCCCACAAAGCGGACACATTGAAACTTTCAGAGGACTTTCACATGAAGGCGAAAGCGCACAAACGCAACCCCACATCTACCTCCCTAGCAAAGCTTGACTCGGCCCGCGCCCTTCTGAACTTATCTCTGACCACAGCTGCAGCACAACATCTCCACTGGACGGGGGCAAAATTTTATGCTCAAAAAGATAAAATTGGGTCCCGTCTAGCAACCAAACTAAACCCCAAACAGCGTACGTATGCTTTCCCTAAACTCAAGATAGCTTCTGGGGATCTCTCGCAGAATCCGCCCAAAATTATGCAAGCCTTCCTACACTTTTACTCAGATTTATATAAAAAGAACACTGACACCACATCTGCTCACAGGGAAAGGTTTCTCAAAGGCCTCCCTTTGCCATTATTAAGTAAAGAACACAGTGACCTTTTGGAGACTCCGTTCACCCAAACTGAAGTCCTTGATACCATTAAGCATCTTAAATTGGGCTCCTCTCCGGGCCCGGACGGATTCTCCACTGGGTACTATAAAAAATTTGGACACTGTCTAGCCCCTCATCTCACTAAACTGTTCAACTCTCTCAGGAATGGAGCCCCGTTAGATCCGGACTTAAATTCAGCATATATTTCGGTCATTCCGAAACCCGGAAAGGACACTAGTGAGGTTTGCAACTATCGGCCCATCTCGCTTATAAACAACGATATAAAAATTATGACTAAGATTATGGCTAATAGGATGTCAGGTTTCATCTCCTCGTATATCCATAAAGATCAGGTGGGCTTCATTCCTGGGAGGCAGGGAACAGACCAAATTAGGAGAGCTATTGACATTGTTTCGCTACTCAAATCGCAATGGGACGGCAACCCACCCCAAAAAGGATTCCTTCTTTCCATCGACCTACACAAAGCGTTTGATTCCATCGATTGGGCATACCTGTCTGATATTCTGCAGAGATGGGGATGTGGTTCACATTTTCTTAACATTATCAATTCGCTCTACTCTAACCCCTCTGCACAAGTTCGTCTGATGGGCAGATACTCCGAATCTTTCCCCATAGGTAGGGGTACCAGACAGGGATGCCCACTATCGCCTCTCCTTTTTGCGATAGCAATCGAAACGCTGGCAATCGCACTGAGATCTAACCCGGACATCAAGGGGGTTTTCTGCGGTTCGCAAGAACATAAATGCGCGCTCTATGCAGACGACCTCCTTCTCTTTGTCTCCTCTCCCCTGACTTCTATGCCCCTGATTCTGCGCACCCTTTCTGAGTTTAGTAGGGTTTCCGGCCTCCGAGTCAATATGTCCAAGTCGATAGCATTAAACATAACAGTCCCCCCAGACCTCCTTAAACAAATCTCCTCCAATTTTACCTTCTCCTGGGCCACTTCGATGATCCCATATCTAGGCGTACAACTAACATCAGATGTGAATAGTCTGTTTAGAGCAAACTACCCCGCTTTGATAAATAAATGTAAAGGTGATATGAATGGGTGGTCTAAATGTGGTCTATCCTGGCTGGGCAGGCTTCACGCGGTCAAAATGACTCTCCTCCCGAGGTTACTATACCTTTTCCGCTCCCTACCAATCCCGATCCCTAAACAATTTCTCGACAAAATGCAATCAGATATCCTCCGCTTTATTTGGGGGAAGAGGGGTTACAGATGCCCGGCTGAGATACTCTACCGCTTGAGATCGCAGGGTGGCCTTGGTCTCCCCAATCTTTGGGGGTACTATAGGGCATCTCAACTAGCCCAAATCTCTATGGCATACTCTCGGAATACTCAGCCGGACTGGCTTTCTATGGAACGTAAGGCAGTACCCTCGAACACCATAGATTACCTGTTGGGCTGTTCTCCTGATCGCAGACCGGCCGTTATGGCCCCCACTCTATCACACTCCCTTGCTCTCTGCTCCAAACTCTACAACATTCAATCCATTATATCACCCATGAGACCCCTATCACACCTGTTCCACAATCCGGACTTCAGCCCGGGGATGGAAATCGAAGCTTTTAAATGGTGGACAGATAAGGGCCTATATCGAATCGGGCACTTTCTCTCCCCTTCGGGCCCCATCACTCATGCACACTGTAGGAAGAAACTAGATATGCCTGACTCCGAATTTTTACGCTTCTCACAGATTTCACACTTTCTCCACTCCATCTGGCTCTCTAAACCCTTACCACCTTCTATAACCCCATATGAACACTGGTGTGTCAACCTCATGGATCAGAAGGGAGGAATTTCATTGATCTATGCAGCGATTATGCATAAAGAGACCAAACCCTCCTATGCCCGAGCCTGGGAAGAAGACGTGGACAATAACTGGGATTCTGCAATTTGGTTCCGCGCTGCCAATAGAGCTTTCAAAGGTATCCTCAACGTATCCCTTATTGAAGCTAGTTTGAAAGTACTGATCAGGTGGTATTATGTTCCCTCCAGGCTTGCCAGAATGTTTCCAGGCACGTCACCAGACTGTTTTAGGGGCTGTGCAATGGAGGGCTCCATGCTTCACACATGGTGGACCTGTCCGCGTATCCGTCCGTTTTGGCGGAAGGTATTTTGCACTATTCGCAAAGTAACTGGTACTACTGTAACTCCACACCCTAGCTCAGCCCTGTTCAATCACCTTATACCGGGACTTTCTAAACCATTACAGACCTTGTCATTTTTTCTCTTATTGGGGGCCAAAATAACGATAGCCAAAGCCTGGAAGAAACATACTGTCTCCTTTCACATGTTCAAGACGAAAGTCACTTGGATCATGGTTCAAGAACAGACAGTAGCCAAACTTAATGACAAACTAGAGAAGTTTCAGTTTACATGGGAACCATGGGCCACGTTCTGCAATATCTCTCTCATCCCTGGAATACAACCCGGTGCACTGAACTCCGGAATGACTCTCTGATTTCTCTTACCTATTCCCCCCTCTACCTTCTCACACGTTTTTCTCTCCCCCTTCTCTACTACGCCTCTCTTGGCGAGACTGGTTAGGGCACACGCTGATAGTCTACTCAACTCTTAACTTGTGCAGATTCCTCTTTTGGTTTATGGTTATCCTCTCTCACTGGTTCCAATTCTCCGGTAAAGTGGGCTTCGGAGAGAACTTATCAGGCGCTTCTAGGGGTTCCCTCTCGTGGGTGTCAGCAAGATCCCTAACGGGGCACTCAGGAACCTGGGAACTTCTGGACCTATACTGATATTGAAACTGGCCGATATTAGACGGAACCATGTACTGTTCTGCACATTAGATTGCCCTCCCACATCTTTGTTTAAGAACTAGAACTTTTCTTCTGCTATACATAACGCTAGGTTCTGTTAATTTTACTGATTGGCCTTGTAAGTACCTGCGTGTACTTACAAGCATGTCTCTACTTTGTTATTGCAAAAATTTTCAATAAAAATGTTTTAAATTAAATATCATTTTCCAAATGAGGCTTCTTACATGTCTGCGTTAGTCATGCCTACCTGACTCTGCATGTCTTCTGGGCTGCTTGCAGTTTCTGTCTCCTGCACTTGCTAAGGGTGAGTATGGCATGGGTGAAAAGGGTTCTGTGATGTCAAGAAAAGCAATGAGGGAAGTGAAGCGATGTGTGTTAAAGCACTGCCTGCAGCATTATTTATAAGGCACAGTTCTTCTCCAGCTCCTTAGAGGAGGATGGGGTAATGCGATACAGGGTAAAGATTGGTATACGTAGAGCTGCAGGTGGGGATGTGAGAGTATGTAGGACTGTAGGGGGGTTGTATACTGTATGTAATGCAGAAATATGAGTATATGTAGGTCTGCAAATGGGAGTGTATGTAGTGTTCTGGGTAGAGGGAATTGTGAGTTTACTGTATGTATGGCTCTGGGGGTACATTTCAACACATGGTACTGCAGTTGTGACTTGTCGGATGGATCGCCTGCCCAACAGTCACATTTTAGTTCCAGTCCAGCAGAGACAGAATGGCAGCAAGGGAGTGTGCTCAGGTAAACACTCTAACTGACACCAACAGCTTCAGGTTTAATTTGCTATCATTAACACCAACGATTTCATCCTACCTCCCTCAGGGCTTATTTTATTTCACTAACATCAACAACTGGGGCTTGTTTTATCCCACTGACACCAACTATGAGGTTCATTGCAATATCCCTTGACACCAATGATAAACACTTATTTGATCAAGCAGAATAACAATCAGGCTTATTTTTTTACTACACACTATAGTTGGGTTTATTCTCACTTTCTCTTTAGTGTACACTCAGGCCCTATTTTATCTAAAATATAGGAAAGCAAAGTGTAAAGGGGCAACAGTACAAGCCAACCCTGTAAGAGCTCTCCTACTTTATTGAACACACCCATTTTTTGGCCCTGCTTGCACAAGCCTAGCAGAGAGCATGTTTAACATGCCACTTTTTTTTTTTTTTGATTTCTTATTGAGACTGCTTTACTAAATTAATTAAGAAAGTTCACAAAATAATTAATTTGAAGATTCACTTCATGTATCCAATCATGTGAAAAGAAAATCCCTATTTACTTATTTTAAACAAATGATTATATGAACAAATCAAATAATTTCTTAAATTGTCCTCATTGTGTCCATTATAATTATTTCCAAATGTTGGCAACTGTGGTACTGTTTAACATTACAGAGTGAGTCCAAATGAATGTGACTAACTACTATTAGCTTACTGTTTTTCTTCTTGAATGCCAACTTACCTTTTCTAGCTGAGCATTTTTTTTTGACTTGTATAAAAACTCTCCGACTGCAACAAATACTGAAAGGACCAGTCCAGCAGCCAACACAATAAAAATTCCTCCAATATTCTGTACTCCTAGGGCACTGGCTTCTTTGCTTTCCTCTTCAGGGCACCCATTGCCCCTCCACCATTTTTCTTTCATCATATGCAGAATTCCTTCCTCTTGAAGCTGAAGAATGGCTATGGTTATTTTATCTCTATAAGGGGAACCTGCAAGAATGAAAATACACCATTATTATTGTATTGTACTCATTGCAGTGACTCTTAATCACCGTAGATTACAACAATTAATATGTACAATTTAGATTATAGGAATTCATTATAATTTTTTTATTTCTATTTCAGTCAATCTTTATATTGGATTCTAACACAATAGTTCAGTGTATGAAGTTCAAATTTAAGGCCTCATTTACACAAGGAGATTACATCCATGCCTTGTGCAGGGCTGTGTTTACCAGAATGGGGATGCATAGATGTTGCATGAATCTCCATGCCAAAAATCCCATTTTTGTCTATTAAGACACAGCAGCTGCACAGATGTGACATCTGTGTGGATGCAGGGGCAGGTTAGACATGTTCACTGACGAACAATTCGTACGTTTTCATTTCATTTTTTTTTTTTTTTTCGGGTCATTCGTTATGATCGCAATTCGTTAATTCGTAAATGTGATTTTGAGATAAAGTGGCTGTGTCCCAAAGTCAACAATGGGACTCCTGACACAGGGATCCACAGGTGTGCTGGTAAAACATGGCCCTGCGCGTGGCACCAATGTAATCAGCCCATGTTAATGAGGCCTAAAGTGACAGTGCAGCTTTTTATACTATCCACAACAGAGAAGAGAAGGGAGAGTAATGCTAACAAGAAAGGTTGAAGATTTTGCTTTGACTTCAGTTCCTGAATAAATCATTATCTTATATTTTATTTTTCTTCGAGAGTCAATATAAATATTGGTAGCTTATTTCCAATGCAGTTTTCATGCAATTTTATTTTTCTCTCATTTTACATTAGAACAGATGGAAAATAGCTAATTATACATACAATACATAAAAAGAATAGCAAATGACTATAATATATTTTTGGATGCTAAGAAGGAATCTCTGGATGCTAGAAGAACCAGATGTGTGTTTTTGCACTACTTGTCAAGATCAAAGCAATTCTACCTGTATATGAAGAGCATAGTTTAGTGTAATTAATATACTATTATACTATACTGCTTATTTCACATTTAAAAATAATCAGAAATGTATTTATTTGGAAATTACTACTAATACAACATAATAGCCTGTATTATAGCACAGTGTGGGCTGAATTGCTCCTCATAGAAAAGTATACAATATAAAAAAGAAAATCCTGTAGGAGACTTCTGTAGAAATTATGCTACTTAGTCAACCAAAAGGAAAACATTTCACACAAGAAATATATATAATTGCTACTCATGAAATGTCTTACAGACCTGTATTTTTATTAAAAAAGAATGTGTAGACCTGTGAATGGTATACCGTATATACTCGAGTATAGGCCGACCCAAATATAAGCCAAGGCACCTAATTTTACCACAAAAAAATGGAAAAACTTATTGACTCCAGAATAAGCCTAGGGTGAGAAATGCACAGCTACTGTAAGTAGAAAAGAGGGTCAACAATGCCCATTTGCCTCACTGTGCCCATTTGCATTCCTTACTGTGCCCATTTGCAGCCATAGGTCCCCCAAACGTCAAACTTGGTAGTTAAGGGTTCCTAGATGCCTCCTATCTGCAGCCAAATTTGGGGTCTCTGGACCCAAAGGGTCCTGAAATAACATTGCTGCAGATGGACACAGTTGACCGACTTTGGGGCCCCATATCTTGGGACCACTTGGTGCTAGGAACCAAAATTTGGTATGCAATTTCAGTCGAACTAGCACTATAACATATCCAAAGATGGGGTTCCTATTACCAAGTGGCCCGAGATACGGGGCCCCAAAGTCGGTTCGGAAACTGTCAAGCACTCTTCTGCAGCAGAGAATGAAATTTTCCGACCCGACTTTGGGGCCCAATGTCTTGGGGCCTCTTGGTGCTAGGAACCCCAAATTTGGTGTGCAAACCCCCGTGGAACCAACACTACAACATATCCAAGATGAGATACGGGGCCCCAAAGTCGGGTCGGAAAATGTCATTTTCTGCTGCAGAAAAGTGCTTGACTCAAGTATAAGCCGAGGGGGGCACTTTCAGCACAATAAAATGTGCTGAAAAACTCGGCTTATACTCGAGTATATACGGCATGTTGTTATGTGGAAACAAGCAAAAGAAAACTGTAGATTTTCTTGCTCCAAGTGAACTTGTTATGACTAACCAATGCATCTGTCTTTTAGAAATCCAATGGAAGTCCTGAGGGTTACATACGTGAGTTTGCAAGTATTAAAAAGAGGTATATCATATGTTAATTACCTTATTTGCATAAATATATTCTTGAAATGTAAACAATCTAGTACTTTCTTGTTGCTGTTTAAGTGCTATGTATCTATAAACTTGGATAACATTTTTACTGCACAAGACAGTGGTGTGTGTTGCTCTACAACAATAGTGGAAAGCTGTTGCTTTTTGTTCAGTCAATTTTTAAGATTTTTTTCTTAGGTTTTACTGTCTTCTGTGTCACTTTGGAAATATTTCCCCTCTCTTCCTTTCCTTCCTCGATACCCTGCAAACCCCTGAGAAACATCCGCAAGGTGTCATTGGTATAGGAATTGGGAGGACATTTGCAAGTGGTGAAGTTAAAGGGGTTGTAAAGGCAGAAGGGACCTGAGAAGAGGAGGATCCAGGCTGCTCTGTTCAAATACACTGCAACAGAGCAGGTAAGTATAACATGTTTGTTGTTTTTATGGGGGGGGGGGGGGAGACTTTACAATCACTTTACCATAAACTTAAAGTGTTTGTATATCCCTTTAGCACATTTTTAACTACAGGTAAGCCTATAATAAGGCTTACCTGTAGGTAAAATGAATATCTCTTAAACCTGTACGGTTTAGGAGATATTCACCTTGCATGCAGCCGCTGACGTCAGCAACGTATGCGATTTGAAGGTCCGGCGGATGCTGCCGGACCTTGCCGGAATGAAGGCCAGAAGAAACGCAGAGGGGAAAATGTCAGCTCCCTCTGCGGTGACTGGGATGTGGTACCAATGCTTTCTTCTAAGCTAAGTATTTCATAATCAGCTTGTATGCGGTGCATACTAGCTCATTATGCCTTTGCCTTACAGGTTTTTTTTTTTCTATACTTTACATTTCACTAAAATGGTGATTTATCCATTTGAGCTATTTTTAACTTAGTTAATGTTCTGTGACAGAGGTTTGAAAATGAGCATGTAGAGAAATGTTCAAGCCTGTCCGAATATCCCTCACCTATAAAATTCTGGGTGGCAACCAAAGGTACCCCAACCTTACTCTATGAACTAAGAAAGAAAGTAGCAGTTGAACACTGATGATATCAGGTCACATCCAACTTTGTTAGACCCGAATATAACACACTGCAACCATGCCAAGGGCTGCCTCTCTCTCCCATACAAACTTGCTCACAGCAAACAAGTGATTAAGCTTGTTTTTAGTTAAACGTTAGAGAAGTGTGGTCCTGGGAAGGGCTTAATCATGTCCGATCGATTAAAGTGTGTGTTACCCCAACATTGCATATTCCTGATATGTGTCTGTTGTACCATGTACTTGTGTTACACAGTATCCTGTTGTCTTTGTATTGCTTTATTTGTCTGAAATACTCAGTGATCCTACCAATCTCTCTGCTTTCCCTTCTTAAATTGACCACACTAGGCATGAGAGCACATTCATCCCAATGTGGTCAGTTTTATGGCTGTGGTGGGAGAACAGCATGCCTGTCCTGCAATGGTCATACTTGTGTTAGCACACCCCATGCTAGACATTCACTATGAAGGTTGGCGTACTGATGTTTCTTTATACCCACTGCTCCAAGACCCTTGTACAGCTGAGAACAGAGGTTATGTAATCACTTATAGAAAAAGAAAAAATGATATTAACTTTTTATGTATATACACACATTTTTGCCTTTCATGTCTATTTTAAATTGAATGGGTTGTTTTACAAGGTAAGGATTCACAAATTCTTTAAACATTGGAATGGGAGGTGGACAGGTGCGACAATGGGGTGGATTTAATAAAGGCAAATAGATTGTGCCCTTTGCAAATTAAGTTGCCCTCTGTAAATGCAGTTTCTCCAGAGCTCAGTAAATGTGGTAATGCTCAGCTGACTTCCATCATCCAATCATGTGCAAACAAAATGGCAGTTTTTTTATTTTATTTGCATGTGATTGGGTATTCTTTGCAAAGTGAAGTTTCATCTCATTTACTAAGCTCTGGAGCAACTGCACTTGCGGAGGGCGGCTGCACTGTCAAATTGCACAGTCTATTTACTCTTAGTAAATCCCCCCATATATGTTGGGAATACTTTAGGTCATGACACAGGAAGGAGTTGACCAGCTGAGGGTGGACTATGCAAGGTGTGTGCTAATGAGATTAGCTGCTCAACTCCTTCCTGTGTCATGACCAAAAATCTGTCCAGGAAGTAAGACAGAAGTAATGGAGTAGTGTTTTTAAACAGCCATGAAGGCAGTGAGGTAAATGTGTGTAGAATAAATGGAAAGCTGTTTTATTTTTGCAAAAGAAGTACATTGATGCTATATTGGTACATAGGGGAGCTGGAATTTTGAAAAAAAAAGTGAATAAAGGTGAACTTTGCCTTTAAAGCTGGTTTTACATTGGTGATGACATTAGTGTGTGGCCCATTCATTTCTACTTGACAAGCATCACACGTACGGACGCCATGCCTTGAGGACATGACGCAATCCCCCATGTGAGTGCACGAGCCGGCACAATATTTGAAAGGAAGGAGGAGAAAATATTACCGCTACCCTTACCGGGCACGTATTTGTCTATAAGGACACAGATCTTCAGGCACGGAGGAAACCAACAACTACCACTATACCTGTACCGGCATTTCCAGATGAGTGGACGAGTGCATCTCTGAGAAAACCTACACACTGATACGGCAACACGCCAATCACAACATAGCGGTTCAGAACACCGCACTTGGACATTGGAGAGGCTCCGGAGGCTATTTTCAGCCCGGGACCGATGATCATCCATCCCTCCAGGACGGGTAATGTATGGTGAAAGTGCCTCTCATCTAATGCAATACTGCAAGATCCAACAGGCTTGGTAATTGGTAGCGCAATTAAGTGAAACTTTGTTTCAAAATCACACTGGGACTTCCCATTGATTGTTTTTCCATACTAAACTTTTTTCCACATACAATTGTTGTTTTTGGATAACGGCAACTATCTCTATATCAGCTCATGGGACTTTTTTTGTCAATAATTACTTACCACGGCAACTTGCCTCAAAGGAAAATGAATATTATTTTGCTACACTAAGGAAAAGTCATTGATCAGCAATACTGTTTAGAGATACTTTCCTTTTCCCCCCTCCCCCTCTCCTTCTTCCCTTCCCCACGATAGGCTCGAGCCCCCAGGGGGCATTCGTGACAGCTTACCATAATATTTTTTGGGTGACTTTTCCCCTCTTTTTTGCGCATCTTAGTATGACAGCAAATGCTGATTTCAGCTTATGCTAGGCTTGACATGAATGTTCCTCTGGCATCCGTACGGTGTTTTTGTATTGTTTTTGTTACATGTCGTTGTGTCCCCCCCGTTGTCCTCAGTCACCTGCTCTGGAAAGTTTCAGCTAGCACGGTGATTTTTTTTATGTAAGATGGATTGTGTTTTTCCATAGGTATCATGGTATTTATATCTAATTGGGTATAAGGCAATTGTATGAATAATCACTAATAAATTCAATATATTATTTAAAAACATATGGTTATGTGACCTTTCCTGCAACTGATACTTTTGTTCAAAAAGCCCCACTTTCTTATCTCTCTCTTTGGAGATACCTCTTCTTTTTTTTATGTACACATGGTCAGGGGTTGAACATATAGTATCCCAGCAAAACATTGCCTACCCAATCAGTACGAACAAGCCTCCTTTTTTCTTTTTTATTTCTAAATACTTGACAAGCAGAACAGCTAAGAAGAAATGCACTCCTAGACATGCTCCTAATGGGAGTTGAAGGCACTAGATAATAGTTAAAGGGGTTGTAAACCTAAGTGTTTTTCACCTTAATGCATCCTATGCATTAAGGGGAAAAAACACCTGGCAGTGACTCAGGTTTACTTACCTGAGCCCTAGAACTTGACCCACAGGGACACGCTGTCTCTCTGCCCAGAGTTCTTGGCTCTTGATTGGGTAGGTTGATAGCAGCACAGCCATTGGCTCCCGCCACTGTCAATCAAATCCAATGATGCGGGCGCCGGGGGTGGGGCCGAGTCCTGCATTCGGCCTCTATGGATGCCGAATGCTGGACTCGGGGGCGCGCCCGTAAGGTAACCCCCCCGGGAGAGTGCTTCTCCCAGGGGGTTATCTGATGTGGGGAGGAGCTGCAAGAGCCACCGAGGGACCCCAGAAGAGCAGGTTCGGGGCCACTCTGTGCAAAACGAGCTGCACAGTGGAGGTAAGTATGATATGTTTGTTATTATTATTTTATTTTTTAAAACAAACCCTAATGCTGCGTACACACGATCGGAATTCTGGACAGAAAAAGACCCATGAGAGCTTTTCATCGGAAAATGCAACTGTGTGTAGGCTCAATCGGAAATTTTGCTGGCCGAATTTCCGACAGCAAAGAATTGAGAGCATGTTCTCAATTTTTCAGACGGAAAAGGTTTCTATCGGAAATTCCGATCGTCTGTAGCAATTCTGACACGCAAAATTCCTACGCATGCTCGGAAACAATTTGACGCATGCTCGGAAGCATTGAACTTGGCTCGTTGTAGTGTTGTACGTCACCGCGTTCTTGACGGTCAGAATTTGGTGTGACCATGTGTAGGCAAGACAGTTTGAGCGGAATTCCATTGGAATTCCGTCGGGAAAACCGTTAGAGCTTTTTCCGATGAGAATTCCGATCGTGTGTACGCGGCATTAGAATCACTTTAAGTTTGAAGAGGCATAGCTACTGTTGGTTCATGAAACTACCCAAAATGCTTCAGGCTGACAATTCTTCCCTAATCCTATAGATTTTTGTGTATATTTAGTAAATACTATAGAGACTTCTGTTAACCATTAACAGGCAAATGCCTAAAAAAAAAATAGTGGCGCTTTACGGCCGGTGCCCCAGCGCCTCAGGGTGAAAGTGTTTTACTGGCAGTTTAGAAGCGCCTTAGTGTTAAAAGGGGCATAAATTATCTGATTGTGCACCATGTAAAAAAAATGTAGACAAAATGCTATTTTACAATGCCAACATTGGTTGCTTTACCAATTTCCAAAGCAAGTGACAAACAGAATACATATTTTATTAACAATAAATAAAAGTAAACAAAAATCCAAGATACAATTTTCTTGTATGCTATGAATTACAAGCTGTACTGATATGAAAATGTTCCTGAATAAACAGGAAATTGCTGTAGTTTAGCTGGCCAAGATGCCTGGTAGCATGAGTCAACAAAGTCAGTAAAAGCCTGCAGCACACATATTATGTGTCTGGACATATGGTAGAGGTAAAAACTTCCAAGTTGTTTTTAGACAAAATTTTTCTAAAACGTAAACAGCAAAATATAGAGTTTTATGTCTTATGAGAATATTTATTTTAGTTTGAAACATTTAGAAAGTTTTCAGTGTGGAATGTTATTAGACAGACTATGGAGAGATTTGAACATACAGTAAATGCCTCTTCATCTTGTTCTCATTTTAGTCAATAAAGACATTGAAGTAAATCATGTTGACATAACACCAATATGCTGAAAAGACACTAGTGGCGTGCCTTATTGCTCTCACATAATTTTTCACTATTACACCAAGGAGACATTAGAAATATAACTGCTGCTATGGATATAGAAAAAAACATTTCTATTTAACTCTATCAAAAACTTAATGCATTAGGTAAGTAACTAATAACAGTATATTCTTAGCAACGGTACCTTAGAAAAAGACCTAAGTTGTAATGGAGCATAACATAAAAGAGTGGCACCTCTAGGATCTGGCACTCCTAGGTCTGAGACACTAACTCGGGTCTTGCTTTGAATGGCTCATATGTCATTTGCGTCTTCCATCTGTTCTCACACCATAAATTCTGGTATTTATTGGAGAACTGTTATATCATGTGATATGCCTATGACCTGCCAGGCAGTTCAGCCTCTGTTTTTGGCATGGAAACGTATTAGAAATTTGCTTTATGACAGCATAGGGGGTCTATTGGTGGAATATAAAAATGGACTATGTGATATATAATAATATACAGAATGCAGGAGTGAGGAGTATGTAATGTACAATACAGTTTACAAAGTTCAGTGATTAGAATTATGTCAGATAGTGCCCCTTACATAACTGGTTAGTGGGAGCAAAAACAACCCAGTGTCCTTTGGCTGTGGGGATAAAAAATGCCTTGGTGTCAGCAAGCAGTAAGAATTAAAAGTACCCTGGCTATCAAAGATAGGAAAAAATTCCCTGGCATTGGTGTCATTGTGAGGAAAAATGTCCTGGTGTCAGTAGTAAGTGGAAGGGAAAAAAGGCCATGGTATCAGTGGTACATTGAACATGGTACATTGAAGGAGATATGCCCTCAGTGGTTGGTCAATGATTGTAAAAATGCACCAGTGACATTGACAGCTTGAGGAAAAATGTCCCACATTTAGTGGAAAATAAAAATTTCCCAGTGTCAATTTGTCAGTGGGAGGAAAAAGTACACTGCATCAGTAAGAATAAAATATGGCGTGGTGTCAGTGTTTGCATGATGAAAAATGTCCCTGTGTCAGTGTGTGAAAAAACAGCATAAGAGAACAATGGAGTGGAAGAGTCTTGCCATCTTGAGTTTTCTGCTGACTCTGTGATAGTGAGATGTATCAGGGATGAGGAAGAGACTGAGTATACTGTGGTGGAGAACTTTATCACATGGTGTGAGGATAATCATCTATATCTAAATGTGACAAAGACAGAGGAGCTGGTTGTGGATTTGAGAAAGAGAAAGGTACCAATGACCCCCATCTACATCTGAGGAGTGGGTGTGGCTGTAGTAGAGAGTTACAAGTTTCTGGGGGTGCACATAGATAATAACCTGGACTGGAGCAAGAACACTCAGGTGCTCTATAGGAAGGCCCAGAGCCGCCTCAATTTTTTGAGGAGATGGAGGTCTTTTAACATCTGCCTGATGATGCTGAAGATGTTTTTTTGAGTCTGTGGGGGCCAGTGCTCTCCTGTATGCTGTGACATGCTGGTGATGCAGGCTTAGGGTGGTCGACACCAACAGACTCCACAAACTGATTCGCAAAGGCCAGTGATGTTTTTGGATTGGAATTGGAGTGTTTACCACAACAGTGTTGAAGAGAATATTGTTCAAGATATGTTCAATCTTGGAGAATTCCTCCCACCCACTCCACAGTATGCTGGTCAGTCTGTGAATTACTATCAATGACAGATTGTTACAACCATGATGCACCACAGAGTGACACAGGACATTTTTGCTTGTGGCCTTCAAGTTATATAATTCTTCTTTGTGAGGGCTTGAGGTGAAGATTTAAATCTGGTTTATGATCGTGATTTTTATGTAGTTTTTATAGTATGTTGGTATTTTGTTAATTAATAGTTGGGGTAATGCTAGAGAAAGTGGTGTATTATTTGCATTTTGATTTTCTGTTATTTTTTAATCTGTGTTATTTATTCTATTCTATATTTTAATTGTATGGATGGTTTAGAGTATCGTTTTTATTTGTTTTATTGGTGCTAATTGCTGTTATTGGTAAGTTTGTTGTGTAATTGTCTCTTGTTCTGTTCATTGTTGTGATCTTGTATGGTCTTTGTCGAGTCTGGCTGTGTCCCAATAATTTCTCTTTGGAATTAATAAAGTATTCTAATTCTGATGCCTCAGTGTCAATGGTAGGCAAGTGCCCCAGTGTCATTGGCCAATGGGTGGGGAAAAAGATCATAGAGGCATTGTTTGTTTGTGAACAAATTGCCCAAATTCAGGGAATTCAGTCATTGTTCAGTGGGAGGAATAAATCCCTCGTGCCAGTAAAAAATCACCCCAGTGTATGTACTGTAGGAAATTAAATGCCCCAGCATCAAAGCCAGTGTGGGGAAAAGTATTCAGGCATTGGTGCAGAGAATAGAAAAATGCCCTGGTTTTATCGCTGAGCATGAACAATGATGCCCAGATATCAATGGAAGAAAGATGTTCTGTTTATGTTATGTGTTTATTAATGTACAGGGGCAACAACATCTGTGTTCAACACTATTGCCTCCCTCTGCTTCTTCGGATGCAGATAATATTGGGCAGGAAATTATTACACTCAACAGCCCCTGCATAGATAGAATGAGTGTTCTAGCAATTTGCACTGGGACATGTCCTTGAACTCAGAATTTCCTGGAATTCTGGAGGGTTGGGGGTCTGTTTAGGTCACTGATCAACAAGACAGACAAGCAACAATATCTTTAGAAGGAAGTCAACAACAGAAGCTTCTGTATTTCTCTTAGCACAGATTTACTTTATTAATATTCAGTACTGTATTTTGCTCTCATAGCCCATGTCTCATAGCCCTTCTTTGTTATTGTGCATAGCTGAGCACTAAAAGTAAGTAGTTTAAAATAAAGTCAGTATACCAGCATCAGACAAAGTCAGTATACCGGTATACCAGATATATTGAATGCAGTAATAACTACAACAGTCTTAAAATTTAGAAGATATCAAAATGCATATAAGTAGACTGCTTTGATTTTTTTAGTGCTATGCTAAGCCTCAGGCCTAAAATAATTTAATTCCTTTGCTTTCTCGAGTATAAAGTGGAATGTTATTTATAGATTTTTAAACAGTGTAGCAAAAAAACAAAGGTTCCAATCCACTACAGAATCCCAGTGGTATGACTTGAAGATAATTCACTAAATTTATATGTTTCCTTAAAAACTAATTCATGTGCTAAGCTTCATTGAACTATTGATTAAAACTCTATTCCTAGAGCATAGAAATTATGTTATAGAAAGCTTTCCTGACATGAAAGGAAACATTTTCAAAACACCAGGCAGCAATAGACAAAGAAGCTTGAAAGTTAACTGCTGGGCAATGATAACTATACTTGTTAGTAGATGTGCTAGGTGTCATGTACTAATTGCTTTTTTGCTGCACTCCCAAAAGCTATTTTGAATAGTACAATTCTACTATTCCTTTTGAATATACAGTATCTCACAAAAGTGAGTACACCTCTCACATTTTTGTAAATATTTATTTATATCTTTTCATGTGACAACACTGAAGAAATTACACTTTGCTACAATGTAAAGTAGTGAGTGTACAGCTTGTATAACAGTGTAAATTTACTGTCCCCTCAAAATAACTCAAAACACAGCCATTGATGTCATGTCTAAAGTGAGTACACCTCTAAGTGAAAATGTCCAAATTGGGCCCAAAGTGTCAATATTTTGTGTGGCCACCATTTTTTTCACCACTGCCTTAACCCTCTTGGGCATGGAGTTAACCAAAGCTTCACAGGTTGCCACTGAAGTCCTCTTCCACTCCTCCATGACTATATCAGGGAGCTGGTGAATGTTAGAGACCTTGCGCTCCTCCACCTTCCATTTGAGGATGCCCCACAGATGCTCAATAGAGTTTAGGTCTGGAGACATGCTTGGCCAGTTCATCACCTTTACCCGCAGCTTCTTTAGCAAGGCAGTGGTCGTCTTGGATTATGCTCTGCTTCAGTATGTCACAGTACATGTTGGCATTCATGGTTCCCTCAATGAACTGTAGTTCCCCAGTGCCGGCAGCACTCATGTAGACCCAGACTATGACACTCCCACCACCATGCTTGACTGTAGGCAAGACAAACTTGTCATTGTACTCCTCAGTTGGTTCCCTCCACACACACTTGACGCCATCTGAACTAAATAAGTTTATCTTGGTATCATCAGACCACAGGACATGGTTCTAGTAATCCATGTCCTTAGTCTGCTTTTCTTCAGCAAACTGTTTGCGGGCTTTCTTGTGCATCATCTTTAGAAGAGGCTTCCTTCTGGGACAACAGCCATGCAGATCCTTTAACCTCTGCAGCAATGCTGGCAGAACTCAAACGTCTATTTCCCAAAGACAATCTCTGGATATGATGCTCAGCACGTGCACTCAACTTCTTTGGGAGACCATGGTAAGGCCTGTTCAGCTCAGTTTCAGGGTATTGGCAATCTGCTTATAGAATAGGCCATCTTCATGTTGAGCAACAATTCTTTTTTTCAGATCCTCAGAGAGTTCTTTGCCATGAGGTGCCATGTTTAACTTCCAGAGACCAGTATGAGAGAGAGTGAGAGCGATAACACCAAATTTAACACACCTGCTCCCCATTCACACCTGAGACCTTGTAACACTAACGAGCCACATGGCCCTGGTAGGGAAAATGGCTAATTAGGCCCAATTTCGACATTTTCACTTAGGGGTGTACTAACTTTTGTTGCCAGCGGTTTTGACATTAATGGTTGTATGTTGAGTTATTTTGAGGGGAAAGCACATTTACATTGTTATACAATCTGTACAGTAACTACTTTACATTGTAGCAAAGTATAATTTCTTCAGTGTTGTCACATGAAAAGATATAATAAAATATTTACAAAAATGTGAGGGGTGTACTCACTTTTGTGAGATACTGTACTGTATATGTATACTGTTAATACATGTTTTCATTTCAAGGCCACATTACTGTTAGCAATGAGACAAACTCCCAGAGTTTGGATTCTGGGTACGTTTTCAAAAAACAACTGCCATAGGGTCCCCCCAAATTCTATACCCCCAAATTCCATGACCGTGTTTATTTAATTACATCACCTGGGATTAAGGATTAGCTCCGGCGTGTTCGCACACTCCACGTGCAGAGCCGCCAGGAAGTCGGCACGGCACTGCACTAATCACAGGCAGTGAGACATTTCCCGATCTCTGCAGCCGCACATCGGGAAAATGTCTCAATGCCTGTGATTAGCGCATCGCGGTAACGACTTCCTGGCAGGATCCGCATGTGGAGTGTGCGAGCACGCCAGAGCTCATCCTTACCTGGGATCCCCTGACTTCATTAACCAAAAGCTGCTCAATTTCATGTGCATGTACAGAGAAGAGCACATATCCATGAGCATATGAGTTTAACAAGACTTGGATGAACCACAGCACACACGTGCATGCACAGGCACACCCACAGATCCTGGAGCTCAGGGACTTATGTAAACCTGAGGTCTTCTTAGCCTTATTGTTTTGTTATCTTCAGTCCTGATCCCTGTGTTCTGTACACCTGAAAACCTGCTGATCTTGCTACTGACCCAGCTACATCTGCCAGGTCTCTTTGGATTCCCCTTGCCTGTAACGTGTACTACTGATTTGTGTTACCAACCCTGGCCTGGACTTTTGACTAATATTCTGCCTCACTTTTGCTCATCCAACCTCAGTCTCCAAGTTCAAGTTCACTGAACCATCTTCCTGGCACCTGTGCTTTTCCACTGACTATTGGCCAACATCCCCCATCACTATTATCCAACTTTTCTCTAACTTGCACATCTGTAATGACCTCTGCGTTGTTTGAAATTAAAAGATCTAATAGAGCATTTTTCCTTGTTGGGGTTTTCACCATCCATTCCATGATCTTGTCCTGCAATTGACAAAATGGCAAGCCTTTGCTGACTGTGCAGTTCCATTTGCCCAATCAATATCAGAATAATTAAAATCATCCATATTATAAGAGCATTTTTCCTTCTTTGGGCTTCCACCTTCTGTTCGATGAAATTGTTCAGCAATTTAAGAAATGGTAAGCCTTTGTTAACTGTGCAGTTCCCTTTGCCCAATCAATATCAGGATAATGAAAATAACCCATATTAATAACATTGCCCTACTTCCCAGCCATTTCAATCTCTGAAAGGAGCCGAGACTCCTACTCATTATTTAACATTCAGCATAGTAAGCCTTACTACATACAGTAAATGCTGCCCATTTTTGGGTGCTGCTGCAGAGACTTCTTGTCTGCTGCACCTGAAGACAGACAGTCCCTTGCTTGACGCCTTCATCGATCAGAAAATGTCTTGCATTTTTGTAATGAATACAAGGCAATCACTGAGTCAATGAAGGTAGATCTACCCTTCCACTACACCTCTTACAATCAGAGAATGCTTTGTTTTAATGGAATGGGAAGTTGCTGCTGCAGGACAGTGCTTAATATATGTGGCAAGGACTATTATATTGAATTTAGGAATCCCCGGTAGCCCTCTGAATGTGACATACAGTATACATATTTACATACCACATAGCTGGCCTAATGTAATATAAAAAATAGACTATTCCTGGAGTTCAGCTTTAGATGTACCATTCAGTTTAAGCTTGCTCCAATGTACTCTGTAAAAATGTATTGCTATGACAAAGCTATTTTATAAAAGAAAAGAAAATAAGATTGTGGCTGGTAAGTACACACATATATATATATATATATAAAAAAAAGAATATAGACCAATAAATGCTTCCTTGCTTTAAAAACAGTAAAACTAGGATCTGCATAAAAATCTCCAAAAGCAATCGTATGTTTTATAGTTTGTCTTTTATGTGGCTTCATGCTAACAATTTCATAACTCTTCCTGCTGCCACACAGCATGCAACGAGGATGTAGATGTTAATCAAAACATCTCTGTACAGGCTATTCACATTTGAATCTCCATAAGAGATTCCATTTCATAGTGAATAGCTCGACTCAGCGCAACAATGCTGCTATAATTTCCACATGACTAGCATAATTGAAATACAGGTGCGTAACACAGTTTCTAGAAAAAGCTTTTCAATTTTAGTAGCATTAATACTTGCAGGGTAAACCTTTAGAACATTGTATTCTATAGAGGAAACACATGTAGAGTAGCAAATATCAAAAAGGGGAAAAAGCTGTGGAAATTCATTATTTTCTTAACGCGACTGGTAATCTTGATAGAAAGATATATATATATATATATATATATATATATATATATATATATATATATATATATATATAGTAAGAGTACCTAAAAATCAATTTGTTCTTATTAATACAAATATCTAATGAATAAAATGCCTCTGCCTGTGTTGCCCATAGTAGCTGAGCAAATTATTTTTCTGCTCCATCACATCTCTGTCTGATTTTGCACTAAAGTAATAAAGGAGTAAACTCACAAAGATCACTGCACAAGGTATCACTTCTCAAAATACAGCTAGCGTCTGATTGATCCTAATTGGGAGCTTCTAAAGGATACATTTGTTTAGGAAAATTTAGACATTTGGAGTGGAGCTAGAAAAATGTTTACAATAATTTTAAAAAATCCTTTCCGCTCTTGTAATGCATATGTTTAGCAACAAAGGATAGGCCTTAACTTCCACATGCCACACATATGCTTTAGCAGTTAGCTAAGAATTCTGTGCTGAGAGAGCTGATACTGAGCACTCTCATTTTCATGACCAAGCTCAGCTCCTGATAACTAGTAATGATCATTCAAATCATGTGACCACTGTGACAGCCAATCACAGTGATCACATGATCAGGCAGATCCTAACCTCCGGGGCATAATAGCCCAGTTAATAGAATGTTGGAGCTGGGCAGGAAGGGGTCAATTTCTGAAAGGGGCAGAGCTATGCAAAAGAAGAGACAGCATTCATCAGTCTCTTTAGCATTCAACAATTCTGGGTGCTGTATGATGCCTGTGTCCCCCACTAGTGATGGACGAACTTCTGACGGGATGGTTCGCGAACGCGCCCAAATGTTCGCGGCGGGCCCCATTCATTTTAATTGCAGGCGAACATTAAAAACCTCCAGGTCATATTTGCAGCCACAAAATACTAGCTGTGCACACATAGTCCCACAACATGGACACTGACATACCAGAAGTATTAAGTGAATCTGGGATCGACAACGACAAGCATTATTTTTTTATCTGTGAAATTTTGTCAATTCAGGAGCGCATGAAGGCCATGGAGGAGAGGCAAGGTCAGGCCAGGCTATGAAGGGGGTGCAGGAGATGATCAGTGCGACAGTCAGGGCAGCAAAGTCCTGTGCCAGTGTCCCAGTGTGCCAACCTGTGCTTGAGCCCCTGACCCCTCCCTCTGCCCGGCCCTTACCCCCACCTATGCAGGGCTCCACTGTGGTGGCCCGCAGGTGCCAGTCCAGTGCTGATTCTCAGCCATGGTGCTGGCACTGCCTGCTGATTGGCTTCTCCACTGCTATCTCCCTCACTGACACCAGCACTGAGATAGAGCACTGACACCAGCATCAAAATAGAACACTGACACCAGCACCGAGATAGAACACTGATACCAGCACCGCGATAGAGAGCACTGTCACCAGCACTGAGATAGAGAGCACTGACACCAGCACCGAGATAGAGAGCACTGACACCACTTAATTTGCAGGGATTTCCCTCACTGCCTGTTTGGCCATGGAACTGGTCGTAAAGGGAAATCTCTGCAATGAAACACTGATAACAAAAAAATCTGACAGGGGTTATAACCCTTCCTTACTCTATCCAAAATGAAAAAAAAATTTTTGCCTATAGTCCTACTTTAATTATTGCCAGCAGCAATATTTACACATATTGTTTTTTTATATTAATAATAATATTTGTTGTATTTTCTTGATATAGACTTACAGATTTAATTGCACACATACTTGTGCTGAAGTAACATCACAGTTAAACAATCTGCTGGTGTGACATCTGAGAGCCTTTTCAGTCAGAACTATAACAAAAGCATGGGGACCTGCGGCTCTGAGACTGTATCCCTACGCAGCAAGTAATTTCCCCCTCACATTACTTTGCAAGTTTACATCGACTGTAATGTGTTTGGTCCAGGCAGGTGCATTCATGGGGGGGCTGAAGACATTTTTGGGGGTGCTTCAGCACTAGGGATGAGCCGAACACCCTCATGTTTGGTTCGCAGCAGAACATGCGAACAGACAAAAAATTTGGCAGAACACACGAACACCGTTAAAGTCTATGGGACACGAACATGAAAAATCAAAAGTGCTCATTTTAAAGGCTTATATGCAAGTTATTGTCCTAAAAAGTGTTTGGGGACCTGCCTCCTGCCCCAGGGGACATGTATCAATGCAATTATTTTTTTTTTTAAACTGATGTTTTTTCAGGAGCAGTGATTTTTTTAATGCTTAAAGTGAAACAATAAAAATAAATATTTCTTTAAATATCATGCCTGGGGGGTGTCTATAGTATGCCTGTAAAGTGGCACATTTTTCCAGTGTTTTAGTACCACAGCAAAATTACATTTCTAAAGTAAAAATTGTCATTTAAAACTGATTACGGCTGTAATGAATTGTTGGGTCACGGCAATATAGATACAGATAATAAAAAAAAAAAAAGGGAACCCCCCCCGTCCATTACCAGGCCCTTTGGGTCTGGTATGAATATTAAGGGGAACCCTGAACCAAAAATAAAAAAATAAATTGCGTGGGGGTCCCCCTAGAATCCATACCAGGCCCTGTGGGTCTGATATGGAAATTAAGAGAAACCTTGCGCCAAATTAATAAAAAGTGGAGTAGGGGTCCCCCATAAAACCATACCAGACCTGAGGGTCTGGTATAGATTTTAAGGGGAACCCTGCACCAAAATTAAAAAAAATGGCGTAGGGTCCCCCCCAAATCCATACCAGACCCCTATCCAAGCACGCAACCTGGCAGGCTGCAGGAAAAGAGGGGGACGAGAGAGCACGAGAGAGCACCCCCCCTCCGGAACTGTACCAGGCCACATGTCCTCAACATGGCGAGGGTGCTTTGGGGTAGCCCCCCAAAGCGCCTTGTCCCCATGTTGATGGGGACAAGGGCCTCATCCCCACAACTCTTGCCCGGTGGTTGGAGGTCTGCAGGCAGGGGGCTTATCGGAATCTGGAAGACCCCTTTAACAAGGGGACCCCAGATCCCGGCCTACCCCCTGTGTGAATTGGTAACAGGGTACAAATGTATCCCTTCCATTTCACAAAAAAAGTGTCAAAATGGTAAAAAAAAAGACACAGCTTGGAAGTCCTTTATTAAAAATAAAAAATGACTTGTCCCAAGCTGTGTTTTGTTTTTATTACCATTTTGACCCTTTTTTGTGAAATGGTAGGGGTACATTTGTACCCAGGGGGTCCCCTTGTTAAAGGGGGTTCTAGATTCTGATAAGCCCCCCATCCACAGACCCCTACAACCACCTATCAAGGGTTGTGGGGATGAGGCCCTTGTCCCCATCAACATGGGGACAAGGTGCTTTGGGGGGCTACCCCAAAGCACCCTCCCCATGTTGAGGGCATGTGGCCTGGTACGGTTCAGGAGGGGGCGCTCTCTCTCTGTTCAATTATCTGTATCTATATTGTCAAGACCTGACAATTCATTAAAGCCGCGATCAGTTTTAACCACTTCAATACTGCAGATAGACACATGACGCCCACAAGGTGGATCTCCCGTCCTGGGTGGGCGTCATATGACGTCCTCCCGTTCCCGGCCGTCTAGGGGGCGCATGCGCCCACGGCGTCGCTCGGGACCCGGTGCGCGTGCCCGGTGGCCGCGATGTCCGACGGGCACCCGCAATTGCCCGGGAACACAGCAGGACCATGGATCGGTGTGTATAAACACACCGATCCACGTCCTGTCAGTGGAGAGGAGACTGATGTACAGAGGAACACCGATCGGTCTCCTCCCCTTGTGAGTCCCCGCCCCCTACAGTTAGAATCACTCCCCTAGGAAACATAATTAACCCCTGCAGCGCCCCCTAGTGTTTACCCCTTCCCTGCCAGTCACATTTACACAGTAATCAGTGCAATTTTATAGCAACGATCGCTGTGTAAATGTGAATGGTCCCAAAAAGGTGTCAAAAGTGTCCGAAGTGTCCGCCGCAATGTCACAGTCATGAAAAAAAATTGCAGATCGTCGTCATTACTAGTAAAAAAAAAAATGCAATAAATCTATCCCCTATTTTGTAGATGCTATAACTTTTGCGCAAACCAATCAATATACGCTTATTGCTAATTTTTTTTTACCAAATATATGTAGAAGAATACATATCGGCCTAAACTGAGTAAAAAAAATTTTTTTTTTTTTAAAAAATGGGATATTTATTATAGCAAAAAGTAAAAAATATTGTGTTTTTTTCAAAATTGTCGCTATTCTTTTGTTTATAGCGCAAAAAATAAAGAACCGCAGAGGTGATCAAATACCACCAAAAGAAAGCTCTATTTGTGGGAAAAAAAGGACGTCATCATCGCACGACCGCGCAATTGTCAGTTAAAGCAACGCAGTGCCGAATCGCAAAAAATGCTCTGGTAAGGAAGGGGGTAAAATCCTCTGGGGCTGAAGTGGTTAAATGACAATTTTTACTTTCGAAATTTCATTTTGCTGTGGTACTGTTCTAAACACGGGAAAATTGTGCCACTTTACAGCCATACTATAGACACCCCCCAGGCACGATATTTAAAGGAATATTTCATTTTTATTGTTTCAATTTAAGCATTAAAAAAATCACTGCTTCCGAAAAAACAGCCATTGATACATCCCCAAACACTTTTTATGACAATAACTTGCATATAAGCCTTTTAAAATTAGCTTTTGATTTTTCATGTTAGTGTCCCATAGACTTTAACGGTGTTCAGGCAGCTTTCAAATTTGCCGTGAATACCTCATATTGTTCACTGTTTCGGTGAACAGGCGAACACTCGATGTTCGAAACGAACTTACATTCAACTCAAACATCGGGCTAATCCCGATCCAGCACCCACTAAGCACCCCATCCCCCCTCTCCGCTTTACCTATTTTTTTCAGGACTAGAAAACTAAATTTTGATGACTTTGATGACTAAATTTGATCACGGTAGTTATTAAAATTACTGTATCCACTGGTCCCCATACGGGGGTAGTGCTACATTTATATGCAACACTGTTTTAGCTGGCTGTTGGACATTACAACTACACACATACCATTTGCACATTCTTTAAAGTGGTTGTAAAGTTAGAAGATTATTTACTTTAACCACTTCACGCCCAAGGACATCATATGACTTTGAGTAGGGATATCCAAATGATGTCTGCAGCTGCAAGCATCATTTAGATAACATCTTTTTCAGCTAGCGATTCCCTGCACCGTAAGAACAGTCATAGTGGCAGTGCAGCCACTTGATCGTTCTTACAGGTAATGGGAGAAGACATCTTCCCCCTCCCGCCTCCCTTCGGTGCTTCTACAGGTTCGAACAGTGATCAGCAAGCTGGAGAAGGAATCCGCAGGTGCTTAAAGTTGAGCATAGAGATTTCCGGTGACCAGATGGTCCCCAGTCATCTCTATGACATTCGGAGGCCAAGGCATGACTTTATGATGTCACGTACGGGCCAGTGGAAGTGCACATTGTCGGGGACTCGGCTGGAAAGGAGCTTTTATATTTTATTATATATATATAATATATGTAGTGTCATCTTCCAGTATGTTAGTAGGTGAATCTGTTTGTTGCAATAGAGTCTATGTACAGCTCCTGTTATTTTAGTTAACCCTCTCTCTTCTGAGATGCTATAGCTAGTTTTAGTCTAGGGCTCGATAACCAGCATAGGCTTGAGCCAGGTTAGGTTTCCAACCACCACTTCTGGTAGTTACAGGTCTAGTTTCATGACAGATGAAACACTACTAGGGACTAAAGTACAGAGTAGATAGGTGACCCTGAGTTCCCGTGCCATACCACATTCTGCCAGTGAGAAGCTGCATTTCAAGCTGGTTGAACAACAGTTGGGGGTCCTCCCATCACTACTGATCTTCTCTTCAGGTCTCCATCACAAAGGTCATCCTCGGGGTCCCCTACAACTGAACTTTGCTGCAACATTGTTATGGAGGTATCTTTATTAATAACGTTATACCAGGGTACATAATTCCACCAGAAATCTTATTGGACACGTTGTTGATAATACCTGTTTGTACATTGGATTTATGTACTATTGTTAATCTTCTCTTACTTAAACTTTGTAAAAGTTCCACACTGGTGTGCATCTATATGCTTATGGTAAATGTTATAAGCTGGTTGCAGTAGTTCCTCTGCTCCCAATTACTTTGATTAGAATACTAGTTAATTTCCCAGAAAGGGAATCCCATCTGTTTACAGAGGCCCTGTTTTGGAAGGAGACGGTGCCAACTTTTTATCAAACCCACTCGTCCGCTTAGCAAAGGTTCTGATTCTCTTATTTACCTACAGTGTTAGCACATATCCTATTTGGAGAGGGACATTTCTCATAACTGCCCCTAAAGGGGGCTACATAAGCAATTATTTATTTTAAGACAATTATATTTTTTGTATACATTCAGTTTTTTTTTACCCATTATTGCAAGCTTGAGTAAAAGTAAATTGTATACAGTAAAGAGAAAGCTTGCAGGGTCTTTTGAACCTTACTTTAAGCCCAAGAGAGTACATACATGTTAGTAACCAGAAGTGAATATTGATTTACAGGTATCTACTGTATGGATTTTGAGCGGATTCTAAATGCCCGTGTTAATGTACTGTTTTGCTTAAGCAGCATTCATACCTAGAGGTAAAGTGTTTGGGTATGTGTAACCATAGAACTATAGGTTTTGATAGAAATTGAACAGATATCTACTTGTATATATGGTCTCATTCAGATGGGTGCTGGCACCTGTACTGTATGCACAAAGCATGTGTTTTAGCATTTGCATTTACCCCCAGCTGTGTACAGACAGACCTGGAGGTGGATGCAGATGCAGGGGCTGTACAGACACAATTGCATCTTAAAAATCAACAGCTGTGCAGGAATCAGGAGAGGATGCATGGCCTCAAACACAGACAGTGTGTGTGTTGTGGGCTGTGCACCTTTTCCTGCATAGCTGTTGAATTCTGACATGAGACTGTGCAGCTGCTGCATCTGCATCCACCTCCATAGACTGCCTGCAAGCATCTGGGGACAGGTGCAGACAGCAAAACAAATGCCTATTGACACAGTATGGGTACCTGTGTCCAGCTTATATATGCCTATAATGTATGTATAGAACTTTAGGCTTTCATGGAGAATAAATATATATATACTTTTCATGTATATTTATCTATATAACTATATGCTTTCTTGGAAAATGAACAGAGATCCACTTTGTAACATTTATATATATATATATATATATATATATATATGTATATGAATCCTGTAATATGTTTATCAATACAAATTATGTTAAACCTTAAGCTATAGCTCTAAAATAGTTTATAATTGGAAAAAAATAATATTAGTTTAGAAAGTCTTCTAGCCATGCAAAATATTGAGTATTCTTCGTATTTATACATACTAGGTGTTAAACACTATCATATACAGTGGGAATGATGTGAGGCTTAATTTCACAGTACAAAGCACAAATTGCTTGATTTTTTGTGATCAGAGACACAGCTCAAAACACCTGCAGGCTGCATAAGAAATTCTGCATTTCCATCTGCTATAGTACACAGGGAAGCTGATTTATACTGTGACACCAGAATGAGTTTTAACCCATTTCTAGCAAATTGCTTTTTGTTTGCTCCTAGGGATAGATTAAATTAATGGCGGATCAGGCATTTATTAAGCTTCATGGAAACCATTTCACTGTTTCCTGCATTTATTGAAGACAATTTATTCTGCCAGTGATGGGTACATATGAGAGAATCCACGTATAACCCAGAAAAAAACAAACAAAAAAAAAACAACAATTTAAACATTTACCATTAACAGACAAGTAGCAAAAAGCCCATGAAGGGTTTCCATATGCTTTGTCTAAAACTTTTTTTGGACATGGTTTATGATTTGGCACTCAGTTTCATGCATTAAAGCTGAAGTCCAGGCAGACAGCTGAATACACAGTTGAAATATGTAAATGTCAACTGTTTTGCCTGCCAAAGGATTTGTCACTCTGCTCAGCTAGTCTTTTGATATAGGCATCTTTGACGAATAAAATAGACCAACTTTTTCCACTTGCAGTTAAAACCTATTTCCAGGCATTCACAAGCCCTCTTCCCATACTTTACACCATCCTCCTTCTATTCTTCCATTAAAATAATTTATATACTCTAATATTAGTCCCCTTTCACACTGGGGCGCTTTGCAGGAGCTACGGCGCTAAAAATAGCGCCTGCAAAGCACCCTGAAACAGCCGCTGCTGTGTCTCCAGTGTGAAAGCATGAGTGCTTTCACACTGGAGTGGTGCGCTTGCAGGACGTTAAAAAAACTCCTGGAAGTAGCATCTTTGGAGCGGGTGGGCAGGGCGGCTATGCTGCCAGCAAAGCACCACTGCAGCGGTGCTGTGCGGGTGGTTTTAACCCTTTTTCGGCCGCTAGCGGGGGTTAAAACTGCCCCGCTAGTGGCCAAATAGCGCCGCTAAAACAATGGTAAATCGGTGCTAAAAATAGCGCTGTTTTACCGCCGGCGCCCGCACCGCCCCAGTGTGAAAGGGGCCTTAGGGAGGCGACATACAGCACCATACACATTACACATGTGTAATGGGGTGTTTTCCAAGTATCTTCTTCTGCAACTCTGAGATTATTCAGTGTAATCTCACAACTATCCACGAGGCTTTTTGGATTGTGAAGAGATGTTTCCCTGCAAGGGAACCTTATGTGTTTGTGTTTGCTGCAATGCTGATAAATAAACATGGGCAAGATTTCTCTTAAGGTTCCATGCACACTGCTTCTACAGGAGTTGTGTGTTTTTTTTTTCTCCTGCCTGTAGAAGCAGTTCAATGTTATCCTATGTGTCCACGCGCATTAGGGCGTTTAGAGGCATATTTCGAGAGGAGAATTTAGAGGCAGTAAAAAACATCACAAGTGTGTTTTTGAGAGGAGTTTTTAGGTAGAAAAATTGCTAAACACTCATGAATGCACTTAAGCAAGGCATTTAGGAGAGTTTGACGTTTTGAAGTGTACATTGATTATAGTGAAAAATGAGCAGAGGGGAATGCTTTGGAAAAAAATGCTTATAAAAGCAAATGCTCATAACCCTCCATAACTATTGAGCAATATGAACTACTATGAACATTTATTCTTCCACTTTTTCTATTAGAGGTTGTGCCATTTTGTTTCTGCTTCTAGTGTACATGGACTCTGTGGCATCTCCTTTACCACTCTGTGAGCTCTTGGCTTGAAGCTGATTACTCACAATTGGTGGAAGTATGCAGCGGACACTCACTCTGCTGATCCCTGCTGAAAAGTGAGTTTGCTTGTCATTTGCTGTGGGTTCCTTGTGCTAAAGTGCCAATGAACTAAGAACCATTAAAATTAGGTGTCAGCAGTGAGTTAAAGGGGCACTGCCAAATTGGTAAATCTGCAGTGTGTTCTGGGAGAAGGATTCAGTAGCCACTGTGATCCTGCTGACAGCATGCGGTTTGTTTGAAGGTTCAAACTCTGCAGGCTACACCACTTAAAGGCACAGTGTACTGCTGTACTCATTTTGAATCTGAAGCGTTGAGGACTTGATAAAGGCCATACTTCAAGCTAATGCTGCAATACAACAGATGGACTTGGCACAGCAGCAAAAGATTCGGGAACAACACACAAACTGTTGACTGCCCAGCAACAGCAGACTACTTCACATCATCAGCAGACTAATTGAGCTCAGCAAGAATCTAATACACTGTTGGGTTCCTAGCTGGCAAGTACTAAGACTTGGGTAACTACTTTGGCCAAGGCAGCAGAAAGACTGACATTCCTTAGCAGAAGTCATGCAACTGCTGCCAGACCAGTAAGCCCCATTTTTCTAAACCCCAAGATGATGTGGAAGGCTTTTTATGTACTTTCGAGCTGAAGGACCTAGTCTAAGAAAGAGTGGGCATCACTTTTTTCAGCATTGTGAGAAGGAGGCTCCAAAAGATGTACTTACACATGACCACTGGTAATACCCAAGATTATGACAAATTAAAAGCATAATTTTTTTGGAATCTGGGAGTAATAACTTCAGTTAGGGCATAGTGGGTACACAGCTCGAGCAACAACAGGGAGGGGTCTCCCCACTTTCAAATGTATATACTGATCAACCTGGTCAATGTCTGCTGCAGCCTGAAGTGCTTACAGGGCCCCAGATCATTGAGAGGGTCACCAAGGAGGACTATACCTCCAGAGCTGAGGAGGTGGGTGAGTCAAGCTCATCCAAAATCGGCTGAGTTGGTGGAGCACTATTCTGCTGTTAAGGACCTCTTGTCAGAATTTACACCTCTGATATCCCTATAAAACAAGAGACCAGCTTCTCTATCAACACAGCCAGCAAAGCAACAAAGGGGAGGTACCAAGAGGTTGACAAGAGTGGTTGAAAGGCCAACTTTTGCAGGGCCTGCCTCATTTGGGAAGTCCAGTTAGAGCCCATGAGCATCCCCAGTGTACATGATGTAGTGAGTGGGGTCACATTGCTGCTAAGTGCCCCTGACCCAAGACCCTATGAAAGTGTGCATGCCTCCCTACATTCTGGAAGCCTGGTTTCCCTGGTCCATACCGAGCTTATTGACCTAGAACAACTGACCCAGCACCAGGAAGGTGTGGTGTGCATACATAGAGACTGTAAAAAGTACCCAACAGAGCTGGTAATCTCTAAAACCAGTGTGGGGGGTGGGGAGAACCTGTCTGCCATGAAGTGGCTGTGTCCCCAGTCAAGGTGCACAGTGAAGCACTTGGGGAAAGACTTTCCACTGTTTTGGGAATTGTGCAGTAAAAATCTGCGAGACAAACCACTCCCTACACGGGTGTCATAGAGCCAATCTCAACCATGCAAGATAAACTTGCCTCAGTGATAAATCTTGTCCAGGAACACGTGCAACAAGCAGGAACACAGTACACAGTCAAGTGTACAATAGGTCTACAAAGGTTTGAACTTTATAGCTAAGGGGTTGTGTATTTGTTTTAGTTCCCAGAGTGGAAAGTAAGTTCCTGACACTGAAGGGTGAGCCATGGAATGCTCCTCGTGCAGGTTAAGTTCACCCCATGAAGAATGAAAAAACTCTTGGTATGCAGAGGAGCATGTGAATGCCATCCTAGGTTGCCAAGTATTGTGAAACTTTTCTTCCCTGTTATATAGAGGCACCATAAGACTTTCCATGTTCCTTCCTAATGTTGTCAATATTAGTTAGCCACAAGAATACTGGAAGGGCAGTTGATTACTTCCATAAAGCTGGAATACATGTCTTGCCAAATTTTAAGAGGTGAAGTGAAAAAGAAGGCTTGTAGCAGAAAAGCCGATCCACAGGCTACAGACTCACATGTCCTGCAGTTTGAGTGACCAAATAGATGTGTCTTGTTTCTCATGTATTCCCTGTTTACGTGCATTTATATTTATTTAGCAAGGTTTGGCATTTACTGCAATATCAGTGGCATGGAGTTTTATTAATAGTGTCTCACCCCTGTTTTTCTGTTGGTGTTGTTTATGTATATTTTATTAAGCTTATTTTTATTTTAGTATATATGTGTAAAATGATGTACGCATTCTTCTCCTTTTTTAACATGAGTGGTATTTTATAGATTTTTTTATGAAAAAAAAAAGAGTGAGAAAAATGCTAATTTCTATTGTCTTATGAGCATGTAACTTGCACTGACCCATCCACCCACCACCGGAACTGCTGATGAAGATTAGAGATCCAGTGAAGATTATAGGGCTTATTCCTGGGAAGATCAAGCAGAGGGTGTGCTAGAACTGATTGATTATACAACAATCTGGACCTTTTTTTATGAGTAGTATAATAAGTTGAGAGCATACCCTGTAGTGTTGTTTTCCCTTGGGCTTAATAGGGGCTTTGTGTTTTATGCCCCGTACACACGGTCGAAAAATCTGACCACAAAATCCATCAGATTTTTTCCGACGGATTTTGTCCGACACTGGTGTTGCATACACACGGTCGGACAAAGTTGTCGGAAAATCCGATCATTCTGAACGTGGTGACGTTTGTTGCCTACGACGGGACTACATAGAGGCTAGTAGCCAATAGCTTTGGTCTTGTAATGTGATCTGAGCATGCGTGGCACTTTGTCCGTCGGAATTCGCTACACACGATCGGAAAAAGTCCGATAGGACTTTGTTGTCGGAAAATTTGAGAGCAGGAGATAAAACTTTGTCCGTCGGAAAATCCGATGGAAAAAGTCAGATGGAGCCTACACACGATCGGAATTTCCGACAACATTGTCCGATAGGACATTTTCTGTCGGAAAATCCGACCGTGTGTACGGGGCATTAGACTGCACACTGCATCCCATGATGTAACATTTCTGAAAGTTTGAGCAGACCCAGTGTCGTCTCACAACTAGGCAGGAGGCTTAAAACCATTTATTGTTTGTTGGACTGTGAAGAGACTTACTCCTGCAAGGGAACCTCTTTTATTTGTTTTTGCTGCAGCAATGATGATAAAATGTAAGCAGAAAGCCCTTCCTACACGCTTTGGCATCGGGATTACTTCTACAGTGGTGTGAAAAAGTGTTTGCCCCCTTCCTCATTTCCTGTTCCTTTGCATGTTTGTCACACTTAAGTGTTTCGGAACATCAAACCAATTTAAACAATAGTCAAGGACAACACAAGTAAACACAAAATGCAATTTGTAAATGAAGGTGTTTATTATTAAAGGTGAAAAAAAATCCAAACCATCATGGCCCTGTGTGAAAAAGTGATTGCCCCCCTTGTTAAAACATACTATAACTGTGGTTGTCCACACCTGAGTTCAATTTCTCTAGCCACACCCAGGCCTGATTATTGCCACACCTGTTCACAATCAAGGCATCACTTAAATAGGAGCTGCTTGACACAGTAAGGTCCACCAGAAGATCCTTAAAAGCTACACATCATGCCGAGACCCAAAGAAATTCAGGAACAATTGAGAAAGAAAGTAATTGAGATCTATCAGTCTGGAAAGGGTTATAAAGCCATTTCCAAAGCTTTGGGAATCCAGCAAACCACAGTGAGAGCCATTATCCACAAATGGCGAAGACATAGAACAGTGGTGAACCTTCCCAGGAGTGGCCGGCCGCCCAAAATTACCCCAAGAGCGCAGCGACGACTCATCCAAGAGGTCACAAAAGACCCCACAACAACGTCCAAGGAACTGCAGGCCTCACTTGCCTCAGTTAAGGTCAGCGTTCATGCCTCCACCATCAGGAAAAGACCGGGCAAAAATGGCCTGCAAGTTCCAAGGAGAAAACCACTGCTGAGCAAAAAGAACATCAAACCTTCATTTACAAATTGCATTTTGTGTTTACTTGTGTTGTCCTTGACTATTGTTTAAATTGGTTTGATGTTCCGAAACACTTAAGTGTGACAAACATGCAAAGGAACAGGAAATGAGGAAGGGGGCAAACACTTTTTCACACCACTGTATGTGAGCTCTTTAATTAAATATGATCACTTACACATGTATATACACATATACTTATATACATATTTTATTGAGAGATCAGGTTCATAAGCAGTGCACAGCATACTAGAGGCAAATGTTACTTTGCATATATTTTGGACATTCTGGTTAAATTTTTGGCTTTTCATATTCTTTTACCACTAGGAGAAATATGGAACCTTATTTTCTTTCCCATTTAGGCAAGCTGATTCTTACACTGTGCAGTTACAGTACACCCTTGCAAATTGCTATGTTCTCAATCAATTAGAGTCTCTTCTTATGCCTTTGATGAATTGGCGGAATTGTACCAACTACACTGAAGAGCTTCCATGAAAGACTTGGTTTAGCCTTTGATGAATGCTTTTTACAAGTGGCAGAACAAAAAAGAGTTTGAATATAGATAATGCTTTGAAATAATAATATGAGTTCCCGACAGGGGTGGCTGTATTCCACGGCATATGATATTTAATAAATTATTTGATGTTGGTATAAAAATGTACAGAGAAAACAACCTACAACAATAATAATTAAATTTTTAAATGTTTTGCTAAATAATATACAGAAAAATAGATAAGAACTACTTTTTTGTTATTTAATGCCTGTCATGCTTAATAAATATAGAGAAAAACGATGAAGAAGGCTAATAAACCCAATAATAAAATGCCTAATTTTTAACAATCATTTCACAACAAATACAAAAAAATCATGAAATTAGCTTTCATGTGTTTGAACATAAGAACTCCAGTTACCCGTATAAACCAATGCTATCAATTTAGTTGCAAAAACCATATCAATTTAGTTGCAAAAACCATATCAGGGTTTATACTGTTTTATTAGGAAAAACTAATAATGACATCAAGAGGCACATCAAACTTGGAAAAATTGCTCTTTATGTATATAATACAGTATGCCTAAAACCCACTATATTAGAAATACATTTTTGAATTGAGACACAATTAGATATATGCAATATTTTCCTCCTATGTAATTAAACAATAGTTTAATGTAAAGTTGCCCACCAAGGCTTGTCAGTATTTAAAAAAACATGTAGGCTATATCCATTTAGAAAAAACATATATTTGAACTTAAAAATATATATATATATATATATATATACATATATAGTATTACAGTATAATAGTGTCTAACCATATACAATTATTGTTAAGACATTCTATTTTATTCTTGTACCAGCTAAGATAAATGAACAAAGACAATATAATTGACACAAAACATACCCATGGGAGTTCCAACACCATAACCTTTTGAATCTATAAGGCCTCCAATCTGTGTCAGGTTACAGTTGCGCTGCGTGACAAATTCAATGGTTGTTGACTCCATTAGAAAGGCATAATCAGAGGTGAGTACACGCTGAATACCTTCTTCATTATTTTTGACAAGTACCGACTGGCTCCTGCTATTCATGAAGGCCCACATCTTTTCATAGGTTGGAATTTTGGATTTCTGCGAAAGAATACAAGTACCCTTTTAGATCAATATGCAGCCAAAAAGATAATAGGAGGAGTAAACAGAAATCCTGCGTTTTGTACAGAAATAGTTTTAATATTGCATTGCTGAATAGAATAGAATAAAATAACAAGACCAAATAACATTTATTTGAATAGGATAAAAATAATGTATTAAGGTGAAAGTACTTGGAAATCAGATGAATATATCATTTATGTAGGAATTTTCACCCGACCTGAATAAATATAACCTTAATATAATTTTTTTAAATTGTTGGTGAAACATGGTTATTCAAGTGCATTGACATAATTACAGTTGAACAAGTGCGCCTATTGAAAGGCTTGTGTAAAAGGCACAAAGAAAAAATCTGAAGAGTTAAATTCAAATATGGCTGCAAATCAATGTAAACAATCTTACAAAATTAGGAGTATAATGTGCATATGAAAAGGAAACTATTATGTTTTTAAGTATTTTTTTTTAAAGATTATGAGTTTTTGAAATTAATATCTTGTAGGTTTTTTTTTTTTTTTTATGTATTCACAATCTTTATTTAATTTACTACAGATTACACTCACAACACAAGATTGGTGGGACATTATGGGTTTTCAAAAAAGAAAGCACAGCAGAGGATGGGTAGCTCTTTTCTTCTTCTTTTCCCAGAGAAATGTATGACAATACACAGTTAAACAGGTGGTAGCAAGGGAACATTACACTTTTAACAGGTGTCCCCTTTGGTAGATTTTTTTTTCTCACCTACTGTTCCAGTAACAAATTGAACTGGAAGTAAGAGTGAATCCCCAAAACACAGAGAACCCTTTAGAAAAAAAAAACTGACAGTGATTCTAGTGCTTCCCCATCCTATATAAAACAAAGATCCAATTGCTGTTATAGATTAGTAAAAAAAATATGGTATTTACAAAGCTCAATGAACATTCTGGGTACCTCTAACATCACTGTTGTCCCTGGAAAGGTTTCTTGTGACCCCTCTGCTCCAGTAAAGACATTTTTCTCTCCTCTTCCCTCCATCTTGCTCTCCTTAAAGTGGATGTAAACCCACTAGCCTGAGACAGGCACATCCTGTGTAAAAAGTTCACAATTCACATCCCCCTCCCCTCCCCTCAAGCTCTCCCAGGATTGTTGTGTTTTGACTGGATGTTTTACATCATGGGATGCAGTGAACAGTCAGCAGACTATAGACAGACAAGTGATTTAGGGGGCATGTATGTAGTCAGAGCTGGGCAGAGTAGAACATCCAGTGATCTGATGATAACCTGTCTCAGGCTAGTGCATGAGATATGTAAATCACCTTTCACTCATAGCAAGGGGGCGTTTTTGACAACGTTTTCAAGACTTTGTCAAGATTTCTCTAACTGAACAATAAAAGAGGATTGATCAGGCCTCAAGTAAATCTGTGTGGCAAGACTGGGCTCAAATGAAAGGAAATCTTATTCTCTACATTATGACATAAAAATGTGGGTTTACATCCACTTTAACTTAAACCAATATTATAGTTGTGTTATATTTATGTAATGAATTTTCAAGGCTCCATTTACATCCTAATACCCAAAACAGAGTCACTACTATGAAACACAGGGTGTCTGGAGCAGTATAAGACAGCTGGACTTGTCTTAAAAGTTAGGACCCCTTTAATGGACAACTCTACTTTTGTTTAAACATTAATATATCATATGCAATTGCTACCATAGCAATTTTATAGTTTCATCTTACTTTAAATTTTCAATCAACGTGTTTTTCTAAAACTTCACATTTTAATTTTAGCTTTTAAAACCAATTTTGAAAGCATCACCTAAGATTGTCAACCTATTTACCAAGATGTTGGTTGCACTTACAAATCTCTTAAAGCATCCTTTAGCTCCAGTCCAGATGTGATAAATAATAAGAAATGTGACTGTAGCTTTGATCAAAACCTCTAGAACATTAGCCAAAACAAGCAAATAAACAACTGTTAGACCTTTTATGAAAAATACATATTGACCTCACACTGGCAATTTAAAAAATGTATTTTGTCAAATAGATATTACAATGGTTTTCTAAATAAAATTGATTAAATTAAAGAAATGCAGAATCCACAAATTATTTTGGCTCTAGCTCAAGTTAAATTATGTAGCTAATGCTATTTATCAAGATGAAAGACAAATTCAATGAATTTGTTTGCATGAAAATTGAATAACACAACATGATTTTCAAGCAAACATTACTGTGGTGAGTACATATAAAAAAAAACACTGGCTCTGTAAAAAAAAAAGAACATTTTAAAAAAAAGGTATAATTATTACTTCTACCTTATTTTTTTTTAATTTACAAAAATGGGCTTAGTTGAATGTGATGACATTTGAAAAAAAAATCTTAGTGATAGAAATAGTCGCTCTTTATTATTATCAAAATACTGTGTTAACAATCAGTGCAAATTATGTAAATTACATATGGTAAGCAGAATGAAGCAGTATAAAGTATATAATGTGCAACAAAGGGGGTCATTTACTATAGCGCCACGTGCTAATTAGTGCTGAAATGCCACAATCGTGATAGTTGGAGCTAAAACAAAATTTACTCTATCGCTGGTGCAAAAATACTCCCAAAATTACATTTACTATAGCTCCCAGAAAACAAATTTCCTGTCTCTTTACAACTAGGTGCCAGCACAACTGTGCATGCTCAGACATGCAAACTACTCTCATTTTAACTGTCTTTTTTACCAGGAGTTATAGTAAATACCAAACTGAGCCTTGGGTTAAAGAGCATTTTTTGGGAGTGAAAGATAGAAATATGTAGGCCAGTGCAAGTTTCAGCCTTTGATTCTAATGGTACAATTGTAACTTCCCCAATTAAATCCTCTTCATGTTGAGATGAAATGTATCTTTCTATCAAAGAAATTGTCCTCGCAACAATGGTGCTCCTTCGTCATCTATTTCGTTTTTAAGAATGCTAGAATGTGTAATGTTTTCATGTTTTGGTAAAATATATTTTTTTTCTTTTTCACTTTCACTTGTTGCTCTCCATCTCACAAAAATCTTTACACAAAATCACACAGGTGACTTTACAAACCACAAACAATACCTTTGTTGATGCAAATTTAAAGTAAAAATGTCATTCCCAAAAATCAGAGGGTAACATTACTATTCTACACTCAAACACCAAGAACCACCAAATATGACAGAATAAATCAAGAAGAATAGCTCCTGACTAATGTAATTCCACCACATATATGTCCACAGAAATGCAGTATATGTGTATTTATGTGTAGGAGGGCTCCACACGTGGCAGCTCAGTGGCTAATGGGTTAGCACTACTGCTTAGCAGCACAGAGGTTCTGGGTTCGACAGTGACAGTTGCTCAGAATGCGGACAGTAATCAGCCATAACCAGCCTTTAAAACAGATGGCATATGCCAGAAACAGGTTGTTCAGTGTCTCGCTGGCCTTCCATAGTACATCTGCAATAACTTATTGCACCCCTGGGACTTAGAGCAGTTTGACACCACAGAGATGGAGCATGAAAACATGTGTCCGCATAGTGGATTATGGGTTAGCACTTCTGCCTACCAGCTCTGAGTTCAGATCCCAATCCTGCTACCTGGCTAGAGGTTTGTGGTGTTAACGTTTCTTTTTCACCAGTGATACAATTTTTGATGGGTTTCACATAATGGAACCCCAATAAATCACATTATAAATCAAACAAGTGTGGGTTTGGACCAAATTTAGAACTGGGGTGTTTTGGCCCAGATATGGATGTCTAAGTCTGGTGTGATGCTGCACACATTTTAATTTGGTATGCTTATGATTTTGATTTGGAGATTTCTGGGATTGCTGATCATGGGTAGAACCTTGGACATGTGTTATTTTGAGCTTTATCCTGCACAGATATATCTGCTGAGGCATGTTTTCATTTTTAACGTTTGTATTCATAATGAACGGGCGTGAGCACTCAAGAGACAGAAACAATTACACTAGTGGATGTGTCCTTTACTCGTCAAGTGAGCAAGCTTAGCTGGGTCATTTAAAGGCTGGCAATTGTGGTGGGTGTTTGGTCTAAGAACAGGCCTGAATTTTTCTTACAAAGATGGCTTCTTGGCCTCCTGACTCAAGAGTGGGTGTCATGTATGCCTGGGCTTTGGGTTGGGGGGTATTCTAGGGGGACTCCTGGATAAACGAGAGGCCAAATAAAGGTGGAATCAATAAAGGACGTTGCCATGTTGCAGGTTTCAACGCGTTTGTGAAATTCTATGAGAATACATGTAAACCCTGAATACTGGTGTGAAGTGCGTCTGAAGATGATTGCTGTGGATGTTATAGAGGTTGCTGAATTTACAGGTTGGTGATACATTCGCTCTCCGGGATTTTGTGGCCAGTGGTCAATACAATGTTTCTTTTCATTCTGAGGATACCTGTCAAGTTGCATACGAGAATTGGGTGAAGACGGATTTGGGAGGGAATATGCTAACTAAGAAGATGGATATCAGTTTATTGTCTGATCCTGGATTATAGATCATGATTGTACATTGTTATAACAATAGACGAATGCCTAATAGCCAATGCCACATGAGTGGTACCATAATAATAATGTCTCAAATGCAAAACATTATTGTATAGAATGAAAAGGATCAAACATTAGTAATTGTATTTTCTATGTATAGTTGTGCTCAGCTTCATAGCATAGTGGTATGACCTGCTACCTTCAAAGGTTCAAGCCATGGGTTTGAATCCCACTGATGGTATTACCTAGTGAATACTATGCATTGAACAATATAAGTTTGTTTGACTTAATAATCCGAAGGGCCTGGCATGAATTTGGGATGAACTGCACACAGTTTTTTTCTGTGATTTTTTTTATCTATATTGCATATATATATATATATATATATATATATATATATATTGCTATATTGCATATATTTCACTTTAACCTCCTAGGCGGTAATCCCGAGTCTGGGTTCAGTTTTTTCTGCTAGGAGCGGTAACCCCGAGCCAGACTCGGGCTGTATTGCAGGATACAGGGGGGAAGTTACTTACCTTTTCCCCTGGATCCTGCGATGTCTCCCCGCTGTGTGAGCGAGCCGTCCGCTCGCTCGATTCACACAGTGCCGAGTGCCGCTGATCTCTGTTCCCTGCGACGTTCCAACGCACGGGAGCGGAGATCGGCGCCAAATTCAAAAAAGGTTAAAAACACAACACACATACAGTACTGTAATCTTACAGATTACAGTACTGTATACAAAAAATACACATCCCCTTTGTCCCTAGTGGTCTGCCCAGTGCCCTGCATGTCATTTTATATAATAAAAAGATTTTTTTTTTCTGCCTGGAAACTGGAGATTGTCCATAGCAACCAAAAAGTGTCCCTTTATGTCAAAAGTGGTTTTAGACCAGCTAGAAAACACTGATAAAAAATTTGAATCACAATTTATCATCAAACAATACATTTAATGACAGCGACTATTCTGCAACTGAGCAAATTTCAGTGTTTTTGATTTGATTGCATTATTGAATCATTTTTATATATATTTTTATTATATTATAATTTATGATTTTGTGTTTCAAACTTTATCATACCCGGGATGTCTACTAGACTCTGGTTCAGACAGATTTAAGTGAGTTATTCATAAGAATTGCATGCCTACAATATAAAAACGCCAAATTTCCATGCAAAATAATTGTACCGCTTTCAGCACAAAATTCCAGCCAGAATCATACCGCCAGGGAGGTTAAGCATTATTAAAATCACTGCTCCCAAAAAAACTGTTGTTTTAGACAATGTTTTGCATTGATACGTGTCCCCTAGGGCAGTACCCGGGTCCTCATACATTTTTTATGGCAAATAACTTGCATATAAGCCTTCAATGAGGACTTTTGATTTTTCAGGTTCGAGTTTCATTGACTTCAACTATTCCTGCATATGCGATCTGACAGGCATGTTCGCTGGCAATAGCGTGATTTTCCATTTGCATGTCTGCCCAGTTGAAGTCTTAATTGGCTTAACCACTTCAGCCCTGAAAGAATTTACCCCCTTCCTGACCAGAGCACTTTTTGCGATTCAGCACTGTGTTGCTTTAACTGACAATTGCACGGTGGTGCGATGTGGCTCCCAAACAAAATTGCCACAAAACTTTTTTACCACAAAGAGAGCTTTCTTTTGTTGGTATTTAATCACCTCTGCAGTTTTTATTTTTTGTGCTATAAACAAAAAAAAGAGCAACAATTTTGAAAAAAACGCATTATTTTTTACATTTTGCTATAATAAATATCCCCAAAAATATATATAAACATTTTTTTCCCTCAGTTTAGGCCGATACGTATTCTTCTACATATTTTTGGTAAAAAAAAACGCAATATGCGATTATTGATTGGTTTGCACAAAAGCTATAGCGTTTACAAACTAGCGGATGGTTTCATGGCATTTTTATTAATATTTTTTTTTTTTTACTAGTAATGGCGGTGATCAGCAGATTTTATCCTGACTGCGACATTATGGCGGACACATCGGAAATTTTTGACACATTTTTGGGACCATTGTCATTTATACAGCAATCAGTGCTATTTAAATGTGCTGATTCCTGTGTAAATGACACTGGCGTTGAAGGGGTTAACCACTAGGGGGCAGTGTAGGGGTTTAGTGTGTCCTGGTGAGTGTTTCTAACTGTGGGGGGTGTGGCTACATGTGATTGGCAGAACGTGGGGGCATGGCTACATGTCACTAGGCAGAAAGGGGAGATGCTTGTTTACATTAGCATCTCCCCATTCTTCCTCTTTGTGAGATGATCGCGGGTATCCCCACGGCGATTGAGTCCCCTGGACCCACCACTTGACTCATGGAGCTTGCCGCTTGCCATCTATGGACGCCCTCCCAGCAAAGTAAGCCCACGCTGTAGCCATCTTTTAGCTATAGCGTGGGTGTAAAGTGGTATTTTACGATGACAGGGTAATGCATTTAACCTGCCTGTGAAGTGCCAAATTTATATGCAACCTACTACAGCAAAAAAAAGCATTTACAAATAAAAAAAATTCATTTAAATTGCCTGAAAATTACAGCTTCCAGATGTTTACCTCTATTTGCAAACAACATAGTTGGGGATTCCCGTCATCTATACTAGACCCTTATCCTAGACAAGCGTCTAGTATAGATGTTAATAGGGGACCCCACTCAAAAGAAAACATGTGTGGTTCCCCTAAAATACATACTAGATCCTTATCTTTGATAAAGGTCCAGTGTGGATATTAAAGGATACTTCACAAAAAAGCAAAAAGTAGTGTGGGGCCCCCCTAAATACATTTTGTACCAGGCCTTTCAAGTCTGGAATGGATGTTTTCCATGCAGAAAAACAAGAAAAGAAAATCACGGGATCCCTACAAAATCAATACCATGTCCTTATCCAGGCACAAAGCCTGGCTGGTCAGGAAAAAAAAGTGTGACGATTGTGTGGCCCACATCCTGCACCACACCAAGCCATGTGCTCTTAACATGGCAACATGTGGGAGTAGTTTGCCAGAGGGGGGGGGGGGCACTTGAGTTTTTCATCTAGTCAATATTTTCAAGGAATGTTTAATTAGAGGGGTCATTATGCTTTTTGGTGTCAGGGGTAATCCATAAAAGTATATCCATTGCTAAAGGGGAAATTAGATAAGCCTCTAGGCCAGGGGTAGGCAACCTTAGAGAGATGGAGATCTACTTGAACAACAATGATGAAGTTAAAGATCATGGGGCACAGTCTGCTGTTGTTAGGGTCGGCTCACACCAGAACACGGTGCCAGAAAGGCATGTTCCATGTGTGTTTCCTGCACTGTGTTTAAAATGCACTGCTTTTGTGATCTACTGTGGGTGATAATACATTGTTAACCCCAAAAGTAGATTGCAATCATAGTGTGTTTGTGAACACAAGATCGCATTGTACTGCAGTATCATGCAATTTGACACACTATTTTTTGTACAGTCTGATGAGATTTGCAGCCAGGGTCATAACTATATCTGAGCAGCCTATAGGCAGCCTATGCACCCCCTTAAAAAAAAAAAAAGACAGTAAGACTGACCTTTTTTTCTTGCTAAAATATTTTTACTCAGAATAAAAATAATATAAGTATTACCAGAGAGTGCAGGGTTTAGGAGTGCATTTTGCAGAGAATTCAGGGTTCACCAGTGCATTACAGTCAGAATGCAGGGTTAAGGACTGTGTTACGCTCAGAATGCCGGGATCAGGAGTGCATTACGCTCAGTATGCAGGGATCAGGAGTGCATTACTCTCAGCCACCATACACACGGTCGGAAATTAGGACCACAAAATCGGTCAGATTTTTTCAGGCGGATTTTGTCCGACACTGGTGTTGCATACACACGGTCGGACAAAGTTGATCATTCTGAACGTAGTGACATTCATTGCGTACGACAGAACTACGTAAAGGCTAGTAGCCAATAGCTTTGGTCTCGTAATTTGATTGTTGTCGGAAAATTTGAGATCCTGCCGACGGAAAAAGTCAGATGGAACCCACACACGGGCGGATTTTTCGACAACATGGTCCGATCGGACATTTTCCGTCAGAATTTCCGGATGTGTGTACGGGGCATCAGAATGCAGGGTTAAGAGGTGTGGCTCGCAGAATGCAGAGTTAAGCAGTGTGTTATGCTCAGAATGCAGGGTTCAGGAGTGCATTGCGTTTAGAATGCAGGGTTAAGGAGTGTAGTAAGCTCAGAATGCAGGGTTAAGGTGCGTGCTATGCTCAGAATGCAGGATTTGGGAGGTGGGGGGCTTACCCACATGTATGATATGGTATTGTTAAGCCCCCTCGGATTTCAAAGTGAAATAACCTTTTCTGAGAATCTGTAAAGGGACATAAATTGGAAGGGTTCAAAAAGAGTATAGCAGTTTAAGAAAGAGTATCATCTTTAGGGCATTCTACCTAGCCCCTAGATCTGGTTCCTCTTCCAAGATTCCAATGTGGCAGTAGTTTGATGCAGGAGACAACCCAGGTTCATTGCAAAGTAAGTTTCATATGATGGTGTGAGGTATATTTCTAAATAAGGAAGAAGTGTGGAGAACCATTGATAGGGAAAATTTGTTTTAAGAAACCGAAGTTGGGAAGGTGAAGTGAAATAACTGTAGCCCCCCTAGCGTTCATAGAGTGCTATAGTAGGGCAGCCAAGCCTGTGTGTTTTTTCCTGGGTCGACTCAGGTAGGTTGGGTGACTCAGCAGCAGCTTCTCTGGTAACTCCTCCCTGCTTACTGGAAACTTGGGGAAGGTTCAAGAAGCAGTTAGGATGAGTCTAGGAGGAGCTAGCTGGAGTATTCTGAAGGCTCTAACCAATCACTAGCAGAAGGGTTTGCAGGGGGCAGGCCCCCTCAAATACTCAGAGTCAGCCAAGCAGGGGCAGTGTAGAGTCCGGGTGGGAGATGGAGATGTAGTATTAGGCTATCCGAGCCTTTGAGAGTAGCTCCCCATTTGGGGGGGGGGTGAACTCAAGCTTGGGCTTGGATGCGGAAGGGACCACTTCTCGTGACACATGGAGGGATCCTGACCAGGAGGCATGGGAGCAAGGAGAGGACAGCAGGTGGAAACCGAAGGGCAAATCTCCGTGGAGAAAGACAGCCACGTGGGCTAGTGACTGTTGCAGTCAGAGGACTGAGAGGTATGCCAAAAGGGACTAGGTGCAAGCAGTCTGGGATGGATGCAGAATCAATCTGGGAGGACTGGGGAGAAGTAGCCATAAGGGCTAGTGAAAGGGGCAGCTGCAGACAGGTGGGTTGGCAGTGCCTGAAGAGGTGGTACTGGGAGCAATAGCTATGGGAATTGGACAGCTAGCACCAAAGACCTCTCTTTTTGCTACACCAAAAGGGACCCGCAGTCCCTGCCTGCAAAAGGCATTCACAAGGATCTAACTGAGATTTTGTTGGATCCAACCATCAGTGCTAGCTAGTCCTGGTATGGACTGGGGGGAAGAACCCCATGCCGTTTTTTGTTCTTTATTTTTTACGGGCACTTTTTGTTTTAGCTGTCAGCGGGGAAACCCATTAACAGCTGATGGCTCGTCAGTTGTTAAAGTGGATGTAAACCCCGAAAAATATTTTTGATGTCATAATGTAGAGAATAAGATTTCCTTTCATTTGAGCCTAGTCTTGCCACACAGATTTACTCGAGGCCTGAGCAATCCTCTTTTATTGTTCAGTTAGAGAAATCTTGACAGTCTTGAAAACTTTGTCAAAAACGCCCCCTTGCTGTGAGTGACAGGTGATTTACATATCTCATGCACTAACCTGAGACAGGTTATGATCAGATCACTGGATGTTCTACTCTGCCCAGCTCTGACTACATACATGTCCCCTAAATCACTTGTCTGTCTATAGTCTGCTGACTGTTCACTGCATCCCATGATGAGAAACATCCAGTCAAAACACAGTAAAGGCAGCCAATCCTGGGAGAGCTGGAGGGGAGGGGAGGGGGATATGAATTGTGAACTTTTTACACAGGATGTACCTGTCTCAGGCTAGTGCATGAGATATGTAAATCACCTGTCACTCACGGCGTTTCTGACAAAGTTTTCAAGACTTTGTCAAGATTTCTCTAACTGAACAATAAAAGAGGATTGCTCAGGCCTCAAGTAAATCTGTGTGGCAAGACTGGGCTAAAATGAAAGGAAATCTTATTCTCTACATTATGACATCAAAAATTGGGTTTACACTTTAAGGATGCCCAAGCCCACTTCCCTGCCCTGCTCCTTAACAACCAGCTTACACTGCATCCGGATTGGGCAAAGCTTTGCCCAATCGGGGGGGGGGGGCAAAATGCACTGTACAGCACTCAGTGCATTGTAGGGTGTTCATCGGGGTGGACCTCTGACGAACACCCTGCAAATTCGGATGTTCGGTGAATGGCCGAACTGGCAAATGTTCTGACCAAACTAATACTTGGGCCAAACCGTTCACCCATTCTTAATTAGTCATTTCTGCCACCTCTGCTGGTATTCCAACCCTATACCACAGAATGTTTTTGCAGCTGGACCTTAGGTGCCAAACCTTTAATGTTTGTATCAGAGAAAGGTTTGCATTGTGCTTTATAGTTTGTAGCCTATTCTAGTCACCCAGCATTGTAAAGGTGCCATACATTGTTTCTGCAGATGGACCTCAGCTGCCACATTTCTCTTATACTGTGACCTAACCAAACTAATTATATACTGTCCAGCCAATGAACATTATCTGTGGTCATTTTCTCTCAGATAATACACTCTAATGTTTATTTCAAGATAACAATCTGCCTTGTCTATCCGTATTATATTTTGGCCCTACCATATCTGTGGATGTTATCTCTCAAATAACACACTTTAATGTTTATTTCAAAATAAATCCTGTCTTTTATCTAACTCTTAGACCCCTTTCACACAGGCTGTCCGATCAGGTCAGCCTGTCAGTTTTTCAGGCGGACCTGATCGGACCCTCCATACCCTCCTATGGAGCAGCGGATGTCAGCAGTGACCGCTGACATCCACTGCTATCCAATCCTGTCTGCAAAATCCATATGGATGGTGGTCCTATTTCGGATCGGATAGGATTGAATGAAAACAGACAGGCAGTCAGTTTACACCCCATCTCTCCATAGAGCAGAGTGGGACTGGGTCCATCTCCGCTTAGCACAATGAGTGGAGACGGGCTTGTCATGTGCTTGCTCAGCGAGGATCAGCAGAGTGATCCCCTGCTGAGCAAGCGGAGTCCATCCAACGAAGGTGGCCGTGTGAAAGGGGCCTTACATTGTGGCCTTACATTTGGTTACACAACAGAAATTTCCAACATCTCTGAACCCAGATTTCTGATTTAAATGTCTCAAAATGTAGGGCCCAACTCCACATACCATCATTTTACAATTGTTTAGCCCAAAAAATATGCAAAATTTAAAGGCAGGATTTGCCCTCATTGATTTCAGTGGAATTTGGCAAAAAGTTAAGGTTTTCTGAAATTCGAGCCAGATGCACTGAACCTTCAGCAATTCGAACACAAGCAGATTTGCCCAAGATTACTCTCCTACTCCTAATCTTCCAAGAACCAAAGTCCCAGTGCTAAAATATCCTGCTATATAAAATGTAATGAAAAGCTCAATGTGTTTACTTTGTGTCAGCTTTATACGATGGAAATTTATTTTGAGCTACTTTTTATATTCATGTAACCATATCATAACAAACTCATAAAAGACATAGACATTATAAATGCCATTAATAAGCCTAATAAATAATTCATAATAATTAATTTTTGTTTTTGTCACTTGATCCAATGAGGAATCTCCTTTGGCATGTTCAGGCTCACCGATGTGAACAGAACCGTATAATTAAGTTAATTAAATGATGAAGCCCTTCGTTGCAATGCCTCTGCTGATGCTGCTGATGCTGATCTCTAGTTTTAAGTTTAAACAGACATTAAAGACTTACAAAGTCATTATGCACAAACGCTTAATGACATAAGATGCAATCTTAAGTTAGCAAAAAAGCTGTCAGCAAACTATTAAAAAAAAGGGAAAGTATCCACAGTTCAGATTTACTTCTGTGAAAAGGTTAGTGGTGGTAAATTACTTTGTTCTTCATGAAGAGTACATTAAATGAGGCCAGCAGAAAAACTATACAGTATACAAAACTGTATACTGTGCATGAACTATAACTGTACCAGTGCATTGAAAGGCATTACCTAAACTGACAGCCTTTATGAAGCAAATGTACAGTATATCTTTAAGCAAAGAAAGTAACTTTTTGAAATATAACCTAACAATTCAGATGCCTGGTCTGTGCAGGACCACAGTAGTTTTTGTGTCTTCCAGTGTTTTAGTTAGAAGAGATGAACATACTGTATATTTTGAAGGAGAACAGAGGAAATAAAGGGAATACATTTTACTATTCTTTACCATAATGTATGCCTGTGAGCTGGCTATATTAAAAATAGAACATTCCTTATGTAGCTGATTTCCTATTTCAACAGTTGTTGAAAGAGAGACAGTGTAACTACACCGAGCAGCTTATAATTCCCTCTAGTGGCTAATTTGCACATTTTTAGTTAAAATACAATAAAAAAAGGAAGAGCAAGAGGTAAAAATATAAAGTCATATCAAAAATTATAGAACAAAAAAAGTGCAGCGCTATTGAAATAAACTAATGATAATAAAAAGTGATAATTAATATAGCTGACATATTAAAGTGCATTAGTGCAAAAATCCAAAAGAGTCAACCGTACAAATCAATGACAAGAATTTATTGGAAAAAAGTCCAGTATATCAATAATTCACAAAATATTCATATGATGATATATTTAAATAAGTGATATAAATAAATAAGTAAATACGTTTAAATCAGTTTGTAAGGAATCTTGGTGTGTTGTAAGGGGAGTCATTCATAAATAGTTAAATAAGAACACTTGACCACGTGAGACCCCCACCACAGGTAAAACAGAGGCTTACCAGAAAGCCAGTGACCACCCTTATTCAGGGGTGTCATATAAGGCTTGTTGGATCTGTGATCTATTTGGAGACATGACTGAAGCCTGGAACGATCATCCATTGTGCTGAGCCCTCACCTCCAGAGGCCTGGAACGATCATCCAGTGTGCTGAGCTCTCATCTCCAGATGATACTGGGCAATACTCCACTCCAATCCACGGACAAAAGTGCAAGTAAATATAAAAGAAAAAAAGGAAAATCTCCAATAGTGCAAAAATGCTGCAAAGAGTGCTTTATTGAGGGGAAATGCACTACTGCATAAAAACGAAATGACCCACAAACGGGTCATTCGAGCGGGCAAGAAAAAAGTTGGAATTCCAGTCAGAGAAATGCTGGAGCTCTGTCAGAGTGATCATCGGGTTCTTGGTCACCTCCCTGACTAAGGCCCTTCTCCCCCTAACGCTCAGTTTAGTCTGACAGCCCGCTCTAGGAAGAGTCCTGGTGGTACCGAATTTCTTCCATTTATGGATGATGGAGGCCACTGGGCTCATTGGGACCTTCAAAGCTGCAGAAATTTCTGTCTTGGAGGTCTACAGACAATTACTTGGACTTCATGGCTTGCTTTGTACTCCGACATGTACAGTTAACTATGAGGCCTTGCATAGACAGGTGTGTGCCTTTCCAAATCTTTTCCAATCAACTGAATTTACCATAGGTGGACTCCAATGAAGTTGTAGAAACATCTCAAGAATGATCAGTAGAAACAGGATGCAACTGAGCTAAATTTTGAGTGTCATGGCAAAGGCTGTGAATAATTATGTACATGTGACTTTTTTTTTTTTATATCAATTTGCAAAGATTTCAAACAAACTTATTTCAGATTGTCATTATTAGGGATTGTTTGTAGAATTTGGAGGAAAATATTTTTTTAAATTTATTTTGTAATAAGGCTGTAACATAACAAAATGTGGAAAATGTAAGCGCTGTGAATACTTTTTGGATTCACTGTACTGCATATGCAGCTACTTATGAAGAGTATTAATGTATTTTGTTGTATCCTTAAAGTGGCTGTAAACCCCTACATATACCAAGTGAAGCGACTGGCTCAGGTGATACACAGAGATGAAACATCATCCTGCATAAGTTGTACCTGTTTATCTGTTGTCTTGTCTTCTTTACATCCATTCGAATTGCTGAATTATAAAGCTTGTCAAGGAGTTCAGAAAAAAAGGGGGCAGAGTGTTAACATTACACTCTGCAGAGCTCAGTGAAGAGAGCTCTGAGAACTGATTAGAAGAAAAGGAAAACCCCCTCCATGCAGCACACAGGAACAGAGCTGAAGTTGTCAATCAGCTTGAGCTCCCTCCCCCATCATAATTTTTCTCTTGGTGTCAGGAAGACATGTCAGAAGTGATTCATGCAGATAGCTGAGAAATTAAGCATCAGACAAAAGTGATGTAATCCCGAGTCTGGCTCGGGGTGGGAACTTCAGTACCAAAAGCGGTAACCCAGAGCCCTCGGGCTTGCATTGCAGGATACAGGGGGAAGTTACTTACCTTGTCCCATGGATCCTGCAATGTCTCCCCGCTGTGTGTGTGAGCTGTCTGTTTGCTCGATTCACACAGTGCCCGAGTACCGCTGAGCTCCGTTCCCTGCGACGTTATGATGCACGGGAGCAGAGATTGGCGCCAAATGCAAAAAAGTTAAAAAACACAATACACATACAGTACTGTAATCTTACAGATTACAGTACTGTATAAAAAAAGACACACCCCCTTTGTCCCTAGTGGTCTGCCCAGTGCCCTGCATGTCATTTTGTATAATAAATAGATTTTTTTTTTCTGCCTGGAAACTGGAGATTGTCCATAGCAACCAAAAAGTGTCCCTTTATGTCAAAAGTGATTTTAGACCTGCTAGAAAACACCGATAATAAATTATTCAAATCAAAAACCCTGAAATTTGCTCAGCAGAATTGAGCGATAGCGATTTGTGGGGAAATTCGTCATCAAACACTAAATCTAATGACAGTGACAATTCTGCAACTGAGCAAATTTCAGTGTTTTTGATTTGATTAAATTATTTAATCATTTTTGTAGTTATTTATTATATTTTAATTTATGATTTTGTGTTTATCATACCCGGGATGTCTACTAGACTCTGGTTTGGAAAGATTTAAGTGAGTTATTCCTAAGAATTGCAGGTCTACAATATAAAACGCCAAATTTCCCTGCAAAATAATTGTACCGCTTTCAGCACCTAAAAACAGAATGAATCATACCGCCAGGGAGGTTAATTGAGACAATAATAATTTATGAATAACAAATGTCTAGAAATATGAAAATCATATTATAATGAAATATACTGTATATGAAATAACTATAATGGAATACAATATATGAAATATCATATATAGTAATGGGAGGTAATCTTGGAGTGAGGGATTTGTCCTATTTCAGCATAAAAAAAGGGGATCGTTTTTAATCCAAGAAGATTTTAGAAGCAATGATAAGTCATGTTTCAGTCAGAAATAAGGAAAGCTATTGTTATTTTTTGAAGACACTGTATTATGATGGAATTCCTAATAGCAGCAATTACACAGTAACATACTGGATTTTTTAGAGACAGGTTAAAAATTTTAAAGATTTCCTACACAAAATATTATCCTTTTATAAATGATTCAATTTTGGAAGTAAAGCAGTCATATTTCAGCCCAAAATATTCATTTGCACTCTTATTTTTTTAGGATACATAATGTATACATATATAGATCAGCTGCACAATATAGGAGGCTATTAAAAAGGGAGAAGCAGGCTGACTCCATCTTTATTTTAAAACATAAAAAAAGTATCTGTCCTGTGGCAAAATGAGAATACAAATTTTACAAATTAGCTGCCAAATTGTAAAGTATATATTTTTTTTGGGCCAAAATTATGAGTTAGGGAGTAAAGTCAATGTTTGGAGGTGTTCTGGTAGGGGGGGCCGTCCTCCTGTCAAAACACAATAAAACAGCAGGGGACATTGCTGTACTAACATTGCATAGTTAGTACAGCTGCTCTTCCTGAGCTGTCAGTTTTTTGTTTCGTTCAGCCCTACTGGGTTGAATGAAAAATAACTACTGGTGTGTACGAGGCATAAGAATGGGTAGTTTCTATTTAAAGAATCACTTGAGGCCACACTTCTGTATACAAATAATTCTGAATCATGGCAGTGTAATCAAGAGCAGTCAAAATATCAATACAAACAGTATAATAAAGCCTGCATGAAAAAAAATCCAAACTGAAAAGAACGATGAAGAAACATTAAAGGATACGTGTATAAAATGTTTTCTGAACAAATTTGACACACAATCGCACAAGTGACCTGCCTCTAAATTCTGCACACCAATCACTGCCTTTGCTTTGGATATGGATGCTGTTCTACTTCCCTAATTCTATTAACAGTGACAGCAAGAGCTGTGTGTCGTTGATGCAGTGCTTGGGTACACTGACTTTGTGGACTAGATTGCACAACAATAATTTGCGGTGCAAACAAATGGCAACTTTGTGGTTTCACAAACAACTTTATGCTGCTGTTGCTGCTGCTCCCATCAGAAATAAAGAAAATTAATAAAAGTCTCTAACAAACACACATAAAATAGATCTGAGTGAAAAAAAAATAATATAAAAATTCAAAACACCAATTCTAAAACACTGCAAACAAAATAAGACCCTTTTTTTAAATGCAGAAAAGTAAATGGCAAATAAAATATAGAAATGTACACATAAAGACAAAAAAATTAAGCCCCTCCAAAAACAAAAAAAAAACATGAAAAGTAGGAGAAAAAAAGAAACACAGGAACAAAAGTTGTTTCTGACACGAAAAAACAAAACCAAAGAAGGAGACCCAAAAAAGGACTGTTGGGTCATATAAAAACACAATGAATGCAGGTGGGTTTACACTGCACTCACCCTAGCAACACAAACTGACAATATACAGCACTGAATATAGTGTTGTATCCAACACTGTACATACAAACTCTGCAAACTCTCTCCCTGCATTATTGTTAGCTGTCCTTCACACTAAATTTCCACACACTGACAAAGGCCTGTTTGGACAGCATCCTTTTATAGTGTGTGTGCTCAAACAGTATTAAAAATCATCATTGGTTAGAGGTCAGACGCTAGTCTTTTGAAATGACAGTTTTTGCAATGCATTATAGGATGTTCTATGAGGCAATTCTGTCTTTTCTAAAGTATGGATTTAATCCATTTGAAATTAGGTTTGGATTAAATTCTCTGCTCATCCCCATTTGCAAGGGTTAAAATCTGTTTGCAGCATATACAGCACCCAGTGCAGGATTGTCAGGAAGGGCATCCCAGCAGACTAGATGTGCAGATTCCTGTTCATGGTTATTTACATACACATAGGAAATGTGCAAGTGGTCTTGCTCACGCATGTGCCTATTCGCGTAGACGTATGTGCACTAATGTGTATAGGAATGGGTGCATTTGCGTGTGCACGCACACCCCGTGACAGATGTTGCCACCAAATGAACTATATAAACTGGGCCAGTACTCAGGATCAGTGCTGTCTTGTCTACAGAATTCCCATGCTAACCTGCAACTAGGGATGAGCGGAACACCCCACCCCGTTCGGCTCGCACCAGAACCCGCGAACGGACCTAAAGTCCGTGCGAGCTTTAGAACCCTATTAGTTACAATGGATGCGAACGTTCAAAATCAAAAGTGCTCATTTTAAAGGCTAATATGCATGTTAATGTCATAAAAAGTGTTTGGGGACCTGGGTCCTGCCCCAGGGGACATGTATCAATGCAATTTTTTTTTTTTTAAAACGGGCGTTTTTTCAGGAGCAGTGATTTTAATAATGCTTAAATTGAAACAATAAAAGTGTAATATTCCTTTAAATTTCGTACCTGGGGGGTGTCTATAGTATGCATGTAAAGGGGCGCATGTTTGCTGTGCTTAGAACTGTCCCTGCAAAAAGTGTAATTTTTACAAGAAAAAAAGCTATTTAAAATCACTCGCGGCTAATGGGAATTGACGGCTCCCGTAATACAGAGAACAGTCATTCATATCACATCTGGGGGGTGTCTATAGTATGCCTGGGAAGGGGGGCATGTTTCCTGTGCTTAAACTGTCCCTGCAAAAAATTTCATTTTTGCAGGAAAAAAAGCTATTTAAAATCACTCGCGGCTAATGTGAATTGACGGCTCCCGTAACACAGAGAACAGTCATTCATTGAAAGCCATTCATAAAAAAAAAGTCATTGATAAAAAATAAAAAAAAGAATAAAAAAAAAGCGTGGGGGTCCCCCCAAATTCAATAACCAGGCCCTTGAGGTCTGGGATGGATTTTAAGGGGAACCCCAGCCAAAAAAAATGGCGTGGGGTCCCCCTCAAAATCCATACCAGACCCTTATCTGAGCACGCAACCTGGCAGGCCACAGGAAAAGAGGGGGGGGGGCGAGAGCGGCCCCCCCTTCCTCCTGAACCGTACCAGGCCACATGCCCTCAACATTGGGAGGATGCTTTGGGGGTCTGAGACCCCCAAAGCACCTTGTCCCCATGTTGATGAGGACAAGGGCCTCGTCCCCACAACCCTGGCCGGTGGTTGTGGGGGTCTGCGGGCAGGGGGCTTATCGGAATCTGGAAGCCCCCTTTAACAAGGGGACCCCCAGATCCCGGCCCCCCTGTGTGAAATGGTAAGGGGGTACAAAGTACCCCTACCATTTCACCAAAAAAGTGTCAACATTTTTTAAAATGACAGGTGCATCTGAGGTGCTTTCTGGTACGGTTCAGGAGGGGAGGGGGGCCGCTCTCGTCCCCCCTCTTTTCCTGCGGCCTGCCAGGTTGCGTGCTCAAATAAGGGTCTGGTATGGATTTTAAGGGGGACCCCACGCCATTTTTTTGGGCTGGGGTTCCCCTTAAAATCCATCCCAGACCTCAAGGGTCTGGTATGGATTTTGAGGGGGACCCTACGCCATTTTTCTTTTTTTTGGCTGGGGTCCCCCTTAATATTCATCCCAGACCTGAAGTTATTGAATTTGGGGGGACCCCCACGCTTTTTTTTAAAAAATTTTTATCAATGAATGACAGTTCTCTGTGTTACGGAAGCCATCAATTCATTAGCCGCGAGTGCTTTTAAATAGCTTTTTTTTCCTGCAAAAATTACACTTTTTGCAGGGACAGTTCTAAGCACAGGAAACATGCCCCCCTTCCCAGGCATACTATAGACACCCCCCAGATGTGATACTGCAATGCTGTACTAACAGCACGCACACACTAATCCCCAGAAATACAGCACATAATGTCAGCAGTCAGCAGCACACTGACACGCTGACACTGAAACACAATATGCGAGGCCGCCGCCGCGGCGGCCTCTTATACCGTGGGCCGTGTACTAAAGCCCCTGAGCTATAATTGGCTACAGGCATCCTGCCTGTAGCCAATTATGGCTCTCCTCGCTGCCGGTGCTGTGATTGGCCAAGCATGCGGGGTCACAGTGCATGCTTGGCCAATCATCAGCCAGCATTGCACTGCGACTGGCGCAATGCATTGCGGGCCGCTCGCATCACACGAATGTGATGCGAGCAGCCCAAATAGTTCTGGGCTCGCCGAACGGGCGAATGCCCGATGTTCGATTCGAACATGGGTTCGAATTGAACACCGGGCCCATCCCTACCTGCAACCTGTTACTCTGCATCTGTCTCCAGTCATTGAAAAGGCTTGCCTTGACCACTCTTGAACGCCACCCGTATCAACCTCCACTTGTCCCTGACCTTGCTTTTATCTGTGCCCATTACTGCTAATTTGTTAACGACCTGGCCTGTACCATGACTTCACTCCTGCTTCTGCATCTGTACCTGATCTTTCTGCCTGTGTATAACCTAGCTTGTCTGACCCTGTCTATGTTCCAGTCATTACTGGAGTTCCAAGCTGCAAACATCTGCCTGTTACCCACTGGCGCCTGTTCTCCATCTGCCTGCTACCTGCCTGTGGTTCACCTGCTTGCTGCCTCAAGTGCCAGTCAGTTCCTGCTTACTGTTCATTGGCTGCTACCTGGAATCTCTTATCGCTGTGATTCAAGGACGATCATCCGCTACTTGACCAAGAGACCCTGTCCAGCCCTGTGGTTAGAAAGGCCACTAGGCACTCATGCCACTCCCCACTACTGCGCTACCTGTCTACTCTAATCAGGAGCCCTGAGTCAGAGGTGTAAGTGAGGCCTTCCTCATCATATCAGGGCCTTCTACTAGGTAAGTGGCAAGTATGTTATCAGGTTGATGACAGCATATAGCTTTTAAAGTCATATTGGGGGTGGAGCCTGAGAAAGTGATTGCATTTTAGTAGGGCTCCATCTGACCCTGCAAGGAAACTCCCACACATCATTTAACCACCAGCTTTGGATTCTGGACACTGGATACACATTCTTACATGAACTCTCACCCCAGCTGCCAATAACTGCAACTAGAGGCCTTGATATCTTTCATGATCTTTGGCTTGCTTATATGACAAGCTCTAATTATCTCAACTAAACATCTTTGCTAAGGTTGAAAAATGTAATCCTTTCTCTTTACTCAGTGACATGGACTTTTCTTTTGCTGGACCTACTCTGCAATGTTTAACCCAGGTTGTTTTCTTCTCTTGATCTTTCTTTCTTTTATCGCTCTTTCTATTATAAATAACAGTGTATTCCTTGTTGAAGCTCCTAGGCCCTTTGCCTCTGTACTAGGACAGCATATACAACTTAAAAAGTGATTGCAATTTTCTCCCCACATATTTTCAATATAAAATAGTCTCCTGGAATGTTGTAGAAGACTAAATTATTCTCTTTTTACCATTAGAATTTTGCATTTTATGTATTGCAAAAAAACTAGAAAAGTGAAAATAGGCAATATAAGCAGCAGTAGAAACATATTATAAAGCATGGAAATTATCTCTTTCTTTGTATTTGTAGCACCTAGGACTGCTCAGTGGCATCAACAAGTTAAGGAATTCTATATATAACTACTGTATATACTATATAGTCAGCACCTAAACGCTTCAAATACAGTGCCTTAGAAAGCACCCTTTCTCATCTAATAGCAGTTTCCATGGTCCATTGAGTTAAAATGAAAAAAAAGCATACAGTGTGTATCGGACAGTATTGGAGTTGCTGGTATACTTAAGTGTAGGAAAAATAAATAATTTGTTTCATCCAATTGTAATTTTGTTTTAGGAAGACTTTTGTTGATGCTGAAGGAAATGAAAAATAACCATAAGCCACTTTTTCAACTGTCTTTGAACGTAGCTACTGGCAAATAACAGAAAATCTGTCAGCTAGTCAGAGCATTCCATTAATCCTCTAAGATTCAGAATGTATGGAGGATATGTAAATGTTTGCATATAAAACCATTCCATAAAAAGAAAAATGATGTAGAGAAATGTGCCATTAGCTGATTTTAGTTTTGAGACATATTTTCGTTAAGTGATCCATGGCCCAAAGAATGAACATAAAAATTTGTGATTCCACAAATAAATATGTAAAATTGAGTGAAAAGGGTAAAGTTGTGAATATTTTCTGTTGATTCCTTTAAAAAAAAATAAAAATAAAACATAGTAAGTTAGTGGCAGTGGTGGTAATTTCCCAAAAATCTAGGCTATATGCCATGCCTTTTATTGGCTCTAGTCTAGATGCTTCGCCATTTGGGAATATCAGTTGGATAACAAAGAAAGACTTTGTTATCATTGTACACATTACAATAAAATAGAAACTATCCCTCTGAAACAGTTAATTAAAAGGCATGTGCAAACATGAAACAAAATAAATAAAACAAAATGAAACCTAGGGAGTTACCTGTTTGGAGGCAGTCAAATATTATATGCAATATTAGTATTACTACCACTATTATACATGACAGATTCCTGCTGTCAACGGTTGTTAACTCTTTCCCACAGAGCGTACATATATATGAGGTCTCATGGAATTGGGTATTTATCCATGGGGCCAGATGTATGTGCATCCTGTACAGCACACTCCTAGCAGAGACCAAGGAGGTCTGGTTCCTGATCACCTGATTGTTGTGATAGCCTCTGATTAACTATCAGAGTGATCAGTCACTGTACAGCCTGCCCATGTGTTTTTTTCTCCTCCTCCTTTTTTTCTCCTCTTGAATATTGAAAAAAGATACATTGTATATTTTTCTCCTTGCATGAGAAAAAAACTGTAAGCAAATATTGTAAAACAAAATAGGGTTTGGGTTCTTGAGGGTGGATTATGATAAAAGGTTGAGTACTGTCATTAGCGCTACAGTTCTGCATGAGTGGGAGGGTCAGTGTACCAAATATTTTTTTTTTGGGTGATCAGTGGGCAATGTTTTTCATGATTGATGCTATATTTATAATGCTGAGTTTTTTTTTTTTTGTTGGAGGCTCCTTTTTTGTAATAAAAGAACTTTAAAAAATTTGTGCGTACTTATTTACAACTAACTATTTTGTGTATACAGTAGGCTGGCTACTGATTCATGAAAAAGTCAGGAGTAAATAAACATACACTTTATTACCAAAAAAAAGTCCCATGATGTAAATCCACCATCAAGCTCTTCATCTGGCAATGCAGATCCATCTCAATCATGATGTCTGATGCCTAACAGCCCTCTAAAAAAAATTGAAAAAAAAAAAAAAACAGCCAACACGTTCAAACCTACTGGTCCCATGATGCCATGGTCCTTTAACACCCTGGCTTTAATAGCCATGCCATCAAATTTAGAGACTGTAAATTGGGGTGGAATATAGGACCTTGAGACAGTAGATCGGGGTGATGTGGAGGCATCCATGGCCCCTCTATTGTCAGTCTTACAATCTCTGGGAAACAGAGCCTTCTGGGCCAGGAGGGTCCCACCAGAATGACTGGAATCCCATCTCTCAGACTCCTGCGCAACAAATGTGGAAGGAGAGGGATCGGAGGGAAAGCATAAACCAGGGAGTACTGGCTCCATGGAACTATCACAGCATCTGCTCCAATTGCCAGAAGATCTCTTGTTTGAGACACAAACTGCTGTAGCTTGTTGTTGAACCTGGATGCCAGTAGGTCAACCTCTGGCCATCCTCAACGTTGGTAAATTTCCTGGAACACCTCTGGGTGTAGGGACCATTCCCCCGGACAGATCTGCTGGTGGCTGAGATAATCTGCCTTCCAGTTCTCTACTCCAGAGTTATGGACTGCTGATATTATTGGAACATGTCCCTCTGCCCAGGCTAGTATGTAGTTCACCTCTTTCAGAGCTGAACAACTCCTGGTACAACCTTGGTGGTTTATATAGGCCACTGCCATGGCATTTTAATTCTAGGACATTGATGGGCAGGGTCTGCACTGTCCCTGACCATTTCCCCAGGGCGGTGAGCACGTCTAGGGTCACTCCCCAGCTTGAGAGACCCATTTGCAGGTTTTGATCCTGCAACCACCAGTTTAGGCTTAAGCAAGCCTGAGGAGATAAGCACATTGGATAATCCAGGGATTTTCTTCCTCTGTTCCAAGCCAACAAGATGTCTTGTTGTAAAGGCCTGGAATAGAACTGGGCATAGGGCACTGACTCGAAGGAGGATACCATCCTCTCTAGAAGACTCATACAGAGCAGAATGGAGGGTTGTCTGGTGCCCCTTATCTGATGCATATAAACCCTCAGGGCACAGATCCTTATGGGTGACAAGAATACTCTTGCTTGGACCGTGTTTAGAATCAGACCTAAATATTTTAGACTTTGAACTGGTCTCAAGGCTGAATTTTCGGTATTTATGATCCAGCCTAAGCTTTTCAAATACCTCACTGTGTATATTATGCCTGTACTGAGTGATCTCTGAGCAGGAGGTCATCCAGATACCCAAGAACCAGGATCCCTTGGACCCTTAAAAGACCCAGTACTGGTGCTAGGACCTTTGTGAACACCCGGGGAGCTGTAGAAAGCCCAAAGGGTAGAGCCACAAACTGAAAATTACGTTTCTTTACTGCAAAATGTAGGAACCACTGATGAGGCTGAAAGATAGGTACGTGTAAGAACGTGTCCTTTATATCGATGGAGGCTAAAAAGTCTTCCCTCTGGAGTGAGGTTACTACTCAGCGGACAGACTCTATCCGAAAGTATTGTATCAATAGATACTTGTTTAGGGACCTTAGGTCCAAAATGGTTTCTGACCCGTAAACAGGTTTGAGTAAAACCCTGTGCCCCTTTCGGGTAACAGAACCTCTACAATCACTCCTTGATGCAATAGATGATGTAGTGCCTGAACCAATACATTTCTCTTTGGAGGATCAGAGGGAATGCTGGGTCTTAGAAACCTCTGAGGGGGCACCCCCGTAACTCCAGCTTGTAACCACAAGATATAATTGAGGTGACCCACTCGTTCTGAATTGTTGTTTTCCAAATGTCTGCAAAGTGCAGCAGCCTTCCCCCCACCCGATGGAGTGGGGGTGTCCCCTCAAAAGGAGGGCTTGGTGCTGGGTTCAGGAGAATTTTGGACCCAGGGCTTTTTCTGGCCCTGGCCTTGCGGCTTGCTCCTGGCCCTAGCGTCCTATTGGCGGCAGAACTGCTCTGACACTGAGACATTTGAGGAAGCAGTCCCTGGGTTTTTAAACAAGGGTCGTTTGTTGCTTTTCTTCACAGGAAGTAGAGAACTCTTCCCTCTGGAAATCTTTTGGATATATTTGTCCATGTGAGCACTGAATAAACGTCCCCCTGAAATGACAAACCTGCCAATAACTTTTTACAAGGAAGCTCAGCTGGCCAGTTCTTAAGCCATAAACGTCTGCGCATATGTACAGACAAGAGAGCCTGACGAGAAACCTGCTGTTATGAATCCTTTAAAGCATCAACAGCAAAACACAGCACTCAAGGAATATCTGTCTTACTTTCAGGCAGATCATCCTCCTGTTTAGGCCTATCAGGCCGTTTGACTTGATTCTTTATGGACTGGTAAATACCAATTGCTGCAACAGCTGGCAGAATAGCTTAACTGGCCAAAGAAAAAAGAAGCTTTTAATAATAATTCCAATTTCTTGTCAACAGGGTTGCTGCATCTATGGCTGGCCTGCTCCATTTTTTAACAAACTTTTCATCCATGGGCTATAAAAGGGAGGCAAAAAAAGTCCTGTCAAGATGTTCCCAATTAGCATACACAGCCTGTTCCAACAGGGGGTGTAGCGGGAAAGTCTGTGCGAGCTGAAAAGGTCTCAGAGATCCCAAGGAGGACCAGGGGGGCTCAGGCACCTCTGTAAGAGGAAACTTAAAGGCAGAGAAAACCATTTCAGTCAGATTCAGGATCAAAAGCCTCTGCGACAGGCAGACATTGACTGGATATCTTCTTGTCCAAATTGCTTGGAAGCAGACTCATCTGCTGGGCACTCTACTAGATCCTGAGCGTTCAGCTCTTCCCCATCCTCAACCCATTTCTGCTCCAGACTAGAAGTCTCCTGTGAGGGGGATCTGTCATGCTTCCTGCCACCCTGCGGGATGGAGGCAATCATGCCGGCAATCCTGTGCTCTAACCCAGCTAGGACTAAAGACAGTTCATCCTTAGTGATAAAGGGTGAAGCAGCAGCGTTGACTGAAGCCACAATACCAGATAAGCGCAGGGGCTCAGATTGCCCAGAAGCCTCTGGTCTTTTAGGGGATACAACACTAGGAATATGACTAGGTTCATCCGGAACTACTGATGACATAGGTGTGCCCTTCCCTATGGTGTTAGTCCCACTCCTCTTTTTGGAAGACATTCAATGCCTGCAAACAAAGAGTACTTGGGTGTAGTTAAAACACCTCAGCAGGGAGACCCTTTAATAGGGCTCACCAAGCCCCTATGCAACAATCCTGCTAAGTACCTTTAGCCTGCCAAGCAACACCTGGTGACACACGTGACCTGGGTAAGGAAAAATTAACCACTGCAAGTGTCTGTTTAGAGCCTGCTCTGCGTGTTCGCACGCATTTGCGTGGTCCCGGCGAACTGGCTTGACTATTTGCGTATGACACAAATCTTTGTGTGCCCAGATAAAGGCTATGGCACATGTGCGGGGGAAGCCACGTGCACCACGGCCACCAAAAAAACTGCTGAGCCCAGCAGTGCTCTTGCGAACGCACGAGCGCCATGGTGAACCAAGGCGAAATGGCGCACCATGGTGCACCACCATACAAATAAAAAACAGCCAGACACCTTAGAAGTAAAAAACAGCCAGACACAAGCAAAAAAGGTACACTTTGCAAACACCCCAAGCTAGCCCAGAACTCCCCCATATGGTCACTGCACACAGGTGTCCAGCCTTTAGCTAGCTTGACTGAATGTTACAATCACTGGGACACCCCACAATAATAAAATAAAGGGGTTTCACTTACCTGTCCAGGCACAGGGCCACTTAGAATCTAAGGGCCCAATTTTCACCCTTCACGGTGGGTTCCTGTCACTTGGACCTTCAAGGACTGCATACCCATTCATGTTTAGGGTCCACTCAGTTGGACCTGTACAGCACCTTGCAGGAAATGCCTTAGCGCTGTAGTGTCCAGGATTTTCACTCTGCAGGGTCCAGCACCCGGAGGCTACATTACAGGCAAAACCTTGCAGGATTTTGAGTCTTCTTTGTGAGGCTCGGGTACCATTTATCTAAGCATAAAAGCCTGTGTCAAATAGATCTGATCGGTCAATCCCTTGATTTATTTTTGGAACCGTTTGTGGGACTAGAGACCTGGAGCTCTGAGAGCTCAAACAAACTGTGCAATCCACCTTGCAGACACTGGTAAAAAACTGAAGTGCTTCCTGTATGGGAGGGGTTATATAGGGGATCACTTCCTGTCTGAAGACCTTTGGTCTACCAGTGTCCATTCACCTGATGATGAAGTATATCCCAGCATGTAATGAATATTAGCCTGACTCTGTGTCCCACGATGTATGAAAAAGAAATGCAAAGCCAATAAGAGTCAGCCAGAACTCCAGCCCCTGTCTGATATTATTACCTCTACCCAATGACAGTTTCAGTGTCTAATTACAGCCAGTGTCAGCTTACAGCTAGTGCCTAATTACAGCCACTGCCAGATTAAAGATAGCACCTAATCAAAGCTTGTGTCAGATTATAGCCAGTGCCTAATTAAAGCCAGTGAAAGATCACAGCGAGCAGCAGATTGAAACCAGATTACACCCAGTGCCAGTTTTTCCAGTGTGCTGATCACTGCTAGTTCTGTTTCCAGTTTGCTGTTCATAGTCATTGCTTTTCTGTTTATCTTTTCATAGCATGTCTGCTGTCTATAATGTGGTCATTTTGTGGATGCTTCTAGCAATGCATGGCCTTCAAAAAAATGTAATAAGCAGTCAGAAAATCAGATGCGTAATTCAAAAAACTTTGGACAAAAAATAAATAATTTTAAAATATTCAACATGGCTTTTACCAAATACCTTAGGGTTTCAAAAAAGGACCATTTTGGGGTGTGCATACTGTCCTGGCATTTTAAGGTATAAAAAATTGTCATAGGCAGCCAGAACATCAGGGATCATATTTTTTAAATATATTTACAACAGTTTGTATAATCTATAGCTTTCACATAGACTAAATAATACATACTTTTTTTTTAAACAAAGACATATAGCAGAATAGACTTGGTCTAAATTTATGAAGAACAACTAATTATTTAATATGTTTTATAACATAAAGAAAGGAAAATTGTTTGTTTGTTTGTTTCATTTTTTTTTCTTTTTTTTTATAGTAACAAATTAAAAACCCAGTGGTTGGTAATTACTGCTAAAATCTAAAAAAGGCCTGGACGGAAAGGAGGTGGAATATTCTGGTGTTGAGGTGGTTATTGGCTGCAGCAGATTGGCAAAAGTACAAACCCTTTCCATTATTGTACAATGGGAGTAGGATAACATGATGCTTCCTAAAGTCAACAATACTTCCTGAACACCTCATAGCCATTTTCTGGACCCAATTTCAGTAGGCTAAATCATCTCCACCCATAATAAGACCAGCTACCATAGTATAATCCACAAATTCAATGATAGTATTAGTGGGACGAGTTACAGTGATGCTGAAGGCATACAGTAATGGACTCAACACACATATTTGTGTAGAACCAGTAATGAGTAGAGGGAAGATAAGGCTAGCTTTTATGATTTTTGGACAAATCATAAAAAAGTCCTTTATTTGGGAACAGGTGGATAACGGGAATCCTAAATCAGACAATTTACTAACTAGTATGCATGGAATAGTTAAATTAAAGATTGCACTGTAGTCCTTACATAGCTACCTCGATATTCTAAATTATATTATAAATTACTCAACCCAGTAAGGCTAGGGCAATGACATCTTCTGTAGACCTGTTGGCTCTATAAGCAAACTGGAATGAATTCAAAATGGCAAGTAGACTAGCTTTAATTATCTTAAAAAAACAGCCTCTTAAAGCACTTCATAACCACTTAAGTGATTGTGATCTGCCAGTAGTCATTTTTGGGAACAGGAATGATAACAGTAGACTTCAAACAAAGCAGAAAAATGGCTTGTATCATGGAAAGATTAAAGATATTAGTTAGGACCCTAGTAAACTGGTCAGCTCTTAATTTCACTAGTTTCCCAGGTATTCAATCTAGGCAACGTGTCTTTTTCAGATTATTTGACCTATGCACACATCTCACTTAATTTTCCTGAAGATTAAATATGCATTTTCTAATGCTGACAAAGACAATGTAACATTAATAGCTTGTTTAAGGTCAAAATGTGCAAAGCAACAATTGAATTCCTCTGCCAGAGAGACATTAGCATTAAATCTCACAAAGTTACTGCCCTTATAATTAGTGATTTCCTGTATACACTTTCACACCTGCTGAGGGTCATCTTCTGTGTTGCCTTAGCATATTTGATATTTGATTAGATGATTACCGTCAGCACATCTTCACCTCATTCACTAAGTGAGCTAAGCTGACTTTAATCATCCAATCCAATCATAAGATGTAGCAACCTACCAGAATGCATCTTTTTGGGAATTTACATCAGTTAAGAGAATTCTAACAGATAATAAAGCATTTATGCATTGGCCTTTGTACTGATTTAATAAATAAGATGAAATTATTATAAATAGATAAGCATAAGGCACTTACTGCCCTGAACAGACTAGATTTACTTTATGATTATTATCAGCCATTGATTTGCTAATCTTATAAAACAACTAGCATAGTTTAAGAGAATATATCAAATCAAATATTGCATTTCATTTCTTAAACTGGGTACAGCTTACATTTGGAATCTGGCTGGCTGCTATGGGTAATACTTTTGCATCATGTCCTCTATTATATGATGCAGTACATATTTTCTCTATGCTTGTGTATTTTTCACAGTCTGCTTTATTCAACACTTCAAGAACTTCAATATGTAGGTAAATGGTTAAAGGCTATTGAACTTCGTACCCAACACAAAAGCCTCAGGGAAAGTTTACTTTTCATCTGACAGACAGCACATTTTTTACATCTGACTGATTTTAACTATAACATTCAGAATCCAATCAGTAGTAGGAACTGCTCATGCAACATTTTACGATGTAGTTTATTATACACTACAGAAGAAGTACTTTTCTCATGCTGTGATTTGAAACAAGCTCATTAGATAGTTCTACAAAAAAAGAGCTAAAAATATAAGAACATCTTTATCAATGACTTGTCTAGTCTCCTTTAATTCTAGCAGAACAACATCATAAGAAAGAAACTAAAAACATTTGCATCATTATTATTTGCTTATACAGGATAATTCTTTAAAACACAGCGCAAAGAGCAACGGTGTAATGCAAAATGCAAGAGCCCACATCAGCCAATCAGAAATCAACATTAACCTCCCTGGCGGTAATCCCTAGTCTGGCTCGGGGTGGAAACTTCAGTACCATAAGCGGTAACCTCAAGCCAGACCCGAGATCGCATTGCAGGATACAGGGGAAGTTACTTACCTTGTCCCCTGGATCCTGCGATGTCTCCCCGCTGTGTGTGCAAGCTCCTCCGCTCGATTCACACAGTGCTGAGTGTCGCTGATCTCCATTCCCTGCGACATTACAACGCACGGGAGCGGAGATCGGCGCCAAATTCAAAAAAAGTTAAAACACACAATACACATACAGTACTGTAATCTTACAGATTACAGTACTGTATAACAAAAATACACATCCCCTTTGTCCCTAGTGATCTGTCCAGTGCCCTGCATGTCGTTTTATATAATAAATAAAACGAATTCTGCCTGGAAACTGGAGATTGTCCATAGCAACCAAAAAGTGTCCCTTTATGTCAAAAGTGGTTTTAGACCAGCTAGTAAACAGCGATAATAAATTAGAATCACAATTCATCATCAAACACTAAGTTTAATGACAGCGACAATTCTGCAACTGAGCAAATTTTAGTGTTTTTGATTTGATTACATTATTGAATAATTTTTATAGTTATTTATTATATTATAATTTATGATTTTGTGTTTCAAACTTTATCATACCCGGGAAGTCTACTAGACTCTGGTTTGAACAGATTTAAGTGAGTTATTCATAAGAATTGCATGCCTACAATATAAAACGCGAAATTTCCATGCAAAATAATTGTACCGCTTTTGGTACAAAATTCCAGACATAGTCATACCGCCAGGGAGGTTAACTGAGGTGACTGCAGTAAACTGAGATCATATTGGCTTTAGTATGTGTAAAAATATACTACAGCGCTGATGTGAATAAATATTAAAATATGTGAGAAATAAATATTAAAAGATAACTAAATAATATAGCTGCAATTATATATGTGAACTGATACACAAAAATAAATTGTTTTAAATGAATAATTGTGCTAATATTACCCTACTAATATTGCACAGTGTACCACCAAATTAAGTAAATAATAATGAACATATAGTGAACCATACAAAATAATATATACAATATATAAAATTCCTTCTGTGTAATGGTAACAACAGTGCAAACTTTTGCCACAGGTAAAAGTATATCACATTCCACTGTGTACAAACCAAAGTCTCTGCCAATAAATTCGCATATGTGGGACTAATCAAGCCTTAATGAGTCTTCTGAGTAACAGATTGTTCATTCAGAGATTTCACTGCTGATTCCCATGGATGAACTTTGAACTTTCAGCAGGCTTCCATAACATGAAAAACAAAGAACAAACAAGACCATTGCGCAGATAGTATAACAAAGTGATCCCTATTTAGTTAGGGTGAACCTCGCTCACGATTCCCCGCAGGATAGATCGCATATGAAATGATCATTTGCATACAGCATAACACTGGGATCTCCTCATATGCTGACAGTGCACACAAAACACTGCTGGTAACGTCACAAGCTCCTCCTCCCGACTAGTTGCATCACTGGACATGTGAATTTTTTAAAAAGTCACATGTCCAGTGACGCAACTAGTACTCGCAACTAGTACTTGCAAAGTGAACAGTCTATTTGCATTTAGTAAATTGATCCATTTATGCTGTTCAGTTTTGGATAAGTATTTCAAGAAGGTGGCTCTGCAATTAAAACACTAGCCTAGTCCCAACAGGCATGTATCCCATCTGCAGTCACTGGTGCTCTGAGAAGGCGATACAATAATCAAAGCTTATAGGTGGAACTACCACAGTTTCAAGGTCCACGGATAGTGGTATATTATGAGGGAGGATGGGAGTATCACTAGTTTATCAGGTGACAGATAAATGTGAATTCCTCTATTAAAATAATGTAAAAAAAACTCAGCATGTGGGATTAACCACTGCAAGAATGGATGTCCTGCAATGTTGATACAAACCCATATGTATCATTTGAGTTCTTAAAGAGAAGTGCCCAAAAAAATGGGATCCTCTGTCAAAACATAAACTTGGTGACGAATACTACTGGGTTCTTCTAAAAACTGAAGCAACCTCTTTATTTGTTTACTCCGATGCATGTTAAAAACAAAAATAAATGACATACTAGTTTTTAAAGAAATGTATATAAAATAAATCATCCCCCACACAAATTGGCTTTGAGGCAGGGCAGGTATCATGTTTAATTATATTGCAATAGGCTTTCAAAAGTTTACTTTACATGCATACTCACAGTATTTTACTAACTTAAAGAGGCTAAAGCTTTATATACAGTATCTCACAAAAGTGAGAACACCCCTCACGTTTTTGTAAATATTTTATTTATTTATTTCATATGACAACACTAAAGAAATTACACTTTGCTACAATATAAAGTAGTGAGTGTACAGCTTGTATAACAATGTACATTTGTTGTCCCCTCAAAATAATGCAACACACAGCCATTCATTTCTAAACCGCTGGCAACAAAAGTGAGCACACCCCTAAGTGAAAATGTCCAAATTGAGTTCAAAGTGTCAATATTTTGTGTGGACACCATTATTTTCCAGCACTGCCTTAACCCTCTTGGGCATGGAGTTCACCAGAGCTTCACAGGTTGCCACTGGAGTCCTATTCCACTCCTTCATGAAGACATCACGGAGCTGGTGGATGTTAGAGACCTTGCGCTCCTCCACCTTCCATTTGAGGATGCCCCACAGATGCTTAACTGCTTGCCGCCCAGAGCACGACAATATACTTTGGCACAATGGCGCGGCTGTTCAAATGGGTGTACCTGTACGTCCCCTTCAAATCATGGACTAGTGGGCAGGCGTGCGCCACTGCGTGAGCATGCCTGCGGGACCCACGGATTAGATGTCCAAGGTGGCCTGCGATCGTGGGACAGAGAGGCAGAACAGGGAGATACCTATGTAAACAAGCCATTTTCTTGTTCTGCCTAGCAACATGACAGGGATCTACTGCTACTGCTCTACTGTCATGTTCTAGTGAGCCCATCCCCCCTACAGTTAGAACACACTGAGGGAACACAGTTAACCCCTTGATCGCCCCCTAGTGTTTAACCACTTCCCTGCCAGTGACATTTACACAGTAATCAGTGCATTTTTATAGAACTGATCGCTATTTTGTCACTGGTCCCAAAATAGTGTCAAAAGTGGCCTATGTGTCTGCCGCAATGTCACAGTCATGATAAAAATCGCAGATCACCGCCATTACTAATAATAAAAATGACATATATCTTATATCTATCCCCTATATTGTAGACACTATAACTTTTGCTCAAACCAATCAATATATGCTTACTGTGATTTTTTTTCCCAAATATTTGAAGAAGGATACATATCGACCTAAACTGAGGAAGAAATTATTATTTTTTAAATATTTTTGGGGGATATTTATTATAGCAAAAAGTAAAAATATTTCAAAATTGTTGCTGTTATTTTGTTTATAGCGCAAAAAATAAAAACCGCAGAGGTGATCAAATACCACCAGAAGAAAGCTATATTTGTGGGGGAAAAAGAAACCTCAATTTTGTTTGGGTGCAATGTCGCGCAATCTTGCATTTGTCAGTTAAAATGACGCAGTGCTGTATCGCAAAAAATGCTCTGGTCAGGAAGGGGGTAAATCCTTCCGGGCTGAAGTGGTTAATAGGTTTTAGGTCTGGCGACATGCTTGGCCAGTCCATCACTTTTACCCTCAGCTTCTTTAGCAAGCAGTTGTCATCTTGGTGGTGTGTTTGGGGTCATTATCATGTTGGAATACTGCCCTGCGGCCCAGTCTCCATGAGGGGATCATGCTCTGCTTCAGTATGTCATAGTACATATTGGCATTCACGGTTCCCTCAATGAACTGTAGTTCCCCAGAGTCGGGAGCACTCATGCAGCCCCAGATAATGACACTCCCACCACCATGCTTGACTGTAGCCAAAACGCACTTGTCTTTGTTCTCACCTGGTTGCCGCCACACACGATTGACACCATCTGAACCAAATAAGTTTATCTTGGTCTCATCAGATCACAGGACATGATTCCAGTAATCCATGTCCTTAGTCTGCTTGTCTTGTGGGCTTTCTTGTGCATCATCTTTAGAAGAGGCTTCCTTCTGGGACAACAGCCATGCAGACCAATTTGATGCAGTGTGCAGCGTATGATCTGAGCACTGACAGGCTCACCCCCACCCCATCAACCTCTGCAGCAATGCTGGAAGTACTCATACATCTATTTCCCAAAGACAACCTCTGGATATGACTCTGAGCATGTGCACTCAACTTCTTTGGTCGACCATGGCGAGGCCTGTTCTGAGTGGAACCTGTTCTATTAAACCGCTGTATGGTCTTGGCCACATGCTGCAGCTCAATTTCAGGGTCTTGGCAATCTTCTTATAGCTTAGGCCATCTTTATGTAGAGCAACAGTTCTTTTTTTAAGATCCTCAGAGAGTTCTTTGCCATGAGGTGCTATGTTGACCTTCCAGTGACCAGTATGAGAGAGTGAGAGTGATAAAACAAAATTTAACATACCTGCCCCCCATTCACACCTGAGACCTTGTAATATCAGTCACATGACACTGGGGAGGGAACATTTTCACTTAGGGTGTACTCAATTTTGTTGACAGCGGTTTAGACATTAATGGCTGTATGTTGAGTTATTTTGAAGGGACAGCAAATTTACACAAATTAAACTAGGTGATGGGGGGAGGGTCCAGAGGTAGAGATAGTCAGCGTGGAGCATATTCCATGTTGATGGGGACAAGGGCCTCATCCCCACAACCCTGGCCGGTGGTTGTGGGGGTCTGCGGGTGGGGGGCTTATCAGAATCTGGAAGCCCCCTTTAACAAGGGGACACCCAGATCCCAGCCCCCCTGTTTGAAATGGTAAGGGGGTACCAAATTACCCCTACCATTTCACAAAGAAAGTATAAAAAATTGTTAAAAAACACACTGACACCGTTGGGAAAAGTCCTTTATTAAAAATAAAAAAAAGATTCCAGTGGTGGTAATCCACTCTTGCTATTCAGCGATGGCTGATCATGTCTCCGGGGTCCAGCGATGGGGGATCTCTCCCGGGAATCCCGGTGATGGCCCAACAGGTCTTAGTGAGGAGGACGGGGCCACCCGTCACCTGACCCGGCCCCCCTCTGACGCAAGGGGAAAGCCGGGCTTCCCCAGTGATGTGAGGGTGACCCCGCCCCCCTCTGATGTAACGGAAACCTGCGTTACATCAGAGGGGGGCGGGTCACCCGTACATCACTGGGGAAGCCCGGCTTTTCCCTTGCGTCAGAGGGGGCGTGGTCACCCGTACATCACTGGGGAAGCCCGGCTTTTCCCTTGCGTCAGAGGGGGCGGGGTCACCCGTATATCACTGGGGAAGCCTGGGTTTCCTCTTGCGTCAGAGGGGGGTAGGGTCAGGTGACGGGTGGCCCCGTCCTCCTCAGCTAAGACCTGTCAGGCACCGGGATTCCCGCAGTGTCTCCGAGGAGACAGGATGCGCTGCGCTGGACATCATCGGGAGAGATCACCCATCGCTGGACCCCGGAGAGATGATCAGCCATCGCTGGATAGCAAGAGTGGATTACCACTGCTGGAATGTTTTTTTTTTTTCTTTAATAAAGGACTTTTCCCAAAGGTGTCTGTGTGTTTTTTAACAATTTTTACACTTTCTTTGTGAAATGGTAGGGGTACTTTTGTACCCTCTTACCATTCAAACAGGGGGGGTGGGATCTGGGGGTCCCCTTGTTAAAGGGGGCTTCCAGATTCTGATAAGCCCACTTCCGCAGACCCCCACAACCACCGGCCAGGGTTGTGGGGATGAGGCCCTTGTCCCCATCAACATGGGGACATGGTGCTTTGAGGGGTCACAGACCCCCAAACCATCCTCCCAATGTTGAGGGCATGTGGCCTGGTATGGTTCAGGAGGGGGGGTCGCTCTCTCATCCCCCCTCTTTTCCTGCGGCCTGCCAGGTTGTGTGCTCGGATAAAGGGTCTGGTATGGATTTTTGGGGGGAACACCACACCATTTTTTTTTCAATTTGATGTGAAGTTCCCCTTAAAATCCATACCAGACCTGAAGGTCCTGGTAATTGAATTCGGGGAGAACCCCACGCTTTTTTTTTTTATCAATGACTTTCAATGACTGTTCTCTGTATTACAGGGAGCCGACAATTCATTATAGCCATGAGTGCTTTTAAATGACTTTTTTTCCTGCAGAAATTACACAGTTCTAAGCACGGGAAACATGCGCCCCTTTACTGGCATACTATAGACACCCCCCAGGTACGAAATTTAAAGGAATATTACACTTTTATTGTTTCACTTTAAGCATTATTAAAATCACTGCTCCCGAAAAAAAAACGGCCGTTTTTAAAACTTTTTTTGTATTGATACATGTCCCCTGGGGCAGGACCCTTTACAGTTCCGGTTCGCTCGTGGCCACTCATTAAAATTAGAAGAAAAGTGTTTAACCCTAAACTACACAGAGGGTTCTTTACTGTAAGAGCGGCAAGGATGTGGAATTCCCTTCCACAGGTGGTGGTCTCAGCGGGGGCATTGATAGTTTCAATAAACGATTATATAAGCACCCGAATGACCGCAATATACAGGGATATACAATGTAATACTGACATATAATCACAGACATAGGTTGGACTTGATGGACATGTGTCTTTTTTCAACCTCACCTACTATGTAACTATGTAACTATATGTAACTGTTATACAAGCTGTACACACACTACTTTACATGTAGCAAAGTGTAATTTCTTCAGTGTTATCACATGAAAATTTATAATAAAATATTTACAAAAATGTGAGGGGTGTACTCACTTTTGTGAGATACTGTAAATGTAATATACAGTGGTGTGAAAAAGTGTTTGCCCCCTTCCTCATTTCCTGTTCCTTTGCATGTTTGTCACACTTAAGTGTTTCAGAACATCAAACCAATTTAAACAATAGTCAAGGACAACACAAGTAAACACAAAATGCAATTTGTAAATGAAGGTGTTTATTATTAAAGGTGAAAAAAAATCCAACCATCATGGCCCTGTGTGAAAAAGTGATTGCCCCCTAAACCTAATAACTGGTTGGGCCACCCTTAGCAGCAACAACTGCAACCAAGCGTTTGCGATAACGTGCAATGAGGCTTTTACAGCGTCCTGGAGGAATTTTGGCCCACTCATCTTTGCAGAATTGTCCTAATTCAGTTACATTAGAGGGTTTTCGAGCATGAACGGCCTTTTTAAGGTCATACCACAACATCTCAATAGGATTCAGGTCTGGACTTTGGCTAGGCCACTCCAAAGTCTTCATTTTGTTTTTCTTCAGCCATTCGGTGGTGGACTTGCTGGTGTGTTTAGGATCATTGTCCTGCTGCAGAACCCAAGTTCGTTTCAGCTTGAGTACACGAACAGATGGTCGGACATTCTCCTTCAGGATCTCTTGGTAGACAGCAGAATTCATAGTTCCTTTTATCACGGCAAGTCTTCCAGGTCCTGAAGCAGCAAAACAGCCCCAGACCATCACACTACCACCACCATATTTTACTGTTGGTATAATGTTCTTTTTCTCAAATGCAGTGTTCCTTCTACGCCAGATATACTTGGACACACACCTTCCAAAGAGTTCCACTTTTGTCTCATCGGTCCACAGAATGTTGTTCCAAAAGTCTTGGGGATCATCAAGATGTGTTGTGGAGAAATTGAGACGAGCTTTGATGTTCTTTTTGCTAAGCAGTGGTTTTCTCCTTGGAACTCTGCCATGCAGGCCATTTTTGCCCAGTCTTTTCCTGATGGTGGAGGCATGAACGCTGACCTTAACTGAGGCAAGTGAGGCCTGCAGTTCCTTGGACGTTGTTGTGGGGTCTTTTGTGACCTCTTGGATGAGTCGTCGCTGCGCTCTTGGGGTAATTTTGGGCGGCCGGCCACTCCTGGGAAGGTTCACCACTGTTCCATGTCTTCGCCATTTGTGGATAATGGCTCTCACTGTGGTTCGCTGGATTCCCAAAGCTTTGGAAATGGCTTTATAACCCTTTCCAGACTGATAGATCTCAATTACTTTTTTTCTCAATTGTTCCTAAATTTCTTTGGGTCTCGGCATGATGTGTAGCTTTTAAGGATCTTCTGGTGGACCTTACTGTGTCAAGCAGCTCCTATTTAAGTGATGCCTTGATTGTGAACAGGTGTGGCAATAATCAGGCCTGGGTGTGGCTAGAGAAATTGAACTCAGGTGTGGACAACCACAGTTATAGTATGTTTTAACAAGGGGGGCAATCACTTTTTCACACAGGGCCATGATGGTTTGGATTTTTTTTCACCTTTAATAATAAACACCTTCATTTACAAATTGCATTTTGTGTTTACTTGTGTTGTCCTTGACTATTGTTTAAATTGGTTTGATGTTCCGAAACACTTAAGTGTGACAAACATGCAAAGGAACAGGAAATGAGGAAGGGGGCAAACACTTTTTCACACCACTGTACCTATATAATTGTATTATACTCAGAAAATACTTATGGTTTGTACATAAAAAGAGCCATTACATTTTGAGATTACTACCCTATCTATAAAGTCCACTTCTTGACCAGGCGTTTTTTTGTGATACGGCACATGGGTGTTTTTTTTTTTTCAGCTGCCCCTGAACTCTCCTTTATGTTATCTCATCAGTACATGTACACAGGGTTGTTTGTAGTCGTTTCTAGGCATTTGACTTTAGAAGCATTTTTTGGAAAGCAAAAAAAAGCGTTCAGGACATATGTTCAGAGGCATTTGCAATGCACGTAACAGCTTGTAAACGTGTGTAAACGCGGTAACTCACGTTTAGCCACATTTCGTTTACAGGCATTTTTAATAGAGATCAATTCTTGACTATTTGAAAAAAAACGATTCTAAACGCAAACGCAGCATGTAAATGTGGCAAAACTGACATTTTTAAACATTGGCTACTATCTGTCAAGTTAAATTGTTCTATCTATCCCTACGAAGGAAGACAGTACAGTTACAATACAGTCCAGTTGCAATACAGTACAGTTCTTTTTTTTTTTTCTTGCCAGCTCAGTTTCATTTACCAAACGGACCTTGCTCAACATTGTCTGTTCATTTATCCGTTTCAATGTTTACATCATTGTGGCATTTCCTTGTTTTCAAATTAAATCTATAATACGCTAAGATTTAACTGACAGAAATTTTATTTATTTTTTTCCATAATTATTATTTCCCCCCCCCTTCCCGCTCCGCTTGTTGTGCCCATTGACTTAGATTTAAAGCTGGCTCTCGGTTTTGAAGTCGGGTACTTCAACTTTTCCGCCTATAGGCGTAGAGCTTCTACAAAACTCCACGTCATTTTAAACTTTTTCCATCCATCCCACTTCTCAGCTAAACCTCCCAACTCCTCTTCCGGATTTGTTCTAAGAGATTCCATCAAGCGTGTATTCTCTACCATATCTATCCACTCCCAAGTTGAGGGACTTCCTTGTTTCCTCCAGTTCCTGGCTATCTGGCGCTTAGCCGCATTTAGTAAATGCGGTACCAGAGAGCTTTGGTAGTTTTTGATAGGTCCTTTGGTACCGTGGAATAGAATCACCCATGGGTCCCTTTCAAGATTGGTTCCAGTGATCTCCTTGATGTAATCTATTATTCTCCTCCAGTACGCTTTTATCTCGCAACAGTCCCACCATAGATGTGTCATCGTCCCCTTTTCCCTGCAGCCCCTCCAGCATTCGGCTGTTCCTCCTTGTGTAAATTGACATGTTTTGGAAGGGGTTAAGTACCACCTCGATAGGCACTTGAAGTTTATTTCATAGGCCCTCAAATCCACTGCGGAGCTATATGTTAACTTAAAAATTTTTCTCAGTGTTAGTGTATCTGTTTTTGTGCCCAATTCCCTCTCCCACTTTTGAATATATGTAGGTATCTCTTCCCCCTCTCCATCCTGCAGGAGCCTGTAGATCTTCGATATTGATCCTTTGGTATTTTTGGCTGTGACAATGCACTCCAATCGGGTCAGATCATCGTTTTCCCTGATTGGTTGGGGCAGGCTTCCGACAAAGTGAGACAGTTGGAGATACCTCCACCCATTCATATAAAAAAGATATCTCCTACTTTCTAAATCATTTAGTGTGCGAATTTTCCCCTTGTGTAAAATATCTTTCAATTGTGCCCTATTATCTTTAATCCACCCCCCTCCCGCCATTTTGTTCCCTGGTGCAAAGTACGCGTTGTTCTTTAGTGCTATTAATGGAGAGTTATATTTCTCCTTAAGAATTTTGTGAATTTTGTCCAAATTTTTAAAGTATTTGTGGTCATCGTGTTCGTGTCCTCACTCAGTGTTCTGAACTTTGGGGGGTTCCAAATGTCAAATCCTAGTTGTGAGTTGCTGAGAGATTTTTCTAAATTAACCCATCTTTTATTGCTACTGCTATTGCTCCATTCGGGGATTCTCGATAGGACTGTTGCGTGATAGTAGCCCACTACATCCGGTACTGCTAAGCCTCCTCTTTTTTTTTCCTTCTTCAGTAAATATAGTGAGATTCTATGCTTTTTATTTTTCCAGATAAAGTTCATTAAAATAGATTTTAATTTATTGAGGTACGTCTGTGATAAGGGGATGGGGAGCATTTGAAATTTGTACGTAATTGTGGGTAACAGTGTCATTTTTACCGTGTTTATGCGACCCAACCACGAGAGAGGTCTTGTAGAGTATTCTTTACTTTTTTTTGCTATCTCGTCTAACAGCGGAATATAATTGATTCTATAAATTTCCTTATCTGATTTAGCTAGGAGGATTCCGAGGTATTTTATTTGTTTTTTCCAATGGAAAGCAAATTGTCCCTGTAAATTTTCCCTATCTTTTTTGGTGACATTGATATTTAAAATAAAAGATTTTGAGTTGTTTACTTTGAAATTGGAAATCTCTCCGTATTGCTTCAGAGTTTGCATTAGATTAGGAAGGGTCCTTTGCGGGTTGTTTATATAAAATAGAATATCATCGGCGAACGCGGCCACTTTATGTTCGTCGCCATTTACTGTGATACCCTCAACACCTGAGTTGTTTCTGACTGTCGCCAGTAGAGGCTCCAGGGAAAGGATAAAAAGGAGGGGAGACAGGGGACAACCCTGCCTCGTCCCGTTTGTCATACGGAATCTGGGAGATGTTATTCCATTAACTTTAACCCTGGCCTCCGGGTCGTCATACAAAACCCTAATTTTTTGTATAATATTTGGTCCGAATCCCATATGGGCTAAAGTTTGAAATATGAGTCCCCAGTCTACCCTGTCGAATGCTTTCTCAGCATCTATTGACAGGAATAGACCTGGGGACTCAGCCTCTCTGGTTCTACGCAGTAGCAACAACGTTCGGACTGCGTTATCGCGTCCTTCCCTCCCGGCCACAAAGCCCACCTGGTCAGGATGGATCAGCGTGCCCAAGCACGACCTGACCCTTTCCGCTAGGATCTTAGCGTATATCTTAGTGTCGACATTAAGAAGTGAAATCGGTCTGTAACTCGAGCACACCGATCCATCCTTTCCCTCTTTCAGAATTACCGTAATATCGGCCGATAGGGAGTCCTTACTCATCTTATATTCTACCCCCAGTCCGTTGAAATAGGCGCATAATCTAGGGATTAATAACTCCTGAAATGTTTTATAGTATGAAACCGTAAAACCATCCGGGCCTGGGCTTTTCCCGGATGGCGAGTTTTTTAGTGCCTTTCTGACTTCTTCTTCTGAAAATGGTCTCTCTAGGTCCTCTGTGTCCTCCAGAGGGAGTCTCGGCAGCCCGGCTTTTTCCAAAAATAATTCTGTTTTCTTTATTCTTTCGTTTTTTCTCGGGATGTTTTGCTCGGCTGCATAGACTCCCTCATAGTATTCTCTAAAGGAGTTTGCTAGTTCGCTAGATTGGAATTTGAACTCTCCTGTCTTGTTTTGTATTTTCTCTATATAGTTTCTTGTCTTTTTTTTTGTAGTGTTTTAGCTAAGTGTTTACTTGATTTATCTCCCCATAGATATCTTTCTTTTACTATTCTATTAAAAGTTCGCTTTGTTTCCTGCTCGAGTAAGTCCTTTAGCTCCTCTCTCTTTGATGTTAATTTTAGAAATAGCTCTTTATTTTGGCCCATGTGTTGTTTATGTTCTCTTTCGAGAAGGGCTATTTCAATTTTTAAGACCTCCATTTTCTTGGAATGTTCTTTTTTTTTCCAGGCTCCTTTTGAAATAAAACTCCCTCTTATGAACGCTTTGTGCGCATCCCAGATATAGGATCCCTGTACCTCTCCATTATCGTTATTTGTAAAATATTGTTCAATTTCTGTCTTGACCTGGGCTACGATTTCTTTATCTCTAAGGAGTTCCTCGTTTAGTCTCCAGTTGTTCTGGGGTGTCTGTATATCTGTCACTTTAATCCTCATCGATACCGGTGCGTGGTCAGAAAAGGTAAAGATCTCTATTTTTGTGTCTATTACTCTGTCGAGTAGGCCGTGGTCAATAAAAATGTAGTCAAGTCGTGAATACGTCCCGTGTACGGGGGAGAAAAACGTGTAATCTTTGGTTTTGGGGTTGAGCATCCTCCAAATATCCACCAGTTGGCTAGTATGCAATTCTTGTTTTATCATTTGCTTTACTACGTTACTTGTCCCCCGCACACGAGACGTAGAGTCTAGGTCCTGGTCCATATGGAAGTTAAGATCACCCGTCAGGATCAGATAGCCCTTTTTGGAGTCTCTTAGTTTATTAAGAATCCCCCTCAGGTAATGTGCCGGTCTGGTGTTGGGAGCATAAATGTTTACGAACGTGTATTTTGTCTGTCCAATGGTACCTCTAAGAAACAGAAATCTCCCTTCCGGGTCTACAAGCCTGTTCTCTAGGCAAAAAGTAATATCTCTAGAGAACCCTATAGCCACTCCCCTTGATCTATTCATTAGAGTGTCCCCATAGAACCAGGTTGGGTAGTAGCTTGAGTTGAGTTTTATATTAGATCCGAGGGAGATATGTGTCTCCTGGAGGAAGACAATGCCTGCTCTATAGTTTTTAAGGTCTTCTAATATTTTTGATCGTTTATTATGCGAGTTGAGTCCCTTGACGTTGTAAGATATTAACTTAATATTAGTCATCGAGGCCCTTCAAATCTAATTTCTTAGCTTGTGGTATTAGGGTCACAGCAAAGTAGGAGCTTACCCACCCACCCTTCCCTCCCACCCTATTTTCCCTATACTCTTTAATCCCATCTATGGGTCCCCTTATACCTCCCCCCTCCCCCTCCCTCCCCCTCCCTCCCTGACCCCTACTAGGGTCCTAGAGACGTTGAGGGCCATCAAAATACGGCCTCCCTCCGTTCTCTCAAATTTCTAGGTGAGGTGGGGCTCTGATCAGCAGGTATATCTTACCCAGACCCCGAATATTTCGGGGAATCGGGGGTCAGCCGGCGGATTATAGGCTGTTAGCTTGCGTTCGGGTCGGCGATCTGCCATTAGCCCACATCTCTCCTCCTCTTCCCCTCCCCTCACCCCTCTCCCTCCCGCTCTCCACTGCCGTCTCCCATCCCGGTAAATCCGGGACTTGTAAGTCAAGCTTTTGACAAAATTCCCTCAAGTCTTCTGGAAATTTTATTCTGGCCGAATGTCCATTTTTTGTGCCTATTAAGCAAGCGGGGAATCCCCATGTGTATTTCACATTGCTACGTCTCATCAGATCCAATAGTGGTCTTTGCAATCTTCTCCTCTCCAATGTCTGGGAGGCTAAGTCAGAGTAGATTTGGATCTCGGAGTCCTCATATTTGAGGGGGGCTTTCCCATAAAGCTTGGACCAAATTGTCGCTTTGTCCTCATAATATCGGAATCTGACTATGATGTCACGTATTCTAGATGCGTCAGTTTCTAGGCGTCTGCCAACTCTGTGAATCCGCTCTAATTTGGGGAAGTCATCGTCTTCTTTTCCCAAAAGGGGGTTGAATATATCCGTTATTACCATCTTTAAGTCTTCTCCCCTTTTTTCCGGGATGTTTCTTATTCTGAGGTTTTGTCGCCTATTCCTATTCTCTGCATCTTCAATTTTATATTGGGTGTCACGCTGGGCTAGCTGTATAGCTCTTAGTTGTTCTTTTAAGTTTATGATTTCTTGTTCCTGTTTGTCTGCTTTTTTCTCTGCGGCTTCAACTCTTGACAGTAAATGACCCAGATCTTCCCTAAAGAGGTGGAAGTCCCCTTTAATCGCACTTTCCATTCTTGAGAGCATTTCTTCCATTTCATTTTTTGTGGGGAGATGGGCTCCCCCCCCTGATCGCCGGTCCTGCTGATATCTGCTTCATTTTCCAGCGTTTGGTCTGGTGTTAATTGGGCAGCCTGGCCGTCAGCTTTCTTATCTTTCGGTTTCCTTCTCTCCATCATTGCTTCTGAATGGGTCTCCGTGTAATTTGATTGTGGGCTTACACCAGTTTTTAAATATTGTTTAATGGTACTCGTGGTTGTTTTGGGTGTTTTAGGAGGGCCCTTCTTAGGGGGTTTACTCATGGTTCCTCCTCGGGCCTTTCTAATCCTCTTTCCCAGCTTGTTATCAGTTTCGGCCCTAGAAAAAAAAGCCTACAGTTTCTTCTCCCCTCCCTTTTTTTTTTCTTCCTTATTTTTTTTTTTTTTGTTTGTCCTTTTTATTTACTGTAAAATAATTCTTCTCTTCTGTGGGTATAGTTTTGTGTTGCTTACACGCTGGTGTTTAGTAATAGTAGTGTGATGTTTAGGGCTAGTGCCATGCTCCGGGGCCTGTGGGGTCCCCTTTCTATCCCCTGGGAGAATGTGAGGGTGTGCGCTCCTACTTTTTCGATCGGGGGTGTGGACTTAGCTCTCCCACCTTTCCCAGGTATGGGTTCACTGGTTTAACTATATTGCCTTAATATCCAGGGGAGGGGGGAAACCCACAGATATGTAGATGGTAATAGACGGCCCACCTAGTTAAATGGCCTATTTACCTGCCACCACAAAGGGCAAGGGGGGCTCCTCTCTATTATGTCCCACGGCTTGCTCGTCTGGACACACAATGGGTAGCCCACTGTCTCCACCCGACTCCAGCTAGGAGATAGACCGACCGTTGGTGATACAATGTGTTTTAGCCCTATCTAGGATATAGGGGAGAACACAGAAATTATTCCGTCCTTCGGTGGAGGCTTGCGCTGCGCACTTCTCTGCTTTTAACACATGCTACACCATGAGCTACAGTAGGAGCTATCGATCCAAAAACAATCGGGGCACCATCGGCTCTCTTCGGCCTCGTCTCGAACCCTCCACCCCTTACCAATCCAGGGGGGTGAGGGGTAGGTGACGTCCAAGTAGCACAGATTTGATAGAGTCCAGCAAACAAACCGGTGAGAGCAAAACAAAGAGGGGGAACAGGAAATCAAATCCAAAGAAATAGACAGTTCAATCCCTGCGAGACGTTGCTATGTGTGCATCTGCTATCTTCTGGTAAGCATTTAGTTAAGGTTATTGATCCCAGCTTACAAAAGTAAAGGCAGTTGTATATGAGGCTGAATGTTCAAAGAAGCATAGGCCATAAATAGGATTTAAACATTGGCTTACCGTTATCCTCCGTGGACAGACAGTTAGGGAGGGTTTTACTCACGGCTTTGTAGCTTGTTTGAGGCAGCGTCCGAGGTTCAGAGCGGGGGGGAGGGAGTGATCCCGGTCCGGCGAAGGGTCCGAGGAGGAGATGTTGGTATGTGGGGTGGGGGACTGACACCTGACTAGCATGTCCGTCCCTCCTTGATGTTCAGACCTGGCGCGGGTCCCGGAGTCGGGTTTGCGGAGTTCCGGGGGGTGGCGCGGACAGTCCGGGAGTCTTTCACTCTCCACGGAGCCTCAGCGTTCCCCTCCCTCGCTGTCTGTACTGCGAGCATCCGACCGGGGGTTAGCGGTGTTCCGGGGGGTGGCACCGACGGTCCGGGAGTCTCTCACTCTCCACGGAGCCTCAGCGTTCCCCTCACCTCGCTGTCTATGCTGTGCTCATCCGCCCGCTGTATCAGGCCCCTCCCTCCGTACTACGAGCTACGTAGGTACGTCCTGCTCCATCCCCATACAGTACAGTTCTAATCCTTCTACAATTACTTTCTATATTTACTGTATTGTAACTGTACTGTCTCCCTTCATATTGTAAAGCTCTGTACAAACTTGTTGACAATATATAAATCCGGTATAATCAAATATATCATCTATCTACTATGTAAATGATGATGTTGATTATTTTGCCATGAAACATTATTCCTGACCCTGCACAAATATTTTATTTTGAAAAAAATAAATAAATAAACAAGGTATAGTGATGCAATAATATGAGGCTGCTAACAGTTTTGAAGTAGGAATATCTATACGGTATACAGTGTATAAAGATATGCGTAACTTATTAGCACTATAAAAGTACCTGTAATAACTATGTTAGCAAAAGTGTACCAGTTCCAGCATGTTTGTGAGATTACAAATAATAAGGGCAGCTCCAGGCAATTTTTAGGAAGGTAATGTTCCAGTGCTGGGAGTACAAGAGGGGTTGTTAATGTGGCGTGTGAAGTATGTCGCCTACCATTCACATATGGGTGTGATCAACAAGTAGGTGTTTTTTAATGGTCTTTATGTTGACTTGAATGTAGACAGAATGTTTAGCACATAAAAAGAATCGAAAGTGTGGGAGTATAAGGCACAACTTTTAATACTTGGTCATTTTTTTTCTTTAGTGACAGGCTTTTTATATAGACATCAGGGATCTATTGTAAAGCCCCATACACACGGTCGGAAAATCCGACCACCAAATCCATCGGACGCACTGGTGTTGCATACACACAGTCGGACAAAGTTGTCGGAAAATCTGATCATTCTGAACGTGGTGACATTTGTTGCCTACGACGGGACTACGTAGAGGCTAGTAGCCAATAGCTTTGGTCTTGTAATGTGATCTGAGCATGCGTGGCACTTTGTCCGTCAGAATTCGCTACACACGATCGGAATTGGTGTGATCGGACTTTGTTGTTGGAAAATTTTTAGAGCAGGAGATACAACTTTGTCCGTCAGACAATCCGATGGAAAATGTCCGATGGTGCCTACACACGGTCGGAATTTACGACAACATTGTCCGATAGGACAGAATCCATCGGAAAATCCGACCGTGTGTATGGGGCTTAACACTGATGCCTCCTCTGTGTCTGTATTTGAGTTGGCTTTGAGCACCAAAGCCCAGGAAGGGAGATTGGAGTATACATACACACTACGATTGTATAGCCGAAAGAGAAATTTATAGCTGAATGGGTACAATAATTTTGTTGCGTTTGTTTTATACAATAAAACGGATATACAGAAATGAGTGGCCATCTCATGCTGGAAAGTGAGGTTTGTGTGTGCAAGGTGCAGGATATAGGGAAAGAACCAGTAAGATCCCAGTGGAACAGAAGCAGAATCCTCCATGTGTAAGTGAAAGTAGCAGTTAAAACCATGTGTTGTGTTCTATATGGTGGTGAGGATCCCATGAGAATTCCTGTGAAAGGTTTTTCATTTATTATGAAATGGGACAAAAAGTGCCAAAAAGCAAAGATGGTGAGTAGACTCACTCATCATCCTTTGAAGCTTGTGATAGATAGATAGATAGATAGATAGATAGATAGATAGATAGATAGATAGATAGATAGATAGATAGATAGATAGATAGATAGATAGATAGATAGATAGATAGATAGATAGATAGATAGATAGATATATAGATAGATAGATAGATAGATAGTGTTACAGTATCTCCCAAAAGATAGTGTAAGGCCCCTTTCACATGGACGGACCGTTCAGATCCGCCTGTCAGGATCTGAACGGGCGCTCCATGTTAGCCTATGGAGCGTCGGATGTCAGCGGAGACATGTCCGCTGACATCCGACCCGGTCCGATCCGCCAAAAGCAGACGTATGGCCCCACGTCCAGATCCGTCGCTGGCGGATCGGATCGGGTGAGATCTGATGAAAACGGACACACTGTCCGTTTTCATCCGATCTCTCCATAGAGACCAGCGGCGCTCGCAAGCCCCTCCCCGCTCAGTGAGCGGAGAGAGGCTTGTCATCCGCCGGCTCAGCGGAGATCAACGGAGAGATCTCCCGCTGAGCCAACGGACAGAGACGGGCTCCGTGCAAGCGGAGTCCGCCTCGTGTGAAAGGGGCCTTACCCCTCACATTTTTGTAAATATTTTATTACATCTTTTCATGTGACAACACTGAAGAAATGACACTTTTCTACAATGTAAAGTGAGTGCACAGCTTGTATAACAGTGTAAATTATTTGCTGTTATACAAACTGTACACCCACTAATTTACATTGTAGCAAAGTGTTATTTCTTCAGTGTTGTCACAAAAGATATTATAAAATATTTACAAAAATGTGAGGGGTGTACTCACTTTTGTGAGATACTGTATATGTTGCTAGACTTTTCAGTGTTTCTATAATACATACTGGGGGGGGGGGGGGATTTACTAAAACTGGAGCACACAAAATCCTGTGCAGCTATGCATAATAACCAATCAGCTTGTTCAATTAAGCTTTGACAATATACCTAGAAGCTAAGTGGTTACTATGCATAGCTGCACCAGATTCTGTGTGTACCAGTGTTAGTACCCCCCCCCCCCCCTCCACTGCATGATGTCATGGAAAAGCACTTTATAGTAATATATATTGTTAAAAAATGTAAAACCATTAAATGATTATATAATATTGCAATTAATACATTACCAACTGATGAATTGTGTCTAAAACATGAAGCATTGGAGATTATTTTCTATGTCCTGGTTTTAATGTTTGACATCTTTATTATTTGTGTATGAAAAATGTAGCAGTAATTCAGAATGCTGCATCCAAGGTCATTATGACATTGCTATTTAGCTCCATGGAAACACAAGTGGACAGCTTCATATTTATGATCTATGGATGCTCCTGAAGACATTGTCATTGTTTTTCTCATGATTAAATGAAATCACCTGTAAAATTGCTTGATGTAACACTAGTGTCAGTCTTGAAATCAATGTAAATGCTGAACAATCTATGGTCTAAAATACCCATCAAACAGCATAAAATAACTTAATTTATAATAGCAAGGACATTTACAATCCATATACAGTATATACATGTATATATATATATATATATATTACTATACATATTTGCCCCATACCAAAATTATTTGTTATTCTAAGCTAAAGTTAAATAACAACAATATTTATGTCTATTTACCATACACATTTGCAAGAAATACTATAGATTAGTCATGTTTATATATTTGTAAAGATTTTTCAATGACTACTACAAAATATGGATTAAGAATATGATATTCCTGTATAGCAGGAGCACCAATCAATGCCTTCTACTAGTAAAAGCACCACCCCCACTACACTGAAACAATAGCTAGGTACACATTTAACCCCTGTTTTTAACCCCTTCCCTGCTGGTGACATTAGTACAGTGGCAGTGCCTGTCTTTAGCGCTGATCACTGTAATAATGTCACTGGCCCCCAAAAAAGTGTCAGAAGTGTCAGTTAGATGTCCGATTTGACTGCTGCAATATTGCAGTCCCGCTATAAGTCGATGATCACCGCCATTACTAGTAAAAAATAATAAAATAAAAATTCCATAAATATATCCCATAGTTTGTAGACACTATAACTTTTGCGCAAACCTATTAATATACGCTTACTGGGATTTTTTTTTTACCAAAAATATGTAGCAGAATACATATTGGCCTAAAGCGATGAACAAATTTAGATTTTTAAAACTTTTTTCTTGGATGTGTTTTAGAGCAGAAAGTAAAAAACTTGTTTATAGTGCAATAAATAAAAACGGCAGAGGTGGTCAAATACCACCAAAAGAAAGCTCTATTTATGGGAAAAAAAGGACAAACATTTTATTTGGGTACAGTGTCACACGACCGCACAATTGTCAGTTAAAATAACGCAGTGCAGTATTGCAAAAAATGGCCTGTTTAGGAAGGGTGGTAAATCTTCCAGGGGTGAAGTGGTTAATGTGTTTAAAGCAGTAATGGGATAAAGGGAATAAAAACAATTAGCCTATTAAAAAATTAAATTACAAAATCATTTTTTTTGCTGGAATATTCACCTACAGTCTAGAGATTTCCTCCACTTTTGTTCTGCTGTCAGATGTCCTCATTCTGATGACCAGCATCATTTAACCCACTTCCTCTAAGCCCAGGTTATTCTGGACCAGCCTCAGGCTGCAACTAGACATTGAAGAGGAAGCAACACAATGAAAAGCTAATTTGTTCTGTCATCCTGCTTCCTCTTCCTATCAGCATGCTTCTTACTAGCACATGAACTCATTGGCATTTTGTTCTGCCTTTTCCTCTCAAAGGCAAGCCCTGTTGTACAGGGACATCAAGAGGCTAATTCCAAGTTAAATTCAGGTTCATACATTGCTTGCATTTAAAAATACAGCTACAGTGTGGTCATCCAGTTCTGGGAGAGCATCTATTGACATCCTCGTAGAACAGCACCCTGCATCCGTTATTCAAACACTGCTAATCACAGATCAGGGTAAAAGGCCAATCACAGTGGCCCTTTACTATGTGCTCAGCTGTGTCCAATCACAGCTGATCACAATGTAAGCACATTTGCCGGTTATCTGCATTCCTCGGAGAGCCGATAACTGGTACGTGCGACAGGAGACATCTACATTGATAATCAGGACACTGATCATCAGTGTCCTGATGATCAGTGCAGCTCCAACAGTACCAATAAGTGCCTGTCAATGCTGCTTATCAGTGCCCATTAGTTCTGCCAATCAGTGGCCAACTGGCCATCAGTGCTGCCAATCAGAGCCCATTAGTGTTGCCTATCAGTGCCCATCAGTGCAGGCTCAGAGGGGGGCCTCATCAGTGCTGCCTATTAATGCCCATCATTGCCACTTATCAGTACCCATCAGTGCTGCCTCATCAGCGCACATCAGTGAAGGAGAAAAATTACTTAATTGCTAAATTTTACAGCAGAACTAAGAAAAACATATTTTTTCACAATTTTCTGTCTTTTTTTTGTTTGTTAAGCAAAAAATACAAAACCCACTGGTGATTAAATACCACCAAAAGAAATCTCTATTTGTGGGTAAAAATTATAAAAATGTCATATGAGTACAGTGTTGCATGACCGCACACTTTTCATTCAATGTGCGACAGCACTGAAAGCTGAAAATTGGCCTGGCAGGAAGTGGTAAAAGTACCCAGTAGGCAAGTAGTTAATGACTACATAGCTGCATTAATGTATGTCTTATACTGTATATCTTCCTAGAGTTTAACTTTACATTGCACTGCCTATATATGTATAGGATTTTTATAAATTTCTCACCTTAAAAGGATGTCACATTAAGGCTTATTAAAGAGAACAACACCTTAGTTTGGACAGTACTGGAAGCAGCGAGCAGGTAAGCCAGAAACATTTATCTAGTATCTTGCTGCTGGCTTCAATGTCAGATACTGTATACTGTAAATTACCCTGATAGGTAATGCTTCCCACAAAATAATCTAATTTTAGGTGTAGGCGGAGTTGGCATTTAATATAAGTGAATAAAACAAAATTACAATGTTACATATAGAGTGGCAAATCTTGTTTTTGCATTCAGTTCTCTTTATTTATTTACTAAAGTACAGTAGTAGAATATTATAACTTTTCAAAGGGAAGGGAAGTGTTTACTTTTTTAATATCCAGTCATGTGCAATACAAATTAATTCACTTTTCAAATTGATCATTCTCTATACCTTTAGTCAATCAAAACTCACTCAATTGTATGCATACATTTCAGCTTAATCTATGATGGTCATTTTGAAACAGGGGGTAAGGTGATATAGGAAAACATGTATGAGTCAAGAGCTCCAGTGAAATGTAAAAATTGTATTTAAAACATTTCTTTACCTGAATAAAAAATAAAAATAAAATAGGGGACATAGCTAGCATGTTAATTGAATCAATCAAGAGTTTCACTCTTCCAGTGGTGCTGGGTCCTCCTAGCATCACCTAGTGGTGCCACAAATCCTCCCTGTGGTTTACTTTGTTCAGTGCTAGCAACATGGCTTTCAAGAAGGAAGATAGCTTGCAGCCCCAGAAGCTAATGGATTGTATTATTTTTCATCTACCCAGAGACACAGCTGCCTCTCTGCATCCAACAGCAGCTTTCCTATAGGGTATCAGAAAATGTGATGCTCCTAACAGTGTCCCCCCCCCCCCCTGGACTCCCTCTTTCAGCTGGCTTCACTTGCACTGTCGACACAATTCACAGAGAAACCAGCCAAGTTAAGACGTTGTATTCCAGAGTCTAACACAGGCTGTGCAGAAGTGATTATACCTATTCCATCCCTGGATAACACTGGGGGACCAGACAATAATCAAAACAACTTTAAAAGACATGTTTATTTCATTAAGAATCTTCTTGCACACAGACATAATGTCCTGTGTGCAATAATTGAGAGCTGAAGTGTATGAACTAGGAGACAGATTTCCTCAGCCTCTCAACACACAGCTGAGAGCCCAAGCCAGCAGTTCCTGTTCTCTCCAAAGCCCAAAACTCCAGTGAGCTCTGGAGGGGCAGAGCAGAGATCTGGTGACTGACAATTACCACTCTCTGCTTAGAACTGACTAAAAACAAAATGATTAGTGGTCATGTGATAACTCTCATCTTAGAGCCGACATGGGACAGTTGCAGCATCGGACTGATGCTGCAGCCATTTAAGTGACAGTGCATGTTTGTTTTTTTGCTATTCTACACTTCTCCTTTAAAAACCCTGCCAATACTCATCCATTCTTCCTTACACTGGATAATTAAACTATTTATTTGGCAAAAAAGGAGGGCAAAGAGTATAGGGATTATACTAGAAGCAATATAGAAAGATGTTTGGTTCCAAGGAATGACATATACTCATACTTAACATTGTTAAAGCGGTTCTGCACTGGGGTTTTTTTTGGGGGGGGGGGAATATGCTAACTATTAATAACTAAATTGGGGGACTTACCTGTTCCATCTTCCATCGCGATCGCAGCCGGTTTTCCTCCGATAAACTTCTTTATTTGCTGCTTTTGTGCTGGGGGCCATCTTGCCTGTGGGCATGTGAAACCCCACAGGCACTTTAGATGGCCCAGCATGCACCGCCGTTACTGCGCCGAGCTTGCGCGTGCGCAGTAACGGCAAAGTGCAGCTCACGTTCTCCGAAATCTCGCGAGATGTGTCCGAAATCTCGCGAGATTTCGGAAGATGCCCGCACAGGCTCCTGGGATCAATGACACCAAATCCCAGGAGACAGTGCGTCGTGACGAGGATCCCCGCACAGACCCCGCCCACCCCCGCAGAGACAGAGGACCGGAAGTCATCGATTACAAGGTAAGTGAAAAAAAAAAAAAAAACACATTTCATTTAGTACTCTTTGCCTGATTTGGAAGGCAAAGAGATTTACTAAATGAAATGTGTGCAGAACCGCTTTAACTGGGAACAATGTCTCCTTTACTGAACTTTCTCCAATCATCCAAGCATCCATTACTGCCTGGAGAACATTCAATCCTTACCTAGGTCTGCCCATCAAGAATTGGTGCTTAAATGTCATTACATTTGTACATTATCTCTATGCAGGTCCTACACTTGAACAGTTTACAATGTTAACCACTGAGTTTGGCCTCTCAGCTATAGAAAACCTTAGTCAGCTACAACATTTTCATTTTCCCACATAAGCTGCTAATGTTAATATCACTATCTATAAATCAGCATGGCAGTTTTACAAATTATCAAAGCCAAAGACCAAAGGAATCAAGGGTAAAACAAACAAATTCTGTGCTAATGAAAATTATAGTGGATAAATAATAATTTCACAAAAGTGGGAAAGCTGCCTACACGAATATCCACATATAGGTATTTCAACAATATATTATTTTTCATGTATGTAGGTATCATTACATGTGCATAATGTAAATAAAAGTTTTTTTTTTTTATATATGTGTACCCACCGGGCTTGCTCCAAAATGACCCCCCCGCTCTATAACTCATCCAGAAAGGACCATAAAATCAAAAAGGAAGCACAACGCACATAATACCTCTAGATACCTCCAGTTTATTGCCAAGGAGTATAATCACATTAAACAGTTGGTATTTTTACAAATTAGGTTCGGCACCCAGCGCACATGCACGTGGTGTAATGATGTCAGACTTCATGCCCCTCCTGATACATTTCATTAGACTTAATGACTTCAGGGGGAAAGGAATCGAAAGAGTGCTCCATACAATCATGAACTGAATGTGCCTGTGTTTTGTATATTGCAGATGTTCCCCAAACCCCACTGAACTATATAGGGCATGGATCCAGCAAATTAATTTTGCCCATTTTAAATGTTAATAGAAAAGGATTTATCAAACTAAGGTTATAGGGAGCTGGGTACTGCCAGGAAGAACATGTAACGAAGAGAAAAAAAAGATGATACCATTTGGCAGGAAGCAGCACTTTTAGAAAGGCTTAAGTTGCAATATAACATAAAAATGCACAATTCTACATGTTTGTATTATTTCCATTTGTTCTCTTTTTCCAATAAAAACAAAAAAACATTCAAACTGCCAGCAAATTACATTTCCCAGCCACTGTATGCTGTTTGTGAATGAGCAGCTGGAAGTTCCTTTCAACATCAATATTATACCTTTATCCTAGCAACCAATGATGCATAGTAGTTAGGGTCTGATGTGTTTTGGAAGAGAAACCCCATGCATAAAGAAAAAAAAAGGTTTATAAAACCTCCAAAGTTCATACCAGACACAAAGGATTTTAAGGAGTAACCCCACACAAAAAAAAATAAAATCAAAGTGACCCTCGTCTGAGCATGCAGCCTGGCTGGCCAGGAAAGTGGGTTTGTGTCCCCCTCTGGAACTATACCAGACTACATTTTATTAACTTGGAAAGAGGGCCCTTGGCATAAAACCCTGTCTTTGTTGTTCTCATGTTGATGACAACAAGGGTCTCATCCATATATCCCTTTCCCAGTGGTTGCGGGGCTTTAAAGGATAGAATAATTTTTTTGGAATTTGGAGCTCTTTGTTTAAAAAAAGGTGGATATACACTCCCAGTGAATGAGTAAGTGGTACATACAGTAGTACCAAAAAAGTTTAACAAACGATAACGAAAGTGCAGAATCCGAAAACCGAAAGATCCGACATAAACAAATACTTTATTTTCCTTTTCGTTGCAAAATTTCGATATAGATAGGAGATTCGACATGACACTAACAATAGCGATCTGTGTCCATCGAACCTGTGGTCGAATGTGCCTAACCTTAGCTCTATTAGTCCAAAATTATTCGACATAGAGAGAAAAGATTTGACATGAAGATTCGACAAAGCAGTCGCCACGAGTGGACATTTATGGTCAAATGCTCTGCCCATAGGCTATAAAAGAATTCTAATGTTGGTTGACTAGTAATAATAATTAATAAATATAATTATTACTAGTGTCATACAACATTAGAATTCTACTATCGCTTGTAAGTGGAACATTCGACCGGAAATGTACGATTGCGGCGTCGTACAGTTTAGCTGCTCTGTCGAATCTTCTTAAAAAATTCGACAGACACCATAAGCCTTCAATGACAGATTCGACCATAATTATTTCGGATTTTTGGACGAATGCATTTTTTAACGAAACAAAATAAATAAAAACGAATTTCGGGAGTAACTAAATAAATGTATTTTTCGTATGAAAATTGAATTCCGAAACTAAATATTTCAGTGTGCACATGTCTATCTATTTATAATTAAACTAAAATGACATTTCTGGTACAAAGCATGGCAAAGTTTTTTTAAAATGTCTTAATTGGTTGAACTGGATGTACATGTGTTTTCTTTCAACCAGATTAACTATGTAACTATGTAATCAAATCAGTTTTTTACATGACACTAAAAAAACGAATAAACAAAAGAGAGAATTTCTATCCAGCCATTTTCATATTTCCTGTTCCTCAGCCAGACTGCACAACTAGGAGGGTCTAACAACTTTCTTTGCTAGAGGCATGGGATACAATGGTGTCACCTCAGTGCCTGAAGCCAGCTGCTTGGACAATTACATGGATAAGTCATTCATTTTCATCGCTTACTGCCCTCCTCCAGTTAGGATTAAAATAAGTTTATTTTTAAATAGTGTTCTAGGCTTGTTTCCTTTTTTCAACCTAGTAATCCTGCAAATACCACACTTTCTGTTACCCAGTAGCTAAGCTCACTCCATCATATCTGTCAGAATCTATGGTTGTTATGGACTAAAATCATGCCTGCCTTTCTTCATTCCCACCCATTACACGGAGAATGGGTAGATAAGTGATTTTTAGAATGAAGAAAACATGATTTATGCTTTTAGTTCAGTGCACAGGAAGTGACATTTCTAGCTAAATTTTATACTTGCTTAGAATATTTTTTAGACTTAAAAAGGAAAATTAATACAGTCTCAACAGCTAAGGAAGGGTTAGATAAATGGTATGGATTTTTTTCACATATTTAATTATTCCTGAAAACATTTCACCGCAAATTCAATAAATTTCAATAAAACAACCCAATTTAAAAAAGTTTTGCACCACTGGTAATTTTCAACTATGACCTTATTATCACTTTAATTCATAAAAAGTAATATAAGAAATTGCATACCTTAAAAAATGTCATTGTTGCACCATCTTGAACAGCTCCATATTCAATTTTAGTCTGTTTGGCTAAATCATCAGCAGAATCGATAGGGGATTCCATGCGTTCCACTGTGAGAAAGGCAGCTAAGTTGGCAGTATATGAAGAAATGATGATAAGAGTAAAAAACCACCATATTCCTCCAACTATCCTTGTAGAAAGAGCTTTGGGCATAAGTTCGGAACCTAGTAAAAATCAAGGGATATATTATTAACATGATTCAAGTTAATCAACTATTCCATGCACAATAACATTTACTATAATTTAGCACTATAGCAAAAAGTCAAATGGATTTGTGCATAGACATTATAAGTAGTCCGCACAAATAGTAAGCCTGCACACAGCTTTGATGAAAAAGAAGCACTGAAATTAAGCAACTGAATCATTGCTGCGATACAGGGCAACACATTTTACAGTCATTGATGCTATGTGGTGCCATTTATTTTGATTACCACACCAATGCACATGCAATTGTGTAAAACATGGCAAAGCACCTTAATGTGTTCTGGAAATTTTTTTTTTGATGTGTCTGATTTATGGGACATTTTGATGCATTGGAAACCCATTGACCTTAATGTGTTACATGTTAACACATGACATAACACTTGTTAATGCACATGCATTAACACACTGCACTCATTTAAATGGGTCCTAAATATGGAAATAAATTGGTTGTAATTAGAGTTAGCTGTTTAAATACACTCAGGTATGAATTGAGTCAGCCCTCGACAATATGATTTTTATCAATAAAGGTCAAGCTGGCAAAAAGAAGTTCACAGAGTACATCCTGTCATGCTCAGGAAAGAAGAGAAGTTGCTAAAAAAATAGTTGATGATGGCTATTAGTCTTGCCAAGTTAGACAATGACTTTTGAATCTCTTATTTTTTGAACCTTATCTAAACCAAAGGCAAAACCATACTTTTTAAGTAGATAAAGTTCAGAATACCAGTCCATCTACCTAAACGTTACCGCCATTAGGCAAAGGTCATGTTTTAAGAAAGGGAACAATGTTGTGCAAAATTAAATACATGGGGAGAAAATAGAAAACACTCTTCACAAAAAATTGAAGCAAGTCTATATTTCAACAAAATGATTGGGATGTCAACTCAGGCTTATGAATGAATGTTTTGGTAACTTTCAGATCACAATTTTTTGGATGTCCACAATATATCTAGTGAAAAACAAATATGAACTTGTTATAGTAAGAACATTTTACAACAGCCAAGCACTGCAATAGGCTTGTAAATATATATGGAGTAGGGCTGTGGAAATTAAAGATTAATTCCTTGATTAATCGTTCATTTTTTGATCAATCAAAATTCTTTTGATCGTACTCACCTCTCCGCCGGCTTACAGGTCTTCAGGGAGTTCTGTCGGAGATCGGGTGACATCACGGACATCAACATCACCGGACTCCTCCCCCCTACCCCAAGTGCCTCCGTCTGCTAACGAAGGGAAGGGGGAGGAGTCTGGTGATGTCGAAGTTCTGATTGAACGTATCGCTTACGGGGAAGAGCTACGCATGACATCACCCGCTGCTGCCCTACGGAACTAACACAATTGTCGGCTTTACATGCTGTGTTTTTATCATCTTTATGTGAGTAGTTTGTGTTTGAACACAAAAATGTAATCTTATACTTAAGCGGTGAGCACTTAGATCTTTTATTTCTACCCATGACCTGGCCTCCTTGCTGAGATCTAAGGAGACGTGAGAGAAGATTATGGTCCGTGTTAACCCTTTTGATACCCGCATGCATGACCAACTGTTTGCACAGGGGTCCATGCCATAAGGTGAGAGTGATTAGTTAGACCGGAGGAGATTGTCACACTACTGTGGAAAAAAAATTACTTACGACAGTGCTACCATTTGAATTTAAAACGTATTTGTGTGAACTGTGAAGTTAAGTCATGGATTGTGGAAACTAACTAGTGTCAGGTGATTGTATATAGTGTATACCACATTTACCACTGGCTAATGCAGAGTTGCAGTGCAAGGAGATCAGCTAAAAGTAGTTGGATCTGTATGTGCGTTATTATTAATCGAAATCAGTTGATTAATCGATTTAAAAAAAACGATTAATCGAACACAAACATTTTTTTTTTTTTTTTTTGAACACAAACATTTTAATCAGTAACAGCTCTAATATGGAGGTTTGGTTGCTACAGAATTTGGGCACCTTGCTATTACTGAAGGACCATCCGTTGCTCCTAAATCATAGAATTCTATAGGGGAGTGTCTGGTTAGTAGTCTATGAGTTTGAAACAAACTGTAACTGTGTCCTGTGCAAAGACAATGACAAAGTTCTTTTTCAGATCAGACGTTTACAGAACTACTGCTGTTCAAAGGTTCCATGATAAGGAGTGAGACAAAAGTATCCCACAACAATATGAGGCTTTGGTTGATAGCTGCTAAAGGTGTACCATTGCATATAATCAATCTAATGGAGATATGGTCAGATGCTGAAACTTTTATATATTTCAATATCTTTCACATAACCAAATGACATAGAATGGTACTGCCTGTACCATCAGAACTAAAATAAATGGATTGGCCAGCACTTCATGTTAATGAGATATAGATTAGCAAAGGGAGGAAAAGGTGTGTTTTTTTTTTTAATATGTGTGTGTGTATTGAAGTTACTATATAAAAATGTGTGTATCACCACAACAATGCAATTACATGTAGCACTTGGTCCTGTTCAGAACAGTACTGTGGTTGAAAAAAAAAAATACAATTTTTGCTGGCTGTCAGTTCCACTCCAGGCTGAAGCCTAGTTTATAGGTGTTTCTATGGGGGGAGCCACCTCAGAGCACTGTAGTCACTATCCCCTCTTTATTCTCACTGAGTTTGATATCTGTCTAAGCCCCTAATGCTTGCCAGGCAGTATCTATGCCGCTAAAAATATCTGCAGCTCTGCCATCTTCCACTCCTGTTTTTTTTTCTGCAGTTACAATAACATGACTACAATGACCCAACCATGAAGCCATTTCTTAGACAGAATTTTCTCCCCAATATGGTTATCTGAATATTGGGGATCTTGGTGCAGCATTGTTATTAAATAATTACAGAGATCAGGATACAGACAGACAACTGAGCACAGACCCACCTGCCTTATATTCTGGGGCCCCTTTAATGTTAAAGCAGGCTTCCAGATTCTTATAAGCTCCCCCATTACTAGGCCAGGGTTGTGAAAAAAAGTCCTTGTCCTCATCAAGGCCCCCCCCCCACATTCTTGCAGGCATGTGGCCCGATTTAGTTCAGGAGAGGGGTTGCTCATTCATCTTCCCCCTTTCCTGGCCAGCTAGGCTGCATGCATTTTTGAGAGTGTGAGGTACTCCCTTAAAAACCATGCCAGACTCAAAGTGTCTGGAAAGCATTTGTGGGGCAGAACACTACACATTTTTATTTATATTTTGCTGTAGGATATGCTACAGTAAAAGGGACATTTGCAAAATGAAAAACTTTTAAATTGTTTAAAATACACAGACCCCTCCAAAGGTCCCTCAAAATATTTGAAGGACCCTTGGAGGGGGTTTCTGTGCCTTTTAGAAAAGAAGTCCAAAGGGAAATTTAATTTTCTTCCTATCCAAATGAAACTTTTAAAGATTTTTTTTTTTTCATAGGCAGTGCCCACCCCCCCACCCCATACCATTTTTTGACAACCCTTTACCTATTAGCCCAGACAATGGTTATTTTTGATTTGACAGATTCAGCTTCCATTGATTTCCTGAATAAACTTCTATTGAAACTGGAAGCAAGATAAATTTTCCGTCTTAATTCTCGAGCTCTATCTGGCCTTAAAGACGGCTTTACATTTCTATCTTTCGTACATGATTAAAAAGTCTTTGCATTTGTTGTCTAATAGCCTTGCTTAATATCAATATTTGTATGGATCTTATTGGTGTTTAGGAAATAAAAATAATCTACACTCACTTTTGATTACTTTTTGGACAAAAGGAATTGTACTGTATACAGTATATGTACAGGGCAATGATATATGGGATCTAATTAAGTGATTGGTTCCTCTCAATAATGCGGCAGCCATCCTAGATGGTCAGGTTTTAAATAGGGGGACTGTTCAATTGCTTTTTGCAAATTTCTACCAATAAATTACCAATATAAGCATTTCAGCTCTACAGGAAAGCAGAGAGAAAGGAGAGGAATTCATTAGATCAGTAAATAGCACAATGTTGTAAAGGAAAGCTCAAGAGGGAAAGTTTGGGTCACGTTTTATATTTTAGGAGGGGAGTAAACAAACACTTATCATCTTAAGTCCTGTCAAAGTGAGAATATGTACTCTTAAAAGGAGAATAATGTATAATATCTACTCGATCAGTATACATGAACTATAGAAGATAGGGAAGACAGGATCAATTAATAGCTTTATGAGAAAGTAGAAGGTATACTGTATATAACACAGCTCTCATTAATGGTGTAAAAATTACAATAAGTGCTTGGAAGTCAATAACTGAACAGAAAATAATATACTGATCATATAGATATACACAAGATTACATGGCACAAGCACAGATAAAGAAAAAAAAAGAAACTTAGCTCGCTATGATAATGAAAACAAGTAATGGCAAGAACAAACACATACGGTATAATAATACAATTAAATTAATGTAAATTGAATAGCTCATGTGATAATAGATAAGATGTTAAGGTGACTAGGGATGAGCTTGATGTTCGGGTCGAACATACGTTCGACTCAAACATCAGGTGTTTGCCCGTTCGCCGAAGAGCGGACATTATGGGGCATTTGTGGCAAGTTTGAGCACCGTGGAACGCCCCATAATGCACTGCGGGATTGCAGTGCATTGCTGTATGATGATTGGCCAAAGCATGCACCTGACCTGCATGCTTTGGCCAATCCCAGCACCCTCTGCTAAGAGAGCCATAATTGGCCAAAGGCAGGGTGCCTTTGGCCAATCATTGCTCAAGGGGACTATGTCCACCCTCACACTATATAAGACTGCCTACACGGTGGCCCTGTGTAGTGTTGTTGGCGTGGACAGAGAGATAGCTTGATCTAGATTAAGCAGGCAGGTTATTCAGTTAGTGGCATTGTATTTGATATACGGTATACATATATACAGTCAGTTTAATATATATATATGTGCAGGCAGTGTATTAATATATACAGTATCTCACAAAAGTGAGTACACCCTTCACATTTTTGTAAATATTTTTTTAAATCTTTTCATATGACAACACTGAAGAAATGACACTTTGGTACAATGTAAAGTAGTGCATGTGCAGCTTGTATAACAGTGTAAATTTGCTGTCCCCTCAAAATAATTGAACACATAGCCATGAATGTCTAAACCGCTGGCAACAAAAGTGAGAGAGAAAGTAGAGAGGAGACATTGCTGGAAGTGGCAGCAGAGGAGTGCAAGGCCTTGCCCGTGGTTATTGTGCATCGTAGCCGAGAGTTGCTGTTCTTATCGATGTAATCAAAACACCATCCAGTGCATTTGACTCATACGGCGTAAGCCTATCTGAGTCCACAACAGTTGGTAAGCCTTCTTCCAATTGGTGGTGGACCCCTTCAGACAAGCTGCACAAGTCACTTTATGTCTCCTACAACACCTACTTATGTCACAATTTGGTGTATCATTTAAAGTTGTAGATTTATTTTAGAACTTTTTATGTGATTTTTAACATCCATCTTTGGTTCATTAGAGATACTCATAATAGATCACGTTCTTTGCACCTATTTGTGTTTTCATAACTGTCACTATTTATGATTATTTTGGGTCATATTATGGTCACTGTGTGATGTTTCGCACCATACCCAGTGTCTTTATATTTTAACATTGATCATTTGTGTGTTAGACACTTATTATTTTGATATAATTTTGATGTACACCTATTACATCATTGTATATCATCTCACACTTAAGGTTCGGTATTTATTATTGAACATTTTGAGCGCTGCACTTTATATATTAACAAAAGTGAGTACACCCCTAAGTGAAAATGTCAAAATTGGGCCCAATTATCCAATTTCCCTACCTGGCGTCATGTGACTCGTTAGTGTTACAGGGTCTCAGGTGTAAATGGGGAGCAAGTGTGTTAAATTTGGTGTTATCGCTCTCACGCTGGTCACTGGAAGTTCAACATGGCACCTCATGGCAAAGAACTCTCTGAGGATCTGAAAAAAAGAATTGTTGCTTTACATAAAGATGCCCTAGGCTACAAGAAGATTGCCAAGACCCTAAAACTGAGCTGCAGCACGGTGGCCAAGACCATACAGCAGTTTAACAGGACAGGTTCCACTCAGAACAGGCCTCACCATGGTCGACCAAAGAAGCTGAGTGCATGTGCTCAGTGTCATATCCAGAGGTTGTCTTTGGGAAATAGACATATGAGTGCTGCCAGCATTGCTGCAGAAGTTGAAGGGGTGGGGGGTCAGCCTGTCAGTGCTCATACCATATGCCGCACACTGCATCAAATTGGTCTGCATGGCTGTCATCCCAGAAGGAAGCCTCTTCTAAAGATGATGCACAAGGAAGCCCACAAACAGTTTGCTGAAGACAAGCAGACTAAGGACATGGATTACTGGAACCTTGTCCTGAGGTCTGATGAGAGCATGATCCCCTCTCTTCAGAGACTGGGCTGCAGGACAGTATTCCAACATGATAACGATCCTAAACACACCTCCAAGACGACCACTGCCTTGCTAATGAAGATGAGGGTAAAGGTGATGGACTGGCCAAGCATGTCTCCAGACCTAAATCCTATTGAGCATCTGTGGGGCATCCTCAACCGGAAGGTGGAGGAGCGCAAGGTCTCTAACATCCACCAGCTCCATGATGTTGTCATGGAGGAGTAGAAGAGGACTCCAGTGGCAACCTGTGAAGCTCTGGTGAAGCAGTGCTGGAAAATAATGGTGGCCACACAAAATATTGACACGTTGGGCCCAATTTGGAAATTTTCACTTAGGGGTGTACTCACTTTTGTTGCCAGGGGTTTAGACATTAATGGCTGTGTGTTGAGTTATTTTGAGGGGACAGCAAATTTACACTGTTATACAAGATGTACACTCATTACTTTACATTGTAGCAAAATTTAATTTCTTCAGTGTTGTCACATGAAAAGATATAATAAAATATTTACAAAAATGTGAGTGGTGTACTCACTTATGTGAGATACTGTATATACAGTATCTAAATATAAAGCATATATATATATATATATACTCTGCATCCAGTGTAGCCTATATCTACAGTGCCTTCCGCGGTGTACTGTTTCTAATACACTTCAGGGGGTGTATTTATATATATATATATATATATATATATATATATATATATATATATATATATACACCATGTGTATCTATCTATCTATCTATCTATATATATATATATATATATATATATATATATATATATATATATACACACACACACACACACACGGTATCTCACAAAAGTGAGTACACCCCTCACATTTTTGTAAATGTTTTATTCTATCTTTTCATGTGACAACACTGAAGAAATTACACTTTGCTACTATGTAAAGTAGTAAGTGTACAGCTTGTATAACAGTATAAATTTGCTCTCCCCTCAAAATAACTCAACACACAGCCATTAATGTCTAAACCGCTGGCAACAAAAGTGAGTACGCCCCTAAGTGAAAATGTTCAAATTGGGCCCAAAGTGTCAATATTGTGTGTGGCCACCATTATTTTCCAGCACTGCCTTAACCCTCTTGGGCACGGAGTTCACAAGAGCTTCACAGGTTGCCACTGTAGTCCTCTTCCACTCCTTAATGACAACATCATGGAGCTGGTGGACCTTGTGCTCCTCCACCTTCCATTTGAGGATGCCCCACAGATGCTCAATAGGGTTTAGGTCTGGAGTCATGCTTGGCCAGTCCATCACCTTTACCCTCAGCTTCTTTAGCAAGACAGAGGTCATCTTGGAGGTGTGTTTGGGGTCGTTATCATGTTGGAATACTGCCCTGCGGCCCAGTCTCCGAAGGGAGGGGATCATGTTCTGCTTCAGTAGGTCACAGTACATGTTGGCATTCATGGTTCCCTCAATGAACTTAGCACTCATGCAGCCCCAGACCATGACACTGCCACCACCATGCTTGACTGTAGGCAAGACATACTTGTCTTTTTACTCCTCACCTGGTTGCCGAACACACGCTTGACACCATCTGAACAAAATACATTTATCATGGTTTTCTCAGACCACAGGACATGGTTCCAGTAATCCATGTCCTTAGTCTGCTTGTCTTCAGTAAACTGTTTGCAGACTTTCTTGTGCATCATCATTAGAAGAGGCTTCCTTCTGAGATGACAGCCATGCAGACCAATTTGATGCAACATGCGGCATATAGTCTGGGCACTGACAGGCTGACCCCCGGCCCCTTCAACTTCTGCAGCAATGCTGACAGCACTCATACATAAATTTCCCAAAGACAACCTCTGGATATGATGCTGAGCATGTGCACTTAACTCCTTTGGTCGACCATGGCGAGGCCTGTTCTGAGTGGAACCCATCCAAAACAGTGCATCTGTGGTAGAGTTGCTAATGCAGTGCAGGCGGTGTACACAGTATCTAATACAGTGTCTACAGTGTCTACTACACTGTTGGTGGTGTACACAGTATAAAAAAGATATGTATGTTGTGCTTAGATGATGCTATACGTATAAATTCACCCCTATATATTATTTATAGGATATGATAAAAACGTAGGTATATATCAAATAGATTATATAAAACGTATGTATATATTGTAAATTATATAAATTATATCAAAATATATATAGCATTACATAAATATATATATATTTATAAAGGCAGTAAAAAATTGAATAAAACACCTCTAATACTTCGTGAATAAATAACTGTGAAAAGTGATCTCGTGCCTGATAAAATTTAATAAAAATTCAAAAAATGGTGAACAGTAAAAACTGTTAATATTGTGAATATATACACATAAAACCATTCAGAAAAATACATAAATGACAAGTGGATATTCAGTGAAAAAGGCGCCAAACTGTATGTGTAAGTTATACAGTGGTATAGTCCATGTGGGTGCTACAATATATGTGGGTAGCCGTAGACAGTAGTGGTGTTTCTAAGTGGGGTGATGGTGATCCTGTCCCGTCGGCATCAGCACTTATTGAAAAGAGGCTTACCGGAAGTCACAGACTAAATGAGACGTACGTCTCATAAGTCGTGACAAGCTTTGTTTGTGGAAGGTTACCAGGTCCCTGTTCCACGGTTGGATTCCAAGGTAGGTGTAAACGTATTAGAGGGCAGGAGGTATGCGGTCATCAAAACTCCAATAATTCTCCCGTGTTCATAAATATTAGGTCATATTTGAGAAAGAAAAACTCACATAGTGTGATACCGTAATATATACTTTTAATGTGGTAAAAACAGATTAAAAACACTCACATTTCAATAGTAGTTTTCAGGCACATAGAAAAAATAATGGATATCGGAAGTGCTGCTGCTGTAGTCCACCCGACGCGTTTCATCCTCTGGGACTTCGTCTGGGATGTGGACTACAAGCATCAGCAGTGCTATTTATAGGGAGAGTGACCCCCATCTGATTTGGAAGTTCGCCAGACCGGAAGTTGACCTCACTTCCGGTCTGGCGGTGTTGCAATGCTAATTTCACATTAAACTGCTTGCTGTGTATGAAGACAATAAGGGTTTAATGATGGGGATTAACTTTATATGAAAATTGGGTTGAAAAAATGAGACACAGTAAAATGTCATCTCCTCGATCTAATGTGGTGGTTCCGGGCGGTGGAACGCACAACGTAAGTGATGTCGTGACGTCACATCCGCCCGCTGCTGGCTAGGCTTGTGATAACCAAGCCTCTATGTGAGAGAAGAGGGGGCCGGGCGGCCGCGCGTGATGACAGCACATCGCTCCAATGTTATGTATTAATGTGAAGCCCGCCTCATTCTTAAGTAAAAACGAGTAAGTGTGCATGCGCCACTCGCGGCCGTCTCATTTAGTCTGTGACTTCCGGTAAGCCTCCTTTCAATAAGTGCTGACGCCAATGGGACAGGATCACTATCACCCCACTTAGAAACACCACTACTGTCTACGGCTACCCACATATATTGTAGCACCTACATGGACTATACCACTGTATAACTTACACATACAGTTTGGCGCCTTTTTCACCGAATATCCACTTGTCATTTATGTATTTTTCTGAATGGTTTTATGTGTATATATTCACAATATTAACAGTTTTTACTGTTCACCATTTTTTGAATTTTTATTGAATTTTATCAGTCACGAGATCACTTTTCACAGTTATTTATTCACGAAGTATTAGAGGTGTTTTATTTAGTTTTTTACTGCCTTTATAAATATATATATATATATATATATAATTCTATATACATTTTGATATAATTTATATAATTTACAATATATACCTACGTTTTATATAATCTATTTGATATATACCTACGTTTTTATCATATCCTATAAATAATATATAGGGGTGAATTTATACGTATAGCATCATCTAAGCGCAACATACATATCTTTTTCAAACTATTTTTCCCGTTAGTCTATCGGCAATGTTTGCAGCATCTATATAACATCACTCATACTCAGCGCAATATTTCCCAACCTTAAATTTATCGGTGTACACAGTATAAAATACAGAGCAGCCCTTAGTACAGCTGCTAATACAGTACAGGCGGTGTACACAGTATTTAATACAGTGTGTAGAGTTTCTACTACACTTCTGGTGGTGTACACAGTATCTAATACAGTGTAGTGTGGTGTTGCAAACAAAATACAAAATATACATCATGTCCAGAAGGCAGACACTCACAGGCCACTAAAAGTGAGCAGCCTCTGTGTCTACAGTTAACAGTGCTGGTCATGGACATGGTGCATCTTCTGCAGGTGGCCGTGGGGCACACTTATCCTTTTTTTTCTGATTCTGACCATGTTATTATGCCAGAACATGCAGAAGAGTTGGTGGAGTGGATAACAAAGCCGTCCTCACCCTCCTCATACTCTGTCACCCAGGCTCAGAGTAGTTTGCCTTCCAATGCAGCTGCCAAAGCGGCCTATTCCACCGGCTCCTTGTCCAAGAGTATCTTTGAGGGGTTACAGTGTTGTGGCCCCACCACCACCACCCAAGGCCCAATTTTTCTGCACCTGTTTAACAGGGGCATGTAATTACAATTACTGATATAATATTTCATAGCAGGCCCATTCCTGCACCCAACAAGATTAATTGTGAGGGCTTACAGTGTTCTTTGGTGTGGGCCTTTTTTGAGACGTGTGCAGCAGATCGCACTGTTGTTGTTTGCAACATATGTCTGAAGCGTATCAAGCGTGGCCAAAACAGCAGCTGCTTGGGCACCACATGCTTGACCAGACATATGTCGAGCTCCCATGCATTCCATTGGCAGCAGTACTTAAAAGACCCACACCTCATCAGCTGGGATCTCCGACCCCACTATAACTTCAGTCCACTCAGAGACCTGCACTGAGAGAAATTAAGGTGTAGAATTAGGTGTCCCAAGCACTTCCGGGCAATCTGCTAGTGGTACACCAACATTCGATTGTAGCAGGCAAATTTGCCTACCCCAGTTGCTAAAATGGCGAAAGAAATTTGGTCCCAGCCATCCACATGCTCAGCGGGTGAATGCTAGTTTGGCTAAATTGCTAGCACTCCAACTGCTGCTTTTTCAGCTGGTAGACTCTGCCCCTTTCGAGAATTTGTGGAATGTGCGGTACCTCAGTGGCAGGCTCCTAAATGCCAATTTTCTTCTTGGAAGGCCATTCTGACTCTCTACCAACATTGGGAAGGCAATGTCTTGGCCTTGTTGGACAGGGCGGTAAGGTGCATATTACCACTGACTAATGGTCCAGCAGGCATGGACAGGGACGTTACCTTTCTTTCACGGCACACTTGGTAACCCTGCTGGTAGCTGGAAAGGATGCAGGACAGGGTGCAGTATTGTTGGAGCTTGTTCCGCCACCATGCCTCCAAAATGATGGTAGTGGTGATTCTGTCACACCTCTCTCCTCCACCCCCTCCTCTTCTTCTTCCTTTATGGCCTCTTCCTGTGCAGATTTGTCATCGGAACCAGCGGTGCTCTGTTGGCGTTCTAGGGGATATGCAAGCACTCAGGCAAAAAGATGCCATGCAGTGCTGGAGTTGGTCTGCTTAGGGGACAGGAGCCATACTGGGGCAGAGATTCTGGCAGCTCTGCAGGGGCAGGCTCAGAGGTGGTTGATGACATGCCAGCTTTAGCCAGGAATGGTGGTTTGCGACAATGGCACCAACCTCCTCTCCGCCCTCCAACAGGGACACTTCACCCATGTTTCCTGTTTGGCTCACATCCTTAATTTGGTGGTGCAGCGGTTCTTGTGCAGGTACCCGGGCTTACAGGATCTCCTGAGGCAGGCCAGGAAAGTCTGTGGGCATTTCCGCTGGTCATATAATGCCAGTGCTCGGCTGGCTGACCTCCAAAAGAAATGCAACCTGACCAAGAACCGCCTCATCTGTGACATGCTCACCAGGTGGCTTTTTTCGCCACACCAGTGGCTCATGATCAAGGATGCATGCACTATCCTGTCACAATTTGAGGAGGCCACAAGGATGGTGAGCAGTGACAGTGCATGCATCAGTGATACTGTCCCTCTTGTCTACCTGTTGGAGCACACGCTGCATGGAATAATGGACAGGGCACTTGCGGCAGAACAGGGGGAGGAAGAGGAGGACTTCCTTACCTCTCAAGGCCCCCTTTATCCAGACAGTATTCCTGCAGGCCCGCCTATCACACAGGAAGAAGAGGAGGAGGAGGAGGAGGAAGATTGTGTCGGCATGGAGGTGGAGTCTGGCACTCAGCATCAGCAGCAGTCTTCAAGGGATAGTTTCCAGTTCCCAGAAACCCATGGACTTGTACGTGGCTGGCAGGAGGTGGCTGCAGATCAGGTTGCCCTTAGTGACCCAGAGGACTCCGGACTGAATGCAAGGACTCAGCAAACCTGCTCTGCATGGCCTCCCTGATCCTGCAAAGCCTGCGAAAGGACCCTCGGATTTGTGGCATCAAGGAGAGGGATCAGTACTGGCTGGTAGCCCTTCTTGATCCACGTTACAAGGGTAAGGTGGCGGAACTTATGCAGCCATCGCAGAGGGAGCAGAGGATAAACCATCTTCAGGAGGCATTGCAGAAAAGTTTGTGCAATGCGTTTCCAGAGCCTGGGAGGTTACAATTTCCTGGTACTCCTGGACAACGTGTTGCTGAGGCTTCGGTCAGTCACAGAAGGAGCGGTGGAGAAGGTGGCCGTCTGATCGATGCGTTCAGACAATTTTTTAGTCCACAGCCCCAAGGTCTGATCAGTTCCAGCAACCATCGCCAGCGTCTGTTGTACATGGTGCAGGAATACCTAGGGGCAAGATCAGACTTGGAGACCTTTCCAACCGAAAATCCACTGGGTTACTGAGTCTTGAGAATGGATCACTGGCCAGAGCTTGCACAGTATCCAATTGAGCTACTGGCCGGTCCTGCATCCAGTATTCTTTCGGAATGCACATTCAGTGCTGCTGGAGGCTTTGTAACCGATCACAGAGTGCGCCTGTCTACTGACTCGGTAGATCGGCTCACCTTCATAAAAAGGAATCAGTCTTGGATCACCAGCAACCAAGCACCTGATGCTGATGTAACTGATATTTTTTTTTATATATGTGAGATCCCTTCAAGGCTGCCTATGCTGATTCTGAGTGACTATACTGCTATGCTGAGTGACTTTCGTATTCCCCCTCAATGTTCATGTTGATAGCGTCTAAGAATATTTTTGGTCCGATTTTTCTGCCCCTGTTTAACAGGGGCGTGTAATTAAAATTGTTGCTGTAATATTTTGCAGCAGGGCTCGTTCCTGCGCTCAACAAGAGAATCTGTGATGGGTTGCAGTGTTGTGGCACTACCACCACTGCCTAAGGCCCAATTTTTCTGCCCCTGTTTAATAGGGGCGTATAATTACAATTTTTGCTGTAATATTTTGCAGCAGGGCTCATTCCTGCGCTCAACAAGAGTATCTGTGAGTGGTTGCAGTGTTGTGGCACCACCACCACTGCCTAAGGCCCAATTTTCTGCCCCTGGTTAACAGGGGCATGTAATTACAATTTCTGATCAAATATTTAACAGCAGGGCCTGTTCTTGCGCTCAACAAACGTATCTGTGAGGCTTTGCTGTGTTGTACCACCACCACCGCCTAAGGCCCAATTTTTCTGCCCCTGTTTAACAGGGGCATGTAATTAGAATTCTTGATATAATATTTCACAGCAGGGCCCATCCCAGTGCCCACCAAGAGTAACTTTGAGGGCTTACAGTGTTCTGGTACCACCAACACCCAAGGCCCAATTTTCCGCAGAGTGTATAGGGCAGGCTGTATACCCCTATTTTCAAAAATCCAACTTGAAAATTGAGGGAGACAACAGGAAGTGAGAGGAACTCTACCCCTAGGAAGGGAAATTCTCTCCTGTAAGAGTTAATATGGGAAAAAGGTGTCTCCTCCACTAATTTATCACCAATCCTTGTTTCCCTTAAAAACCCCAAATTTTCTAAATCCAATTGTCATTGGGATAGAAAGTGAGGGGAAATCTCCTGAACATGGGCACAGACAGCAAAACAAATGTTACAGGGGTGATAGCCCTTCCCTATGTTTTCCAAAATGCTTTAAAATAGATTTTTTGTCTGGAGCTACACTTACAAAATGTACCTGTTCCAAATTACAAACAGATTCTAAATAAGAGCAAACCTACAGTCCCTGTCTTGTTTGCACCGCCTGTATACTGCTGTTCAGAGTATATAGGGCCTGGGGCCCAACGCCTTTTCTTTTTTTTATTTGGGTGTGGGGTTCCCCTTAATATCCGTACAAGACCCAAAGGGCCTGGTAATGGGCTGGGGGGGTTACCCATGCCGTTTGTCTCACTGATTTTTATCCATATTGCCGGGACCCGACATTACATTAAAGCCTCAAGTAGTTTTAAATGACTTTTATTCCTTTAGAAATGTCATTTTGTGCAGGGACTGTTCTAAGCACGGGAAACACGCGCCACTTTACAGGCATACTATTGACACCCCCAGGTACGATATTTAAAGGAATATTTCACTTTTTTTTTTCACTTTAAGCATCATTAAAATCACTGCTCCTGAAAAAACATCCGATTTTAAAACTTTTTTTTCCATTGATACATGTCCCCTAGGGCATCACCCAGGTCCCCAAACCCTTTTTAGGGGATTCTTTTGCATATTAGCCTTTAAAATTCACACTTTTGATTTCTCACGTTCGAGACCCATAGACTTTAACGGTGTTCAAATGTTCGCGCAAATTTTCTGTCCGTTTGCATGTTCTGGGTGCGAACCGAACCGGGGGGTGTTTGGCCCATCCCTACATATGAGACATTTTAACATGAAGATATGATCATTGATAAATATGATCATTGATTGATTATAATTGAAAAAAAATAAGGTACAGGCTACCTTTTATCCTTCTGTTGTCTGTTTCCAACAATAAATGGTGATGTACTCTTTACCTTAGAAAATAAGGAGGGGATTGGTATGAAAAAGAAGAAAATGCTTTGCACGTGGTAATAGGAGAAAAAAATAAAAAGGAAATTAACATTTTGCAAAGAATAACAAGTGTAAAAGAATATAGAGTGACAGAAAGCTAAATTAATTAGAAACAAAATTGAATAATTTTATGGTGGGGTTAGATGTAAGAGTGTTTTTTGGTGTTTATAAAAATTAAAACAGTAACCCCATAGGAGACAAAGGCCACATTAAAGTAAATCTAAACCATAACTGTAAGACATTTAGATCGTTAATGCCCTGTCCTGTTTTTCCTCCAGCCTTTTTAAAATACTTTGAGGTTGATTTACTGAAAGCATATACTGTACACTGCTCAGTTTACAAATGAAACTGCACTTTGCAAATGGGTTTTCCTTTCCTCTCTACACGCACTTGCTTCAGTATCTGCCAGACTGCCACCAATTATGTTTTTATCCATACAATATGTTATTTATTGAAAACTTATTTTTCGACAAACACATATACTATAGAAAAAACATCAAAATACAGAACAAACTACATTCACAAAGAAAAAACTAAACTAAATTCATCATTCCATTTTTTTTACATTCTAATTTATGCTATTTTTTCTTGTTTCTGATTACATTTCTAAGCTTCTAGCATCTTTCATATTCTCACCAGTTCCGTACCAGACCAGACTCTTTGTAAATTTGTTTAGAGCTCCCCTATGCTGAAAAGTCAACTGTTCTAATTTTAGATTTAAATTGAATGCCAATATCCATTCCATCACTGTCAGTGGATGCGGCAAAATCCATTTTTGTGCAGCAAGAAACAATATTCTTCTAAGCCCAAGTTTCAGATTAACTTTTCAATATATGGACAAACAAAAAAGTACTGCTCTAATGCTCCTATCACTGATAACAGCAAACATGGCATGTAATGAACTGGTTCAGATCATATGAAACAACTCACCAGGCTACAATAGGCTACAGAAAAATGGAAACTGATCACAGATAGGATGCCGATTCACTGTGACCAAAACTAAACCAGGTAATGTAAGATGGTTTCAGCTCTGCCCTCCACCCTCAGGACAGGCCCCTCAGATACATTTAGCCCCCTAGTGGACTTAATCATCAATGATTAAGCCCACAAGGGGGCAAAAAGGGTATAGAATAAGGTGTATGGAATCACCCAGGGACTATCCCAAAGGCCTCCTCTATAAAGTGAATGGGGTTCTATAAATTCTATGGATAATAAATAACCAAGATAGATAATAAGATCCTTAAACTTTATTGCATTATTTTTCATGTACCAATTGTTTGTTTGTTTACTTGTTTAGGATTTAAATAATAGTATTCTATTTTTTCATTGGTGCTGAGACATAAAACTTGTTTAAGCCCCTATTGAAATAGTCAATGTGAGAATCCCTTGTATCTGTTGCTATAATATTTTTTTTTAAAAACTGTATGGCTCTAACATTTATTTTTGTATTCAATGCTATCGTACTACTGTTCAATGTTCTTGATAAACCAATAAAAATGTATTGATAAAAACAAAAAAAATTTGCACATGTTTGACTATATGATATACCCACACAGTTAGCTATACAGCAATTAGTTAGGTGTAAAGTTTCTATACATAATATAAGCTTTTCTTCTACATATCTATAAAGATATTAATAATTATTCTTAATATTTTTTAATTTTTTTTTTTTTTTTTGCAATCCACACCAGTGAATTATGAAGTGCTTTTTAAATTTGATAGATCTAGATCATCTATATAAAATTTGATTAGAATTAGCTTACAACATGAATTAAACTGTGCCCAAAATTTTAAAATAGGTGGATCTACACTTAAAAGCTTTTTAACCACTTGCTTACTGGGCACTTAAACCCCTTTCCTGCCCAGACCAATTTTCAGCTTTTAGCACAGTCACTCTTTGAATGACAACTGCACTGTCATGCAACACTGTACCCAAATATTTTTTTTTCCAACAAATAGAGCTTTCTTTTGGTGGTATTTGATCACCACTGCTTTTTTTATTTTTTTAAATTTTGAAAAACAAAAAACTGTTTTATATTTTGTTATACAATTTTGCAAACAGATAATTTTTCTTCTTCATTGATGTATGCTGATAAGGCTGCACTGATGGGCACTAATAGGCTGCACTGATGTGCATTAATGGGTGGCACTGATGGGCACAGATAGGCTACACTGATGGGCACTGAAAAGGTGTCACTGATGGGCACTGATAGGTGGCACTGGTGGGCACTGATGAAGCTGCACTGGTGGGGACTGATAGGTGGCATTGAAAGGTGGCACTGATGGGCATTGGTGGGTGGCACTGAAGGGCACTGCAAGGTGGCACTAATAGGTGGCACTAATAGGCACTGATGGATGTCAGTGATAGGCACTGATGGGTGGAAGGTGACACTGATGAGGCACTGATTGGCACCACTGGTGGGTATTGAAAGGTGGTACTGGTGGACATTGATAGGTGGCACTGATTGGTGGCACTGATATGCACTAGTGGGCACTGGCAGGTTGCACTGATATGCACTGATGGGCACTGGCAGGTGGCACTGGTGGGCACAGTTGAGGTGGCTGTGCCTCTTCCTCTTAGGGACCAACGTCCCTTTCACAATAGCCGGTGACCACCTTTTTTTCTCCTCACGCTGTTAGCATGAGGAGAAAAAAAATGATTACCAATCTTCTGTTTACATCACTGGCTGACAGCTGATCATGTGGTAAGGGCCGGGATTGGCCCCTTACTTTGATCTCTGATCACCCGAGTCCCATTGACTCTGTGATCACAGAGTGTCAGGGAGTGCGCAAAGGGGAGGACATCTATTGACGGCCTCCTGGCAAAGTCGGTTCAAGCTGTAGCCGTCATTCAGCTATAGCCTGGATGGGAAGGTTAAATAACAATTTCTCTAAAATAAAGTGTGTCTTTTAATGCAAAAAGCTATGGAGAATAAACTGGTGTATGCAGGCCTTCTGTATCTTTGGTTATAATCACTAGAGTTGGGTGAACCGTTTGGCCCGAGCATCACTTTGAGAAGAACATAGGCTGTTTGCCCCAATCGGGGAACACCAAAATTTGCAGGGTGCTCAGTGGGTGTTTGCCTGCTGAATGCCCTGCAATGCACTGCACACTACACAGTGCATTTTGCGCCCTCATTTGGCAAAACTTTGTCCAATCAGGGTGCAGTATAAGCTGGTTGTTAAGAAGCAGGGCCGGGAATTTTTATTAAAAAAAACAGCGCGTGGCACCCCTCCCAGTCCATACAAGGCCCTTATCCAGGCATGCATCCTAGCAGGTCTGGAAAGAAGTGACGAGCGAGCACCCCTCCCACCCCAAAGCAGCTTGTCCCATGTTGATGGGGACATGGGGCCTCATCCCCACAACCATGGACAGTGACTGTAGGGGTCTGTGGGCAGGGGGCTTATAGGAATCTGGAAGCTACCTTTAAAAAGGGGGCCCCCAGATCCCACCCCCCCCCCCCCCACGTGAATTAGTATCAGGTAAATAGTAGCCCTACCCAGTCACCAAAAAAGTGTTAAAAGTAATAAAACCACACACACAGTTTTAAAACACATATATACTGGATATACATAATACTGTATATACAGTGTTTTATATACACACACATACACAATGCTGTGAAAAGATATCTGCCCCCTTCCTGTTTTCTTTTCTTTTTTTAGTTTTTTGTATATTTCTCACACAGAATCATCAAACAAATTGTAATACTACACAAAGATAACCTGGTTAAATCCAAGATTCAGTTTTTAAATTATTATTTCATTTATTAAGTGAACAAAGCTGTTCAAACCTGCATAGCCCTATGTGAAAAAGTAATTGCTCCCTCCCATGCTGAATCATGAATGAACTGTGATTAACCACAATTTTTTGGAAAGCTGAATTAAATTTTACTTGCTACACCCAGGCCTGATTACTGTCAGACCTGTTGAATCAAAAAATCACTTAAATAGAAGCTGTCTGACAAAGTGAAGCACACTAAAAGATCTCAAAAAGCAACACATCATGCTGTGAGCTAAAGAAATTCAAGAACAGATGAGAAACAAAGTCGTTGACATGTATCAGTCTGGAAAGGTAATTTCTAAGGCTTTGGGATGCCAGCAAACCACAGTGAGAGCCATTATTCACAAATAGGGCAAACTTGGAACCGCGGTGAACCTTACCAGGAGTGGCTGGCCAAACAAAAAAACTCCAAAAGCACAATTACAACTCATCCAGGAGGTCATAAAAGAACCCAGAACAACATCTATAGAACTGCAGGCATCACTTGCCTCAGGTAAGATCAGTGTTCATGATTTAACAATAAGAAAAAGACTAAGCAAAAATGGCATCTATGGGAGAGTTCCAAGGCCAAAGCCACTGCTGACCACATTTACCAAAAAACATCTTGATTATCCCCAAGACTTTTAGGCAAATATTCTGTGGACTGATGAGACAAAAATGTTACTTTTTGGAAGGTGTGCGTCCTGTTACATCTGGCATAAAACGAATTCAGCATTTCATAACAGGAACATCATACCAACAGTCAGACATGGTGGTGGCAGTGTGATGGTCTAGGGCTGCTTTGCAGCTTCAGAACCTGGACAACTTACCATAATTGATGGAAACATGAATTCTGAGCTTTACCAGAAAATCCTAAAGGAGAATGTCCAGCCATCAGTTTGTGACCTCAAGCTCAAGTGCACTTGGGTTATGCAGCAGGACACTGATCCGAAACACAACAGAAAGTCCGCCTCCAAATGGTTCAAACAAAGCAAAATTTAGGTTTTAGAATGGCCTAGTCAAAGCACAGACTGAAATCCAATTGAGATGCTGTATCATGACCTTACACAGGTCATTCATGCTGGAAAACTCTCCAATGTGGCTGAAGTAAAACAATTCTGCAAAGAAGAGTGGGCCAAAATTGCTCCACAGCAATGTGAAAAACTCATTGCCAGTTATCGCAAATGCTTGATTGCAGTCGTTGCCACCAAGGGGGCACAACCAGTTATTAGGTTTAGGGGCAATTACTATTTCACAAAAAGCCAGGCAGGTTTTGACAGCTTTTTTACCTTAATAAATAAAATCATCATTTAAAAACTAATTTTTGTATTTAATCAGGTTATCTTTGTTTAATAATACATTTTTTTGATGATCTGAGTCATTTAAGTGTGACAAATATGCAAAAAAAGAAAAAATCTGAGAGGGGCAAATACTTTTTCACAGCACTGTATATACACAGTATATTAGTAGTTGGACCCTGTACTACTCAGAAGATTGCTGGTCTATGCCAGGTTTATGGAGAGGCAGGCACGTTGATTGTTCAGGTGTGGTCTGGCTTCATAATAGACATGGGGTTAGAGCTCCACCCAACAAACAGGAGGTATGTGCATGGGAGCCAGGAAGACTCCAATCCTCTCTAGAAGTCAAAGAAGCTGTATGGGGCAGCCAGAGTGTGCATGTCTGCAGGAGGCATATTTAGCCTGTGACAGATCAGCAAGGAGCTGATTGTGAGTAAGCTATGACAGACCTTGACTTTAAGGAACTCTTTGTATTGGTCTGAGGAGCAGACCTAAGGCCTAGGCTTCAGGCCTGAAGCAGCCATGTGTCAAGAGAGTAAGACAGGAGGCTGAAGTATTCAGATTGTACAAATTACAGTAATAATGGAACCCCCTGCGTGGGCAACTGATGTCTTTCGTGAACATTTCTGTTCTTTTAAATAAAAGGTGACTACCATGCCCTTAAAAATACTATTTTGGACTTGCACAATTCATTGAAAATGCATCTACTGCTTAAGTCTAATCACCCCAATCTCACAATGCATATATGGAGAGCTTCCATACATTGAGAAGCTCTTTCTAAATGTTTCAAAAACAGTTTTGTAATGCTTATAATATCATGGGCCTCTCTAGTGTTTAGGTTCAAGGGGAAGGCAGCCTGTCAAACTCTATTATTGGCTTTGGCTGCAGCCTTGTGCTTCATGCTGAATGCCCAGCCCTATCTGACCGCAGCAAATTAAAAAGTTGAGATGGGTGCAATCCTTTAAAATACTATAAGCTCTCCAAAGAGACTTAATCTCTCCAATATTCTTAATATTTTGTAATCTAGTACCTATAATATTTTATGTTTACCACTTTCTGCAGGACTTTCATATTCTGAACTGTACACATCCCCTGCTATATTATCACTGGTATATTAGTATACTCTCTATTGCACCCCTGTAAAACTAAGGAGGACTTGTTCACAGGATCTATCCTTCTTTAGTTTCCTCAGAAAATAGCTATTGCTGTGCCCTTCTTACCACAGCTAACATCCCACTCATAAAAGATCCTCTAGGGGGGCGCATGCGTGGCTCTCCGTGATGGCGGACGTGTAACCAGTGAGCTGCAGACCTGCGCCCCCTCTATCACCCCTGCACAGTTCCATCCACCGCTATCACCTCAGGGGTAAGCCATATTTGCTCCTTAGACCTCCAGGCACCTCATGGTCAAATACGGAGACCAGATGAATACTATCAGTCCTTTCTAGCGCCACGGCCTATCATTACTATCGATCGCTACCTCACTAGGCCTCAATCCTCGGTCTCAACTTCACAAGGGGACCTGGAAGATTATGTCCGCACCCTAATGTAGGAAGATGACTCACAGCCAGCTCCCCCCCTTGCAGCAGCCCTCACCGACCCAAGCTTTAATAACCCCTGAGCTGCTGAAACACAAGCTCAAGGCCCTTGCACAACAGCTCACCGGGGGCATAGCCCAGGAAGTGGGGAAGATCTCCAGGGAACTGAGGGGCGAAATAGATCAACTTGGTGAACGTACAGCCACACTTGAGACACAATTTGATGAGACTATTCACTATCTGCAAGCTTTAGAAGAGGAAAATGCATCCCTTAAACACTCTGTTTCTCAACTACAACTCCAGCAGGACGATCTGGAAAACCGAGAGAGACGCCAAAACCTCAGGATTTGTCGAGTGTCAGAAAAAGTGTCTGACAACAATATCAGATCATTCCTCCTGGGCAAGTTGAATAGTCTTGCTCCAGACATTGCTGATATCGACTGGCTCATGGACCGTGCCCACAGATCCCTGGCTTCTAAACTTCGGGTGGGTGCTAGGCCTCATGATATCGTGGTGAGATTTCACTACTCGGAAAGTAGGGAAGCGCTCACCCTGGCAGCCCGCAACAGATCTCACGTTGATTACAAGGGGGGCAGAGTCCAAATCTTTAGCGACCTCTCCCCGATTACTCTGGCAAAAAGACTCTCTTTGCGGCTTATCACTTCATATCTCCAACAACACAAGATTACTTACTACTGGGGCTTCCTGTTCCGTCTCTCTGTCACGAAGGATGGAGTTCAACACGTCCTTTGAGACCTGCAAGAAGGGGATTCCTTCCTTAAGAATCTGGGCCTGCCACCAGCGGAAGATGGCCAGTCAACTCCCACCATTCCCTGGGCCCCCACATCTCCTTCCCGGATCTGGACCCTGGTGAGAGGAAGAGGAGCGAAAACCTACTCCACGCCACAACGCCCTCAGTGTTGAAGTGCCATCATCTGTAAGATGATCTTCATGATTCTTTCCTTGGGGTCCCAAGCCCCTGTTACCCCTTACGCGGGTTTGATCTTTGTTTTTTTTCATCTTTCTTATGTTTTCTCCCACTGAGATGCCTTGAACTGTTTGGTGACTAGATGACTCATAGAAGGTTTACAAATAGACTCTTGCTTGCTCAAGCTAAAGATGGAGCGGCTTGGCAGGGCACATTTCCTCACCCTCACTGGAGACCACCTTGCTCCCCCTCATGTCCTTTGACTGCAGTCAGGGACCCTTGAGATGCTATTGATTCTTAGGCCTGCACTGGGGACTCCACTGGGGACACAGACACCTTATGTAAGGATGCACTCCACTGGGGACACCGACACCTGATGTAAAGAGGCACTCCACTGGGGACACCTGATCTAAGGAGGCACACCACTTGGGACACCAACACCTAATGTAAGGAGGGACTCTGCTGGGGATGCCTGATTTAAAGAGGGACTCTGCTGGGGACGCCTGATGTAAAGAGGGACTCTGCTTGGGATGCCTGTGTAAGGAGGGACTCTGCTGGGGACGCCTGATATAAGGAGGGACTCCACTGGGGATGCCTAATGTAACGAGGGACTTTGCTGGGGACGCCCAATATAAGGAAGGACTTTGCTGGGGACGCCTGATGTAAAGAGGGACTCAGCTGGGGACGCCTGATGTAAGGAGGGACTCTGCTGGGGACGCCTGATGTAAGGAGGGACTCTGCTGGGGATGCCTGATGTAAGGAGGGACTCTGCTGGGGACACCTGATGTAAGGAGGGACTCTGCTGGGAATGCCTGATGTAAGGAGGGACTCTGCTGGGAATGCCTGTTATAAGGAAGGACTCTGCTGGGAACACCTGGTGGCAGGCGACAAGGCAAGTGACATGCTCAGGTCTCTCACTGATTCTGCATTATGGTGAGTTAAACTATTTCATTTTATCTTACAATGTAATAATAGAAATAATGTGCTTCAATCATCCTGACACCATAACTACCATGGTGCCAGGATGATTAAAGCGCTAACACCAGATGTTTGGAGTATCTTTATTTGCTGATTTTCAAACTTTCTGGATTACACATATTTCTATTGTGGTGTAGGATCTGAGCCTGCTGTCCCTCCACCCCTCTTTCCTTCTTTCTCTCTCCTTCCCTCCCTATTTCTTTCTCTCTTTCTTTCTTTCTTTCTCCCTCCATACCTCGTTCATCTCAGACTCTAATCACACCCCATTAGAGCCACGCCCCTTCAACCCACATCCAGTTTTTGTTTAAACCAAGCCCATTTTTTTGCCTCTCTGCGTCCCGCCTTCAAACGCATGCCCCACCTCTAATTATAGAAAGACCCTACCTACAGACAAAAGTGTCCCTATTATTTTTTTTTTAATGTTAGCAACTATGGGTGGGGAGGAAAGGTCTGGATGATCCTGTACATCTTTCAGCCAGGAAATTAACTGGACTCCTCTGATCTGCTGCAACTTCTACACTGTAAGCAGCTTTTAGGCAGGTTGAAATGCATACAGTTAGTTTCCAGAAGCCAGCCCAGACTGGAGAAATGGTTAAGTATATTCCCTTAGCTAGTTCCCTTGGCTTTTTGATTTTGACAGGCCCACCTGTGATATATATATATAAAGGAGGACTACTAAGATCGGAGGGTAGAAATTGTAGTAGTATTCACCCTTCGGAGACTGCTGCAGAGCTCCGCCTTCAAGCTGGGGAGAAGACATGAAGACACTGGGAGCCACAGATAGCATTCAAGTCATGGATAATGCTTATATGGACTCTCACCCCCCAGAGGTATGCCTAGGCCACTACATCATGTTAGTTAGGATAAGGGAAAGAATATTGTTCATGTACTATCATGGCGCATTTCAACAGTAAAGTTATCTTAACCGTTATGAGCCTTATCTTAAGTTATTCAAAGGGGTACATGTTGGTTCTGGTGTATTGCAAAGAACCTGGGTCAGTAATTGCACTATGGGCAAACTAGTGTTACAGAGGTCTATGGCCTAGTAACATGGTGCGGGAAGGACAGAGTTAAGTGAGAGCATGCATGAGGTCCATTCTGGGTGCTCGGTGGGACCCCATTCTGTTACTGGGAGTGAAGTAACAGATGTACGCTGGACTCAGCACATCCCTCCTAATGAACACATGAAAGTACAGTGTGTAGTGATAGGGAACAAGTCGCTTTTCAGAGGAACTCTGGAATGTATTACTGCACACAGTGAAAGCTCATCTCTAAGTTGGGGAACTGCCTTAAAGTGGATGTAACCCCCAATTTTTTTTTGATGTCATAATGTAGAGAATAAGATTTTGAGCCCAGTCTTGCCACACAGATATGTAAATCACCTGTCACTCACAGCAAGGGGGCGTTTTTGACAAAGTTTTCAAGACTTTGTCAAGATTTCTCTAACTGAACAATAAAAGAGGATTGCTCAGGCCTCTAGTAAATCTGTGTGGCAAGACTGGGCTCAAATGAAAGGAAATCTTATTCTCTACATTATGACATCAAAAACAAAATTTGGGTTTACATCCACTTTAATGTTTGATACCACAACCTAAATTGATCCAGCACCACACTTGTGTTCCCCTGTTTAAATATTGTAAGAAACATGAAAATCATCAGCAATTTAAATAGGTCCTCATTTAAATCCAACCAACAATACATACATGTAAAGAAGTTGTGAAAAATGAGTCCATGTGTCAGTCCAGTCTTTCTTATATTGTACACACCATATGCCTCCACCATTAGCCTTTCCCCTCCCACTTTGACCTACTATATGGGCAAAAGGTCTTATACGCCTGTCACTTTAAGGGTTATTTGTAGATGTGGCTGGATTTCTTGTAAAACTCTCCTCCAGATTTGTTCCTACCACATATGATACTCACCGAATCCACTAGCATATATTCAGATGTAAAATATACAGAGCATTGTACAGACCATACAAAATGCCACAGTTACTAACATTTCCATTGATGATACCCCATACGGTGGAGTGTAATACTACACATGCTGTTGTTCTGCACGTTTAAAAGTAAGTGTTTTTTTTTTATGAAATTTTAATAAATGTGGCATTTTGTATAGAAAGAACTATGATGGTCTATATGCTTTACCTCTGAGTATATACCAGTGGAATTGGTGAATGTCATATGCGGTGGAAAATAATCACAGTTACAAATTTTACGTTGGATTTATATGAGGACTTAAATTGCTGATATTACATAACAAATGTGTGGTGCTAAGACCAAACAGTTAACAGTAAACAGATGAAATAACTATAAAACATTTATATTGCACAAATCTACTAAAAAATATTAAATAAATTAATATATTAAATTAATAATAAATATATCCTGTGAAACAAAACCAAAACCGTGCAAATAACATTCAATTATTTATAATGTCCAAAATAAAGTGCAAGGGCTCCGTGTTGCTGCACAATATCCTTAAAGAATCTGATTCAACATATATATTGACAGTCCATCATAAAAACATATATAAAAGTGATGCTGGTGCCTTCATGCACTGTGCACTCAATTCTAGTGTACCCCTCCACCAGATGTACCCTCACCTTAAGGGCTTTGTATAAAAGCCTGTAGTAAATGTTAATAGCTTAAGAGATACTCCTGTGATTCCTTCTTCCTGTGGTAACTATTTGGCTTAAAATGCAGATCAAGTACAACTCCTTCCTCCTGGTTACCAGCAACCTCCTCTCATATATGTCACACATAGAAACAACAGGCTTGCAATAGTGTGATATTGTTTTTAAAAGGATTTATTACTTAAACTCCACAAGAATTACACACACTTTTCATGATAAAAAAACCCACCTTAGTATACTTATATGTGATGGGGTGATAGTTTCATCTAAAACCGGGGCTGCTGCCCCGGTCGGCGGTGTTCATCCCATCCTAAACCTGTGCTCCAGAGCTTTCCTAGATTCCGTTCATGTCAGCCGATCAATCTCCTCCTATCAGTTTTGTCACTCGTGACTTCCTCTGGGATTTGTGATTGGCTGACGTTCTTCCCATGTTATTTATAGTGGCGATCACCGCCATTTTCTCGTAGCCCACAGTTATATATGAATTGCGGCAATTTCCGAGTAAATATCTTATACTCATATTGTCTGTATGCTAATGTGTATTATAAATATTTATTATCTGGTAGGTGAGTTGCTGTGCTCCCATAAATATAAGCCTATTCCACCATAGTACCAAAAGGAACCCTAGTGGTGATTACTATGTAGTGCACTGGTCGTCACCATTTTTCTTTAGCCCACATTAATACCTGAACAGTGGCCATTTTCACATGACCCCTTGATAAAATTTCACAAGTTGTAGGGACCCCTAACAGTAAAATTATTTTCGTAGCGTGGCTTGTCAGCACCCAAGGCAAGAAGTAATTTGCATCCCTAACCCACAGACATTTAGTCCCTTCCACTCGTACAGTATTAAAACCCCCTTATGGTACATTTTAGGATGTACCACTCTCTTTGTTCTCCTTTCTTTCCCTTTTATCTCTCTTTATGCTAATTTCTTGTTTTTTTCCCCCATCCCTCTCTCTAGCTGTCATTCTTGTTCTTTTTCTTATTTTCTCTCTCCCTTTTTCTTTGTTCCTCCCCCTCTTTTCCTCTCCCTTCCATGTATTCTTTAATTTTTATTCCTTCTTTTACTTCTTGGTGGGGGGGGGGGGGGTTGGGATGAGTGGCAGTACTGGCAGGGAGTTGGGATGAGTGGCAGTGCTGGCGGGGAGTTGGGATGAGTGGCAATGCTGGGGGGAGTCCTGATCAACCAACTTAGGTGGTCTTGATCAAGGTCATCTGCTGATCTGAGAACTGTAGTGGGGACTTTTAATGGCAACTATAATCACAGGTAGTGTTACTCACTGTGGGTTTTTCCGGGATTAATGATTTTAGGATATCATAATATTTTAATATATTCCAATATTTCTCAATAATTCTTTTGATCTGTTTATGTAGGAGATTACTGGGAGTAGTAGCATAATTTTGCTCATACTAATGTTGCTACTACTCCCAATAGGCATGCCTCGTTGCAGGGACACTATAATGATGGGGAACCAAGGACACCTTTTTTAGACAAAGGGTATCCAAGGAGAGACAATCCACAAAGAGGGGGGCCCAACCTGGACATCATCCCCCCCAGAGGGAGCCCCCAGAGAGGGGGGAGGGGACGCACGGGAGGGAATATTCAATATCAGTGGGGTTGACCTGACTAAACAGGAGCTCTAAATTTTGGATCAAGGATTGAAATTTGCCCCAAAAAAAACCTTAACAAATTTGAGACATACGTAAGGATACAAAAGTTTATAAGGAGCATTAATATAAAGAAGCATTTTTCCTTAAACCTGAAGAAAAGGTATAAAAATGTATCAGAAACAAGAATGTATACCCAGCTACGAAACAAGTCAATATATATATATATTTTTTTTTCATAAATCAATATTTAACCCCAGAATACAAAACAATAGACATATAGATATATTTAACCACCTCAATACATAGAGCTTTATTTTGGTGCTATGTAATCACTCCTGGGTTTTTGAATTTTTACCTAAAAAAAGTTTTTCTTAGTTTCTGTTACATATGTTTAACCACCTCAATACAGGGCACTTACACCCCCTTCCTGCCCAGTTCATTTTTCAGCTTTCAGCGCTGTCACACTTTGAATGACAATTGGACGGTCATGCTAGACTGTAACCATGTGAAATTGTTATAATTTTCTTCACACAAATAGAGCTTTCTTTTGGTGGTATTTAACCACTTCAATACCAGACACTTAGACACCTTCCCGCCCAAGCCAATTTTCAGCTTTCAGCGATGTCGCAATTTGAATGACAATTGCGCGGTCATGCTACACTGTACCCAAACAAATTTTTTATCATTTTGTTCCAACAAATAGAGCTTTCTTTTGGTGGTATTTGATCACCTCTGCGATTTTTATTTTTTGCGCAACAAACAAAAAAAGACCGAAAATTTTGCAAAAAAACAAGTTTTTCTTTGTCACTGTTAATTTTTTTTGTAAATAAGTGCGTTTTCTTCTTCAATGACGGGCACTGATAAGGCGGCACTAATGGGCACTGATAAGGCGGCACTGATGGGCACCGATGAGGTGGCACCAATTAGGGGGCACCGATGAGGTGGCACTGATGATGGGCACTGATAGGCGGCACTGATGGGCACTGATAGGTGGCACTGATGGGCATTGATAGGTGGCACTGGTATGCGGCACTGATGGGCACTCAGGTGGCACTGATGGGCACTCATAGGCGGCACTGACGGGTACTTATGGGTGGCACTGATGCACACATATAGGTGGCACTGATAGGTGGCATGGATGGGCACTGATAGGTGGCATGCATGGGCACTGATAGGTGGCATGGATGGGCACTGATAGGTGGGCATGGGTGGGCACGGATGGGCACTGATAGGTGGCACTGATGGACGCTGATGAGTGGCACTGATAACACTTATGGGTGGCATTGCTGGGAATCCTTTTTTTTTTACTTTTTTTTTAATTAAATATGATGTGCCAATCAGTGGCCATCTGTGGGCACTGATTGGCATATTTTTGATTTTTTTTTAACATGTGGATGGCCATGGGGGATGTACCTGGCCATCCACATGCTGGGGGCTTCCCTGGTGGTCCTGGGGGCTTCCCTGGTGGTCCTGGGGGCTTCCCTAGTGGTCTAGTGTGGGCATCTGAGGGGGGGCTGCGCTGATAAACAATCAGCGCATACCCCCCCTGTCAGGAAAGCCGCCGATCGGCTCCCCTCTACTCGCGTCTGTCAGACGCGAGTGAGGAAAAGCCGATCAACGGCTCTTCCTGTGTACATCGTGATCAGCCGTGATTGGACACGGCTGATCACGTGGTAAAGAGCCTCCGCCGGAGGCTCTTTACCGAGATCAGTGTAGCGGTGTGTCAGACTGACACACCGCTCCACCGATCGCCGCGATGCGCGCCCCCACGGGCGCGCGGCGGCTGTTATCCTGAAGGACGTCATATGACGCCCAGTCAGGATAACGAAGCCACTTCCCGGACGTCAATTTACTATTGACCGGGCGGGAAGTGGTTAATCAATTTTATTTTTTCCCCCAAAAAAAGATCAAAAATGTTGAGAAAAAAAAAGATCAAAAATGTTGAAAAAAAAAAGATCCAAAATGTTTTTCTTAGTTTCTGTCAGTAAATTTTGTAAATAAGTAATTTTTCTCCTTCACTGATGGGCGCTGATGAGGCGGCACTGATGGGCACTGATAGGCTGCACTGAGGGGCACTGATGAGGTGGCACTTATGGGCACTGATGAGGCGACACTTATGGCACTGATGAGGAGGCACGAATATGCAGCACTTATGGGCACTGATAGGTGGCACTGATATGTGGCACTGATGAGCACTGATAAACGGCACTGATGGGTGGCACTGGTGGGCACTGGGCACAGATAGGTGGCACTGGTTGGCACAGATAAGCAGCACTGGTGGGAACAGATTGGCGGCAAGGATAGGTGACACTGATGGGCGGCACTGATGGGCATTGATGGTTGGCATTGATGGTTGGCATTGATGGGCATTGATGGGCAGCACTGATAACCAGCACTAACTGGCATCACTAATGGCCACTGATTGCTGGCACTTGTGGGCACTGACTGCTGGCACTTGTGGGCACAGATTGGTGTCAATTGTTGGCACTAATTGGTGGCAATGGTGGGCAATCATTGCTGGGAATGGTGGGCACTAACTAAGGAATCAGGATGTGCTCTGGAGCACAGGTTTAGGACGGGGTGAATGCCGCTGACCGGGGAGGTTGCAGATCCAGTTTCAGGTGACACTATCACCCCATCACATATGAGTATACTAAGGTAGTTTTTTTATCATGAAGAGTGAGTGTAATTCTTGTGGAGTTTAAGTTGTAATAAATCTTTTTAAAAACAACTTCACACTATTACAAGCCTCTGTTGTTTCTACATATGACATATATGAGAGGATGTTGCTGGTAACCAGGAGGAAGGAGTTGTTTTTGATCTGCATTTTAAGCCAAATAGTTACCACACGGTTAAGGAGATATTTTACAGATAAAGGGCACCGCTGTCTACGGCACATGTGCACCGTAGACAACGGCCCAGGCGCACTGGGTGTGCCACAAGTGAAGGCAAACATGCCGTCAGTTACGGCTCCTGCACGCATGACATCATCGCTGCTCCGGCCACACACAGCGGCAGATAGCCAGAAGGAAGATGGACGCTTTGTGCAACAGGGGACAGCGGTGACATCACTAGCTCCTGTGCCAGGTAAGTGACACATAATGGGCTACTATGCAATGCATAGTAGTCCATTATGCTTTACCTTTGCAGGGAAACAAAGAGGAAGTAAACCCATCAGGGTTTACTTCCTCTTTAAGGTGAGGGTACATCTGGTGGGGGGGGGGGGTACACTAGGATTGTTTGCGCCCTGCATGAAGGCACCAGCATCACTTTTATCTATGTTTTTATGATTGACTGTCAAAGAATCTGATTCAACATATATATTAAGGATATTGTGCAGCACACGGAGCACTTACACTTTATTTTGGACATTATAAATAATTGAATGTTATTTGCACGGTTTTGGTTTTGTTTCACAGGCTATAGTTATTATTAATTTAATATATTAATTTATTTATTATTTTTTTGTAGATTTGTGCAATATATATTTTTGTATAGTTATTTCATCTATTTATTTACTGTTTGGTCTTAGCGCCATACATTTGTAAGTTTGTATTGTCACATCTAGGGAAGGATGGGGAGTGCTGGCAGCTGTTTATTTTATTTTTATTTTATTTCATTTTATTTTATTTTATTATTTATTTATTAATCTTTAGCAGCTCACAAGGTTTTCACCTATTTAAATTGCTGATGATTTTCAATTTTCTTGCAATATTTAAGATTGTTTACACATATACAGTGGAACACAAGTGTGGCACTGGTTCAATTTAGGCTGTGCTATTTTCATATATAGAGTGGGTGGTAGACTCATAGATCTCCACAGCAGCACAATTTTAATCTGTAATTTTTTAATGAGTTTTTTCACTTTGGTGCGCGCAAGGGTCTTCTATTATAATCTTGTTTGCCTTAATGTTTGCTGTTTACATAACCACAGCCTGTGCCTGGTCCCCGACATTGATGAGCGCGCTCTGCGCAAGTGTTACCGCCATGTGCTAAGGTGAAGTAGACTCCGCCCACAAGCTTATAATGCAGTGTTTCTCAGTTGGGGTTACGTGGTATCCTAGGGTTTAATGGCAATCTACCTGTCAGTTGCAGGCAGCTGACAGGTAGATCATATGGGCACATGCAGAGATAGGCAGGGAAGCAGCTGGCATACTATTGGCAGTAACAGGCTGTTCCCTGCCAGTCTCTCTTCCCCTCCTGTCCAGCCCAGGTGCTTGTATGTGAAATCATCTGGGATGGACAGGATAGGAGGAGGGAAAATATGGGTGGCGGGGAGCAGCACGTCATGGGAGAAGTTATGAAAGCCGCCTCTGAAGCTAGAAGAACAACAAAGAAAGGAACTGTAGTGCACCCAGCTGTGTCCCCATCAATGTGCCCAACAGTTTGCCCCATGCAATGTGCTCTGTCCCATGCAATGTGCTCTGTTCCATGCAATGTGCTCTGTCCCATGTAATGCACCCTGTCCCATGCAATGTGCCCCTCCCCACGCAATGTTCCCTGTCCTACGTAATGTGCTCTGTGCCATGTAATTTGCTTTGTCCAGTGTAATGTGCCTTGTCCCATGTAATGTTCCTTGTGTTCTGTCCCAAGTATTGTGTACTGCCTCCATGTAATATGCCATGAGCTTGTACCCCTGCCCCATGCAATGTTCCCTGTCCCATGCAATGTTCCCTGTGCTCTGTCCCATGTATTGTGCACTGCCTCCATGTAATAAGCCCTGTGCTGTGTCCCCTGGCCCATGCAATATTCCCTGACCCATGAAATGTTCCCTGTCCCATGTAATGTGCCTTGTCCTCATGTTAAGTGCCCTGTGCTCTGTCCCATGTAATGTTCCTTTCTCCCATGTAATGTGCCCTGCTTCCCCCTCATGTAGTGTGCCATCCTGAGCCCCTGTACCCTGCCATGCTGCCCCTCACACACTGTTTATCTCAAGTTGGACCCAGAATGCAGCATCTCTGCAGAAAAAAAAAGCACAGTTTCACATTACAGAGTTACATTTTAATAATTATTATTTTATTTAATGCTTTTTCTAAAAATAATTGTTGCTAATTATCAACAGCTTGCTGATCAAACCAATGTTCCATAAGCTGTAGATCTGAACATTATTTCAGGAGTTCCCTGAGATCTCAAACTTTTTGCCAGGCGTTCCTCAAAGGTAAAAAAAAAAGTTGAGAAACACTGTTATAACGTGTAGTAAAATCAGAGTAAGCTATTTCTGTACAGGAGAGGTGCCTGTACAACTGTGCAAGACTGAAGGTAAGGCTGGAGTTTAGCTTTAAAGCACCCTAAAGTGGAACTTCCGCTCATCGGATTCCCCCCCTCCGGTTTCACAATTGGCACTATTTTCGGGGGGAGGGGGGACAGGATACCTGTCTTTGACAGGTATCCTTTCCCAACTCCGCGAGTTTGGCCGCGGCCGTGATGCGGCCATGACATCACCGCGGGGCTCCCTCCTCCTCCTCCCCCAGCCGCTGGGCTAATAGGAGAGAGGAGCAGGGCCTTGCGCATGTGCAGTAGGGTTCCCCACGTGAAGCCGAAAGGCTACACTGCCGGGTTACCTTACCCGCAATGGCGACGGCAGCACCCGACAGCTGATGGAAACATCAGCTGGGGTGCTGACATCGAGGGACTGCATGACAGGTAAGTGTCCATTTATTAAAAGCCAGCAGCTGCAGTATGTGTAGCTGCTGGCTTTTAATTTTGTTTTCCCGGAACACCACTTTAAATGGTATTTCACGTTTGCAGTTAAATTTGAGAAAACCCCACTTCATGTTTCTTATGTGTTCCCATTCACACAACATACCTAAAAAAAATGAAAAAAATTGTCTTACCTTTTAGATTTTTCTAAGGGGCAGGTGTCATAGCTAATTTTAATAATTTGTAGACAGTCTCACAGTGTCTTTGTACCATTGCTTGTTCTACAGGAAAGGAGACAGGTGAAGCCTATTGGGGCTGCTACTGTGTTTTCAAAAAAAGTACCTGAGATGGTTTTCAACTTTGATTATCCTCTTAATGACATATCTGCTTCAGTTGGCTCTGAGAAGAAAAGAATAGGGCCAAATACTGGGCAGTTCATTCTGCACTTATGCCTCCTCCAAATGTAGGCTTCAGGCTGAAGCAAAAATGTGTTATGTTACTTACGCAAATATTTTCCTGTTCTAGGGAAAGAGTTGCCTATGTTTTTCAGGTTGCAGCAATATTTCAGTGCACATGTCAAGATAAAATATAGGTTGGAGCTCCCATCAAGACATTTATGATCGAACAGTGTGGGAGGACCTAGGGATTATGAATTCCCACTGCAATGTAAAGTTGATAATCCTATGCCCAGCCATATGAGTATACTAAGGTAGTTTTTTTTATCATGAAGAGTGAGTGTAATTCTTGTGGAGTTTAGTTGTAATAAATCTTTTTAAAAACAACTTCACACTATTACAAGCCTCTGTTGTTTCTACATATGACATATATGAGAGGAAGTTGCTGGTAACCAGGAGGAAGGAGCATAGTAGTCCATTATGCTTTACCTTTGCAGGGAAACAAAGAGGAAGTAAACCCATCAGGGTTTACTTCCTCTTTAAGGTGAGGGTACATCTGGTGGGGGGGGGGGGGGGTACACTAGGATTGTGTGTGCCCTGCATGAAGGCACCAGCATCACTTTTATCTATGTTTTTTATGATTGACTGTCAAAGAATCTGATTCAACATATATATTAAGGATATTGTGCAGCACACGGACCACTTACACTTTATTTTGGACATTATAAATAATTGAATGTTATTTGCACGGTTTTGGTTTTGTTTCACAGGCTATAGTTATTATTAATTTAATATATTCATTTATTTATTATTTTTTTGTAGATTTGTGCAATATATATTTTTGTATAGTTATTTCATCTATTTATTTACTGTTTGGTCTTAGCGCCATACATTTGTAAGTTTGTATTGTCACATCTAGGGAAGGATGGGGAGTGCTGGCAGCTGTTTATTTTATTTTTATTTTATTTCCTTTTATTTTAGTTTATTATTTATTTATTAATTTTTAGCAGCTCACAAGGTTTTCACCTATTTAAATTGCTGATGATTTTTAATTTTCTTGCAATATTTAAGATTGTTTACACATATACAGTGGAACACAAGTGTGGCACTGGTTCAATTTAGGCTGTGCTATTTTCATATATAGAGTGGGTGGTAGACTCATAGATCTCCACAGCAGCACAATTTTAATCTGTAATTAAAATTGTAGGCAACTCTTTCCCTAGAACAGGAAAATATTTGCGTAAGTAACATAACACATTTTTGCTTCAGCCTGAAGCCTACATTTGGAGGAGGCATAAGTGCAGAATGAACTGCCCAGTATTTGGCCCTATTCTTTTCTTCTCAGAGCCAACTGAAGCAGATATGTCATTAAGAGGATAATCAAAGTTGAAAACCATCTCAGGTACTTTTTTTGAAAACACAGTAGCAGCCCCAATAGGCTTCACCTGTCTCCTTTCCTGTAGAACAAGCAATGGTACAAAGACACTGTGAGACTGTCTACAAATTATTAAAATTAGCTATGACACCTGCCCCTTAGAAAAATCTAAAAGGTAAGACATTTATGATCGAACAGTGTGGGAGGACCTAGGGATTATGAATACCCACTGCAATGTAAAGTTGATAATCCTATGCCCAGCTATAGAAGACACATCTTTAAGAGCAGAGTAATGATAGTGCAACCCCAACCCAAGTTGTGGATGTTGAATACTATGTGTAGCCCATGTTTATTAAAAAAGGCAAAAACAAAAGTTGAACATAAGCTTTCCCACACAGGGGTTCTTCTCCAGCAAAATACAAATTAAAATGAAGGAGCACTTGGCTCTCTGGTCATCAGTACATTTGCTTGTTTGGTCTTCCAGATCACTGGCTTGTCCATGCACACAGCCTTGGGCTTCTTGAACACACACAGCCGTAAGCTCCTTAACACACACAGCCCTTGAACCCTTTAACGCACACAGCTTTGAGTTTCTTAATGCACAATGCATCTCCACACAGAGTCTCCCTCAATGTCAGCCACTGTTTCAACTCCCCTCCACTCCCCCTGCAACTCTCAGCAGACCAAAATTATAAGGGCTGTGGGCACCTGGGCCCACACCCTGCTGGTTGACAACAAAATCCGAACATTGGGTTGGAGATTTCTTCCTTCCCAAGGCACTTTGAAAACTTCAAACTATAGAGCCCCATCCAGAAATATAAAAATCTGGAGAAATCTCCAAAATAGTTTTCTCCGCTCAAAATTAATACTTTGTAGTTCTGCGCTCAGATGTGCAAACTCTGTACTTGTGTCCCTGTGTCCTTTCCATGATTACAGAGCCTCGTACTGTGACATACCCCCCATCTTGTTTTGACCCAGTAGGGGGCAGAACACATTAACCCATCACTTTGGTTAGGACGCCTCTGTGCCAGCTGTCAGCCACGTATGCCCAAACTTTTTTCCAAGTATGTTTTCAAACTTACCATACTCTGAATCTCAACAAGGTTCTAATGTTCTTTACATTAAACCTTTTCCCTGTACTCTTGGGGTTCCTGGGCCTATTCTCATTTTCTGAGGGTGTGCTGTCTTTCTTGATGTGTCTCTCCAACTCCCTCTCCTGAAGCTGTAGGAACGTCACTATGTTTAATGCACCACCATTTCTCCCTCATTTGTACCACCTTCAACCACTCTCAATATTCATTTGGGTTTATCAACACTTTCATGGTTACCTACAGCAATCAAAACCTTATTTTCATTAACACTCAGTAATGAATTACACATTTCAGGGTACTTTCGGAAATTAAACCTTCTTTTACAGGAAAATTCAGCAACAAATCACCCTTTTCACAATTAATAATACCATCAGTTCTGTATGTCAGAGTGTCTCCGGGTAACTCAACTTGTACCAAAAAAATCTTGGCTATTGCTGTATCTATTCCCTTCTTTCTTATGATGTCTAACATGTGAGGCAGTATTTTGTGCCATTTACTAACCACTGCCCAGCTGCACTTTGGACCGCACTAGCAAAGGTATTCTGTGTAACCACATCAAAGGGAGAGACCCTTGACATCTCCACTAGGTTTCCTGAGCATCTCCCACACAAACCAGTCACTGGAAGCACCCTCACAGGGAACTGTGATATCACTTGCCACACTATTAATAAGAATTGTACCCACCAATGTCACTGGTGATTAATATTACCCAGCACAACTTGGCCTACCTGGCTCCACCAATTAGTACTAGGCATTACCAACTGCGGTGGAGACACCCAAGTGTACAGTGAATGTACTCTTATAAGCTCCAGCATTTCCAACCATGTATTAGCCATTTCAATACATCCCATTTCTAAATACACAACCTTTTCAGGGACTTTACCCATGTCAGAGACATGAAGGGGGTCATTTTCTGATGCCTGAGAGGTTGAAACACTTAAGGAGACCTCCATCTCCCTGGAGGTAACCAGCATCACAGCCTGGTTTTCCCTTGGAGCACTGTCAGATGTATGTCTCACACTTATACCCTCGGCCTCAGCATCAGAGAGCCACTGCAAGTCATAAGCAGTTATACTGACATTTTTACACTTGACACTCTTTAGCTGTTGAGCTGTGGATAACACCTCTGCCATTCATGCCCTTTAACAGGTCCTTTTGACTGGAGTGGACCAACCTCATAGGGGGCAACATGCCCTCAACCATTGGCCACTCTGTGATCCCTCTTTCTAGCATAGCATTTGTTATTATTATTATTATACAAGATTTATATAGAGCCAACAGTTTGCGCAGTGCTTAACAAAATGAAGGCAAACATTACAGTTACATTACAATTTGGCACAAGAGGAATCAGAGGGCCCTGCTCGTTAGAGCTTACAATCTAGGAGGGAGGGTCAATTGATACCAAAGGTATTAGCTGTGGGGAATGAGCTGATGGAGAAAGTAAAACAGTGTATTAGTTAGAAGCAGGATATGCTTCTTTAAAGAGAAGGGTTTTCAGGGATCGTCTAAAGATGGATAGATTAGGGGAAAGTCGGACAGATTTGGGTAGGGTGTTCCAGAGGATGGGAGAAGCTCTTGAGAAATCCGGTAGGCAATCATGTGAGGAGGTGACAAGGGAGCTAGAGAGCAAGAAGTCTTGAAAGGGCCAAATATTTGGTTGGTATTTTGAGACTAGGTTAGTGATGTAGCTGGGGGCAGAGTTGTGGATGACTTTGTAAATTATTGTTAGTACTTTGAATTTTATTTGTTGGGTAAGTGGAAGCCAGTGCAGGGATTGGCAGAGAGGGGTGGAGAACACTGAATGGTTGGTAAGGTGGATGAGTCTTGCAGCAGCATTCATTATGGACTGAAGGGGGGATAGTGTATGTAAAGGTAGTCCAATGATGAGTGAGTTGCAGTAGTCAAGGCGAGAGTTGACCAGGGAGTGAATTAGAAGCTTGGTGGTGTTATTGGTTAAAAATAGGCATGTTCTAGAGATGTTGCGGAGGCTAAGGCGGCATGATTTGGACAGGGCTTGGATGTGGGCCTGAAAGGACAGTTCAGAATCTAGGGTTAACCCTAGCACCCTGGCATTTGAGGACAGACTGATAGATGTGCCATTGATCTTGACAGAGAAGTCAGGGGAAGGGGCACGTGGGGGAGGAAATATTAAGAGCTTGGTTTTAAATAGATTCAGTTTGAGGAAGTGGTGTGACATCCAGGCTGATATGTCATTTAGTAAATCAGTGATGTGTAAGGAGACTGATGGGGTGAGCTGTGGGGTAGAGAGATAGATTTGTGTGTCATCAGCATATAAATGGTAGTGGAAGCCATGGGAGGCTATCATCTGACCCAGGGAGGATGTGTAGAAGAATAGTAAAAGTCCAAGGACAGAACCTTGGGGGACCCCAACGATAAGAGGTGTTGGAGAGGAGAAAGTAGAGTTGTAAGTGACACTGAAGGTGCGGTGAGATAGGTAAGATTCAAACCAACAGAGAGCACAGCCATGGATACCAAGGAAATTTAGTTTTTTGAGGAGGAGGTGGTGATCAACTGTATCAAAGGCAGCGGAGAGGTCCAAGAGTAAGAGTACAGAATAATGACCGTTGGTTTTAGCTGTTGGTAAGTCATTTGTGAGTTTTAAGAGAGCAGCTTCTGTGGAGTGCTGTGGACAAAATCCAGACTGAAGGGGATCAAGAAAGTTATTCTCAATGAGATGGTCACTCAGTCGGTTGTAGACTAAACGTTCAAGGAGTTTGGAGGCAAAGGGTAGTAAGGAGATGGGTCTTAGGTTGTTAAGATTGGTGGGGTCCAGTGAGGCCTTTTTTGGTATGGGAGTGACTAGTCAGAGGGTGACCGTAGTATTTGAGAAGGAACGGGGTCCAGCGGGCAGAAGGTTAGGTGGGCGTTAGAAAAAAGTTTATTGACTTCCTCTGTAGTAGTTGGGTTTAAAAAGAGTTTTGATTGTACAGGAGGATAAAGAGTGTAAAGTGAGGGAGATATCTGTAGAGTGGAGGAGATCTTGAGACTAATTGTCTCAATCTTATTTTTGAAGTGATTAGCAATCTCCTGGGCATTGAGTAAGTTATGTCCACACCCTTGTCACACACCATAGCCTTGTCTAGCAATTGTTTGGCCCAAATGTCCCAATCTATTGTGCTTCCATGATGGGTGCCCTGCAGCACTGCATCACCTGTTCTAGGAGGCACCACAGGAACCTGGGACTCAACAGTAAATACAGTACATTTATCATTATACTCATTACTTTGCGACCACACCTTTTTAACCACAGCGGGCTATACTACCTTACTTTTACCTGCCAGCTCTGATGGCACTACTTGTACATGCAGATTTATACTTTTAGCTTTTTCAGGCTGACTTAATACTTTATCAATTGAGTTACACTTATGCCCCTTTCACATGGACAGACCGTTCAGATCCGCCTGTCAGTTTTGACGGCGGATCTGAACGGGCGCTCCATGTTAGTCTATGGAGCGTTGGATGTCAGCAGAGACATCTCCGCTGACATCCGACCCGGTCCGATCCGCCAAAAGCAGACGTATGGCCCCACGTCCAGATCCGTGGCTGGCGGATTGGATCGGGTGAGATCTGATGAAAACGGACACGCTGTCCGTTTTCATCCGATCTCTCCATAGAGACCAGCGGCGCTCGCAAGCCCCTCCCCGCTCAGTGAGCGGAGAGGGACTTGTCATCCGCCGGCTCAGCTGAGATTAACGGAGAGATCTCCCGCTGAGCCGGCGGACAGAGGCAGACTCCGTGCAAGCGGAGTCCGCCTCGTGTGAAAGGGGCCTAAGGGTGAGGGGACTGCTCCCACACATTCTCACAGCATGGTGCATAACCCCTGTGTTCCACCAAAACAGTATCAGTGCTGTCTTGGAAATCTCTGGCTCCAATCTCTGACCCCTGGAGACTTCCATAGACAACCCTGTAGCTCTGTCTCTGGTTGCCAAGGGAAATATCCCCCCTTCATCATTATTAGTGAACACTATAATTAGTGATCACCAACATAAGTACATATTTCAGCATCATAATCATTAGACATAGCAGCTCTTGTGGGCTGTCTTGGCCTTTTACCCACCACTTGGACAGCTTCATAGCTGACCTTGGAAACCCCTTACTCCATCACTGCAAGCTCCTGGGAGGTTTCCATGGGCAACTTTGCAGCACCTAGGGAACCTGGCACACGGACTGTGTTGGTCACTTGATTAACATTCCCAGCACTCTGCTGGATTAAACCAGGCACATACAGAGTCCTCAATTCCTTTTCAGTCCTTAACCTTGCTGCAGCTACAACCTGTCTCCCCACTACTCAGAGTAGCACACTGCAGCAAGTCCATGTCCTTACACTTAGTTGATTTACCCTCCTGCTTCACTGGGATCAGTTCCATAAGCTTCAACAGTCTCACCAGATCCTGTAGTAGGTGACTTTGGTTTAATTTTAGTGTATAAAATATTAAAATACTTAAGCGCTAGTGAGGATTAAAATCAGAGGACCATTAGTGTTTCAAGATGGCCAAATGATACAGCTGCAAACCCATAAGAAAGTGCTCCCACACGTGAGTGATATGTTAAAAGTACACAAATAAATGTGTGATGAGTGCGCTTGTATCAACCTTAAAACAAAATTCAAAAAACCTGTACAACACTTAGAATATATAGTGTATACACCGTGATTAATAAAAACCTGTGTAGTGCAGTGATTTAAAATACGCTTTTAGACCTCCAATTGTTGTTTGGATAGAGGGTTAAAATAATGGATATAAATGTGTCAAGTTTCTCCTGTAGATCCTGAAACATTTTTGGTGATTATCCTGAGTTTATTTAATGAGGCACTTGAATGATTGCTGGTGAGAGGTATCAATTACCTATTGCTCAATGTAGAGCTGGTGCCAATAAATGAACAATTATTTGAGTATATAAAAATAGGGTAAATTAATGCATAAATAACTGCTGTCTTTGTTACAGACGCCGATGCTCAAATTAATGAAGAATATTTCTATGCATTTACCCGGTATCCTACCAGGCTGAATCAATCTGTATCATTACATGCAGAAAAAGGAGATTGAATGCAGGAAGTTGCTGCTCACAATATGAATGGTGCACAAGTAAAAGGAGAAAAAAAGACAAAAGGAAAAAAAAAAAAAAAAAACAGACACTTTCCTTTTCTGCTGACACCTCCAGGTGCTGTTCGTTTTCTGTCTTTTACGCTGTGCTTACAGGCACTTCCAGTCAGTTTGCATATGGGGAGAGAAAGAAACATACACCATTGCGCAGTATTTCCTAAAAAGAAATGTGTGTGTGTGCTGTGACCAGTGAGCGGTAATCTACTCACATACACCCGGTAATGGTACAGCGATAGCCGAATGCTTGTCAGGCTTTTTTGCTACAGGGCTGGATGCCCTGCTCGTCCACACTCTGCGTGCTGCGGTGATGTCACTAGGCTCCTCCTCCCGACGCGTTGCATTACAGTCACGTAACGTTTTCAAGGGATGTAGCAAAAAAGCCTGACAAGCATTCGGCTATCGCTGTACCATTACCGGGTGTATGTGAGTATCATAAAAACTTGGAGTACCTGAGGACAGCCAAAAGATTAAGACCTCGGCAGGCCAGGTGGGCTCTATTCTTCTCACGGTTTCAATTCCACATAACCTTTCGACCGGGTTCCAAGAACACAAAACCAGATGCTCTTTCCCGAATGTTTTTGGACACCGAACAGGCCCCACTTCCCGACACCATTCTACCTTCTGGGAACTTCTTGCTCTTACAGGGGGATCTCATTTCTCAGATCAAACAAGCCACTGTGGGGATGCGTCCTTTGGATGGGATGTCCGCTAAGGACGGTCTGCTCTGGCATGAAGATAAAATCGTAGTACCAGAAGAATTAAGGGTACGTGTACTAGAATTATGCCACGACCACAAACTAGCAGGACACTTCGGTACTCAAAAAACAACCAATCTGCTACAACGTACTTTCTGGTGGCCTCATCTGACCCGGGATTGTAAAAGATATGTTGAGTCATGCAATGTTTGTGCGCGAAACAAGACTAGCCGAACAAGAGCCTGGGGTCTATTAAAACCTCTACCAGTCCCAGAAAGGCCATGGAGTATGGTCTCAATAGACTTTATTGTTGAACTTCCCCCATCGGAAGGGTTTTCTTCTATCTTTGTCGTAGTGGACAGACTGTCAAAGATGGCCCACTTCCTGCCCATGAAGGGCACCCCGTCAGCCATGGAAACAGCCAAAACATTTATCAAAGAAGTGGTAAGATTACATGGTATCCCAAGAAATATAGTTTCAGATCGTGGTGTCCAGTTCACCTCCAGATTCTGGAAGGCCCTTTCAAAACCACACAATTTTGAAAAAATATTTTATTGCACTGCTCCGGGGGTCTACTTCCGTCTTGGGGGTCTTCTCGCCGGACTCCTCCGCCATTTACCTAGCTCTTTTACCGAGCGGAGAATTCCGGCTACCTTCTTCGTCGTCGCCGCCGTCGTCTGGGGGTCTCGATCTGCCTTCGGGGGTCTTCTGGGGTCTTCCAGGGTCTCTTCTGTTCTTGCCGCGGTCGTCGTTTTCCGCGCCGCCGGCACCGCCTTCTTCTTCTTCTTCTTCTTCCAATGTTGACTTGTCGATGTCTCTGGCCGGAAAGCCAGAGCCGCGCTGTGCTGGGACTTATATAGGGACAAGGGGACAGGGTCACATGCTCATGTCACATGGTGACCCCGCCCCCTTGTGATGTCACAGTCCCGGAGGATGCTGGGACTGTGACATCACAAGGGGGCGGGGTCACCATGTGACATGAGCATGTGACCCTGTCCCCTTGTCCCTATATAAGTCCCAGCACAGCGCGGCTCTGGCATTCCGGCCAGAGACAGCGACGAGTCAACATCGGAAGAAGAAGAAGAAGAAGAAGAAGGCGGCGCGGAAAACGACGACCGCGGCAAGAACAGAAGAGACCCCGGAAGACCCCCGAAGGCGGATCGAGACCCCCAGACGACAGCGGCGACGACGAAGAAGGTAGCCGGACTTCTCCGCTCGGTAAAAGAGCTAGGTAAATGGCGGAGGAGTCCGGCGAGAAGACCCCCAAGACGGAAGAAGACCCCCGGAGCAGTGCAATAAAATATTTTTTCAAAATTGTGTGTTTTTTTACTTTACATTTTACACCTTAGGTACCCCATACTCATTCACATAGGGTGGGGGGCCGGGATCTGGGGGCCCCCTTATAAAAGGGGGCTCCCAGATTCCGATAAGCCCCCCGCCCGCAGACCCCGACAACCAATGGCCAGGGTTGTCGGGAAGAGGCCCTTGTCCTCATCAACATGGGGCAAGGTGCTTTGGGGTGGGGGGGCCGCACGGCCCCCCTTTCCCCAGGGCACCCCCCATGTTGAGGGCACGTGGCCTGGTATGGCTCAGGAGGGGGGGGCGCTCGCTCGTCCCCACCCCTTTCCTGGCCTGCCGGGCTGCGTGCTCGGATAAGGGTATGAGATGGATTTGGGGGGGACCCCCACGCCGTTTTTCGGCGTGGGGAGTCCCTTTAAATCCATGCCAGGTGACGGAGCTAGCGCAGCGGCATTCACTGCCATGCTAGCTACGTATACCTGAAGTCACGTGCTAAATGAACGGACTTTCCGATGAGCGGCAAGTCCGTTCATTTCAAAAGTCCGGCGGACTAGCCTACTAACGGCGGGATTGTCCGCCGGACAATTTTAAAACAAAACTTAAAACCTAGTCCGCCGGACTTTTGGTGCCAAAAAGTCCGCCGACCCCCACACACGAGGGGATTGTCCGGTGGACTTGAGTCCAGCGGATAATCCCGCAGGATAGTCCCTTCGTGTGTACGTGGCATAAGGGGACCCCCCAGGCACTATATTGGAAGGAATTTTACATTTTTATGCTTTCACTTTAAAAATCAAAAAATCACTTCTCATTTAAAAATTAAGTTTTCACAAACTTTTTTTTTTATTGATACATGTCCCCCAGGGCAGGACCCGGACCCCTATAACCATTGTATGCCCAGTTCCTTGCATATAAGCCTTAAAAATTGGCACTTTTGATTATGGATGTTCGGGTCCCATTGACTTTAATGGGGTTCGTTATTCAGGTCCGAACTTTCATGGTGTTCGAAAGTTCTGGTGTGAACCGGATAGGAGTACGTTCGGCCCATCCCTAGTCAGCAGTACCTTTTCTTGTTTGGTCTCCCCGACCACTAGCTATTCCATGCACAGTTGCACACAGCCTTGGGCTTCTTGGACGCATACCACCTTAAGCTTCTTAACGCACACAGCCTCAAGCCCTTTTTTTGCAAACAGCTTTGAGCTTCTTAACACACAGCATATATCGCCACACAGAGGCTCTCTCAATGGTAGCCACTGCTCTATTGCTCTACTCCTCCTGCATCTCTCAGCAGACTAACATTATAAGGGCTATGTGCACTTGGGCCCACATCATGCTGGTTGACTACAAAACCCAGACACTGGGTTGGAGATTTCTTTCCTCCCCAGGCGCTGCTGTAAAGTGATGACATTTTTTTTTTTAATTGATCAAATAACAACCTTCAAAGTTAATGAACACAAAAGATCTAAATCAAATCAATATTTGGTGTGTCTAACGTTTTCCTTTAAAACAACATCAATTCTCCAAGGTACACTTGCACACAGTTAAGGATTTGGGAGGCACATGATCCAGTGTGTGATCAAACAATTATACCACACAGATGCTAATGATAAACAACATGTAAGTTAAAATGCAATAATTAAATCAAACAGATTCAACAGTTTAGGAGGAATGAAAGTGGGTGAGGAAAATCTGCTCTACTACTAAGTTAAGGTCACTGAAGACAGTACAGCATAAAACATTGCATAATGGCAAGACTGAGCACACCAACAGACACTGAATGGTTTTACTGCATCTATAAGGTCTCACACAGGTGGAAAAAACATTAAATGTTTCCAGATGTGCTGTTCAAATGCTTCTGCAGAAGCACAAAAAAAACAGGCAAAGTTAGGGACTTAAAAGGCAATCCTCAGTCAAAAAAAACATCATTTTAATTTTCCTACACAATTGGAAGATGTCTAGAGAAGGTTATAATTGTCTCCATGGAGGATAACCCACTACATCTAACACAGAAACAATGCCAAATGATTAGCCCATGCAAAAAAACACATAAACGGGTGTGAAGAAAAATGGCAGCAGGTCTAAGTTTAAATATTTGGCTGTAAATATTTGGCTGCAACAGATTTTTTTGCAGAAGGCCTAGAGAGAGTACAAGATGATATAGGCAACATAGTGGAGGTACACTTATGCCGCGTACACACAAGCATTTTTCCGTCAGAAAAATCTTGGATGTTTTTTTCGACGGAATTCCGCTCAAGCTTGGCTTGCATACACACGGTCACTAGACATGTGCACACTGAAATATTTTGTTTCGGAATTTCATTTTCGTCCGAAAAATACATTTATTTAGTTACTCCCGAAATTCGTTTTTATTAATCTAGTTTTTTGTAAAAAATTGCATCCGTCCGAAAATCCAAATTAATTAAGGTCGAATCTGTAATTGAAGGCTTATGGTGTCTGTCGAATGTTCAAAGAAGATTCAACGGAGCAGCTAAACTGTACGACTCCGTATAGTTTAGGTGCTCCGTCAAAGCTTCTTAGAACTTTCGACAGACACCATAAGCCCAAGATTCAACGTTTGTATGTTTTTCGCTGCTTTGTCGAATCTTTGTCGTTCATGTTGAATGTATATAGTTCAAACAGAAAATGGACTGGTGATAGTGATCACTGGTCAGACAGGTAACAAGATAGGGTATATAGAATCTATATAGAATCTCAATTTATAATATAGAATCTATAATAATAAATCCCCCCCACAACACAGGCAGCCTCTGGGGCTATTACAACACTAGCAACACTAGTATCACTATCAAGTTCACAACACTAACACAATAGCAGCAGATTATTATGAAAAAGTTTAAGTTGAACTGTAGCTTGCTTCACTATTGTTCTGCTGCTGTGCTTATGCTTAATTGCTAAATAATTCAGGTTCTCTGACAAATGGACCAGCTAAGATTGACTGTCTTCTGAAATTATTCAGTGTGTGTGTCTCTCTCTGCTAGCAATCGTAAGTGAAAGTAAGTTGGCTGTACGTGTGTACTTAGTTCTAGCTATTTTACTGCTCCTCTTTGGTTACAATCAGCCAATAACATTCGTCATCATCATTATTTTTATTTTACTTCCCCCACCCAATTCCAGCAGCGATCTTTTCTCTCTATGTCAAATCTTTTCTCTCTGTCAAATCTTTTCTCTCTGTCGAATCTTTTCTCTCTATGTCGAATCTTTTCTCTCTATGTAGAATAATCCTGGACTAATAGAGTTAAGGTTAGGCACATGCAACCACAGGTTCGATAGACACAGATTGTTATTGTCAGCGTCATGTCAAATCTCCTATCTATATCGAACTGTTGTTACAATGAAAATGAAAATAAAGCATTTGTTTATGTTGGATCTTTTGTTTTTCGGATTCTGCACTTTCGTTATTGTTTGTTAAAACGATAACGAAAATACCTGAAATTCGGATGAAAATGCATTCGGACAAAAACAAATGCACATGTCTAACAGTCACACAAAAGTTCACTAAACACTACGACAAACCGAGAAAATTAAGTTCAATGCTCCCGAGCATGAAATTGTTTCCGAGCATGCGTAGGAATTTTGCGTGTCGGAATTGGTACAGACGATCGGAATTTCCGATCGGAACTTTTTCCGACCGAAAAATTGAGAACATGCTCTCAATCTTTTGCTGGTGGAATTCGGCCAGCAAAAGTCCAATGGAGCATACACACAGTCGAATTTTCCGACCAAAAGATCTCATCAGTCTTTTCCTGGCTGAATTTACGATCGTGTGTATGCGGCATTAGAAGAATTTTTTCAGGAAGTTTGTAGGTTGTTGTTTGATAAATAAGAAAATGTCATTACATATTCATTGCATGCTGTCTGTAGCAGGCAAGTCTTTAGTAGATTCCACCAACAGTAGGAATAAAAGACACCATAAATACAGAAAATCAGAAGCCATTTTAATACAGGTATATTCCTTTGTTGGCCATTTTTTACCTTATTATAGTTTTACAGAAAAAAAAAGGACTTTTAGCGCATTTGAAAAAATGTACATGACCATGGCTCACAAATAATTTCCTGATTTAATATATCTAATAATAAAAAGAAAAAAAAGTAACCGTCATTTTAGCATTATAATACATTCAATTTTTGACTGATTTTAAATGTAGTCCTTTTTTCCAAGGAAGCTTATTATTTAGTGAAAATGCATCACTTTGTATTATAGTCATCTTTTCTGTAATTAGCTTAGTGTAGGCATTATCAGCGCTCAGTGTGAATTTTGTTAAGTAATGTTAACATGTGAGTAAAGTAGTAATTGTTATTTGGGTAAATATGGAGAGTAATTAAAAAAAAAGAAAAAAAGTACAATCTGCAAATCTGCCCTATTTTAATTTAGCACTTTAGCATTCTCAAATTAACAGGCTTATAGAAAAGGAGCATTGTGCGATGTGCAGTAGCTCACAGTAGCCAATCAGAAAGCTTGATTTACTGTATGATTAGATCAAACTGGAATGTTATTAGTTTCCATGGATTGATGTACTTTGGTTTTTAACGACTTACATATGAACCAAGCTCATATTTATAAAAATGAGTCTAGGTGTTACTGATGCCATACAACTAATGCCTCTAGAAGATCCTAGGAACAGTTTGGTCAAGTGTCCATAGTAAAGTTAATTGTCTCTCTAATGTGAATACATATATATTGGAGGCTACAGTAAGCCAAAAAATGAAGACCACACATGGACCCTATTTATTTCCCCTATATATTTTTGATTGATAAAGGTACAGAGTATCAGAAAAATAAAGCAACTAGGACTGAATGGAGAACAGGCCAATGCTAGAATAAGGCCCAAGATACACAGACTGAGAAAATAGAACATGTTGGTAGCAAGCTTGGGAGCTAGGGGGATGGATGCTGGAACACACAAGTCTAAGGGCTCGTTCACACGTGTGTTGATTATGAAAAATGAAGAAGTAACATACCTATAGCATTTCCAATGTGTTTTTGACATGTTTTTGTTGTGTTTTTGGAGTGTTGAGAAAGCATTAATAAAGCTGCTCTGAGGTTTCTTTAGATTATGGTGTGATAGCAGGCATTTTTGTGATTTCTCAGCAAGATGGATTCATATACTTTAAACTATTCTCTTTGAAGCTTGGATTGGTCCAGCTCAAGATGATCATAGAAAGATTATCATGGTCACTTGCTGGAACCAACACTTTGTTGACACAAAAAGCTCTGCCTTTGGCAATAATGCTCATTACCTCTGCTCTTTTCTGGCACTAACAGTATCGCTGGCTATCTTGATGCTTTTTCTTGCACACAGAAGCAAATGGCGTTACCACATAGCTGCACTGTACAAATGGGAAGTGGCTGGATCCGCTTTGTCCTATTTCTCTATTATTTCCCAGTGCATTTTGGGATACAGGGCCCTCCACTGCCTCTCCTCCAGTATCCAGAAAATACTTTATAAATGCTTAATTTACACACCAGGATTGCTATAGGTGCTAAGTTGCAGTTATGACCATTGCAATAAATGTAGGTAGCTGATAAGCAGCAACACATCCTGGAAGCAATATGCTGCTTAAATCTTGACCAAAACACAATGCTTTAGCTCCTACAGTTGTGTGAAAAAGTATTTGCCCCTTCTGATATTTTATTTTTTTGCACACTTAAATGACTCAGATCAAACAAATTGTATTATTACACAAAGATAACCTGAGTAAATGCAAAAATCTGTTTTTAAATGATGGTTTCATTTATTAAAACAAAAAAGCTGTCCAAACCTGCCTGGCTTTATGTGAAAAAGTAATTGCCCCCTAAACCTAATAACTGGTTGTGCCACCCTTGGCGGCAACAACTGCAATCAAACATTTGCGATAACTGGCAATGAGTATTTCACATTGTTGTGGAGCAATTTTGGCCCACTCTTCTTTGCAGAATTGATCACTGTACTGGTGTCATTTGTGACACTAATCATCATTAGGGTACTTAGTAGTAGCCCCAGATAGGTCTAGGGACCCTCTAACCCCCCCTAATAAAGGTTTAACCCCTTGACCACCCATTGTCACCAGTGATCGCTGTATTAGTGTCACGTGTGATGCTGGTCAGTTAGTTATTTTTTATAGCGTCAGGGCACCCGCTGTACAGTGCCTTGCAAAAGTATTCACCCCCTTGGCATTTTTCATGTTTTGTTGCCTCACAACCTGGAATTAACATGGATTGTGTGAGGATATGCATCATTTATCTTATAGAACATGCCCACAACTTTGAAGATGTTTTTTTTATTGTGAAGCAAACAACAAATAGGACAAGATAACAGAAAAAGTCAATGTGCATAACTATTCACCCCCCTAAAGTCAATACTTTGTAGAGCCACCTTTTGCAGCTAGCACAACTCCAAGTCGCTTTGGATAAGTCTCTATGAGCCTGCCACATCTTACCACTGGGATTTCTGCACATTCCTCCTTGCAAAACTGCTCCTTCAAGTTGGATGGTTTGCGCTGACCACAGATTTTCTATTGGATTGAGGTCTGGGCTTTGACTAGGCCATTGCAACACATTTACATGTTTCCCCTTAAACCACTCAAGTGTTTCTTTAGCAGTATGTTTGGGGTCATTGTCATGCTGGAAGGTGAACCTCCGTCCTAGCCTCAAATTACAGACAGAGTTGTACAGGTTTTGCTCAAGAACATCCTTGTATTTAGCACCATCCATCTTTCCTCCACTATGACCAGTTTCCCAGTCCCAACTTCTGAAAAACACCCCCACAGCATGATGCTGCTACCACCACGTTTCACTGTGGGGATGGTGTTCTTTGGGTGATGTGATGTGTTGGTTTTGCGCCAGACATAGCATTTTCTTTGATGCCAAAAAGTAAAATTTTAGTCTCATCAGACCAGAACACCTTCCTCCATGTATTTTGGTAGTCTCCCACATGCCTTTTTGCAAACTCAAAACGTGCCATTTTGTTTTTTGCTGAAAGTAATGGCTTTTTTCTGGCCACTCTTCCATAAAGCCTAACTCTATAGAGCAAACGGCTTATTGTTGTCCTATGTAACAATACTTCATTCTCTGCTGTGGAACTCTGCATAGAGATGATGGTGTCGTGTTCTTTCCATTTGGTTATGATAGATTTGATGGTGCTTCTAGGGATCATCAAAGATTTGGATATTTTTTTATAACCTAACCCTGACTTGTACTTCTCAACAACATTGTCCTTTACTTGTTTGGAGAGTTCCTTGGCCTTCATGGCAGTGTTTGGTTAGAGGTGCCTCTTGCTTAGGTGTTGCAGCCTCTGGGATTTTTCAAAAAGGTGTGTATATGTAATGACAGATCATGTGACACTTAGATTGCACACAGGTGGGCATCATTTCACTAATAATGTGACTTCTGAAGGTAATTGGTTCCACCAGAGCTTTTTATGGGCTTCATGACAAAGGGAGGGAATACATACACACATGCCAATTATCATTTTTTTATTTCTGCAAAATAGTTTTATGTATATATTTTTCTAATTTTACTTCACCAACTTAGACTATTGTGTTCTGATCCATAGCATATATAATTCCGATTTAAAAAACATTAAGCTAAAGGCTGTAATGTAACAAAATAGGTAAAAAGCCAAGGGGGTGAATACTTTTGCAAGGCACTGTATATTACCTAATAACAGGTTTAACCACCTGATCACCCGGTGGTTGATATCAGTTAGGTTTTAGCGTCAATTAGGATCTGCATTGTCCCAGGCAGCGTCAGATTAGTGCCAGTAGAGCTAACACCCATGCACACACCATGCACCTCCCTTAGTAATATAGTGTTTGATTGCATCAATATCTGATCTGATCATATCTATAGTAGCGTCCCCAGTAGTTTAGGGTTGCCAAAAATGCAGTGTTAGTGGGATCAGCCCAGATACCTGCTAGCACCTGCATTTAGCCCCTCCGCCCATCTTAGCTAAGCCCACCCAAGTGCAATATCAATCGATCACTGTCAGGTACACTAGTGAAGAGGCCTACACGTTTCTGAGCATGACAAATGAGAGTGAAGAGGAACTTACCCATATGTCAGATTCAGGCTCAGAATTCAAAGCCGTAGACAGCAGCGGCACCCTGACAGATAGCTCTGACGACAGAGTAGTGGTCCCTGCCAAGGTCAAGCGTACCTGTCCCCATTCTTCTGCTGTTGTTGAGTTGCAAGAACAAAAAGGGCTCTCATATGGAGCAGAGAGCCAGTACTAGTACTAGTACTACACATCCTTCTGGTAAACTCGCAAGCACCAGCGGCCTAGTACATCCTGGTCATACATCCAGCACTGCAGTATCACGTAGTGACGTGGCAAGTCCCATAAGTGCAGTTCAAGCTGATGAGGTGGCTAGCACAACTAGTGTCCAACAGCCACCAAGAAGACAAAGATAGGCTTGTCGAGCCCATAGTGCCCTTCCTGCTGCATTTGCCAATCCGAATTGGGACCCCACCACTTCTGCAGCACCCGTACTTCTCCAATTCACTGGCCAACCCGGAATTCAGGTGGAAACAGTTGATTTTTAGTCACTTTATTTTTATTTGCTGTTTTTCACGAAAGATCTCTATAGATCTATTGTGGACCAAAGCAATTCATTGCCGTTAATCCCCAGTTGACTCTTGCCAGAGATTGGAAACCTATTACAGTCTCTGAATTTAAGACCTTCTTGGATGTATCCCTCCTCATGGGCATAACTAAAAAAAGTGAGTTGGTCATATTTGTCCACTGACCCAATTCACCATATGCCCGTTGTTGTGTTATGTTCTCTGCCTTCATGACCAGGACACAATATGAGCAGATCTTGCGGTTCATGCATTTCAATGACAATGAACTCTGACGTCCTCGGGTTGACTCTGAATACGATTGGATCTACAAAATTTGGCCCCTCATAAACCACTTCAACCAGTCGTTTTCAGCCTTGTTTACTCCCGATCTGGTTGTCTGCGTTGATGAGTCCCTAATTAAGTTTTTCTGGCCGCTTGTCATTCAAAAAGTATCTTCCTAGCAAGCGTGCCAGATATGGTGTCAAGATGTACAGTATAAGCTCTGTGACAGGGCAACAGACTATACATATAGTTTTATGGTTTACAAGGGAAGAGATAGTTACGTAGAGCCAGAGAACTGCCCAGACTACATAGGGAGTGCTGGTAAGATTGAAGGGGCTTGGTGTCACCATTATTCGGAAAGGGGTACCACTTGTATGTGGACATTTATTACACAAGCGTGTCACTTTTTAGTCACTTGTTTGATCATGGAATTGGGAAATGTGACACCGTGTGATCTAATCTCCAGGGCTTACCCCAGGGGCTTGTAGGATTCATGTCTTAGGCTGGGTGAGAGCCTGCTTGAGATGTAATAATTTGCTTGTTGTGAAGTGGAGGGATAATAAAAATGTTTTTGTTCTGTCCTCCCATCACGCAGACACGACGGTCCAAATTCCTACGGCGACTGGTGTTGTGGAGAAACCCCTCTGTGTCCAAGAATATAACCTTAATATAGGAGGGGTGGACCTCAACGACCAGTTGTTGGTGCCGTACCTAATTGCCCGTAAGGCCAGACGCTGGTATACAAAAGTGTATAATTATTCCAATTGGCTCTGCTGAATGCTTATGTGCTATACAAACAGCATTGCAGTATCACATCTGGGGGGTGTCTATAGGTGGCCTGTGAAGGGGGGCAGGTTTCCTGTGCTTAGAACTTTCCCTGCAAAAAAGTGTTATTTTTGCAGGAAAAAAGCTATTTAAAAGCACTCGCGGCTAATGAATTGATGGCTCCTGTAACACAGAGAACTGTCATTCATTAATAAAAAACAAAAAAAAAAGTGTGGGGGTCCCCACAAATTCAATAACCAGGCCCTTCAGGTCTGGAATGGAAATTAAGGGGAACCCCAGCCAAAAAAAAATGGCGTAGGGTCCCCCTCAAAATCCATACCAGACCCTTATCCGAGCACGCAACCTGGCAGGCCGCAGGAAAAGAGGGGGGACGAGAGCGCCCCCCCCTCCCGCCTGAACCGTACCAGGCCACATGCCCTCAACATTGGGAGGGTGCTTTGGGGTCCCCCCCAAAGCACCTTGTCCCCATGTTGATGAGAACAAGGGCCTCTTCCCCACAACCCTGGCCATTGGTTGTGGGGGTCTGCGGGCGGGGGGCTTATCGGAATGTGGAAGCCCCCTTTAACAAGGGGACCTCCAGATCCCGCCCGCCCCTGTGTGAAATGGTAAGGGGGTACAAAAGTACCCCTACCATTTCACCAAAAAAGTGTCAAAAATGTTAAAAATGACAGGAGACGGTCTTTGACAATTCCTTTATTAAAATCTTCTTTCTTCTTTCTTCATCCTTCAGTTTCTTCATCTTCTCCTTCCGTCATCTTCTTCCATCTTCTTCTTCCATCTTCTTCCATCTTCTTCTTCCTCCGATCCGCTTCTTCTTGTGCTGGTCTTCTCGTCCTTCTCGTCTGGCATCTTCTTCCGTTGGCGTCGGTGTCGGTGTCTCTTCTTGGGCAGCTCCGCGCAATAAAAGGCTCCCGCTGTGTGAGGCTCCGCTCCGTCTGACAGGTCTTTTATAATGGAGGGCACCTGGTGACCCCGCCCCCTCTGATGCACGGGGACGTCATGGTGAATTCCCTATGGCTTTCCCCATGACGTCAGAGGGGGGCGGGGTCACCAGGTGCCCTCCGTTATAAAAGACCTGTCAGACGGAGCGGAGCCTCACACAGCGGGATCCTCCCATTGCGTGGAGCGGCCCAAAAAGAGACACAGACGCCGACGGAAGAAGATGCCGGACGAGAAGGACGAGAAGACCAGCGCAAGAAGAAGCGGATCGGAGGAAGAAGAAGATGGAAGAAGATGGAAGAAGATGACGGAAGGAGAAGATGAAGAAACTGAAGGATGAAGAAAGAAGAAAGAAGATTTTAATAAAGGAATTGTCAAAGACCGTCTCCTGTCATTTTTAACATTTTTGACACTTTTTTGGTGAAATGGTAGGGGTACTTTTGTACCCCCTTACCATTTCACACAGGGGGGGTGGGATCTGGGGGTCCCCTTGTTAAAGGGAGCTTCCAGATTCCGATAAGCCCCCCTCCCGCAGACCCCCACAACCAATGGCCAGGGTTGTGGGGAAGAGGCCCTTGTCCTCATCAACATGGGGACAAGGTGCTTTGGGGGGACCCCAAAGCATCCTCCCAATGTTGAGGGCATGTGGCCTGGTACGGTTCAGGCGGGGGGGGGGCGCTCTCGTCCCCCCCTCTTTTCCTGCGGCCTGCCAGGTTGCGTGCTCGGATAAGGGTCTTGTATGGATTTTGAGGGGGACCCCACGCCATTTTTTTTGGCTAGGGTTCCCCTTAAAATCCATCCCAGACCTCAAGGGTCTGGTATGGATTTTGAGGGGGACCCTACGCCATTTTTTTTTGGCTGGGGTTCCCTTAATATCCATCCCAGACCTGAAGGGCCTGGTTATTGAATTTGGGGGGACCCCCACGCTTTTTTTTTTTTCATTTTTTTTTTTTTTATCAATGACTTTTTTTTTATGAATGACTTTCAGTTTCAATGAATGACTGTTCTCTGTATTACGGGAGCCGTCAATAGACATTAGCCGCAAGTGAATTTAAATAGCTTTTTTACTTGCAAAAATTACACTTTTTGCAGAGACAGTTCTAAACACGGGAAACATGTGCCCCTTTACAGGCATACTATAGACACCCCCCAGGTACGAAATTTAAAGGAATATTACACTTTTATTGTTTCAATTAAAGCATTATTAAAATCACTGCTCCTGAAAAAACGGCCGTTTTTTTTAACATTTTTTTGCATTGATACATGTCCCCTGGGGCAGGACCCAGGTCCCCAAACACTTTTTATGACATTAACATGCATATTAGCCTTTAAAATTAGCACTTTTTATTTCGAACGTTCGCATCCATTATAACTAATAGGGTTCTAAAGCTCGCACGGACTTTAGGTCCGTTCGCGGGTTCTGGTGCGAGCCGAACGGGGGGTGTTCGGCTCATCCCTAATCCCAATACTCAGGAGAAGCAGCAGAATGTATTTTGGGGTGTAATTCCACATATAACCATGGCATATGTGAGCATAATATCAAGTAATGACAACTTTGTATAATTTTATTTATTTTTTGTCATTTTTCAATCACTTGTGACAAAAAAATCTAATATACAATGGGCTCAACATGTCTCGCAGCAATTTCCTTGGGGTATCTACTTTCAAAAATGGGGTCATTTGTGGGGGTTTTGTACTGCCCTGCCATTTTAGCACCTCAAGAATTGAGATAGGCAGTCATAAACTAAAAGCTGCGTAAATTCCAGAAGATGTACCCTAGTTTGTAGACGCTATAACTTTTGCGTAAACCAATAAATATACGCTTATTGACATTTTTTTTGAACAAAGACATGTGGCTGAATACATTTTGGCCTAAATGTATGACTAAAATTTAAGTTTATTGGATTTTTTTATAACAAAAAGTAGAAAATATAATTTTTTTCAAAATCTTCGGTCTTTTTCTGTTTATATTGCAAAAAAATAAATGCAATCAAATACCATCAAACGAAAACTCTATTTGTGGGAAAAAAAAGGATGCAATTTTTTTTGGGTTACAGCATTGCATGACCGCACAATTACCAGTTAAAGCAGCGTAGTGCCAAATTGTAAAAAGTGCTCTGGTCATTGAGCAGCCAAATCCTCCGGGGCTGAAGTGGTTAACATACACTGTATAAATTCTGCTTCAATGCAGGGTATTAACACACATGTGAACAAGCAACAGACAAACAAGGAGGATACAGGGGAACACATGAAAGCATTTTAACTTTGCAAAAACAACCAACATCTGGACAAAAAAAAAATAAGTAGGGGTAAATTTTTTTTTTAAAAGATCGGGAATAAAAATATATAGATCAAAGATGAGCAAATCTACACAGGTGCAATCTGCAGGGAGTTCTTCAAATCCTGCTTGAAATTGCAAATCCAAACTTAAGGAGCAAAAACCATAGAAGTCTATAAGGGCAAATCTTGATAAAAAATTCAGACCATTTTCAGGGCTAATAGGCAAATTATTGTCACAAAAGGGGCATGGGGAGTTGGGAAATGTCATTGAGGACATTTAACAGGGCAATAAAAGTTTTAAAAAAATACCGTACAGTTGTGAGACTTTTAATGTGACTTCAAAGGTGACATGGGGAAAACATCAATCATTGGGAAATGCTTTAAATCTGTATGTGCATTACAAAACAGTATAATTTTCTGCAAGGCAGGACAGAAAAAGGGCGTATTACTTTCCCACAACCCGAGGAAGGATGCCATGCCACTGAAACACATTTCCATGGGAACTGTGTGACATCCTTACTCTCTTTCCCCTGTATCCTGCTCCTGTGTGTTTGTGTGTCCTCGAAGAGCAGCGCATTAGGATTTGCATGTTGGGCGTGGTGGTGGATAGCCTCAGATGTGCTGCCATGATCCGGGCAGCTAGTTTGAATGTCAATGGCTCCCCCTTCCCCTGCCGGGATCTTGTGGTAGTTATAGGAGTGTGGCCACAGTGGAATCCTTATGCTGTATCTATCTTCACACAATGTGAGTTTGACCATTGTAGTGTTTTTAACTTCACCATATTAAAGCCGAGTTACACTAGGGTGGCTTTGCGCTCTCTTCTTTTGTGTTTGTCTAAATGTGTTCCTGCCACCCAGAGGATCCACAGAGAGCAGCTGGAGGGCTATAGCAAACTGTTGATCAGCGCACCTGCTAGTTTTTTCTTTTGTGTATTTATATTTGTGTATTTTTTGCCTTGATTTACTTTCCCACGAAAGTTGATAAATTGCAATTTTTTTAGAACAGACATGTCATGATTGCATTACATTTTATTGTCATCTGTAGTGGGGGGTGTGTAATAAAATCAAAGTATCCTAGACAGGAAATTACACACATTGGTGTTCAGCTACGGTGGCAGGTAAAGCACAAGGTGTGGTGAGGGGGTCTTCTGCTTCTTCTACTAATGAGACACATGGCGATGGTTCTTTCCAGGATGTTGATGGAATAATCCCTAAAGATTTTTGCATATCCCCTCAGACACAACCCAACAGGACTCCCAATACCACAAGTTTAGCCAATGGAAACAAGATCAACCTATTTCGTGATATCTTTGCTTACTCAAGATCTTCACCAAGACATAAATGTATTTTATTGCCCAATGTTGGAAATGAATATCATCCGGAATCAGAAAATTCCAATGTAATTGCAAGCATATATGAGCAAAACATAAGCCATGTAAACATTGTATCATTTAACCACTTGGCAACCTGCTCAAAGTAATTATACTGCAAGCAAGTGGCAGGTGCAGGCTCAGTGATGTACTGGCAATCTGGCATGAAGTTAAGCACCTGCACACTGGTGCACCCCTTGGGGTGTACAGCAGCACCAATCCATATCCACCAGACACAGTGGTTCATGGTGATATGCAGCCAGCCGCTGTGAGTGGCTGGGATATCATGTCATCACTATGATTGGTCATATTGATCACATGATTACAATGTCAACAAAACAGTCATGAATGGCTTCCATTCATGAATGTTTTGCTTACTATTGTGATGCTGGGAGTGGCCCACAGCTATCACATGGTACCTGGGCCTTCACAGAACCCTGTACAGTGTGATTAGCTGTAGCCAATCACAGATCACAGTAGTAATTAAGTTGTCATGAAAGCTATTAAAGTGTTACTAAACCCACAACGCCAAATTCACTATATCTGGTCTCCCACACTACATAGAACATGGAAACGCAATTCTTTTAGTAAATATAAACTGCTAAATACCTTTTCTCCTCAGTGGTATATAGCAGTCTTATGACTTGTATCAGTGTCCTGCCAAACACTGGTTAAAGTTTGTAGGATGAGTTTTCATTCTCCTCTGACTGTCCTATAAGGCTACATGATACCTGACCCTCTATCTGGACAGTGCTGATTGACCCTGTGCTGATGAAATTCACCATTGTCATCCCAAAAGAAAAACAACTCTGGCAATACACATCAAACTGAGCATATGCAGGGTGCCTCCAAGGCCATCAGCAGATGTATTGGGGACAGTAAAAGAAGGGGAGGATCATAGAAGACAGGATCAAACAGCCTTTTTACACAGTACAGATGATTAACCCCTTAGCTCCCACAGTGAGTATAACAATCATGCTTTACTGCATATACAGACTTTTACTGCTGTGGGTTTAGTAACACTTTAATGACAGCTAAAACTATTGCTTATAACAGTGATCATCATTATTATCACTATTATAAGCAATAATAGTGTAAAAAATAATCCCTGATCACCCCCAGAGTAGTACTACTCTGATGAAAGTATATAAAAAAATGTTTAAAAAATACAAAAAAAAAATTTAAATACTGTCACAAGTCAGTTATCCATATAATATTTAATTTCTTAATTTTCCAAAAAATTGTGCTAAAAAGTTACATTTTTAAATAACTTGCAATGCCTCTTACTAAATACCTTTGATTGTCTTCTCTCCAAAAAGGGGTAACTTAGGGGGTATTTGTACTGTCCTGGATAATATGTATGCCATCATTTTATAGGCTCTATAACTTTCACACAGACTAAATAATAAACACTTTTTTGGGCTGTTTTTACCGAAGAAATGCAGCAGACTACATCTTAGCCTAAAAGTATGAAGAAAGATTATTTGTTTGCAAAATTGTAGAACAGAAACTATGAAAATTTTGTTTTTTTTAACATGTTCAATATTTTTCATTTATATAGAAAAATTAAAGAACCCATTAGTAATTAAATAGCACCAAAAGAAAGTTCTATTAGTGTGGAAAAAAAATTATATAGATTTCATTTGCATACAGTGTTGCAGCCCTCAAAATTTTCACTCGCCTGCTCGCATTTTGCGAGTGAAAATTAGCTTGGGGCGAGTGGAGAGGGGGCGCAGAGAGCAATTGAGTGACAGTTTCCAACTGCCTGAACGATGGGAGTGACGCTGCCGTCACTCCTATCATGCCGAACACCACACAGTGCAGGCTCTGATGTCTGCTGGAGAGAGGATTTTGCTGGCCCCTCCCTCCAGCTCCGAGACTAGCAGTTTTAGGCTCTGGTTGCTTGTTGTGGGGGCGGAACGGGGATGAAGCAATCTTCTGAGATCCCGCCCACCTGCCTGAATCATCCCCCTTGCTGGCCCGCCCACTCGCCTGTCCATCTGTCTGAACAGCCCGTCTGCTGACCCGCCCACCTGCCTGCCTGCACTCCTGAAAGAGGGAGATGTGAAGTTATCAGGAGCGAGTGTGTGCTGAGGTAAGCTCAGCTAACTACTTGTTTCCTTGTTCTGGCTCCCTGTCCAGCACCAGAGCGTTAGGGTAATAGAACTGGAAATGGCTGAAATTGAGGAAGGGGTTAGCATTGCTATGTCCACCAATGCAGGGGGGGGGGGGGGGATAGTGAAAGTTAACCACCCCACATGCATTGGTCTTTATTGCAGTGTATGTTAATCTCCTCATCCCCCACCCCACCTTGCATCAGTCCTCATGGCAGTGAAATTTTAACCCACCACCACCTTTTGCATTTGTGGTAATGTCAGTGAAAGGGGTCATGGGAGGGATTACATTTCAGTGCCACTAACCACCAATGTAGGAGAGGGGGATATTAACAGCTTCAGCCCCGGAAGATTTTACCCCCTTCCTGACCAGAGCACTTTTTGCGATTCGGCACTGCGTTGCTTTATCTGACAATTGCTTAGTCGTGCGATGTTGTACCAAAACAAAATTGACGTCCCACAAATAGAGCTTGCTTTTGGTGGTATTTGATCACCTCTCCATTTTTATTTTTTGTGCTATTAACAAAAAAAGAGCAACCCTAAAGAAAAAAACGCAATATTATTTACTTTTTTACTATTTTGCTAAAATACCCCCCAAAAATATATAAAAAAAACTATTTTTTTCCTCAGTTTTGGCCCATACGTATTCTTCTACATATTTTGGTTAAAAAAAATCACAATAAGCGTTTATTGATTGGTTTGCACAAAAGTTATAGCGTCTACAAAATAGGGGATAGTTTTATGGCATTTTTATTATTTATTTATTTTTTACTAGTAATGTCGGCGATCTACGATGTTTTTTTTTTTTTTTTTTTTTTTTTTTTTATCGGGACTGCGACATTATGGCAGACACATCAGACAATTTTGACACATTTTTGGGGCCACTGGCATTAATACAGCAATCAGTGCTATAAAAATGCATTGATTACTGTAAAAATGTCACTGGCAGGGAAGGGGTTAACACTAGGGGGCTATCAAGGTGTTAATTGTGTTCCCTGTTTGTGTTTCTAACTGAAGAGGGGGTGAGACTGTGTAGTTGAAGAGATAGATCGCTGTTCATACTCTGTATGAACAGACGATCTGTCACTTCTCCCCTCAGAGAACCTAAAACTGTGTGTTTATACACACAGATCCCGGTTCTCCGTGTGTCAGCGGCAATCGCGACTGCTGAGCACTTGCATCGGCTCGGTGGCGGATGCAGCTGGTGCGTGCCCCTAGTGGCCACAGGGCGAAGCAATGTAACATAACGTCGCTTTGCCCAGCCGTGCAATTCTGCCGCAGTACAACTGCGGCGGCTGGTCAGCAAGTGGTAATACTGACACCTGTGCTAGCGGTTATTAATGAGTCCAATGACTTCAATGCTGGGAGTTACTAATGCGTCTTCTGATACCAGTGTTGGGGGTTATTATGATGTCCACTGACATCAATGCTAGGGGTTATTTATGCATCCTCTGATACCTGCATTGGGGGTTATTATGGCGTCTGGCACCAGTGCTGGGGTTTTTAATGCATCCGCTGACATCAATGCTAAGGTATTACCACAGCCTCAGATACCTGTTTTGGAGGTTATTATAATGTCCACTGACACCAATGCTGGGGGTTATAATTACGTTGTAATTTAATTCGAGTTTAGGGGCAGGCAGGGTAGGGGTTGGGTTGGGTGGGGTAACTGGTGGCAAGTAACTCTTAAGGCCTGGCTAGTAGTTCAGGACTTGATATTTTGAGCCCTGCAGTGTTGCATGACCAAGCAATTGCCAGTTACATTAACACAGTGCTGAATAGTAACAAATGCCCTGGTCATGAAGGGGTAAAACATACTGGAGGTCAAGTGGTTAAAATATACTGTTCCACTTGCAGAGAAATAAGCAAGAGGGTAAGAAAAAAACCTCCCTCAATCGCAATTGATCCAAAAATATGGGAGGAGGCTGTCCAGCCTGTCTGGGGTCGGGAAGCTAAAGATATCCATCCATATGAGCCCCATATACAGGAATAAATAAACCAAATATACAGTGGTGTGAAAAAGTGTTTGCCCCCTTCCTCATTTCCTGTTCCTTTGCATGTTTGTCACACTTAAGTGTTTCGGAACATCAAACCAATTTAAACAATAGTCAAGGACAACACAAGTAAACACAAAATGCAATTTGTAAATGAAGGTGTTTATTATTAAAGGTGAAAAAAAATCCAAACCATCATGGCCCTGTGTGAAAAAGTGATTGCCCCCTAAACCTAATAACTGGTTGGGCCACCCTTAGCAGCAACAACTGCAACCAAGCTTTTGCGATAACGTGCAATGAGGCTTTTACAGCGTCCTGGAGGAATTTTGGCCCACTCATCTTTGCAGAATTGTCCTAATTCAGTTACATTAGAGGGTTTTCGAGCATGAACGGCCTTTTTAAGGTCATACCACAACATCTCAATAGGATTCAGGTCAGGACTTTGGCTAGGCCACTCCAAAGTCTTCATTTTGTTTTTCTTCAGCCATTCGGTGGTGGACTTGCTGGTGTGTTTAGGATCATTGTCCTGCTGCAGAATCCAAGTTCGTTTCAGCTTGAGTACACAAACAGATGGTCGGACATTCTCCTTCAGGATCTCTTGGTAGACAGCAGAATTCATAGTTCCTTTTATCACGGCAAGTCTTCCAGGTCCTGAAGCAGCAAAACAGCCCCAGACCATCACACTACCACCACCATATTTTACTGTTGGTATAATGTTCTTTTTCTGAAATGCAGTGTTCCTTCTACGCCAGATATACTTGGACACACACCTTCCAAAGAGTTCCACTTTTGTCTCATCGGTCCACAGAATGTTGTCCCAAAAGTCTTGGGGATCATCAAGATGTGTTGTGGAGAAATTGAGACGAGCTGTGATGTTCTTTTTGCTCAGCAGTGGTTTTCTCCTTGGAACTCTGCCATGCAGGCCATTTTTGCCCAGTCTTTTCCTGATGGTGGAGGCATGAACGCTGACCTTAACTGAGGCAAGTGAGGCCTGCCGTTCCTTGGACGTTGTTGTGGGGTCTTTTGTGACCTCTTGGATGAGTCGTCGCTGCGCTCTTGGGGTAATTTTGGGCGGCCGGCCACTCCTGGGAAGGTTCACCACTGTTCCATGTCTTCGCCATTTGTGGATAATGGCTCTCACTGTGGTTCGCTGGATTCCCAAAGCTTTGGAAATGGCTTTATAACCCTTTCCAGACTGATAGATCTCAATTACTTTCTTTCTCAATTGTTCCTGAATTTCTTTGGGTCTCGGCATGATGTGTAGCTTTTAAGGATCTTCTGGTGGACCTTACTGTGTCAAGCAGCTCCTATTTAAGTGATGCCTTGATTGTGAACAGGTGTGGCAATAATCAGGCCTGGGTGTGGCTAGAGAAATTGAACTCAGGTGTGGACAACCACAGTTATAGTATGTTTTAACAAGGGGGGCAATCACTTTTTCACACAGGGCCATGATGGTTTGGATTTTTTTTCACCTTTAATAATAAACACCTTCATTTACAAATTGCATTTTGTGTTTACTTGTGTTGTCCTTGACTATTGTTTAAATTGGTTTGAGGTTCCGAAACACTTAAGTGTGACAAACATGCAAAGGAACAGGAAATGAGGAAGGGGGCAAACACTTTTTCACACCACTGTACCTATCAAGCAACTACAGTGCCTATCTCCAGAACATACACAGATTAATACAAAGCTGGATTTTAATGGAGTAAACACACACTTTCCAAATCAATAATGCAGTAAAGTGGCATCAGACCTTGAAAAAATAATATCCATATATTTTCACACACTCATTTTGTCTCCCTTGTGGGTAGGTTGAGTGGCCATTTTGTTTTAATATATACAGTATATGAGGAATAGACCCAGAGAATTTGTGTTTTCGCCTAAGCTCAAATATTTGGCTCAGGAGCTGGCTCGATGTCCGCTGGCGGCCAGCAAACGCAGTGAGGAGAGGCAGAATGGGGAGATGTAAACAAGGCATTTCCCCATTCTGCCCAGTGACATGACAGGGATCAACTGTCCCCAGTGATTGGGAACAGTGATCTCTGTCATATTTCAGTAAGCCCATACCCCTACAGTTAGGACAGGCTGAGGGAACATACTTAACCCCTTGATCGCCCCTAGTGTTACCCCTTTCCTGCCAGTGTCATTTTTACATTGATCAGTGCCTTTTTAGAGCACTGATCAATGTAATAATGTCATTGGTCCCCAAAAAGTGTATTTTGGGGTCAGATTTGTCCGTCGAAATGTTACAGTCCCGCTAAAAATCACAGATCGCAGCCATTACCAGTAAAAACAATTTAAAAAAATTCTTGAAATCTTTGCCATAGTTTGTAGAAGCAATAACTTTTGCGCAAACCAATCAATATACACCTGTTGCGATTTTTTTAAACACAAATATGAAGAAGAATATATATCGGCCTAAACTGAATACATTTTTTTTTATATATTTTTTTGGGATGTGTATTATAGCAGAAAGTAAAAAAAAATGTTGATCTTTTTTTGTTTATAGCGCAAAAAATAAAAACTGCAGAGCTGATCGAATACCACCAAAAGAAAGCTCTATTTAGTTACATAGTTACATAGTAAGTGAAGTTGAAAAAAGACACAAGTCCATCAAGTCCAACCTATGTGTATGTTTATATATCAGTATTACATTGTATAACCCTGTATGTTGCGGTCGTTCAGGTGCTTATCTAATAGTTTTTTGAAACTATCGATGCCCCTCGCTGAAACCACTGCCTGTGGAAGGGAATTCTACATGCTTGCTGCTCTTACAGTAAAGAACCTTCTACGCAGTTTAATGTTAAACCTCTTTTTTCTAATTTTAATGAGTGGCCACGTGTCTTAATAAACTCCCTTCCGCAAAAAAAACTTTTATCCCTATTGTGGGGTCACCAGTATGGTATTTGTAAATTGAAATCTTATCCCCTCTCAGGAGTCTCTTCTCCATAGAGAATAAGTTCTGTGCTCGCAACCTTTCTTTATAACTAATATCCTCCAGACCCTTTATTAGCTTTGTTGCCCTTGTTTGTACTCCACTCCAGTACATCCTTCCTGAGGACTGGTGCCTAGAACTTGACAGCATACTGCAGGTGAGGCCGGACCAAAATCTTGTAGAGTGTGAGAATTATCCCTTTATCCCTAAAGTTAATCCCCTTTTTAATGCATGCCAATATTCTGTTTGCTTTGTTAGCAGCAGCTTGGCATTGCATGGCATTGTTGAGCCTATCATCTACTAGATTCCCCTAGAGGTTCACCCCCTAGTGAGTAGATTGCATTCATATTTTTGCCACCCAAATGTATTATTTTAAATGTTTTTACATTAAACCTCATTTGCCATGTAGTTGCCCACCCCATAAATTTGTCATAATATTCTTACAAGGTTTCCACATCCTGCAGAGAAGTTATTGCCCTGCTTAGATTTGGGTTGTCCGCAAATACAGAGATGAACTGTTTATCCCATCCTCCAGGTCGTTCATGAACAATTTAAACAGGATTGATCCCAGCACAGAACCCTGGGGATCCCCACTTCCCACCCCTGACCATTCTGAGTATTTCCCATTTATCACCACCCTGAACTTGCCCTTGTAGCCAGTTTACAATCCATGTACTCAACCTATGGTCCATGCCAACGGACCTTACTTTGTACAATAAACTTTATAAGGAACTGTGTCAAATGCAAAATCCAGATACACCACATCTACGAGCATTCCTCTACGCTCTACGAGCATTTATCTAGATGGCAGCTCACCTCCTCATAGAAGGTTGATAGATTGGTTTTGCAAGAACAATTCTTCACGAATCCATGCTTGTTACTGCTAATGATACTATTTTCCTTACTAAACTCTTGTATATATTCCCTTATCATCCCCTCCAAGAGCTTGCATACTATTGATGTTAGGCTAACTGGTCTGTAATTCCCAGGGATGTATTTTGGGTCTTTTTTAAATATCGGTGTTACATTGTCTTTCCTCCAATCAGCTGGTACCATTCCAGTCAGTAGACTGTCAGTAAAAATTAGGAACAATTGTCTGGCAATTACTTGACTGAGATCCATACGTACCCTAGGTAAAAATAAGGACACTTACCTGTCCAGGGCACCCGCGATGTTGGCACCCGAGACCTAACAGTCCTTCGTCCTTCAGTAGGGGAATCAGCAAATGAAGCCTTGCGGCTTCACTTCCCGGTTCCCTACTGTGCATGTGCGAGTGGCGCTGCACAATGTGAATGGTCCCCTCTGTCTCTGGGACCCGTGTGTGTCCCAGCAGACAGAGCGGGAGGACGGAAAGAGGCGTAGACTCCCGTGGAAGTCTATGCCTGCAAGTGGGTACAAATACCTGAAAAATGAAAATAATGGATATAAAAATATATAATAAAAATAATTAAACTCACAAGTAAAAAAAAATTGTGGATGTGAATCTGCCATGCTACCAAACCAGGCCATAACATTTCCACTAGATTATATAGGAAAGGGGTTGCAGTGCAAAACATTTTTTTTCAATGTTCAGAACTGTGCACACAGGCAGGACACATAAGAGAATTTACCCCAGCACTGCAAAAGCTGTTAAAGTAGGTATACACTTCTGAGTTCACTTCCTGCTTCCGATTCTTCTTTTGTGTGGCCGGCTAAGATGGTAAACGTCCCTAAAACCGGCAGAAATGACTGCAAGAAACGCGGGAAGCATTAGCTCCACAAGGTCCCCCAGTACAAGAAGGGGAAAGACTCCCTTTCTTCCAGGGAAAGAGGCGATATGACTGCAAGCAGGGCAGATATGGTAGGCAGACCAAGCCGATCTTTCAAACATCACATTGTAAACTATGATTAAAGGGGATGATGATAACTCCAAATATATCCAACTTCATGTTTTGAATAATTATGTCTCCATGAAATTCTGACTAACTGTACACTTTTAGAACTCTGGTTATCAGCTGCAACTTCTGCTTTGTGTTTAGCTTCTCAGGTTACCAAAGAGATAAAGACCATCCAAAGCTACACAAGTTAAATACTTTTTAGCTGGCTTGCAAGTAATACAGCAAGTCATTTGGGTAAAAGCAATGGGAGTTTTATAATTATACCCGACAAACAGGGTCAGTGCATTACAGATAAAACATTTTTGAATATATTGTTTTTGGTTTTAAATGTATTTCCTGAAGGATAGGAAGACCACTGGCAAGCTACATATAAGACTTTAATACATATTTTAAATGGTCTGTTTAAAAATATGATTAATGTTTTTCTTTTTTAATGAAAAACTTTCTAAACTACTAATTTGGTTATCATTTTATGTACATTTCTGCATGCCTGTATGCATACTTTTGTTTATTGTGTTTGTTTATTGTGTACACACATTTATGCCCTTTTATAATCAACTGTATGCTGGGCACCTGTTTAATAAATAATAAGACTCACCTGTAATTGAATTCTTCTTAATTCAAATTTTGTTGTCTAAAATTTAGCTTTGCTCCCAAGATTTTCATTGGGGTCTATACATTTTTGCAACATGGTCCCGAATGAATTTGTTAGGAAAAATACTTTTGATGAATAACATCACCTGCCAGTCACTCTGTTAAGGTGGCTCTTTTTAGACCTGTGTCAAGTGTGATCGGTACAGAGAGTCCGATCTGTTTTATCAGCTGGCCAACCCCATGGTGACCCTGTCTTCAGTGGGTTGAACCTAGGTTTGGAAAAACAGGGGGGCAATATTCTGGAAATCTCTCTTTTTCCCTCTTTCCTTATGGTGAGAGGAGATAATTTGCATGATCTCCCTTTTAGGAGAGGGTGGAATGGAAAAGGCTGTCTGCCTAGTTTTAGTTCCCAGTACTAACTTTGTGAGTACCAGCATGCAGGTAGGGTACTCACAAAGCAAACATTTAAAACAAGCATGTATCAATCAATATCCCAGCCCGCATCGAATCTGACCTTACACCGCTCCTGCGGTGTTCCCGGGAAGGAGAGATCTTTGCAAGCTGGTAGGGGTGCTGCGTAGCTCTGCTCTGACGCGTTTCAGTGTTTACTTTCATCAGAGAGCATGACTACGCAGCGCAGCTAATCCCTATATACAGTGGTGTGAAAAAGTGTTTGCCCCCTTCCTCATTTCCTGTTCCTTTGCATGTTTGTCACACTTAAGTGTTTCGGAACATCAAACCAATTTAAACAATAGTCAAGGACAACACAAGTAAACACAAAATGCAATTTGTAAATGAAGGTGTTTATTAGTAAAGGTGAAAAAAAATCCCAACCATCATGGCCCTGTGTGAAAAAGTGATTGCCCCCCTTGTTAAAACATACTATAACTGTGGTTGTCCACACCTGAGTTCAATTTCTCTAGCCACACCCAGGCCTGATTATTGCCACACCTGTTCACAATCAAGGCATCACTTAAATAGGAGCTGCTTGACACAGTAAGGTCCACCAGAAGATCCTTAAAAGCTACACATCATGCCGAGACCCAAAGAAATTCAGGAACAATTGAGAAAGAAAGTAATTGAGATCTATCAGTCTGGAAAGGGTTATAAAGCCATTTCCAAAGCTTTGGGAATCCAGCGAACCACAGTGAGAGCCATTATCCACAAATGGCGAAGACATGGAACAGTGGTGAACCTTCCCAGGAGTGGCCGGCCGCCAAAAATTACCCCAAGAGCGCAGCGACGACTCATCCAAGAGGTCACAAAAGACCCCACAACAACGTCCAAGGAACTGCAGGCCTCACTTGCCTCAGTTAAGGTCAGCGTTCATGCCTCCACCATCAGGAAAAGACTGGGCAAAAATGGCCTGCATGGCAGAGTTCCAAGGAGAAAACCACTGCTGAGCAAAAAGAACATCAAAGCTCGTCTCAATTTCTCCACAACACATCTTGATGATCCCCAAGACTTTTGGGACAACATTCTGTGGACCGATGAGACAAAAGTGGAACTCTTTGGAAGGTGTGTGTCCAAGTATATCTGGCGTAGAAGGAACACTGCATTTCAGAAAAAGAACATTATACCAACAGTAAAATATGGTGGTGGTAGTGTGATGGTCTGGGGTTGTTTTGCTGCTTCAGGATCTGGAAGACTTGCCGTGATAAAAGGAACTATGAATTCTGCTGTCTACCAAGAGATCCTGAAGGAGAATGTCCGACCATCTGTTTGTGTACTCAAGCTGAAACGAACTTGGGTTCTGCAGCAGGACAATGATCCTAAACACACCAGCAAGTCCACCACCGAATGGCTGAAGAAAAACAAAATGAAGACTTTGGAGTGGCCTAGCCAAAGTCCTGACCTGAATCCTATTGAGATGTTGTGGTATGACCTTAAAAAGGCCGTTCATGCTCGAAAACCCTCTAATGTAACTGAATTAGGACAATTCTGCAAAGATGAGTGGGCCAAAATTCCTCCAGGACGCTGTAAAAGCCTCATTGCACGTTATCGCAAACGCTTGGTTGCAGTTGTTGCTGCTAAGGGTGGCCCAACCAGTTATTAGGTTTAGGGGGCAATCACTTTTTCACACAGGGCCATGATGGTTTGGATTTTTTTCACCTTTAATAATAAACACCTTCATTTACAAATTGCATTTTGTGTTTACTTGTGTTGTCCTTGACTATTGTTTAAATTGGTTTGATGCTCCGAAACACTTAAGTGTGACAAACATGCAAAGGAACAGGAAATGAGGAAGGGGGCAAACACTTTTTCACACCACTGTATACATACTGATGCCGTAGGGGACACTTCCTCATACGGTGACGTGTTTACTGACGTAATTTCCGTCTATCAACAACAGTACACAAAGAAGGACATGCTGTCGAATTTTGCGACCAGCCATCAAATTTTGCGACAAGCTGTCAAATTTTGCGACCAGCCGTCAAATTTTGCGAACAGCCGTCAAAAAAAAAAAAAAAAAATTCCCTTTTTTTTCCTTTTTTCTTCCCTTCTTCGACCAGCCGTCAAATTTTGCAGCTCGACAATACAAATGGGCAGAATGACACATTGTCAAATCTGCAACAAGCAGGCAGAAAGATCGTCAGCTTAAATGAACACTATACACATATTGCTATGTATATTTAGATAATATCATTCTATTGCATTATAATCATGTTTCTGGATCAAAAAAACATAAATACATTCAACTTAGTTCTATACACCTATATTTTCTTATATTATTTTCATTAACCACCATATGTGTATATAATCACAATACTTCATATATTGGTTTATGTGGTGCACTCAAGATAAAGTCGCTAATCGCGAAGACACAATACCAAAGTACCATATATTGATCACCATAGTTGATATCGATGGTCCAATAAGGGTGATTAGTTTACCATACATGGACAGATTTAGATCACACATATACCAATCTAATCGCAATCTCACTAATACATAACACCATTAAAATTAAAATTAAAATACCCGCCTTGATGGTGACCCCTAGAGGTATGTGCTTGGGAATTGGTGTTTACCCATTTTACCTCTTTATTTTGAATGTAACCTTGATAACTTGTATTAGGGTTAGGATTTCTCCCCCTTATAGTGCCCTGTCCTCCTCTACCCCTTCCTGTTTTGGGTGGGGGGGCAGAGCTCCTCATTGGAGTACGAGGTTCTGTAGTCACTTTCACAGAGTTCTTTGGTTCTGATATTGTTACCATAGACTCCTGTGATTTATTCTTCCCATTTGCAATGTTGGACTGCCATAAGTAAATATTATTGGTCCTAAAGTCCTCGACATCTCGTTGGTATTTCTTAATTTTCTTTCTTTGTGTATCTCTATCTATTTTTTCTATTTTTTTCTTTATCTCAGTATTAAAATCTAGAGCCTGTGATGTATCTTTTATAGGGTCTAGTTTAATCTGCAAATCTGCTATTTTTGTTTCTAGTAGTTTCATTTTTTGTTTTTTCCTTTTAAGGACAAGCTGTTGCAATTTAAAACCTACACCGTTGAAAAAATCTAGCCATTCACTCATAGATCCTTCATCAGTGAGTCCATCTTGTGGGATCACTTCCCAAATATGATGATCAATATATGGTACTTTGGTGTTGTGTCTTCGCCGATTAGCGACTATATCTTGAGTGCACCACATAAACCAATATATGAAGTATTGTGATTATATACACATATGGTGGTTAATGAAAATAATATAAGAAAATATAGGTGTATAGAACTAAGTTGAATGTATTTATGTGTTTTTGATCCAGAAACATGATTATAATGCAATAGAATGATATTATCCAAATATACATAGCAATATGTGTATAATGTTCATTTAAGCTGACGATCTTTCTGCCTGCTCGTTGCAGATTTGACAATGTGTCATTCTGTCCATTTGTGTTGTCGAGCTGCAAAATTTGATGGCTGGTCGAAGAAGGGAAGAAAAAAAAAAGGAAAAAGGGGAATTTTTTATTTTCTTTTTTTGACTGGTTGCAAAATTTGACAGCATGTCGTTCTTTGCGTACTGTTGTTGGTAGACGGAAATGACATCAGTAAACACGTGACCGTATGAGGAAGTGTCCTCTACGGCATCAGGAGTGGTGTAAGGTCAGATTCGATGCGGGCTGGGATATTGATTGATACATGCTTGTTTTAAATGTTTGCTTTGTGAGTACCCTACCTGCATGCTTTTTAAATTTAATAAATTATTGAGACGAGATTACGCTATGAAGGCTTTGTTTCTTCTCTGATTACATGCTGGAAGTTGCAGTATATGGATTGTCTACCCACTTGTGTTATACGCTTTTAAACCAGCTGAGTCTGGTAAGTGCATCACCTATAGGGACCTGCACAGAAGGTGTGGTGAAGGACATGTTTGGCCACGAGTGAAACTTCCATAGATTTGGACTTTTTTTGCACGTTTGGCACAGAGAGTGTGAAATTATTTTCTTGCACTGCTAATGTATTGCTGAATATATTAATGAACACTCTCATTCTGATCTAATATTATTTATGCAAGGCATTTGGTTACCTGTATTAATATAGACGTTTGAATTTTAAAGCGCTGCTAATATCTTGAGTAAGAACGTTCCTTGGAATAATTTTTGCTGATGATATATAATTCTATGTACTTTGATTCTTGATAGTAGCTGCTGATACACATTTAGATTGTATTTCATAGACGCTGAGGGAGTAGATTTTGATATAATTTGAATCTTGCTAATTTTTTTAGATGTTACAACTTTACTTATGAGAGGAGCGTGCACTGAATAGAATTTTGGTAAGGTGCATGGTGTGACCACAAGGTGATAACTTGGTTGGAGACACTGTTTTCATAATGGTTATGGCACTTGATTATGCGGGATAATGTCAGTGGTATGACACTATTGCACAGTTTACACTATATATCTATTTTCACTTTTTGGAGGCTTCCATGCATAATTCTGGACACAGGAGGGAGGAATCCCCAACAGAGAGGATTGTTTGATGGTGCAATGATAATCTTACATTTGGTAAGGTATATTGAGTGATTGATGCACCAATACTTGCACAATGGAGTCACTACTGGGTTTGAAAGAATATACACATTTATAAACACACTTTTGTGAATAGCATGAGTTAAAATGTGTGGTGAATATGTTATTTGCAGCATTACACTATGTGCTTATACTTCCTTTTTGGGGAGCTTCTGACCACCATTTGGAGGAAGGGGAGGGATAATTCTTCTGAAGAGGAGAGAAAAACACAAAGGAAAAGCTGCACTGGAGTTTTATGGAAGGCTTTGTTTTAGAAATAGGAGGGTAAGGGTATATACAGTATATAAGAAAACATCTTGTGATTCAGTGGGGATTTTATATGATTTTAATGTAAGCACATTACAAATGCACTGATAATACAACAATTGGGTTAGACATACTACACTATATGGTATTTTTCTTTTTTTGAGAATATTCACCTTCTTGAGCAAAACACTACAAGGGATTCATATCCATAGAGGACAGTGTTGAAGTTTTTGGTCTACATTGGACTTGAAAAGATTAAGAACTTTTGAAAAGATATGTATATGCACCTTGTTATTGAGGACTTTTAATTAGCGCTGATTTTATGTTTATTGTATTCCTCCACTGGGACTGTGGGGCTCTTTCAGCTGCTGCTTATTAACCACTTGCCGACCGGCGCACGACGATATACGTCGGCAGAATGGCACGTACAGTCAGGAGGACGTATATATAAGTCCCTCCTTTAAGCCTGTCCATGCCATCGGGAGCGCGCCGGTCGGGACCCCCGTGAGTCTGGTCGTGGTCCCCGCGGACTCGATCGCCGCGGGGACCCCCGTGATCATCTCACGGGGCGGCTGAACGGGGAGATGCCGAGATAAACAGCATCTCCCCGTTCTGCCTAGCAACTAGTGACGCCGATCTCTGCTCCCTGTGATTGGAGCAGAGATCAGCATTCACTAGCTGACAGCCACGCCCCCCCACAGTAAGAAACACACCCCTAGGCATACTTAACCCTTACACTGCCCCCTTGTGGTTAACCCCTTCACTGCCAGTGTCATTTATTCAGGAATCAATGCATTTAAATAGCATTGATTGCTGTATAAATGACAATGGTCCCAAAAATGTGTCAAAAATGTCTGATGTGTCCGCCATAATGTTGCAGTCACAAAAAAAAATCGCAGATCGCCGCCATTACTAATAAAAAAAAATTATTAATAAAAATGCTATAAAACTATCCCCTATCTTGTAAACGCTATAACTTCTGCGCAAATCGATCAATAATCGCTTTTTGCTGTTTTTTTTACCAAAAATATGTAGAAGAATACGAATCGGTCTAAACTAAGGAAAAAAAATGTTTTTTTATATATTTTTTGGGGATATTTATTATAGCAAAAAGTAAAAAATAATGCATTTTTTTCAAAATTGTCGCTCTATTTTTGTTTATAGCGCAAAAAATAAAACTGCAGGGGCGATCAAATACCACCAAAAGAAAGCTCTATTTGTGGGAAAAAAAGGACGCCAATTTTGTTTGGGAGCCACGTCGCACGACCGCGCAATTGTCAGTTAAAGCGACGCAGTGCCGAATCGCAAAAAGGGTCCTTTGGCTGCAAATTGGTCCGGTCTGAAAGTCGTTAAGGAGTATACTGGGATGGTCTGTAGTGAGCTAAATTATTATTATTCCTCACTCCCACAGGCTTTCTCATCTCTGTGAGATTAGTCCATCCAAATCACTTCCCATCACTGTTTGACTGGTTGCAGGTCTTTTGTCTCATCCCAGGGTCCTGCATTGTACATGAGGACACAAAGATCCTTTCCACAATCCAGGATAGTCAGGCAGTGGAAAAAGCATAACTTCCAGGGGGAGTGAAGAATAACTTAAGTATATCATCTTTTTCATCACCCCCTAGGCAAAATTAGCAATTAAGAGGTGGAACCCACTGAAAAGGTAAAGTTTTTTTTCTTACCTAGAGTTCATATTTATTGCAAGGTTGGCCGGACAGAACCAACACAAGTTGAAGCTATAGTAATAGACACATGGGAATAGCTTGGGGAATCTTGACATATAATGCCAAATAATGTTGGCCAAGATGATTGTTGTGCCAAATATAATTTAGCCTGTTTTCTTAGTACATTATACATTTTATTACGTATGTCAATCAGTAATTATGTTATTATTATGTTAATATAATGGGTGTCAATCTACATTCAGCTCACCTACTATTAAAGGGGACTTACAGATTCCAATAAGCCCAAGCCCACAGACCCCCACAGCTACTGTCCAGGAAAGTGGGGATGAGGCCCCTATCCTCATCAACATGGGGGTGAGGTGCTTTAACACCCCTGATGTTGAGGGCATGTGGCCTGGTACTGTTCAGGAAGGGGGCACACCCCCCCCTTTTTTTTTGGATTTCTCCTTAAAATCCATATCAGACCCAAAGAGTCTGAAAGGGATTTCCTAGGGGAACTCATGCTAGGTAAAAGTAGTGTTTTTTTTTATTTTTGTAGGACGTGCTGCAGCAAAATAGATGTTTACAAAGAAAAAAATTATACAGGTTTAATTTCCGAAAAATAGCATTCATTGTCAGCTTTTTTTTTTTTTTTAACCCACCTTCCCCTTCAAATGTCCCCCATAATACATAGTAGACGCTTGGAGGGGCAGGCAGGATTAGGGCACCATCAGACATGTTATTTTAAGGAACTGGACTTTTTTTATGTTTTACTTTAAGCATTTAAGAAAACCACTGTTCCTGGCTGATTTTTTTTTTTAAATGTTAGCATTGGCACATGTTCCCCAGGGCAGTGCCCACCCCATGCTATTTGTTTGACACTCCATTGCCTACTAGCCCAGAAAATGGGCATTTTAAGTTGGACAGATTTGGATTCCATTGATTTAGAAGATATTTAGTTTCAGCATCCGAACCTTGAAGTTTGCCGAATCCTGCTCAAACTAAACCAGGGCAGCGTGGCTCATCACTATCTGTAACTTATGTCGTTTATCTGTATATTATCTGGTGTCTTGCACATGGTATACTAAAAAAATTGTTGTAATTAATGCTATCCAACAAGCATTCCTCACTTGTATGCAAGTACACAATACCTGCTAAAAGAAGATATTTACATACCCTTTTAGTGGCTCATTTTTTAAAATGTCATCTCTTCACTGTTCACAAGTAGGGATGAGCCAAACACCCCCGGGTTCGGTTCGCACCAGAACCTTCGAACGGACCGAAATTTTGCGCAAATTTTCGAACCCTATTCATTATAATGGACGCGAACGTTCGAAATCAAAATTGAAAATTACAACGGCCAATATGCATGTTAATGTCATAAAACAGGTTTGGGGACCCGGGTCCTGCCCCAGGGGACATATATCAATGCAAAAAGAACTTTTAAAAACTAACGTTTTTTCGGGAGCAGTCATTTTAATGATGCATAAAGTGAAAAAAAAAAGTGAAATTTTCCTTTAAATATGGTACCTGGGGGGTGTCTAAAGTATGCCTGTGAAGTGGCATGTGTTTCCCGTGTTTAGAGCTGTCCTTGCACAAAATGACATTTGTAAAGGAAAAAAAGAAGCCATTTAAAACCACTTGCGGCTTTAATGTCATGTCTTGTCCTGGCCGCCATATGGCTGAAAATCCTTGAGAAAAATGGCATGGCTACCCCATCATCCCCCCCCCCACCCCAGCCCCTTTGGGTCTTGTATGGATATTAAGGGGGACCCCGCACCCAAAATAAAACCCTATACCTACAACCATATATACTCTGAACAGCACTATATAGGTGGTGCAAACAAGACACGGACTGTAGGTTTGTTCTTAAGTAGAATCTGAACAGGTACATTATGAAGTGTAGCTCCATCCCAAAAAAATCAATTTTTAAGCTTTTTGGAGAACATAGGGAGGGGTTATCACCCCTGTAACATTTGCTGTCTTTGCACATCTGTTCAGAACATGTCACCTCACTTTCCGTCCCAATGACAAATGTTTTTGGAAAAGTGGGGTTTTAATTGAAACAAGGATTGGTGATAAAGCATCAGTAGAGAGGAGATACCTTTTTCCCAAATTAAATCTAACAGGATAGAATTTCCCTTCCTAGGGGTAGATTTCCTCTCACTTCCTGTTTTCTCTTTCCGTTTGCAAGTAGGAGTCGTTTGTAAGTTGGATGTTTGAAAGTAGGGGCCTGCCGTATATACTCTGCAGAAATTTGCCCTATTAGATGTTGGTGTAGCCACAAGACTGGTGGGCACAGGAATGGCCCCTGCTGTGAGTTAATAGATCAAGATTTGTAATTGCATGCACCTGTTGAACAGGGCAGAAAAATTGGGCCTTTGGCGGTGGTGGTGGTGGTGGACGGTGTTGCCACAAGACTGTAGGCCCTCATAGTTACTCTTGGTGGGCGCAGGAATGGGCCCTGCTGTGAACTATTAGATTGAGATTTGTAATTACACGCCCCTGTTAAACAGGGGCTGAAAAATTGTGCCTTAGGCATTGGTGCTGGTGCCACAACACTGCAACCCCTCACAGATACTGTACTCTTAGCACAGCAATGAGACCTGTTGCAAAGCATTGCCTAAAAATTGTAATTACACGCCCCAACAGGGGCTGAAAAATTGTGCCTTAGGCACTGGTGCTGGTGCCACAACACTGCAACCCCTCACAGATACTGTACTTGGAGCACAGCAGTCACACCTGTTGCGAAGCCACTAACACACTAGAAGTCCTATGGGTGCTTCTGGGAAGAAAATATAGGAGCTCTGTGTGATGCCACTAACACACTAGAAGTCCTATGGGTGCTTCTGGGAAGAAAATATAGGAGCTCTGTGTGATGCCACTAACACACTAGAAGTCCTATGGGTGCTTCTGGGAAGAAAATATGGGAGCTCTGTGTGATGCCACTAACACACTAGAATTCCTATGGGTGCTTCTGGGAAGAAAATATGGGAGCTCTGTGTGATGCCACTAACACACTAGAAGTTCTATGGGTGCTTCTGGGAAGAAAATATAGGAGCTCTGTGTGATGCCACTAACACACTAGAAGTCCTATGGGTGCTTCTGGGAAGAAAATATAGGAGCTCTGTGTGATGCCACTAACACACTAGAAGTCCTATGGGTGCTTCTGCGAAGAAAATATAGGAGCTCTGTGTGATGCCACTAACACACTAGAAGTCCTATGGGTGCTGCTGAGAAGAAAATATAGGAGCTTTGTGTGATGCCACTAACGCACTAGAAGTCCTATGGGTGCTTCTGGGAAGAAAATATAGGAGCTCTGTGTGATGCCACTAACACACTAGAAGTCCTATGGGTGCTTCTGGGAAGAAAATATAGGAGCTCTGTGTGATGCCACTAACACACTAGAAGTCCTATGGGTGCTTTTGGGAAGAAAATATAGGAGCTCTGTGTGATGCCACTAACACACTAGAAGTCCTATGGGTGCTGCTGAGAAGAAAATATAGGAGCTCTGTGTGATGCCACTAACACACTAGAAGTCCTATGGGTTCTTCTGGGAAGAAAATATAGGAGCTCTGTGTGATGCCACTGACACACTAGAAGTCCTATGGGTGCTTCTGGGAAGAAAATATGGGAGCTCTGTGTGATGCCAATAACACACTAGAAGTCCTATGGGTGCTTCTGGGAAGAAAATATGGGAGCTCTGTGTGATGCCACTAACACACTAGAAGTCCTATGGGTGCTTCTGGGAAGAAAATATAGGAGCTCTGTGTGATGCCACTAACACACTAGAAGTCCTATGGGTGCTTCTGGGAAGAAAATATAGGAGCTCTGTGTGATGCCACTAACACACTAGAAGTCCTATGGGTGCTTCTGGGAAGAAAATATAGGAGCTCTGTGTGATGCCACTAACACACTAGAAGTCCTAGGGGTGCTTCTGGGAAGAAAATATAGGAGCTCTGTGTGATGCCACTAACACACTAGAAGTCCTATGGGTGCTTCTGGGAAGAAAATATAGGAGCTCTGTGTGATGCCACTAACACACTAGAAGTCCTATGGGTGCTTCTGGGAAGAAAATATGGGAGCTCTGTGTGATGCCACTAACACACTAGAAGTCCTATGGGTGCTTCTGGGAAGAAAATATAGGAGCTCTGTGTGATGCCACTAACACACTAGAAGTCCTATGGGTGCTTCTGGGAAGAAAATATAGGAGCTCTGTGTGATGCTACTAACACACTAGAAGTCCTATGGGTGCTGCTGAGAAGAAAATATAGGAGCTCTGTGTGATGCCACTAACACACTAGAAGTCCTATGGGTGCTTCTGGGAAGAAAATATAGGAGCTCTGTGTGATGCCACTAACACACTAGAAGTCCTATGGGTGCTTCTGGGAAGAAAATATGGGAGCTCTGTGTGATGCCACTAACACACTAGAAGTCCTATGGGTGCTGCTGGGAAGAAAATATAGGAGCTCTGTGCGATGCCACTAACACACTAGAAGTCCTATGGGTGCTTCTGGGAAGAAAATATAGGAGCTCTGTGCGATGCCACTAACACACTAGAAGTCCTATGGGTGCTTCTGGGAAGAAAATATGGGAGCTCTGTGTGATGCCACTAACACACTAGAAGTCCTATGGGTGCTTCTGGGAAGAAAATATGGGAGCTCTGTGTGATGCCACTAACACACTAGAAGTCCTATGGGTGCTTCTGGGAAGAAAATATGGGAGCTCTGTGTGATGCCACTAACACACTAGAAGTCCTATGGGTGCTGCTGAGAAGAAAATATAGGAGCTCTGTTTGCTGCCACTAACACACTAGAAGTCCTATGGGTGCCTTTGGGGTGCAATGCTGTGCTAACAGCACTGCGGTTGGTACTACTGCAATACTGTACTAACAGTAAGCACGCACCAGACTAATCCCCAGCAGCAGCTAAAAACACACTAACTGTGCAATCAGCAGCAATGAACGATCAATGGCTTAGGTAGCAATGGTTTAGCAAAGAACTAGCCAATGGTTTAGCAAAGAAGAGCAAATCTTTCTGGAGCAATGAATCAAGCAAAGACAGAATCAGCAGACTGATCTCTCCTAAAGCCGGAACTCATGTGACCGGCGCCGACGGCGTGGCGGCCTTTTAAATGGTGGGGCGTGTACTAAAGCCCCTGAGCTTTAATTGGCTACAGGCGTCCTGCCTGTAGCCAATTATTGCTCTCCGAGTTTCTGGCGCTGTGATTGGCCAAGCATGCGGGGTCACAGTGCATGCTTGGCCAATCATCAGCCAGCAATGCACTGCGCCGGCCGCGCCGGCCGCAATGCATTGCGGGGCCGCTCGCATCACACGAATGTGATGCGAACGGCCCAAATAGTTCTGGGCTCGCCGAGCGAGCGAACGCCCGGTGCTCGATGCGAACGTGGGTTTGCATCGAGCACCGGGCCCATCCCTATTCACAAGCTGCTGCAGGTATTTGATCTGTCCAATGGGTTGCATATCTGTTTGACCCACCATGCACTGTTGCCATCTTGTATGTGCTATAGTGATGTACAAGCTAATGGGGAAAAAAAAACACTGCTTGCTGCAAGAGAAACATACTCGGAAGTATGAAAGAGCTGCAGCAGCCTGCAAGCAGTGATTAGGTTGCATTTTAATGCTTAGGCTGCCAGAAAGACAAGTATAGCAATGTGTATAATTCTATTTTAACTTGCAGGCAAATTTGATTAGTACTTGCTGTACAAATGTTTTTTACTTTAACATGTGTAATTGATTTAGGCAAATAGGTTGATCACCTTTCAATGGAATTTTCTCTATAGCTTAGTGAATGTGGTGGAATTTCACTTTGCATAGAATACACTATCATGTGCAAGGAAAAAAAAAAAAAACAGCATTTTTATTTGCCTATGATTGGATGCTGGAAGTCAGCAGAGCTTCATCTCATTCACCAATCTCTGGAGAAAATTCCTTTGCAAAATGAAATGTCCTTTTAAAAATGAATAGTCCATTTGCCTTTAGTAAATCAACTCCCCTGTATCTCTTTATTCTGTATAGGTGACCCTCTTTTTAGTAAATTGCTTTGCATCTCACAGTCTGTCAGGTTGTGTTTTTGAATGAATAATATAGATATATTGTGTTTATGTGTTAAAGGAAGCTGAAAGATAAGAACAAGCGTATGATACAGGCATACCCCACTTTTAAGTACACAATAAGGTTTATTTACTAAAGCTGGGAAGTGCAAAATTAGGCTCACTTCTGCATAGAAACCAATGAGCTTCTAACCTTGGCTTGTTCAATTAAGCTTGTGTAATAAAACATGGAAGCTCATTGGTTTCTATGAAGAAGTGAGCCTGATTTTGCACTTTCCAGCTTTAGTAAATACACCCCATTGTGTACTTAAAAGTAGGGTATGGCTGCATTTATCATTTATTTAGCTTAGTCAATTTTATTTTCAAAATTCAGTTAATAAGATAAGGAGTGGGACTAGGCAGGGATATCCTCGTTCTCCCCTTTGTTTTGGCAATAGAAACATTGACCTTTGCCATTCGAGATAATCCCAATATTCACGGTGTCTCTAGTGGCAGCGAAACTCATAAATGCTCTCTTTTTGCTGACGATTTGTTGCTATTTATAACAGATCCTATCACAACCCTGCCCAACTTATTTGCTACAATTCTACATTTGAAACTGTCTCGGGACTGAGTTAACCTATCCAAATCGGAAGCATTGAACATAAATCTTCCAGACTCAGTCCGGGAGACTGTACAAAAGTCTTTTCCCTTTAAATGGTGTACACAAGCACTTTCTACACTGTTTCTGGTTAACTATATCCCCTTTATAACTCCATTGAACAAGATTTAAAGAACTGGCAGGTCCATGCGCTTTCCTGGATGGGTAGAATAGCAGCCATTAAGATGACAGTTCTTCCTTGTATCCCATATTATTTTTGGTCAATGCCAAATCCAATACCATTTGCATTCTTTAACCACTTCAGCCCCGGAAGATTTGGCTGCTCAATGACCAGGCCATTTTTTGCGATACGGCACTGCATCAATTTAACTGACAATTGCACGGTCTTGCGACGCTGTACCCAAACAAAATTCATGTCCTTTTTTCCCACAAATAGAGCTTTCTTTTGGTGGTATTTGATCACCTCTGTGGTTTTTATTTTTTGCGCTATAAATAAAAGAAGAGCGACAATTCTCAAACAAAACAATATCTGTTACTTTTTGCCGTAATAAATATACCAAATTCTTTAAAAAAAAATTAAATAAAATGTTTTCCTCAGTTTAGGCCAATATGTATTTTTCTACATATTTTTGGTAAAAAGAAATTGCAATAAGCGTATATTGATTGGTTTGCGCAAAAGATATAGAGTCTACAAAATAGGGGATAATTTATGGCATTTTTAATATTATATATTTTTTTTTACTAGTAATGGCAGTGATCTGCGATTTTTATCAAGACTGCGATATTGCGGTGGACAAATTGGACACTTTTGACACATTTTTTGGACCATTGACAATTATACAGCAATCAGTGCTATAAAAATGCACTGATTACTGTATAAATGTCACTGGCAGGAAAGGGGTTAACACTAGGGGGTGATCAAGGGGTTAACTGGGTTCCCTAGTGTGTGTTCTAACTGTGGGGGATGGGACTGACTTGGGGAGGAGAGAGATCGGTAGTGTTCATACTTGGTATGAGCCCGCAATCTGTCTCCTCTCCCCTGAGAGAACCGGGATCTGTGTGTTTACACACACAGATCTGGGTCTCACTCTGTCACAAGCGATCATGGGTGCCCGGTTATCATCGCGCCTGCCGGGCACTTGCATCAGCTCAGGCGTGGCGCCGCGGGTGCGCACATCCCCTAGTGGTCAAAAGGCGAACCGACATACAGTTATGTTGGTTCACCCAGGGGATTCAACCTGCCGCAGTACTGCAGCGGCTGGTTGGGAAGGGGTTAAAAAACTTAAATTTCTGGTATACAAATTCATTTGGGGTGGTGGGTGTAAGGTGGCCCACTCCCCTCTGTACATTTCTAAGTAGAGGGGTGGACTGGAAGTTCCTCATTTTTTGAGGTACTATAGGGCTGCTCAATTGGTACAACTGTATCAACATTTTTCTACAACATACCAACCTGACTGGACACGGTTGGAGGTGCAGGCTAGTCCCTCACTACCTATAGACCTCCTGATGTGGCTCCCAACAAGAGAACATCAGGCTATTCTGAGTCCTTCTTTATCCAGTTTCCTACATCTCTGGGACACAGTGTGCAAACTATATCCATTGAAGTCTCCCCACTCCCTCTTGGCCCCTATAATTAATAACCCACATTTTCCTCCAGGACAGAATCTCCAAAAATGTATGTGATGGGTTAACAAAGGCCTTTACAGGATAGCGCACTTCATAGATCAAAAAGGGATTAGCCGAATGTCTTATTTTCTGGACACGCTACAGATGCCCCAGACAGAATTCTTTTCTGCCTAATCAAATTATCTGTTTTATAAAATTCCTGAGTATGGTTCAGACAGACATAACCTACGCAGACCCGAGTCAGGTGCGAGGATCTAGGAGCTCTATGTCCTTTTCAATAGTCAACGGACTAAGCCCGCCTACCAAACAGCATGGTAATCAGACCTGGGCGAGACTATAGTGGAGGAGGTATGGGTGCAGTGGTCAACCATATTGCATGAAGGAATACCCAAGACAGACATAACCACTAGGACCTTGTTTGAAAATAAATGCTTACGCGGACCCGAGTCATGTGGGGGGATCTCGGAGCTCTATGTCCTCTTCATTAGTTAATGGACTTAGCCCTCCTACCAAACGGTGTGGGAATAAGACATGAGTGAGACTATAGAGGAGGAGGTATGGGTGCAGTGGTTAACCATGGTGCACAAAAGAATACTCAATACTGCATTAGTGGAAGTGAATTACAAGGTGCTGGCCAGATGGCACCTGGTCCCAGCGAGGCTGGCGAGATTGTACCCTGGAACTTCCCCCTTTGCTTTAGAGGGTGTGGGCGAGAGGGTACTATGTTCCATGTCTAGTGGTCCTGTCCAAAGGTCCAGTGCTTTTGGATCAGAATATTCAAACTGGTTTTCTCAGTGACAGGACAAAACATACCAAAAAATCCTAAAACAGCACTGTCTGCAGACTTGCTGGATGAGATACCTAGACATCTCTGAACTTGAATTTTTAAAATTTTCTTAGCAGCTAAAATTACTATAGTGCGAGCATGGAAGTCTCCAGTGGTCAATGTTGCATTAGTAAAACTTTCCTCAAACATGGTCAATGAAAAACTGACCAGTTTTCTCAGAGACAAACAAGCAGATTCGAAAAAGTGTGGTCCCCTTGGATTAGATACCATCAAGCCCCATAGTTACCGGGAATTATTGTATTGTAACACTATTGTATATTGTTGCTTCTCAAAATAGACATTTAGAGCAGCAACAATATACAAGATTTTAGAATGAAGATTTATACAAAAAAAGTTGAAGATACGAGGGGGTGTTGATAAGTATTGAACCTTACCCAGAAAAAATTGAGATAGGAAGCTGTAAATTGCAGGGTATACTGGCCAATTTGTTTATACTACCTATGATTTCAACGTATCTTTCTTTTTCAGGTACAAAGTGAACATGGCAGCACCTCCAGAAAAAAATTCAATGTGGAAGACCATAGGACCATAATGAAGTTCCTGTTTCTCCAAGGAAAAGGTGCGAAGCAGATCCAAAATGAAATGTCACAAACTTTGGGTGACAGTGGCCCTTCATATACAACAGTTAAATATTGGGTTGTCAATTTTAAAACTGGCCATTTCGGTGTTGAAAATGAGAAACACAGTAGAAGGCCTGTTTCTGTCTCTGTGCCTGCAAATGTGAAAGCCATCCATGACATGATCAAGGAGGACCACCGAATATCAGCCAAAAGTATTGCTACATATCTGGGAATATCACATGAGAGAGTTTGTGCCATTATTCACAATGACTTGGAAATGAGAAAGCTTGCAGCAAAGTGGATCCCAAAACATTTGACAACCGCACAAAAGGGGGAACGTGTGGAGAGATCAGTGGCAGTTTTGGAACATTTTGGAAGAAATTAGTCAGAGTTCTTGGACAAACTGGTAACTGGTGATGAGACATGGATCTACTGTTATGATCCTAAGACAAAAGAACAGTCTAAGGAATGGAGGCACAGTGTTTCCCCCAGGCCAAAGAAGTTATGTGTGCAAAGGTCAGTGCAGAAGCAAATGGCAACAGTTTTTTGGGATAAGAAGGGTGTTCTGCTGGTGGACTACCTCAAAAAGGGTTTAACCATCAATGCAACATATTACTGTGCTTTATTGATGAAGTTGAGGCAAAATATCAAGAAAAAACATTGAGGAAAGCTCGCCAAAGGTGCATGACAACACCTTGTCACACACTGCAGGTGAAACAATGGCAAAACTGCCCTCCTTAGGAATTCAAGTGATGCCCCATCCACCCTATTTGCCTGACCTGGCTCCTTCTGACTATCATCTGTTCCCCAATCTCAAAAAACACCTAAAGGGACAATGATTTGGGAGTGTTCTGGTTGCAACTAATGCTGCAAATAAGTGGTTACACCAGCAGTCGGAATAATTTTATTTGCAGTGACTTAAGAAGCTGCAGGACAGATGTCGCAAGTGCATTGACTTCCTGGAGGAATATGTAGAACAGTGTGGCAGTTACAGCCTCCTATCTCAATTTTTTCTCGATAAGGCTCTTTAGCACTTACAGTACGCATTATGCAGCTGCTCTTTTGCTTATGTGTCTGCTGGAAGACCACCAAATTAGTTGAAGCATAAGATCACTGAATTATTAAACCCTAGACCTGTCCCCTTGATTATACCATTAGTGTTTCAGTTTAATCCAGTGATCAGAAGCAGGAGTGGTGATATATGCCTTTGGGTTTTTAATCTGTCTGTGCTACTGATGTGGGAAGTTATCATTCTGTTTGTCCTGGTGATCACTGAGAAAGTAAGGGGAAATTTAAAATGATCAAATTGTCTTTCAAGTAAGAGATGATAATAAATTAACCAATTAGGACAGATGTTCTATTGAAACCTGTCACTGTGGGAAAATTTCCTTTCATATTCTGTTACTATTCCAGGACAGAATGGGAATTCTCCCCAGTGGAACAAAAACCTAACAAGAAATTAACCTTCCCAGAAATTAAAGGAGTTGTAAAGTCAGAAGTTTTTTTTATCTTAATCTATGCATTAAGATAAAAAAAAAAAACTTCTGTATCTAGCAGCTGCCCCAGCACCCCCCCCCCAATTACTTACCTGCGTCCTCATCTCTCTCCAGCGATGTCCACGATAGTCTTAGCCATCCTGGACTCTCCTCCTGATTGGCTGAGACACCGCAGCGGTACCACTGGCTTCCACGGCTGTCAATCAAAGTCAGTTAGTCTCGGTTCGAGTGCCCCCATAGCAAGCTGCTTGCTGTGGACACACTCGACAGGAGGGAGGGGCCAAAAGCAGCAACAAGGGACCAGAGAAGAGGAGGATCTGGGCTACTCTGTGCAAATCCACTGCAACATTGATGGTAAGTATAACATGTTTGTTATTCTTTTTTCTAAAAACAAGACTTTACAATCACTTTAACCTTCCCTGTTCTTTCCAAAACTGAAAAAAAAAGGTTTTAGCTTTACACACAGTACACATTAAATTGTGTTACTTAATATATGTTAGACAGCTAAGCTGCAGATATTAAGTACATGATTGTATTAAGATGTAATTGTTTGGTTTAAGTTAAAAGTTCAGGCAAAGGTAAGGCTAATTGTTAATAAAACAGTAACACTAATATCATACCCCTCTCTTAGCTCACTGGACCAACCTGCACCTCTTCAACTCCCCCCGCATCTTCCCTTACATCATTGTGTATCCCTTTTGCCACTCTCTTCCCTCTTTCAACCTATATACCTCTTATCTTATATCTCTTTCATTACATCAAGTATACAGTATATAAACATATGTGGTGTATAATGTATTGCTGCATAACTTTAGCTTTATACTGCATCATGCAACTTCTATGATTTTCCCATAAAAAAGATTGAACATGAAAATTGTACCTGGAGTTGAAAGCTCAATGTTTAGAACTCCTAACACTAAGCTGTTGGCAAGAAAAAATGTACTTGACCTAATAAACTTTGTAGTATCTCAGTGTGCAAGTCAGTGCTCTGACTGCCACACATGAAGCATAGTTTGTAAGATGATTCTTCTGACAGTATAGCAGGCATGAAAAACAATGGCAGGAAAACTGTCATATAGATTTGCTTTTAAAGAATCTTAACCATGCAATGAAAATTAATTAGCTGCATTGAATATAAAATATACAATACTGAATAAACAAAACAAAAAATAACCATTTTTGAAATGGTTATTAATGAAAGCAAGATAATGAATTATAATGCATGAAAGGATTTAGTGGAGTAAAATGTTGGAAAACTTTAAAATTCAGATATGCATTCCTTAAAAAAAATATAACATTATGTCTTGCAAAACACTTTCATCGCTTTCAGTGATTCATCTGCTAAGGAAAAGGCAACAACTAAATAAAAACAATGAATCTGGATATCTGGAAAGTGCTAAATAGGCAGTCTAAAATGTCTAGCTTACCATTGTTATTTTTGAAAATAATGAAAACTATTTCTCTTAGACCCATTTTTTAATATTTTGCCAGACATATATGCCAAGTAAAATGAAATCGTGATGGTCCATTGTCCCCCAAGAGTTTAGAATGTTAACAGTATTTTTATAAGGGTTATTTGAGCTGAAAATATTGCTTAAACACATGTATTGAAATGATTATTGCTTACAGAAAAAAAAATCATCATATCTATAATTTCATTTTACTATTTCATAAATGTCTGACAGACAATCCTACCAACCAGCTCTACATTTTTCCTAAAGCAGTGCAAGGCATAAAGCATTCTGAATAGCACTTTGGAAATAATTAATGCTAGTGCTGATCCATATTGTTGTTATAAATATACATCTTCATGACATACAGTATGTAGCTTCTACTGAATATTTTTTCTTCCATTTTTTCATTTTAGAAATAATTAGAATAAAATACAAGAAGAAAAAATATAAATAACACATAATCTAAGTTGTCCAATAATAAAAAGTTTGAAGCCTCCTTGGCAGACTTAATACTGTACCAAAGTGCCGGTTGGGGGCAGAGTGTCATGTACCCAAGGTAACGTCAAGTCCAGCACCATATCCCACCGTTTCCTGAGAAGGAGGTGACAGCAAGAAATGTACGGGTCTCCTCTATCATGTATACTTCTTAACTGTACAGTCTCTCTCTTTCTTACTCTATGTATGTATGTGTATATATATATATATATATATATATATATATATATATATATATATATATAATAGACCAGCAAAAAACATCTAGCATATTACTCTGTGCTGTGTTTTGATAATTATATCTGTCCCTCCTAGGACAAGATACTGTATACAGTAAAAACAGTAACATCTTTGATGTTACTACATTAGTAATTTGATCACTTTAATTAAAATAAGGTGTTCACTATTTTTAGGTTTAAAATATTTCTCCATGAAACAATTTCTCTAAACTGTTTATTTAAAATAATGTATTGGTGCTTATGTATTGTTTGCTACTATTTAAAAAAAATGTAGCATTGCCAATAATATAGCATATTATGTTATGATTTTATATTTGTAAACACAAACTTTTTTATAGATACAAAATTAAAATGGCAGGTTAGAAATAGTAAATGATGTTAGAATATGAGGATGTTACAAGCCATACTCTGCATTTGTTAATGGAAATTTGTCGATTTATGAAATGTTCCTACATTTAATTAGAATAAAATGCCATGGTAATGTATGTAAGAACATTTCTGAGGTTCTTTAAATAATTTACTGGGTGGGATTAGATGATGCCCGCAATTTGATGCATCATTATGAATGTCAAGCTGAATATTGCTACATGCACAGAGGCACCCATGCAAGCATCTTGTACCATTGTTAGATTTATCCCCAGCAAATAGTGGGACATGGTGCCCATGTGATAAAATAGGCTGAATCGTATACCTTGCTGCATGAGAGCTCCAACGCCAAACCAGAAACTATTTAGCAAGGTGAAATTGTTTTCCACAACATCTGAGTCAGGGTTGCAAGGGTGTGGGTTATACCATTCATATGGGCTAAACCTGTGGCAAGTGAAGGAAAAAAGAATATTTTAAAGCAGCAGGAAGAATATATGTCCACCAACATACACTGCAAGAAAACAGAAAACAAGAAGTTATTTTAAATTCAAACAGTATTCTAAAGAACTGTCAACTAGCGGATGGTAAGTATAAACAACTGCAATATTCATCATGGGAAGAGTTAGGTTATATTTGATATTTGTAATCATTGTTTATGATTTTAGGTCTACTATGTGTAGATTACAATTTAAAAAATAGACCCTAATGATACAATTGAATATGTTTACCATAAAGAAATCAAGAGAAATCCTAAAAAAATGACTCACCAAATATTAACCATATTATTACGTTATAATCATAAATAAATATAATAGAAAATGTAACAGATGATATATATAATATGTTAAATATATACTATAAATATATTTTAGCTTATAATTCCACATATGCTATCTGGGCTAAATTAAAGGGCTTATTTATAAAGCAGTGAATGTGAAATTTACTAAGAATTCACTGCAGGTTAACCTTCCAGGTGCATGTGTTTCAAATTCAAGTAAAAATACACATCACTCTTGCTTTTAGAACATATTCACTTATCCTAGAGTTTGCTATATACGTCATTCACAGTTGGCTCACTATTGTTTCAAATGATTTTGTTGATCACAAAGTTTTGGTTGGATAACAACAGCATATCTCTGCTGAGATTTCTCTCACCTGATGGAATTCCTTGAGTATCACAGTTATACTGGCTATTTATTGTGTCCTTTTTCATGTAATCAATAAAGATATGATGAAAACAAATGGTAATTGTAACATATCCTCTAGAGGATTGCTAGTGATGTATGACAATGGCAGATATGAAAATTATTTTGCAACATGTTGCCATCTTAAAGAATATTATCTGAGGATCATTATAAAAACAGAGAATTTTGGTTTAAATTATATCTGGCATTGTATAAAGTACAACTGTTAAAAATAGCTATTCACAATATAATTGTAGTTATTGCAAAGGTTGTTTTTCAACTGCTATTGACTTATGATCATCCTGTTGATCTTACCAGAGACTGGCCTGTGTAAAGGCAGCCTTAGAAAAATGTTAGAAGCTTAAAGTGGTTCTAAAGGAAGAAGGTTTTTTTACCTTAATGCATTCTATGCATGAAGTTTTTTTTTTTACCTTTATGCATTCTATGCATTAAGGTAAAAAAACATTTGGGGTGCCGTTTCCCCCCAGCCCCCCTCATACTTACCTGAAGTCCCATCTCAATCCAGTGTTCATGTGCATGAGAGCAGCTGCTCTCCCAGGTCTCCCTCTCCTCATTTGCTCACACATGCGGGAGCTATTGGCTCTTGCTGCTCTTACCAGTGAGCCAGTGAGGAGAGAGTGGGGGGCCAGACGGAGCCACGCTCTCTGTGGGAATGGACAATGTCCATCCACAGGAGCGTGGCTCGGGAGCGAGACTGCTCAAGTGCTCCCATAGCAAGAAGCTTGCTATTGGGGGCATGTGGCAGGAGGGAGGAGCCAGGACCGCCAACAGGGGACCCAAACAGAAGAGGACCAGGGCTGCTCTGTGCAAAACCATTGCACAGAGCAGGTAAGTATAACATATTTGTTATTTTTGACTAACCTAACTATTCAGTGTTTTAGTAATCTTTTTATAGATGGGCAGGTTGCCCAGTTCCAGGCTTACTCTTACCAGATGTTTACAATAGCTCCCTTCCTCAAGTGGTAGCCCCTCAAATATTATATTAGCAGTTTATAATGATGGTTATGTTTTTCCCTGCACTGAAGATGGTCAATATTTACATGTATAATTACCATAATTATACGGACTGAGTCCACAAGTCCTTGCTGTTACTTCAGCGAAGTACCAATATACATTTACACATATACAATATACACTTTTGTCCTGTATTATTGTTTTTATCTTTTACATGTTACCTTTCAGACTGCACTTAGTCCATGGCTATTAATTTGGATGATGAATGTTAAAGCATTTGTAACCTTAAACCCTGTAACCTGCCGTGTGACGTAGGTGCCAATGCACATGGCCGGTGGCTGCAATGGCTGCCGGCTACCCACGATTGCTTCTAAAAGGATAGAATGGAAATCTGTCATTGTAAACAGACATATCTCTGTTCTGTCAAGGGTGAGGAGACTGATCTGTTGTTCCTACTGCTTAGAAAAAAATGATCTGTCTCCTTCCCCCAGGCAGTTCCATCATCCCACAGTTAGAAACACTCCCTATGACATACATGTAACCCCTTGATCGCTCCCTAGTGTTAACCCCTTCCATGCCAGTGACATTTATACAGTAATCAGTGGCACTGATCTCTGTATAAATGTCACTGGTCCCAAAATAGTGTCAAAAGTGTCCAATCTGTCGCCGGCAATGTTGCAGTCTCGATAAAATCGCAGATCGCTACCATTACTAGTAAAAAAAAAATTATAATAAAAATGCCATAAATGAATCCACTATTTTGTAGACACTATAACTTTTGCGCAAACCAATCAATATACGCTTATTGCAAAAATACCAAAAATATGTATAATAATACATATCCGCCTAAACTGAAGAACAAATTCTTTTTTTTATATATTTTTTGTGGATATTTATTATAGCAAAAAAAATTATTTTTTGTTTATAGCGCAAAAAATAAAAACCGCAGAGGTGATCAAATACCACCAAAATAAAGCTCTATTTGTGGGGAAAAAAGGAAAAATTTATATTTGGGTACAACGTTGCACGGCCGTGCAATTGTCAGTTAAAGTGACACAGTGCCGTATCGCAAAAAATGGCCTGGTCAGGAAAGGGGTAAATCCTTCCGGGCCTGAAGTTGTTAAAGCATGTTATACAGCACAGTGCTTGTGCTGTGTAATTTGGCCACTTCTATCACCTGAAACACCTGGATAATCCTGCCTGGTCCTCCCCTCCCCTCTTTAAAATGACTACAGTTTATCAGGGCTGCTGAGACCTGACACCGTGGTCAGTTTACGTGCCTCCGTCACCCGCTACTCTCCTGTCTCTCTTCTTTCTCTCCCCCTCCCCTCCCTGATTGTCAGTTCTGATGTCTGTGTGTGAGAGCAATCTCCCTGCCTCTCCCCTCCTACTGCTCCTCCCTCTGGCTTGCAAATATAAATACAAAGTAACTTGCATCCTCTCTTTTATCAGGATCTAAAGTAGTAGGTGTCCGTTTAAAAAAAAATGTGAATCCTAAATTCCTTATCTCACAGTGGTTACATGATATTCCTCTGCTGGCCGGCTGATTCAGAGGGTTATCTCAGCCCCTCCCTCCGTATTACTTACATCGGGGAAACATAGCAGAGGAATGTCCTGTGACTGCTCATCAATGCTGTGAGATAAGGTATTAAGGATTAGAATTAAAAAAAACAGACACATAGTACTTTAGATCTTACTAAAACAGAGGGAATGCAAGTTATTTATTATCCTGACTTAATTACCACTTTAACTCTTGTACACAGAGCTATCTTAACGATACTGTCAATGTAAGAGTAAAAACTCTTGAACAAACATGTTTGTTATTTAAAAAAAAAGACAATCACTTTAATATTTAGTTGGAGACAAGAAATAATGATGATCTTGGACATTATGAAACAATAGGAAACGTCCCAGTGGGTCAATAGTAATGCTTTATGAAAACAGAACCCAGCAAAGAAAGTTGAATTCTTGTGGTTGTTGAAATGATTGATTGGGCACAATTCACTAAGCGTTATTTTACTGCATCCAACTATGTAATTCACGCAACTGTGTAATTCACTAAGAAACTCTTGTAAAATCTTGCATACTTTATCTTTCCGAATTACGGTATGCCTTAAATACATCATGAAACCATGCGGTAAGTTATCGCAAGCATCTGATATGATGATTTTCCAAAAATGTGTAAGGCAGCCAGCAATTTAGTCATGGCTGGTATGACATGGTATGAGTTGTATATAAAGCTCCATGATAAATGGCTAGGATAAGCTGAACTTCTGCAGGGTATCAGCATCCTTGAATAGATCCAGCAGTGAGCGCTCCTTAAAAGGACCACTTGAGATTTTCATCTCCTGCTCTTCTTCTGCATTGCTTTAGATTCCAGAAAACTGGATTCAAAGGGCTCCATCCTCTTTGCTATGCCATCTGCCAGCCTCCAGAGACAACTCCTGAGTAAAATCTAGCGGACACCTGGTCCACCCTGTTTTTTAAACCAATCACTGGGGGGTCTGACCATTGCCATAGTTTATCGTATAGTTATCGCAAGCTTAGACCAGTACTTAATTACCACATGCATTTATTTATTTCCTTAAGTGAACTTACTAATGAGAATTTTTGGTGTTTGCGCTAAATACCGAATACGAGCAATAGGGAATTTATATTATTATTATCAAATGCGTTAAGTGGTCACGTGACTGACATAAAGCATGTGATAACCTTAAAGTGTTTGTTAACCCCAAAAAAAAGGATCCTGCTCCTTTAAAGCATGTTATACAGCACAGTGCTTGTACTATGTAATTTGGCCCCATGTATCAACTGTAATATCTGGATGATCCTGACAGTTTCTTCCCTCCCCCCCTGTACGTTGACCCGATAAATCAGGGCTGACACCAGTGTAAGCATACGTGCCTCTGCCATCCACAGCCCTCCACTGTGTCTCCTGTGTCCTTTCCCCCATCCTCTCCCCCTTGCCTCTCTGCCTGTCAGCTCTGTGTCCGCGCCACCCCCTCCTGTCCTGCTGCTCAAATTACTGTTTCTTTTTAATAAAATCCTCTTTTTTTTAATGTAATGGACCCCTGTGATTGGGTTTTATAAAAATAATGCTGTATATACCTTGTTTACAGAGCGCTGATCTGCACACATTGACCTGCCTCTCTCTTCTCTCTTTGCCTGGAAGATGCAGTGGGTGGGGCTGCCTCTCTCCTCCTATCCTCCTCCCCTCCTGACTGACGTCAGTGTGGGATCCCCGGCCCCACCAGCTGCATCTGTCGGGCCAAGAGAGGAGAGAGAGGCGGGTCAATAAGTGCAGATCAGCGCTCTGTAAACAAGGTATATACAGCATTATTTTTATTAAGCAGTCACAGGGGGCCATTACATTAAAAAAACAGAGAGGATTATGTAAAGATACATTGGTGGGTTATCAACCACTTTAACCGCTTGCCGACCGCCTCACGCAGATATACTGTGGCAGAATGGCACGTACAGGCAAACTAATGTACCTGTACGTTGCCCTTTAAGAGGCAGCCTGCGGGCACGTGCGCACCCGCGGCAAGCTCTGTGAGTTGGGTTGTGAGTCCCACGGACTCGATGTCTGCAGGGATATCTGTGATCGTCTCACGGAGAGGAAGAATGGGGAGATTTCCCCATTCTGCCTAGTGACAGTGTCACTGAGCTCTGCTCCCTGTGATTGGGAGCAGAGATCCGTGACATGCCATGCGTAGCCACGCCCACAGTTAGAAACACTCCCCAGGACACACTTAACCCCTTAACTGCCCCCCTAGTGGTTAACCCCTTTACTGCTAGTGTCATTTACATAGGAATCAGTGCATTTGTATAGCACTGATTGCTGTATAAATGACAATGGTTCCAAAAGTGTGTCAAAAATGTGATAAAAATCGCTGATAGCTGCCATTACTAGTAAAAAAAATTGCTTATTGCAATTTTATAACCAGCAATATGTAGAAGAATATGTATTGGCCTAAACTGAGGAAAAAAATATGTTTTTTTTTATATATTTTTGTGGGATTTTTATTATATCAAAATGTAAAAAAGAATGTGTTTTTTTTTTCTAAATTATCGCTCTTTTTTTGTTTAACCACCCTGGCGGTGTAATTATGACTGGAATTTTGTGCTAAAAGCGGTACAATTATTTTGCATGGAAATTTGGCGTTTTTATATTGTAGGCATGCAATTCTTATGAAAAACTCACTTAAATCTGTCCAAACCAGAGTCTAGTAGACATCCCGGGTATGATACATTTTGAAACACAAAATCATAAATTATAATAAAATAAAAATATATATAAAAATGATTCAATAATGTAATCAAATCAAAAACACTAAAATTTGCTCAGTTGCAGAATAGTCGCTGTCATTAAATTTAGTGTTTGATGATGAATTGTGATTCTAATTTATTATCGCTGTTTTTTAGCTGGTCTAAAACCACTTTTGACATAAAGGGACACTTTTTGGTTGCTATGGACAATCTCCAGTTTCCAGGCAGAAAAAAATCTATTTATTATATAAAATGACATGCAGGGTACTGGGCAGACCACTAGGGACAAAGGGGATGTGTATTTTTTTTTATACAGTACTGTAATCTTATGTGTATTGTGGTTTTTAACTTTTTTAAATTTGGCGCTGATCTCCGCTCCCGTGTGTCGTAACGTCGCAGGTAACGGAGATCAGAGGCACTCGGGCACTGTGTGAATCAAGCGGGCAGACGGCTCGCTCACACAGCGGGGAGACATCGCAGGATCCAGGGGACAAGGTAAGTAACTTCCCCTGTATCCTGCAATGCAAGCCCGAGTCTGGCTCGGGGTTACCGCTTTTGGTACTGAAGTTCCTGCCCCGAGCCAGACTCGGGAATACCGTCAGGGGGGTTAAAGTGCAAAAAATAAAAAACGCAGGGATGAGGTTTGGGAGCCATGTCGCACGACCGCTCAATTGTCAGTTAAAGTGATGCAGTGCCGAATCGCTAAAAGTGCTCTGGTTTTTGACCAGCAAAATGGTCCGAGGCTTAAGTGGTTAAGTGAATTGTGCCCAATATGTTTAACTGATTTATCCACAGGATCTAACACAATGAGGTCACTAGGTATGAACCAGAGTCAACAACATAAAAAATATTGCCCCTTACTATCAATGCAAGAACATGTAAAGAGAAGTCCAAACAAAGTCTTACTTTATTTACTTGTTATGCATTCCAGGCTGCATAGCAAGAAGAAAATTGTTTTCCTTAGCTATGTTTTATCCTTAACAGTCTACTATTTTCCCCTATGCAGTGGTCCAGGCCTCCAGTTGCCTCTTGAACAGTGGAAAAGTAAAGCAAACACTGCGCTAATCCCTAACCAATAAAAAATAATAAATGTGATAAACAATTAAATAGGTTGGGTGTGATAATAAAATAAAAAATAATAAAAAATATTGGAAGAAGCGGCAGCTAAAAAAATTTGAGATATACACACTAAACAGAACTATATAATACAAAAAGCCGTGCTAAGTATAATAGTATGAATAAAATACCAAAAAGTGAAAAAAACAATATTGATCAATCATTATATGTGCAAAGTCAAATGACTAATAAGAACCACAATTGAAAGTCCATGTGAAACTTGAAGTGACCAGTGAAATCTTATGTGGCTGAAAAAATTATATATATAACAATATAAAGTCCAAAATAGTGACTGTGAGAAATCCACCAAATAAATCGTGATCCACCACCACTCTAAAGATGTGCTTACCAGAAGGCAAGCTTGGATAAGCCTGTAATTTAATGATATCGGGATATAACCTGGACCGTCAGACCTCCGCACCAACCCAAATCTCCACGAATATGATTGACCAAGGACCGGAATCTATGCAGTATTTCCCCTTAGAATCAGCCTTAGCATGGGAACTCCCCAGGGATGAAAAGCCAGGAACCGCTCAGCATCAGCATGTAATAATTATATGAAGACAAGGGATGCTCCCATAGTGTGATACCAGATAAAAAAATTATTAAACAGAAGTAAAAAATCCTACTTACACAAGAGAAATGTGCACTAGCAGAAGATAAAATAAAATACGCAGGCCGGCTAGCAATCCACCCGCTCTCAATGCGGAGCGTGATGACGTCAGTGCGTCAGCCTCCCTACATCCGTTTCGTCTATTGATGGTTCCCCAGAAGACGTCAATAGACAAAACGGACGTAGGGAGGCTGACGCACTGACGTCATCACGTTCCGCATTGAGAGCTGGTGGATTGCTAGCCGGCCGGGGTATTTTATTTTATCTTCTGCTAGTGCACATTTCTCTTGTGTAAGTAGGATTTTTTACTTCTGTTTAATACATTTTTATCTGGTATCACACTATGGGTGCATCCCTTGTCTTCATATAATTACATGCTGATGCTGAGCGGTTCCTGGCTTTTCATCCCTGGGGAGTTCCCATGCTATGGCTGATTCTAAGGGGAAATACTGCATAGATTCCGGTCCTTGGTCAATCATATTCGTGGAGATTTGGATTGGTGCTGAGGTCTGACGGTCCAGGTTATATCCCGATATCATTGAATTACAGGCTTATCCAAGCTTGCCTTCTGGTAAGCACATCTTTAGAGTGGTGGTGGATCACGATTTATCTGGTGGATTTCTCACAGTCACTATTTTGGACTTTATATTGTTATATATATAATTTTTTCAGCCACATAGGATTTCACTGGTCACTTCAAGTTTCACATGGACTTTCAATTGTGGTTCTTATTAGTCATTTGACTTTGCACATATAATGATTGATCAATATAGTTTTTTTCACTTTTTGGTATTTTATTCATACTATTATACTTAGCGCGGCTTTTTGTATTATATATGCCTCTTGAACAGTACTCCAATGAACAACACTGTTTAGAAAGTATGAACCTTGTTGATTTCTATTACTGGGTAGGGGCATATTGGACTGCATAACAAGGAAAAAAACAAGACTTCAATTAAAATTTTAATTAAAAGCTGCAATAGATTTCCAAATGATAGAATTCCGCACTGTAGACTAGAACTTTTTTGCGTTACCTTGTATTAGTAATGTAACACTAAAACATTTACATTTAATTTTAGATTACTATTTATCAATGTTTTCTATGTATTGTATTTTCAAATACAAGCTTGCCACTGGTGTCTCTTATAGTTGTAAATATGATCAAATGAAAAATGAAAACATATCCCCACTTCAAAAATAAAAGATAAGCCCTACAGTATGCATGCAATGAAACAATTTAGGACATCAGACTAAAAGACAGTGACTAATTAAAGATGTTTGGAAGTCTAATTACTTTGCTAATGACACAGTGTTTTCTCCCCAACTTCTTCAATTTTAAAAGCCACTTCGGAACTGAAATGCTATTCATTCCTCTCAATTGTGTGAATATCTTTCATTTAATCAAAACTATTTGAATAAGGTTTCTGTCACTTCAGAGAATTCAATTTTCTTTACGATATTCTTTCCAAGACATTAATATTCAGAGGATCAAACACTCCATTTTCACTATACTAATACAATATTAGAACACCTCCTGTCTTAAAAGCCTGTACTTGAAAAACAAAGAATTTTCATTTCACACTCTATAGATAAACTGTCATATTGTTCAGAGGGCTGATTAGGAAGGTTATAATTAAAAATATATGACAAAGAATATGACCCAATTTATTTGTCATTGTGATAAGGCTCATGAAAGTTTATTTTATTCTTAGACTGTTCAGATTTGACTTAATGCTGAAAGTTATGAAAACTGCAATACTCTCCAATGATTTCTCTAGAGAGTGGAATGTTGAAACAATTTACTGCAGCTCAAGTGTACAATACCGAGGAAATAAAACCAATATGCATTTAGATTCAGAAAAGTGTCTGGAAAATACAGAGAGACAACTGACAGACCTCTACATATCAGCCTATTCTATACTACCGATGCACCACAGACATAATACATGCACAACAAGTGATATATATATATATATATATATATATATATATATATATATATATATATATATATAGTAAATTCTCTGTCTCCTATAAATAAAATAACACTTAGTCATGGGAACTGGAGGATGGGAATCTCCCAGAATCTTTGATCCATAAATTAGTTGTGCAACTGAAAGCCACAAAATAGAGATGTGCTACATTTGAAGCCAAAACCCTTTTATTTATAATGTTTATTTAATGGGGTGGTGAGGGGAACACTTGGCTGTTTTGAAGCACGCTAGTACTGAGGACATATGGTCTATTAGTAACATAACAGAATGTTCTTTTGTCTTTTTTCTTTTGCTTTGGGGATTCCACACCTTGTGACTGGTATACTAAGCTGCCATCTTTTAGAAAAGAACACTTAAAACAATAATAAAAAATAATACACAAAAAACACAAACATGTCTGGCAGATTGCCAGCATATCAACTGATGTCTTCAGATAACTCTATACCTGCTCTAATTAGTTCACATCTTAAACTCAACAGGTTGGTTCATTCATTTCCTCTGGAAACTAACATAACTAGCACAAGGTCTGACCACCTTTGCCAGCACAAGGTCAGCTAAACACCCTTTACTTTATGTAAACAGCAGGTGTAATATCCTTAAAGTGGAAATCCACTCTCATCCTTTCTAAACTACTGCAATATTGGTTATCTAGAAGGATATACATGCCTCCTGCATGTATACTTATCTGTCAAATGTCTCCCCTCTGTCTGCTATGAGACCCAAAAAACTGCAGATTTTGTGGGTGGGTCTGTTTTTCAGGGCTCGTGGGTAGAGTCGTGATGTCAGTAGACTCCCCGCCCACCTCTACACTCCCCTTATCAACATGCATTTTCTCCTGTGTATTTCTTACACTGAACTTCTGCTATGATCACTAACATCCAGTCAAAACCCAGAAAAGTCCCCACATGACTTCAGCATGCCAAATAATGCTGAGGCATGGAACAGCCAATCCTTGCAGAGCTGCTGAAGAAAGGAATGGGGGTGGGAATTAAAAAATAATGCATGTCTAATGCCCCATACACACAGTCAGACATTCCGACCACAAAATCCGTCTGATTTTTTCCGACAGATTTTGTCCGAAACTTGTGTTGCACACACACGGTCGGACAAAGTTGTCAGAAAATCTGATCATTCTGAATGAGGAGACATATAAAACGTGCAACGGGACTACGTAGAGGCCAGTAGCCAATAGCTTTAGTCTCCAAATTTCTTCTGAGCATGCGTGACACTCACAGCAAAGGGGAAGAATGGACAAAGTTTTCACAGTTTGTCCGTTTCATTTCACTGAAAAAAGATATGAGGATTGCTCAGAGCTGGATTAACTCTTTGTGGCAATACTCTATATTGTGCCAGACAAATTTTTTTTTTTTCGGGTTTACATCCACTTTAAGCTCTAATGAAACATTAGAAACATTTTAATACATTAGTAAAATGGCTAAACTTGTGTATGATCAGAAACAGTAACACACCGTATATTTGTTATTATAGTCTAACCCACACTTTAAGAGTGTGGAAAAATATATAAGTAAACTTCATAAATAATTAGCAATATTAAATGGTAAGTACTGGACCCATGTAGGAAAGATAAGCAGCACAATGGCTTAAATAATTAGCACCTTTGCCTTGCAGCACTAGGGCCCTTGGTTTAAATCCTGGCAGGACACAATCTTTGTGGAGTTTGCATGTCCCCCCCCCTGTCTTGCATGGGTTTCCTCTGGTATCCCTCCTTCACTCCTAACCTAACCTGCTGTTAGGTTAGTTAGCTCCTGTCTAATATGGCCATGGCATGTGTGTATGTATGCATGTGAGATATGGAGCTTAGATTGTAAGCAGTTCATAGTATATTATCAGATAGTAAAGTATCAGACTAAGGGTATGAGTCCCAATCAGTAGAAGTCTCCACCACCCCTTCACATAGACATGTTTTGCGTATTCCACTTTTTCTGGAACAAAGAGGTGCTTACATAGAATTTCTACAATAGACATTAGGTGGAGACAATATCCCATGTGCATCTTGCCACACGATACATCAAATATCATAAACAATAAGCCTGGATGCATATATACGATCAATGCTCAATCAATGCTCAATCACATAAAGAGTTGATCTATCGATAAATATGTAATCTGCCCCATAGAGAAGATCAATAGATTCCAAATCATCCTGAGTGCTTAATGACCTGGTGTGTATCACAATCTAACCACCCTGATAATAGTGTGGTACAGACAACTCTATGCACTTGTATCAGCACAGGGGGGCCATCACACAGTATAATAGCAGGCCAAAGATTATAGTTCAAATCACAAGGACCTCCTGGGAAATGCTAATGTCACAGTTGTGGATCGAGTGGCCAATGCTGGAGGTGGGGTTATGGTATGGGCAGGCGTATGCTATGGACAATCACTATGGATACTGTGATGAGATCCTGAGGCCCATTGTTGTGCCATAAATCCACGGCCATCACCTCATGTTGCTGCATAATAATGCACGGCCACATGTTGCAAGGATCTGTACACAATTCCTGGAAGCTGAAAACATCCCAGTTTTGCATGGCCAGCATACTCACCGGACATCTCACCCATTGAGCATGTTTGGGATGCTCTGGATCAGCGTACATGACAGCGTGTTCCAGTTCCTGCTAATATCCAGCAACTTCGCACATCCATTGAAGAGGAATGGACCAACATTCCATAGGCCACAATCAACAACCTGATCAACTCTATGTGAAGGAGATGTGCTGCACTGCGTGAGGCAAATGGTGGTCATACTGACTGGTTTTCGGACCCCCCCGGACCCCCCAATACAGTAAAACTGCAAATTTTAGAGTGGCCTTTTATTGTGGCCAGCCTAAGGCACACCTGTGCAATAATCATGCTGCCTAATCAGCATCTTGATATGCCACACCTGTGAGGTGGATGGATTATCTCAACAAAGGAGAAGTGCTCACTAACACCAGATTTAGACAGATTTGTGAACAATATTTGAGAGAAATAGGCCTTTTATTGTACATAGAAAAAGTCGTAAATCTTTATGTTCAGCTCATGATAATCAGGGGAAAACACAAAAGTGTTGCTTTTAGCATTTTAAACAGTATATATATATATATATATATATATATATATATATATATATATATATATACATATACACATACAGATAGATAGATAGATAGATAGATAGATAGATAGATAGATAGATAGATAGATAGATAGATAGATAGATAGATAGATAGATAGATATTCTGGGGGTATTAAGGTGGTGTAGAACTTGTTACTAAGTTCACACCAACCATGAAGTGCATTTTCAGGGCTTAATGGCCCACTTTTATTTAAAACAAATGAAAAATCCACCGGTTTCCACCATCGGTACTAACTGACAAAATATATGATAATTAGCCTCCTCGATCTCTCTTTTGCAGCATTTCTGTTCAAGCCTCAACATCATATCTACGGGTTGGCCTCTAGGTCCGTTTCATAGCACCTACTGTACTCAAAGGCAGTCCATGCACCTCTTACATGCATCCTCTGCACAGAGGCGTAACTAGAAACCTCAGGGCCCCGGTGCAAGAAATCAGGAAAGGCCCCCCCCCCCCAAAAAAACGCATGATTTTGATACTATATTTTTTTCCACTGGAAAAAGTCTGGAGGGGAGGTGATGGCACAGTCTGGAGGGGAGGTGATGGCACAGTCTAGAGGGGGGGGTGGTGGCACTGGGTGGGGGGGGTGGTGGTGGCACAGTCTGTGGAGGGGGGGGGGGGTGATGGCACAGTCTGGAGGGGGGGGGGTGATGGCACAGTCTGGAGGGGGGGGTGATGGCACAGTCTGGAGGGGGGGTGGGGGTGGAGGGGGGGTGGTGGCACAGTCTGGAGGGGGGGTGGTGGCACAGTTTGGAGGGGGGTGGTGGCACAGTCTGGAGGAGGGGTGATGGCACAGTCTGGAGGGGGGGGGGGTGGTGATGGCACAGTCTGGAGGGGGGGTGATGGCACAGTCTGGAGGGGGGGTGATGGCACGGTCTGGAGGGGGGGGTGGTGGCACAGTCTGGAGGGGGGGTGGTGGCACAGTCTGGAGGAGGGGGGTGATGGCACAGTCTGGAGGGGGGGTGGTGATGGCCCAGTCTGGAGGGGGGGTGATGGCACAGTCTGGAGGGGGGGGTGATGGCACAGTCTGGAGGGGGGGTGGTGGCGGCACAGTCTGGAGGGGGGGTGGTGGCACTGTGGAGGGGAGGTGATGGCACAGTCTGGAGGGGGGGTGGTGGCACTGGGGGCGGTGGTGGCACAGTCTGTGGAGGGGGGGGGCACAGTCTGGAGGGGGGGTGATGGCACAGTCTGGAGGGGGGGTGATGGCACAGTCTGGAGGGGGGGGTGATGGCACAGTCTGGAGGGGGGGTGGTGGTGGCACAGTCTGGAGGGGGGTGGTGGCACAGTCTGGAGGAGGGGATGATGGCACTGGAGGGGGGGGTGGTGGCACAGTCTGGAGGGGGGGTGGTGGCACTGGGGGGAGGTGGAGACACAGTCTGGAGGGGAGGTGATGGCACAGTCTGGAGGGGGGGGGTGGTGGCACTGGGGGGGAGGTGGAGACACAGTCTGGAGGGGAGGTAATGGCACAGTCTGGAGGGGTGGTGATGGCACAGTCTGGAGGGGAGGTGATGGCACAGTCTGGAGGGGGGTGGTGGCACTGGGGGGGGGGTGGTGGCACAGTCTGTGGAGGGGGACACAGTCTGGAGGGGGGGTGATGGCACAGTCTGGAGGGGGTGGTGGCACTGGGGGGGTGGCACAGTCTGGAGGGGGGTGGTGGCACAGTCTAGAGGGGGGGTGATGGCACTGGAGGGGGGGTGATGATGGCACAGTCTGGAGGGGGGGTGGTGGCACATTTTGGAGGGGGGGTGATGGCACAGTCTGGAGGGGGGGTGAAACAGTCTGGAGGGGGGAGGGGGTGAAACAGTCTGGAGGGGGGGGGGTGATGGCACTGGAGGGGGGATGGTGGCAAGGTCTGGAGGGGGTGATGGCACTGGGGGGGGTGGTGGCACAGTCTGGAGGGGGGGTGGCACTGGGGGGGAGGTGGAGGCACAGTCTGGAGGGGAGGTGGTGGCACTGGGGGGGGGGGGGGGGGGGGGTTGTGGCACAGTCTGTGGAGGGGGGGACAGTCTGGAGGGGAGGTGGTGGCACAGTCTGGAGGGGAGGGGTGATGGCACAGTCTGGAGGGGGGGTGGTGGCGGCACAGTCTGGAGGGGGGGTGGTGGCACTGTGGAGGGGAGGTGATGGCACAGTCTGGAGGGGGGGTGGTGGCACTGGGGGCGGTGGTGGCACAGTCTGTGGAGGGGGGGGGCACAGTCTGGAGGGGGGGGTGATGGCACAGTCTGGAGGGGGGGTGATGGCACAGTCTGGAGGGGGGGTGGTGGCACAGTCTGGAGGGGGGGTGGTGGCACAGTCTGGAGGAGGGGATGATGGCACTGGAGGGGGGGGTGGTGGCACAGTCTGGAGGGGGGGTGGTGGCACTGGGGGGGAGGTGGAGACACAGTCTGGAGGGGAGGTGATGGCACAGTCTGGAGGGGGGGTGGTGGCACTGGGGGGAGGTGGAGACACAGTCTGGAGGGGAGGTGATGGAACAGTCTGGAGGGGTGGTGATGGCACAGTCTGGAGGGGAGGTGATGGCACAGTCTGGAGGGGGGTGGTGGCACTGGGGGGGGGGGGTGGTGGCACAGTCTGTGGAGGGGGGGACACAGTCTGGAGGGGGGGTGATGGCACAGTCTGGAGGGGGTGGTGGCACTGGGGGGGGGGGGTGGCACAGTCTGGAGGGGGGTGGTGGCACAGTCTGGAGGGGGGGTGATGGCACTGGAGGGGGGGTGATGATGGCACAGTCTGGAGGGGGGGGGTGGTGGCACATTTTGGAGGGGGGGGTGATGGCACAGTCTGGAGGGGGGGGGGGTGAAACAGTCTGGAGGGGGGGGGGTGAAACAGTCTGGAGGGGGGGTGATGGCACTGGGGGGGGGAGTGGTGGCGTGGGGGTTTTTTTTTTGTTTTTTTTGTTGTGTTTTTTTAATTTGTTTTGTGGTGGAGGGGGTGTGGGGGGGGTGATGGCACTGGAGGGGGGGTGGATGCACAGTCTGGAGGGGGGGGGGGGGGGTCTGGGGTGAGGGGGTGAGGGGGGGGGTGGGGTCACTGGGGGGGGGGGGGGTGGTGGCATAGTCTGGAGGGGGGGTGGCACTGGGGGGGGGGGTGGACAGGGGGGGTCACAGTCTGGAGGGGAGGTGGTGGCACTGGGAGGGGGGGTTGTGGCACAGTCTGTGGAGGGGGGGACAGTCTGGAGGGGAGGTGGTGGCACAGTCTGGAGGGGAGGGGTGGTGGCACAGTCTGTGGAGGGGGGGGGACAGTCTGGAGGGGGGGTGATGGCACAGTCTGGAGGGGGGGTGATGGCACAGTCTGGAGGGGGTGATGGCACAGTCTGGAGGGGGGTGGTGTCACAGTCTGGAGGAGAGGGTGATGGCACTGGGGGGGGGGTGGTGGCACAGTCTGGAGGGGGGTGGTGGCACAGTCTGGAGGGGGGGTGGTGGCACAGTCTGGAGGGGGGGTGATGGCACAGTCTGGGGGGGGGTGATGGCACAGTCTGGAGGGGGGTGGTGGCACAGTCTGGAGGGGGGGGTGATGGCACTGGGGGGGGGTGGTGGCACAGTCTGGAGGGGGGGTGGTGGCACTGGGGGGGAGGTGGAGGCACAGTCTGGAGGGGAGGTGATGGCACAGTCTGGAGGGGGGGGAGGGGGGGGGTGGTGGCACTGGAGGGGGGGGTGATGGCACAGTCTGGAGGGGAGGTGATGGCACAGTCTGGAGGGGGGGTGATGGCACAGTCTGGAGGGGGGTGGTGGCACTGGGGGTGGTGGTGGCACAGTCTGTGGAGGGGGGGGGACACAGTCTGTGGGGGGGGGGGGGGGTGGTGGCACAGTCTGGAGGGGGGTGATGGCACAGTCTGGGGGGGGGTGATGGCACTGGGGGGGGGGGGGTGGTGGCACAGTCTGGAGGGGGGGTGGTGGCACAGTCTGCAGGGGGGGTGGTGGCACTGTGGAGGGGGGTGGTGGCACAGTCTGGAGGGGGGGTGATGGCACTGGGGGGGTGGTGGCACAGTCTGGAGGGGGGGTGATGGCACTGGGGGGGTGGTGGCACAGTCTGGAGGGGGGGTGGTGGCCCTGTGGAGGGGGGTGGTGGCACAGTCTGAAGGGGGGGTGGTGGCAGAGGTTGGGATCGGTCGATTGGAATGCAAAACGGTGACTTACCGCCAATCAATCGATCGATTCCTCCACAGTAAGTATCTTCACGTGACGTCGCGGTCGCAAAGTTCCTCCACAGGCGTGCCTCGAGGCTCCTCCAGAATGCCTTGCCTCAGAAAGCTCCTCCCCCACCTTCACTGTATTGGTCTGAGAGTTTTTCTTTTAGTTTCCTGGCTCTGGATAGGCGGGGCGGAGCCCACACAGTCTCAGAGGTCAGAGCGCTTCTCTCTCCCCTCGCAGTGGGTGAAAGCCCCCCTCCCTCCCCATGGCATGCAATGAACTCCACGGTTATTACAGACTGACTGTGAATCACGCCGCTCACGCCGCACACACCCTGGGCCCCGGGGCCCGGACAGTCAGGTGGGTGGGCCCCTCAGTCCGGCGGGCGGGCAGCCGGTGGGCCCCCTGAAGTGGCGGAGAACTACAGGGCCCAGTCGCACTTGCGACTGTTGCGACCCTTATAGTTCCGCCACTGCCTCTGCATATCATTCTTCAGCTCCCTGCAGCATGGGCCTACACCCTGGCCTCTCGATATGGCAAATCTCCTGACACCTTTCTGAAGCTCTCAGGTCTTCTAGCCTGAAATCCACTGGCCTTTGGGTGAAGCACATCTGTCTCTTAACAAGAGACCTGCACTATAGCCAAGCCCTGAATTAGAATGGCTGTGCATAATTGGCTGTTTACACCTGCACCCTTCCCATGCTGATCTCAGGCAGATCTAGACACTGGGAAAAAGGCTTTGTTCCACCCAAGAGTCTTGGAAGCCTTTGAACTCCAGGCCCTAGTCCAGTAATTGAAAAAATTACACGTTTGTATTATTTCGTTCACAATGATTTCCAGGAGGGGGGCAATGGACAGTGTCAGTAGAGCAGTGGCTGATTTCAGTAGTAATTTGTATTATGTTATTTTCTATAGTTTTTTTATAGTTTAATTTTTTATCATTTTTTTATTTCACTTTCGTAATAGTTCGTTTTTTCACAGTGTTCCGGGGGGTGAGCAGGTGACTGTTTTTATTTTTTTTTCACAATGCTTTTTTTTTTTTGGGGGGGGGGGGGGGGGTGGGCAGTGGTCATTGTCAGTAGGGAAGTGGTCAGTAGTTTTTTGTTTTTTTTTATTTATTTTTTACAATTCCATTTGTTTTATTATTTTCATGTATTTTGTTATTATTATTCAAAGGAGGAGTGGATAATGACAGTATTTTTTTTTTTACAATTCGATATTTTTTTCAGCCCTTTTGGGGGGCGTGGTGGGATATCAGGTGTCTAAATAGACTCCTGACATCTCCATTTGGAGACAGAGAAAAGGACTGAGGACAGAGATTCCCCAGTCCTTTTCTCTGCAGCCTCAGCTGCACTGAAGATGAAAGAAGAGGCGACAGAGGCTCCTTTTCATTCATAAAATGAAGCATAGTAAACACAGACACAAACACAAACTTCAGTTATGAATAGACAAAGTCAGTGATCACAAGGAAGGGCAGATAAATGATATATTTACCGGCCCCTTCCTCCACTCTCCATCCTGACGCATCCTGACGCATCCCCTGTAGCAGCCGACGGGAGAGGAGGGAAGCCAGCAGCGCTGCCAGGGGGAGCGCACAGAGGGGCTCAAAAAGTATGAGCAATCCGATGGAGAATTGGGGGTGATTGGGGCAACGGTGGGGGCAGTTACAAGCACAGATCTCCCTGTATGGATTTAATTGAAGCAGCTCAAAATTCATGGGAGGGAGTGGCTTTCAGCTGCTTTATTGAAATCCATGAAGGGAGATCAGTGCTTGTAACTGCCCCCACCACCCCACGATCACCCCGACTGTCAAATTTCACCAGGTACCAACCAGGGGCAGATCATCCATGGGTGCAGTGTAGGTCAGAGAACAGTGCCCCCCCCCCCCTCGGGGGCCCATGTGCAGTGAACACCCTGCACCCATGGATGATATACCACTGTGCCTCAGTTTGAATCCCAACCAGGATATTACCTGCATAGAGCTTACATGTTCTCCCTGTGATTGCAAACATTTCCTCTTTGTACTCCAGTTTACTCACACACTCCAAAGACATGCTGACTGTATTTGTATGTATGTTTGTGAAGTAGGATCCTTAGATTGTAAGCTCCTTGAGGGCAGGGACCGATGTGAATGTGCAAGGTGCTTCATAAATTATGGTTGCTATATACTATAAATACTTATAACAAACAAATGGAATTTGTGATTAAATACATTGTTTAGATTTGTCCTCATATGGTATCGTTTTGGTAAATTCAAACAAGATTGTACAGGAATTGTGCAATCAGATTGTAGTGTGTATGGCCACCCTTAAAAATACAGTCATACAAGTTAGAAACCTATACCTCAACTGTCCACACTGATAAGTTAATGTTGGTCTCCCTCTATCTATTTTCAGCATCTCCCTTCTGCTTCCATAGACACTATAGGGTTGGCAAAGCTAACCTTTACCATTTATGGATTGCTCTGAAGCTTGCCCTTGCAATGTTTTAATTGTACTTGAACTAAGGTATGCCCTTTAAAAATGATGGTCTTCTTTACCCAAACAGCTGCCCATATATGTAAAGATTTATTTTCCATGTCTGTCTTTGCTATTCAGATTTAAAATGATATAATACAGTACTGCTGTGTGTTTGCATTATATGGGGACAAATAGAAATTGCAAAGTGACTGTATAGACTAACTGATGCTGTTGTGATTTTCCTTTACAATTTAACCACTTAAGCCCCGGACCATTTTGCTGGCCAAAGACCAGAGCACTTTTTGCGATTCGGCACTGCGTCGCTTTAACTGACAATTGCATGCTCGTGCGACATGGCTCCCAAACAAAATTGACGTCCTTTTTTCCCAAAAATAGAGCTTTCTTTTGGTGGTATTTGATCACCTCTGCAGTTTTTATTTTTTGCGCTAAAAACAAAAATAGAGCGACAATTTTGAAAAAAACGCATTCTTTTTACTTTGCTAGAATAAATATCCCCAAAAATATATAAAAAAAACGATTTGTTTCCTCAGTTTAGGCCAATACATATTCTTCTACATATTTTTGGTAAAAAAAATCACAATAAGCGTTTATTGATTGGTTTGCGTAAAAGTTATAGCATCTACAAAATATGGGATCGTTTTATGGCATTTTATTTTACTAGTAATGGCGGCGATCTGCAATTTTTATTGTGACTGCGACATTATGGCGGACATATCAGACAATTGTGACACATTTTTGGGACCATTGTCTATTTTACAGCTATCAGTGCTCTACAATTGCATTGATTACTGTAAAAATGACACTGGCAGGGAAGGGGTTAACCACTAGGGGGCTAGGAAAGTGTTAAGTGTGTCCTGGGGAGTGTTTCTAACTGCTAGGGGGATGGGCTATGAAAGACACTTTACTGATCATAGCTCTCGATAACAGGGAGCCATGATCAGTGACACTGTCACTAGGCAGAACGGGGAGATGCTTGTTTACATTAGCATCTCCTCATTCTTCAGCTCTTTGAGACGGTCGCGGGTATCCCCACGGTGATCAAGTTCGCGGGACCCGCGATCCGACTCACGGACCTCCCGGCAGGGTTGCGCGCACGTGACCACATGGCAGCAAATTCAAGGGGACGTACCTGTACGCCCATTTGCCCAGCCGTGCCATTCTGCCAACATATATGTACATGCGACGGTCGGCAAGTGGTTAAAAGACATCCAAGCAGGAAGTCACATGCATCTCAGATAATCAAATGATCAACATTATTTCTAAAAATACTTAGCAAGGCTGATATTTAATTGGCTTGGACATTATACAGGCTTAGGTATTAGTAATGTTATTTAGCATTGTCCTTTCTATGGGTGTGTTAAGAAAATATCCACTATTTTAGTTCTGTTGTTATTAAAAAACAAAACAAAAAAAAAATGTAATGAGCATTCAGTTACACTATGCAAGACAATGATAAATACGTCTTACCCTTAAGCAATGTTAAAGTCATGTGACTTTATAATGAGAGGGCAGATTTGTTTATATAATCAGTGTTTTTTTTCTGTGAAAGAGGATGTTAGGTCTTTGTTCTGACACTAAATGTCCATCACTTAGTGTTATCTAATCTAAAGTTCCAGTTCCTGCCAGCTTTCAAGAGAACAAAATGAGGTGGAAAGGTTAATAATTAACAGCATCATCAGGTTAAACAAGAACAATCAATATTCTGCCACTGTTTCCACTATATGCTGCTACTAAATCTCCTGGGAGTCTCAAAGAATGAGTGATTTTCTTTCCTTACTCTGTAAATGCTCTATTTAAAACCACTGTGCAATGGTTTAGATGTCGCAGAACTATTTATGTGCCATAAATACTATAACTTTCCCTTCCAAATGTATTAACATACACTCATTGATATTTTAGCTGCACTTCTTTAACATTCTTTATGTTTAACTGTATGAAATAATAAATGTACCAAGCAAATGTTAAATTTTTTTTATTGTAAAATCCTAATTTTTTTTAAAGTTATTTAAAGTGTAACTCCAATTTTGTTAAGAAGAAAAAACAATCACGTCTAGGTGATTCACACACATTGCCAGGATTAAGGAAAAGTTGTTACAGATCTATACCTTTCTTTTTTCTGAGGAAGTTGTGGTGTGTTCCACCATGTTATTTCTCAGTCTTCATGTTAATCACTTGGGCAAATCTCAGTGTTCTAATAAGGAAAGATTTGGTGGTTTAAGGAGCGTCCCACTAAAATTCAAACTCCTAGTTCAGGAGATACCTAAATTTGACTTGTATTGCTGTGCAGACTTCTCTGAAAGTCAGCAAGCCAAAATGCACAAGTAGAAAATTACTTGTCAGGGCTTTAACTGGCAGAGTTAATGGTAGACATTATTCATTAGCGTGATGAAGCTAAGGAAAGGTTGTGGTCATCAGCAGAGAGACTCTTAGGATCACAAGTCACAAGTAACAAAGCCCACAAGGACCAACAGGGATCTTTTCTTCAGACACTTACACAGTGCTCAGAGCATCATTGGTATTTGTGATGCCACAGGCACATTGATGCTTTCCTGTGCCTGCTTCTATTTAGTTAGCAGATTACACAGTTACATAATTAAAGTGAAGCTTTTGTTTGTCCATGCAGATACTTTTCATCATTAGCAGTATCTACTCACCATTCTTCTTTTTTTTTTTTTTAAATATGGAACACTTCACAAATTTGTGTGTCATCACCTTTCTTTTCCCCCTTCTCTTCTTTCAGCTTCCTGAAGCAAAGCAAAGAGCTTTTCTAAGTATGAGAGAGCATGCAACACAATCCCTATGTCTCCTGTGACACTGGGGTTTATGCACTAAAGCTGGAAAATGCTAAAGCAGGCTCACTTCTGCATAGAAACCAATCGGCTTCTAACCTCAGCTTGTTCAATTAAAGCAGTTGTAAAGGCTCAAGGTTTTTTACCTTCATGCATTATATGCATGAATATAAAAAAAAACTTCTGTGTGCTGCTCCCCCCACAGCCCTCCTAATACTCACCTGAGCCCCCTTTCGATCCAGCAATGCGCACGAGTGACTTGGCTGTCCTAGGACTCCCTCTCCTCATTGGCTGAGACAAGAGTGGGTGCCATGGACTCCCACTGCTGTCAATCACAGCCAGTGAGCCAATGAGGAGCGAGCGGGTGTGGGGCAGGGCCGAGCTGCAGCTTTATGTGTCTTATGGATGCATAGAGCCGGGCTCAGGATTGAGCACACACCAGTGCCCCATTGCAAGATGCTTGCTCTAGGGGCACTGGTCAAGAAGGAGGAGCCAGGAGCGCCAGCAGGGATCTCGAGAAGAGGAGGATAAGGGCCGCTCTGTGCCACTGCATGGAGCAGGTAAGTATGACATGTTTTTTTTTCTACACATTCAAAAAACATCCAAACCTTTAATGTCACTTTAAGCTTTGGCAATAAAACCTGGAAGCTGATTGGTTTCTATGCAGAAGGGAGCCTGATTTTGCACTCTCCGGTTTTAATAAATAAACCCCATTGTCACACAAACCCAGGGAAGGGGTGTATATAAGTAGCTTTGGAACTTACACAGGGCTTTTCTTTCTTTTCAGGCCATTCTCCTACATCTGTGAACTGACTAGCCTTTGTATTACAATAAACAAATCAAACATCATAGTTGCTCAAGACCCATTGAGTTTAGAGACAGAGAAACCATAATAGAGAGTAATTTGTCAACACACCTGAAGCCAACAACAACACTGTTGCCCTTCACTGCTAGCAGTTGGGTTTTTGTCTTCAGATATAGTTAGGTATACGTTTCCACTTGCTACATATAAATGCTCAAAGGACACAAGTGAGTACACTATAGCTGAAAAGCTGATCCCTACATTTGTGTTCTCTTGACTACTGCAATGCTCTCCTTGCTGGTGTATCTTAACCCACTATTAATCAACTACAATATGTACAAAATTCTGCAGCTAGAATCCTGACTAGGTCTGGTAAAAGTGAACATATTACCCCTATTCTGGAGTGCTTGCACTGGCTAGCTGTCAGGCTAGCTGTCAGGTTTTGCATAGACTTTAAGATCCTCTTGCTCATCTATAAGGCTCGGCACCCCATTATCTCTCTGAACTTTTATCAACTTACTCCCCCCTTGTAACCTCTGTTTCTCAAATTCTGGTCCTCTGTGTGTCCCCTCTACTCACCTGCACTCGATGGGAGAAAAGACCTTCTCCTGCTATGCTTCAAAACTATGGAATTCACTTCCAAATAACATCAGAGAGTCATCTTCTCTAAACTCATTCAAACCAAATCTAAAAACTTTTTTAGACAAGCTTTTACTTAATTATTCCTTTTTCCTTTGTTTTATCCTGTGTATTCCTTGTGTTATCTTCGTTAAACGTTTTGAGAAACTACCTTTAAAAGCACTATAAATATAATAATGTTTATTATTTTTATTATTATTATGTGAATATTGAAGGAAAGAGTGATATTTTATCAATATCCTAATATCCAATTTCCTTCTAAATTCAATGCTTAGATAAAGATTGAGCAAAGCAAAAAACATTTGGCTATTTAAATCTGATCATACTAGGATATATTTATGTTTTACCTTAACCTGATTGATTTTCTAAATGGCCCCTACATTACAAGGGAACTCCACAGTAAAACTACAGAACTGAACTTTGATGTGCAAACAGGAAGCACAGTCTACCTTTTGAGTAGTTCAGGTTTTAATCTATACATTAATTTAATGTAACAATTTACCCAACTAATTTATTTTTGTCTGTAATTTGGTGATCATGGAACACACTTCCTGATGATGTAGGAATACCCAGCTTTCTGTTACTAACAGACAATGAGCCTGATGTTTTGAGAAGATTACTAAGCCATTTCTCATAGCCATCAATCAAATTCAAATCTGTCTTGAAAGTAATTTGCAAAGCAGAAAGCAGAGGAAGTGAAAAAGTTATGGCACAGCCTTCAAGGAATATATTTCTACAGACTCCCCACTATATCCTGTATAGAGACGTGTGTGTAAATTGAATGATCTTTCTGACTTTAGCACAATTTATGTGTTTACTGGATAGCATTAGTAGCTTACTAAATGTATTCACTTAAAGTGAGGTTGTGCTCTTACATATTGAAAACGGCAAGAAGCACAAAAAAATACTTTTAAATATTCAGATATCTTTAGAGACATGGGGGATGATTTACTGAAATGTAGTGGATTTCACTTTGTAAAGAATATCCAATCATGTGTAAAAAAAATAAAAAAAAAATGCATTTTTACTTGCACTTTATTGGATATTTGAAGTATGCAGAGCTATACCTCATTCACTAAGTTAAGGGGAAATCCCCTTGCAAAGTGAAAACTTCTTGGAAAATCAAAGATCCTATTTTCTTTCAGTAAATCAACCCCACTAGTGGTGTTAAAAATGATTTACCAACTCACTATACAAAACTATTCTAAAATATCTTGAAGAAGAGTTAATTGCTATATTGATCTTTTATTTTTTTCTGAAATAGATGTAGATTTTCTGAAATAGATATAGAGAGGTAGAGAGAGAGAGAAAGAAAGTATTTCTATTTATTTCAGATTTTCAGTTTGCTAACACACAAGGTGACATACACAATAAAACTTTGAAATTATGGAATATTTGGTGGTCATTGTTTAAGGTTATTGATTTCATTGAAAAGAAAAACAAATTAAATTTAAAAAGGTGAAATTTAAAATGATTGTCTGAAAACAGTTTTGGTACAAGAAGATCAAAGATCAAGTTCGGTTCACTGTAAGATAGGAAAGATAGTGGAGATGACATTTATAAACATTTCATTTGGGTCATCATCTTTCCATTTTAGTAAAAAAAAACACAGGATGTTAAACATCCATAAATAATATGAACTTGTTAGAAAGTGCAAATCAATTGGTTAAGTTGTATATAATACTTACCATGTATAACCATATATAATTACTATTGTATAGTTAGACTATAAAACTCACATTGGATTTTTGAAATACATTCTCCTAACCAATAATTCATGCAAGGGATATAAATACTTGCAGTGGGCAGATACATTGAAGTGAAGATACAAAGAGCTTGTTTCGTTCAAGGAAAATAGAGATGTTACAATTTTTATTTTAAGACAGGGTAAAAAGAAATAAAAAAGTCCCCCACTAAACCATTACATAGCACAATGGCACCTTCTTAAAACAGAAAATATCTGCATATCTCACTTCCATGACAAATCCAAACATAGGAGGTAAATTCCTAATTTTTTGAAAGTGGGTAAAGCCATGCAGATCCCCCCCCCATTGGTTTAAAGTTATACAAAAAGTTGGCAACCACCCCAATATTTAACTAGCCTTAGTAGTATGGTGCACTTGGAGTGGCTCTGCATATCACAAACAAAAAAATCCCAGCGTACTTACCAGCTGACCTGCAAAAAAAAGCAAGTTGACTCAATCGAACAATATTAGTTAGGACTGCAGTATACAGAGGAGGCTTGACTAGGCACTGCGGCATTCAAATAAATTTGCAAATGTGTACAACTAAACCCTCTGTCTTTAATTCAAATTTAAAAGTTTCAATTTAAAAGTTTAAGTTTAACGGGTCAGTTTGTTTTTTTGCAACCTAACTGGTAAGCATGCCGGGAATTTTTTTGCTTGGTTTAGAGTGAACTCATAACTGCTAGCTTACAACTTTTTTTAATTCCAAATTGCATACAGCTCTTTCGGGTCTATTGGCCATCATCAATGAAGTGTGTAAAAAACATGATTTCTATTAAGATGGACTTGGGAAGCATAGCAAAAAATAACCAGGCATGGTATGGTGAGGTGGACTAAAAAAAAATCCCCCTTCTTTAGTGTGAATTACAATAGAGCCTTCCAGAAAAAGGGGGTATCTGCATTTCTTACTTCCTTCACAAATCCACAAAATAAGGGGATAAAGCCATATCTCTGCTGAAAACCAACAATACTTCATGCACATTTGGCCCTAGGTAAAGGATTTGCATGACAAGGCCCACTATCTTTAAGGGAGGCATAAAGTTCTTATTTTTTGGATTTGCAGTAGAAGTAATACATGCAGAATACCACACTAATAATAAGCTATTGAAAAACCAGGAAGAGGATGACTTAGTGAAAAAAGTAATACATTTAAAAGAGTAATAAATGTTGTGATGGCCCACAGACCCGGTATGCATTTCTGAGCATCCAATTATCCTAAAGATGACATAAAAAACGATTTCTTTTGAACCTTATAATATTATTGAAATAAACTTACAATTTCTTCTTAAACAAGATTAAAAATTATGCTTTTTTCTATTTTACACCTATACTTTACTTTTTATTTTCAGATTACAACACATATTATTACTTTGTCAGTAATATATTGCTGTAAATATCTATTTAACTTTGTTAATTACAGCAATAGCAATATGTCATCATTATACAAAATAATATATAGTATCTAGTTTGTTATAGGATTTTATATAACTTGGTTTATGTCACATATACATAAAATTTGTGCCTATGTGAAAAAAATAAATCATAAACCTGTAATGAAAGAGAATTTTCAATAGAAAATAGTTTCTCCCAGGGACTAAGTAAAATTGGCACTAATAGAGTAGTTTTGGATTACTAGCTTAATTTACCATGATACAAAAGGATTAGCATCACTGCCATGGAAAGTATGTATGTCTGGGAGGATTGTACCCTAGATACATTGACTGAAGCTTCTCTAAGACACAAACATCCTCGTGATAGATTAAATTCAATATATGAATATACACTATATTACCAAAAGTATTGGGATGCCTGCTTTTAAACACATATGAACTTTAATGGCATCCCAGTCTGAGCCCGTAGGGTTCAATATTGAGTTGGCCCACCCTTTGCAGCTATAACAGCTTCAACTCTTCTGGAAAGGCTGTCCACAAAGTTTAGGAGTGTGTCTATTGGAGTTTTTGACTATTCTTCCAGAAACGCAGTTGTGAGGTCAGGCACTGATGTTGGATAAGAAGGCCTGGCTTGCAGTCTAATTCATCCTAAAGTTAATCTATCAGGTTGAAGTCAGAACTCTGTGCAGGCCAGTCAAGTTCCTCCACCCCAAACTCGTTCATCTATGTCTTTTTGGACCTTGCTTTGTGCACTGGTGCGCATTTATGTGTGAACAGGAAGGGGCCAGCCCCAAACTGTTCCCACAAAGTTGGGAGCAGGTAATTGTTCAAAATGTCTTGGTATGCTGATAACTTAAGAGTTCCCTTCACTGGAACAAAGGGGCCAAGCCCAACCCCTGAAAATAAACCCCACCCCATAATCCCCCCTCTACTAAATAATTTGGACCAGTGCATGTGGCAAGGTCCATAAAGACATGGATAAGCGAGTTTGGGGTTGAGGAACTTGACTGGACTGCACAGAGTTTTGACCTCAACCCGATAAAACACATTTATGATGAATTACAGCAGAGACTGTTAGCCAGGCCTTCTTTTCCACATCAGTGTCTGACCTTAAAAATGATCTTCTGAAAGATTGGTCAAACACTCTCATAGACATACTCCTAAACCTCGTGGAAAGCCTTCCCAGAAGAGTTGAAGCTGATATAGCTGTAAAGGGTGGGCCAACTCAATATTGAACCCTACAGACTAAGACTGGGATGCCATTAAAGTTGTGTGCGTGTAAAGGCAGGTGTCTCAATACTTTTGGTATTATAGTATATGTGTAATTGTGCACTTTCCTGTTTGTGTAAATCAACACAACTGTATATCAAAAATGGGCCTATTAAATAACATGCGTAATGTGCATAATCTCACGCCATACAATAAAAAAGCAAGCTTTCCAGATTGAATAAAGTGACCTTTTCACCAAAAATAAAAACATACCAAATAGACATACTTGTAAAAGAAAACTGTAAAAACGTACATTATCTGCTGCTTGTGCTGCCAAACACTACTCTGTTTAGTAGAAATTCTCCACTGAAGATCATAGGGGAAACTCACACTTCCAGGAGTGTTGTTCCTCGGGTCTCCTACAGTTCTCGCTAGTTCCTCCTATTGACATTCACGTCATTACACAATACAGTACAGGTCATTGAGAGGAACCTGTGAGAGCTGTGGAGGATCAGGGGAATTGATACTTTCAGAAATGTCAGGTTTGCCATAGACTTCAGAGAAGGATGTTTACTGAATGTAGTGGTGTTCTATGGTGTGGTGTGGGCAGCAAAAAAGGAAGAAAGGTTAGCATTTACAATCTTCTATTACAGTTACAGTACAACTATTTGACATGTTCTATTTTAATGACGACCACTTTAAAGTTGTATTCTGATTGGGTCCAATGTTTTCTTCATACAGTTTTGTGGTTTATGCTATGGATTAAACTAAAATTGCTCATGCATTTAGATCTGGACATTTTAAGGTATTATGTACTAAACAGTGTGACACTTACCCACATCTTCATTTTAGAGGATAACAATTTTGATGCATATTCTGAACCAACTTAGATGACAGTTGTTGCCCTTTCCTCATCATGAATCAGAAATTCGCCAGTAACAATCAATAACTCAAGTTTTTTAACCTTGCTTCAAATATAATCAACACACTTAAAAAAAAGGTAGTCAGATCTAAATAGGCTAAATTTTTATGAACTCAAACATTATCCACACGTAAGAGGAGATTTGCTAAAGATCTGCCAGCATAGCAAAATCAAGATATATATATTTATTTTCAGAAAAAAATCACATGATTGTCTATACAAACCAAACATATGTTTGGAAGACCTTTAATCATTCAGCACCTAAACAACCAATTTAGGATGTTTATATCAGGATGCTTCCTTTAGCGGTACTGGGCTTTTACAAAATAAGTCACTCTTTAAAGGGAATGAATAGTGTTTTGTATATATATATCTTCTGTTCTAATTTGTTTTTCGTGAAAACTTAAGAGTAAATAATGAAATAAAAAAAATCAATAAAAAAAAGTTTTTATTTTTGTATCCAAAACAAATTACCCAAACACTTTAGAACACAAAGCACCAAACTAAAAGGCAGACTTTTTAGGCACATGATGTAGCAAAATAATATAAAATCACATAGTTTATTCCACAATCTAAAAACATGCCATCTTGATTAAAAACATTCTCCTCCAACAATGGGATACCGTATATACTCGAATATAAGCCGAGATTTTCAGACCCTTTTTTAGGTCTGAAAGTCCACCCCTCGGCTTATATTTGAGTCACCGCCGTCTGCCTACATGAACAGCTTGTCATGCAGACAGACGTCAGTGTTCAAAAGCCGCGCCGCCTCCTCCCGCCCGTCCGTGATAGGCGGACACTAATTTTCCCAGCAGTACAGTGTTCCGCCTATCACGGATGGCCTGTCATTCTCATCTCATGGACGAGGATGAGAGAATGTCCGTGATAGGCTGAACACTGCACACTGACTGCTGGGAAAAAAGTGTTCCTCCTATCACGGACGAGGAGGAGGAGGAGGCGCGGCTTTTAAATTTGTAATGGCGCCGTACGCCGTACACGCTGTGGGGGGGACAGAGCGGGACCTCATCGGCTGCACGGACCCCGGACCCCGGACACAGGACACAGGACCCCGGACCCGCGGATCGGCACAGGTAGGCTGCAATGGGGACACGGGCTGCAATGGGGACACGGGGGTCTGTACAGGGGACATGCAGATGGGCATTGCTGACCCTTTTTCCACTTACAGTAGCTGCTGCATTGTTGCCTCTCGGCTTATACACGGGTCAATACGTTTCCCCATTTTTTTGTGGTGATTTAGGGGCCTCGGCTTATACTTGGGACGGCCTATACTCGAGTATATACAGTATATATTATTTGTATATATGTCCCCTTGTTGGGGGAATGATTTTATAAAGATGATATGTTCTTAGAATTCATATTGTGCCTAAAAAGTCTGCCTTTTTCTGTGGTACTTTGTGTTCCAAAGATTTTATTTTTGTGCTTAGGCAAACCTGTTGCTAAAGCTCAATTCCTCATTGTAAAATTTACACACCAGATTGAATGAGATTTAAATAACCCCTCCTTCCCCTTTTGTTAAGATGGGGCTATATGGAATTTTAATAAGAGCGTCTTAGGGAAACCGCTTTTGCTGTGATCTCTCTTTTTGACAGTAGTGTAATTGGTGTACCCCATACTAAAAGCTGATTTGTAAAACAAAAAAAGCTGTCAGTGCCAGCCCAATCACATGTGACCAGAGCAGGAATGATCATGACATCATTGCCTAATATGGCCATATGACCATATTAGATCAATGACATGTGCCACAGCTGATTGAGCCAGCACTGACAGCTTCCTTCTGGATTCAGACTGATCCCAAGCTCATCCTTGGTTATAATAATATTTATAAATAATATAAAGCGAATAAAAGCATACAAATAAAAATAAAAGCTTTGATGTTACCTTTACTGGTATATCAAAACTAGACCCACACTAAATGCTACTACCCCAAAAGACCACAACTCCCAAGAAAACATTCATGTTTCTTTTATGATCTGTCTCCTTTTCTACACAGCTTAAATGCATGCTATAGGTCAGCCTAACAGTTAAGTCTGCATGAAGACACCAGTTGCTGATATGGGAAATGTAGCAAAACATACAGTAACTTCTTCCCATTAGTTTTCTTTTGCTATATTTACTTACATTGGATTTTAAACAATGTTTAATTCTCCAGTCATGTTATATTTTATATTCAGCTCCTCTAAAGCTAACATTTTAAACATGTATCTTGACAAGTTAAATTATCCTGCTGTGTCTATTGCTTTAGATGCATTTGGTATTTTTTGTGGGAACAATTTTAAGAGTTGTTTTTTGCAATAATTCACTTTGATGTGTATATTCAACACTTAAGCATAAATTCATAAGCCTTCACAAATTGATGTATGTGATGAGGTGAACCTGAGGGCACATGAGTCCTAAATGTAACTGGCATATTATTCCAGTATGACAACAGCTTCTCTGACAGCAGATTATTTCAGCAATGGAAATCCAAGCTAAACAGTTTGCAATTTTAAACTGCATAATAATTCACAGCTGCCTTTCAATGTACATTAAATGTCATACCTTGCAATGACAGGCATACAAACCTGTTACATTCTGAATGACTCCTTTACATTCAGATCCCTTGAAAGTATGAACATTTCTTTTTTATTGACATGAACAGGTGGCACTGAGAAGGGAGCTCTGCTTTTTTACAGATACAGGAGATGCTGGTTGCTATATTGTGAATATTTAAAACATGTTTTTGCCCATCTTGGTCCATTGTGAATACTAGTTCTGATCTGATCACATACTTTGTATGAATATATGTTTACTGGACTGTACAAGCGTTGTCCTCGAAGTTTGCTTACAGACCAAGTTTTTTCATCAGATACAAAATTTTTAATTGGTGTCTCTAGTGAATAATTAATTATAAGCAGACTAAGATTTCACAAAGATCTTATGTGACTGCTGTGCGTGGTAACCAAACAGCTTTTAATTGCAGCTTGTTCAATTAAGCTTTGACAAAAAAAAACAAAAAAACATGGAAGCTGATTGTTTCTATGTAGCGCTGCACTAGATTTTGCACTCTGCAGTTTTGGTAAATCATCCCTACAGTGACTTTTTGTTCTGTATTTGGACAACATTAGGCTGTAGCTGAAGTGTGATGAAGGTATCATTTTATTTCTTATGGTTTAAAAGGAAACAATTTTGGGTTGGTCTTCAAGATTTGAAGATATGGTAAAAAATTCTGCAAAAAAAAAAAATACAGCTTATTTCCTTATTTTTTTTAAAGAAAACCTTTTGGAAGCTGCCATTGCTGTCCTGCTTCTGAAAATGCTAGATACTTGACTGACTCTAGCAACAATAGCTTCAGACGTACTAACCCAGAAGTAGCATGCAGCATGCCAGGTCAGAGATAACTCTTGATTTGTGCACTGGATCAGTGTGTCAGTAAGAAAACTAGCATTGTCAGATGGGGAGATTTTTAGTGACAATATACATATTTATACTATAATGACAGAACACTGTTCTGTTTCTATAAGTTTTATCATACCAATAATGAAAAAAAGTTTTTTTTTCTTCTTTTTCTTTTGTGCTAAATGAAAAAATAGTTCTGCTTCCTCTGGGCAATATTCACTATACAGTGCCAATTAAAGTATTTGAAGCAAGGTAAAAACATTTACTGTAGAACACACGGCATATTGTCCATAAAACTAATAAATAGTCTAAACGTTATCATAGGCTTATCAAATAATATTAATAATAATAATAATAATAATATTATATAAAAAAAGGATGTAATAAGGATAAAAAAAAACTATGAACTTACATATCTTCTTTCTTTCTACAACCAATGCATTAACCTTTATTTTTTAATCTGGTGCAAAGCGTTATAATGCGCACGACAGTTACCCCTTAAAATCACTGATTATCAGCCAAGAAAAGTGTAAACAGACACATATACTTTCCTTTCTTAATGGTTGTTATGATTCACTGTACAATGCCCAAACGCCCTATTAAAAAGAGGCCAAGAGGTTTTCACCAAGAATTGTCAGAAAGTCTAAAAAGTTAAACTTTTTTTTCATTTTTGTTTGTACAATTAGGGTTATGTGTTGTGTTTTATACATTTAGAGAACCACAATTTGCTTTATCTTTGTTTATACATGGTATAAAATCCCCAGCATTATTTAGGATTTAGATTTGCTATTTATTTGGGATTATATAATATTCCCTTTTTTTTTTTTTTCTTTTTTTATTCAAAACATATTGTAGCACTGTTCTTTTTAAGAAATGTTCACTTCTATAAATGCCAGGCAAATCCAGTGTTTTCAACAGATTGTAATATGATTTTTTACATGGTATATAACTGACTTGTTTATTTCACGTTATTGCCTAGACAACAAACTGTTTTTATTTTGGTTGTTGAAATAAACCTACATCTATGCCCTTGTTTCCCCTTGCAATTTATTGGTCTTTTAATCTTCATTTGTTGATCTGTTCTACTCTTGTTGTTCTACTTATTGTAGCTCTGAATCAGCTCTGAAAGAAGCAATACACAAGAGGTGTCTAAAAGCTGAGCAAGCAGAAATGTGGACAGCTAGCACTGACAAAAAATAAATTGAACTAGAAATGAATATTAACATACTGGACAGATTTATAGGAATGCTACAAATACTGTATTTTTATGACATTTGTTTTGAGTCAGAGTAAGGTTTTTTTTTTTTTCATAACTATAGTACAGGCCAACATCATATGCTTTATTTATAGAAGGTTTGGTATTAGTGGTGGATTATTACAGTTTTCTACAAAAACTTTCCACAAAGAATTATGTCAAGCAAGGTGTCAATAGTGCAAATCATATGCAAATTGTCAGCAATATCTTACTACACCTTGGTAAATATTAAAATAATACTTAAAATTATATCCAGGGCAAAGCAACAGTTTAACTTGAATCTCCCTATTTGCAGTATGATATATTTTTCTCTGCTTCTGCTTTTACTAGCCTGCCATCCAACATTTGTTGGCCGAAAGTTGGACAACAATTGCCAAAAGAAGCGTATGAACGGTCAGATTTTAGGACAACAGTCTGTCAACAGACAATCCCCTGCAACAAACGCATCAAGTGTACGAGGCTTTAGGGTGTTTCCAACATGATCCCTAATTTAGCACAGAAAAAGAAGCTTTGCAGTGAAAGCCTTTTCCTTTTTTTATACAGAAAAAATAAGGATGGGCATCCAGTTGCATAGAAAATTAAATGTTTCTGCATGTTGGAAAATACTTACATGCATGGCAGCATATGCTTTCCACTGCAGTTTTATCACCCTCTAATGGCTCAGTAATTGCTCAATCAACAAGCAATGGTCAAAATAGACACAACATGCTATTGCTACCAGCAGGATATAGATAGATATAGATAGATATAGATAGCAGGATATAGATAGATATAGATAGATATACTATTAATATATATATATATATATATACACATACAGTATATATATATATATATATATATATATATATATATACATACACAGTATCTACACCCCTCACAAGCTGTATGCTCACTACTTTACATTGTAGCAAAGTGTAATTTCTTCAGTGTTGTCACATGAAAAGATATAATAAAATATTTACAAAAATGTGAGATACTATATATATATATATATATATATATATATATATATATATATATATATATAGCTCTATATAAACCTTCATAAAAGTCTAAAAGTCTATAGACTAATTGTTTTTATTTTCAAGCACACTATGATCCTTAAATCATATGTGCATTATGGTCGGTTGTATTTACATAGATGTCACAGAGTATGTTTTGAATCTCTAAGGATAACTTCAGAACACATAGGTATTATATATTTAAATGCTACTGACATTTTAAATATTTTGGCTGATAATCTCATACTCTTTTAGGGCAAAGAAATGAAAAGCTGTTGTATATAGTAGGAAATATTTTCTGAAGGCTAAAACCAGCCGGAATAAATTGGGAATTCTATTAAATAAACATGGGAGCTAAATCAAAGTAATGTATTATTTATTAACATAGCATAGTAACCTGCACTGAAAGATGGCTGGTGATGTATCTCTTTTATGACTTAAAAAAGTGCCTCTTAAACTGTCTGAAAAACAGTTCAGATAGTAATGCTGTAATGGGAATGGAAATATTTTAGTGATATGTGAAATTGCTCTTTGGCTGTGAGCCAACACATGAAATGTTAAGCGGTTTTATAAAGTAAGTAAAATGTGCCTCAGTGGTGCTATGCAAAAACAGTGTTCATATATTGATAAGCAACATTGTGGAAGAAGACTTGATTTTTACAGCACAGATACTTAGCAGATTTTTAAATAACTTCTTTGTACTGTCAGCCTCAAATCCAGCATAGCTAGGCATATCAGAATTCCCTTATCACTACTTTAAATCCTTTCCATGTTTAAAATTTAAATAGAGCTTGGAAACACTATGATTGTTATATCTCCATTCATTATAGCTTTAATTGTATCTAGCTTTAGTGTAATTGCATTCAAAAGTTTTCCCTTTTCATTCAAAGGTTTTTCTTTGGTATAGAGAGGAGCAAAGTTAGCTAGCCATATGTAGCTCAAATGTCAGCCAATTTGTGTTGAAATTTAAGCTGTGGGTGGCCCTGTTGGCACCACTGGCTTGACAAAAGTTAGTTTAAATACCAACTGACCATAGTGAAAAATCAATTAGTTTCAGCTGCAGTTGCTGTTTGAGTATTTGAACAGCTGCAGGATTCAATAGCCTGCATAGCTTGTACTCAAACAGCTACTAATACCATAGCTAGCAGTGTAGATAGTCTATTCACACTCTTTAGCAGAATGAAGGTGAAAAATCTAAAAGTGTTTGGCTAGCTTTAGGCCCACGTCACACTGGCAATTCTTTTACTGGTCTCACCTTGCCAAAGACAAAATCACTGAGGTGCAGCTGTTCCTTTACCTGATGGAAGCTCCTCCCTGCAGAATCTCAATATCTTGAGAAGGAAGAGTGATGGAGGGACGTCATGGTGGTTTGGCCACCAAGGAAGTGACACCATTTGAAAAAGTGTGTAAACACCTATTAATTATGATGTTGATGAGTTATTTCTAGTGTTATATAAGCCCCAGAACAAAGAATATTTGGGCAATATACCCAAAATAAACCATACTCCACACTAACTTATTTATTTGTTGCTGGGTTTTTTTGTTGGTTTTTTTTTGCTGTTTTTTTTCTGCATTTTTTTTGCTGTTTTTCTTCTGTTTTTTTTTTGCTGTTTTCTGTTTTGCTGTTTATGTGACTGGGGCAGAAAGGCAGAGTATATACCCTGAAATGGTAACACAGGTAGTAGTATAACCCAGAAAAAAAAGTATATAACCTTTTCAAACTCTGTATAAAAAAAACTTTATAGGCACATGCCATAATTGTTTTAAACTCAGTTCTTACTATGTTCGTTTAGCAATGGACTTTCTAATAATGATGAGACATGTGCTATTTGAATTTTTCTACACTATTAATGTGTTCATTGAATGCACAAATACACTGAGAATTGTTTGTAATGTAAAATGATTGGCTTTCATCTTAATTTGCATGTACAAAAATGTTTTATTCCATAATGCTGTTTAATAGATTAAAATTAAACACATACAGAAGGAGAACATAGAAAATGTTATGCTCATATACACTTGTGCATGCACTTGGCTAACAAAAAATGACGCAAGCCAACCTCTGGGTTTTTTAGGTGGAAAAAAAAGGGTGTGGGGTTGCTAACTTATCAGCTTAATTGCTAAAAAACTTAAAATATACATATTATATGGCTGATTGTTTAACACGCTTGAGAAAACCATGGCAAGCTACTGTATACCACTGCTGAAAGCTCACCTCCATAAATGAAGCATATGTTTGCTTTTAGCCCTAATATTTTTTTAACAAAGATTATATAAACTATATTAAGGCATTTGTGGGTTTATATTTTTTATGTTTACGTAAAAGAAAGAGATTTATTTGTGCATAATAGGATTCTTAAAGAGTAAGATTCAGAATAGAGTTTGACATATTATAGTTTTGCAGTTATTAGTTATTAATAACTTAGTTGCAGTAAATCTAGATGTGAAATGTGTAGTATCAATCATTATAAGTATCATAGATAATCAATTTTTGGTGAGAGCCTCACAGGACTTGCATTTCAAAACATCAGAATAATGAAACAAGTAAAATGTAGCGAACATGTGACATTTGACAGTTACATATCAAGATAAAAAAGTCCATAACTGTCAAACAATCACAGTAGTAGATATGTTACCTGGCTATGACAAAGAGCACACAACTGACACCCAAGTAAGCCAGCAGAATATACATCCATATATCAGGGGAAAGAGGATTCAGGAAGGAGAAGACGCCTGGGTTTGTACCATTAGGCTTTCGGTACAAAATACTTATTCCAAGAGTCATAAACGGTTTGGTGAAGTCGATAACCTGTTCTCGCACATAGGTAATAGCCAGTGGTGCAACTGCAAGGTCAGCTTTCTGTTGATAAAACAAAAAACCACAAGGATAGTGAGTGACTCAAACTAAGCAGAAAAACAAACTGAATTCAACTTAGAAATGTATAAAAACAGTTTACACTTTAGTAGACAAAACTCCAAAGTAAAACATGCCATAACATTTTAATTGTGAGCTTATACATCTGGCCATACATAAATGATGTCCAAAGTAAACATGAACACAATAAGGTTAGTTTTTTTGTGCTGCAATGCATCAGTACTGCATAGTTGCCAAGTGTCCCAGGATTTTGGACCCTGTGCTGCAGTGTATATGTCCCAGGAGTGGCAGTGGGGTACTGGACCCTAAAAAGCAACTAAAATACTGGTACTGTCAGTTGGAGAGATCGCTGCATAACAGTGCAAGTATAGATCCAGCCTGATATAATTCTGGCAAGAGGCAGCAATGCTGGAGCTGACGCTCGGGTAAGGAAACACTTAACACCAATGCAAGGGAAACTGTTACTAACTTCCACTGCTGGGGGATATATATTTTAGTGCCACTGACTATCAATGTAGGAGGGGGAACATTTCCCTGACAATGATCACAAGTGCAGGAGGTTAAATTTTACTACCACAGACCATCAGTTTAGGGGGGTTAAACTGCATGGCAACTTACCGCCAATCATAGGGGTTTTAAATATCACTGCCACTGATCACCAGTACCAGCAGGAGTAAAGTAGAATTGCCACTGACACTGCTGCTGGGGGCTTTCATTGCGACAACTGACACCAATGCTGAAAGTTACTCTTATGCCACGTACACCCGACCGGACTTTCCGGCAGACTAGGTCTGACGGTCTTCCCGAAGGACTTTCAGCGGAGTTCCAGCTGACTTTCCGAATGAACGGACTTGGCCACACACGAACTGACTAAGTCCGTTCGAAAATCCATTCGTTTTGAACGTGATGACGTAAACGGGACAAAAAAAGGAAGTTCAGTAGCCAGTAGCCAATAGCTTCCCTTGCGTCGTATTTAGTCCATCGGACCAGCATACAGACGAACGGTTTTCCCGATAGGCATTGAGTCCTTCGGATAGATTTGAAACATGTTATATTTCTAGGTACGTCTGATTTTTTTACTGAAAAAAGATCGGATTAGCCCACACACGGTCGGATTGTCTGACGGACTAATTCCGTCAGACCTAGTCTGCCGGAAAGTCGGGTCGTGTGTATGTGGCATTACTCTCACTGACACCAATGCCAAGGGTATTACTGATGGGTATTACTCAACTCCCAAATTCTCTTAAACCAAACCATACATCAAATTCTTTCTAAAATATAGCAGACTAAAGGGAGGATGGTGCAACACTAGTCACATGCCATGAAGCAACACCCACTTGATTTACCACACTGATATTTGGCTATACCCATAAGCAATTGGGGGAGATAAATACTTTCACATATTTTCTGACAAAAGAGTTTTGGATAGATCTATAGCAGTATAAAAATGGTGAGAAATCATAACACCCTTTGGAGCCCTAGAAAAGCATAATTGTCCTTCCAAGATAAGTACACTTAGATGGTATGCAGTCTACCACTGTAGGTGGTTTTTGTAAACAATTTTATGATCTGTTCATTATTAAAAGCAGATACATGTGGCTTCCCCCACAGCTTCCGCTATCAATCGGATTAGTGATCCTCCCCAAGTCTAATTTTCATACCTGCTCCCATTCTACCTGCTGGCTTATACCTCTGCAACTTCCCTGAAACCACCACTGGCCCTCTGCACAAGAGGGATAGCTCAGAAAGGGAAGGAAGATGTGGCGGCCCCGGACTGTCTTAAGAAGCAGTTTGAGTTTTTGAGAGAGGAGGTGCCCCTATTGAGGCAAAACTTGCAGAATATATGGAACAGGACAATGGCAGTCAAAAGTCTCATTGGAGGATCAACTCCCTCCTTTATCCGAGACACTCAGACAGCATATCAGCTGGCCAAGGACACTAATAACAGGGCCAAAAATATGGAGAACCATCTTCACCAAAACAATATTTGTATAGTGGGCTTGCCTGAATGTGTGGAGGGCAAAGACCCCACCGCCTTTGTGGAGAGCTGTCTTTTGGAGCTATTTGGCAAAGATGTGTTTACGCTTTTCTTTAAGGTGGAGAGGGCTCACTTCACACCAACTCTCTCGTCTCAGCCAGGTGGTTCATCTAAATCCATACTAGCCCAGATTCTCCACTATTGGGACCAAGAGGCAGTGCTCCACCATGCACAGGATCACCCCAACATCCAGTTCATTGGAACCAGAGTGTCCACCCTGACTTCTCAGCAGAAGTCCAGCAACACAGAGCTAAGTTTAAAAAACTTAAGACATGCCTACAGCATCTCCAAATGACCTACGCAATGTTATACCATGCTAAGCTTAATATCATAGCCAGAGGACAAACGCATTTCTTCAAATCCGCAAAAGATGCCTTGGCCTGGCAGGACCATAATGAACAAGCCCTCCACCATCAATAAGGTGATGATGAAGGAGACTGAGCTATTTTTTTCAGGCTTCAGCCGTAAGATGTGCCTCTTTCCATTTCAAATAAGTTTCTTGATGCTCCCTGGCTGGGCATAATATTGCAGTTTGAGCTGCGAGACACATTCTGTTGACTTCCTACCAGATACCTACGGGATAGTTGATGCCACAGGCAAATTAACAGTCCATGAGCAATGCTAAAATTGAAAATGCATATTTTTTTGATATATTTTATTAAAAACACATTTTAGGAACACTAAAAGCCTAAGTTTACCTAAACGTATTGCGTCTCTTGTGCTGCTGTGTCCTCCTTTTACCTAAGGTGACAATACTATTTCTGCTTAGGGATACGCTCTGGGAGGGTTGTCATTCTGGGATTAACCACTTCCCGACCGTCGGCCGTCATATGACGGTCTCCGGTTTGCGGGGGTATATCTGAATGATGCCTGCTTCTACCGACTCACCGCTTCCATCGGTGAGTCGGACACAGGAACCGCCGGCACCGGATGATCACTATAGAGATTTCCGCCGGACCAGATGGTCGCCGGAGTCTCTATGATCGTTCGGAGGCCGGGCGCGATGTGATGACGTCACGCCCGGCCTCTGCATTCGAATAACGGCGCCGCCTCCGCTGGGAAGCAGTGATCTTTTTTTTTTTTTTTTAATTTTAGGCTTTCCAGCCTAGAGGTGAGATGTGGGGTCTTATTGACCCCATATCTCACTGTTAATAGGTCCGATCAGGTAATATTCCTATTACAAGGGTAGTTTACATTCCTTGTAATAGGAATAAAAGTAATCAATTTTTTTTTTTTTAAACTGTCAAATTTAAAAAATCAAAATCAAATTAACAATAATAAAAAAAAAACAATTTTAAAGCGCCCCTGTCCCCGTGAGCTCGTACGCAGAAGTGAACGCATACGTAAGCCCCGCCCACATATGAAAACGGTGCTCAAACCACACATGTGAGGTATTGCCGCGAACGTAGAGCGAGAGCAATAATTCTAGCCTAGACCTCCTCTGTAACTCAAAACATGTAACCAGTAAAAAATGTTAAAGCGTCGCCTATGGGGATTTTTAAATACCAAAGTTTGGCGCCATTCCACGAGCGCGTGCAATATTGAAGCGTGACATGTTGGGTATCTATTTACTCGGCGTATCTTCATCTTTCACATTATGCAAAAAATATTGGGCTAACTTTACTGTTTTGTTTTTTTTAAGCATGAAATTTTTTTTTTCTGAAAAAAACGTGTTCGAAAAATTGCTGCGCAAGTACCGTGCAAGATAAAAAGTTGCAACGAGCGTCATTGTATTCTCTAGGGTCTTTGCTAAAAAAACATATATAATGTTTGGGGGTTCTATGTCATTTTCGAGCAAAAAAATTATGAATTTTACATGTAGGAGAGAAATGTTAGAATTGGCCTGGTTGCGAAGTGGTTATAAGTCACAGAGCCACCAGGTAGAAAAACTGTATTTGCTGACAATCATTAAATGTATTTTAAGTACTGCCATTTCAAACACGTAAAATCTGTCTAATATAAGCTTTAATTCACTGCATTCCAGGACTCTGTTTGGGAAAGGCAGAGGAAACACTGGGGAGCAAGCAGGTTCTACTGCATAACACAACACTTTTAGTCTTATACTAGAAAATTGTCTACAGGGGAAATGACTAGAACAAAGACCTTTTTTCTCTATTTTTTGTTGCTCTTGTTTTATTTTATTTTTATTACCAATGATTTTTATTGTAGAAAAGGAAAAGTTAGAACAATTACAAATAGTACATGAGAAGCTGACTTTACTTAGCAGATACAAATCAAGTACAATCATAGCTCCCATTCAATACAGCCAAAATGAAAAAGATAAACCAAAAAATAAAGAGAAAGCTAAAATGAAGGCCACATCCCAACGAGGACATAGCATCCATAACCGTTGAAAAGTAAACATATCAGTTGAGCCATATATGCGGGTACAAAATAGCCAGAGAGTTATACGAATCATAAAAAGAGAAATTGTATATCTATATATATATCTATATATAGATATATATCATCATAGGTATGTTGCAGTCATCTAATCCACAAGCTAGCATATTAGTAAGTACCCAAGATTCCCATATGCAAGTTTTATTGCCTCCATGTGCTGCAGAACCTGGGCTCAAGGAACAGAAAGGGAGCGCCAGTAGAAAGCAATAGTACAATAAATAGCACTAAATAGAATGTGTGCCAACTTTTGGCTAGGAGGTGTCTCCTCTGGCAGATCCATATAAGATAAGCACAACAGGAACATTAGTGTCAACTGAACTCCTGTAATCTGAGCAACCTTAGTCTCTAGAGCGTCTCTAGAGATGTGACCAAGGTGAAGGCAGAGATCACCTGGACTGAATGGCTTAAGTAGGCAAGACTGATGAGCAGGATATCATCAACAGAGGAGTCACTGTGGAGAGATAGGAGCTGGCAATTAACTGACAGCTGAGCGGCCAGCTTTGAGAAGGAAGGGCTGAGCCCAGCCCTGACACCAATCTTCTGAGGAGAATTCTTGAACTGTTTTAGCTTCCCAACTAAGCATCACTGAGGATTTGGCAGGAAAATCCCATTGCTTAACATATTTATAGATAGTGGAGGTAGTACCCTTATCTCTAGATGATGATCTGCATAACTGTCTGAAGGTGGTTCCCAAGCTGCCAGCACTCAGGGGATAGTGGGTGGAAAAGAAGTGTCTAAACTAAGTATTGTTAAAATTCCAACTGTGGGAGAGCATGGTTAAGTTGGAGAAAAGAAAAGGAGCAAAAGAGGAGCTCTCGTATTAAGGACTCCAAGGTGACCACATCATTCTCAATCCATCTAGAAAAGTTACAAAAAGATAACCTTATGTAAAGGAGAGGGGAAACAAGAGGCCACAAGCCTCAGGGATTTTTTGTTGATGGTATCTGGGTGGGTAAAGTGTATGTAGACAAATAGAGATGTATATATATAAAAATATAGAATTTTATTTTCCCAAAAGGGTTAGAAACAACAAGGACACAAATAATACATCCATACTTTACAGACATATGTGTTAAATCAGACGAAAGTTTGTGTAGAGCTTCGCCATACTCGACATGTTTCACTCTATGGAGTTTCTTCAGGAGTTTGATAGGTTTAGCTCAAAGATATGCTGAAATAACAAAGTCGCATGAAAACGCATCCTTTTTCAAAAGATTGTACAGACAAAATGTACATATATTGTATTTAAAGCTTGGCTCAAACAGAATATACATCTAGTTGACTGAGCAATTGGTACATGGTTACATATTTAATACAGAGTTAAGTGAACAAGGGGCATAGAAAGCAGAAGGGAAGCTGAAACAATGGCGCTAGGCAGAGCTTACCACAAATACTTGGATAAATCTGAAGTGTGACTGCATATGTTGGCTAACGATTTCTTGTATAAAAACAAATAGATTTCGAAAAAGAGATGATGTCACTCCCAGAATGCCACAAATAGCACTGTGTCGCTTGCAGAGAGACACGCTACAGATTTTAAAGGGATAGATAAGGCCAAAGATTAGGCAATAGTATTTGTATGGTTCAAGACTATGAAAGTTACAATATGCCAAAAGCATGTTAAATGGAGATTAGTACCTGATATTCATTGGTAAGTACGCTGGAGGTTGCTGAGCTTATAATTAAGTTCAGAGTTGGATGCAGGTATATGACTGCACCATATCCAAAAATTATTGGGAAAATTCCAAAAAGGGTTATCTGCAATATACAGGGTGAAAGACACTCTGTTAATTGCTAGGTATAAATTACAAATGTCTGAGATATATATATAGATAAATATATATCCACAGAGTTTAGAAAATAATGCATATTGACTAAGGTTAGGTAATGTCTTACCCCATTTGTTGTGAAAGTCAGTCACGGATTCGGCTGCTGAGTGGGGGCAGACAAAGCCGCCTCACCTCCTCGTGTGCTGTGAATTCCTGGCAGAGATTGATTGGCAGGGGGAGCTGCCTTAAATGGCGGCTCTCCGACCCGGCGGCGTCTGACATCACCGCCGGGTCGCGGGCGCCAAAACGGCTGCGTCCAACCGTGAACGTCCGTGAGTGAATGGTGCGCATGCGTCGGTGGCGAACCATGTCGCCGGCGCATGACGTCAGACGGCGCGTCGCTGTGAGGCGGCGCGTCGGCGGCCATCTTGGAGTGTCCAAATTGCTCACACCTCTAGAATAGAGGATGTGGGCATAACCATCCACAATAGGGGGGAGCCAAAAGACGGCGGGCGTAAATCGCCACTGAAGGTAATCCCTCCAACGGTGGATGTGGAACTTTAACCAGTGGGCCGGGGGCGGACAGGGCTGGGCGTGCCATATAGATGGGGGGGCCTCTAAAAGAGGCAGCGAAGCCGGTCTCTGCCGCTATACCTCCAATAGGCCACCCCCGGGGCGCCCATGCAAGCGACTTAACATGCAGCAGTGGGCATTTCTGTAGGGAGCATCTCTAAAGAATATAATTCAAAAGTCTGGCATTGAGGGGCCAAAAGGTAAAAGAGAGTAAAACAATAACCAAGTATAATTATGTGACAAGTCTGCCCGGCCATTCAGCTTTCCATCTGCTTTTAACAAAAATAGAATTTAATATTAGAATCATCCAATACATATCATATACAATGACATATTTCATAAGTCTATTCAAATAGTGAGGCAAGGGAGACAAAGAGAACAGTAATGCAGGAGAAAGAAGCAAGATATAAGAAAAAATAATAAATAGGAATAATGGAAAAAAGAACAAAATATTTTTACCCCCATAAAGATCTAGGAATGCATTCGATTAGAGAAATGGTTTATAACTGAGGTTATCATTTAACCCTGGATAGGTTGTGGCTTTTAGGTCAAAGATCCAGCGAGCCTCACGTTGGAGTAAGGTGCGATCGTAATTGCCGCCTCTTTCACCTGGGGGTACATGCTCGAGTGCGAAAAAATGCATTTTTTGATCATCATGGACATGAAATAGTCCCATATGGCGACTGATTGGGGTTTCCATCTTCTTTCCACGGACAAGGGTTACATGATCCCTTATACGGTGGAATAATGGGCGTTTGGTTTTGCCTATATAAAAAGCTGTACATTCGCATAACATAATGTATACTATGCCGATGGATTGGCAATTAACCAAAAACTTTGGTTTGTAAATCCGTTTATTTGGTAAAGTTATTTGTTTTGATGCATATATGTAGCGACAGAAATTGCATTTGTGACAAGGTTTGGTTCCCACATTTTTTTTGGTATTAGAGTTCAAGCAGTCATCTTGAGTAGAGACATAGTGACTGCGTACAAGGGTATCTCGAAGAGATTGGGATCTCCTGAAGGTTATTACCGGGTGATCATCTATATGCTTAGAGACCAGCGGGTCCGCCTTCAGCAAATACCAGTATTTATCAAAGATTTTTCGCACCCGAGCATGATGTCCAGAGAAGCGGGTAATGATTCTGATGCCTGGATCATTGGTGGAGACTTTGTTTCCGTGAATAAGTTTGGAGCCGTTCCAAACGTATTCACGGAAACAAAGTCTCCACCAATGATCCAGGCATCAGAATCATTACCCGCTTCTCTGGACATCATGCTCGGGTGCGAAAAATCTTTGATAAATACTGGTATTTGCTGAAGGCGGACCCGCTGGTCTCTAAGCATATAGATGATCACCCGGTAATAACCTTCAGGAGATCCCAATCTCTTCGAGATACCCTTGTACGCAGTCACTATGTCTCTACTCAAGATGACTGCTTGAACTCTAATACCAAAAAAAATGTGGGAACCAAACCTTGTCACAAATGCAATTTCTGTCGCTACATATATGCATCAAAACAAATTACTTTACCAAATAAACGGATTTACAAACCAAAGTTTTTGGTTAATTGCCAATCCATCGGCATAGTATACATTATGTTATGCGAATGTACAGCTTTTTATACAGGCAAAACCAAACGCCCATTCTTCCACCGTATAAGGGATCATGTAACCCTTGTCCGTGGAAAGAAGATGGAAACCCCAATCAGTCGCCATATGGGACTATTTCATGCCCATGATGATCAAAAAATGCATTTTTTCGCACTCGATCATGTACCCCCAGGTGAAAGAGGCGGCAATTACGATCGCACCTTACTCCAACGTGAGGCTCGCTGGATCTTTGACCTAAAAGCCACAACCTATCCAGGGTTAAATGATGCCCTCAGTTATAAACCATTTCTCTAATCGAGTGCATTCCTAGATCTTTATGGGGGGTAAAAATATTTTGTTCTTTTTTCCATTATTCCTATTTATTATTTTTTCTTATATCTTGCTTCATTCTCCTTCATTACTGTTCTCTTTGTCTCCCTTGCCTCACTATTTGAATAGACTTATGAAATATGTCATTGTATATGATATGTATTGGATGATTCTAATATTAAATTATATTTTTGTTAAAAGCAGATGGAAAGCTGAATGGCCGGGCAGACTTGTCACATAATTATACTTGGTTATTGTTTTACTCTCTTTTACCTTTTGGCCCCTCAATGCCAGACTTTTGAATTATATTCTTTAGAGATGCTCCCTACAGAAATGCCCACTGCTGCATATTAAGTCGCTTGCACGGGCGCCCCGGGGGTGGCCTATTGGAGGTATAGCGGCAGAGACCGGCTTCGCTGCCTCTTTTAGAGGCCCCCCCATCTATATGGCACGCCCAGCCCTGTCCGCCCCCGGCCCACTGGTTAAAGTTCCACATCCACCGTTGGAGGGATTACCTTCAGTGGCGATTTACGCCCGCCGTCTTTTGGCTCCCCCCTATTGTGGATGGTTATGCCCACATCCTCTATTCTAGAGGTGTGAGCAATTTGGACACTCCAAGATGGCCCCTGACGCGCCGCCTCACAGCGACGCGCCGTCTGACGTCATGCGCCGGCGACATGGTTCGCCGCCGACGCATGCGCACCATTCACTCACGGGCGTTCACGGTTGGATGCAGCCGTTTTGGCGCCCGCGACCCGGCAGTGATGTCAGACGCTGCCGGGTCGGAGAGCCGCCATTTAAGGCAGCTCCCCCTGCCAATCAATCTCTGCCAGAAATTCACAGCACACGAGGAGGTGAGGCGGCTTTGTCTGCCCCCACTCAGCAGCCGAATCCGTGACTGACTTTCACAACAAATGGGGTAAGACATTACCTAACCTTAGTCAATATGCATTATTTTCTAAACTCTGTGGATATATATTTATCTATATATATATCTCAGAAATTTGTAATTTATACCTAGCAATTAACAGAGTGTCTTTCACCCTGTATATTGCAGATAACCCTTTTTGGAATTTTCCCAATAATTTTTGGATATGGTGCAGTCATATACCTGCATCCAACTCTGAACTTAATTATAAGCTCAGCAACCTCCAGCGTACTTACCAATGAATATCAGGTACTAATCTCCATTTAACATGCGTTTGGCATATTGTAACTTTCATAGTCTTGAACCATACAAATACTATTGCCTAATCTTTGGCCTTATCTATCCCTTTAAAATCTGTAGCGTGTCCCTCTGCAAGCGACACAGTGCTATTTGTGGCATTCTGGGAGTGACATCATCTCTTTTTTCTAAATCTATTTGTTTTTATACAAGAAATCGTTAGCCAACATATGCAGTCACACTTCAGATTTATCCAAGTATTTGTGGTAAGCTCTGCCTAGCTCCATTGTTTCAGCTTCCCTTCTGCTTTCTATGCCCCTTGTTCACTTAACTCTGTATTAAATATGTAACCATGTACCAATTGCTCAGTCAACTAGATGTATATTCTGTTTGAGCCAAGCTTTAAATACAATATATGTACATTTTGTCTGTACAGTCTTTTGAAAAAGGATGCGTTTTCATGCAACTTTGTTATTTCAGCATATCTTTGAGCTAAACCTATCAAACTCCTGAAGAAACTCCATAGAGTGAAACATGTCGAGTATGGCGAAGCTCTACACAAACTTTCGTCTGATTTAACACATATGTCTGTAAAGTATGGATGTATTATTTGTGTCCTTGTTGTTTCTAACCCTTTTGGGAAAATAAAATTCTATATTTTTATATATACATCTCTATTTGTCTACATACACTTTACCCACCCAGATACCATCAACAAAAAATCCCTGAGGCTTGTGGCCTCTTGTTTCCCCTCTCCTTTACATAAGGTTATCTTTTTTCAAATATATTGGGATTTTGGTATCGCCACCTGTTCAACTACTTCATCTAGCAAATTAATTCCTAGAAAAGTTACAGTTGGAAATTAAATGCAGGGTGGAACCTAGGGTCACCCAAAAAAGAATGCCAACAAAGAGATGGAAGGCCTTGGGTTGTATTTTTGTATTTTTTTTTATATAGAGACCATACATTTGTGGCTGACTTACTTCATTTAAGGGAGATAGATCTTTGGGATGAACTGAGTGTGTCCATAAATGGCCCGGGACATAATATGGTGCTATAGAAGAGCCTTCAAAGTGAAGCTTGAGGGGCTGGATGGGCATGCCACTGAGCTAATTGCGCCAGTCTGGCTGCGAGATATTACAACCAAAGGGTTGGGAAAATCGAATCCACCCTGAGCTTGGGGTCTGTACACTAAAATTTTACTCAAACTTGTTTTTTTTTGCCTGCCAGATAAAATCATTCACTTTCTTCTTTCTCACTTCAATTGTTTCACTAGAGACATAAAGAGGCAGGACTCGAAAATAAAACAGCAATTTAGGGATTATAGGGGGTATAGACATCTTCACTGCCTGAATCCTTCCCAAAAAGGAGATATGTTGTGGTGCCCACACTTGCTTGAAGCGAGAGAACACCTGCGGGTAGTTATAATGGTACATCCTATGAAGGGATGGGGTTAAGCGTATTCCCAATTGGAGTGTTTACTTTGCAAGAACAGGTAAAGTTAGCTTGCATACTAGCAATCATGGAATACAGCAAATTAATAGGAAGAGCTGCAGATTTTGAGAGATTTACCCCTAGACCTGTCAGATCATGAAAAGTGTGTAGAGTGGATAGCATATTTGGTAAGGATAGATCAGATAAAAACAACAGGATAGTTGATGAAGGAGCATGCATGCTCTGAACGCGAGCTCCTCCCCACTCTCTCACCATCCGGAAGTGACATGTCCATCCACCCCTGACCCCTCAGCCAAATCTGAGAACCAGGAAGCGTTGGCAGCCACCAGCGCAGCCGGGAACTTTAGCTGCCTCTCGACCTACGAGCCGACTGCCTTCCCCCAGGAGTAGATAAACTTCCTATACCATTTCACATGTGCTGTGATCTATACCATCTTGTGAGTTTAAAATCATCTGTCCTGTATTAAAATGTTTTTTATCACGCTGCACTTAGATGGTGCTGCTTTCTTCTTTGTTTTTTACTGTCTACAGAGCCCCCTCTAGCTTGTTATGAGCCAGCAGCCATCCAGAGTCAGCCCATCTGTGACCATCTACACACCTCTTGCTGCATTTTAACTCTCATGCATGCACTCCCCACTATAGATAGTAGATTAACCGCCCATTTCTCTCTATTTGAGCTGACAGAGCACACATGAACATTTGTATACAATATTTCTGTGGTACAATTAAATTTCTTGTAAGAGCCATCAAAGTAAGTGGGGTGATTATTCAAAGGAAAATGTGACTCTTGGGGGGTATCACCCCCACTTGCTTATAAGACCTAAAGGCCTTCTTCCTTTTTTGGGGAAAATTGAACCCCCTAGTGTTATATGAAATTATTCTGAGACCCATGGTGAGTCAAGATGAAAGATAAGGTGCAAATAGGAGTCCGAATCTTGAGGGGTACCACCCATCGGGCATGTGAAGTTATATACTGTAAAACTGGCTATCAAAGAGAACATAAGAGATCTAAGAGACTGCAGACCATAACTCAAGAGAAAAGGTTCATAAGTACCAGCTTAAAAAAGCAACAAATTCCAAAAAAAAAAAAAAAAAAAACACATGAGGCTGAGAATCTGGACCTAATGAATTTGGGTGACAGGCGACCCACCAACCACAGCAAAACCAAACTTGGACTGCACAGTCCAGAACTCTATGCTGTTGTGGAAATTTTATGAAGATGTATTTTAATATGTACTGTATTTTCACAGTGTCTCCCAGTGTTCGTTCTCCCGCAGCCCGCTCTAAAGAGCTGACTGGGGAAGACTGACACTGGTTGAGATTCGTTAGGTAGTGGAAAACTTCCAGGGATTGGAGAGAGGTGTTTGCAGAGTGAGGCTATGTCTGCCAGTGAAAGGGCCCATGCGGATTGCACAGACGATCGTCTGAGGGGATATGTTCACTCTGCAAGGACATTATCGGTTATAGGCGGATGTACACTCTTGTCTCTGCTGTGTCTGATCAGCACATGTCGAGATTCACAGCGTGCACCTGCAGATAGCCTCCAATCCACAAGGAACGTTAGTCATCGTTCATTGGTTATTGTATAAATTAATTTATCCTGTGTTGAATCCTTATTTGGTCATTCCCTGTCTTGCCATTTACATCCTGTGTTGACATTTACATCCTGTGTTGTTACATCCTTATTTGGTCATTTCCTGTGAGGTCACAAACTGTGTAGGAGGCGATTGGCTGTTGGGTCTTGGGTCCCATTTTGGGACTTCCTGTGTATGTTTAAGTAAAAGCAAGTGCACTGCTTGGAAAGGCAGTGATGCTGATGAAGCTGAAAACGTAAGCTATGGTCATGTCTGTTTACTTTGGGATATATGGGTAATGGAATGATAGGTAAGGTACATTATATCATTAGACAAAATGTGTGCTTAGGAGCACAGGAGGTATGGTGTGCGCATAGCGTACAGCCAAATTTCCCAGACAATGCTATAGTCCATAGTAGTCAACTGAAGTAAAAATAGTATAAGCAACAATACAGACACGTGTCTTGGTTGGTGAGGGGGCCCCATCCAAAACTAAGAAGTTGATATGATTCGGCCTATACACCAGACCACAGCAGACAAAGAGTAGGGAGTCATCCAAGCAGGCACACTGAAACTTAAGCCATGTACAAACAAAAGGATTTTCGTCCGGGAATTGTGCAATGACAGAATGTTTGCCTAAAATCGGACTGTTAGTACGCTCCATCAGACAATTGTTGTCCAACTTTCCGCCAACAAATGTTGGATGGCAGGCTAGTAAATGTTTGGCGGACAATGGTCTGTTGTCAGATTTTCGTGTCGTGTGTACACAAGTCTGTCACACAAAAGTCCAAAGTACAAACATGGTCGGTCTTGTAAACTAGTGTTCGTAATGGAGAATTAACATTCGTGACACGGCAAATTATGAAATCTCGAAATGCAGCGCACATTCTCTTCTTCTTTAATGGGATAACAATGAAGCTGCTTTGCTAGTGATACTGATGGAGTTCTGCCAAATGTATTTTCAAAGGCTTTCTTTTCTAGTGATATCAAGAATACTATTATTATGCTTGTTATTTTTATTTTTTTTGTGCAAGTTACCACAACACTATTATCCCGTAGTTTTTTTTTTAATATATATTAGATTTTATTGAAAGATGTTTCATACAGAGTAAAATGTCAACAGTATCAGAATTTTTGTACAGGGAAAAGCAGTCACGAAGAAAACATCCTAGTACATAACATTCGTAGGAGATAGGAGGTAGTAAGGTTAACATTAATAAAGATGGGGGGGGGGGGGGGTAACTGGATGGATCCAGGGTGAAGAGTTCCTATAATACCAAGGGAACACAGATAAATGACCCAGGAAGTTGGGGAGGGGAATGAGGGAGAAAAAAAAAGGAGGGGGGCGGAGCACCAAGTTTTTGTTAAAGATGTATCTTGGGGATAGACTCTGAGGTTGTGGAATTGGTGGTAGCATTGGTGGTAGCATTCTCCGTAGTGACATTGAAGAAGAAGGAGGGGTTGGCAGGAGGGAGATGATCCTGCATGAGGTTATGAGTCTCGTTGTAACGTAAGGTCCTTATGTTGTTGTAGGGCTTGTAGTCAGCAGCACTTGTGGTGGTGAGGAGTATGAAGGCCCGTGGTATGAGAATGAAAGTTCCTCAAGTTTCGTCTAATCCATAGAAGTAAGTGTTGAGTCCATAAAAGGTTGCCATTTGTGGTAGAAGTGTGTTTTGGTCTTTTCATGCAATAGATTTGTATTGAGTTTGTCTCTGAATAGTAGTTGTAAGAGGTCCTTTTTAACTTGTGAGATGTTTGGTCGTACGTTGGATATCCAGTTTTTCAGGATGACTCTTCTAGCAAGTAGGAGGCATATCAAGGACCAGTCTTTGCCCGAAGGGGTAGGAGTGAGTGACCAGGGCAGCAGCTGGGGGTCCCAGTGTCCTTTGGGTAGTTTGAGTAAGGTTATTTCGAAGATGTAGGATAGGACTTGGTCCCAGAAGATGGATATATATGTGCAGGACCAGAAGCGATGCACCAGGGATGGCCTGGGGTGTTGGCAGAGAGGGCATATAGAGGCTTTTTAGTCTTTTTTGGCCGAGAGGAAGGGGATATGAGCCCGGTGAACAATTTCCAATTGGGTTTCCCTCCATGATTCCTTAGGAACCAATTTGTGGATGGAATTGAGTCCTTGTAGGATTTTATCCACCAGTTCAGTGTCTGGAAAGTCTTTTGCCCAGTTGGCCGCTGATGAGGCCGTTAGAGGGGGAGTGGTTTTCAGTAGAAGAGAATGATAAATGTATGACATTTTGTATGAGTCCTCTTGAAGAAGGGTATCTGTAAAGGATAGCTTGAACCTCTTATGGTCATCTTTGCATGCTTTTTTCAGAAAGCTGATGCATTGGCCACAGTGGAATGCATGCGACATGATATGAAATGATAGGGCGACCAGTCTCAGAGTCACATAGTAAAGAGAATTTTGTGAGGCCATTTTGCTGCCAGGTGACATAAGGTTGATATTCCAGACCTGGAGGGAAGCTTGGGTTTCCCTGTATTGGGAGATATCTAGAGATGAATGGTGACAGTTTGAGGCTTTTCCTTACTTCTCTCATCCCGTAGTTTTTAAGATCAAAGATACAACTTTGTTGGTGTCCCTTGTTAATTTTACCTTGTATTTTTTTAAATGTAACTACCTACTCCCAAACTGTCATTTGAAGTAAAACACATAGTCAAGTATTGGTCTACACAATTTTTTTGAGTGTGCATTAAAAAAAGTAAAAAGTTAAATTATAGATGCCATACAAATATAAAGAACTTAACCAAAAAGTGCATTCTATGCATACAAAAATATAGAAAATGTAAATATAGAGGTGGTAGGTGTGGAGCCACAAAATCACAGTGTGTGTGTTTTCTTGAATTTGGCCCCTCACCCCTTGTTGAGGAGCTGCAGGATGAGTTCCTCACACCTGCTCCTTTACTCACCATCCATCTGCCTTAATTTATTAGCAGTCACCACGGCAAATCCCTCAGCCCCATCTGGGTCTGTCCTGATGGCACTAGTGGCCTGGCTGAGGAAGGCAGCTGTGGCCTCATCCAGATTCCTGCTCTTCCTGGTCCTTTTAGCAGGAGCGCCTAGGGGAGGGATCTGGGACTCTGTCTGGCTGCTGGCCATGGGCTCCTTCTGACTGACACATTGTGTATGAAAATGAGACCAGGCAGCCCTGCGGTGGTATAGCTCATAGGGGGCACAAAGAAACCCCCACGAGCAAGGATGAGATGGTGGAGATGGTGCGCATCCTCGAGAAGCACGACTACGACTGCAAGCTGCGCAATTATGAAAGACCCAACAGCTGAAAGGACAGCATTTTGGAGAAGGTCCTCGCCATTTTGCAGGTCGATTTTTGGGTGCAATGAGCAAAGGACCAAATCAGAAAACCATGGTCTTATCTCAAACACCGTGAGCAACACCAGATGGAGTCCATACATAAGATCATAAAAAAAATAAGCAATAATTGTATCTAACCGAATATGAATATTTGTAAATTAGCAGTCTGTATATTCACTTTCTCCAAGTAGCTCGAGAGAATTATATATAATGTTTTCTATAATCTTTGTTTGAATTGTTATTTTAAGGATGAAGTAAAATAGAAAACAGATATGAACATTCTTATTTGTTTCTGTTTTTGGACATTTCTTTATTTTTGGACCTAATATTTTTCTCTTCTTTCAACAGGGAGGCACCAAAAAATTAGGCAACAGCTAAGCCACCAGAAGGGGCGAAGGGAGGCTACCCTTACTCGGGCCCCAACAGGGGAGGCAGCAAGGCCACCTTCCCACCAAAAATGTAAGTGACAACTTCAAACACACTCATTTAGCCACCAACAGGGTTGATTCTAGGTCGGCCAAAGGCCAAGGGCTTAGGGCAGAACTTAAGGGGTAAAGAACACTTTATGGTTGCTGCCTGGCTCATCAGTGCTCATTAGTGCAGGTTTGCAAGTGTAGATAAGGCTAGAGGAAAGGCCCCGGGGATCACAGTCACACAGAGTCATGCCTGCTAGAATGATCACCATATGATATATCCCCTATCCCATAGTAGACAAGAGGGGTGGGGGGCAACTGCAGGACTTTTTCATTGTTGGCACTTGTCCAGTGTTTGCCCGCTGTAAAATGACATCACCTTCCCTTTTCTATGCATTTTTCACTGGAAACACAGTGCAGCATGGTGGAGTCCACTAGTCAGGAGCAAACATTGTTATCAGACCAAGTGCAAGGTTGGTTAACTAATGTAGCAAAATTGATGCTAGAAACAGATGGGACTAGGGGTGGCTTAATGAATGGTGTATTGTTTATTTTTAGAGGAAAGTGAGTGTGTCATCTCATCCAGGATGAAGATATTTGTCAGCACACCATGGAGCGACACAAATAGCGTCCAAAGGGTGGTTTATTGCATAATCACAACACGGGGATAGTGCAACGTTTCGGAGCCACGCAGGGCTTCGCTAGTTCCCCCACTTAAACTGCCCCAGAACCTCTTCTCCCAAGAGGGAGATGCCAGCCAGCTGATGTTCCACAGCAACACTTTCTATCAGGCACTTTGTGACGCTCATCACTCTGTGAGTTTTTTAACCCCTGCTTTGACTTTACATTTCTCTCTGGATTTGTGTCCTTATATGGCAAATATTTGAATGTTTTGGTGGGATTTATGACGTCATACCATTCAAAGGGGGTGGGAGGAGCTTCGTATTTTTTTACCTCTTTTTCTCCTTTCTGATTGGTTGATGGATCTTTGATGGATCTTTAAATATTTTAAACTGTCACTCTTCACATATCACATGCCTGACGAAGGGGCCCTCCATGGCTCCGAAACGTTGCACTATCCCCGTGTTGTGATCATGCAATAAACCACCCTTTTGGATGCTATTTGTGTCGCTCCATGGTGTGCTGGCAAATAGCTTCATCCTGGATTGTGACTTGAACCAGTATCCAGCTGGTTGTTGCTACAGCACCCAAAACTGTGAGCATTTCCAGGAACGTAAGCGATGGGAAAATTAAGTACTACATCTCATCCAGGATGTCGGTTTGGAGGCATGGGATCTGACTCTTGACCCCAGCACAGACCTGTCCATTGTGGACGTCAAATCCCCTGATGCAAGTCACACTGAGGGCCAAAGCGACCTAGAAGAGGAAGAACATTTTTGTGAGCCTCTTGTTTGCACAAGTATTCTTGGAATCTGGCTTCAAATGTGTCTACATGTCAAGTGTTTAGCTGAAAAAACAAAACACCCACTCCACACATTAGCAAAGTATGTAGTGCCTTAACATTAGCATGGAGAAGGATAAGGTGGAAGGAGCTGTCATTTTTGCTAGGTACCCAAGTTTTGGAGACCCAGGCACCAGGGCCAAGATTACTGAGTAGTTGCAGTGTGTACATTCCTAGTAGTGTAGGTCTCTGAAGGGCAAGTAGGTTGCAAGCAACAATAGACTGGGTAGGTAAGTATTTCCTGAATTTGAATAGTAACTTGACCATAACTCACTATGTAGGGCATCAGCCACTTGACCAGCGTTCCCTTAATCCTTTTTTGTCTTCTTACTAGGTCATGATCTTCCAAGATGCACAATTGGCTGAATGAGTGCAGATATGTTACATTGTTTGAAGGATCTGGAGCAAATAAAGGAGGCTGCCACTGTTTTACAGCGAAGAATCTGAGATTTTGTAGACATGCTTGCAAAATTCTAATTTCCTCTTGCCTGGTCGGAAGTTTCTTGTTCCACTTGTTGGCTCCTGTTTTCACTTTTAACATATACCATATTTTTCAGACTTTTAAATAAGAAAGTTTAGTGTCCAAACTTAGTGTTTCTCCACTCCACTCCCCTAGGTGCACCACCAGGTTCTGTTTTCTGTATTTTCCTCAGTCTAAAAACCACTGTGTGACTTACTGACATTGAAAATGACAAAATAACCTGTGCCAAATAAAAAAAAAAAAGAAAACATGACCTGAGTTTGCATCTTGAGAAGGAGAGTTGGGAAACACTGCCCTAAGTAATGCAAATTGTAATCTTTCTGTGTTTTGAAGAATAGCAAAGCCAAAATTTGAAGATGCACACAAATTGTGCCTTAACATTCTTATTTCCCTCATGATCCCATGCCTAAAATGTGTGTATTTCCATACATATAGTTTGCCAAAAGCCACAAAACACACAGTGTGTCAACATGTGCTATCTACCATCACTAAGTATAAATGGACACCTTTTGGGGGTGCAACCCCTTCCTCATAACTATTGAAGCTCAGAGAAAGGGGTTTCCCCCCTCGAAAACATGTCCATTGATATCCCGTGAAGGGAGCTAACACATGTTGACACACTGTGTTTTGTGGGTTAAGTCAAAAATGTGTTTGTAACTACACACATTTGTGGCGTGGGATCATAAGGGTAATGTAATTGTTATGCTTCTACGTGTACGTGGCTTCAAATTTTGGCTTTTAAAGGGGTGAGATCACCCCATATGATGAAGGCAACATCCACACAATTTTGGGATACTAATGTCTCATTTGGCCTTCACTTTACCAAAATCTAACTTTGTAAGTTCCTGAGTTTGGGATGTGCATCTAATGTTTTGGAACATGCCTGTTTAGCTCCAACAAAGAGCTTAACAAGCATTCAAATGTGAATGTGCTTGGAGTCATTTTTTTTACTAAACAATGTGTGGCTTATTATTTTAAAGCTCAATACCAGTGTATTTGTTAAGTTGTAGTAGTTACAGTAACAATGTGCTCTAAAATGTGGCCCACTCCTGCAATTTTTAGTCCTCCCAAAAATTATAAGAGTTGAAAAGCCATAATGTTTTTGAACTTCATGCATTAGATCCATTAAGAACAAAAACATTGTGTGTGTTTAGCAGACCCACAGCACACCATAATAGTTAGCTGAAGAAGCTATTGTCACCTCATGTAGCAAATAATGTACATTTGCACTATTGGAGCAGGTGACCAAAATAAAACCCATTTTTGAACATATTAGACAGATAAGAAACACAGACAACAGTAGTTCAAATAAAATATGAGTTTATGATCTTGAAATTATATTAGGCATAATCAGCTACAATTTGCTGCCAAGTCACTGCTTCTCTACCCACAAAATAATCTAGGTATTTCTGGCATACATCTCTGGCAATTTGTGAGGGCAATCCATCACGGGCATTTTCAAGAGCCATCAGCACACCCACAGATGGCCGAGCTTCAGCCTCTTCATCAACTCGATAGGATGCCAAAGGCATTTTCGACCACCCTTCTGGGACGAGAGAGCATGTAATTGAAGATTCTCTGCTTTGGCGTGAAATTCCTCATAGGAAACGGCTTCATCAGATGTTCCCCCAGAGCAAAGGCCTCATCTGCAACAAAAACAAAATCGAGGCCCTCAACATTCTCTTCAGCAGGTGGCAAGTTTAAGGTGCCATTCTGGAGCTGCTTGTAGAACTCTGTCTGCATAATCACTCCTCCATTAGAGTTGTGGCCGTTCTTTCCAACATCCAGATACAAAAACTCATGGTTGGCAGACACTACAGCTAGCATGACTATGCTGCAAAAACCCTTATAATTAAAATAATATGAGCCAGAGTTGGGTGGTGGGACAATCCAGAAATGCTTGCCATCAATAGCACAACCACAGTGCTGTGAGCGGTGCTGTGAGTGCCAGCCTGGGCTTGTTGTGGCCAGGCTCCATCTTGGGACATCATGCTGTGCTCCCATACCTGGAGGACATAGATTGACAAGGGATTGCTGAGCTGGTTTCTTCCAGCGGTTCTTGAGTGCCAGCTTGCAATGAATAATCTGCCAGTGGTGCAAGCAAAAAAAAGGAACACATCCCAGGCTGAGTGGCCCTGGTTAACCTTGAGAAGTCTCTGCACCCCTCAGAGCTCTGACTACAGACTTCCATCTAGACACTGCTAAGTTAGAAGAAGAAATTAGGCATATGTTATTCTGAAAAAAAATCAGTTTATTATGCCAAGGTCAAGAGCCAGATATAAGTCACAGACATGCTGAAAACCTTGTAAGTGTTTTTACAAGGATAGAATGGAAGATGAAGAGACTGGGCAGGTGTTATATGTAATTAAATTAGATTACAATTTTCCAGAGCCACGAGCAAAAAGGAAAATATTTGATTTGTTGAGCAGCAAGTACCCTTTTTAGATGGGATGCTATTTCAGCAGCAGAGATCCCTCAGATTTAATTTCAATTAAACAAATAACAGTGTATTTTTTTGAGGCTGAAAACCCCCAAAAAAAACTTTTACTACATATTTTCAGCAGATCTCACCCCAATCCACGTCTCTAACCTCTGCCACCCTCCCATGTTTCACCTCTTCACCCCCAGCATCTCTCACAGCTCTCACCTCTGCACAGTCTTATCCACCCTGCAAAGCTCTCATTTTTCACAACCTTCCCTCCCCTCCACATCTCTCAATGCACAACCTGCCTTCTGATCTCTGCAGCTCTCACCTCAGCACAAATCTCCCCCTCTCCCAGTTCTCAAATCACCTCATACTTTTCCAACTCTCCTCTCTGCACAATGTCGCCCCAGCTCTCCTCTCTGCTAAAATTCCCCCAGCTCATCTGCATAACCCCCCCCCCCACACACACACAATTTCCCAGTTCTCCTCTCTTCTAAACTTCCCCCAGCTACCCTCTCTGCTTAACCCTCCCAGCTCTCCTCTCTGCTAACCCCCAGCTCTCCTCTCTGCTAAAATCTCCCCCAGCTCTCATCTCTGCACAGATTACCACTACCTCTCCTCTCTAAAATTTCCCCAGCTCTCCTCTCTGCATAAATCCCCCCCCCAGCTCTCTTCATTGCACAGACCCCCCCCCCCCCCCACACACACACACACTTTCCCAGTTCTCCTCTGCACAAATTCCCCAAACCCCCACTTTCATAGTTCTCCTCTCTGCACAAATCCACTTTCCTGAAAGGTTTTCCCCTCCCCCTTTCACAGCTCCCTTACCTCTTCAGGAAAGCTGCCACCACTGTATATTGTATGCGCTGGCTCTTTTCTTTTAGACTCAGCACAACACATTGTGATGATTTGAAAGTTCTGCCTATCAGAACTATTGGCTTTGTGCTACAATGTCAGAGTAGCGGTGGCAGGCGGGGATGGAAGCTGCCTCCTGAATCACCACAAGCAGCTGCAGTGCTGGAACCTGGGGTACTCAGGGCTCAAGGGCAGGGCTTGCTAGTACAGAGGAGCCAGTAGAGGAAGCAAGTTGTGCATTAAACTTCCTCTACTGGCAAGCATTACATGACAGGTTGGAGAAGAGAGGGCTGCTGGAGGTGATGTAATGGCATTCCTGCAAAAAAAAGGCCCAGTATATATATATATTTTTTTGGGCTAATCTCTTTTGCCTGTATAACTAATAATATATTGCAGATACTATTCATTCCCCTTTAGACACAAGACAGAGGTAATTGTCTTCTTCACTCGCTAGTGCAATAAATAATTGTTGCAGTTATATGGCCTTGAGTATAACACAAATAAAGGGAATATGTAGGATTTCTACAGACCTGCTAAGACTGATAACTGTTAGTGTCAAGACCATCCAATTGTACTATTCTAATATAAGTATTTAGTCTTTTTTTCCCTTTTCCTTTTGTATAAAGAAGAAAGACATTGGGTCTTAAAATATAAATCAACTATGACAGGAAAAATCACTAAAGTGAGTATTCAGAAAATAAGAATGTAAGAAGCTTGAAAGAATTTTATACTCTGCTTCAAGCATAAACCCTTGCAGTGATACACAAGAGTAATCTTCGACTAGTATGTCCTAAGGATTAAAGTGAACTTTTCCTTTTCTATCTGCCTCAAAGGCAGAAAACTGAGATTAGTTTATGTTTCATCTCGTCACCCAGCCGTACCTTTTATATGTACAATCAAGCAGTGACTGATATTCTCTATCTTATGGATATGACATCCCAAAGCATTAGAAAATACAGTAAAAAAATGAATAAATAAATAGAATTTTTAACAAAGTAGTAACAGCAAGTCCTTCAGTGAAAGATAACAATTTTTCTTAACAGTAATTTCCTAGAGATCTTATATTAGTCAATACACAAAAATTAGGTCAATCTGCCATAATACCAATCTATTGTAATAGAATAAGATACATACTTTTATTAGCTTGGTTGGTTTGTCAGTCATGCATTTCAGTTTGTACCGAAAAAATAGAAAGACACATAAATCAAAGAAAAAAGACAAGACTGAATAGTGCTATGTTTTCATTGCATCTAGTCTTCTTTTAATTATGATTAAAAAAATAATAATAAATGGCATGCAAATGATGTAATTTATGTTCATACACTCTTCATATTAATAAACAGCAGTTTACAAAATCTGCTGTATATGATTTTCATTAACTTTTTTTTCTACATAATGCATTAATTCTCTCAGAGGATCTGTTCCTTTTTTAGTTAAAGCTGATGTCCAGGTTTAATTTCACTTTAAATAGTTCATTTCGGCCAAGCTGGCCCAAACTAATTATTTCAAGTGAAAGCAAACCTTTCAGCTTTAACTTTGGATGTCTTGCTGTAGTCTGCACACATTATAGCAGACACATCGGACACTTTTGACACATTTTTTGGACCATTGGCATTTATACAGCGATCAATGCTATAAAAATGCACTGAATACTGTCAAAATTTCACTGGCAGGGAAGGGGTTAACACTAGGGGCGATCAACAGGTTAACTGTGTTCCCTATGTGTGTTTCTAACTGTAGGGGGAGGGGATTGACCTAGAGGAAATGACAGATCGTGGTTCCTAGCTAATAGGAACTCATGAACTGTCACGTCTCACAGAACAGAACAGGGATTTGTGTGTTTACACACACATGTCCCTCTTCTGCCTCTCGTGCCCGTGATCAATCGTGGCCAGCGGTCATCGCGACCATCGGCCATGAGCATCGGCACCCACTCTGTGCAGCGGGCACGTGCCTGCTATCGCGATCCCGCGAGCCGATGTATAACTACGACGGCTTGCAGGATCGTGCCGACCTGCTGCAGTAATGAGACGGCGGCTGGTCAGTAAGCGATTAACACACATAGTGCTAAAAAAACCGATATCAATTATTGATGTGTACCTTTTATTATGAGGTCAGTTTTAAAATGCTGATATGAGATGATACTTTTACTTTTTCAAAGAAAGAGAAAAAAAGGCCCAGCCATGCGTTTTTATATTGTTGTATGATATCACCCGATTTTTAGGGAACTGAGACTTCTAATTCCACAGCTACTTCACTAATACAAGCCCAGCTGTTTACTTTAACCTTTAGTAATTCTACAGGAGCATTCAGTAAATCACATACTATGAGACAGTAACATTTGCACAAATGTTCATGTCAAGCAATGTCATGGTTGCTATTCTATATAGCTTGCTTGTATAAAGAGTGTAAGAGGCGCAAATAAACAAATGTTTTTTAGTATTTCCAATAATCTAGTTTGCTACAATCAAAGATACATACCGCCCTAGAGCGGGATGTTAAAATAATGAACTATATATATGGATTGCGCTAACTTCTGAGTAGATTTATATCATACCACTTCTATTTTACCATAGGACATGTGTGTTTGTGTTCTATTGCTAGGAACCCCCCATAGCAATAGAACACAAACACACATGTCCTATGGTAAAATTGAAGTGGTATGATATAAATCTACTCAGAAGTTAGCGCAATCCATATATAGCTTGCTTGCCTGAATTGGTGTGATGCACATTTGGTGCCTTCAGATGCCATTGTGCTCTGGGCTTCTAATATTCTGGAAATTTAAGGAGCAATGGGCTATATCCAGGCATACCTGTTCTTAATTTATCTGCTGCTATATATGCTCCAATATAGAGACTCTCAAATTTAAGAGTTTGGATTGCACTTTACAGAGGAACCTTGACAAGGCAGTGTGGCTTCCACATATATTTGCAAACTAAAACCTCTATTTTTAATACAAGTCATTCGCACAGTAAGTGTGCTGGGGCACCTTTTGTTTATTTATGCTGTTTAAAACCCTTCTATGCAAACCTTACCTTTAAACCTTACCACATTGGGGTGGTTGCAATTTTTATCTAGCTTGCACATTTGAATTGGAATGGGGGAGCATTGAACTTCAGCTGCCATTGTGCACTTGCTGGGCTTCTAATGTGCTCCTGCGCCTAAAGGAGGAAATGGCTGCGCTTTTGTTGAAAAAATATTAAATGCATATATTTCTGCAGAAAAAAAGTGCCTTTAACATTTTTTACCTCAGGGGCCTGCAAAACTTTGTATCCGTCATTAGTGGATTATGGTTGCACAGTCAGGCTCTTGCAGACACTTAATCCAGCTTTCTTGCTCATACCTCTATATGGGCTTTTTATTACAAAGCTGAAGGAAGTGTCAATGAACTCATGAGTGCCCTCTTAGTTCTTTGAGAAGACAGGCCTTGTAGTTTCTTCATTCACAGATCACTGTGAATAAATTATGTGGCTGTTGGGGCAGAGTCCTACATAGCCTTGCCAATTTTAAAACGTGACAGCGGGTGCAGGGGGAAGAACCACCGCCTGCTGTCACATGGAGACAGCATTAAAAACAGAGGCTTTATTTGCCTGCATTACAAATATATGTAAAAGCTGCAATATAATGTTTAATATGCTCCAAAAGTAAATGTAGCCTTTAATTTATCCATATATGCTCCAATATGGAGAGTCTTAAATGTCTCAAATCTTTCACATACTGTATATTTATAAATGTTGGAAAATAAAACCTCAGTTTTTAATCCAAATTGTTAGACCATTTTTTTTTGCAGGCTAGCTGATACGTGTGCTGAGAAAACATTTGTTTGTGCAATGTCATGTCCTAATTTTAAATCTAAATACTTTTTAAACGAGCAAGAGTATCATATTTTTTTTCACAGTTATACAGAACATCACAAGCTCTGAACTACAAAATTTGTGTGCCTGAAGAAATATATTAATTCTTCATTTTTCTTTCTTTTTAAAGCAAACATATCAAATGCAAAACTATAATTAAAAGTTCACTTCAACATGCATTTTAATTTGCCTCTTAGGAATATATACTTAGTTTTAGTTTGTTTGATAGTTAGATTAGACACATTAGGAAAACATGATTTGATAATTAATTTGGGAAATAAAAACAGCCTCTATAATAATTTGTTCAGTGTGAACAATTTCTGTTTTTTGGTAAACCTTATTATTTATATGTATAGGAAAACAACCGCCCCTATTTGAATACCTAGCCACTGCGCTCAGGAAAAAGCTGCTAATCACCTAACTGTAGCTGCCACTTTAAAGGTAAATATGAATGTAAACAAATCTACACCAGGTCTCCACTAAATTGAAGATCAAGAGTAGACAGCGGCGCTCAACATATATCAAATATATGTGTGTCCCTATAGAAATGAAACAATAACCAAAATAATAATAATAAAAATAAAAAATATTAAAAATATCTATAACAAATAATGATAAAGAATAATTAAATATAATAAAAAATATAACTAAATTGTATAGAAGTATATCACCAATAGTGTTAAGTGAAACCAATATAACATGTGTATAAAAACAAATTATATAAAACAATCAAAAATAATATGTGCACAACAAAATCTGTGTATAATCATCAGTGCAATACTGATTTCTGCAGAGAAAACGATATGTGATAATACAAAACGCATAAAAAAGTCCATGCGATTTTTCACACAATGTGCAAATAAAACGTGAAAAACTCTTCCTTTGATCTTCCACCACACCACTGTGATCCGTGCTTCCACTTCCCCCAAAAGAAACGCACTCACCACATCTATTGCCCGCACTCTCGTGACAGGCCAATAAACCTTTTGGATTCCACCCAAGAAAGTAATCAATCCTAAATCAATCTGTGTCCGGATCTCTCCATATGTGAAAAATAAAAAGGATTGCTCCAATAGTGTAAAAACGTTTAAACTTTATTCACACCACACTAAAAAAATCTTCAATAATCACACTCACATTTGAAACAGTTCAAGCCAGCATAAATGAGTTTTACCACAGCACAGCACGCTTCACTTCACTTCAAATGCACACACTGAAAAAGCGTTTGCAGTCACGGCGGACTCGAGGTGTGTGCAGGCAGTCACAGATATTTGCTCACCCCCTCCTTCCTGCTCGCGCTCCAAGATAAGATCAATTAGCTTCCAAAGGACTTCTCACATCAACGTGTAGCTAGTAACTAGATTAATTGCCGCTCAGCCACGCCCCCGACATGTTTCGTCATTAGGACTTAATCATAGGGTTGGCTGAGCGGCGTGGCAATCAATCCTTTTATACCCTTTCTAAGGCGGCCCCACTGCGCATGCGCGATCCCTCTCCACTCGCGCATGCGCCCGACATATACTGCGCCTGCGCACTCCTCGCGTCCCCGTTCATGCAATATACAGGCATTTTAAATGGGGTACCCTTCGACACAGGATCTTGTCACTAATTAGCGACCACCACCACTCAATGACAAATGTTCATGGTGGTGTACAGTACATGGTGTAATTGGAGCCGAATCAGCACTCAGCTGTCCCCCAGCGCCGCATAACATAAGCTACGTGACACCTTCATCTTAATGGGTTCAAAGCTGCACACATTAGCTCCAAATCTGCTGACCATTAGACTGCGCCTACAGATGGCACTGTTATATACATAGAGATGTCATGTACTAAATCCGCACGTTTGTCCATGGTATTAATAGTCATTATACAGGTTAGTTACTCCTATTGCATAATCAAGGACAAGTTACAGATAGAGCATCCAGCTGATAAATACTGTCCATAATAGGCAATATCCACTACCGAATCACTGGATATCAAAACATGAACCATATCTGTAGAATTTAAAGTGCAATGTGGATTTAAATTATATCTAAGTGTCTCATACAAACATTAATTAAAATCTTCTTAAAATGTGCTTAATGACTCAAAACCCTAGAAGTATCTCAACATCTATATCAATGGGATGTAACTATAAGCCATCTCACAAATTATAACTAAATCTAATGACTGGGCTGAACACCATAATAATCATATACTCTTCATTCATGATAGTCAAAAGTACATAATAAAAATGGTAAACATTAAAAATATTTAAAAATATTAAAAATATTATATTAATATCATTAATATTAAAATTATCAAAGATATTATAATCATTAAAAAAAAAAAATATTTTTTTTAAAAAAATATTAAAAAATATATATATATATATCCTGAGTGAAATTAAAAGATCATCCGAAGCGGGGACTTAAGTAGTTTTCCACTTCATCATCATTCACTCATCACATCATATATCCTACATGGTTTAAAATACAATCTCAGAAATTATTGATGAAGCAATTCAGGTCCAATTCAATGTTTAACCCTCTAGGCGTTAAACATTTAAAAAGAAAGATCCACCTAGTTTCCCTCTGTGACAGGTCCCTCACTCTATTGGTACCCCTCCAGGCCGGGTGTACCACATCAATTCCCACAAATTGTAAGAGACTAGGGTCCTGTTGATGTTTCTCTTTAAAATGAAGGGATACACTGTGGTATCTAAAACCTTTGCGTATATTGGCCAGATGTTCTGCTATCCGAATTCTTAATAGTCTTTTGGTTCTCCCAATATAGAACAAGCCACAAGGGCACCACATTAAGTATACAACGAAGGGCGTATTGCAAGTTATAAACTCTTTAATGGAGAACGTTTCATTGTACTTATTCGTTACCTCCGTTACTCCCCTGTTCTGTATTTTAACTGTACGGCAGCACACACACTTTCTACAACAGAAAAAGCCTTTTAAGTCTATTTTTAGACTTGCTTCCCCTGGGGGATCCAAAATCTTTTTGACCACCTGATCACCAAAGCTTGGTGCCTTTCTGTATATGAACTTTGGTTGTTGGGGCAGAATTTCCTTCAGGTGCCTATCCCTACAGAGGATGTGCCAGTGTTTTTTGTATATGCCCTCAATCTCCTTGTATTGGCAGTGAAAGCTAGATATAAAGCCAACTTGATGTTGATTGGGAGCTGACTTTATTTCTTTTTTCTTAAGACACTCTGTTCTCGGTGTTTCTGCAATCCCTTTGATTATTCCATCAATAGTATGTCCATCATAACCCTTCTGGACGAACTTTTGTTTTAACACATCAGCTTGTGTAAAGAAATCATCCAGCTCTGTACAATTACGCCGAACACGTAAAATCTGCCCTTTAGGTATATTCCTTATCCATGCAGGGTGATGACCACTCCTGATGGATAAGTAACTGTTACGATCTGTCGCTTTAAAGTAAACTTTTGTACTGAGACTATTAGAGTTCTTATTTATTGTAACATCCAGGAAATTTACCGACTCCTCGCTTATTTGATAATCAAGTCTTATATTTCTTTCATTGTGGTTCAGTGACTCCAGAAATCCTACTACTGATTCCCTCGAGCCCTCCCAAATGAATAGGAGGTCATCTATAAATCTACGGTAAAATATTAATTGTGGCAACTGATTACTAAAAATTTGTCTATCTTCCCATTCTGCCATAAACAGGTTGGCGAGGCTGGGAGCATATTTTGCTCCCATTGCCACGCCAACCTGTTGGGAGAAGAATTGTCCTCCGAACCAAAAATAATTATGTGACATACAAAAATCAAGTATGTGTCCCAAAAATTGTTTCTGAATATGGGGAATATCTTCACGCTTACTCAGAGCCCAATTTAAGGCCAGTGCCGCATCCTCGTGCTGTATCACAGTATATAAGGAGGCGACATCTGCCGTAACTAGGAAGGTTGTAGTGGCCTTATTCAGCTTTACCTCTTGTAATAACATTAACAATTCTGATGTGTCCTTCAAGTATGCTTTAGTGGCTCTGACACTTGGCTGGAGAAATTTATCCAAATACTCCCCCAGCCTAGACGTCACAGAACCAATTCCATTGACTATTGGTCGTGGTGGTGGTACTTTAGTATTTTTGTGGACCTTCGGCAGCGTGTAGATAATCGGAATTCTACACGCGCTAGGGACCAGGTATCTTTTTTCTTTCAAATTAAGAGCTTTAATTCTATAACCCCATTCCACCAGAGCCATTAGTTGTGTTGAATACGCTTCAGTAGGATCTGTTGACAGTTTCTTGTATGTTATTTCATCTCCCAAGAGTTCCAATAGTTGGTTCTGATAGAATGACCTATCCATCACCACCACCCCTCCCCCCTTATCTGCCGGGCGGATGATTATATTTTTCCTCCCCTCTAACGAGTCAATCCCCTCCTTAATGTGTTCAGGGTTCACTCTCTTTTTTTGTGGAAGTTCTTCTATATCCTGTAACACCAAATTTTTGAACACCTCTATATAATGATTACTGGTGTTCTGGGGATTGAAAATAGACCTGTTCTTCAGACCACTGTCTATTCTCCTATTTATATTGGTTCTAACCATGGGATTAATGGGATGATTTAAAAAATATTTTTTGATGTTCATAGTTCTGATGAACTTATGCGTGTCTATATAGACATCAAATTTGTTCATCTTCTTTCTTTGTGCACATTTCAGGCCTAAATTCAGGATGTTGAGTTCCTTCTGGTTGAGTTCAACATTGCTGATATTGTAAATGCCCTTATTTAAACATCCCTCATCCTTTTTTTTGGAGGATACTCGTTTGCCTGCCCTACACCCCCGTTTTCTCTTTGGGGGGGCAAGCTCTCTTTGTTTGGGGCATATGGGGGTGCCCCTCTTCCTTTCCCTCTTTGGTTCGTAGGTTGTATATTCTTTCTTGGAGTACCCCCCCCCCCCTCTCCCTCCCCTCCCCCGCTGTCCTAAAAAAGACGGTGAATTCTGTGTGTATCCATAATTCTCAGCCTCTCTTAAAGGGGCGAAGCGATTGAACATGGGAATATCTCTTCCAGGATCCTGGTAGCGGTTGGGGGGGGGGGAAATGGTTAGGTGGAGGGTAATTATTATACTGTGGAGGGTATTGTTGCCATTGAGAGGGGTAATGGTCATATGAGTTACCACATGGGACCGAAGATTCATATGCCCCATTTCCTCTAAAGTTACGGGGTGATTGGTAATCATAATTGTATTGTCCATACCCCCTCCTCTCCTGTGTTGGTCTCGGTGAATGGTAACTGCCGGAGGCTTGATTACCTTCATTGGTCAGTAAACCACCCTTTTTTGCTTGACCTCCCCTTCCTATATCACTTCTGTGGGTATTGTTTTTTCCCCCACTTTTTTTACCATACTCTGGTTTCGGAAGGGGCTGTACTACCGGCTCATCCATTATTTCACATGGGGGGCCTCCCATAGTATCCTCACTAGTTCCAGCCACTCCAGCAGAATTAATTTGCCACGCATATATATTCCCTATTTTAAAATCATTGGAGTCTCTATTGTATTTCTTGACCTTCTTTTTCTGAGTCTCTCGGTCAATCTTTTCAAGTTTTCTTTTCATGGATGTATCGAACTCTTTCATTATACTTGAATCCTTCATAGGTTCAAGTTTACTTTCTATAGCCCTGATTTTCTCATTTAACAATTCCAATTTGATATGTTTTCTCTTTAAAACCAAACTTTGTAACTCCCTCCCCACTCTATTAAAAAAGCCCAGCCATTCATCTGTATATTTTTGGTCATTCAGACCATCCTGTGGTGAGACATCCCACCTTAGGCTTCTAAAAATTAAATTCTCTTTCTGGTAGTGTTCGAAAGTGAATATATCCCACCAAGTTTTAATGCGTTTCTCCAACAGGTTATCTAATGTTTTTAACAATCCTGTAATGTCCTCCTCATACTCAGTCATATTATGATTGGTAGAGAAGATACACTCGGGGTCCATCTGTCTGTCCAGCAAGTATCTAAATGCATCCATAGCTGCAAGTGGTTATCAGAAAACTGTATATTTATATGTATAGGAAAACAACCGCCCCTATTTGAATACCTATCCACTGCGCTCAGGAAAAAGCTGCTAATCACCTAACTGTAGCTGCCACTTTAAAGGTAAATATGAATGTAAACAAATCTACACCAGGTCTCCACTAAATTGAAGATCAAGAGTAGACAGCGGCGCTCAACATATATCAAATATATGTGTGTCCCTATAGAAATGAAACAATAACCAAAATAATAATAATAAAAATAAAAAAAAAAAAAAAAAAAATTAAAAAAAATATAAATATAAAAAAAAATGATAAAAGAAATAATAAATAAATATAATAAAAAATATAACTAAATTGTATAGAAGTATATCACCAATAGTGTTAAGTGAAACCAATATAACATGTGTATAAAAACAAATTATATAAAACAATCAAAAATAATATGTGCACAACAAAATCTGTGTATAATCATCAGTGCAATACTGATTTCTGCAGAGAAAACGATATGTGATAATACAAAACGCATAAAAAAGTCCATGCGATTTTTCACACAATGTGCAAATAAAACGTGAAAAACTCTTCCTTTGATCTTCCACCACACCACTGTGATCCGTGCTTCCACTTCCCCCAAAAGAAACGCACTCACCACATCTATTGCCCGCACTCTCGTGACAGGCCAATAAACTTTTGGATTCCACCCAAGAAAGTAATCAATCCTAAATCAATCTGTGTCCGGATCTCTCCATATGTGAAAAATAAAAAGGATTGCTCCAATAGTGTAAAAACGTTTAAACTTTATTCACACCACACTAAAAAAATCTTCAATAATCACACTCACATTTGAAACAGTTCAAGCCAGCATAAATGAGTTTTACCACAGCACAGCACGCTTCACTTCACTTCAAATGCACACACTGAAAAAGCGTTTGCAGTCACGGCGGACTCGAGGTGTGTGCAGGCAGTCACAGATGTTGCTCACCCCCTCCTTCCTGCTCGCGCTCCAAGATAGGATCAATTTGCTTCCAAAGGACTTCTCACATCAACGTGTAGCTAGTAACTAGATTAATTGCCGCTCAGCCACGCCCCCGACATGTTTCGTCATTAGGACTTAATCATAGGGTTGGCTGAGCGGCGTGGCAATCAATCAATTTATACCCTTTCTAAGACGGCCCCACTGCGCATGCGCGATCTCTCTCCACTCGCGCATGCGCCCAACACATACTGCGCCTGCGCACTCCTCGCGTCCCCGTTCATGCAATATACAGGCATTTTAAATGGGGTCTTGTCACTGATTAGCAACCACCACCACTCAATGACGAATGTTCAAGGTTGTGTACAGTACATGGTATAGTTGGAGCCGAATCAGCCCTCAGCTATCACCCAGCGCCACATAACATAAGCTACGTGACACCTTAATCTTAATGGGTTCAAAGCTGCACACATTAACTCCTAATCTGCTGACCATTAGACTGCGCCTGCAGATGGCACTATTATATACATAGAGATATCATGCACTAAATCCGCATGTTTGTCCATGGTATTAATAGTCATTATACAGGTTAGTTACCCCTATTGCATAGTCAAGGACGAGTTGCAGATAGAGCATCCAGCTAATAAATATTGTCCACTATAGGCAATATCCACTACCAAATCACTGGATATCTTAACATGAACCATATCTCTAAAATTTAAAGTGCAATGTGGATTTAAATTATATCTAAGTGTCTCATACAAACATTAATTAAAATCTTCTTAAAATGTGCTTAATGACTCAAAACCCTAGAAGTATTTCAACATCTATATCAATGGGATATAACTATAAGCCATCTCACAAATTATAACTAAATCTAATGACTGGGCTGAACACCATAATAATCATATACTCTTCATTAATAATGGTCAAAAGTACATGATAAAAATGGTAAACATTAAAAATATTTAAAAATATTAAAAATATTATATTAATATCATTACTATTAAAATTATCAAAGATATTATAATTATTAAAAAAAAAAAATATTTTTTAAAATATTAAAAAATATATATATATATATCCTGAGTGAAATTAAAAGATCATCCGAAGCGGGGACTTAAGTAGTTTTCCACTTCATCATCATTCACTCATCACATCATGTATCCTACATAGTTTGAAATACAATCTCAGAAATTATTGATGAAGCAATTCAGGTCCAATTCAATGTTTAACCCTCTAGGCGTTAAACATTTAAAAAGAAAGATCCACCTAGTTTCCCTCTGTGACAGGTCCCTCACTCTATTGGTACCCCTCCAGGCCGGGTGTACCACATCAATTCCCACAAATTGTAAGAGACTAGGGTCCTGTTGATGTTTCTCTTTAAAATGAAGGGATACACTGTGGTATCTAAAACCTTTGCGTATATTGGCCAGATGTTCTGCTATCCGAATTCTTAATAGTCTTTTGGTTCTCCCAATATAGAACAAGCCACAAGGGCACCACATTAAGTATACAACGAAGGGCGTATTGCAAGTTATAAACTCTTTAATGGAGAACGTTTCATTGTACTTATTCGTTACCTCCGTTACTCCCCTGTTCTGTATTTTAACTGTACGGCAGCACACACACTTTCTACAACAGAAAAAGCCCTTTAAGTCTATTTTTAGACTTGCTTCCCCTGGGGGATCCAAAATCTTTTTGACAACCTGATCACCAAAGCTTGGTGCCTTTCTGTATATGAACTTTGGTTGTTGGGGCAGAATTTCCTTCAGGTGCCTATCCCTACAGAGGGTATAAATTGATTGATTGCCACGCCGCTCAGCCAACCCTATGATTAAGTCCTAATGACGAAACATGTCGGGGGCGTGGCTGAGCGGCACACCTCGAGTCCGCCGTGACTGCAAACGCTTTTTCAGTGTGTGCATTTGAAGTGAAGTGAAGCGTGCTGTGCTGTGGTAAAACTCATTTATGCTGGCTTGAACTGTTTCAAATGTGAGTGTGATTATTGGAGATTTTTCAGTGTGGTGTGAATAAAGTTTAAACGTTTTTACACTATTGGAGCAATCCTTTTTATTTTCACATATGGAGAGATCCGGACACAGATTGATTTAGGATTGATTACTTTCTTGGGTGGAATCCAAAAGTTTATTGGCCTGTCACGAGAGTGCGGGCAATAGATGTGGTGAGTGCGTTTCTTTTGGGGGAAGTGGAAGCACGGATCACAGTGGTGTGGTGGAAGATCAAAGGAAGAGTTTTTCACGTTTTATTTGCACATCGTGTGAAAAATCGCATGGACTTTTTTATGCGTTTTGTATTATCACATATCGTTTTCTCTGCAGAAATCAGTATTGCACTGATGATTATACACAGATCTTGTTGTGCACATATTATTTTTGATTGTTTTATATAATTTGTTTTTATACACATGTTATATTGGTTTCACTTAACACTATTGGTGATATACTTCTATACAATTTAGTTATATTTTTTATTATATTTAATTATTCTTTATCATTATTTGTTATAGATATTTTTAATATTTTTTATTTTTATTATTATTATTTTGGTTATTGTTTCATTTCTATAGGGACACACATATATTTGATATATGTTGAGCGCCGCTGTCTACTCTAAACCTTATTATTATTTAATTATTATTTAATTATGTAATTGTGTATGGGTGTTCAAAATGATCATCAAACCAGGTTGAACAACCAAACTGTACTATCACAGTATTTTCTATGTGGATGCAATGATGGCAGAGATAATCAAAACTATGGCAATGATTATACAGTTAATTCTATAATATATTTGTCTTTCTTAGCAGAACATGCTCCAGCATTCAGTGATAGATAAGTGGTGGCATATTTAGAATCAAAATTAGATTTTCTCTGAAAGTGGTGCACTCATGGTCTATTTATAAACAAATTCACATAGCTATTCATCCTTAAAAACTGTATGTATATTCATTCTGTGCAAACTAACCAGCTGAGTGGACTTATTCTATAAAAATAGGGCAGAGTCAAATAGTCTTAGGCTATTTTCTCTGATAGTGATAGGTTCATTCATAACAAGCATAGGGGGTTATTTAAACTCCACTTTACACTACAAGTGCAAACTACAAGTGCAAAGTGCACTTATAATTGCACTGAAAGTACACTTGGAAGTGCAGTCACTGTAAATCTGAGGGGTAGATCTAAAATGAGGGGAATCCCTGCTGATTTTATTATCCAATCATGTGCAAGCTAAAATGCTGTTTTTTATTGTTCTTGCATGTCCCCCTCGGATCTACAGCGACTGTACTTCCAAGTGCACTTTGCACTTGTAGTTTGCACTTGTAGTGCAAAGTGGATTTGCCTTTAGTAAATAACCTCTGATGTGTGAATCTGGAATATACCACAGCAGGACACCAAGATGGAGCTGGGTATCATAGGAGATAAATTCCTCTATGTAAGAGAAGATACATGCAGAACTTCTAGAGACTGCTAGAGGGAATTAGCAAATAAACAGGGATCCTGTTGTAACAATGGCTTAATTTGTGTGTTAATTCCCTCCAGCAGACTCTGTAATTGTTGTATTTGTGTCAATTTACTAAAGGTAAGCAGACAATTTACTTTGCAAGGGCATTTTCCCCAAAGCCTAGTGATTGAGGTGAAGCTCTGCTGAATTTAATCATCCAATCAAGTGCAAGCAAAATTGCATTTTTTTTCCTTGCATGTGATTTGGTATTGTTTGCAAACTGAAATGTCATCACATTCACTATGCTCTTGGGAGATTTCCCCTGTGTTTTGGTGTATGGTACTACACAATATCAGTGTTTACCTAGAAAAAGCACACCTTAATAGATTGTGTCTGTTAGAAATGAAAGAATCCAGTTCAATAATGTAGGTGGTACTTATTTTTTCCTGTTATTCTTTTAAACAAATCCTTTGTCATATTCCCCCTTCATTTTCTTTACTGGGTTTTGGGATTGTTATCCTTTATGAGTTCTAAAGTCAGTAAATGATATATGTTCTCATTATGTGAAGCTTTTTCTAAATATGTAAACTGCCATCATGATGTTAATGTATTTTCTGCTGCGTGAATAAAGTGAATGGTCACATTTATCACAAATTACATTGTAGGATGCTAACCAATTCACATTCTAATTTGATATGATTCATGTTTCAAAAGCCTGGCCCCATATTGGTCACAAAAGTACTTTCACAATAGTGATGAATAAACTGACCTGGGTTAGGTTTTCAGAAAGATAAAACAAGGCTTCTGAACCCTGTTGAAGTCAATGGGAGCTGACTTTTGTTATTTTTTTCCAATTTGCAAGCTTTTGGTAAAAAATATAAAAAAAATAAAAGAACATGTATAGCTGAGCTCTGTCATGGAGGACATGTACCTATGCAAAGATATTTTATAAAAAATGTTGTTTAGCAGGGAGTGCTTTTTTAATAAGGCCTAAAAAGCAATGTTTAACATACAGCATTCATTTAACATGGCATGCTTGGGTGATGCCTTCAACTTGCACTTAAAGTGGTGTGCCTATGCAATGTACTCCCACAAAATTAAAATAAAAAATACATATGGCATGATACATGATACAAATACAGATGGCATGGGATCCCCAGGCCCCTTTCCATATGTATATATGCTAGACCTGTTTTGATAAAAGTACAGTACACATTGTTTAAAAAGTTTTTACTGTCATTTTAAGAAAAAAGTATGCAGTTCCCCCCTAAATCCATGCCAGACCTTAAGGGTATGATATGGATTTTGGGGTGATCCTAGACAAAAATAAGGTTTGGGTCCCTTTAAAACTCATGCCAGCTCATTCTCCAGGCATGCATTTTGGCTGTCCAGGAAAAGATGGTGCAGGAAGTATGTGTTCCCCCTCCTGATACTAATTCACAGGCCCACAACATTAAGAGAGTACATTAAAATACGTGTGCCCCCATATATCTGGCTTTGCCCTCTCCACGTGAACGAATATGGGGCAAATAGTACCTTTTGTTATTCATTTGCAAAAAATAAAATAGTAAATAAAAACATCCACACCATGGAAAAAATTGTTTAAATCAATGGAACTCAAAAAAAGCAGCGTACATCAAGTCATCCAGTAATGTGAATCCAATGTCAATTATGATGAATGATGCTCAGGTGACCAGCATGATGAGCTGTACCACAATGACCCCCTTTATTGCAAATGACAGTTCCCTGCTGGGATATTAACACAGAACCAGGAAACCTGGGTGATGTCATTGTCCAAATATGAGTATTACCATATTTGGTCAATTATGTTACCTGGAAGCTTGTCTACTATTTGAAACAAGGAGGGGGGGGGGTGGTACCTGTCATTTAGTGGCAGGAGTAATACCACCACTAAATGAATAACTTCCAGTTTCAGCAGCCAGGGGTTTGGGCAGGTGGACAATCTGGCCAAATATGGTCATTTAGTTTACCCATTTGGTGAACTGCAAACAGTTTGGGTTTGGTTTGAACTCATGATCAACCCAAACCTAATGTCCAGCCCCATTTATAAGTTGAAATGCTTAATAAATGTAATGCCCCATACACACGGTCGGAAATTCTAATGGGAAAAGTCAGATCGGATCATGTTGTCGGAAAATCTGATCGTGTGTGGGCTCTAGTGGACTTTTTCCGTTGGAATTTCCGATGGAAAAAATTTGAGAGCAGGACCTTAAATTTTCCGACAACAAAATCCGATCTGACTTTTTACGATCACGTGTATAGAATTCCGACGCACAAAGTGCCACGCATGCTCAGAATAAATTTGGGGACGAAAGCTATTGGCTACTGGCTTCTACATAGTCCCATTGTACATTTTGTACGTCACCTCGTTCGGAACGATCGGATTTTCCAACAACTTTGTCCGACCGTGTGTATGCAACACAAGTTTTGGCCAAAATCCATCAGAAAACATCCAATGGATTTTGTGGTCGGAAAGTCCGACCATGTGTACAGGGCATACTTGTGAAGCTGGACATTAATGCCCTCACACAAGATTTGTTTTGCACATACACACATGTTTTATGAACAAAAAGTTCCTTTTCATTTATTACATATGTAATAGCCCATAGTAAATTTTACAAATTATTTTACATCCAAACTACAGGCTTATACACTATCCAAACTAACTGATATCTAATTGTTATGGCCATTGCCACATATCCTTCTTAAAATCAATATTAGCAATTGTTTTCCCATTCATTACTTCATTAGCAAACATCACTTTTTTTGGAATTAAAACTTACAGTAAATGCCTGCCTGGTCTGATAGGAAATGTAGAGGTATTTCACAGCATTCACCTATGCAGTGAAAATCTGGGACTGACTAACTGAACAAATAGTGTCCAAGGCTGGCCATGCTCTATACATTCTGAATGCACAATTTACCAAAAAAGTACAAAGTAGAGAGGACACCCTCAAAATTCCAGATTTACAAGGAATGTAACAAGAAACACAAGGGACCAATCAAGGAGGATAAAATGGAATGTGAGAAATGCATTTCTACAGCAATTAAAACAAATCTCAATTTTTTTTTGTTATATATATCAATCATAAAAAGTTATGAAAGAACAGATAGGCCCCATAACAAATGAACACAGGAAGCTGGTCATAAATGACAGGGAAAGGCAGGTGTATTAAAAAAAATTTTTCTCTTCAGTGTTTGATGAATGGATTTGATAGTTATAACAGCAAAAGCCTCGTGCACACTGGACATTATGATAACATTATAAAAATGCCAGTAGCTTTGCAGTAAGTTTTTCAATGTTTTTCAGCATTTTTGCAAAAGCATTTTTAGCGTTTTTCTTGGCATTTTTCAGCGTTTTTTTGCGTTAGCATTTTTACGCATTTTTTTTTCAATGGGATCAAAAATATTAAAGACCACTGAGCCACTTTTTTGAGTGTTTATCTGCGTTTTTAGGCATTTTTTTATTTTTTTGATGTTAGAGCCTTTTTACAACTGAAAACTCCTCTCAGAACCCACTAGTTTTGTTTTTTCAGCCAAAAAATGCCCCAGCCAAAAACTGTTGCTAACAGCCTATGTGTGCATGGACACATAGAATAACATGCTGGAGAGTTTATTGACTGTAGAAAAAAAACATCTGAAGCCAAAAACAGCAGCTGTTTTTGGCTTCAGAAAGCCTGCTTTCAACAGTAAATGTGGGACCAATTTACAAAAAAGTATCAAGATTAGGAAATGACAGACCAATGTCAGCCTAATACCAATAAAATGTAAGGTATATGAGGGAATGGTAGGGGCACCTGTGACGGAATGCCTTGGCACCTAGCTTGGGTGCTTCTGCCAAACAGTGCCTCCTGCTCTCCAAACCCAGCAGACCAAGAGCTAATACCAGCCCTTTTACCCCAAGCATCATACACAGACAAGATGTGGAAATAAAACCAAAGGAATGACTGTTAATTGAACAAAAATACAGGTTTTTATACACTTCAAAAGTAGGTCAGTCACCACATGAACAATAAAACCAAATATTTACCCAAAACATCATCCACTGGTTAGATAACCAGGTAGAGTTGACACAAGACTAATCCAATCATGTAGTAACCTCCAACAGTTAGTCAAATTTGCCAAACAGACAGAAACAATAGGTGGCTCAATTAACTCAATTAACAATGGGAATTTACACCTATTAGGCACACAATGGGAGAGACATACATAACATAAACAGTGATACCTCAGACTGGCCAACACCCATCTACAACTGTCTATGAGACAAACTCATACAATGTTCCAGCAGCTTGAAAAGATGGAATTAATTTATATTCATAGATCTCTTGAGGGATATTGTTGATAAATAGTTCTGCCCCAAGTGGAGAAGCTTCTCCAACTCAATCTGCAGGGGGGCCACCATATTCCCTTGACCATTAACCTGTATAATATTAATATTAAACCTTTCCATCCACTCTAGAATGGAAGCATTATTGTCCTTATTCATAGAAGTAATCCAAACCTCGCTCTCAGCGTCCATTACACGATTGTCCATCATTAGAGACTGATCTGCTCTCTCCATAGTCCAAAATCAGTGGGTAGGAAACTTGTCCCTAGTCCTCTCCAAAAGTCCCTGTCCTGTTTGGGTCTGTCACAGCATCTATTTAAAATATGTCTGTGATAAAGTTATCATACTGAAGGTGATTACCAGCATGGATTTTTGAAAGACTATTCTTGTCAGACCAACCTGTTATCCTTCTATGAAAAATTAAGTACAGTATTTGGATGGTGGAGGTCCAGTGCACATAGTTTTTCTAAATTTTGCTAAGACATTTGATACTATACCTCATAAACTGTTAATCTTTAAAATAAGGTCTGCTGGAGTTGGTGAAATTGTATGTACATTGAAAGGAAACTGGTTACAAAAACATGTCCAAAGAGTAGTGATACATGATTCACTCTCTGAATAGTCTAAAGTTTTGATTGTGTGTCTCAGGGTTTTGTCTTAGAACTGTTGTTCAAAATAGAAATGTTGTTCAATTTGTTAAATAATGATATAGAGGTTTTAATGAAGAGCTACATTTCAGTGTTTCCTAGTGACACCAAAATATGCAGGGAAATAGCTTTGGCACAGGATATAGCATATTTACATATATAAAGATATACAGATATAAACAAAATATGGGGTTGGGCAGCTACGTGACAGAGATGGTTGAATATTTAGAAAAGATACAGTATGCACTTGTATGCCACAAGAGCAAATGCAAAATACACAAAAGGACTCCTCTGGGAGAATTAATGATGCAAAAGGATCTGGGGGTACTTGTAGATCACAGACTTGGAAATAGCATGAAATGCATAGCCACAGCTAACAAAGCTAGTTAAATACTGTCATGCATTAAAAAGGGCATACATTCAAGAGATAAATCAATAATTCTACCCCTTTACAAAACAGTGGTTTTGCCATCATCACTCTTGGCCAGCAATCTTCAGACTTTTTGAATTATAAAGTGTTCAGTCAAAGGTGACAATTAATAAGGGGAATGAAGGATCCCAGCTATCGGGATCAGTTACATCAGTTATAATGTTCAAATATATCAAAGGTGACTCCATTAACTGTAATAAATCGTTTTACTGAACAGGACACGTGGCAAAAATTTGGAAGAAAGGAGGTTTAACCTTAGAATGTGTAAAAGGTGCTTTACTGTTAGAGAAGTTAACATTTGGAACTTCCTCCCCCAGGAAGTGGCACTAGCTGAGAGTGTGGACAACTTTACAAAACTTTTAGATGCCTTTCTCTGGGGGCAGAATATATAGGGCTATGAGCATTGTTAGAGAACAAAAATCTCACATGCACACACACACAAACACCTTAAACTGAATGGACCTGTGCATTTTCTTCAGCCCTACAAACTATACATTATATACTTTATATTGTATGTAACTATGTAATAGAAGGTCACACCTAAGCAATCTGTTCAATTTGTATCACATCAGGCAAGCACTCCACACCGTTGATGTTAGAGTTAACTGGTTCCCGACCGGCGCACGACCATATACGTCGTCAGAATGGCACGGACAGGCAGGAGGGCGTATATATAAGTCCCTCCTTTAAGCCGTCCGTGCCACCGGGAGCGCGCCGGGAGCGGCGCGCTCCCACGCCTGTCGGGACCCCCGTGAGGCCGGTCGCGGGTCCCGCGGACTCGATTGCCACGGGGACACCCGCAATCGTCTCACGGGAAGGCAGAACGGGGAGATGCAGAAATAGACAGCATCTCCCCGTTCTGCCTAGCAACTAGTGACGCCGATCTCTGCTCCCTGTGATTGGAACAGAGATCAGCATTCACTAGCTGACAGCCACGCCCCCCACAGTAAGAAACACACCCCCCTAGGCATACTTAACCCCTACACTGCCCCCCTGTGGTTAACCCCTTCACTGCCAGTGTCATTTATACAGGAATCAATGCATTTAAATAGCATTAATTGCTGTATAAATGACAATGGTCCCAAAAATGTGTCAAAAATGTCCAATGTGTCCACCATAATGTTGCAGTCACAATAAAAATTGCTGATCGCCGCCATTACGAATAAAAAAAAATTATTAATAACAATGCTATAAAACTATCCCCTATCTTGTAAAATGCTATAACTTCTGCGCAAACCAATCAATAATCGCTTATTGCGATTTTTTTTAACAAAAATAAGTAGAAGAATACGTATCGGCCTAAACTGAGGAAAACATTTTTTTTATATATTTTTGGGGGATATTTATTATAGCAAAAAATAAAAAATAATGTGTTTTTTTTTTCAAAATTGTCACTCTTTTTTGTTTAAAGCGCAAAAAAAAAAACGCAGGGGCGATCAAATACCACCAAAAGAAAGCTCTATTTGTAGGAAAAAAATGACGTTAATTTTGTTTGGGAGCCATGTCGCACCACCGCGCAATTGTCAGTTATAGTGACACAGTGCCGAATCGCAAAAAGGGGCCTGGTCCTTTGGCTGCAAATTGGTCTGGTCTGAAAGTGGTTAAAGATATTGTACAACCAGGTTGTATAGTGAATGGCCACTTAAGCACAGTATCGTAAATACTTTGACTGGTGGCCAGACATGTAAAGTCATGGGCAGACATCTCGTCAGCACAGTTCCGGAAAGGGAAAGGAAACTCTTAGATGGCTTGATTCTGTGGAATCTACAATCAGTTTACGGTGAGTTGGCCCTTTAACCTCCCTGGCAGTATGATTATTTCAGATTTTAGGTGCTGAAAGCGGTACAATTATTTTGCATGGAAATTTGGCGTTTTATATTGTAGGCCTGCAATTCTTAGGAATAACTCACTTAAATCTGTCCAAACCAGAGTCTTGTAGACATCCCGGGTATGATAAAGTTTAAAACACAAAATCATAAATTATAATATAATAAATAACTATAAATAATTATAACAAATAATAATATTATAATAATAAAAATGATTCAATAATGTAATCAAATCAAAAACACTGAAATTTGCTCAGTTGCAGAATTGTCGCTGTCATTAGATTTAGTGTTTGATGATGAATTTCCCCACAAATCACTATCGGTCAATTCTGCAAGTAATTCTAATTTATTATCACTGTTTTCTAGCTGGTCTAAAACCACTTTGACATAAAGGGACACTTTTTGGTTGCTATGGACAATCTCCAAATTCCAGGCAGAAAAAACAGTATTTATAATATAAAAGTGCATGCAGGACACTGGACAGACCACTAGGGACAAAGGGGATGTGTAATTTTTTTTATACAGTACGGTAATCTGTAAGATTACAGTGCACTGTATGTGTACTGCATTTTAACTTTTTTGAATTTGGTGCCGATCTCCGCTCCCATTCGTCGCAACGTCGCAGGGAACGGAGCTTGCGGCACTTGGCACTGTGTGAATTGAGCGAGGAGACAGCTCGCACACACAGCGAGGAGACATCGCAGGATCCAGGGGACAAGGTAAGTAACTTTCCCTCTTAGTTGGAACACATGAGGAGAGTGTAACCAGCCAATCCATTAACCAGTTATATTACTGATCTGCGGGAATTCGATTGACCCCCCCTTAGAGGGACCCTTATGCGCAGTGGCCCTTCACGAAAGTGTGGGCATATCTTTGTGGTGAGTGCGTTTCTTTTGGGAGAGGAGACACATGTCACTGTGGTGTGGTGGAAGAGCACAGAAGATTTAGTTTGATTGATTTGCTTCACTTCAAACATTTATTTATGGAACATTTTCACTAACCACCAGCGGTTGATTTGAACTTTAATTTCCGCTTGAGTTTGATTGGCCTAATTTTTGCCAATTATCTTTATTCATTTTTTGTTTACATGTTTATATTTATCACTAGGCACTTATTGGTGTGTTAAGTTAATATACACATATAGTTTGAGTTATTTATTTATTTTTGCACTGGAATATTGTGTGTATAGATATATATTGCAGCGCCACTATTTGTTATAAGTCTTTTTTAATTTAAGATTTTCTCACGCAAATTCACCTATATAATTTAATATTTAAGTGGCAGCTTTAGTTAGGAGTGTTGTATCACCTGAGCGCAGTGGGAGGCATCTAAATAGGGGCGGTTTATTTGGATTCCTGTGGTATTTGTTAAAGTAACTTTCCCTGTATCCTGTGATGTGATCCCGAGTCTGGCTCGGGGTTACCGCTAATGGTACTGAAATTCCACCCCGAGCCAGACTCGGAAATACTGCCAGGGAGGTTAAACCTTAAAATGTATGTAAATCCTAACAATTATTTTTTTTGTAATATTTACTCTCTTTTGGTATGTTAAATATGGCCATTAAAAACATTTTGTGATATCTATTTAATTAGTGAAGATATACAGTACATGTTGATTCTGCCAGAAACCTGCCCTGTGCATTCTACAGTGTTATTTTTCAAGCAGTGTTATTAGCCCAACTCAGCCTTCTATGGTGTTCTACAGAACATCACCATTATTTTGCGGAAATGAGGAGGGTGTGTTCTGTAGTCCCAACACACTTTCGTTTCTAGGGTGACAACACTGCTCCTCCATAGATACAGGATAGTATATAAGATTCTTAGCAGGATAACCAGATACTGCTCTCAGAATACCTGACTTTATGTACACAAAGATCTAAATTATAGCAAGAACATACTGCATATTTAGCTAATTATACAGGATCTTATCTATGATAGGCAAATTATCCCAGTTTAAGAGTTTTTTTGGAAACAGATATAATATATGTACACAACTTGTACTGTAACTCAAAGCAGCAGGATGGTACATTAGCTGAAGTATGTAGGCCCTTTTCAGCCTGCAAACAAGCAGCCATGAGTGCCAATCATTCTGAACTCTGCTTATATGTTTAAATTAATTGGCTATTAATAGCTCATCTTCTGTTATCTCTCTCTGCCATCTATGAGGTAACAATTGCGTTTTGCTGTAAAATATTAACAGCTTGCCGACCACCAACAGTACATTTACTCCCCCTGGGGTGCGCAAAAGGTGATCTGCAACTGTTGTGTCCACCAGACACAGCAGATTGTGGTGCTCAGTATTGGGCCACTGTGACCACATCAGATACAAGGTGGTCACATATCACAAATCATAAACAATAGTCATAGATGGAATCCATTAATTACATCATTGTTTACTACTGTGATCTGTGATTGGTCAACAGTGATCACATGGTACCTGGACCAATCGCAGTGTATTATGTGATAGCTGTGAACCAATCACATCACAGTAGTAAATAATGGGTCATGAAAAAAAGCCATTTATGACAGTTCAAATGATTACTGTTACAGTGACAAGGTAAATGAAAAAAAAAATCTTTACATTTTTTATTTTTTTAATATATTTATTCGTTTTTAAAAAAATATTATCACCATTCAGTATCCCTGTTCACTGCCACACTAGTCATATGATGACACTGTATTGCCGACAGTATGTAGATAAAATTGTGAAAATTGTGAAAATTTACTTTCCAAAAAATGGTAATTTGGGGAGTATTTGTACTGTAGCACAGTGCTTAATAGCAAAAAATGCCCTGATCATGAAAATTATAAAAAAAACTTCCGGAGTTCAAGTTGTTACATTTGTTTGCTGTTATCAAGATTTGTGACAGTAGGGGCGTGGCTTGCGCGCAATCCAGATGGCAGCTTAAAGCGGGATTCCACCCTAAAGTGGAACTCCCGCTTTTCGGAACCCTCCCCCCCCTCCGGTGTCACATTTGGCACCTTTCAGGGGGGAGGGGGGTGCAGATACCTGTCTAAGACAGGTATCTGCACCCACTTCCGGCATAAACTCCCGTGGGAGTTTACGCAAGTTCCTGTCCTGGCGCGCTGTCTGCCGGGACACACACGTGACCCGGCAGACAGCGCTGAAGATTCTCATTGCGCCGCGCGACTCGCGCATGCGCAGTAGGGAATCGGGAAGTGAAGCCACTTCCTGATTCCCTCACCGAGAATGGCGCCGGCTACAGCAGAGAGCCGAGTGAGCGATCGGCTTCTGCTGCCGACACCGCTGGAACCAGGGACAGGTAAGTGTCCATTTTTTAAAAGTCAGCAGCTGCAGTATTTGTAGCTGCTGGCTTTTAAATTTTTTTTTACAGTACAGTCCCGCTTTAAGCCTGAAGCTCTCCTAGGCTGGCCGGACAACGATCGCCAATCGGGCAGAATTCTGACCCATCGACACCCCAAACCACCTCAGAAAGGTCAGTGGAACACACCAAAATGTCCTCCCGCAAACGCAAGGAGGAACGGAACCTCCAGAAGCTCACGGCCCTCTCCTTCCAGCGCGAAGGTCACAGACAAGATGGCGCCGCCGGAGCATCAACAAGGCAGGCCGCGGCCTACACCGACCTTCTGAGCAGCGATCCGGGGGATATGGAAGGGGAAACAATAACCCCATCTCGGGCTGGCCCTTCTCCACTCACTCCAAACTCCCAAAGCCCAGCTAAAGCGCAGATGCGCCTGGATGCCACCTACCAGGCCGGGACCACAGTGAGTACAGCACTGCACAATGCACATGCCATATTTTCACTACAATCGTCCATAGCGGCCTTCCCCACATCAGGACAGCCCGTCCTAGATACAACAATGAAGGACATGCTGATGTCCCTTCAGTCATCCCTCATGACCAACCTGTCCTCCCTGATGCATACATTTACCACTGATATGAGACAAATGGGGAACAGAGTACAGTACATAGAAGAGAAGATGGGGGAATGTACAGAAACAGTCAATGATCTGGTAAATACGTGTATGGCCCAAAAAGATGACACTGACTGGATCAAATCAAAAATAGCAGATCTCGAAGGCCGCTCACGCTGCAACAATATTAAAATCCGCAGAATACCGGAATCGGTACCCCCTGCTGAACTACACGCATACGCCAGCACTGTGTTTGCCGCCATGCTACCCGAGCTAACCCCTATAGAGCTCATGATTGAGCGCATACACAGGATCCCTAAGCCCAACCACCTAGCTGAAACGGTCCCAAGAGACGTACTCCTGAGGATCCACTTTTACCAGGCAAAGGAGCAAATCCTCTCAAGAGCGAGGGCACTAACTACACTACCGTCACCATACGCAGATATCCAACTTTTTGCAGACCTCTCGCAGTACACGCTACAAATGCGGAGGCAGCTAAAATCAGTCACAAAAGCCCTCACGAATCACAAAGTGATTTATAAATGGCGCCATCCAGCCACCATCCTGGTTACATACAACGGCATCTCCCACACGATCTCCACAATGGAAGGAGGCATGAAGCTGCTGCACTCTTGGGGCATCATACAAGACCCACCTCCTCCACCTCTACAAAGAGACTCAACTCCCCTCCCCAAGGCTCCCAGCAGAGGAACTACCACTCAAGTATGAACTGAAAGCTCTTGCCCATATACATACAGAGCTACCATGCAGAATCCGGTCTGGCCGACCGCTCACCCAGTTTCAAAGCCTGAACTTTCTCCCCCCCAATTTAGTCAGCATCCGCACACAGTTGGTTACTGCTGACTTGTTGCATACTGACCATTGTCAGCCACTGTCTATTGTGACCACATTTGTTCTCTTTTTTTTGTCTTTTCTTCTTTTCTTTTTCTTTCCAGCTCATTTTTTTTGTCTTACCCTCTGTTCCCACCTGCAGCACACCCTACGGGTAGAACTACGAGGACCTCACAGCGGACTTCCGAAATCCAGTACATTCCGATATCAACTCTACTCGCCACATATCTTCTGAAGATCCCTCCACTACCAACACTCCAACAGCATCTAGAAGAAACCAAACAGCACTTCTCCCAACTGTAAGTTACAAACAACCACCGACACACTAACGAACGCGGCAATGTCTGTCACAATAGTATCCTTGAATGCAAAGGGACTAAACCACCCTGCCAAACGATCTTCCCTTTGGAAAACAGCCTTATCGCTCAAAAGTGACATACTTTGTGTCCAAGAAACGCACTTTGCCCAGGACTCGGCCCCTGTGTGCCAACATAGACTATTTCCCCATGTTTTCAAATCATCATACGCAAAAAAACAAAGAGGTGTTTTAATTGCCATACGCAACACAGTTTCATTCCAACTCCAAAAATGCATCACGGATACCGAGGGGAGATACGCTATCCTAATATGCAAGATCAACAGTAAGCTATACACCTTGGTATCCCTGTATGCACCGAACCAACGCCAGATGTCCTTCCTCAATAAACTCATGAAAAAAGTCCACAATCTCCAACAAGGACATGTCCTGTGGTGTGGAGACTTTATTTTGTGCCAGATGTCTACATGGACTCCACAGCGGGCAACAAGAGACATGCTTCACCACTGAAAAGATTTATTTGTTCTAATGATCTATTCGACGTGTGGAGGTGTTGTCACGCTAGTGAACGCGACTATACTTATCTATCACCACGCTACACCTACTCATGCATAGATTTATTTCTCTCTGACAAATGCTTACTTCAAAAAATCTCAGCCTCTGCGGTCCACACCACCACCTGGTCAGACCATGCCCCCATTAGTATCACTATCAATACCAAAACTCACCACCCTAAATCTTACTTATGGAGACTCGACAACTACCTTCTCCACAACCAATCCATAAAAAAAATTCAACAACAACTAGAAAAGTATTTCTCCATAAATTCCCAATCGGTGTCTGACCCGGAGGTGGTGTGGAGCACCCACAAGGCTGTACATAGGGGTGTCTTCATCCAATTGGGAGCCAGGGAGAAGAAAAAGAGATCACAAAAACTTGGACCAGTTGACAGCTGACCTAGAACTCACTGACTCCCAAAACAAATCTAATCCCTCCCCTATCCTCCAAACACAACTCTTTAAACTGAGACATGAACTACGATCTCTACTCCTAGAGTCGTTTGAAAAATCATATACCAAACTAAGAGTAAACACCTACTCCACAGGTAATAAAGCAGGCAAATTGATGGCACTTAGACTTAAAGGCCACAAAGCCAAATCCAAAATCCCATACATGCATCACCCTCATACCAAAGAAAAGCTGCTAAAACCTCACGAAATAGCAAATGCATTCAGCACATACTACAAGGACCTCTATAACTTAAAAGATGACAAACATACCACCCAACCCTCCCAAGCAGACATAAACAATTTCCTAAAGTAAATTGATCTCCCCTCCATCTCGCCAGCACAACTAACTAGTCTTAATGAGCCCTTCACAATTCCCGAAATAGAGTACGCAATCACCAAACTCCCAAATGCCAAATCCCCTGGCCCAGATGGATTTACTGGGGAATACTACAAAACATTCCAACGTATCCTGGCCCCTACGCTTTTCACAGCACACAACTTAGCGGTGTCTTCATCCTCCTTTTCCTCAGACATGCTCAGTGCGATAGTAGTGACACTCCCTAAACCCGGCAAAGAACCTACCTCTCCCCAAAACTTTTGACCAATCTCTCTATTCAATGTGGATGTTAAAATCTACGCAAAACTGATCGCCAACAGATTAATTGACATTCTCCCAGATCTTATACACAAGATCCAATCAGGCTTTACGAAAGGCAGGCAATCCTCAGACACCACCAGAAGAATGATAGATGTCATCCACCAAGCAAGGCTCACAGGTACCCCCTCTGTACTCCTATCCCTGGATGCATTGGGGGTACCTCTCATCAGTCTTAGGGAAATTTGGACTCACAGGACAAATCTACAATGCCATCATGGCCCTATATTCCTCTCCCTCCGCCTGAGTATTCTCAGCAGATTCATTATCCACTCCATTTAGTATAACAAATAGTACTAGACAAGGATGCCCCCTATCCCCCTTAATATTCAATTTAATTATGGAACCCCTCGCACAGACCATCCGTACAAACAAACACATCACAGGCATATCTATAGGGAAGCAAGAACATAAAATGAGTCTATTCGTGGATGACATAATCCTCATGATCTCCAACCCCCCTACCTTCCTCCCGGAGGTTCAAAAGATGCTAACCCGGTTCAGTAATGTGTCATATTACGAAGTCAATGACTCAAAATCCCACATCCTGAACCTAGGAATTTACTCCACAACCAGCTTATTACTGCAACAGCAATATCCATTTACATGGGCGGACAATAGTATTACTTACCTTGGAGTTCAACTAACTAAAACCACTGCAGAATTATTTTAACATAATTGTATTCCCTTCCGCAACAAACACCAATCTCCGGATCTCCGCAAGCTGGCGTCTTTTGAACTGTCCTGGATGGGCCGCCTGGCGGCATTCAAAATGCCTCACCTCCCCCAAATTCTATACCTCTTTAGGACTCTGCCAATCCCCATACCAAATAACTACTTTAGGTCTCTACAAACTATTCTCTCCTCATTCACTTGGCAAAGCAAAAAGGCCAGAAGTGCACACAAACACCTAATTAAAACCTGCCCTGCAGAAGGATCAGGCTATGTTGACTTCCATGACTATTATACGGCCTCAGTCCTCACACAATTAAGAGAATGGTTCTCTCCCACCCACCACACTATCTGGGGACAATTAGAAACGTCACTTACTCCAGGGAATAGTCTACTTCCTTGGCTTATCTCCAACCAAAGCGCATTTCCACCACCACCTCTCACCTTTCCCCCACAATGGTCGCCACAATCCTGACCTGGAACAGATTTATACGCCTCAACCAAACCTACCTCATCAGAATGACTATGAAAATCCCGTTGCTGGTGTTACAGTACAAAATGGACCAAGTATCCTTTAAAAAGTGGCATGAGAAGGGCATCTTACACATTAACGACCTCTTCAATGACAACCAATTCAAGTCTTTCCAAAACTTACAAACAGAATTCCATCTCCTTGACTCGGACCTCTACCTTTACCTCAGAACCAAACACTACCTACACTCCTCTACCTCTTGGTCTTGCAAAATCCCCCAACCAGCTTGGCAATATTTGTTCAACCCACTATGCAAACACAAGGGCATATCCCTTTTTTATAACATACTCCAACAGAAAAACATATTTACCAAATCCACCTATTTGCTCAAATGGGAATCAGACCTAGGACAGGTATACTCCAATGAACAATGGTCCAAAGCGTGCATTTCTACCTATAAAGCCACTAGCTGTTCCAACTTATGGGAATTGGCCATTAAAATATCTCAATGTTGGTACTTGACCCCAGCAAGAACATCCAAGTTCTCTGGAAACCCAAGCGCCCAATGCTGGAGGCTATGTGACACACGAGGGGACATGCTCCATATGCTCTGGAGCTGTCCCAAACTGATGCTCTTCTGAGAATCAACGTTCCAACTACTTTCTGAAATATTACAATATACGATTATTCCAAGACCTGACCTTGCACTTTTATCCCTAAACCTGGACCTATATCCAAAACAAATGAGACACATCATTTCCCATATATTGCTCTTAGCTAGGCTGTGCATAACTAGATGGTGGAAAAATCTCACGCCACCCACTCTAGGAGAAGTAGTCAGAACAACCCATCTACACTGCATATACGAACAAAACATAGCACTCAGAAATGGTAAAAGGGACCACATCAACCAACTGTGGCTCCCTTGGTCCATGTGGATCGAGAATAACAAACAAATTCCACTGACCGAGTAGACCCAGCCCATGCTTAATTTGCATACCATGATAGAAAATGCACCCTTCAATAACCGCATGTGAATGTATTGTACCGTCGTTACTTACGTAAATGTTTTTTTAATTACTTACTCATGGAAATTAGCGGTCCTATATAATCCACAGGATGGGTGGTCTCGCACCCCAGTCACAGTCGTGATTTCGTAAGGGGTGGCTGGGATGTCAGACCATCCACCCTCTCACCTCAAAAGACAGTACAAGTACTATTGTTAACAGGGGTCCATAAGATTGAACTGCATACAACCTGTATTCTGCTCTACATAACATCATGTTATAGTTCCTAAACAATGGATTGTCACAGTTACTACTACCAGTTTATATGTATTTGCCAGTGCCTGGCTTATTCTTTTCTTTCTGTAATACTTGAAATACTTCAATAAAAATGTATTGTTCAAAAAAAAAGATTTGTGACAGTAATTCCAAAGGTAATTCATGTTGGTATTTTTTACTGATTAGTTCAAAAGGAAATTGAGAGCAAAAAATGCAATGCTAATAAAATTAAACTTACATGATCCATTAGCTCACGGACCATTCCATTCCATTGTTGAGTGGTATCCTCCTTAACTCCATATTTGCCATCTTCCACTAACCGTATTTCATATTTAAAACCAAGAATTTCAGATAATTTCTGAAGTAAGTCAATGCAATAGCCTTCAAATCTCTCCTTTCCATAAAGTGGTTTATCAGATTTCTTGAACATCACATAAGGTTCTTCCTGTTAAAAGAAATGTGTTATTGTTCATTTAGTCATTTTACTCTGAACTCTGTTACTTCAATAACACATTCTGAGACCCAGCGTTTCCTTATAAAGGCTGTAAAGAAAAATGCCCGTAAATGTAAACCTAATGTGTTGTATTGGCTCATTCTTCCTTCTCTGAGGTATCATGAAAAGAAGTAACTGGAATAATGAAATATGATTTTACTTATTTGTATCTGACAATTTGATAAATCTTTTGAAATTGTTCTCTATTGTTAATGCAACAGTTCTGGTCTTGCACCTGCAGTTTCTTTAAATGTTTTATTTGTGCAATGGTGGGTTTAAATAAGAGAATATTTTTATGTACCAAGAGTATTTTTGATTCATGGATCTGCAAAAATGAAAAAAAGTAATGTTGCCTTATTAGCAACTTTAAACATATTACTCTAAAAATTAAATCTGCGCTATAGGCATACACATTTTACTGACTGTATTTCCTACACAATAAAATAAAATCTAACTGATTCATATATAAATACAAAAAATACAAATATAATGATCCTTCTAATTTAACAGCTCCAAAAACTTTCACTGCAAGAGAAGAAGCAACGACAAACACAAGGCTTAGCAATTATCTTCATTTTAGGATGATACACTCATGCTGATGGATTATCAAAAACATATATAGAGATATATTATAATTCTGATGCATTTGCTTTAAATGGTGTTTTCAGTGAGATGCTTTAGCCACCAATAACTAGGTAAAACCCTGCCTCTCTTATTAAACTTATTAAAGAAAATTTGCTCTACAAAAAGCACTTAGCTTTTTCCTATCTGAACTTTTATCCATCTCCTAAAATGATGCCCTACCTCTTAACCACACCAAAAGGTAAAATGTATTCCCTGCTTAAGCAATTAGTATCTAAGCCTTGAACCTAAAGTGTAACTTTTACCCTAACCCTAATCTAAACCCTAAAGTGACCCCTTAATGCTTAACCCCTCCAAAGCTTAAAACTTAACCTTCACCTTAAAATATAACACTCCCTCAATAAACCTTAATCCTAAAACATAACCCTCACCTTAAACCTGGCCCTAACCCTAAAATGTAATCTTCACCTTAATGCATTTAATATATATTAAATTGAACCTACCCCCTAAAGTGGAACCTTAACACTGCCCTCCCCTCACCCTTAATGTGTATGCAAACTCTAACAATGAACTTCTCAATCGTGTTCTCTATTGTGTTAAATATACCATATATACCATTTATAGTGTTTTATTATATCTGTTTGATATTTATAAAAAAAATACCTGATAATCCTACCAAAATCTTTTACACTAATAACTTATTAGGATTTTTTTGCCTTTGCTGACTATTATTAGCCAGCATAAATCCCAGCTATCTCTGTAGACTACAGGACATGCCCTACATTATAGAGTTGAGTACAGAGGAAGGTATTCTGTAGTCCTAACACACTTTCTGTCCTAGGATGACAGGATTATTACCCTAGGACAGCACATGCATTACTGGTACGTTGTTTAGGTATAAATGCTAGAAAAAATAAAACTAACACAACTACCACTTCTAAGGACTAATAATTAAATAAATATAATATTTTTTTTTGAGGGATTTTGACACTAACACAACCCCCTGCTTATTTTTGACCCTTAACAAGTCAGTGAAAACTAAACTCTGATCTTAACTCTGAATATCAACCTCTAGACCCTGGCCATAACAATGGTCCAAATTAACTATACTCAAATGATGCTGTGCTACAACCAAGCAGGCTCTATGCACAAATCGATTTGCGCCCAACTGCATGCACTTTGAACAACTTATTCCATAAAATATATAGGGAGAATGGCAACAGTGACAGAGTTTTGACATTATACACTTATATGACCATAAAAAGACTTAGGCCCTATTTGCACCTGGCTATCCATGGTGATGTGTTAGAGGGCATATATCTATTTGTTTTTCTCCAGTTTAAAAGTAAATTGTTGTAGTGTATTCAAGGGATTTGGAGTAGAATATTTCAAACTGCAGTATGGATGTGTTTTAAAAAATAATTTACAGTATTTGAAGTATAAAAAAAAGACTTACCAATATTGTTGTTACAATTAAAGACCGGTTAGAAAGAGAATCTGTAATATTTGCAGGTTTTTCTTTTTGATTATCTGTCATGTTTAAGCCACTTGCAGGATCCCAAGTTCCAATCTATAAGAAAGGATTGCAATAAAATAAGCAACTAGTATCAGACATGTCTTACTATATAAAAACTTACTGACAGATACAACAATTGTTTATCAAAAGTAAAATGCAAGATTTCTGCATAGTGTTATGGTTAATTTACTAAAGAAATAGTGAGTGTTGACTTTGAAAGTGCATGTTAAGCTGACTTAGTGAATAAGGTGATGGTGTGTTCACTTTAATCAGCTCTTTAGATTTTAATTTCCGTTGCACTTTTTGCCTATTTAAATGAACAGAGCTTCACCCCATTTACTAAGCTAAGCTTTTACTTTCCAAAGTAAACATCCACTTCTCCTTTACTAAATCACCCCCAGTCATGTCACAAACCCTATAGCTCTATAAAGCTAAGGGATGTTAGTGTTCTAGCTTTTCCTGTTCTGAGAAGTGAGGCAAAATAACCAATATGTTTTAGGCCTGGCTACCATCCTAGTCATAAAGGACAGCAACTGATAAACTTAGTCGAAGCCTAGCTTTCAGTTAAGGGGGACAATTCTTCATTGCTCTTTGACATAACATGGAAAGAGCAACTGGATATGTGTAAAGCTAATAATTTAGCTGACAACAGTGCACCATTATGGCTAATAGACAGTTCCAACACATGTCCAAAACATAGACAATACTTTTTTCTTACATTTTTGGTAAAGTATAGAATTGGTAAACTCCCTGTAAGTTTATTTTTGCTGTCTTTGTAGTGTTATAGATATTTTCTCTTCTCTTGTAGAGGCAGCAGGAAATAAGAGAAAATCTCTATGAGGTCAGTAGAATTCCCTCTAAGACAGCTGTTCCTACTAAGCATGCTCCAGTTTCAGTTCCCCTATAAGCTCTTCATCTCCTTATTTTCTTATCTGTGCAGCCCACATGACTATAGAGATATACATTTGGGTGTATACACAGTGGTCACCCCCCCCCCATCCCTCCCTCCATGTCTTCATATTGCTAAACACTATGGGGTGGAATATAGTATGCTGATTGATTACATCCACTAAGAAACCCACAAAAATGCTTAGTTTTAATATAAATCAGTATTAAATATATGAACTGTAATTGCCAATAGTTGTAAAGTAAAAAAAGAGCTTTGGATGCAGATGCCATCTGAGCAAAATGAAAGCTATTGTCAATCATCCTTAACTCCCCCTAAATCATAGTAATGCACATAGCACATGCATTTGATGTCCAATAAAGATTTACGGGGAGCTGTAAAAGTTTTTGGTATTTATAATCTAATTTGAATTGCTCTTCTGAAACATTTTTTTTAGTCATGTGACTGGCATAGCATTAATCAGGGCTGGCCAGACACAGACTCACACTCTAGGGAGCATACATCAGCAGAGTAATGCCCTGTACACACGGTCGGAAATTCAGATGGAAAAAGTCTGATCGGATTATGTTGTTGGAAAATCCGATCGTGTGTGGGCTCTGACTTTTTACGTTGGAATTTCTGACGGAAAAAGTTTGAGAGCAGTATCTAAAATTTTCCGACAACAAAATCCGATCAGACTTTTTCTGATCATGTGTAGAGAATTCCAACGTACAAAGTGCCACGCATGCTCAGAAAAAATTTGGAGACGAAAGCTATTGGCTAATGGCCTCTACGTAGTCCCATCGTACGTGTTGTACGTAACCTCGTTCCGAACGATCAGATTTTCCGACAACTTTGTGCGACCATGTGTATGCAAGACAAGTTTTGGATAAAATCCGTTGGAAAACATCCGACAGATTTTGTTGTCGGAATGTCCGACCGTGTGAATGGGACATTATAGAAACCCCTACCAAGGTTCTTTCCCTGCTGATGCCAAAGAACAGGGAAAAATCATGTGTCCACACAACAGTCCTGCAGAGAGGATTAAGTCCTGCAGAGAGGATTAAGTCCTGCAGAGAGGATTAACTAAAATACAGTGGTGTGATATACTGTATATGATTTTTTTGAGGGGGTTAAGGCAAGTAACCCCTCTTTTTTAGCACCATGTTAACCATACCAGACCAATGGAATATTAATTACCAAATCAAATATTATTTTACAGAAACATAGATCTAAATAATTAAAAATACTTTGATTACTGTGTTTCCCTAAATTCAGATCGATATAAGCAAATATCAAATTAGCTCTCGCTATTTGAATCTGAATATTTCTCACTATGGCATCAGCATTTTTTAATTCATAATGTAATTAGTTCAGATAAATCATTAAAAATTGTATATACATCTCAAAATATATACTAAATTAAAACATGTGTACAGCCACCCACAGATAAATGCCAAGCATTATGGCACGGCATTACTTCTAGAAGCACAAGATAGAAACTCAGCAGCATGGGTAACTGACAGAATAACATTGGAAACAGTTTTGTGGGCATGTATTTTAATTTAAAAAACATAAAAAAAGCCCAGAAAAAAAGATTTAGCAGCAAATTTCAGTAAAAAAAAAGATAATCCCCAGAAGCATGTTGCACTTAAATTTTTTTTTTAAATACACTCACAACTAATTCATTAATTAATTGCTTTTAAAAGGATCTCTGTGTATCCACTTTTGTTCACTGTGAATACTGTATTTACAGTAATAGACAAATCACAGTAGGACATTTTTACTAAAGCAATATAGACTGTGCACTTACCAAAAGAAAGGATAAAGGAAGTAATTTACTAAGACAAATGAAAATTCCATTACAAAGTGAACAACCTATTTGCTTTTAGCAAATCAAATCAACTTAGCTTTACTTAAAAAAACAAATCATATTTTAACAAAAATCTTTTTTATTTTTACATTTTCCTCCCTTGATTGGGTATACAAAGTAAACTCACAGTTCTCCTTATTTAATAACATTCACTTTGAACACCCTCTACACCTTTAGTAAATCAACCTAATTTTATACAAAAACATTCTAATACAAGTTCACTTTTCATTTTAGCTTTCAGCATACATCATATTATTCAGGTGCATAATGAATCAGATGCAATTATTTGGCACATATTGTACAGGGAATATGCAGATTTTTAATTTACCTTCAGCATTTTACTAGTTTCAGTTCTTTAAAAACACTCCTGGGCATGGTCATTAGCAGTTTATTGTATTACTAATAGTTTAAATTCAATTTATTATCTCAGGATGAAGGAAACTATAAACAACCACTACATCAAAGCAAACCTCACATTTCACATCACATTTCAATATTTGTGCTAACCCTGATCCATAAGTTAAAACATATCAAGTACCTTTTCAAGGCCTTCTTCCTTGAGACTGATCACATCTAAATCAAAGTCAGTCCGTAAGCCATTGGTTTTGTTGAAAGTTATCCTGCCTGTGAGGCCTTCCCAGTGAGCCTAAGGTAGAAAATGCAATTTGCATGAGTAAGGTACATAAAAGAGATCATATTAATGTTTGCAAAAGTAAAAAGATAAAACATTCAACACATTTAAATTATTTACCTTGTGGCTGATTTTGTTTTGTCAGAGCACTTGTGCTTGCAAGAGTTTCTACATATTTTGATATTGTAACTAAAGTATAATGCTATGTGGCCTCTAAAAAGAACTGAATTATAAAGTGTTATAGGTGACTGACTAAACCAAACAGCTGATCTGATATAAATATGTAAAAAGAACTCCTCCACATAATAAATTTGAATGATGCATATGATATAATATCTTAGCAGAGGTAAACAACAGTAAAAAATATTACGCCATATTAGTGATTCTTTAGTATTCTTTGTTGAAAAAAAAAATCTTAACAATAATATTTATTTTTATTCTTATTTACGTACATATATCATTAAAGGGTAATGGGTAAAAAAAAAAATATTGCGTATACAATTACGACACAAGTCATATTGTAATTGAATGTTAATAAAAATTACCTTTCCTTTTCAGTCTGCAGCTCTGTAATTTTATGTAATGTCCAATTCAATATGGCTACCTGGAGGTATTCTGTACACAGAAGGTGTACAGAACGCCTCCCAGAAACATAATTTCCTGCTTGTGTGATTCACTACACTACACTAAGATACAAGTAAGATTTTTGGCATCCCCTGTAACAAAAGTGTAATTTTTGTTAATACACTCCCAATAGCAGTCTAAAGGGATGCAGACCCTGCAGTTTTCCTGATTAGAGCTTGGCAGGTGCAGCCTCTGGTTGATAATTATGAAATCACTCCCATTAGACTCACTTAACACAGGGGCACAGAGGAACAAATAGTGATTTCTTCAAAATAACAAAAGGTACGAATCTGCAACAACATTTTCCTTAAAATCCTTGTACATAGATCACCCAAAGGGAAATGTTTTTTTTTCTCAAGTAAAAGTGGAGTTACACTTTAAAGTATAAATAAAGGCAAAACTTTGGAAAGTGTTTACAACATTTTTATTTTGCTGACTGTTTCCCATTAGGGAGCTCTGCCCCTAGTGACCATTATCTCCAAGAGTAAATGTGAAACAAAATCCCATATTTTGAGTTGTCACTAGAGCAGGAAAAGAGGACTATATTCCCCATAGGAAACATGAAATGACAGGGGTTGTAACTGTACTTTATCCTATGCAAAATAAATAAAAAAGAAGTTTAGCCTTTTTTCTGCTTTAAAGGACTAGTCCACTCAAAACCAAAATTTCAGTTATAAGTGGAGCCACTTGCTCTGTATATTTCTTGATGACTCCAGCCAGGATCTACTTTATAAAGGATTTGTTTCTGTCTAATTTACAGTGAGTCTTTCCACACACTTTTGCATACTCCCACTTCACTATTCACCATAATATAAAATAAACAATAGGTACAGCAAGTGGAGTGGGACTCCCTCACAAGGGCAATAGCAGGTGTACAGATCTAGGAAATTAAAGACTAAGTTCACCTTTTAGGAAAAAAAAGAATGCACATATTTGTGCATTTATTATTTCTTTCCTACAGGAGACTGCACACCATTGCATCCATGATCAACAGCTTGTGGGTGCAATGTCAGGCTTCTACACACTCTCCATCCAGCTTTGTACCCATACTTCTGTACAGGCTTTCTGCTAAAATGTTGTAGGAAAAGTGAATGGACTTCAAATGTGCTTATCAGCATGCTCATATTCCATATTCCACAGTGGGAGACATGACTTGTAGTTTCACAGATCCCTGTGAATGAATGACACAGCTGTGCCTAAAATGCATATGTTACAGCGGCTGTGGGGAGAAAAAAAAACACTGACTTTCACAGTGAGGAAGGCTCAGAGGCTGAAGAGGGCAGGAGCTGGGACATGTTACTTGTTACACCCTTAAAGTACACATTTAAAGTGTAACTAAAGGCCAAACTTTTTTTGGTTTTAGTTTTGGATAGAGTGGAAATGGATTAAATCACCAGTAAGTTTTTATTGCTGTCTGTGCCTCCCTTTTAGGGATAACTTCTCGTTCTATTTGTCCAGTTTACTTTTTTTCATCAATTGTAAGTAAAAAGTAACACAAAATCCCAATTTTAGGTTGACATCAGAACACTAAAAGAGAGAAAATCTTCCAATGGGGACACTTGTTCTGGTGACTCCGGTGACACAGTGGGATTTCCTCTCACTTCCTGTTTTGGCTGTGTGACAGGACTTGAGGGCAAATCTCCCCAATGGGACACAGATGACAAAAAAAGTATAACCCTCCCTTACTCTATCCAAAATTAAAAAAAAAAACATTTTGCCTTTAGTTACACTTTAACATGTAACATAGCTTAAAGGTGAACTTAACCTTTAAGAACAAAGATCTCACCTGAGAGATTTATAAAAGTGTTGTAAGGTTTAACAATGAAGCCTTTAACAAAAAATGGACTGCCTTTTAAATAAATGAATGAACTAAAATGTTTTTAAAATGTACTCATTTAGAATATGCGGTACATAAATCTGCTTTTGTAATCTTACTTTACATTCTTTGTTTTTGTTTTTAAATTCTTTCCAAGTTTTTTTATTACTTTTATAGTTGCTAATTCTCTAAACACTACAGGCATACCCCACTTTTAAATACACAATGGGGTTTATTTACTAAAGCTGGAAAGTGCAAAATCAGGCTCACTTCTGCATAGAGACCAATGAGCTTCCAGGTTTTATTTTCCAAAGCTTAATTGAGCAAGCTGGGGTTACTGGGAGTTTCTATGCAGAAATTAGCATGATTTTGCACTTTCCAGCTTTAGTAAATAAACCCCTTTGTGTACTTAAAAGTGGGGTATGCCTGTAATGAAAACCCTATTATATAAAAAAATATTATATAATATAATAATTATATAATAATATTATATAATATTATAAAATTATATAATAATATTATATAAAAAAAACTTCTATTATCACTTTTGGGCACTACTGTATCAATACTGTATCTGTATAACTACTGTATCATTTCTCACTGCTTTAGGAGGGTTGTCTTGGTCAAACACCAATTTAGCCTGTCCAATTGCCAAACCTCCGCGTAGATAGCGTGGGGAAGCATTAAACACCTGTCAGTTTTTGATGTTGTTTGTGTCCCCATTAGGAAGATTCACCCTCTCAATTTTTGCTGTTTACCATTATCATCAAAAGTGGAAGTAAAAGAAAATCACAAATTTTGGGTTGACATTGGAACAAGAATTTCCAATGCCGACACTAGTTCTGGTAACTCTGGTGACATGCTGGGATTTATACACTTTGGAGGGATTTTTTCTCACTTTCTGTTTTGGCTATGGGACAGGAGGTGAAGGGAAATCTAACCAATGGGACACAGATGGCAAAAAAACCTAGAAGAGGTTATAACTCTCCCTTACGCTATCCAAAAAACATCCTGCCTTTAGTGACACTTTAAGGAAACATAGAACTTTTTAATATACACTGAGCAAAATTATAAATGCAACACTTTTGTGTTTCCCCCTATTTATCATGAGCTGAATGCAAAGATCTTCTTTTTCTATGTACACATAAGGCCTATTTCAAATATTCTTCACAAATCTGTCTAAATTAGTGTTAGTGAGCACTTCTCCTTTGCCGAGATAATCCATCCACCTCACAGATGTGGCATATCCAGATGCTGATTAGACAGCATGATTATTGCACAGGTGTGCCTCAGGCTGACCACAATAAAAGGCTCTAAAATGTGCAGTTTTAGCCACAGATGTAGCAAGTTTTGAGGGACTTTGCAATTGGTATGCTGACTGCCGGAATGTCCAACAGAGCTTTGCCCTTGAATTGAAAGTTCATCTCTCTACCATAAGCCATCTCCAAAGGCGTTACAGAGAATTTGGCCGGCCTCACAACCACAGATGATGTGTAACCACATCAGCCCAGGACCTCCACATCCAGCATCTTCACCTCCAAGATCATCTGAGACCAGCCACCTGGACAGCTGCTGCAACAATCAGTTTGCATAACCAAAGAATTTATGCACAAACTGTCAGAAACCATCTCAGGGAAGCTCATCTGCATGCTCGTCAGCCTCATTGGGGTCTTGACCTGACTGCAGTTCATTGTCATAACCAACTTGAGTGAGCAAATGCTCATATTCGATGGCATCTGGCACTTTGGAGAGGTTTTCTCTTAATGGATGAATCCCGGTTTTCACTGTACAGGGCAGATGGCGGACAGCGTGTTTGGTGTCGTGTGGGTGAGCGGTTTGCTGATGTCAATGTTGTGGATCAAGTGGCCCATGGTGGCAGTGGGGTTATAGTATGGGCAGGCATATGCTATGAACAACGAACACAGGTACATTTTATTGATGGTATTTTGAATACACATAGATACCGTGACGAGATCCGGAGGCCCATTGTTGTGCCATTCATCCATGACCATCACCCATGTTGCAGCATGATAATGCATGGCCCCATGTTGCAAGGATCTGTACACAATTCCTGGAAGCTGAAAACATCCCAGTTCTTGCATGGCCAGCATACTCACTGGACATGTCACCCATTGAGCATGTTTGGGATGTGCTGGATCGGTGTATAGGACAGCGTGTTCTAGTTCCTGACAATATCCAGCAACTTCGTACAGCCATTGAAGAGGAATAGACCAACATTCCACAGGCCACAATCAACAACCTGATCAACTCTATGTGAAGGAGATGTGCTGCACTGCGTGAGGCAAATATTGGTCACACCAGATACTGATTGTTTTTCAGACCCCCCTGATGCCCCCAATACAGTAACAGCACATTTTAGAGTGGCCTTTTATTGTGGCCTGCCTAAGGCACACCTGCACAATAGTCATGCTGTCTAATCAGCATCTTGATATGCCACACCTGTGAGGTGGATGGATTATCTCAGCAAAGGAGAAGTGCTCACTAACACAGATTTAGATGGATTTGTGAACAATATTTGAGAGAAATAGGCCTTTTGTGTACATAGAAAAAGTTGTAGATCTTTGTGTTCAACTCATGGTAAATAGGGGCAAACACAAAAGTGTTGCATTTTTAATTTTGCTCAGTGTAGATGGAAGTTCATCTGACACAGAGTTGAATAGAAGAAATGCTTAAGTGAAGGCATGCCAATGCACTGGAATAGAAATTCAGATATATGCATGCATGGATGACAGTTATAGAAAAAGATTTGTTTTAAATGACAAACTTGTCATATTTCTGACATTATGAAGGAATATTATTAATGCATCATATGACTGATTCAGATACTGATAGTACTGGATGAATCTTTTCTTGAAAACCAAGGTGGATTCCCATAACAAGCAGCATTATTTAGATTATTCAGTAAATATGATTGATTAACCTTTGCATGATTGATCAATGTAACATTTAATGCAATATGTGAAACAAAGTCTTTATATTTAAATAATGAATTATATACACATGTATTTGCATATGCAGCATTGTTTAAAATATGTTTTTGTTGTCTAATTGTCATACCAGTTCTATGTTTTATTTGTGTAACTATGTTAAAAACAAGAACTTACCTCTTTAATGAGGCTAATAAACCGAGCACCAAATCGCCAAGGTTTATGCCGATTACATTGTAATGAGCTGACTGTCATTTGTGGAAATTGCTGTACTGCTACTGAAACTACATGAACGGCATCATACATGAGGGCTGCATCCGTCTGAAATGCACAATTAGAAAATATTAAAACATGTGTCATTAACACAGTAATGTATCGGCAATGACTATTATTCCATAAAGTGGTTTACCCAACATTTGTATTTAGCTAAAATTATTGTCCTTGATATTATTTAATAGTTATTCAGTGGGACATCTAAATTGTTGCTATGAGACTTCAGACAAGAAATTCGTAGCGTGAAATGTATTATTCCATAGTGCCCTCCCGAGTCTGAATAAGAAACACACTTTAACAATCAGTGTACAATTTACAATACATATTATAAATGGTTTCCCTGCACATGATTAGGTATTCAAAGTGAACATTAAGCTTATTTACTTTTTCAGGTGTAAAAAAAAAACTGTCTGCATCAGTGAAGTAATATGTAATTTACAGTAAAGTTATTTTGATACAACTCTCCTCCAATGATCAGACTTTTCCTGGCACCCCTGCTGCACAGCCATTCACTGGGAAGTTCAGTGTGCAGCTGCTTCTCCTCCCCCTAGCTCTTATTCAGATAAGAACAGAGGGAATGTGATCACCTATTAAAAAGGGAACAAAAAAGGTATTTATAATGTTTTTTTATATCTATACAATTTTTTTTGCCTTTCTTCTCTATTTTAAACTGAATGGGTTGTTTTACAAGGTGATCGTTTACAATCACTCTAACTACTTAGTGATGGTGATTCATTAAATGAGTAGAAAATATTCAATTGGCTACTCAATACCCTGTCATGTGCAAAGGAAAATAAAATAACAGGGCATTGCACCTGAAGAGATGATTGAAGGGAATGCTGCTTCACCTCATCATTCACTAAGCTAAGTAAACATTCACTATGCATAGCAAAATCCTTTTAGGCCCCTTTCACACTGGGGGTTTTTTCAGGCGGTACAGCGCTAAAAATAGCGCCTGTACACCGCCTGAAAAAAACGGCCCCATTCACTCCAGTGTGAAAGCCGGCGGGCTTTCACACTGGAGCGGTGCGCTAGCAGGATGGTAAGAAAAGTCCTGCTAGCAGCATCTTTGGAGCGGTATAGGAGCGGTGTATTCACCGCTCCTATACCGCTCCTACCCATTGATTTCAATGGGACACCGCGGTAATATGAAAGCTATTGGCTACTGGCCTCTACGTAGTCCTATCGTACGTTTTCTACGTCACCTCATTCGGAACGATCGGATTTTCCGACAACATTGTCCGACCGTGTTTATGCAACACAAGTTTTGCCCAAAATCCGTCGGAAAAAATCCGACGGATTTTGTGGTCGGAATGTCCGACCGTGTGTACAAGGCATTAGCATTTGCATAGACAGCTCATAGCCACCTACTAGGCATGTAGGTGTAAAAACATGCATACACCTAATGTGGAAAAAAGACACTGGGGATGGACTAGGCAATTGTTTTAAGGCTAGAAAATCACTCCTGTTAGATACTTATACTTAAAGTGGTTCTAAAGGCTGAAGTTTTTTTTACCTTCTTGTATTCTATGCATGAAGAAAAAAAAAAAACTTCTGTGTGCAGCAGCCCCCCCAGCCCCCCTAATATTTACCTGAACTCTCTCTTGATCTAGTGATGTGCACAAGAGCATCAGCTCTCTGGGGACTCTCCACCTCACTGACTGAGGCAGCAGCGGGAGCCATTGACCCAATGAGGGGGAGAGTGAGTGGGGCTGAGTCACAGCTTAGTGTCTGTATGGACACGCAGAGCAGCTGCTCCGGAGCGTGCCTGCTTGGGTCCCCCATAGCAAGCTGCTTGCTCTGAGGGCACTTGACAGGAGGGAGGGGCCAGGAGTGCCGGTGGACCTGAGAACAGGAGGATCATTGCTGCTCTGTGCAAAACCGCTGCACAGAGCAGGTGAATATGACATGTTTGTTTTTAACATTTTTGCCTTTAATATCAATATCATTGATAATTGCTGATTAACTAAAAATTTGAAATGGAGGACGGCTTTTCTAAGACTAATTCTAGGCTATTAAATTCTAGGCTTTTAAAAATAAAACACAATAATTATCACCATCATTTGACATTATTACTAGCATATGTTTTCTTAAATTTTTCTTGCACTATATATTATACAGACTTCATGAAACTTTCCTATTTTTTTAGGAAAGATGCCAGCATATTACTTTCAGTTACTTCTTTGCCTGCAGGCCTTTTATGAGAGATTCTGAATCTTATTACATTGAATATAGTATGGAATATCACTAGATATTAATAGTGTGTGTGTTTATAACATACAACTAATGTAAAATCTAAAAATGATAGCAGCGAAAACTATGTTTGTATATGTTGGTATATTTGAAGGGTCACAATTTATAGCGCACATTTTAAAACAACTATGAATTCCATTACTGAATGCCATTGCACTGACAGTCTGACACCAAACAATATCAAATTGTTTTCTGAATTATGACATTAGAGTTATGCAGAAAATTATATCATATAGTTGCGACAACACTATTTTCCAAAATGATAAACAATAAACCTGAACCCCTGGATACTTACCTTCCCCAGTCTCATTTATGCTCAGATGCCCAAGCCATATTTAGCAATGCCAGCATGTGACTATGAACCTCATAACAGGGTCTTTTGGAGAGGGCTAGGGGCAAGCCTCCTAGCCACTGATTATGGCCCTTGGAGAGAGTAGATTATTCTCTAATGATGGACAACCACATGATGAATGCTGAGTGCAAGGCTTTGATTAATTCTCTGAATAAGGACAATCAAGCTTCTCTTTTGGAGTGTAATATTAATCTTGTACATGTTAATGGTCAGAGTTAATATGGTGGCCCTCCTGAAGACTGGGTTGGAGGGGTTTCTTTACTTGGGACAGAAATATTTATCAACAATACCTCTTAAGATATCTATGAAGATAAATTAATTCCACCTCTTCAGACTACTGGAATATTGTATTAGTTTGTCTCATAGACAGTTGTAGATTTTTGCTGGACAGTCTGAGGTGGGGTGGGATCACTGTTTTTTATGTGTGTCTTTGTCCCTCCTGGAGGGTATGAAGTATGTGTCTGGGTTTTAATAAAGAGTCATTCCTTTGGTTTTACCTAAACATCCTGTCTGTGTACGATGCTTGGGGTGAATGGGCTGGTATTAGATCTTCGTCTGCTGGAAGGGTTTTTAGGACAGGTGGTACAGTGTGGCGGATGCATCCAAGTGGGGTGGCATATAGATATATACAGTATATATATATATATATATATATATATATATCATAAACAGGTGAGGTGAACAGCACTCATCAAGTCTTTGTGTGCAATGCAATCAAATTATTCCACTGGCCATATATAAAAAAGATTTGAAGAATTGCTGCACCAACATTTATTTGAAATAACATACAAAAAAGTCCATTAACCTCCCTGGCAGTAATCCTGAGTTTGGCTTGGGGTGAATTTTCATTACCAAAAGCGATAACCCCGAGCCACACTTAGGATTGCATCGCAGTATCCTGGGAAAGTTACTTAACTTGTCCCCAGGATCCTACAATGTCCTCCCACTGTGTCCACAGGGTGTGTCCTCTGCACGATGTACTGTGTGCAGGCCACACAGCTCCCTGCGAGCTGTGCAACAAACGGAGCTCAGCGCCAAATTCAAAAAGTGCAAAAAACAAAACACATACAGTTCACGGGTAACCACGCCCACACGTCCTGCGCATGCGCGATCGCGATTCAAAACTTCAAGTGAGGGAGTTTTTTTTTTTCTTATGCTTAAAGCGCTGCTAGTTTCTCACAGAGCCTGCTGGCGTTCTATTTTTTCAGCCTGTATTTGATTAGGCTGTTTCCAAATGCTGTTTTTAGTTGTATACTGCTCGGTGGAGCTTTAATAAAAGGACCCCCCTACTTTTATCATACCACACGATTTGGAGGTGTTTTTTCTATCTTTTTGGTGATTCTCTGGGATATCGGCTTGAATAAGACTGGTGGAGAGACCGGCACCTGGAGGACCCTGATTGATCAGATACACGCTTTAAAAGACCAGGAATCTGGTAAGCCTTCATTTATATCTTACGATTGGATGATGAAATCTGCGTGGTCAATTTGAACATCGCTTAAGATACCTTTTATCACTTCTTGAATGTTTCTTACTTTGGGAGAAAATTAAGCGGAATATATTATCTGCTGTCACGGACTTTATTTTAATTTCCATGCACCATTAATTCATCACATGTGTATGCATTATTTTCATTCTATATGCTTGGTTTAAGACATAAGTATATTTGTAGTAGTTTATTTGTACCACATTTCACTTAGTGTAATTTTTTTTGATAACTAAGTTTGTCACCATTTAACATTTCACCATCACTAGGTGAAGGTATTTATTCACTGTTTAGTCATTTTTGAGCGCTGCACTTTTTCTTTTTATTACATACAGTTCACTGTAATCTTACATATTACATTACTGTATCAAATAATTTCACATCCCTTTTGTCCCTAATGCTTTGTCCGGTGCCCTGCCCTCAGTTTTAAATTATATATACTGTTCTTTCCTTGTTCGTTGCCTGGAAACTTGAGAACGTCCATGGCAACCAAAAAGTATCCCTTTACGTCAAAAGCGGTTTTAGACCAGCTAGAAAACAGCAATAGTAAATTAGAATCACTTGCGGAATTGAGCGATAGTGATTCGTGTGGAAATTCGTCATCAAACACTGAAAGTAACAACAGAGACAATTATGCAACTGAGCAAATTCCGGTGTTTTTGTTTTGATTACATTATTGAATATATTTTATTATTATATTATTATTTGTTATACTTATTTATAGTTATTTATTATATTATAATTTATGATTTCATGTTTCAAACATTATAATATCTGGGATGTCTACTAGACTCTTGTTTGGACAGATTTAAGTGAGTTATTCCTAAGAATTACAGGCCTACGATACAAAACGCCAAATTTCCATGCAAAACTGTATTCCACTTTGCGACGCAAAAATCTGACTTAATCATACCGCCAGGGAGGTTAAGGGTATTCCATCATTACAGTTTTGGGCTCTTATCGATTGCGCCCTTCTTTGAGAACATAACAAGGTACAAATACATATGCATTAGTATTTATAACACAGACACATTTGGAACCAATCACATTAATCACATCACCAATTAAAGTTATATCTCAAAAACGTAATAACAAAGGAAAAAAATCAACACAAATGAAGGAAAATAACAGCGAGTTTGATATAATCACCGACATCACTTTTTTTCTTATTTGGCGACACCTGGTACGGGACAAAAACAAAAGTAATGGAAATAAACATAGGAAACATTCTACACCCGTATACCATTACTACTCAAAAGTATACCCATCCTTTCAAATATTCACAAAATTATTACAAAACATATCTATTTATTAAAAACATTCTCAGTATTATCTCACAGGGGAGAAGTAAGTCAAGAACTTTAACACAGTATTTGAGGAGATATTTAAAGAGATATTTACTCACACAAAAATATATAAATCCATGTCAGAGTTTAACCCCCTGGGTTGAAGTGTATCTAAGGAATGTATCCTCTGTACTTCTTTTTTTCGTAAAAATTAGCTCACGGTTACCACCTTGTCTAATGCGATTAACCCCATCAGCAACCATAAACTTTAACTGAGGGATCGCATTCCCTCTCTCAATAAAATGTCTAGCAAGAGGTAACTGTATAAGTTTATCTCTAATCGAGTATTTGTGGCGTGCAATGCAATCTTTCACCTTTTGTGTGCAGCCCACATATATTACATAGGAATATTGGCAGGTATAATATCCCCTGATGTCAATCCTGTGTCCTCTATGTGGGTGAGACATTTCCCTTTCTTCATGGAATTGCATTGAATGCAATTTAAACATGGAAAAGAGACATTATTCCAAGGTCCTAAAAAGGTTACAGGGGAAGTGAGTGTACGATATTGGTCAGTCCTTACTAATCTGTCCCGCAAAGTCCTATAACGTCTGTAGGCTGTGAGACCACACAAAAGGTTAAAGATTGCATTGCATACAGCAAATGCTCAATTAGAGATATACTTATACAGTTATCTCTTGCTAGACATTTTATTGAGAAAGGGCATGTGATCTCCCAGTTAAAGTTTATGGTTATTGATGGGGTTAATCACAATAGACGAGGTGGTAACCGTGAGCAAATTTTACAAAAGAAGTACAGTGGATACATTCCTTATGCCACGTACACACGATCTGACTTTTCGGCCGGACTTTCCAGTGGAGGTCCCCTGGACTTTCCGACCATGCAGACTTGCCCACACAAGCTCGGACTTTTCCGGCAGACAATCCGCCGGAGTTTTGGTGGAGGTCCGCCGGACTTTTACACAGAGTAAAGTCCGTTCATTTGGAACGTGACTCCAGGTAGACAGGACTAGTGAAGGAAGTCAATGCCGCCACCTCGATCGTTAAGATTGACACCTTGCTAGCCCCGTCACCTGGTATGGATTTAAAGGGCGTGGGTGTCCCCCCCAAATCCATATCAGACCCTTATCCGAGCATAAAGCCCGGCCGGTCAGGAAGGGGGCTCCCGGATTCCGATAAGCCCCCCGTCCGCAGACCCCGACAAACAACGGCCAGGGTTGTCGGGAAGAGGCCCATGTCCTCATCAACATGGGGACAAGGTGCCTGGTACGGCTCGGGAGGGGGGTGCTCGCTCGTCCCCACCCCCTTTCCTGACCGGCCGGGTTGCGTGCTCGGATAAGGGTCTGATATGGATTTGGGGGGACCCCCACGCCGTTTCTTTGGCATAGGGATTCCCCTTTAAATCCATACCAGGTGACTGGGCTAGCAAGGTGTCAATCTCGCTGATCGAGGCGGCAACATTGACATCCTTCGCTACTCCCGTCTACCTGGAGTCACGTTATGAATGAACGGACTTTACGTGTGTGGACAAGTCCTTTCATTTCATAAGTCCCGCGGACTAGCACACAGACGGCTGGATTGTCCACCGGACTGCTGAGTCCGGCGGATAATTTTGAGTCAAAACTTCATACTAAGTCCGCCGGACTTTTGAGAAGAAAAATCCCACCGGATAGTCCAATCGTGTGTACGGGGCATTAGATACACTTCAACCCAGAGGGTAAACCCTGATATGGATTTGAATCTTTTTTTGTGAGTAAATATCTCCTCAAATACCGTGTTAAAAGTCCTTGACCTACTTCTCCCATGTGGGATAATACTGAGGAGGTTTTTAAGAAATAGATATGTTTTGTAATGATTTTGCGAATATTTGAAAGGATGGTTATGCTTTTGAGTAGTGATAGTATATGGGTGTACAATGTTTCATATCTTTATTTCCAGTACTATTGTTGTTTTTGTCCCATACCAGGTGTTGCCAAATAAGAAAAAAAAGTGATGTCGATGATCATATTCAACTCGCTGTTATATTCTTTCATTTGTGTTTATTTTTTTGTTTGTTATTGAGTGAAGAACGCTTTTGAGATGTAATCTTAATTGGTGATGCAATTAATGTGATTGATTCCAAATGTGTATGTGTTATAAATACTGATACATATGTATTTGTACCTTGTTGTGTTCACATCTGAAGAAGGGCGTTATTGATAATAGCCTAAAACTGTAATGATGTTATTTCAAATAAATGTTGGTGCAGAAATCCTTTAAATCTTATATATATGTTCTTCTGAAGAAGGGCATGATCTACAATAGTCCAAAAATGTTTATACATCATGTATGCCTGATTTTAGAATGTGTTTTTGATGTCTTGTCATGAACTTTGTCAATAACTTTTTTTAATAAATATAATTTGTCCAGCAATCCAGTTTATTTACAGTGGTGTGAAAAAGTGTTTGCCCCCTTCCTCATTTCCTGTTCCTTTGCATGTTTGTCACACTTAAGTGTTTCGGAACATCAAACCAATTTAAACAATAGTCAAGGACAACACAAGTAAACACAAAATGCAATTTGTAAATGAAGGTGTTTATTATTAAAGGTGAAAAAAAATCCAAACCATCATGGCCCTGTGTGAAAAAGTGATTGCCCCCCTTGTTAAAACATACTATAACTGTGGTTGTCCACACCTGAGTTCAATTTCTCTAGCCACACCCAGGCCTGATTATTGCCACACCTGTTGACAATCAAGACATCACTTAAATAGGAGCTGCTTGACACAGTAAGGTCCACCAGAAGATCCTTAAAAGCTACACATCATGCCGAGACCCAAAGAAATTCAGGAACAATTGAGAAAGAAAGTAATTGAGATCTATCAGTCTGGAAAGGGTTATAAAGCCATTTCCAAAGCTTTGGGAATCCAGCGAACCACAGTGAGAGCCATTATCCACAAATGGCGAAGACATGGAACAGTGGTGAACCTTCCCAGGAGTGGCCGGCCGCCCAAAATTACCCCAAGAGCGCAGTGACGACTCATCCAAGAGGTCACAAAAGACCCCACAACAACGTCCAAGGAACTGCAGGCCTCACTTGCCTCAGTTAAGGTCAGCGTTCATGCCTCCACCATCAGAAAAAGACTGGGCAAAAATGGCCTGCATGGCAGAGTTCCAAGGAGAAAACCACTGCTGAGCAAAAAGAACATCAAAGCTCGTCTCAATTTCTCCACAACACATCTTGATGATCCCCAAGACTTTTGGGACAACATTCTGTGGACCGATGAGACAAAAGTGGAACTCTTTGAAAGGTGTGTGTCCAAGTATATCTGGCGTAGAAGGAACACTGCATTTCAGAAAAAGAACATTATACCAACAGTAAAATATGGTGGTGGTAGTGTGATGGTCTGGGCTGTTTTGCTGCTTCAGGACCTGGAAGACTTGCCGTGATAAAAGGAACTATGAATTCTGCTGTCTACCAAGAGATCCTGAAGGAGAATGTCCGACCATCTGTTCGTGTACTCAAGCTGAAACGAACTTGGGTTCTGCAGCAGGACAATGATCCTAAACACACCAGCAAGTCCACCACCGAATGGCTGAAGAAAAACAAAATGAAGACTTTGGAGTGGCCTAGCCAAAGTCCTGACCTGAATCCTATTGAGATGTTGTGGTATGACCTTAAAAAGGCCGTTCATGCTCGAAAACCCTCTAATGTAACTGAATTAGGACAATTCTGCAAAGATGAGTGGGCCAAAATTCCTCCAGGACGCTGTAAAAGCCTCATTGCACGTTATCGCAAACGCTTGGTTGCAGTTGTTGCTGCTAAGGGTGGCCCAACCATTTATTAGGTTTAGGGGGCAATCACTTTTTCACACAGGGCCATGATGGTTTGGATTTTTTTTCACCTTAAATAATAAACACCTTCATTTACAAATTGCATTTTGTGTTTACTTGTGTTGTCCTTGACTATTGTTTAAATTGGTTTGATGTTCCGAAACACTTAAGTGTGACAAACATGCAAAGGAACAGGAAATGAGGAAGGGGGCAAACACTTTTTCACACCACTGTATGCCTATGCTTTTATGAAGCTTATTTATTTATCAACTCAGTTCACATTGATTTTTTAATACACTTTTGGGGAATTGGTGTATATATATATATATATATATATATATATATATATATACAGTGGTGTGAAAAAGTGTTTGCCCCCTTCCTCATTTCCTGTTCCTTTGCATGTTTGTCACACTTAAGTGTTTCGGAACATCAAACCAATTTAAACAATAGTCAAGGACAACACAAGTAAACACAAAATGCAATTTGTAAATGAAGGTGTTTATTATTAAAGGTGAAAAAAAATCCAAACCATCATGGCCCTGTGTGAAAAAGTGATTGCCCCCCTTGTTAAAACATACTATAACTGTGGTTGTCCACACCTGAGTTCAATTTCTCTAGCCACACCCAGGCCTGATTATTGCCACACCTGTTCACAATCAAGGCATCACTTAAATAGGAGCTGCTTGACACAGTAAGGTCCACCAGAAGATCCCTAAAAGCTACACATCATGCCGAGACCCAAAGAAATTCAGGAACAATTGAGAAAGAAAGTAATTGAGATCTATCAGTCTGGAAAGGGTTATAAAGCCATTTCCAAAGCTTTGGGAATCCAGCGAACCACAGTGAGAGCCATTATCCACAAATGGCGAAGACATGGAACAGTGGTGAACCTTCCCAGGAGTGGCCGGCCGCCCAAAATTACCCCAAGAGCGCAGCGACGACTCATCCGAGAGGTCACAAAAGACCCCACAACAACGTCCAAGGAACTGCAGGCCTCACTTGCCTCAGTTAAGGTCAGCGTTCATGCCTCCACCATCAGGAAAAGACTGGGCAAAAATGGCCTGCATGGCAGAGTTCCAAGGAGAAAACCACTGCTGAGCAAAAAGAACATCAAAGCTCGTCTCAATTTCTCCACAACACATCTTGATGATCCCCAAGACTTTTGGGACAACATTCTGTGGACCGATGAGACAAAAGTGGAACTCTTTGGAAGGTGTGTGTCCAAGTATATCTGGCGTAGAAGGAACACTGCATTTCAGAAAAAGAACATTATACCAACAGTAAAATATGGTGGTGGTAGTGTGATGGTCTGGGGCTGTTTTGCTGCTTCAGGACCTGGAAGACTTGCCGTGATAAAAGGAACTATGAATTCTGCTGTCTACCAAGAGATCCTGAAGGAGAATGTCCGACCATCTGTTCGTGTACTCAAGCTGAAACGAACTTGGGTTCTGCAGCAGGACAATGATCCTAAACACACCAGCAAGTCCACCACCGAATGGCTGAAGAAAAACAAAATGAAGACTTTGGAGTGGCCTAGCCAAAGTCCTGACCTGAATCCTATTGAGATGTTGTGGTATGACCTTAAAAAGGCCGTTCATGCTCGAAAACCCTCTAATGTAACTGAATTAGGACAATTCTGCAAAGATGAGTGGGCCAAAATTCCTCCAGGACGCTGTAAAAGCCTCATTGCACGTTATCGCAAACGCTTGGTTGCAGTTGTTGCTGCTAAGGGTGGCCCAACCAGTTATTAGGTTTAGGGGGCAATCACTTTTTCACACAGGGCCATGATGGTTTGGATTTTTTTTCACCTTTAATAATAAACACCTTCATTTACAAATTGCATTTTGTGTTTACTTGTGTTGTCCTTGACTATTGTTTAAATTGGCTTGATGTTCCGAAACACTTAAGTGTGACAAACATGCAAAGGAACAGGAAATGAGGAAGGGGGCAAACACTTTTTCACACCACTGTATATATATATATATATATATATACACACACACCAATTCCCAAAAAATGTATTAAAAAATCAATGTGAGCTGAGTTGATAAATAAGCTTCATAAAAGCATAGGCATAAATAAACTTCATACAATTAAGTCCGTTTGTGGCTAGTGTTCTAGTCTTTTACAGTTTCATTCAATTTATTTGGGGGTAAAAAAACATTTTGGTAAAAATTTGAGCTATAAAATAGTTTTGAGTTATCCAATACTAAATATTAAAGGGTTAAATGGTATAATAATAGCTTTAAGTTATACAAATTATTGTACATAAACATTGTAAGTTTTACTGGTGTAAGAATGACAAATATTCTAATGAAAATGATATGGTTAAATCCGCAAAAGTTTTCTTTGCACATAAAGGATTAGAAATTTAGACAGGCAGTTGAGATTTGGTAACAGACTGGCATATCATCTATAATGCATAAAACAATCCATCCACCGTCTTCATGTTTGAAACCTGGAGGAGCCACAGAATTTGGGGAAACCCATACTGAATAGTACAACAAAGCATGCGCTGTGATTGTCAGTAGCAACTTCTTGTCACTCAGCAGCTTTCAGCAGCAGTACAAGGTATGTCATTTTGAGGAGCTTATCATTATTTCAGTTGACAGTTCCTTTCTTAAAATGTGTCTTAGGCATTCCTGAAATATACAGAACTATCATTAAAAGTTATAGGACATAAATTCGAGTGAACTGTCAGCAGTAAAGTGCACAAAATGTGTATTTATAATGCCTACTTGCTCTTCAAAGAACTCACAGTGATTGGCACATGGCAAGTTTAGTATGCTGAATGCTGATTATCTAGTTTTTAATTTACATATAAAATGGCATAGAGAAAGCATTAAATCTAATGAAAAGAAAGTTTGTTCCTCTGCTGTAAACTTCATGTTTTTACAGCACAATATAAAGCTGACAGTTTTGGTGAACCACAGATGACTGTAGACATTAATATGTTGTTGGACATACATGCAATTTTATATCTTGAGTATACAGGTGTATAAAACATAGGTAGAGTTGTTGCTGAAGTTGATACTAAAGCTGCATTAAATAAATGGAACAGTGTTGTATTGGCTACAAATATATAGCCAAGACATTGGAATTTTCTTCTTAACAGAGACTTAAAGAAAGACTATATCTAAAAAAAAAAGAACCTGAAAGGCCAGGAGTAGCTAATCCTTCAAAAGTGCCTTTGGTATGTACATTTATGTTAACCAAAGTTATATCTATCTATCTATCTATCTATCTATCTATCTATCTATCTATCTATCTATCTATATATATATATATATATATATATATATATATATATATATATATAAAATAAATATATATACAGAGAGAGAGAGAGAGAGAGAGAGAGAGAGAGATACAGTCAGGCAGAATGACCAATCAGATTTAGAAGAGGGATTAAATAGCCAAAACCATAATGCTTTTGAATCTGCTGGCTGATACTTATAGTCAGGGGCGTACTGACCATTCGGCTACTCGGGCACTTCCTGAGGGCCCCGGGCCACTAGGGAGCCCCATCAGGGTTGCCAGCCTCAGTAAAACCAAAGACAGTATGAAAAAATCTGTGTTTTTTTTACATCTGTTTCTGAAATGTCCCTTACTGACATCCTTTTGGTCTAAAAATCCAGAGATTATAGCTGTCCCACCTCTCCAGTACCTTCTCAGCCAATAGAAACATGTCTGTGTATACTGTGTGTACATGTATGTGTATACTGTGTGATTGTATACTGTGTGTGTATACTGTGTGGCCCCATAATCTCTGATTGCCTGGGGGCCCCATAATCTCCTATTGCCCGGGGGCCCCATGAGTTGTCAGTCCGCCCCTGCTTATAGTCCCACAGAGACAGATGACTCAAACAGATTGTTGTCACCAGGGTTTATGTAAACATGTAGAGTTTTTATTCAAATGCTAATCATAAAAAGGTCATTATAAAAGTGACTAGTCAGTGAGCCTGACAAATAAATCATCATCCCAAAGTCATAAACAGCAAAGGTGGGCTCCACATACCATACAGGAAACGGTGTTGGATAGGAGAAAGGAAATGGTCTGCCCAGGTAAGATCGCTCAATCCCCAAGATGATAAGGTGAACCAATTCTAATCTGGATGGCAGGATGGCACCTGTGGGAAGCCCTGCTGTGCAACCAATGTGAGGTGTGAGATGACCTGTATGGGCAGCTGGGATATGCTGGTGGCGTATCAGTGAGGACGTCCGCTGCTATGTAAAGCAGCAGGCCCGCTATTGTCCCTGGAGGTAGAAGATGGTCCACAGGTCTGATCGGCCGGTATGGACAGATGGCGGGCCGGGATGATATTAAAAGCTTTGGAAGGCGCTGGATCCGTCGGTGTGCAATTAGCAGGGGATGATGGATCACACATGAGATAGTCTGGCACAAGGCTGTCATCATGACGACGAATTTAAGGCATGGCCCTTCAAGTCCTCACTGATACACCACCAGCATATCCCAGCTGCCCACACCGGTCATCTCACACCTCACGTTGGTTGCATAGCAGGGCTTCCCACAAGTGCCATTCATGCTGGATTTGGTTCAGATTACCATCTTGGGGATTGTGATGTGATAATAGCCATTCTTTATCCCTAAAAGTGTCTAGTTCCACTGCTTATTCTATCAAAGATGGTATAATGATGGACTTCCAAAGTCGGGTCTAGTTGCCAAAAGAAAGTGCCTGAGAACATCTTTTTAATGCTGATTTAGTAGGGCTCAGGATGATAGTGAGTAATAAAGCCATAGGCAAATTGCCAATTTGAATTGCCATTAGCTTACAATAAAGATTAAGAATCTTTGCCCCAAAAATATTTAATAGGAAAACATTCCAACCAGATGTGGGTCGTTGTCCATCATAACCAACAGGTTGAAGGTACAGTAGAATAAATACAATTCAAAATATTTGGACATTTGACCAATTGTGTTGGCAATAAACAATTTGTGAGTTTAAGTAAAACATGTGTTCCATTCTTCTTTAAATGTTTTAAATTAAGATTTGTTTTCCTAGGTAGTTGCATATGAGGGAGGGGAGGTATGCAAATTAGATAGAAACATTTTGTATATAGCAGATGTTACATGGAGCTTCTTGAGCTTCTTGAAGGAAAATGGCCTCTAGTGGGGTGGGTTGTGACTGAACCCTAAAGCCCCATACACACGCGCGGATTATCCGAGGACCAGGTCCGTCAGATCATGTCCGTCGTACTTTGTCCGATGTTGGTGTTGCGTACACACGGTCGGACAAAGTTGTCGGAAAATCCGATCATTCTGAACGTGGTGACGTTTGTTGCCTACGACGGGACTACGTAGAGGCTAGTAGCCAATAGCTTTGGTCTTGTAATGTGATCTGAGCATGCGTAGCACTTTGTCCGTCGGAATTCGATACACACGATCGGATTTGGTGTGATCGGACTTTGTTGTCGAAAAATCTATCCAGCAGGAGATAGGACTTTGTCCGTCGGACAATCCGACGTACACTGTCCGATGGTGCCTACACACGGTCGGATTTTCCGACAACATTGTCAGATAGGACAGAATCCATGGGAAAATCCGACCGTGTGTATGGGGCTTTAGGATATATGGAATAGGTTGTAGTTGGTGTCTCAGAAACAAATGGCCCATGGTTCTGGGTTCACATGAACCCGCTCCTTTAGAGATAAGACTAGGTTCTGTTTGTATTACTGGGCCTATTCTATGATGAATGGCCATGAGCTGAATATTGGGGTTCTTACAGCAGGTGGAAAAGCTGAATTATTAAAGAAAGGTGTCATAGGACCAATATAATGAGAAACTTGAAGTCTGCAGATAATCCAGTCCGAGTAGAGAGAGTTTGATTCATAAGATCTGGGAACAATTTATTACCTCCTGCGATCAGGAAGAACCCATGGTAATGGGTTAACCCATGGTACAATTTTGTATTTAGATAGTCAAATCAGTTTACTAATCTAGTGATTGCATAAAATTACAACATAAGATTGCCAATTAACCTACATGCATGTCTTTGGAGTGTGGGAGGAAACCCAAGCAGGTACAGGTAGAACAAGCTAGCTCCGTGCAGGTAGTGTCATGTATGGGATTTAAACCAAGGATTCTAGTGCTGTTACGCACAGGCACTAACTCAATGTGCTGCCAAGCCTTGACTAGCTTAGTCTACTGTGACTGTACTAAAACCTCTAAATACGTACTATTTTGTATTTGTAATTTTATATATTTTAGTTGATTAATACGAATTAACAAGAGATGCCTTGAATAGTTCACAACATCAACAGGTAATAAAATACATTGTCCCTGAAATCATTTTACCTAATTCACACTTGCTGACAAATCCCACACACCAACTTATTCAATACAATTCAATAAATCTTCAAGAAGGATTTAATTTAGCTGTTTTATGAACTGTTAAATTGTATTGTATGCTTATTGGACCTAGGTTTATTCTTAACTTTCTCTGTGGCTTTGCTAATTCAGAATTACAGCTATTAAAAAAAAAAATATTATGTGGGGCTTATTTAAAGGTCAAAATTGCTGTATTGCATTTTTCAGGAAACATATGGTATTAACAGTTTTGTCTTTTTATAAATCTGCCCTGGGTTCCTAATCATTTTCAATATTTACTATATTTTTTTCCATAATATTGTATTTATATACAAAGGAAACAGATGTGATTGTACAATTTTTAAAGAATCTCAGATGTTTATTTGAAAGAGATTAATTATGGTAGTGCCAGGAGCTTAGTGGAAAAAGACACGTCTACCCACATCCCTATTAAAGTACACAATGGGAAATGTTTCCTCTGTGGGACTTTTAAGAGGCAGAGAGTCTTCAAACAGTATTGGTATCAAAATTATTTATACATTTATTTAAAAGAGATTACGTTTTTTTTTTTTAATTCAATTAGCTTTTTGCACATACGTATACTATTTATATTGTTTTCCTCTGATCTGAAATGTCACTCACCAAATAATTTTAACTCTTACCCACCTGGGGTAAGGGTATTGAAACATAAAATACAGAAAGTCTCACATTTGTAAAGTTTTATAACTCTGTTATAGTTTATTTCATTCAGCAGTTCAGAACTGTTCCTGAAAGTAAACAGGGATCTTTGTCATGGCACAACAAAAAAGTTTCTCAATACACTGAGTGTAATTTACGAAAACTGGAAAGTTCAAAATCTGGGACAGCTGTGCATGATAGTCAATCAGCTGCTAAGTTCAGCTTGTTTAATTAGGCTTTGACAAAAGAAAAAAAAAACCTGGAAGCTGATTGGTTTCTATGCAGAGCTGCACCAGATTTTGCACACTCCCGTTTAAATAAATCAACCTCACTGTGTTCTTTGAAGCCGAGTCTGATGTTGGACCTGGACTATTATTGTGGGCTATACATTTAGTGGTGTAGATTCTGATACCTGTTGAATTTCTGTTAGTTTGGAGCAAGTATTGTGTTGAGTGAGTTTTTTTTGTATTCTCCATCTACCTGACCATTTCATTTTGATGGTAATATTTCACCATAAAACAATCTTTATATATTTCAGCCTCCAAAATGCAATTTTGCCTTAATCTTTTGAAATGTCTGAATTTGACAGTGACAGTTCCTGAAATCTAAATAACTGTTACTGTTCACTGTTTTAAATAGTTCTTAGTTGTTATCGTGCCATTTTTATTCCTTTCTAGTTTGATTTTGGCCGGTAAATGTGAGGTCCCATAGGTTTTCATTTAAATATTTGGTAAAGTTGTAGATATTTGAACAGTTTCTTTTCAAGATAAAAGATAATGTAGCACATATAGAAGGTAATAATACTGAAAAATTATGTATTTAAAAAATAATGAAGGAATGTTTGAACACTCCCATATACAGGGTTGCATAACTGGGTGCAATACGATCATCCAAAGCTGTTCCACATAGAAATAAAAGGTGTCTAGAAATATAAAATAATTATGGGTGGTTATGAACATTATAGATAAGAGCAAAAAGAAATTCTGTTTGAAAGGCATGATGGGGCCTGTGGGTAAAAATATTTGGATTACTTCAATGCATTTCAACATTCAACATGATAAAGGCAGAGAAAAAACATCCACAGTAAGTCAATGTATAGGGGTGGTCCATGTTATGGACATTGACATGACATTGTTGAGGACATCTGCAAAGTATGAAATAAGATGCTTGACAAATTTTTGAAGGTAAAAAATTGATAAACTTTTTTAGGCTAAAGGTTAAGAAATTTATTCTAGAGATTATTGGTCTTATTATAAATTACGTATTTGTGTATTTTCATTAGGTGGTAAATGTAGAGTACAGTATTGTTTTTGATCAAGGGAAATACATTTTCTTTTTTAATATTGAGGTTATGTGTAAATGCCTCCTCTATAAAATCCACATTTTCCTGTAGGATCGGTCTCTAATGTTCTAAAGTAAGTCTTGTCCTTCAAAATTGTCTTGGATTCTTCTATATACACTTTACAATCCTGGACCCCCACTCCTCCTGTCAGCATTTTTTATAATCATATTCAGATAATTTTTGAAAATTTTTAAGGCTATTTTTTTCCTTTTGCTAAGTTGAATGAAGGGTTGTTTCCTCGACTGAGTAGTTTATTGAGATCCATCTAGTGTTCGAAACATGGTAATACAATTTCTCCTAACATGGACATGATAGGATGTAAAAAAGGGTTTAAAATCTGTAGTGATACAACTTTCCAATATGTTTGTTTGCAGAGATGATACAGAAGAAAATACATGGTATTAGTCGTGAGGCATTAAAGCGGTATTAAACCAAAAAAAACAAAAATGTAATAAAGTGGCTTACCAATAATTAGATTTAGTGGCATTAGATTTAGTTTTTTTAGGCGTTTTCCCCTCTCTTTTTCCTGGGTGATCTGGCCAGTAACACACCTCCCGTAGAAGAGTGCCCCCACTCTGCATGAATGAGCATAGGGAGCACCCTTGGACAGTGATGTTGTAAGTTTGGGAAGGAGAGTGTTAGAAGTATTTGCAGATTTAAATACACTAACAAACTGAAGCCAGACTCATGCTAAAACTCTATAATAAGTTACAGCAAACATCTTTCTTCCTTTTGGGATAGAAGTTTTAAATAAATAGAAAAAGGGTTGGGACTTTGAATGAGGTATGCATGTGAGGACTTAATGATAAGACAGTGTAGTATGGATGTGTTTATTTGTCTAAAACACACAGCAGAGCATGCAATGTAAAGTACATACAAAATAGTAAACATCTAAAAAGCATGATGTAAAAGCTAGCTAGCTGAAGAATTTAGCAAGAACGTTTCTTTCCCCAAGCTGCTGGAATGGAATAAGAAGAATGCCCTCCCTTCCGGTTTGTGGAGTTCCGGTCTGTGAAACGCACGCCGGCCTGGATCTTTTGGATTGAAAATATTTTTTACACACTTGACTATGTCAAGCGTTTTTTTAATATACTTTTATAATAAATTTAACACATTCGGTTTCACGCTATCAGTGTCCGTCTCTTCTATATATGAGGATACCTTACGGTTTGCCATGGAGGAGGGTACCCCACGGTTTGCCACGGAGGAGATGATTGGTCTGAATATTGCAATTACACCTATTGCATGTGCTTCACCCTCGTAGAGGCATAAGAATCTGGATACCCCAAGGTTTGATGTGCCAAGGAGGAGGAGATCTCTTTGGATATTGCCATCACATTCACTACATGTGCTTTACCCCTGCAGGGGTGCAAGGAACTGATGAGTGGGGATCTGAAGGGGAGCATGGATGTCACTTCACCTTTTGCACATTATCTGTGGCTAAACATATGTACAAGTCACCTTGCATATTAGCACAAGTCACTTGGGATTTTGTTTATTGCACCAAAAACACCTGACTTTATATTATAAAATATATATTTCTTATATATATTTTATTTCTTGTGATGAATTCCTTAAGGAAAACACTTTTTGGGACAAATCTTTATAATATTGGGTTTTGTATTATACAATTGTGGAGATGCGACCCCCATCTCACAGGTGCATATAAGCAGCACATGCCTGATTTTGGCAGGGATGCTAATTACACACCTGTGGGCTGGGTTCAAAAACATCCCAGGAAATGCAGTCAGTGCTCAGACTTGGAGACGGCTCCGCCCAGCAGACAGGAAGTCTGGCTAGGAGGTTGGGAGAGTTCCAAGAGGAAGAGACAGGAGCCTAAGACTGTAGGTGGCAGTCTGAAGCAGGCAGGTGTAGCCTGCGACTAAAGCAGCACGAAGCTGACAATGAGTAAGCCGGGAGGCTATCGTTTGGTTATGCAGTGATGGTGGAACCCCCTGCGAGGGAAGATTTCTGTTGATTTGAACTTTTTCCGTTTCCTTTAAATAAAAGTGGGCTGCCATGCCCTAAAACACAAGTCTGGAGTGGCACGTTTCTGAAAAATTGCATGCACCACTTGAATCTAATCACCCCGGATCGTCACAATTGGTGGAGAAATTGGCGTTGGGCACGGATGGCGTTGGTCCAGATCCTTGCATACCGGAAACCGTGAGTGTCAGAGACTGTGTGTATTGCTGTTGCTGTGTGAAGCAAAGTGATGGGTGCTGTGTCTCAGCTGTAAGGAGACAGTACGCAAAATATTTTTGAAGGAACTCTGCATCTGTTGCTGCAAAGATGCATGTTGTTGCCCGTAGCAACAAAGGCAAGGTCAGGCGTGAGACCTATGGCAAATGGTGGAATGATCCTGATGAGAGTTCTGGCTGGTGGGCTCAAGAGGATTGTTACTGGAGAAGCTCTGCAGGGAGAAGGCAGTCTCCCATAGCAACCAGTGAAGTGTCGTCTGGATGGTGGGGCTCCTATGAAGAGGTGGCTCAATGTTCCCACAAAGAGGGCTGGGAAGCCCAAGAGTCTTTCATTTCACCCGGTAACCGCATGGGGAAATGCAGCAGGAGAAAGCAACAGGCTGACTGGAAGTTCAAGAGGAGAGCGGTTGCCCGTAGCAACGCCTGTGATTCCAAGTCTGCAGACTGGGTGAGAAAGACTGACTATGTGACTGTGCACACAGGAGTGGAAGTGACCCCTAATGGGAGATCCCCTGTTTGTGCTAAAAAGGACTTGCCTTGCTGCAGTGCCCTGTTCAGTGGGGAGGCAAGGGTTAAACTTAAAAAGCTTGAGGTCTGCAATGAAACTTCATCTGCTCATGCTGATGAGGGTGGGGAACAGCAACATGATGTGATTGAAAATGTGTTGCCACAATGCAGGGTAAAACCAAGTGATGTGTTTAATGCTGAGAAGTGTAAAACTGACCAGAGCATTGTTTCAGATGCTATTGAGCCTCTTGGTCTGTCTAGGTCTCATTGGGATGATGTAGTCCAACAGAGCAATACATACTGGGATGACTTGGCCAAGAGACTAATAGCAATGCTGGAAGAAGCTTTTGTGGCTAAAAGAGTAGTGGATGCTATGGCTGCTGTGCCAGGAGAGGTGTCTGCAGAACAGCCTATAGGCCAAGATGCACAGGTTGTTGCAGAGACTAATCCTCTCGTAACTGAAGGTCTCAGCGAGTGTAAACGCACAGCAGAAATTGTGTCCACAGTGATAAAAAGAGAAGATGTGTATTTTGTGACAGACATGCTTAATGAAATGTTAGCATCATGGAGTGTACAGCCAGTATATATCCTGCCATCCTCTCCTGTGTTTGGAGAACTGGTACCATGGGGTACGGCTGATTGGAGCTGGATATTGCAGGCTGTACTGTGCAGAAATCGCAAATGCTTGAATCGTTTAATGCAATGTTTTGTATTGATGTGGAAAGTTGTCTCACAGTGTGCTGGATTGCTTCATACAAAGATTGTGCATGACAAGCACTCTGGAGCCCTGTTAGACAAGGCAGTGGTATCGGAAATACCAGCGGTAACAGAAATGGTAAAAACTGATTTGGGAAAAAGTGTTGTGCAAGAACAGTCACTGATGGAGTGTTGGACAACAGGGGGCGATGTGAAACTGTGGGAAGGTCCCATAGATAGTAACTGCTTCCCTGTGTGTGGTCCCTCCTCAGACACTGTCCTAGCAAGCGATGGGACCAGAGTTCCTGGTGGTTTTGTATTGGGTAATTTTGAGAAAGCGGTTGCCAGGGGTAACTACGCAGGTATCAGCGAACCTGAAACCCAACAAGTGCTGGGTAAAGTTGAGACCGATGTCAAAGTAGGACCCCTACAGTTTTGGCAGAGTAGATCTGGGGGAGGTGAGAAGAAATGTAAGCTCCCAAAAATTAAGAAGAAGTCCGCATGGAAGCATACCCGGAAAAAAAGGTGGGTGGAGTGGCCCTTTAGGAAGAAGGGTTTTGTATTTCTCCCTCCGGTGCGAAACAGGGGGGGAGGATATGTGGAGATCCGACCCCCATCTCACAGGTGCATATAAGCAGCACATGCCTGATTTTGGCAGGGATGCTAATTACACACCTGTGGGCTGGGTTCAAAAACATCCCAGGAAATGCAGTCAGTGCTCAGACTTGGAGACGGCTCCGCCCAGCAGACAGGAAGTCTGGCTAGGAGGTTGGGAGAGTTCCAAGAGGAAGAGACAGGAGCCTAAGACTGTAGGTGGCAGTCTGAAGCAGGCAGGTGTAGCCTGCGACTAAAGCAGCACGAAGCTGACAATGAGTAAGCCGGGAGGCTATCGTTTGGTTATGCAGTGATGGTGGAACCCCCTGCGAGGGAAGATTTCTGTTGATTTGAACTTTTTTCGTTTCCTTTAAATAAAAGTGGGCTGCCATGCCCTAAAACACAAGTCTGGAGTGGCACGTTTCTGAAAAATTGCATGCACCACTTGAATCTAATCACCCCGGATCGTCACAATTGGTGGAGAAATTGGCGTTGGGCACGGATGGCGTTGGTCCAGATCCTTGCATACCGGAAACCGTGAGTGTCAGAGACTGTGTGTATTGCTGTTGCTGTGTGAAGCAAAGTGATGGGTGCTGTGTCTCAGCTGTAAGGAGACAGTACGCAAAATATTTTTGAAGGAACTCTGCATCTGTTGCTGCAAAGATGCATGTTGTTGCCCGTAGCAACAAAGGCAAGGTCAGGCGTGAGACCTATGGCAAATGGTGGAATGATCCTGATGAGAGTTCTGGCTGGTGGGCTCAAGAGGATTGTTACTGGAGAAGCTCTGCAGGGAGAAGGCAGTCTCCCATAGCAACCAGTGAAGTGTCGTCTGGATGGTGGGGCTCCTATGAAGAGGTGGCTCAATGTTCCCACAAAGAGGGCTGGGAAGCCCAAGAGTCTTTCATTTCACCCGGTAACCGCATGGGGAAATGCAGCAGGAGAAAGCAACAGGCTGACTGGAAGTTCAAGAGGAGAGCGGTTGCCCGTAGCAACGCCTGTGATTCCAAGTCTGCAGACTGGGTGAGAAAGACTGACTATGTGACTGTGCACACGGGAGTGGAAGTGACCCCAAATGGGAGATCCCCTGTTTGTGCTAAAAAGGACTTGCCTTGCTGCAGTGCCCTGTTCAGTGGGGAGGCAAGGGTTAAACTTAAAAAGCTTGAGGTCTGCAATGAAACTTCATCTGCTCATGCTGATGAGGGTGGGGAACAGCAACATGGTGTGATTGAAAATGTGTTGCCACAATGCAGGGTAAAACCAAGTGATGTGTTTAATGCTGAGAAGTGTAAAACTGACCAGAGCATTGTTTCAGATGCTGTTGAGCCTCTTGGTCTGTCTAGGTCTCATTGGGATGATGTAGTCCAACAGAGCAATACATACTGGGATGACTTGGCCAAGAGACTAATAGCAATGCTGGAAGAAGCTTTTGTGGCTAAAAGAGTAGTGGATGCTATGGCTGCTGTGCCAGGAGAGGTGTCTGCAGAACAGCCTATAGGCCAAGATGCACAGGTTGTTGCAGAGACTAATCCTCTCGTAACTGAAGGTCTCAGCGAGTGTAAACGCACAGCAGAAATTGTGTCCACAGTGATAAAAAGAGAAGATGTGTATTTTGTGACAGACATGCTTAATGAAATGTTAGCATCATGGAGTGTACAGCCAGTATATATCCTGCCATCCTCTCCTGTGTTTGGAGAACTGGTACCATGGGGTACGGCTGATTGGAGCTGGATATTGCAGGCTGTACTGTGCAGAAATCGCAAATGCTTGAATCGTTTAATGCAATGTTTTGTATTGATGTGGGAAGTTGTCTCACAGTGTGCTGGATTGCTTCATACAAAGATTGTGTATGACAAGCACTCTGGAGCCCTGTTAGACAAGGCAGTGGTATCGGAAATACCAGCGGTAACAGAAATGGTAAAAACTGATTTGGGAAAAAGTGTTGTGCAAGAACAGTCACTGATGGAGTGTTGGACAACAGGGGGCGATGTGAAACTGTGGGAAGGTCCCATAGATAGTAACTGCTTCCCTGTGTGTGGTCCCTCCTCAGACACTGTCCTAGCAAGCGATGGGACCAGAGTTCCTGGTGGTTTTGTATTGGGTAATTTTGAGAAAGCGGTTGCCAGGGGTAACTACGCAGGTATCAGCGAACCTGAAACCCAACAAGTGCTGGGTAAAGTTGAGACCGATGTCAAAGTAGGACCCCTACAGTTTTGGCAGAGTAGATCTGGGGGAGGTGAGAAGAAATGTAAGCTCCCAAAAATTAAGAAGAAGTCCGCATGGAAGCATACCCGGAAAAAAAGGTGGGTGGAGTGGCCCTTTAGGAAGAAGGGTTTTGTATTTCTCCCTCCGGTGCGAAACAGGGGGGGAGGATATGTGGAGATCCGACCCCCATCTCACAGGTGCATATAAGCAGCACATGCCTGATTTTGGCAGGGATGCTAATTACACACCTGTGGGCTGGGTTCAAAAACATCCCAGGAAATGCAGTCAGTGCTCAGACTTGGAGACGGCTCCGCCCAGCAGACAGGAAGTCTGGCTAGGAGGTTGGGAGAGTTCCAAGAGGAAGAGACAGGAGCCTAAGACTGTAGGTGGCAGTCTGAAGCAGGCAGGTGTAGCCTGCGACTAAAGCAGCACGAAGCTGACAATGAGTAAGCCGGGAGGCTATCGTTTGGTTATGCAGTGATGGTGGAACCCCCTGTGAGGGAAGATTTCTGTTGATTTGAACTTTTTCCGTTTCCTTTAAATAAAAGTGGGCTGCCATGCCCTAAAACACAAGTCTGGAGTGGCACGTTTCTGAAAAATCGCATGCACCACTTGAATCTAATCACCCCGGATCGTCACACTATATATTTACTTTCACGGTACTGTGTGTTTGGAATATATACACACTCCTGTGACCATAATATTCACTAGAACACCACACACAATATATATCTTTATTGGCACAGGGTTATAGGGTGAGAACACCTTTAATTACACAATTTCATATTCACATACTGACTTATCACATTGCCTGGCCTAGTAATAGCACTTTCACTTGAGAATTGTGACTCACCAGGAGGTTCACTCCTCAGGTGACGGGCAGTGCCACCCACCCATCGTACATTTATTCTTAACAAATATGGCTTGAATCCTCCTGTTGGTGAGGTTTTGAAGACATTCTTCTGTACCCAGTGCCCAGGGCTGCCTTCTGCCAGTAGCTACAAGCAGTGGTTTAAAAAACAAAAAGGTGACTGATTACATTGGGTCAAGGGGGATGTAGGCACTCTTGAGTATTGGGTAAGGAGTAGGGATGGGCCCGGTGTTCGATTCGAACCCACGTTCGCCCGTTCGGCGATCCCAGAACTATTTGGGCCGCTCGCATCAAATTCGTGTTGGCTGATTGCTGGCTGATGATTGGCCAAGCATGCACTGTGACCCTGCATGCTTGGCCAATCACAGCGCCGGCAGCGAGGAGAGCATGAATTGACGGTTTCCGTAACACAGAGAACATTCATTCATTGAAAGTCATTCATAAAAAAAAGTCATTGATAAAAAACAAAAAAAAAAGCGTGGGGGTCCCCCCAAATTCAATTCCCAGGCCCTTCAGGTCTGCTATGGATATTAAGGGGAACCCCGGCCAAAAAAAAAATGACGTGGGGTCCCCCTCAAAATCCATGCCAGACCATTGAGGTCTGGGATGGATTTTAAGGGGAACCCCGGCCAAAAAAAAAAAATGGCATGGGGTCCCCCTCAAAATCCATACCAGACCCTTATCCGAGCATGCAACCTGGCAGGCCGCAGGAAAAGAGGGGAGGACGAGAGCGGCCCCCCTCCCTCCTGAACCGTACCAGGCCACATGCCCTAAACATTGGGAGGGTGCTTTGGGGTCCCCCCCAAAGCACCTTGTCCCCATGTTGATGAGGACAAGGGCCTCTTCCCCACAACCCTGGCCATTGGTTGTGGGGGTCTGCGGGCGGGGGGCTTATCGGAATCTGGAAGCCCCCTTTAACAAGGGAACCCCCAGATACCGGCCCCCCCTGTGTGAAATGGTAAGGGGGTACAAAAGTACCCCTACCATTTCACCAAAAAAGTGACAAAAATGGTAAAAATGACAGGAGACGGTCTTTGTCATATCCTTTATTAAAAGCTTATTTTATCTTCTTTCTTCTGGTCTTCTTTCTTCTTCCTTTCTTCATCCTTCGGTTTCTTCATATTCTCCTTCCGGCATCTTCTTTCATCTTCTTCCATCTTCTTCTTCCTCCGATCCACTTCTTCTTGCTCTGGTCTTCTCGTCCGGCATCTTCTTCCATGGCGTCGGTGTCTCTTCTGGGATGCTCCGCGCAATGGGAGGCTCCCGCTGTGTGAGGCTTTGCTGCGTCTGACAGGTCTTTTATAACAGAGGGCGGGCTACCTGGTGACCCCGCCCCCTCTGATGCACAGGGACATCATGGGGAATTTCCCCATGACGTCAGAGGGGGCGGGGTCACCAGGTGGCCACGCTCTCCGCTATAAAAGACCTGTCAGACGCAGCAAAGCCTCACACAGCGGGAGCCTCCCATTGCACGGAGCGGCCCAGAAGAGACGCCGACGCCATGGAAGAAGATGCCGGATGAGAAGACCAGAGCAAGAAGAAGCGGATCAGAGGAAGAAGAAGATGGAAGAAGAAGATGGAAGGAGAAGATGAAGAAACCGACGGATGAAGAAAGAAAGAAGGAAGAAGACCAGAAGAAAGAAGATTTTAATAAAGGAATTGTCAAAGACCGTCTCCTGTCATTTTTTAAATTTTTGACACTTTTTTGGTGAATTGGTAGGGGTACTTTTGTACCCCCTTACCATTTCACACAGGGGGGGCCGGATCTGGGGGTCCCCTTGTTAAAGGGGGCTTCCAGATTCTGATATGCCCCCCCGCCCGGAGACCCCCACAACCAATGGCCAGGGTTGTGGGTAAGAGGCCCTTGTCCTCATCAACATGGGGACAAGGTGCTTTGGGGGGACCCCAAAGCACCCTCCCATTGTTGAGGGCATGTGGCCTGGTACGGTTCAGGAGGGAGGGGGGCCGCTCTTGTCCCCCCCTCTTTTCCTGCGGCCTGCCAGGTTGCGTGCTCGGATAAGGGTCTAGTATGGACTTTGAGGGGGACCACACGCCATTTTTTTTTGGCGGGGTTCCCCTTAAAATCCATCCCAGACCTCAAGGGTCTGGTATGGATTTTGAGGGGGACCCCACGCCATTTTTTATTTTTTTTGGCCGGGGTTCCCCTTAATATCCATAGCAGACCTGAAGGGCCTGGTAATTGAATTTGGGGGGACCCCTAAGCTTTTTTTTTATTATTTTTTTTTTTTTTATCAATTACTTTTTTTTATCAATTACTTTTTTTTTTATCAATGACTTTCAATGAATGACTATTCTCTGTGTTACGGAAGCCAACAATTCATTAGCCGCGAGTGATTTTAAATAGCTTTTTTTCCTGCAAAAATGACACTTTGTGCAGAGACAGTTCCAAGCACGGGAAACATGCGCCCCTTTACAGGCATACTATACACACCCCCCAGGTATGAAATTTAAAGGAATATTACACTTTTATTGTTTCACTTTAAGCATTATTAAAATCACTGCTCCTGAAAAAACTGCCGTTTTAAAAAAAAAAATTCCATTGATACATGTCCCTTGGGGCAGGACCCAGGTCCCCAAACACTTTTTATGACAATAACATGCATATTAGCCTTTAAAATTAGCACTTTTGATTTCGAACGTTCGCGTCCATTGTAATTAATAGGGTTCTTAAATTCACACAGACTTTAGGTCCGTTCGCGGGTTTTGCTGCGAACCGAACCCGGGGGTGTTCGGCTCATCCCTAGTAAGGAGGATTGACCTTAAACCAATGCTCCCTTCAACATTACAGGCCTGAAATAAATAACTCCTCCTGCCACCATTGCTATCTTCTACACCCCTGAGAACTTCATTCCATCATTATCCCATTTTTTACCATTGCTGGCCTGACACTGTAACCATTTACTACCACCACTATATGCCTGTCACTATTACAATCTTATACTGGTGATTTTTGGAGATTGGATAATGCCTGGAGGGTCCACCTATAAAAAAAAAAAATGCTTTGAAAATGTCTCAACATTCACACAAAAATAACAAATAAATTCCATAATATTTGTAATATTTTTCAAGAGGACTGGGAATACATTGTTTATAATTGTAGAACATATCCAAGGAAGAAAGGGTGATTCCAGCCGCTGGAGAATTTTATTTATTTACTTATTTGGGGATTGTCCTACATGCTTGTTCTATATTTAGTAATGTTTGTAATACAGTATGGACTTTATCTTGTTGCCTTTCTCCAGTTGAATAAACATTCCATAACATTTGGTCTTAAGAGAAAAACAGCTATAAGAACAGTCAACCATGATAGTTATTCAGCAAAATACTAAATAGCCTAATGCTATACAGGTTAAGAACATTCGATCAGCAGGAGAAATAATGAGGGAGACTGTGTACAGACTTAGGAGAATTTTGTGCAAACGGCTGAATGAACCACCAGTTGCAATGTGAAGTGAAACATTTAACAGTGGTATTATTACCACTGCTAAATGTGACAGCCTCTCCTTTCCTCCAAAATAGCCTCACATTAAAAAAGGATGATTTTCTGTCCAGATAGCTGTACAAGTTCTATATAGTGTTATAATCCCACTCCTCCCTATCCAAAAACGAGTCTATTGGGATGAGGTGCACTACATTATAGAGGCACTTAGGCTATCTCCTTTATTTTATATAGTGTCTTTGAAAACATACAATTTCATGTAATGTTTCTGACTGAATTAGGCCTACTCTCTGTCTACTAGACATGTGCAATTCGTTTAGTTACAAATTAGTTTTACTTTAAAATTCGTTATATTCGTTCATTCGTAATCATACGAATGAACGAATGGTTTACTAAAAATTCTAACGAAAAACGAACTATCGAAAAGAACGAATATGAAAAACAACGAAAATACGAAATAATTAAATTAGAAACAACGAAACTACGAAAGAATGAAAATCCGAAAAACGAAAAACAGAAACAACGAAAATACCGAATAAAGATTCAAAATAACGAAAATCAAAATGAACGAAAAATCTAATTATGAATATTTGGATAAAAGGAAATCAAAACAACGAAAATACGAAAATTCTGCTGATCGAGAATTCGAAAGAACGAATGTTAGTTCTGATTCTGAAATATTCCATCCAGAGTCCAGATAGGGTGTGGTTGGGTTGGAGGCACTGTTTTGGTAAGTTCTGCCTTGTGAGAGAGAAATTCTTTGTTTCTTAAACATATAAATAGCATACATATTACGTAAAATTATGAATTATGCTCCGATTACGAATCTACGAAAACAATGTTAAGAAAATACAAATAAATGAGGCAGTCAATCTCACGAAAGTACAAATGTAATTAAATCTACTAAAATATGAATTTCGAATCAACAAAAATTAGATTTAAATACGAATCAACGAAAAAATAACTCTTCCGAAAATATGAATGCGTCCGAATATGAAATATAACGAAAATACGAATTTCGAATCAACGGAAATACGAATCAACGAAAAAATAACTCTTACCAAAATATAAAGGAGTCCGAATACGAACACCCACGACTTCCGAAATTACGAATCGTTACCAATCAACAGAAACGAACAGAAACTAAATGAAACTAAACAATTTTTTCTATTGTGCACATGTCTACTGCTTACAAATATACCTCCTATTAATAAGGATATGATTCTACGCAGCAAATTGGTATAATTGTTATATTCTATCTCTGCAATAATATATTCTCATTTCATATTTATTATATTATATATTTATGCTCTCTTCCTCAGGCCTGTCAAAATAAGATTAGAATCGGTGGTTGCAATTTTGTAAAAAAGAAAAAGAAAATACTTTTTCCAGATGCAATCTGCCTGCTCAAACCCTCAGAAAATGCAATATGCCTGCTCAATCCCTCGGAACTTGTGAACTATTCAAAAAAGGCTTTAACGATATGCTTGAAATTTTTACCATTTTCTGTATTAAATTAATAATAAAAACTTATCGTTTTTTTTATTTCCAGGTGTAACCTACCTGTTCTCTCTACCTTGAACACTATCTGCCTGCCCAAAAGATTATACAAGCTGTGTTGTTATAAAATCTGAATATTTTTTCTTATGTCTGGGAAAAGGCCATATTTTTTATTGTAGGATGCAATCTGCTTGTTCTCACTCATAGCATCCTGTTCAAACAGACTTAAAACCTGTGGTTTAAATCTGTTAAAATGCACTGCTTTCATTCAATCTTAAAAAAGTCAACATTTTCTTTTTTTCCTGCTGCAGTGGTTTGCCCAAAAAAGAAATAAAAGGTGTGCAATAAACTTGTAAAATGTGTAATAAGTCTATAGACATAAATAATATGTGCAATGAGTCTTTAAAATATTTATGGCTGCTCTCTGAAATATCTCACTCCAATTGTTATTTCTTGAAATATTTAAAAAAAATATTTGAAAAATTTACTTTTTTTCTCCATCTTACAGTACTGGCACAGGCCCCAATCAAACTACTTACATACACCACAGCCATTGTGCCATGTGTTTGGGCGTTGTCTCTAAAATACGATGCCGGAATTTGTTCATGTGGGTTTATAGTTTTGAGGTGTTTTTGTGCACCCTGGGCTGACATTTTGCAAAACTGTGTGCACAATACAGTGTAGCACTAAAAAGAACATCACAAGCTATGCTATGAAACTTGTTTTGATACTGTTTGGTAATTTGCATGAAGTTGAAACCTTTAACTTGCTTTTTTTTCGAAGTACTTTCAATATACTTTCTGATTGATTTTAGCTATATTGTCTACTTCCACTCTAACTGTATTCTATCATTCCTACACAAATAAGTGGGAATCAATCGCATTGAATTGCTGTGGCTGTATGTAGGCCACCAAATAATGTAAAAGTAAACTAAGCTATTACGATATGCAATTTATGTGATTCATATTACAGTGTCTCTGAGGCTGTCTCTAAAAATTGAAATGTTCTGTAAAACCACACATAGCTTTAAGACATCTCCAAGCATGGTATTTAAAGGAATTGCACATTTTCAATGTTGCCCTTTACGCCAGCACTAGAGCCAGCAAGTCAGCTTTGATTTCAAAGCTGTTCACCAGGTTACGTTCGGCTGTTCACTACTGATTAGCTAACTTGCCATCACTCTTTGCCTATGTTTGCTTCAGCATTATCTTTCTTAGGTCTTTTCCTTAGAAAGCAAGCCTTCCTAGATAAAAGAACTGTAAGCTGATAACAGTGTTGTAGAATACTTCTGCAAATGAAAGCTTTTGTTTCCTGCATCATCCAACTAACTATTCTAACAAAGGTAAAAAAAAGTTTTCGGGAAATATTGACTTTTCTTTATTGAAATGTAGCAAGAAATGTTATTTAAATTCCTGCTCTATAATGTCGCAACAGGGTAGATGCAGTTTCTTTGCTAAGTGCCTGAGGTCATTACACACAGTATAATGACTGTTTTACTGTATGCTAGGATAGGACACATCTTTATTTCAAGGTCCTGTTCTGCGGTTGCCAAGGAAACAAACATAATGCTAGATTACTAACAATAATAGTGCAATTCTATTTTGAGCATGTAAGTATAGCCGTAAAGCCGCAAAACTTAATTGTAAAGCCAGCATATGAACTGTTAACCTTCAAAAGGGAAAACCAGAGAGATAAAACACTTAAGAAAATATTAGTTTAGAAAAGTATGAAAGTAAAAACTGAGAATTGCAATATAATATAGGCATGCTAGAGCAAAAACCATTAATGTGAAATGCAAGTATATATACTGTATTACTAAATACCCAGCTGGAAACATTCTATTTACCAAACCCCAAAAATACCCATACAAGACCCATTTCCTTGTTCCCGTTTACTTCCAAACTTCTAAAATACCTAGTCTACAACTTTCTGATCTGATACCTCACTGATAACAACCTTCTTGACTCCTTATAGTCTTGCTTTCATCACATGTAGATATCCCTCCTAAAACGTACTAATGACTTACTAACTACTAAAACCAATGGCCACTAATCAGTACTAGCAGACCTTTCTGTTGGTTTTGACACAGTCGACCTAGTTGACCACCCACATTTAATTAAAAAGATCCATTACCTTGACCTCTAAAACTCTACTCTGTCTTGGTTCTTCTCCTACCCATCTGTTCCTCCAGTGTCGCCTACAATGTATCCTTCCCATCTCCTCTTCCTATTTTCATAGAGGACCCCCAAGACTTTGTCCCAAGATCCCTTCTATACTCCATCTACACCTCTTCCTTGACCATTTGGTAACCTTGCATAGTTTCCAGTAACATTTTTATGGTGAATACATGCAAATCGTTTTTTTCTTTCACTAATCCTTTCACTCATCCCTTCAGTCTCTCTGTGTATAAAACCAAGCCCATATTTCTTCCCACCATGCCCTCTTCTCGTAATGTTCCATCAAGATCAATAGCACAACTATCCTTTCCTCTCCTCATGCCAATGTGCTAGATGTAATCATTGACTCTGACCTTTCCTTTCATTTCAGCTTAGTAAGATTTTTAAAATACCCTCTTTCTTAATGTGATTATAAAGCCACTATGTGACTTTACATGTATCCCCACTGGGCATGCTACCATTCACCACAGTGGGTTTGTTTTTTACAAATGAAAAGGCTAAATACCTTTTGTCACACTGCAGCTGTGCAGTCACGTTATCCCCCTGTGCAATACTGCAATGTCTTTTCTACAAATTACAAAGTATATCAAGGACAGTAAATCATGTCCATCCCTGAAAGATTGGTTTAGCAATCATTTGTGATCTCATCCAGTGTGGTCAAAAAAGTGAGTGGTGCAAGATGGAACCCAGTGTGGATGTGACTTATCAGGCTGGAAGGGGCCCCACCAAGGGGGGTCCCAGGTATCACCCAAAGGAGGGGAATGGCCTCAATTCCCACCAGTTCATAATTCTGGATACAATAATAGAAGTGGAATGAGTTTCAATGGGCAAACAGAAATAGGGGAGCCATCGTACTTTCTCTGGTCTAACATATGTGTAAAAAAGGATACATAAACTATCCAAAGTATACACACCTTGGATGTATACCAGTTATTGTGCACTCATATATTTCTGCAAAGCAGACCAAAGCAGATGTCACCACTATATAAAGTTTCTGAAATGAAACAAAGTATACATCAACATTTAGTAACCAGAATGCATCCCCATGCCACAAGAGACCCCACTAAGGGGGATCACACATAGCTATTTATACCTTCAAATCTGGGTAGATGTGTGCTTCACATGCACAAGATAACTCCTGCTCTGTCCACGGAGTGTTCAAAAATGGGTGTATTCACACCCAGGTTAAATAGGGGAAAATGGGCCATTGCATTCTTCACCGTCCCCAGCATCCTCACACCTGAAACACCGGTGGCATGATGTACTACCACTCATGCACAGGATTACTGCATATGCGTGGTAGTGGCGGGACGAATGGCAGAAGCCACCTCCCCACCAGGATCTCAGCTGACTTCCCTACATGCTTCTCTCGATGAGGTGACATCCGAGGGGAGAGGGAGGAGATAGAGAGAGAGGATGAAAGAGGAGAGCCGAGGTCACTTCCCGTCCTGCCAAGAGTTGTCCAAATCACGTAGGCCATGAATGTACACTCTGCTGCCATCTTGTGACTAAAAAATTCAAATGCAACTGCCACAAAATTTAATCTCGAGAGCTGGACAAGAGATATAATTGCTCTAAATATACAAGTGCATTAATGTTCCTGCAAATACTCAAATAAATCCATATACTAAAAATATTATTCTAAAGGTGTCATGAATGCCATATCTAAAATTAAAGATAGACAATTCCAGCATCCAAAAGACATAACAATGTCTCTAGAGCAGATCTACTAGTATGGTGGCTCACACATCCCAATCACACATAGGATTCCCCCTAAAAATCATGCAGTGGTGGGAAGGGACCCCAACCTGCCATGTCCACACTCAGGGCAGCCATCAGAAATTGCGGGGCCCCTTACACAGCTTAAGGCCTGGCTTGACCGCCAACATTCCCCAGGGCCCACCTACTGACTGTCCCACCAAATCCGCCCACTGACCATCCCACAAAGGCCCAACCCATGCCCTCCTCCTTCTCCATCCCATGTTCTCCATCCCATATCCTCTTTGTCCTCCTGCAATCTTATCTCCTCCATTCCATGTACTCCTCAAGTCCCATCTCTTCCATCCCACATCCCCCTACTCCTGCATTCCCATCTCCTCCATTCAATGTACTCCTATTTCAGTCCCATCTTCTCCACCCCACATCCTCCCCCCAGTCCCATCTCCTCCGTCCCATGTCTTCCTCCTCCAGTCCCATCTCCTCCACCCCATTCCTCCATCTAATGTACTCCTACTTCAGTCCCATCTCCTCCACCCCACCTCCCCCTCCCCCAGTCCCATCTCCTCTATCCCACATCTTCCTCCTGCAATCCCATCTCCTCCATCCCATTCCTCCTCCAGTCCCATCTGCCCCATCCCAGGGTCCCCCATCCCACACTGAAAGCCACCACTCATGTTCAAAATGACCCCAGAAGAGAGATGCCACTACTTCTGTGTTTAAAAGACCAGGAGAACAACAGAATAATGATAATATTGAAATGAGAAATGATTTGTGACACGATTTCTTCAATTAAAAAAAAAATGAATTATGTTAAAGGAAGGGTTTTAGGCTAATATTTTCATTAATTCCTGGTAGTTTTGTCGCCTCCAGCTGGAAAATCCTTAGGGTTCCCAACTGCAGGAGAGGTTTGTCAATATCACCTCTTGGGAAACCTTCCACATGCTCCAAAGCAAAGAATCGAATACAGTCAGAATTAAAATGATGGACAGTCCAACATGGTGACTTTTTGCAGATACCATTTTGCCATTCTTAATTGCATATATATATATATATATATATATATATATATATATATATATATATATATATATATAGTCCCTAAGGTAATTACAAATGGCCTCCTCATTTTGCATACATAAAATGCCTTACACTTACATTCCATATAATAGACTACCCCCACTGTCTGGCTAATTGTGGGGTCCAAGATTGCCCATTTGGTAAATGGACCATTCTACCTCTCCAAATCCAATTTCAAAAATTGGAGGTCCCGCAGAGAAAAGTACCTATGCGTTGATAGGCAGGAGACCCTAGTGTTTAGGTGGCTATGGGTAAGATGATCCTTCAATGATTTCACCTGACAATAGATGATTTGGGGCTTTTGGCCTATATTGTAGGGTCATCTTTAAGCAATGCCAGTGTTGCTATAAAGAAATTTTCATCTGTTAATGATGTTGGGAAAAACGAGTGATGACAGAGGTGTTTTTCTGACCCCCGGATTTTCTCTGGGTGTACAGGAGCGAGTCACAAGATTTTTGTTTAGTTTTATTGAATGCCTTTTTCAGGCATTTTTTACTGTACCCGCTCTGTAATAAATGCTCTTGTAATTTCTTGACCTGACTCCAAAAATCCTACTTACGGCTGCAATTTCTTTTAAGTCTTAGATATTGACTATAAGGTATGCTGTTTTTTAATGCCTTGGGATGGGCACTGGAGGCATGTAGTATAGTGTTTACTGCCAATGGTTTTCAATATAGATCTGTAATCAAACAGCCATCAGAATTTTTAATAATGTGAATATATAGGAAGGTGATTCTAGTCTGGTCACATTCCATAGTGAAACATAGATTGAACGTGTTCAAGCCAATCCAACTCCTGAATTCATCAAGCTCATATCTTGAGCCAGTCCATATTATAAAACTATCATGTATTGTCATGGCACAGGTACATTGATGAATCAACACCACCAAAGAATAGAGATTGCTCCCACAGCCCCGAGGTACAGATTGGCATACAATGAGGCACATCTACTGCCCATCACTACCCCCTCCACCTGGAGGTAGTGGAAGCCATTGAACATGAGCACGTTCCTCGAAAGGATATACTGCAGCAACTCAAGCACAAATGCATCATATTGCCAGGTCAATTGATTATTCTCTTTGAGAAATTCAGCAATTGTTGCTAATCCTACCGAATGGGAGCCTCAACATCAATGGTTACAAGCCATGCCTCAGCTGGAATCATGATGTCCTCCAAGATCCTTAGTAAATCCCTTGTATCCTGGACATACAAAGGCAAAAATGTTACAAAGGGTCTTAAGTAGTCATCAATTAATTGACTAGCTTTTCCTGATAAAAAACTATTGGTCGGCTAGGGGGGAGTTTCTGTATTCTTATGTATCTTGGGTAATGAGTAAAAGGTTGGTGTAACTGGATGCTGAACATTCAGAAATTCATACGTGTTCTTATCAATGATGCCTTACCCATAGGCTATGGCAATCATGTCCCTAAATTCCTGTTAGAATTCTTTTAATTTCCCCTCGGGAATGCATCAATACCATGCTTTATTGTCTAATATGTTTATACACATCTTCGCGTATTTGGGTAGATTCATTATTACTACATTTCCTCCTTTATCAGGAGGTTTGATAATTATATTGGTGTTATTTTTCAAAATAGTCAAAGCTACTTGTGAGGGGGTTAGATTAGCATTGACCGAGGGTTCATCGCGCATGTGCTTGATATCATGAAGGCCCTTTTGAACAAAGGCCCAGATGTATACATTGTGCTGTAAGGGGGGAAAGGCTTGGTATTTATTTTTATACTTGAGATCTACTATAATGTTCAGTGTTAAAACATGAGATGTAAGAGGGTCCCCAGTATCCTCTGGGTTGCTTTCTTCCCAGGGGAGCATAAGGTCCCTAAGGGCTCAAAGGTAGTTTATTAAAAAATATTTTCACAGCTCCATGTCCCGAGTCGTAGATGTTTATGGCATTTCTGATATATCAAAGATGACATGATACATTATTTTTCTAGCAAACAGAATAACATATTTGGCTAATTCAAACTGGTTGTTATATTGGGCAAGACAGAAACTTAGCCCCAGACCCAAAATAGATTCTTCATCAGGGGTTAATTTGTGGGAGGATAGGTTGACAATCATCCTGTCCTGAGCTAAATCTTTTTGACAAGGTATGGTCCCAGACTGCCCATCTTCCTGGTGTCCCCCAAAAGGGGCGGTCCATAATGAGAGATGAAGAGCCAGCTGTTTTACTACTATTATTAGGTGTTTGCTTACCTGAAACAAGTGTGTCTCCAGAGGAGCTCATTCCCATACATCCACCAGCATTTTTTTGTGAAGTTATACCACCACCAGAAAAAGAGTGAGTTAAAGAAAGGGGTTGAATATGAAAAAATAAGAAGTTCAGAGGGGGTAACACTTGAATACACCTATTTAGGAACACTCACCCACACGGATACATGCTGTGGACAGAGCAGGAATTATTTTGTGCATGTGAAGCAAACATCCACCCAGATTTCAAGGTATCAATAGCTATGTGTGTGTAGGGAGGCATTCTGGTTACTAAATGTTGATGTATACTTTGTGTCATTTCAGAACTTTTATATAGTGGTGACATCTGCTTTGCAGAAATTTATGAGTGCACAATAACTGGTATACATCCGAGGTGTGTATACTTTGGATAGTTTATGTATCCCTTTACACATACGTTAAACCAGAGAAAGTGTGTTGCCCCCCCCCCCCCCCCCATTTCTGCTTTCTCATTGATACTCATTGCACTTCTGTTATTGAATCCAGGATTCTTAACTGGTGGGAATTGAAGCCATTCCCCTCCTTTGGGTGACATCTGGGACCCCCCTGGGTGGGGCTTCTTCTTGCCTGGTAATTCACATCCACACTGGTTTCTATCTTGCCCCACTCACATTTTGGACCACGCTGAGTGAGATCATGAATGTTTGCTAAACTAATCTTTCAGGGATGGACATGATTTACTGTCCTTGATATATTTTGTAAGCTTAAGAAATTACATTGCAGTATTGTTTATTGTGTATTATATATTATCCACCTTCTGCCCGGTCTATGACAAAATAACGTCCGGGAATTGGTTCTGTTACCCTGACTGGGTGTCATATGACGTCCAGCAGGATAACATTCCAGCACGTGCCCGTGGGGGCGTGCAGCGCGGCAATCATGAGTGCGGCGTATCAGTCTGACACACTGCATCTCTGATCGTGATAAAAAGCCTCTGACAAAGGCTTCTTACCATGTGGTCAGCTGTGACCAATCACAGCTGATCATCGCGAGAACCAGGAAGTGCCGGTAAACATCATTCCTCGGTTCGCGCTGACAGGGAGAGCCAATCGGCGGCTCTCCCTGTCAGAGGGGGGGGGTCTGTGCTGATAATCAGCACATTGATTATCAGCACAGCCCCATCAGATGTGCCAATCTGTGCCCAGCAGTGCCCCAATAATAAAGTCTGCCAGTGCCCACCACAGTGCCAATCAGTGTCCATCACAGTGCCAATTAGTGCCCAGCATTAATACCTGTCAGTACCTGCCCAATCAGTGCTGCCCATCAGTGGCATCTATTAGTGTCCATCAATTCCACCTGCCTGTGCCAATCAGTGCTGCCTATCAGTGCCAATCAGTGCCGCTGGTCAGTGCCCATCAATGCCGCCTGTCAGTGCCCATCAGTACCGCCTGTCAGTGCCCATCAATGCCGCCTGTCAGTACCCATCAGTGCTGCCTGTCAGTGCCCATCAGTGCCCATCAGTGCTGCATATCAGTGCAACATATTGGTGCCCATCAGTGCTTCATATCAGCGCCCAGCAATTCTACATATCAGTGCCTCCTGATCAGTAGGGATGAGCTTCGAGTTCGAGTCAAACTCATGTTCGAGTCGAACATTGCCTGTTCACCTGTTCACCCGTTCGTCGAACAGCGAACAATTTGGGGTGTCCGTGGCAAATTTGAAAAGCCGCGGAACGCCCTTTAAAAGTCTATGGGAGGAATCTAAAGTGCTAATTTTAAAGGCTTATATGCAAGTTATTGTCATAAAACGTGTTTGGGGACTGCGGGCGGGGAACTTATCGGAATCTGGAAGCCCCCTTTAACAAGGGGACCCCCAGATCCTGGCCCCCACCCCTGTTTGAAATGGTAACGGGTACATTGTACCCCTACCATTTCACAAAGAAAGTGTAAAAAAAAAAAAAAACACACAGACACCGTTGGGATAAGTCCTTTATTTAAAATAAGAAAAATAAAAAAAGATTCCAGCGGTGGTAATCCACTCTTGGTATCCTGCGATGGGTGATCTCTTCTCTGGGGTCCAGCGATGGATGATCTCTCCTCTAGACATGGGAGCCGTCAAAAAATGTATTTCATTTCGTTCCGTTCCGTATAAAAAAAAAATTGTAATTCGTGAATTCGTTAATATCTTTACGAATCGTTACGAATCGTTACGAATATCGACACTTTACGAATAATAACGAATTATCCGAAAACATATTATCGTTACATAACACAAGTCTATTGTCTATTGTTCACCAATCACTCAGAGGAAGTATGAAATACGAAATTAAATTTACGAATACGAAATTTCGTATTTCGTACTTCCTCTGAGTGATTGGTGAACAATAGACTTGTGTTATGTAACGTTAATACGTTTTTGGTTAATTCGTTATTTTTCGTAGAGTGTCGATATTCGTTATACTGTATATTGAATTAATTCGAATCATTTGTTATATACGCTATAATTTCTTTCATATTAGTTGAAATTCGTCATTTGGTAGTTTGGATTCGGATAATTTGGATCTGAAATTCGTAAACTAAATTTCGTATTTCCTACAGAATTCGTATTCGTAAAAATTCGTAATTCGGATTCGGACGTAACGATAATGTCCAGCGCATCCTGTCTCCATCGGAGACACGGCAGGAATCCCGGCAGCCTAACAGGTCTCTTAGCTGAGGATGGTGGGGCCACCCGTCAAGTGACCCCGTCCCTCACTGATGCAAGGGGAAACCCGGGCTTCCCCAGTGACGTGCGGGTTACCCCGGCCCCGTCTGATGTAACGCATGTTTCCGTTTCCGTTTAAATTTGGCGTAAAGTTCCCCTTAAAATCCATACCAGACCTGAAGGGTCTGGTATGTATATTTGGGGGGAACCCCACGTAATTTTTTTAAAAATTTGATGCGGGGTTCCCCTTAATATGCATACCAGACCTGAAGGGCCTGGTAATTGAATTTGGTGGGACCCCCACCCATTTTTTTTTTTTTATCAATGACTTTCAATGACTGTTCTCTGTATTACGGGGAGCCAACAATTCATTATAGCCGTGAGTGCTTTTAAATTACTTATTTTCCAGCAGAAATTACACTTTGTGCAGGGACCGTTCTAAGCACCGGAAACATGCGCCCCTTTACAGGCATACTATACACACCCCCTAGGTACGAAATTTAAAGGAATATTACACTTTTATTGTTTCACTTTATTAAAATCACTGCTCCTGAAAAAACTTCAGTTTTTTAAAACTTTTTTTGCATTAATACATGTCTCCTGGGACAGGACTCGGGTCCCCAAACCCTTTTTAAGACAATAACTTGCATATTAGCCTTTAAAATTAGCACTTTTTATATTGAAGGTTCGAGTCCCATAGACTTTCTGGTGCAAACCGAACCGGAGGGTCTTCGGCTCATCCCTACTCATCAGTGCCCATCAGGGCCACCTCATTAGTGCCCATCAGTGCCCATCTGTGCCGACTCATAAGTCCCGTCAGCAAAGGAGAAAACTTTTATAACAGAAACAAAGAAAAACTTTTTTTCAAAAATGTTGGTGTTTTTTAGTTGGTTTAGCAAAAAATTCAAACCGCAGAAGTGATCAACTACCACCAAAAGAATGCTCTATTTGTGGGAACAAAATTATAAAAATTTAGTTTGGTTATTTTTTTTTTTTTTTCTTTTATTTTTTTTTTTTGGGTACAGTGTTGTATGACCTCGCAATTTCCATTCAAAGTGCGACAGCACTGAAAGCTCAAAATTGTCCTGGGCAGGAAGAGGCGAAAGTGCCCGGTATTGAAGTGTTATATATATATATATATATACTTGATTCTGTACTATTATATGTGTTTTCCTCTTTTCAGAAACCATACTTAACTGCACCCCTTTAACCCCTGAAGAAGCCTATTGAGCAAAATGCGTTGGGATGAGGCACTCCTTCCCCTCTTTTTCTCAATATATGTGATGCTTTATTTCATTCATATTTCTGTATGATATGGTAGAGAGGAGATCCTCCAAACTGGGGTTGAAATAACTAATATGGCATGCTTAACATTTTCAAGTTTTTAAAGGGTGAATACCCCTAAAAAAAAACTTTTAAGAACTTTTTTGTGTAAAAAAGACACAATTTTTTAGAATACAGGTCTATAGGTGTATTATTCTGATAGAGGGTTTCAACACCATTTAAAATCCCATTTAAAATTTCTTTAAAAACCTTTTTAGTTATATTACTTGCCCCTCCCTTTTAGCTTGCAAGCTCTCAAAAGCAGGGTCCTCCTGACCTTCTTGTTGTGAGTTGTATTGTAACTAACTGCACAAACTGTTGGTGCTATATAACTTCTGTATTGTAAGAAAAATAAAAACGTGAAAATAAGAGGCCTCATTTATCAAGAGATCAGAAAATACACAACATTAGATGTTCTCCTGTTCAGAACCTGATTGCTAAAGTTGCTTACAATTAACAGACACATTATACATAAATGTACTTTTGATTCAATGAACAAACAGAAAACATATAGAAACGTTCCCTCACACTCAGCCATGTTGGCATGCAAGATAAATCTACACATCAGTGTAAAATGTAAATGTAAGGACTCTGTCAAGGTGCCTCTACACAGTGTTGTCTCTACTTTAATTTATGTAAATGTTCACCAACTTTGAGATATTAAAATCAATTAATAAACTGGGAGAAGATTTACCAGGGAGTGAAACTCATCCCTCCTTTAGGTTACTTTCACACTGGGGCGTTAGGGGTGCTGGCGGTAAAGCGGCGCTATATTTAGCGGCGCTTTACCGTTGTTTTAGCGGTGCATTTCGGCCGCTAGCGGGGTGGTTTTACCCCCCGCGAGCGGCCGAAAAAGGGTTAATACCGCCCGCAAACTGCTGCTGCATCAGCGTTTTGCGGGCGGGTTCGGAGTGCTGCCCCATTGTTTTCAATGGAAACGGGCGCTATAGGAGTGGTAAATATACCGCTCCTACAGCGAGCTAAAGATGCGGCTTGCAGGACATTTTCCAGCGTCCTGCAAGCGCACCGCTTCAGTGTGAAAGCCCTCCGGCTTTCCCACTGAAGACACAGAAACAGCTGTTTCGGGTCGGTTTGCAGGCGCTATTTTTAGCGCAATAGCGCCTGCAAACTGCCCCAGTGTGAAAGGGGCCTTAGGCTGAATTACCATGCAAAATCAGACTAGCTTATGACAGTTCAAGATCTTACATGTGAGCGCACCCAAAACAATGTGTTTAATCACATTACACCGTTTGCAGAAATGCACCTGTGTTTTTAAGGTGGTTATGAAGCCAAAACATTTGTTTAGGCATCAGTATCCCCCCTCACCCTCCCCCCCCCCATTTTACTTACCTAAGCCCTTATTCAATCCAGAGCTGTGCCCGTCTTCAGATCTTCTCTCCCCTCATCGCCTGGTCTCACAAGCTTTGCTAAGGCAGCGGGGGCTATTGGCTTCCAATGCTGTCAATCAAAGCCAGTGATGAGGGAGCAAGAGGCGGGACCAAGTCCAGCTGTCTGCGTCTATAGGTGCAGAAAGCAAGGCTCAGGAGCCCATATGAATGCCTCCCATAGAAAGGGCACACATGGGGGGAGGAGCCAGAAGCGCTGGCAGGAGACTTGAGAAGAGGAGGATTGGAGCTACTCTGTGTAATTCCATTGCACAGAGTAGGTAAGTATAAACCTGTTTTTCCGTAAAAAAAAATGGCAATCACTTTACGTATACATGTATCCAGAAACATAATGAAACCTTTTTAGTGGTCATGTGTATCACAGAATATTTGAATACAAGTTCAACTCACATGGTACTTATCTAATGAGTCAGTGTACACTGTAAATATGATAAACTAAATTCAGTTATAGCCACCAGTAAAATTTCATTTGACCTCTGGGAGATTTACCCTCCCCTTCTTGACCAGGCAATTTTTTGCAATACAGCACTGTGTTATTTTAACTGACAATTGTGTGGTCGTGCAACAATGTACCCAAATAAAATGTATGTCCTTTTTATTCCCATAAATAGAACTTTCTTTTGGTGGTATTTGATCAACTTTGTGTTTTTTATTCTTTGTGCTATAAACAAAGGATGACCAACAATTTTGAAAAAATAAATATTTTTTACTTTATGCTCTAAAACACATCCAATAAAAAAAATGTAAAAACTCAAATTTCTTCATCAATATAGGCCAATATGTATTCTGCTACATATTTTTTGGTAAAAAAAAAAAATCCCAATAAGTGTATATTGATTGGTTTGCGCAAATGTTTTAGTGTCTACAAACTGTGGGATATTTGTATTTATTTATTTATACATTTTTTTAACAAGAATGGTGGCGATCAGCAATTTATTGTGGGACTGTGATATTGCGGCAGACAAATCAGACACCTGACACTTTTAACACTTTTTTGGGGACCAGTGACATTATTACAGTGATCAGTGGTAAAAATAGGAACGCTAATGCCCTGTACACACGGAATTTCCGTCGGGAAAAGTCAGATTGGATTATGTTGTCGGAAAATCCGATTGTGTGTGGGCTCTAGCGGACTTTTCGGACGGAAAAAATTTAAGAGCAGGGCCTAAAATTTTCAAAACAAAAAAATCAGATCGGACTTTTTCCGATCCTGTGTATAAAATTCAGACGCATAAAGTGCCACGCATGCTCAGAATAAATTTGGAGACGAAAGCTATTGGCTACTGGCCCCTTCGTAGTCCCGTTGTACGTGGTGAACCTCACTGCGTTCTGAACGATTGGATTTTCAGACAACTTTGTCCGACAAACAAAGGGTTAACTGTGTGCCTAGCTAATGTTTCAATGTAGTGGGAGGTATTGGTCAGTGTTTCTGCTTTACAGAAACACAGAATCCATGCTTTCTGTACTGACAGAACGGCAATCTGCCTTGTTTACATAGGCAGACTGACATTCTGTCAGAGTACCGAACAACCAGTGGGTGCCTGTGGACATCGGGTCCGTGGGACTCGCTGATCAGCTCCAGCGCCCGATACCTGGAAGTGCAGGATCACATATATATATATATATATATATATATATATATATATATATATATATATATAATCCTGCACTTTCAGGTATCGGGCGCTGGATCTGATATATACGTGATCCTGCGCAGCGCAGCCACCCTGTAGCAGTAAATCTGCTATGGGGTGGTCAGTATGGTTAAAAAAGTATGAAAAATAGGCGCATGCACGTGGCTGACTAGGGATGACGTGGCTGTTTAGTGCTCCGCATTTACCAGGACCCGACAGCCAAGTCACAACCGACTGACGCTTCCCTGAGGTAATATCTTTATTACTGAGACCCCGGGCACAATTTTAGTGATATGTACAGTGGGAAAAAAGCCAGGCTTAAGTCAGGGGAAGAGCCAAGAAGCACTGACGAGGGCCACATCTAAAATTACGGAAGCACCATCCTCCCGTTATGCACTGTTAAATGTTCAGTCACAGACAAGGAATGACTCCCATCACTTTACAGAATACCCCCGTCTCTGACCTCCTTTGTCAGTTTGAGCGGGTATTACAAAAGGCCTTACAAAACACCTCAGACACAATCACAGAAAAGCTCACATGGGAGATTCATGAGGTGGGCTGCTGCACATTGTTCTTGAACAGAAGATGGATGAATTGGACATAATCCCCACTAACCACAATGATGAATTGGAGGCAATTAGGGAGGAAAATTTTTCCGTCTAGTCCCATCTGGAGGACTTTGAGAACAGAGCCAGAAGGTCTAACCTTCGTGTCTGTAGTATACCTGAGGCTATTGAAGACCTCCAATCTACCATCACGGCACTCTTCCAGGAAATTGCTCCATCGATTCCCATGGAACCTCTAGAGATGGACAGGATTCATAGAACCCTGGCTCCCCGAAAAGATGATGCCCCCCGTGGACATAGTAATAAAACTGCACTACTTCCGCACCAAGGAGCAATTAATGGAAGAAAACTAAAGAGGCAACTTCATAAGCACCTAGACAAAGCTTTATACACCGCTTCAGAGAATTTTCTAAATATGCCCTCTCCATCAAACAAATAAATCTATGATAAAGCATGATTAGAACTCAATCTATTTTTGACGGACTCAGCTGAAAAAATTCTCAGAAAATCCTCACACACTTTCTATATGAAAGCAAATAAGCCGAACACATTCTTAGCCTTAACACTACGTAAAGTAGACTATACTTCCAAACCAACTTCAACTTACCAAAGACACCTATTCCAGTAACCCACAAAAAATACTTCATGAGTTCCGCAGAAGACTCGCTGACCTATATTGGGATACTCATAAATTTGACCAAACACACTTTGATACCCTTCTATCCTCTATTCAACTCCCCTCCCTCTCTGTTGCTCAAAGGGAAATCCTTGATAGACCCATCTCAGATTCAGAAATCTGCACGGGTATTAAATCATTAAAAGCACACAAATGCCCAAGCCCTGTTGGCTTTTCAACAACCTATTATAAACACTTTGCTACCCTACTGTCTTCTCTAATGGTTGAAGCCTTGAACTCCCTCCTCTCAAACCATTCCTTTCGTACTGAATCCCTCTAAGCATCTATCGTCATGATTCCTAAACCAAATACTGATGACTTATCCTGGTCCAACTAAAGACCAATTTCCATACTCAATTTAGACATCAAGATATTAGCAAAAGTTCTCTCTAACCGACTCAACCCAATTATAGGATCCCTGATCCATAAAGATCAGACTAGGTTTATCTCTTCCAGACAAGCGGGTGACAATATCCGTTGCGCTCTTAGCCCATACAGCACGAACCCGCCGTATCCCTACTTGCTTTCTCTCCATTGACATACGAAAGGCATTTGATTCCCTTTCTTGTCCTTACCTCAACTCTAGCTTAGGCCGGTGAGGTTTTGGAACACATTTCCTACGTTGGATCTCTTCCTTGTATCAAAACCCAAATCATCATCTTCTTTTTGCTTTGGCAATTAAACCCCTTGCCCAACTCATATATTAAAGTCTTAGAACTAGGTGGTCATCAACATAAATTATGCATGTTTGCAGACGATATCCTCATATTCACTCCGGACCTCATTGACACCCTAACCAAATTTAGATTAATATCCAGTTTGAAAACAAATCCTTATAAATCTAAAGCCTTAAACATTTTGATACCGCCTGATTTACAGACACAATTACAGGAATCAACAACACAAATTACATATTTAGGAATCACATTTACTGAGAATCCGGCAAATTTATATACAGCAAATTACCCACCTATGATATCTCGACTCTTCACCCTAATGAAGAACTGGTCTTCCCTACCATTAGCATGGATAGGAAGAAATCACAGTAATCAAGATGTCCATATTACCTAAGATCCTATATCTTTTTAGAGTACTCCCGATACGGGTCCCAGCATATTTTCTACAAACCTTACAGCGAAAAGCTTCCCAATTAATTTGGGGAAAACTTAAACCCTGTTTTCCACAACCTACTCCGCTTCCTGATGACGCAAAACTAAGTTGCAAAACGCGTAGAGGCTGCTGGGTAGTTCGCAAACACGTCACTTCCGGCATAGGCGGCTCAGGCGAGGAAGAGGCATGGAGCGCACACAAATGGAGAAACAGCATAGAGACACCAGCGATAGGATCTCACACATACACGGCTGGAAGCGCTCAGTGCCAGCGCAAGGCACCTAAACATGTGAGTTTAACCACTTCAACACCGCCCACCGTCATATGATGCCCACAAGGTGGATCTCCCATCCTGGGTGGGCGTCATATGACGTCCTCGGATTCCCGGCCGCCTGGGGGGCGTGCGCGTGCCGCCGGCATCGCTCGGGACCCAGTGCGAGTGCCCGGCGGCCGCGATGTCCGCCGGGCACCCGCGATTGCCCGTTAAAACAACGGAACCGGGCGGGAACGTGGAGCTGTGTGTGTAAACACACAGCTCCACGTCCTGTCAGCGGAGAGGAGACCGATCATGTGATCCCAGTACAGAGGAACACATGATCGGTCTTCTCCCCTTGAGTCCCCTCCCCCCACAGTTAGAATCACTCCTATAGGGACACACATTAACCCCTACAGCGCCCCTAGTGTTAACCCCTTCCCTGCCAGTCACATTTACACAGTAATCAATGCAATTTTATATCAACGATCGCTGTGTAAATGTGAATGGTTCCAAAAATGTGTCAAAAGTGTCCGAAGTGTCCGCCACAATGTCGCAGTCACGAAAAAAAATCGCAGATCGCCGCCATTACTAGTAAAAAAAAAAAAAAAATTCAATAAATCTATCCCCTATTTTGTAGACGCTATAACTTTTGCGCAAACCGATCAATATACTCTTATTGCGATTTTTTTTACCAAAAATATGTAGAAGAATACGTATCGGCCTAAACTGAGTAAAAAAATAGTTTTTTTTTTTTAAAAATGGGATATTTATTATAGCAAAAAGTAAGAAAAATATTGTGTTTTTTTTCAAAACTTCTTTTGTTTATAGCGCAAAAAATAAAAACCGCAGAGGTGATCAAATACCACCAAAAGAAAGCTCTTTTGTTTGGGTGTTACGTTGCACGGCCGCGCAATTGTTAGTTAAAGCGACGCAGTGCCGAATCGCAAAAAGTGCTCTGGTAAGGAAGGGTAAAAAATGTCCCGGTGCTGAAGCGGTTAATAAACGCTTTCTTTGATTTTAAATAAAAATTTTAAAAACATACTTCACCATTGGAGGCATATGTTATTATCTTTTTTGGAGAGTGGAGCATATACGATCCCCCAAACCAGGAAATAGGAAGCTGTAAGGACCTACAGACAGGAGTGGTTATCCAGAAAAAAAAACATACGCCCCATACTCACCTTGATGTGGTGAGTGACCCATTGCATAATAGGTGGTGTATTCACTAGAAGGACCTGCACAATGAATGTTTAAAATATAGAAGCACTTCAAAATACGGTGGTGTCACGAATTGGAACTTCTTGTTTTTGTCTTTTATATACTGTGATTGTATGCTTAAGTATTTAAGGCTTTACATCATTGACGGTATCACTGGCCCATAATATGTATAGTATACATAATGTGTATAGATTTTATAATATTTTTTTAAAAACACTGTTATGAAATATTTTCTTTGGCACGTATGATTGTTGCAGTTGGAATTTGAGATTGCAAAATAGCACAGAGCACTTTTCTATATAGCACTTTAAACACACTAATAATAATTACAATGTTTCTGGGCTTTATATAGCTAGGGAATCACTATGATAACAGCTAGAGATTGTACAAACAGGATAGAGCATATCTTTTCATACATAGCACCTTTAAAGCAACAAAGGGGGGTAAAAACTGGGTAACAGCTCCAATAATAAAGGGTGGCGCGGTTTTTCTTTTCTTATCACTACTCTGCATACACCCTGCATCCACGGTGGGTTAAGCTTTCCCAACTTCTCCAAATATTATTATGTTGCCCAACTAGCACAACTACCCAAATACCATGCCACAAAAGAAATTGCCCTTTGGATGGCGATCAAATCGGTTGACTGTGACCCTCTCTCCACAGCAAATATTCTATGGCTTTTACCAGCACAATGCCAAACAATTACCAACCCCATCACAAAACATAGCCAAACAATTTGGGACAGGCTAAGAACTTGTTTCGGTCTCCAATATCAACATAATCCCCTCCTCTCCTTCCTTAACAACCCTTCCTTCTACCCAGCTTGGACATCTCCATCCTCCTTCGCCGCATGATCAAATGCAGAACTAATACATGCACATCATTTTTACATATCCGCTACTATCACACCTTTCCCTACTCTTCGTGAAAAACATGATCAACCACATAAAGAAACTTTTCGATACCTACAAATAAAACATTTTTTATCCCAAAACGCTCCCCCAGATTCACCTACCCCAAGTTTCACAACCTTTGAGCTAGCTTGCAAATCTGACCCTCACAGGTGCGGACTCATCTCGGATCTGTATGCCTAACTACTATCACACACAACCTCTTCCCCCATCTTACACTACCAGATTAGAAACTGATCTCAACCTCCAACCAGATACACTTAATTGGACTCAAATCTGGCAGACTCCTAAATCAGCCACACCAAACATAGCGGCCTTAGAGACCAACTACAAGGTACTTACCAGATGGTACCTGGTCCCTGCTAGGATATCAAAATTCCTTCCCCAATGCCCCCTAACTGCTTCCGAGGCTGTACTGACCTGGGTACGCATTTACATATCTGGTGGGATTGTCCCATAGCCCATGCCTTTTGGTCAGAAATATTCAACATCCTCTCTACTATGTTCCATGTTTTGTGTTGGGTGGCTGTCATCACCTGATCTCAACCTAACAGCCATAATCAAAAGCAATAAGACTATAGAACATTTGGGGTTGAGTTGCCAAAGGAAAATAGGATACTCACTTTGTAAAGGGAAGTGGCACTTTGCAAGGAAAATTTCCTCAGAGCTGAGTGAATGAGGGGAAGTTCTGCAGACTTCCATCATCCAATCCTCAAAAAAAATTATGTTTTTTTTATTTTTGCATGTGATCTGGTAATGTTTGCAAAGTGATATTTCACCACATTCACTAAACTCTGGGGACAATTCCTTTCTAGGTGAAAAGCCTCACCAAGGCAATGGTATAGTTAATACTATATACAAGTTAGATTTCTTAATTTGGGGAAGTTATTACTATCCTTGAGTTATGGAGCAAGCCTACATTTAATGTAAGTACAATATATTGTTTTGTTAATCCTTCACTCAGATTGGATAAAAGAAATTAAGTAAAAACTTGCATACAATAAGATGCAAGTATTGACTAATGTTTTTCTTCATATTTATCAATTACGTAAATGTACCATAATGACAATATGATTTAAATTCACTTATAGATAAACGTCGATTTTTTCTTAAAATATAATTTTATGTATTAGCTTTTGCCTAAAATTAAAGGATATTTTTATGCTCTGTTAACAATGGTCAGTAATAGTAAATGACACATGAAACAGGTTTTTCCTGTGTTTCTGGAGGTCATGCACTTGTCCTCAAGATAAAAACATGATCTATTAGATTTTGTTGTTAAACAGCACTTTATCCATCTCTACCATAGGTTTTTCCTACGGCTCTTCTTTTATATGAATCAATAGAACCTCAACCACAATAGCTCATCTGATTATTTTCACCCTCTATATCTCTTGTCAGCAGAGCAAAGGTTCCTTGATTATAATTAATTTTGAAATCATTGATTTCCTGACTTTTTCATCCATGTGGTTGTGATGTGAAAAAGTGTGATAAAAGTAGACAGAGCAAGTTAATACTAGTGTTAGCAACAGCTATACTCACAGTAAGCATAGTTTTTAAACTGAATTATTGTAACCTCTACAAATAAGCAAAACACCTAATTAGTATTTAGATTAGTAACAGAGTTCCAAATGTTCACTTTGCAAAGTGAACGTTCAATTAATTTAATGAATACATTGAATCTATTTTTACTTTAAATGTTTACTCATGTTAAAAGGGGAAAAAAAAATACAGGATTCTTAATTGCACATGATCAGAGCATTGACTGGAATATAGCTTCAGCCTTTGCACTAAGATAAGTGAACATTTACTTTGCTAAGTAATTCATTTTTACTTCTTTAATCAATTAGCCCAGTAAAAAATTAGAGAAACAATATACCGTATATACTCAAGTATAAGCCGACCCGAATATAAGCCGAGGCACCTAATTTTACCACAAAAAACTGGGAAAACGTATTGACTCGAGTATAAGCCTAGGGTAAGAAAAGTGCAGCTACTGTAAGTGGAATGTCCATTTTCAGCCTCACTGTGCCCATTTGCATGCCTCAATGTGCCCATTTGCAGCCATAGGTCCGCCGAACTTCAAACTAAGGGTTCCTAGATACCCCCTAGCTGCAGCCAAAATTTGGGGTCACTGAACCCAAAGGGTCCCTGAAATGACATTGCTGCATATGGACACAGTTGACCGACTTTGGGGCTCCGTACCTCGGGGCATTTTGTGCTATAAACTCCAAATTTAGTTTTCAGTGGAACTAGCACTACAACATATCTAAAGATGGGGTTCCTAGCACTAAGTGGCCCCGAGATACGTGGCCTCAAAATCGGTTCGGAAAATGTCAAGCACTTTTCTGCAGCAGAGAATGACATTTTCCGAACCGATTTTGGGGCCCCGTATCTCGGGGCCACTTGGTGCTAGGAACCCCAGCTTTGGATATGTTATAGTGCTAGTTCCACTGGGTTTGCACACCTGAGATACGGGCCCCAAAGTTGGTTCGGAAAATGTAATTTAGTGCGGCAGGAAAATGCTTGACTCAAGTATAAGCCGAGGGGGGCATTTTCAGCACGAAAAACTCGGCTTATACTCGAGTATATACGGTAATAAAACTGGGATCACACAAGGGAAAGGGTAATGTAGTAGAATTACTTTCAGTACTGGAATGAACAGTATGAGGTTGTGTTGCTATGGGCATTTGTATAGTGACTTTATTACAAATATAGAGTTTAGATTTAGTAACAGCATGTCTACAAAGGCCCTTTTCCCCCTCCATTGATATGTAAATAAACCAGATAGCCAGGTTTTGAAGATGAGTTGGTGTTTGCAGGAAGTGGGTGGGAGGGGCATGGAGAGGGTTTGAAAGAGACATGTGTTTTGGGACAGAGGGACAGTTGTGTTTTGGAAGGACAAAGGACAAGATGGCTTTCAGGAGCTGGATAACGTTGGAGACGCTTTTGTGAGTTGGACTTTGAACAAGGAACTATGAAGGACATCTTAACCCCTAAGTTGAGTAACTGTTTAGTTTACTTAATGTGTACATATTATACATGCTTATATGTGAAGCTATAAGTTGTGTTGTATTGTATTGTTCATCCTACAGTTTGTATGTGCAGATTTTCCCCTGTTTTAGTAAAGCATTGATACACTTCAGAAGTCTAAGCTTCCTTGGTTTTACCACAAGAACTTGTTAGGTAGACGCAAGCATTACAATTGGGGGCTCGTCCGGGATTTGTGCTAAAATTTCAACTGAAGCAGACTTGTTTTATATGGTGTGTTTTGTTGCTTGTGTTGGGGGAAAAATGCTGCGTACACTGTTTAGGAGGAGTAAGGCTGCAAAGATTTCTGGTGTCCAGGAGGACTTGAAGGCGTGCACCCTTCCTATCTGGGCCAGAAATAGTCAGTGGATGTCTGTTGCAAAGGAGCTAGCTAGATATGCTTCTCCTTTGAACAGAGCTTGGGGGATGGAGTCTGTGATCTTTCCTCAGATTTTAGTCTCAAAAGTTTTGGGTTCAGTAAGGGAGAGATGCGGGCAGTTGCTGTGTTTGGTTTGCATTTCCTGCATGCTCTACATATTGAATCTGAAAAGAGGGAAAAGGCGCAATTAGAAAGAGATTTACTAAAGGAGCAGCTTGCAGTGGCATCCAAGTGTTTGGAAGAAACTGCAAGCAAGGCAAAAGATTTAGGAAGGAGGGTAATCAAAGTTAAACCTGCAGTGGCTTCGAAGTGTGTTCAAACCCCTGTAGGCCGAGCTGAAGATTTGAATGAGCGGTGTGCAGCCCTCATGACCAAGTCTAATGATGCCCTAACAAAGGACAAAGGCCCAAAGCCTGTAAGCAGAAGTAGGACATGTGCCACTGTTACTTCTCATAACCGGGAAGCAAAGGATTTGATCAGCTCAAATGACCGAGTTGAGTCAGATACAAGGAAGGCAAGGCCTATGATCTCCAGGAGACACATGTGGATTGATTTACTTAAGGTGGGGGTCCCTAGAGAGGAAATAGATGGGATTCCTACACCAGCATTGTTTAAGAAGTGGAAGCAAATGGTTGGGAATGGTAGATTCAGTCACATTAAGTGTTTCTGTTGCCATAAAATGGGGCATTTTGCAAAAATGTGCCATGCTGTGAAGACTGAACAACAGCAGGCCTGTGTGCTTCCCAGGACAGCACAGAGAGACATGCAAGTTTATTCGTTACATTGGAAGTCAATGCCTTTCCGTGAAAGTGTTTCAAGGCAACAGTGGGCACCCTACAATAGTTTTGCAGTTAGAAATGGGCAGATAGAGAAATGTGAGCAGTGAGCTATGTTTTTTGGCACAGTTGGAAGGAACATATAATCTGCTTTGTCTCTTACTCTTTTCAGGTATTGAGCATCGAGAGGTGGAGCAGGCAGAGCAGATGACCATACTGGATGGGAGGAGACAGACCAGAAGAGAGCCTGAGGAAAAGTGGCTGAATTTGAGTGGACTTCCATCTGAGCATTTTCCTTATGACCAAGAAGAAAAGAGACTTTTCATCTGGGACTTTCTTTACAAACTGCCAAAAGACATTGTTAACCCTGCTCAAAAGTAATGTTGCAGCCTTCCAGGGACAAACCAATCGTCTGACCGCCCACAAGATGGGGGTCGAAAGGGAATTTGTTCCTCCCATTTATATGGGGGGTTTATTTTGCCCTTTCCTGGACAAAAGGCTTTAAGAAGTTTCCTATATTATCCTATAAAGTCAAGAGGTGGTATGTGTTGCTATGGGCATTTGTATAGTGACTTTATTGCAAATATAGAGTTTAGATTTAGTAACAGCATGTCTACAAAGGCCCTTTTCCCCCTCCATTGATATGTAAATAAACCAGATAGCCAGGTTTGAAGATGAGTTGGTGTTTGCAGGAAGTGGGTGGGAGGGGCATGGAGAGGGTTTGAAAGAGACGTGTGTTTTGGGACAGAGGGACAGTTGTGTTTTGGAAGGACAAAGGACAAGATGGCTTCCAGGAGCTGGATAACGTTGTAGACGCTTTTGTGAGTTGGACTATGAACAAGGAACTATGAAGGACATCTTAACCCCTAAGTTGAGTAACTGTTTAGTTTACTTAATGTGTACATATTATACATGCTTATATGTGAAGCTATAAGTTGTGTTGTATTGTATTGTTCATCCTACAGTTTGTATGTGCAGATTTTCCCCTGTTTTAGTAAAGCATTGATACACTTCAGAAGTCTAAGCTTCCTTGGTTTTACCACAAGAACTTGTTAGATAGACGCAAGCATTACAGAGGTTGATTTACTAAAACCAGGGAGTGCAAACTATGGTACAGCTGTGGGTGGTAGCCAATCAGCTTATAATTTCATGAAGTTTTGACAAAAAAAAACAAAAAACTTAAAGCAGATTGGTTTCTATGCAAAATTGCACCAGATTTTGCACTCTCCAGTTTTAGTAAATCAACCATTATACTGTATGTATTATGCTACACTGAGGCTGAGGTATAAAAACCTGAGGAAAGTGGAGTAAGTTTCTATTTTTCTAGCATTCGCATTCCAACAAGTAGGCATCTAGTTCAGTGATGGCGAATCTTGGCCTCCCAGATGTTTTGGAACTACATTTCCCATGATTCTCAACTACACTGCAGAGGGCAGGAGCATCATGGGAAATGAAGTTCCAAAACATCTGGGGTGCCAAGGTTTGCCATCACTGATCTAGCTGTTATGATCAACCCCTTCCTTCCTTCAATCCAAAAATCCCTATAGCTTATGTGCATAGCATAAAAATAGCTATTTATAGAAAAAAAAATATCAAATAAAAAAATATACAGTACTGTATATAAAAAAAGTAGAGGGAATTAACTCATGACTGCTACATTCCTTTACTGTATAGATACAGATTATCAGTCCTATATAGTATACCATTAAAAAGACAGATATAAAGCTAAAACATTACATTTTGTTCAAATAAAAGAAAATAACATGCCAAGGTTGATACTACAATATTATGATAAAATTAGGAACTGCAGCTAAATATTTATGCCAGTTTTGGTCGGTAAAATCTTTACTTAATCATTTATCAAATACTAAGTAAACATATGTCAACAGTGCAATGATAGTTTAGATGCTGGTAAGTTTGATAGGACTTCAAGGTTCTAATGTTGTTTGTCATTTGTCCGCAGTAGACTGAATACATATTTTTAGTCAGTAGCAACTGTCAACTAAATTATGGCAATTACATTCTGAAGTGTAAACAGTGGCAAAAAGCATCACCCATTATAACAGTTGATAGCTTCTCTGAAAAGTTATAACCCTTCAGGTAGAAGTCAACACAAAAATAGAATGACTGCAGCCTTTAAATGGAATTGAAAAAAAAAAAAACAATACAATAAATACAATAGCATGGAGCAAAGCAGCAATTTTTAAGTATAACATATAAAACACATGATTGAGTAATGCATGTTGGTTGTTACAGATTACCACATTAAACATTAAATCAAATGTGTGCTGTTATAGAACCATGTATAGTCATTTTTTCATCAGTAATAACTAGGCCTAATTCTAAGATTAATTACACATACGAATGGTTGTTCCCATCAGTTTGTGCATTATAATCTCTTGTGGTGTTGTACATACACATTTAGCATTTATATCATAGCCATTGATGAACTGCTGTGGATACACTGACACCCAAAGGTTTAAATGAATAATGCAACTTTTCCATTGTGTTATATTAAACATTTACATCTGCTTGTAATATGAATTATTTTTTTACTTGATTTGTGATACAGATGTATATCGAAAAGTATTATTATTATCACTTCCCAAAGCCAGAATAAAGAACCCTATTTAAAAAAAGTTATAGTTATTTTCAGCCCACTGAGATTTAAAGGCTTGTAAATTTACCTAAAGTATTACTTGAACTATCTTCATATATCTCAAAAGTCTCCTGTCAGATTTTTTGCCTTTAAGGTACAGGTATATCTGATACTGGTCATTTTATTTTTTGCACACACTTACTAATGTTTTTTCATTGCCTATGAATAAGCTCATTTCATATAGAAACCTGAAGTTTTTTCTATAAATCTAGATGCAATTTTTTTTTTCACCAATTGAGCCATTTGCCTATTCATGTACTTTATAGCAGCAACTTATTCACGAACAGGCTGAAGATCACAAACCAGGCCAAAACTGTGCTCTTACAGTATTTCTTTGGTGCAAATGCATTTCAAGATAACACCTTCAGTCATAGTTGTTTTACATACAGGAAAATTCACTAATATGTTTAGTTTGCTCCAGTGTCTAATGGATGCCAAGTGGTAATGTACCTAAAACACAAATGGGATTTTATATAATGTCTTTAGGGCTATTTTACATTGTTAGGTATTTTTATGCAAACCTACATTAACGGATATTGCTAAAGGTGACTATAAAAAAAAAAAAAACTGTCCCGGATGGATTGCTGAATTCATATTATAACAGTTTCTTTCTTTATTGCTCCCCCTATATGCTGTTTAACATTTTGATAAGGTGCCCCACTCTCAATTATGCATATATATATTGGTTATACCTAAACCTGTGGAGAAGTTAACTTTCATCATCTAACTACAGGCCAATCACTCTTCTTAATTCTAATTACAAATTGTCTACTTAATTCTTGCTAACAGAGTACTGTTTACCTGTCTCATAAAAATAGATCAAGTAGGCAGGCAGAAGAGGCTCACAGATCTTGTAGACTTGCCATAAAAACACACAATTCCCTAACTAAACCTAAATTCCCAAAAGGAATTTTATGGATTTGGGGTTATCTCCGGTTATAAAATCAACATTTCCCACATACACAATTACACCTACTGAAGTCCTTAACTTGAAATATGAACTGTAGAAATTGCTGCCATTGTTTTCCTTATCCTTTTTTTATTGTCGATTTATGGACATGAAGATTCTATTAAAACTTTGAGATCTTTTTCCCATGGTTTATTGGTTTAAATCGGGCTTAGAGAACAGGTCAACTCTTTATTTTTGTTGGCAGTAACATTTAACATGAGACCTATACTCCACCTAACTATTGGACTGTTTTACTTAAACTTTGTGAACTGCCACTTTAAATGTGAAATTGATTGATTGAAAATTGTTATAACATATTCAGGTGCATTTTTTTATGTGACCATCTAGAGAAGTGCACTGGTATGTATATTCATCTTTAGTCTGGTGTTCAGATTCACTGAGTTGCAGCACTTATTTATCACTTTGTATTTTTAGATTCAATTATGTATATTATTGTTTGATGTGAGGAGAAGCACAAAAAAATATTTTGGTTATATAAAACTCTAAACTGATAACCTGCAAAGGCTTTTAAAGCCTTGTCCATGGGGAGCTTGATAAACTCTGCACAAGTATCAGGATACATAAAAAAATTGCAAATACCCTTATTTTATTTCCATAAGGACTCTGATTCAAGAAAATGTGTAATTTTTGGGGGGGTCAAGTAACATTTAGCCAAAATAAATCAGATTTTAACATGTGTGTGAAAAATAAAAACATTGCCCTGGTAAAAAAAAAGTGGTTAAAATGTTTATGGTATATAAAGGGGTAGTGCTGCGCTGTATCTTAGAGTGAGTAATAGTGCATAAAGTGCAGAGAGCTATTCAACCAATAACTCAAGTAAAATCACATATATAGAAAATAGCTTGTTAGTGGTAAAATATAAAGTGACTCGTGTGTTGCTACGGATAAAATCCCAAACCAGCATGGCAGCAGCAAGCCATGTGCTCTCATTTGTAGGCAAACAAGGTCTTTATATTTATTATATTTTTTGGTACTGATATACTATACCTCTAAGATACAGCGCAGCACTACCCCTTTATATATCCTTTATCTGGACCGGAAAATCCCTTTCAGTGTTTGCCGCAGTATCCATTACATTACGATTTAGAAAGGCAGCGCAGAGATAATCATTTTACCAACTTCTAAAATGTTTACTATAACGTTGACTGTACACTAACAGGGCCCCAGCTATATGTCTATTGGGAATGAGCATTGTAGGTAAAATTTGGGAAAATTGTTAAACTTAGAAAAAAATACAGTTAAAAATGTAAGTTATTTTAATTAAATGAGGCAAAGACAGGTGGTGATACCATTGTTTGTGTACATATATACAAATACAGTGCACTTGCACAAACAAAACTTGCACAAACTTGCACATTTTAGCCATGGCAATTTCACATTCTACATATCAAAAGGTGTTGTGGCAAAGAGCTTACTTTTATTGCTCGTTAGATATAAACATATAAACGTAGTCCATTAATGTTTCAGGCATCCCTGCCTTTTCTCGAGCTAATTATAAATAAGTAACATGCAAATAGCATATATAACACAGACACTTATTACATAATGAGTTTATGTGAAATCTCCATTAACAGCTGTAAATAATATTGTAATTATGAATATGTATCAATGTGGGTGTGTAATATAGCTTCACAGAAACCCTACATGGGGTTCCTGTGAACATTGTATCTGGCGGGGGAGTGAAGTTCACCTCACGATTCTGGAGAGCATTATGTGAGGTCCTGAAAATCGAGCTGTCCTTGTCCTCAGCGTATCACCCCTAAACTAACGGACAAACAAAGAGAACAAATCAGACACTCTAGCAGTAAATCCAGTGCTTCACATTCTTCGTTCAGAATGACTGGGTGTCATTTTTGCCCTTGGCGGAGTTTCCACTGGACAATCCACGTTTTTTTGCTAATTATGGTTTCCATTTGTCTTTTATGCCTGATTTTAGTTCTGAGTCCTCAGTTCCAGCGGTACAGAGCACAGTGGAGTTTCTCAGCCACAACAACAGGGTATTACAGGAAGCAGTGACAAAGGCACAAATGGATAACAAGCGGGCATTCAACAAGAGGAGGAGAGGGGAGCTGAGCCTCCAACCAGGAGATTAAGTATGGCTATCCACGGCAAACCTCAGGCTGGCATGTCCATCGAAGAAACCTGCACGCAAGTTGGTGGTTCCTTTTCCAGTAAGAAGGAAATTAAATTGTTTGAACTATATGTGCCAGATTAATTTAAGATCCAGGCGATATTCCACATATCATTGCTTAAAACTGAAGTACAAGATCCCTTTCCTGAAAAGGGGTCGGGCACACCTGAAACATTATTAGTTAATGGTGATGAGGAGTATGAAGTAGAGGCCATTCTGAACTGCAGGAGAAAGAGAAACCAACTGCAATATCTCATTAAATGGAAAGATTATGGTCCAGCGGATAACTCCTGGGAACCCGAGAGAAATGTCCAAGCAAGAGGGTTGATACAGGCCATAGTGCAGTGGAAGCTCAAGTGCAGAGGCAATAACGCATGCATGGGCACAATCCCAAAAATACCCTTACTGGCAGTCACAGATGTTTGCAGGAACGCATATGTGCATGTGTGCGCACCCCATTACCATTGGCGCCCAAATCACATATATAAGGATAGCAGCTGCACTAGGGCTTTGCTCTCTGATCTGCAGCTTTCCCCTGTATCCTGTGCCTGTTCTTGGACTTATCCTGACCCCGGCTTGCCTTGACCTTGCTTCATCTACTTGATTCTCTTTAACTACTTTGAAGCCAGTTCAAGTAGTGAGCATACCCCCAAATTATGTCTAATAATAAAAAAAATTTGCTAAAAAAAATAAATATATATATATATATTTTTTACTTTCCGCTAATCCAGTAAAAAAATGTTAAAAACGAATTTCTTCATAAATTTGGCCAATATGTATTTTGATAAAATAAATACCAATAAGCATATATTGTTTAGTTTACATGAACATTATAACATCTACAGACTGTGGTATATATTTAACCACTTTCAGACCGGACCAATTTGCAGCCAAAGGACCAGGCCCCTTTTTGCGATTCGGCACTGCGTCGCTTTAACTGACAATTGCGTGGTCGTGCGACGTGGCTCCCAAACAAAATTGACGTCCTTTTTTTCCAACAAATAGAGCTTTCTTTTGGTGGTATTTGATCGCCCCTGCGGTTTTTATTTTTTGCGCTATAAACAAAAAAAGAGCGACAATTTTGAAAAAAAAAACGCATTATTTTTTATTTTTTGCTATAATAAATATCCCCCAAAAATATATAAAAAATTTTTTTTTCCTCAGTTTAGGCCGATACGTATTCATCTACATATTTTTGGTAAGTTATAGCTTTTACAAGATAGGGGATAGTTTTATAGCATTTTTATTAATAATTTATTTTTTATTAGTAATGGCGGCGATCAGCGATTTTTATTGTGACTGCGACATTATGGCGGACACATCGGACATTTTTGACACATTTTTGGGACCATTGTCATTTATACAGCAATCAATGCTATTTAAATGCATTGATTCCAGTATAAATGACACTGGCAGTGAAGGGGTTAACCACAAGGGGGCAGTGTAGGGGTTAAGTATGCCTAGGGGTGTGTTTCTTACTGTGGGGGGGCGTGGCTGTCAGCTAGTGAATGCTGATCTCTGCTCCAATCAATCACAGGGAGCAGAGATCGGCATCACTAGTTGCTAGGCAGAACGGGGAGATGCTGTCTATTTCCGCATCTCCCCGTTCTGCCTTCCCGTGAGACGATCGCGGGTGTCCCCGCAGCGATCGAGTCCGCGGGACCCACGACCAGCCTCACGGGGGTCCCGACCGGCGCAGGAGCGCGCCGCTCCCGGCGTGCTCCCGATGGCATGGACGGCATTAAGGAGGGACTTATATATACGCCCTCCTGCCTGTCCATGCCATTCTTCGCCGTGCGCCGGTCGGGAACCGGTTAAGGAATTTTTATTTATTTATTTCGTTTTTTTAGCTAGTAATTGTGTCAATCAGCGTCTAATAGTGGGACTGCGATATTGTGGTGGACAATAGGACACTAACTGACACTTTGCACGAACCAGTGACACTAATGCAGTGATTAGTGCTAAAAATATGCACTGTCACTGTACATCTAGGGAGATCAAAGGGTTCAATTTGTGGCTAACCAGTGTTTTTGTATGTACAGTGTGATGCTTTTACTAGGGGAAGAGATGGATTTTAGTCCCTGATTTGCAGGAACACTGAATCCATCCCTTTCCCTCTGTCAGAACAGAGATCTGCCTTGTTTACATCCCTGTTCTGTGTGGTTTACCGACAATTGGTGGGTGCTGGAGGACATTGAGTGCCCTGCACCCGCATATTGGATTCTACTGTGAATAATCACAGCAGATGTGGCCAGCTGGAGATGCATGCACCCCCCTGCAGGCGGAAGTGCTGGATTACGTATAAATACAGTATACGTGATCCTGCAAAGAGCTGCCAAGAGGTCAGCAAGTGGTTAACAAGATCAATTAATGGCAGAAAGTGACACAGCAGCTTTATTGAATTTCTCCCATTGTGTTGTATTACAGATTGTCTTCTGGATCTATGAAATGGCAGTTAAGTTGCTGTATGTATATTAATAGCCACCCCTGTTGCATGAAGTCATAATTCAAATTTTGTGTTTGATTTTAAATTATCAAACACATTATCAAACAAATCATTACTCTGCATTTTAGACCATGATGTGGCCCACAACCGAGATTGTAATATAGAATTTTGTGCTGGCACTCCAACCATGAGGGTCATCAGGGTTCCAACTTGTCTATAAATGGCATATTTTTAAAGCCGTGGATCTGACATTCAGCTAACATTCACTGCAGGAAAGTCTTATTGGTCCATGTGTTTTAAAAGAGAATGCTTGGTAAAAGTCACAGTCACTGTTTTTAAAATAGACCCATATTTATAGTGTGCTTAGCTAGTATTATTTTCTCTATTTAGGGGACAAAAAATATAATAAGGAAAAATAATGGATGGTGTAAAAAAGAACTTGGAAATATGAAATATGAAATCTCACTATGTTGCAGTGATAAACGAAGTGAAATATCAACATAAAATTCCACAGCCTTTGTATTATCAAGAAAAAGCTATACATTTTTTTATTTCACTTTTTTTTATAAATAGGTCTCAAATATTATTTCCCGACATATTTAATCTGAGGTAAGATCTAAGAGTTTTTTTTCTGGTTTGCCTCTGGGCTCCTCTACTGCTGTCAGTTATTATAACAATATAGTTTGAAATTCCTACACTAATAAAAATGTACATGATTAATTTGCTCAATTTGAAGCATTTCATGTTCTAACTTCTTCTTTCTGACTAAGGTATATAAAAATGCATAGCATGGGATTTAGCACAGCAGATTTACCTAACTAAATTCCTACATTGGGTATACACTATAAAGGTAGGGGGAGGGAGTTTAAGTCATAGTAAAGGTGTCTAGATAAAATTCCAACTTTATAGAAGCATCAAAAGACACATAAAAACAACTGAACTGGTGAGAGATTCAATTGTTTTTCATCTATTGCTTCAGTAGGGTTTGAATTGCATTCAGATTCTTTTGAAAGACATGCTATCTTACTACAAAAATGTGCTGTGTGAGAGGTCTTAGCAACAGGAAAAAATGCTATATGAAGTGTAAGCTGTATTTTACACCTTTAATCTAGCACATGGCCTTTTCCTCAAGGAAGCTCTAAAAAGGATGGCAGCTGAAGTCAGCTAATGTCTGTGGGTATCTTATTGGAAGCTGTTACCTGACTGATGGCTATGGGCTTCATTTCTTTATTGTTTGTGTGTAAATGTAAATTCAAATAACAAAGTACACAGTAATCCATGCAAGAGTAACAAAAAATGTGGGTTTGCAAATTAAAAATGGTGTTAACCACTTCAATACCGGCCACCGTCATATGACGTCCACAAGGTGGATCTCCCATCCTGGGTGGACGTCATATGACGTCCTCCTATTCCCGGCCGTCTAGGGGGCATGCGCACCCGCGGCGTCGCTCGGGACCCGGTGTGCGTGCCCGGTGGCCGCGATGTCCGCCAGGCACACGCAATTGCCTGGGAAAACAGCGGGACCATGGAGCTGTGTGTGTAAACTCACAGCTCCACGTCCTGTCACTGGAGAGGAGACCGATGATGTGTTCCAAGTACAGAGGAACACCAATCGGTCTCCTCCCCTTGTGAGTCCCCTCCCCCTACAGTTAGAATCACTTGCAGGGAACATATATTAACCCCTGCAGCGCCCCCTAGTGTTAACCCCTTCCCTGCCAGTCACATTTACACAGTAATCAGTGCAATTTTATAGCAATGATCACTGTGTAAATGTGAATGGTCCCAAAAATGTGTCAAAAGTGTCCGAAGTGTCCGCCGCAAAGTCGCAGTCACGAAAAAAATCGCATATCGCCCCCATTACTAGTAATAAAAAAAATGCAAAAATATGTAGAAGAATACGTATCGGCCTAAACTGAGTAAAACATATTTTTTTTTTTTTAAATGGGATATTTATTATAGCAAAAAGTTAAAAATATTGTGTTTTTTTTTAAATTGTTGCTCTCCTTTTGTTTATGGCGCAAAAAATAAAAACTGCAGAGGTGATCAAATACCACCAAAAGAAAGCTCTATTTGTGGGAAAAAAAGGACGTCAATTTTTTTTGGGTGCAACGTCGCACGACTGCGCAAATGTCAGTTAAAGCGACGCAGTGCCGAATCGCAAAAAGTGCTCTGGTAAGGAAGGGGGTGAAATCGCCCGGGGCTGAAGCGGTTAATGTAGTCGTTTTCAGGCCTAAGCGCCTGCTTAGGCAAATGCTAAAAGCAGTGTATTCAGGACTTGAATACAGATAACAGAGGATACGAACAAAAAAAAAGTTACATATTGGATGGTGGAACACAAAGCAGATCAGGCTATTTCCAAATGCACAAACTCAAAACCTGTATATATCAATAGAGAATGTTGTTTCAAGATGTAAAGCATAACTAAAACCAAGAACAAAAATGTAATATATTGCAGTTTACTAGTCGTGTGTGTGATGGCTGTATTTGTTTTCTTTTTCAGGCTTCTTTACCCTCTTGGCGCCCGGGCTATAGCCGAAAGACGGCTACAGCGTGGGCGCTCCCTGCTGGGAGGATGTCCCTGGACGTCCTCCTGTTTACCTCCGTAATGCGCGCTCCTCAGGAGCGCGCATCGGGGAAGTTCTGTGCTGGCCGTGTCCCTCGGACACAGCCAGTCACAGATCGCTGTAAACGGCCAATCACAGCGGCCGTTTACAGAGCGATCGGCGTGTCCAATGAGAGATGATCTCATATGAAAACATATGAGATCAGCTCTCAGCGCCGCTCTCTCTCCGTGCCATCTGTCCCTGCTGCCATCTGTCCCTGCTGCCACCTGTCCCCAGTGCCATCTGTCCCCAGTGCCATCTGTCAGTGCACCTGTTCCCAGTGCCATCTGTCAGTGCCACTTGTCCCCAGTGCCATCTGTCAGTGCCACCTGTCCCCAGTGCCATTTGTCCCCAGTGCCACCTGTCCCCAGTGCCATGTATAAGTGCCATCTGTCGTCAGTGCAACGTGTCATTAGTGCCACATAGTGCCATCTGTCATCAGTGCCATATCAGTGTCACGTGTCATCAGTGCCACATATTAGTGCCATCTGTCATCAGTGCCACATATTAGTGCCATGTGCCATCTGTTATCAGTGTCAAGTGTCATCAATGCAACGTATCAGTGCCATCTGTCATCAGTGTCACGTGTCATCAATACCACGTATTAGTGCCATCTCTCATCAGTGCCACATATTAGTGACACATGATTTCAGTGCCACGTATAAGTGCCATCTGTCATCAGTGCCACATATTAGTGCCATCTGTCATCAGTGTCATGTGTCATCAGTGCCCCGTATTAGTGGCATCTGTCATCAGTGCCACATCAGTGTCACGTGTCATCAGTGCCACGTATCAGTGCCATCTGTCATCATTGCCACGTCAGTGTCACGTGTCATTGTCCTGGTGCTCTAGGGCCTTCAAAAGTGTACTAGGTAGTCAACAAGTTAGATGTGTAATTTATGCTCCTAGAACACGTGATGGCGCTCCCTGCATGTTGGCCTCTCTAAGTGGCCAGGCTGTGGAAAAGTCCCACACATGTGGTATCGTAATACTCAGGAGGAGTAGCAGAATTTATTTTGGGGGTGTCATTTGTGGTATACACATGCCATGTGAGAGAAATAACCTATTACAATGACAATTTTGTGGGGGAAAAAAATAATAATTAATTTTGCAAAGAATTGTGGGAAAAAATGACAACATCAAAAACCTCACCATGCCTCTTACTAAATACCTTGGAATGTCTACTTTCAAAAAAGGGGTAATTTAGGTGGTATCTGTACTTTCCTGGCTTGTTGGGGTCACAAGAAATGAGATAGGTCACCAGTACATCAGATGTGATCAATTTTGTATAATTTGCACCACAGCTTGTAGACTCTATAACTTTTACAAAGACCAAATAATATCCACTAATTTGGGTTATTTTTACCAAAGATATGTAGCAGTATAAATTGTGGGCAAAATTTATGAAGAAAAATGTAATCATTTGCAAAATTTTATCACAAAAACAAAGAAAAATGCGCTTTTTTTTTCAAAATTTTCGGTCTTTTTTCATTTATAGTGCAAAAAACCCAGAGGTGATCCAATACCACTGAAAGAAAGCTCTATCTGTGGGAAAAAAAAAAAGGGACAAAAAAAATTCATTTGGGTACAGTGTTGCATGACTGAGTAATTGTCATTCAAAGCGTGAGAGCACCGAAAACTGAAAATTGGTCTGGGCAGGAAGGGTGTTTAAGTGCCCAGTAAGAAAGTGGTTAAGGACATTTATCACCAAATGCAAAAAACACATATTGAGCTTGCAAGAAATGCAGTCTTTTCAATGAGCTGAACTAGAAGCATAAACGTTGTTATCATTCTTCTGTAAACTTCGAATTTCCTCACCCCCCCCCCCCCCCCATGTTATGGGAATGAACAAAGAAAGACATGTTTGAACTTCCAGTGACAGAAAGGGTGCTATTTGCTGGATTACAAAGTGAAAATAAAAGAAAATAACTGAAAAAAAGAAAACTGAGGCACCCACCACATCTATGGTATGAGAAGCCTTAATATAATACATTTTGTTTTTCATTTTTGCCTTTGGATACATTTTAATCTACAATGTCTGGCTACCAGAATCTAAATGAACTTGAGAGTATTATGAGATATAAAACACACAAAGCAGTGATATTCACCAGTGAAGAATATAAGCTGCACTAAGTGAGCATAAAACAAGCAACAGGCTGAATAATGCATAAAAAATAATTTATGCAAGGAATGAAGCAAAAGACCCTATACTATACTAAGCAATCTATGTAAAAAAAAAAACCTTTGTGCAGATATTTTTTGGGCATTTGCACAAGCGCTACAAATGATTGCCATATTGTTTGTAATTGTATTATCTCCTACAATTGTTAACTTCATCTAGTGGCAATAATGTGGTATTTTTCTGAAATACCTCAATTAAAAAAAAAGACACATTGGGGTCACTAGATGGAGCTGATGATCATAAGAGATAAACGTATTACAAACACAATAAGGTAATCATTTATGGCCCCTGCATGAATGTTTTTAGAACATCTGAATTTTTTATACAGAAACCGCATTTATGAAAGATTTCTGTTTGCACATAGATGTATGCATGTCAGTGTCATCTATTAAATACAGTATATTGTATTAAATGGTTTTGTCCTTTTGTTTTTTTTTTATATTTGTTGTGTTGTATGCCTGTATGCCCTGTCCAGTCCATGTTGCAAAGGCATATTTTTATTATAAATCTACTGGTTGCTATAATTATTTATAAAAAAAAAATGTATGCTTACAATTAAACATCTGATGTCAAAAGGAACAGAGGTCAACTGTGTAGTCTAGCTGCCAGAAAAACCGTGCATTCCTTAACAGGACAATAGGGGAGAATAGGACATTCTAGTTATAAGATATGCATTTTAGCAATCTATGGCTAAAGGACTGTGGAAAAACATGCACTTTTAATACATTTAATTGCTTGCTACTAGCACAGAGTTGTCACACACAGAAGCTTTTAAAACAGTAGTTCATGTTTTCATTCTATTTCACACTGGAAATTAGCATGCTGTGGTTTATTAGCATGCTTCAAGTGTACCAGTACAAGGATAATGCACTCCAATCAATGGCTGTGTAGGGGTTCCAGAACAAGCAGTGGTACTGTATCTCAATTTATCCAAGCACACTTTTCCACTTAAAAGAGAATGAAGTATATGGCTTTATATATGATAAAATTCAGAATTTTAAAATAAAACATCATAGTATTAGACTGTAATAAAATATACAGAAAGTTGTGCAGCACATCCTCCTTTTCTCTCTCTCCCTCTCGTTGTCACACTCTCTGGGCCTGATGTACTAATGTATGAAGTGTAGTGAAGTGAGCTGCCTATCCAAAAAAACTATCCCTTTCAAAGGATGTTTTAAGCGAACACAGTTTAAGTTCATTTCACTTTCCACTAGAGTAAATTAGGCGCAGTTTCACTTTCCTGTACTTTAGTTTTCTTTCTGTCACATTTTAGTAAATCTAGATCAGGCCTTTACCTACTCTGCCCCTCTCTCTTTTACCCAAATGTAAGATTATAAGTAATTACCATAAGAAATAACGTATTACACTAATTTCTAAAATGCTATGATATATTTCTTTATTACGTTTGTTATAAATATAAAAAAACCCTATATGTATGATGTCTTTGGGTTGAGGGATTCTAAATCCCCCATTAACGAAACAGTACTGTCTCTGCTATACCAAAACATTTTTTTTTAAAAATATGTCTATATTCCAATTGATGTGCACATTTATGTTTTCACATTTTAGATCTTTTCTAGATTTTATTATGGATTATGAATAATACAATTCAATTGATATAAAATGCATGCCAAAATGAAAATGTTCAAAATTTTCTACCCGGCATCTATGTATTTGATATAATTGGCATCTACAATATGTAGGTTACAGTTCCCTTGCACAATGTTCCCCTGTGTAGGCAATGGTAATTCACATTTCCCTTTTGGCAGCTAGCAGCTCACACCTTGTGCTGTATTTACTTTAAATACCCAATCATGTACAAGAAAAAAAATCACTTTACTTCATTTCCTTCACACAGAACAGTTATTTAAAGTGAACAGAGTTTCACTCAATTAGCTAACATTCACTTTGCAAAGTGAACATCCCGTTTGCTATGTGAACAAGGTCTACACAAATAGTAACTCAAACACACTGTCTAAACCTTCTGGTTATAAATAACAGCAAAAGATGGGTTGTCAAGTATGCTTTGCATTTCCAGTTAAATATTGATCATTTAAATAACCTAATTTGGTTTTCTATTGAGTATGTTTAGTATGCTTTAGCACCTAGTCAGTAATTAGCTTCCATTTTTATTGCAGCACTATTAAAATGACAGTGAAATAGGACTGGTTGCTGTTGACTGCATATCCCCTATCAAATCTTCCATTCTTTTTAATGACAGCTATGGTTATAATTACATTTTGGACTAATCCCATTGCAATCTATTTATTATAAAATTAAGACCATTTTTTTCATAGGTTAATGGATGTACTGTATAATTCAATGTGTTTTATTAAAATGAACTAGGGCATCATGAGGTAATACACATCACATACATAGACAATGCAAGCAAAATCTGTCTGAATATGTATTACATCACTAACAATAACAGCAAACTGTGTTTATTTATCTCCCTTTAATAATATGTGTGGATAATTTAAGGCACTTGATGCAGCATTCTGTTCTATTATCAAACCCGTACAGTTAATAACATTTGTTTGGCATTAATAGCTCAACAAGAATATTATTTATTTGGATTAAAATACAACAAACATTTCCAAAGGTATAATATAAAGGAACAATGCCAACAATCTCTCTGCATGTGTGGGTTTGATGTATTGGATAACATTGTAATAGAAACACTTGAGTTTTTAGTGGACATTGTCTCTAACTGCTTCTCCAATAATATGAGGAATAATGTAATACTGGAGAAAGCTTAGTGAAACAATAAGAACAATTTTAGCTTTAATGAATAAAGCTTATTTTCCTTTAAAAGAAAAACAAAACACCATCCTGGGCCATATTGAAACAGCTTGAGCTTGATTGTGAAATGAAAATAAAGAGCATTTCCATCACAGTAAAGGCGATGACTCTAAGAGGAAAGTCAATGGACTATTAAATGGGAAATCATCTGTTTTCAGATTTTACTTCACTACTATTACATTCCTCCAGTGAGCCGTTATCTAGCAGAGAAGCCTTAATCTTCTCATTTTCTGGCAGGAAATTTCCATGTGTTTAGCACAGCTATTCATATCATAATGTTCAATCACCTCTTCATAAGAAAATTCAGCTAAAATGTATGCCTCCACAGCATGGTTCCTCCATTAGCTCTTCTAACTGTCCACTGAACTCAAAAGTTAATGTTATTCCATTACTTCCTTTTGAAGGTCTTATTATTTAATTCTGGACTATTTGACTACTAAATATGAGAGCTTTACTTCCATATGTTCCCACAGTTTGTTTTCTTCTACACCAGCTGTAGACAGAATCAGGTAATAATATTCAGATATCTTGAGATGCTCAGCAATGATGTTTACCAGTTAATTTAGTTTTATACAGGTAAAATTTGTGTTATTATTAATGGATATAACTGTAACATCTGTTACAAAGGTTAGGTATTTACCTTGTATAATGAGGCGTTTGAAAACACAAGATAGGAATATGTTGAACAAGCTTAAAAAAAATTGAAAGACTAAATCAAACTCCGGAATCGAGATGACAGTTGGATGCCTGTATGATTGAAGTGGAAGTAAACCCCTCTATTTAACAGTTTAAATAAACAGGTACATTCCTGGCATGTGCTGTGGAAAGAACTGTGTAACTGTCACATTGGTTGAGCTCTCAACTAAACTGTAAAACCAGCCAATGGCCAATGGCTGGTGTCTTAACTGATCACATGTGCAGCACCATGGCAGTTGAAGATCAAACAGAGGCCAAGATAGCAGCTTCCTTGGCTGAAAACAACAGGAGGGTTTACTTCCACTTTAATCTTTTAACTTTAACTTTTTGAATTCCTCTGTATTCAAATACACACATATTCTCATAAACCATGAGCATATGTGCATCTATGTGTAGAGGGTCATTACTGTTGTCTTTTCTTGTTCATAAAATAGGATACAATATAAATAAATCCAAAACACATGATAGCCTTTTCCCCTAGAAAAGCTTTATTGATGATATCTTCCAAAACAATATTTACATCATAACACAACTGTAACCTCATTCTTTTAAATTATGGACAGTGAAATCTGTAGTAAGTAAAGTAAAATAAGGGGCGATTAGGTATTTGATAATGATACCATCTCTGAAGCACTAGATCTCCTGCAATCCTCTCTCTGGCTCAGCTGATGTGAATAGGTCTTTTAAGTAATTGGAAAAATGTTTTGACTTGATATACAAGTAGCGCCAAGTCACACTTGAGTATAAAAGAGAAGAGAGGTGCCTCTACGTGTGGCTATATGGTTACATTTAATGAAGGTACAATATTTAGCAACTCACATCCTCCCAACTCATCATCCTCCACACCACCATCAACGTCATTCCTTTGACACTGTGCTCCACAAGCTTTTCAAGCCTCACTTTCAGATCGCTCTACTGCAGGGTAGTCTTCCCGGTCACAATTTCAGATTGACAGCGGTGAGAGCCAGCGGTGCAGAGGATGGTCTATGTGGGCAGCTTTACCCCAGATGCCTGCATACTTAGATGTGCCAGTTTTAATCATCAACCATGTGAGTTGCTAAATGTTGTACCTTTATTAAATGTAACCATATTGCTACACTTAAAGGTGCCTCTCTTCTTTTTTTATACTCTGTAGCTCCTGATGGATTTTGCTTCTAATCCCCTTGTGGAGGCTTCCATTTATGGATGGACATAAATAGATAGGTACACAACCTATCACGTCGGTATGGGTCCCAAGGCTGAGCGAAGCTGGGCGATATCAGGGACCTCGTCCGCTGCGCGCTGTAGGGCGCATGCGCACAGGGCTGGCGCTCCGGCGCACAGGAAGAGATGGGGTAATGCTGCGGCGGCGCATGCGCGCTCGCGGCTCCACTGAGCGGCGCGCGCGCGCGCATGCGCACTAGCGTGCGTCCCATGTGACCAATCAGCTGGCCTATAAAAGAGAGGCCTTCACACCAAAACAATGCTGGTTCGTCTCTCAGCTGTCCTTGTTCCTTGTTCCTGTACCTGCTGTTTTGATTCTTGGATTGATTACCCGCTGCCGACCCGGATCACCTTGACCATCCTGCCTCTCTCTAACCTTGACCCTTGGCTTGCCTACCGGACTTCCCACTTGTCTCCAGTGTTTGACCCTCGGCCTGTACCCTCGGATATCTGCTCCTTGCTGCCAGTACCTGACCCTCTGCCTGCCTTTGACCTGATTTATCTCTCTGCCTGGTTACCTCATTCTGGACTGTCTACCCGTGTTGACCCCCTAGCTTGTGCCTGACTAATCTTCTGTGTTTCACCCCCAGCCTGCTTACCAGTGTTTGAGCCTCAGCCAGGATTCCAGTTTCCAGCACCTGTCCTGTCTACAGCACCTGAGCCCACGCCTAGCCATCACCAACAGGTGGCTTGTGCCTCTTGGTGCCAACTGCCTCCTGTATCATCTCCAGGGGCAGTGGGCGCTGAGTCGCAAGGGCAACCGCTCTCGGCATCTTGGCCTCGGTGAGTACTTGATTCCTGATAGTACGAACCAGCCATGACAGAGGCCAACAGAGCGGGATCTCCTTTGGAGATGTTATGTCAACAAGTGTCATCTCTCATGGAGGCGGTGCAGAAATTGCAGGAAGGCTATGCCCAGGTTGATACCCGCCTCCAACAACTAGCAACCGCTTCTCCTCCGGCCAACCCAGCTTCCGGGTCAGCCAGTGGGGCCTCCGCACCCCAAATGCAAAATCCACCTGCCATGATGATGGCTGTACCAGAACCCAGGGTGCCTATCCCTGAGCGTTTTTCAGGCGACCGAAGAAAGTTCAGATCATTCAAAAACGCCTGCTCCTTGTATCTCGCCCTACAACCCAGGACTTTCGCCTCTGAAATTGTAAAGGTGGGATTCATCATTTCTCTGCTTTCAGAAGAACCCCAGACCTGGGCTCACGGCCTCATGGAGCAAAGGAACCCCTTGCTCAACACCGTGGATTCTTTTTTTGAAGCTATGGGCCAACTGTATGATGACCCCCAACGTACTGCCACGGCCGAAGCCACTCTTCATACCCTCTCCCAGGGGAGAAGACCGGTAGAGGACTATACTGCGGAGTTCCGTAAATGGTCGGCCGATACAACATGGAATGAGGCAGCCCTCCGCTACCAGTTCCGGCTAGGACTGAACGAGAGCCTCAAGGATGAATTAGCTCGTGTTGAGACCCCCACGACCTTAGAAGAACTCATCCAGTTGACTACCAAACTGGACCGGCGCATGCGTGAGCGCCGTTCCGAACGCCTACAAGGGTCTCGGCCAGTATGGGGGTCCCCAAGAGGTCCTTCCATGTACCCAACCACTCCCTTGCCTACCGGCACCTTGGCATCAGACGGGGAACCTATGCAGCTAGGTCTAGTCCGCCCCCGGCTGTCTCAGGAGGAACGCCAACGTAGACGCAGATCCAACCTATGTCTCTACTGTGGAGGATCCGGTCATTTCCTACAGAATTGCCCCATCCGGCCCAGTAAGTTGCCATCTCAGCACACTATGAACTGTCAAAAACCTAACCTTACTCAGGCTTATGTGACTCTCTCTGTCTCCCTACAGCTGGCGGAAAAGAGGATTCGATTACCGGCCGTAATTGACTCCGGGGCTTGCAGTTGCTTTTTAGATGTCTCCGTTGCCAAGGAATGGCAAATCCCATATGTTAATAAAGGAAGACCGCTATTGGTTCATTTGGCTGACGGGTCTCTTCCACACTCAGGGCCAGTCACACTGGAGACACACCCTATCCTCACCACCACAGATTCTGGACATCAGGAGCTTCTACGCTTCGACCTCATCTCATCCCCCATGTTCCCTATTATTCTAGGACTTCCCTGGCTACAAGCCCATGATCCTCAGATCCATTGGGACCGGAAAGAGGTCTCTTTCTCCTCTCCGTACTGCCATTCACATTGTCTGGCTCCACCTCCAAAAGCTCATCTGGCTGTTGTCATGGCACCTGAAAACTTACAAAACATTCCACCAGCATACCAAGACTTTAAAGATGTGTTCGATAAAAAAAAGGCCGATCATCTACCTCCACACCGGGCCTACGACTGCCCTATTGAATTACTCACTGGGTCTGAGATCCCTTTCGGGCGCATATTTCCCCTGTCAGAGACCGAGCTAAGAGCGCTTAAAGCTTATATTGATGAGAACCTCGAGAAAGGTTTTATTCGACCATCTACTTCTCCAGCCGGGGCTGGCATTTTCTTTGTAGGCAAAAAGGATGGCTCTCTTCGACCCTGCATCGATTATAGGGAGTTAAACAAAATTACTGTCAAGAATCGGTACCCACTACCGCTTATCCCAGAGCTCTTCCAGCGGTTTCGAACAGCCAAGGTATTTTCCAAACTCGACCTGCGAGGTGCCTACAATCTCGTCCGGATCCGCGCAGGGGATGAATGGAAGACTGCTTTCAGGTCCAGGTTTGGCCACTTCGAATATCTTGTGATGCCTTTCGGCCTATGCAACGCTCCGGCCACTTTCCAACACCTGGTGAACGACATTTTCAGAGAGCACCTGGATGACTTCCTAGTCGTTTATCTGGATGACATCCTCATCTTTTCAGCAACCTTGGAACTCCATCGGGAACATGTCCGATGGGTACTTACCGTCCTCAGGGCCCATCAACTATATCTCAAAGCAGAGAAATGTGAATTTGAAAAATCTACAGTCCAATTCTTAGGTTTCATCATCTCCACCAATGGTACGTCGATGGATCCCCAGAAAGTCAAGGCAGTGGTAGAGTGGTCACCTCCCAAAGATAAAAAGTCGGTACAACGATTCATTGGCTTCGCCAATTTCTATCGGCGGTTCATCGTGGGATTCTCTGCTATCGTTGCCCCGATTACCCAATTAACCCGCCAGCAGAGTCGTTTCCAGTGGACACCAGAGGCTCAGGAGGCCTTTATCAAGTTGAAAACACTTTTTACCACTGCTCCCATTCTACAGCATCCGGACCCACTGCTCCCTTTCGTATTGGAGGTAGATGCCTCAGACTCGGCCACTGGGGCCATTCTCTCTCAACGGCATGGGCCAAAAGCCCTTCTCCATCCAGTGGCTTTTGCCTCTCGGAGACTAAGTCCTCCCGAGAGGAACTATGACGTGGGTGATCGGGAATTACTAGCTATTAAAAATGCTTTAGAAGAATGGAGGTATCTTCTCGAAGGGGCGGTCCATCCGATTACCATCTTCACCGATCATAAAAACCTCGAATACTTACGGACTGCCAAGAGGTTAAGACCTCGCCAAGCCCGATGGGCACTCTTTTTCTCAAGATTCACGTTCCACATCTCCTATCGGCCAGGGTCCAAGAATGGCAAGGCAGATGCTCTCTCCCGCATCTCTTCAGAATCCGCCCAAATAACAGAACCCAGCACCATCCTAACTCCCCAGAATTTTTTACTACTTACCCCGACGGACCTATCTTCTGCTCTCCATACAGCATCAACTCTTTGCAGAGATCCTATTGTGGCTTCCTTGGAAAGGCGTGAGAACCTGCTTTGGCATCAGAACAAGGTCTTTGTCCCTCAAGAGGTGAGACCCTTAGTCCTAAAAACCCTCCATGACCACAAGCTAGCAGGGCACTTCGGAGTCCGGAAAACAGCGGAACTCATCTCCCGCACCTTCTGGTGGCCAGGCTGGCGACAGGATTGTCAAAACTATATCTCCTCCTGCATACCTTGCCAACGGAACAAGGGGGCCAAGACTAGACCTTGGGGGTTACTAAAACCACTACCCATCCCGGAGCGCCCCTGGGCCGACATCTCGATGGACTTCATCGTAGACTTACCACCCTCAGAGGGGTTTTCTACCATCCTGGTGGTAGTGGACCGGCTGTCCAAAATGAGTCACTTCCTGCCTATGGTTGGCACTCCCACGGCTCTAGAAACGGCCAACATTTTTGTTAAAGAGGTTGTCAGGCTCCATGGGGTCCCCAAGAGTATTGTCTCGGACAGAGGCTCTCAATTTACTTCAAAATTTTGGAAGGAACTGTGCAAGTCTCTAGGAATCAAGGCCTGCCTTTCATCAGCCTACCATCCACAGAGCAATGGACAAACAGAGCGTACTAACCAGACGCTTGAACAGTATTTACGCTGTTTTTGTTCCGCAGCACAAGACGACTGGGCCTCCCTACTGGCTTATGCAGAATTCGCGTATAATGACTCCGTCCATTCAACCACTAATCAAACTCCCTTCTGGGCAAATTTTGGCTTCCATCCATCTTTTCTTCCAAACGCCTTCCCTGAATCACCAGCTCCAGCGGTACAAGAAAGGCTAAAATCTATCCAGTCCAATTTTCAGGAACTCCGGAAAACAATGCAGCAGGCACAAGAGGACTACAAGAAATTTCACGACAAAGGTAGAAGGGCTAATCCCTCTTTCAAAACAGGGGAAAAGGTATGGTTGTCGACCGCCCATCTCAAAATCTCGTGTCCTTCACGCAAACTGGGCCCCAAATTCATCGGGCCATTCGAGATCAAGAAGATGATAAACCCTGTGGCCTTTGAGCTTTCTCTACCCAAGACGTACAGAATACATCCGGTATTTCATGCCTCGTTGCTAAGACCTCTGGTTCCCAGTCCTTTTCCGGATAGAGAAGAACTTCCTCCGCCTCCTGTCACAGTGGATGGTAACGAAGAGTATGAAGTGGAGTCGCTACTGGGTTGTAGGAAGGTGGGCCGCCAGCTCCAATACCTGGTAAAATGGAAAGGGTACCCGCCAGAAGACAACTCCTGGGAACCATCCAAAAATTTTCATGCCCCTAGGATGATCAGGATCTTCCATCAAGAACATCCTGAGTTGATGGATAGCTTGGGCGTCCGGAGTCCGCCCCTCAGGGGGGGGCACTATCAGGGACCTCGTCCGCTGCGCGCTGTAGGGCGCATGCGCACAGGGCTGGCGCTCCGGCGCACAGGAAGAGATGGGGTAATGCTGCGGCGGCGCATGCGCGCTCGCGGCTCCACTGAGCGGCGCGCGCGCATGCGCACTAGCGTGCGTCCCATGTGACCAATCAGCTGGCCTATAAAAGAGAGGCCTTCACACCAAAACAATGCTGGTTCGTCTCTCAGCTGTCCTTGTTCCTTGTTCCTGTACCTGCTGTTTTGATTCTTGGATTGATTACCCGCTGCCGACCCGGATCACCTTGACCATCCTGCCTCTCTCTAACCTTGACCCTTGGCTTGCCTACCGGACTTCCCACTTGTCTCCAGTGTTTGACCCTCGGCCTGTACCCTCGGATATCTGCTCCTTGCTGCCAGTACCTGACCCTCTGCCTGCCTTTGACCTGATTTATCTCTCTGCCTGGTTACCTCATTCTGGACTGTCTACCCGTGTTGACCCCCTAGCTTGTGCCTGACTAATCTTCTGTGTTTCACCCCCAGCCTGCTTACCAGTGTTTGAGCCTCAGCCAGGATTCCAGTTTCCAGCACCTGTCCTGTCTACAGCACCTGAGCCCACGCCTAGCCATCACCAACAGGTGGCTTGTGCCTCTTGGTGCCAACTGCCTCCTGTATCATCTCCAGGGGCAGTGGGCGCTGAGTCGCAAGGGCAACCGCTCTCGGCATCTTGGCCTCGGTGAGTACTTGATTCCTGATAGGCGATCAGCCATATATCTTGCTCCACGGCCAGCCACGCCCCCATTATGAAGGATCTTATAAATAGAGGATATTAAATATAATTTATACTGGCCTTGAGCAAAAATTGATTCAAAATTGACTTGGCCTATCTAAAGAGGGTGACAAGGATAAGTGTCTAATCTGGAGATAAGAGAAAAAAATGTGTTTGGGAATGTTTTTTATGAGATTAAAATCTTCAAAAAAGTGTAGCTTATGAATTACTGGGTTTACAAGGTGAATGAGTTGAAACATATCTGCTTGTCCCGTGGAATCATATGCCCGTAGGATAAACTATCTGGTATCACTGGGTTATAAAGGACATTAGGCAAGTGGGGACATGGTGAAGAGAGGGAGAGTACTTTACATTATATTAATTCCAGACCAAGTATGTGAACAGCAAAGGAGCTAAGCATACTGTAGGTGTTTTAACTAAATATTGACAGTAGTTAGACTGGACCAGATCAAGGAGCATGGATGGGAGGAATAAAAGGGCGATATCTAAATTTCTGACCATCTATTAGGTGCCTATTCAGTGAAAAAGTAATTCCACACAAATGTGTTTTGTAAAAGTATTTAATCACATCTCGTGCTCCCAACCTTGATCGGCTGACACAGGAGGCACTAGGAAGTGTTAAGGAGCAGGCACAGAATAGGGGGGATGCCGTGAAAATGGGGCTGCAGATCCAGACCACAGGTGACTCTATCACCGCTCAGCACTATAGCACTTTAAAGGCAATTTTATTTATTGGAATTGTGAGTTGTATGTATGTGGAGTTCTGTTCGGAATTAAATATTTTTTAAACGTTATCACGCTATTGCATGCCTCTGTCATTTTTCGCATATAATACATATGAGGAGAGTCCAGAGAACACACTAGGAGAAACTAGCGGCTCTTGAGCTGGGCTATCACCGGGAGGAGCAGGTGTCTTGTGGTCCATACCAATACTCAAAGATCGCTTCAGGCTATTATCAAAATACAGGCTTATTATTTAAGCCCTTAAGGTGAGGGTACACCTGGTTGGGGTCGTGTGCACACCACATGAAGACACTATCATCACATGTCAAATGTTATTTGGACTTTTGCTGAATAATTTTATACTCCAATAAGGACTGAGTGTGACTCACAGAGCATGAGCACTTTATATTTCCCTATTTTATATATAGGATGTCACGTTATATATATTGATGCTATACATAGTTTTTATGCATTTGAATTTAGTATTTGTTTATTTTATTAGTGATGCACATTGTGTCATATATCGTGCTCCCAACCCCCCCCCCCCCCCCATGGGATTTAGGAGTACTGAACTAGCTACAGTATATGGTGGGATTTGTTATGCCAGATAAAATTTGTGTATGACCTCCAGATGGACTGAAATTGGGACATTGGAATTGAAACTGAGGAGTCTCCAAAAGATATAATAAGTTGGGTCAAATGTACATGCTAGGAACATTTATTTTCTCCAGCAGGGATATGGTATAAGAATTCCACTGTTTCAACATGTAAGATATTTCCTAGAACGGAGAGGGTTAGTTAGCTTTATACAAGGTCTGATAACAGGGTGTTATGTAAATATCCTAATATTTAAGATCTGAAGGTGGACAGTAGCTTATGCAGTGTTGAGAGAGTGTGAAGATCCATCAGTCAGTAATTTATCATCCACAAACAAAGATAACTTATATTCACACTTTCTCACTAACACTCCATGAATATCCAGAAGGGACCTTATAGCTTCAGCGAGGGATTTATAAACAGAGAATAAACAGTAGAGGCAATAGTGGACACTCCTCTCTGGCGCCATTATTTATCAGAAATGAGTGAGACAAGAGGGAAGATAATTTACCTAGGATGAAGTTTGAGCATATAGAGCTTTCAACTTGTTAAAAAAATGGGTTTTTAAATCCAAAGCAGGTAAGATGGCAAACACATAAGGCTAACATCACCTGTTGAAGGCTTTTTAAGCATCTAAGCTCAGGATGAGAACAGGGAAGTTGGTCCTATTTAGCATGTCAATCAGACCTATAGTCCATCTGGTGTTATTCTAGCTGGAACAAATCCAACCTGATCTTTATTTATAAATCTGGAAAGTAATTGGATTAACCTATTTGCTCACATTTTTGTAAAGATTAGTAGGAAAGGCTATAGGCCTGTAGTTGTCTGAAATGGCCTAGTTTTTCCCCAGGCTGTGGTATAACAGTGATACATGAAGGCATTCATTGGAAGTGGGGTATGTATTTCAGTATAGAGCTAACAAATGAGGTGCTAAAGTTGGAAAGTAAGATTTATAATAAGAGTATGGAGGCCGTCCGAGCTCACGGACTTATGTAGTAGTAGATAGTAGTATTATGTAATAACAGTTAGACCACTTCTGTAAATTCCTCTATAGAAGTGTCAGCATTCTATAAAGGTAAGCTTAGAAGAGGATAATTTAGGCAATTTGATAGATGCACAGAACTTGTCAAAGCTTCCTTTTAAAGAGGGGGTGTTTGTCTGGGGTTAGACAATTATAAAGCTTGTGATAGAGGTCCCCAAATGTATTAGACATAGACTGAGGGCAATATGTTTGAATAGAAGGTCAGGCAAGGATTGAAATGGTTGGGCTTTAAGCTTGCTCACTAACATCCTATGAGGTTTGTTGGAGTATTCCTAAAATTTCTGTTTGGCCCACAGAAGGAATTTTGCTACTTTATTCATATCTAGGGATTTAATTTGGTTTCAAAGCATGGTAACCATATGCAGGTGAGCTCCCGTAGGGGAGCTCAGCATTTTTTTTCTGCCTTATGTAATTGATGTAATATGGAAGCTTTGAGAGACTGGCCTCACGTTTCAGATGTGTCCCTGCTGAGATGCATTGACCCCTGAAGTAGACTTTTTGCACTAACCACAGAGTGGATGCCTGTTGTATGGTACCCTTGTTGAGCTGAAAAAAATTCAACCAAATCCTGAAAAAGATTTTTCCTAATGGGCTCTACATGGATGAGTGTTTAATTAAAACACCAATGATATGTTTTAAAGGTGGACCCGGATATTACCAGATCAAAAACAATGAAGGCATGATTTGTCCAAGTGATTGGGTCAATTTCAGAGGCAACAGTAGTACCTATTAATGGGGGGCAAAAAAGGAGGTTTTCCAGTCTATAGTACATCCTATATGCAGTAGAGTATAATGTGAATTGTTTGTGATGGGGGTGTTTAATCCTCCATGTATCAAAAGGGTGATGTTCTCTTTGTGAAAGAAGGTGGCCAGCCTATGTACCTTGTTTAGATGGAGAGTTTTGAAGTAACTGCCTATCCTTCATCTGGGACATAATTCAATTAAAATCTCCACCTATTATTGTAATGGATGGGCGTATTGTTGCAACTTCTCAAAGGCTTGAGAAAGAGATATGTCCTGATTTGGTTGCATATACATTCATCAAGGTGAGCGAGGTTATCATATAACCACATGCCAGAATAATGAACCGACAATGAGGATACATAAAGGAGGAATGTATCCTCAGAGGGCATGTGCACCTAATCAAAACAGGCCAACTCCAGCTTTCCCAGATTGAACGAAGGCTAAATATGTGGTGGGGAAGTGCTTCAAAGCAAATGTAAATGATCCCTGAATGAAAATGCATTTCCGGAATCATAGTCACATCTACCCCAGAGAATTTAAATTCCCTCAATGCCAACCATCTTTTCTTAAAATAATTGAAACCTTTAATGTTATAAGAGAGGATCCGCAGAGCCATATAGGGAAGTAATCTTAGAAGTAGTTATATCTTCATTGTAAAGAAGTAAACCCTCTGGAATGTATAAGATTGACAAAATACCAAAAGAACAAGAAGGGAATTAAAAAGTGAAGGTCGACAAACCATGAAAATAAACATATCGGAGGTCCAATAAAGACCAGAAACATAGTATTACCAGAAACATTAAGCCTGAGAGGCAAAAGTGCCATAGCCTCCATAATAAGAAAGGAGCATGTAGACTACGGTATCATAGTTGGAGCCCCATCTGTTTCCAGTTGTAGGCATACCAATATATGGAGTGTCCAAACATAGACATCCCAGTCCTACCAGTAAGATCATGTGGGTTGTCTGGGAGCAGGCAGACACCGAAGCACTGGGAGAGTCTTCTGCTTTTTAACTTAGCTGGGGTTCATATCATGCTAAGAGTAGAGGACAGAAGAGCAGTTGAGGACATTGGAAGTAGAGCACTTTTTGGAAAGGGTGGAATCCCCAGATTTCTGAAGAAAGCCTCACCCTCCTGGAGAGCATGTATGCTGTGTTGGGTGCCATCTTTCATGGCGATGAGTCAAAATTAAATCCTCATTGATATGGGATCTAATGATTCTGTAAGTGAACATCAATAGGACATAAATGACAGCATTTGGGTAATGGGTAACAAGTCACTGTATATATGGATCTTCTGCCCTATGTTGTCAATCAACAATTTGTTGTAAGTTGAAATATAGACAACCTATTTGCTGCCACAGTAGTGGAAACATACTATAACATCCCTGAGTCTAGCACCAGAAGGTGGTTTGGGGCTCAAGGATCTGTGGACTTCATCCAAACGCCAATCTATGTCTGGTATAATTGGGGCTAGGGTGGTGAATAAGCCCACTAGATGTGAGTTAAGGTTGATGTCTCTCTCTGTTTTCTAAGTCCTCCTGTTTAGAAACTGTGTGTTGTAAGGCCAAATAATTTTCCTCCAGTACATGGACGCATTGGACTAGGTCGTCAAATTAACTCCAAATTTTCAGTATGCTCCATTATTTGTGCTATCTCTTTTCTTGATTCCTGTGTGATTTTGCCCATTTCCACAAAAGTATGTGTGAGCTTTTGCAATAAAGTATGTAGCTTTTTGTTTAGCACTTCAGTAGTTAATGCAGTAGCTGATGCAGGTGGATGAGAGGGAGAGATAGCACTCTGCATACTTGAGGCCGGGGATGCAGGCCTAATCAGGAAGTGGTCTAGAACGGTAGAAGCTCACGGCTTTGGCGTAGGTGAGGATGTTTTATGAATCCCTATCTTACCCATGGAGTGCTCTGTGTGCTCATAGGTCCAATACCATAGCCCCTGAAACAATGGCAGCAGTTGGAGGCAGAGCAGTGGTGAAAGAGAGAAAATAGGAAGTGAAAACTCACATCATGCTTCCACCATGGCCAGAATCTACACATGCGCCTGCCCAGATAATTGCTTTCATTGCATGCATAACCACATGTTTTTAGTGTGTCTTAATGCCATTACATGATGAAAATATGTCCCAAAACGCCTCTGGTGGGCCAATTTAGAGCAACAATACATAACAGTGTTTATTAATAGAAAGGTTCAGACAAATATATGTCAGTGAAAAGAAGCAAGTTTGTTAAATGTTCCAGTCCACCTATCCAGTATGGGTTTAGAAAAGTGAACTTGACAACAAATATCAATGTAGGTGAACCAGTAGGAAGCATGTAAAATGGATAAGATAAGATTAGGGATGAGCCGAACACCCCCGGGTTCGGTTCGCACCAGAACCCGCGGACGGACCTCAAGTCCGTGCGAACTTAAGAACCCTATTAATTACAATGGACGCGAACGTTCAAAATCAAAAGTGCTAATTTTAAAGGCTAATATGCATGGTATTGTCATAAAAAGTGTTTGGGGACCTGGGTCCTGCCCCAGGGGACATGTATCAATGCACATTTTTTTTTTTAAAACGGACGTTTTTTCAGGAGCAGTGATTTTAATAATGCTTAAAGTGAAACAATAAAAGTGTAATATTCCTTTAAATTTCGTACCTGGGGGGTGTCTATAGTATGCCTGTGAAGGGGCGCATGTTTCCCGTGCTTAGAACTGTCCCTGCACAAAGGAAGGAGGAAGAAGAAGATGGAAGAAGAAGATGGAAGAAGATACCGGAAGGAGAAGACGAAGAAACCGAAGGATGAAGAAAGGAAGAAGACCAGAAGAAAGAAGATGAAAGAAGATTTTAATAAAGGAATTGTCAAAGACCGTCTCCTGTCATTTTTACCATTTTTGTCACTTTTTTGGTGAAATGGTAGGGGCACTTTTGTACCCCCTTACCATTTCACACAGGAGGGGGCGGGATCTGGGGGTCCCCTTGTTAAAGGGGGCTTCCAGATTCTGATAAGCCCCCCGCCCGCAGACCCCCACAACCAATGGCCAGGGTTGTGGGGAAGAGGCCATTGTCCTCATCAACATGTTGAGGGCATGTGGCCTGGTATGGTTCAGGAGGGAGGGGGTCCCCCCTCTTTTCCTGTGGCCTGCCAGGTTGCGTGCTCGGATAAGGGTCTGGTATGGATTTTGAGGGGGACCCCACGCCATTTTTTTTTTTTGGCCGGGGTTCCCCTTAATATCCATAGCAGAATGAAGGGCCTGGTAATTGAATTTGGGGGGACCCCCACGCTTTTTTTTATTTTTTCTATCAATTACTTTTTTTTTTATCAATGACTTTCAATGAATGACTGTTCTCTGTGTTACGGGAACCGGCAATTCATTAGCCGCAGATGGCTGCCTTAGATGACACAACAGGATGAAGAAAGGAAGGAAGGTGTTTTAATGTGATACTGCAATGCTGTACTAACAGCACGCACACACTAATCCCCAGAATCACAGCAGATAATGTCAGCAGTCAGCAGCACTGCAGAATGGATCACAGCACATAATGTCACTGACACGCTGGAACACACTATATGAGCCCGCCGGCGCGGCGGCCTTTTATAGTGTGGGGCGTGTACTAAACCCCCTGAGCTATAATTGGCCACAGGCATCCTGACAATTATGGCTCTCCTCGCCGCTGGCTCTATGATTGGCCAAGCATACGGGGTCACAGTGCATGCTTGGCCAATCATCAGCCAGCAATGCACTGTGACTGACGCAGTGCATTGCGGGCCGCTCGCATCACACAAATTTGATGCGAGCGGCCCAAATAGTTCTTGGTTTGCCGAGCAGGCGAACGCCCGATGTTCGATTCGAACACGGGTTCGAATCAAACACCGGGCCCATCCCTAGATAAGATAAGTGGTGCTCATCCATCCGTCAGCAAGTGCAACAGAAAGCTAAGCAAATTTACTCAAAGTCCATAAAAGCCCATCAAAGTCCTATATTTTTAATGGCTTGTATGATGGCCATAATTTCCTTCACTGTAAGCATGGAACATTGTGTAAGGAAGGGAGATTGTCTTAGTAACCCTGGTTCTATGAACCCTGTCAATTCTTATACACTTAGTTACTGGTCTGTCCAATAGGGTATTACAAATAAAAAACTTATGGCCTTAAGGTTACCCCAGGGGTCCTGAAAGGGCAATTTATTTTTGTTTCTGTGAGCCATGAGAGCATTCTCAGACTGAGCTCTCATGGCATGTGTGAGTTCAATGCCATTACCAAGCCAAAGCCCCCTTGGTTGCTTGATTATTCATCTATTAGTCATAAGACCAATAGTCATTAGTGGTGAGCAGTAACATTAGAAAACCAAGCCCTACTTCTCTACCAAAATGTCTGTCTCCACACAGAAACACAGTGTGGATCACTAATTTTAAAGGCTTATATGCTCCCTGCCTTTGGCCAATCATGGCTCTCACAGCAGAGCGCGCTGTGATTGGCCAAAACATGCAGGTCAGGTGCATGCTTTGGCCAATCAGCAGCCATCAATGCACTGTGATCTCGCAGTGCATTGACGGTCTCACCGTTCATTATTCCTCGGGCGCTCCAATGTCCCGCGAACGCCCCATGATTTTCAGTATTCTGCGACCGGGCGAACACCCGATGTTACTTACTTACATTCGGCTCGAACCGCGGGCTCATCACTAATAGTGAAATAACCCATACATATCAACAATAAAAAAACTAAAATACAATTTAGCATTTCAATTTAGAATGATTAAACGAAGTAAACTATCACTGTGTAAAACAGCAAAGTTATAAAATAAATACCTTTGACCTTCACAGCTATGAATCTTATATACATGATATGTACTTGTAAAACTGCTGTTAGATAACTCCCATTCTATTTATTAACCTCTACACTATTATTATTGCTATCTTGATTGGACCAATTTTGCAAAAAATCTTTATTCAAAAGTCCTAGAGTTTATTACTGAGTTATAAAAAAATGTAAGTCATGAATAAATTAGTAATAATTCACTCTCAAGCAGTCTCCCATGATTACAATGCATAAAGTTTGCTGCTAATGGCGTGTTATGGTCTAATGAGAAACAGCATTTTTCTGTTAAATTAAAATTAAGAGTGTGCAGGGCCTTACATTGTTAGAATGTAAAATAACTTGTACCATATGCAAAAAATGGTATATTTTATGCATTGTGGGTTTAAGCTAACAGCCTACTGACCGGGTCATTAATGCATATTTAAATAGCAGTGTTAAAATACATTTTTAAAGAATTGTGAAATATGGGTCACTAAAAATTTACAGAGTTTTTTTTTTTAATCAAAGTCATAATTGTCACGATTGATGACTTTAGATGGCAATTGTTATAACAGAACTCATTGGGGAAAAAAATATTGTATAATAAAATAAAGTTGCTACAAGAGAGTAGACAGGTAATCAAAGACCTACCGTATATACTCGACTATAGGCCGTCCCGAGTATAAGCCGAGGCCCCTAATTAACCACAAAAAATGGGAAACCTGCATTGACCCGTGTATAAGCCGAGGGTACAAAATGCAGCAGCTACTGTAAGTGGAAAAGAGGCCCAGCAATGCCCATCTGCAGCTGCCTGTCCCCTCCTGTACAGCCCCCCCCCCCGGTGTCCCCATTACAGCCTACCTGTGCCGATCTGCTGGTCCTGTGCCATCCGTCCTGTGCCCTCGGTCTTCGGTCCCCGCTCTCCGGTCTTCGGACCCCGCTCTCCGGTCTTCGGTCCCCGCTCTCCGGTCTCCGCTCTGTCCCTGCTCGCCGCTCTCCGCTCCGTCAGCGTGTACGGCGCCATTGCAAAATTAAAAAGCCGCGCCTCCTCCTCGTCCTCGTCCGTGATAGGAGGAACGCTGTTTTCCCAGCAGTCAGTGTGCAGTGTTCCGCCTATCACGGACGCCCTCTCATCCTCGTCCATGAGATGAGAATGACAGGGCATCCATGATAGGCGGAACACTGCACTGCTGGGAAAATTAGTGTCCGCCTATCACGGACGGGCGGGAGGAGGCGGCGCGGCTTTTTAAAACTGCCGTCTGTCTGCATGACAAGCTGTTCATGTAGGCAGACGGCAGTGACTCGAATATAAGCCGAGGGGGGGACTTTCAGCCCTAAAAAATGGGCTGAAAATCTCGGCTTATATTCGAGTATATACGGTATATAAATTTTAGGTCCATTATACTATGCAATAACTGTTAGATACTATTTGACTAGAAAATGTAATTATTCTACACAATTCTCATCATTGCACTAGCATTACAGTTCTTACTTTGTCCATCTACCTTCCACTGCACCCTTTATAAGTTGCAATTAGAACCACAGAGTCAGTTACTCTTTTTTGTTTCTATTAAAATAACAAACATGTTATACTTATCTGCTCTGTGCAGTGGTTTTGCACAGGGCAGTCCAGATCCTCCACTTCTCGGATCCCTGGCTGGAGCTCCTGGCCCCTCCCCTCCCTTCTGCTGAGTGCCCCCACAGCAAGCAGCTTGCTATTTGGGCACCCTAGCCGAGCTGCAGCTCTGTGTATCCATTCAGACACGGAGCTGTGGTTCGGGCCCACCCTGCCCCCTCTCTCCTGATTGGCTTACTGAGTTTGATTGACAGCAGTGGAAGCCAATGGCACTGCTGCTGTGTCTCAGCCAATCAGGAGGGGAGTCCCGGATGGCCGAGGCACTTGTGGACATTGCTGGATAGGGATGAAGCTCAGGTAAGTATTAGGGAGGCTGCTGCGCACAGAAAGCTTTTTATCTTTTTGCAAAGAATGCATTAAGATAAAAAAAACTTCTGAATTTACAACCACTTTAACTTCAAGGTGGTAAAATGCATCTGTCTAGTGATTTTTGATCCTTATCTTAAAAAGTTTTATGATACGTAAACTTATAATGTTCCCATTTTCCAGCATAATAAAGTATGATAAAGCAGCTAACCAAATTCAAGAGTAAATTACATTCAATGGTCTCCTCATTCACCATATATAAACAATACTGAACCTTTTTGCTTAGGATCTGTAATATGGAATGCAACATTGGGTTCCTTTTGTACATTGAACAACAAGGGGCTTTTATTCCTGAAGCAAAGTTCAGTATGCTATCACAGGCAGATCAAGATGTGTATGAGAACACTTCAAGAAGAACTGAAGCTCTACTGACAGAAAAGTTAGCCTACTTAATGTATTAGGTTAGGTGCTTAACCACTTCCCACTAGCCACACGCATTCTCAGCAGGTGGCCTTTAATGCTGAGATATATGTGGCTCTATGTAAACATATTACTATGCTGAGTGCATGCTTCCTGCATGCACCCACCACAGTAATCAGCGGTACCAGAAAGCCCCTGGTCAATACTTGGGATTGGGATCTTTCTGATCATGTGACCGTTGTTACTGCCAATCACAGTGGTCACATGATTAGAATGCCCCACTCTGTCTCCCAGCATTTAGAACCTCTAAAAGGGCCAGGAGGCTGCAACGGGACAGGGTCCATTTATTTTTTCAATATGTGTCAGTATTGCTAATCTACCAGATTGAAATTTACTCACACAACACCCAAAATTTACTGGCACCGCCAAGTTTTTACTGACATTTCCAAAAGTTACAAAATTACAGCCTCCGCCAGAGCCGCCAGATCACAATGTAACAAGCATGGGATGGTCTAAGCTGCCTCCGGACCAAGCCGAGTGCCACAGCCATATATTCTACTGGCAACCTTTTACTTTTACTGACATTTACTGGCAGGAGAAAGTTGCCTGTTTATTACTGGCTGCCAGTAAAAATACTGACGGTTGGCAACACTGGTGTGTGTGTATAGACATACAGATGGATAGAATTTTAGAAAGACTGATGAATAAAATAATATTTTGTTGATAGCTTTCAATTTTTATACTGTATACATACACAAGGATTTTCTTACAGTGTCTGCAATACTATAAAGAATTTGGAAGTTCCAGTTTAGTCTTGAGATAACATAGGCCTGGAAAGTAATGTTTAATTGCACCTTGCTCTAATGGGAACATCAAAGTATAGGATTATTGCTTAAAATAGAACAACTGTACCCTAATCCACATATGATGAAAGCAGATAACTAAATGAAATGATGGCAAAAAGCAATTAGTAAGGAAAACTTTATGCTAACGAATCTGTAGCACTTGTTAGGTCATACTAATTATGCATACAAAGCTTTGACTTGAGGCACACTACAGCTTCGAAGATTAATAGGTATATAAGAGGATGAGGATTGAAAGCAGAGTACATTTCTACTGCGGAATTCATGGCCTAAATACTTTCTTCTTCAACTCTATATTATATTTTCTGCTGCAGTAGAAATTGTATTTCACATTGCCTTTAAAAGAAGTAAATAATATTCTACATTTTATGCATTCCTCTTCTTCTATTGTATGTTGCAATTGTTTTTACAAAGAATACTTTCATGTTATTTTCAAGAAAGAACTTCAAGGTAAGGTGTTTCTCGATACAAAATTTTTAGCATCAGTTTAGTGTCAAAAATTTTACAAATTTTTCCTCTCCTTAGGCTTTCAGAAAGGAATTACAAAGAGCAATGATGGTGTGTAATGATGAGTAATATCCGATTTCAGTTTACTGAAGACCACTAAATAGTTGGTTTATGATTATTTCTCTACGTATTGTAAGTCTCATTTCTGTTACGTTTTGTACCAAATTAATGACTAAAGTGGATAGATAATTTTTCTGTAAATAAAGAAGAATTGGTGTATAATAAAGTTAAACTGGTTTGGTCAATGATTTGCTGATATCATAAAGATTTTAGTTCTTAAGTTTTTAAATAACATAAAAGTGAAATGTATTATAAAAACTCATAGGCATTCCAAAAAAGGAGATTATTTTCACTAGCATCTTGCCTGGAAAGCAATTTCATGCCAGCCACCATACAGTAGGGCTTAGCAAATTTGCTCATGTTTAACTTACTAGGAGTTTGTCATTCTAGCCAGTTTCAATGATAATAGGAAAGTTATTGGGCATTGGTATGGGGGACATTTAGAAAAGCTAAAAAATTAACTATACAGCAAATAGAAGGTCCCTTTAATATGACTTCTAGGGTGACATGGGAAAATCTCCAATCCTCCAATCACCAATCATTTAAAAGTCCTGAGAAATGCATTTAAGCTGTATACAGTATTAAGTCAGTGACATCACATATTTTGGATGTGTAATACGTGTCTTCTTTTATAAATTTAGCTTGACTTCAGTGCAGCCATGGCACTCCAATAGGATTAATTTCAAGTTAAAAAGAAAACTGTTTAATAGTATAGTTTTGCAGTACCACACTGCATTTGAATAAAATATCAAAACAGAGTGCACAAAAATACTCCAAAACCACAACTCCACATTATCTGACCCCATACCCCTGTATTCCTAGGCCACAATACAGTGAGGGGGGAAAGTATTTGATCCCCTGCTGATTTTGTAGGTTTGCCCACTTAAAAATAAATGATCAGTCTATATTTTTAATGGTAGGTTTATTTTAATAGCGAGAGACAGAATAGTAACAAAAAATCCAGAAAACAAACGCAAAAATTTCAAAAAAAGTTATACATTGGTTTGCATTTTAATGAGTGAAATAAGCATCGGATCCTCTATCAATCAGCAAGATTTCTGGCTCCCAGGTGTCTCCTATACTGGTAACGAGCTGAGATTAGGAGCACACTCTTAAAGGGAGTGCTCCTAATCTCAGCTTGTTACCTGTATAAAAAATATCTGTCAGAAGCAATCAATCAGATTCCAATCTTTCCACCATGGCCAAACCCAAATAGCTGTCCAAGGATGTCAGGGACTATATTGTAGACCTTAACAAGGCTGGAATGGGCTACAAGACCATCGCCAAGCAACTTGGTGAGAGGGTGACAACAGTTTGTGCGATTATTCGCAAATGGAAGAAACACAAAATAACTATTAATCTCCCTCGGTCTGGGGGTCCATGCAAGATCCATGGGGTTTCAGACCATGAGGACATGAGGACAGTGAGGAATCAGCCCAGAACTACATGGGAGAATCTTGTCAATGATCTCAAGGCAGCTGGGACCATAGTCACCAAGAAAACATTTGGTGACACTACGCCATGAAGAACTGCAATCCTGCAGCACCCGCAAGGTCCCCCAGCTCAACAAAGCACACGTAAAAGCCTGTATGAAGTTTCCTAATGAACATCTGATTGATTCAGAGGCGAACTGGGTGAAAGTGTTGTGGTCAGATGAGACCAAAATCAAACTCTTTGGCATCAACTCAACTCGATGAGTTTGGAGGAGGAGGAATGCTACCTTTGACCCCAAGAACACCATCTGAACCATCAAACATGGCATTGGGAAATTATGCTTTGGGGGAGTTTTCTGCTAAGGGGACAGGACAACTTCACCGCATCAAAGGTACGATGGACGGGGCCATGTACTGTCAAATCTTGGATGTGAACCTCCTTCCCTGAGCCAGAGCATTGATAATGGGTCGTGGATGGAAATTTCAGCATGACAAATGGCCAAGGCAACAAAGGAGTGGCTCAAGAAGAACCCGATTAAGGTCCTGGAGTGGCCTAGCCAGTCTCCAGACCTTAATCCAATAGAAAATATATGGAGGGAGCTGAAGGTTCGAGTTACCAAACATCAGCCTCAAAATCTTAATGACTTGGAGAGGATCTGCAAAGAGGAGTGGGACAAAATCCCTCCTGAGTGCAAACCTGGTGGCCAACTACAAGAAACATCTGACCTCTGTGATTGTCAACAAGGGTTTTGCCGCCAAGTATCAAGTCATGTTTTGCGATTTGGTCAAATACCTATTTCACTCAATAAAATGCAAATTAATTTATAACTTTTTTGAAATGCATTTTTCTGGATACTTTTGTTGTTATTCTGTCTCTCACTGTTAAAATAAACCTACCATTAAAATTATAGACTGATCATTTCTTTGTCAGTGGGCAAACGCACAAAATCAGCAGGGGATTTTCCCTCACTGTATATATATATATATATATCTTACAATAGAAATGTTAACATATTATTTGAAAGAGTGAAAATTATATACCCTGCATTATCCAAATACAAACCCCTCCCAATATACTAATACAGCAGCTGGAAAAACTCAACACTTCCTAGTGTCCAGTCCACCAATGTTGTCAAATGTGTCCCAGTGCTACCTCCACTCTAAGCATACACAATATCAAACCCATATAACCCCTAAAATATTCAAGCAAATGTGATATAATGCATTAATACAGTGAAGAAATCATATAAAAAATAATGTGGTCACTGGTGAAATCCAGATATATAAATTATAGGCCATTAAAATACTCTGTTTCTTCAAGTCACATAATTCCAGTGTTTCTTGTGAATGTAGATGGAAAAAAAAAAAAAAAATATATATATATATATATATATATATATATATATATATATATATATATAAATACACACACACACACACACACACACTATATTGCCAAAAGTATTGGGATGCCTGCCTTTACACGCACATGAACTTTAATGGCATCCCAATCTTAGTCTATAGAGTTCAATACTGAGTTGGCTCACCCTTTGCAGCTATACCAGCTTCAAATCTTCTTGGAAGGCTGTTCACAAGGTTTAGGAGTGTGCTTATGGGAATGTTTGACTATTCTTCCAGAAGCACATTAGGGAGGTCAGTGACTGATGTGGACAAGAAGGCCTTGTTCGCAGTCTCCACTCTAATTCATCCCAAAGGTGTTCTATAGGGTTAAGGTCAGGACTCTGTGCAGGCCAGTCAAGTTCCTCCATCCCAAAATTGCTCATCCATGACTTTATGGATGTTGCTTTGTGCACTGGTCCAAATCATTTGGTGGAGGGGGGGATTATGGTGTGGGGTTGTTTTTCGGGGGTCGGACTTGGCCTCTTACTTCCAGTGAAGGGAACTATTAAGGTGTCTGCATACCAAGTTTTTATGGACAATTTCATGCTCCCAACTTTGTGGGAACAGTTTGGGAATGGCCCCTTTCTCTTTCAACATGACTGTGCATCAGTGCACAAAGCAAGGTCCATAAAGACATGAATGAGAGAGTTCGGGGTGGAGGAACTTGACTGGCCTACACAGAGTTCTAACCTCAACTTGATAGAATACCTTTGGGATGAATTAAAGCAGAGACTGCGAGCCAGGCCTTCTTGTCCACATCAGTGCCTGACCTCACAAATGCGCTTCTGGAAGAATGGTCAAATATTCCCATAGACACACTCCTAAACCTTGTGGACAGCCTTCCCAGAAACATTAAAGCTGTTATAGCTGCAAAGGGTGGGCCAACTCAATATTGAGCCCTATGGACTAAGAATGGGATGCCATTCATGTTCATGAGCGTGTAAAGGCAGGCATCCCAATACTTTTGGTAATTTAGTGTATATATTCCAAGGAGGATGTAAGTTCACCTAAATATGTTGACAGATTAATCTTTTTATTCAAAATAGTAATAAAATAAATATATTGCACTCACATGTGCTGAGGTATACACAGGCACTTTAATGACATGGCATATAGATTCAAAAGAATTTCTAACTTTGCCTGATGCAGTCACACTCCAAGGCCGAAGGATGGATGGACCAGGTGGCACACAGCACACCCCACTATGGAATATACAATCTTTTAGCAGCTATATACTTTATTTTTTCATTTTTACTTCTTACCTACTTCATAGGTAGGGCATTGGAGACATAACTGTATGGGAAAAAGTTTATGGTCATAGGCTGCCCACCCTTCCACAACACAGAGGAAGGCCAAGCAGCAGCAAATGGAGATGGAAAATTCTTTTGCAAAGGGGAAGGACAAGAAGCAACACAAATTAAACATAGAATCTATAGGCTGCCTCCTTTTCCCCACCCAAAAAAAGCAAGCCTAAGAGGATAGAGGTGGTTCTACATGGTTGTAGTAGGTGATGAACCTTGAGACATTGTCCTCCTCCTTTAAATTCTTTCTCTCCCTCTCTACCTCTCCACCTCTTCCTCCTCTTCCCCCTTTACTTTACCTCTTCCTTTTCCAATGTGATAATGGAGAGGCTCCGGGGACCTGGGATTTTTTAATCTTCCCGGTGCCTATTTGCACAGGTGGTAGTGAAGTAACTGAAAACTGTTCTCTTCTTCCTCCTTTCAGACACAAAGCAGCCAGTTGTCTGCAAATGTTGTTAATGCACCCTTTTCTTTCTCCTCTGATTCTGCTAATATTGCCATACAGTAGCTCCACAAACTGATTACCACATCACACTTCCCTATTACAGCTAAAACACATTATCAGTATGGTCATACTTTTATGGTAAGGAGGTTAGCTTACCCAAAAGGCCCACTTTTTTTCCATTTTAAGTCAGCTTGTGTAAGATTAAAGACCAGGCAGTGCATAATGGTAATTATTATTATTATACAGGATTTATATAGCGCCAACAGTTACGCAGCGCTTTACAATATAAAAGGGAGACAATACAGTAATAATACAATAAAATACAAGAGGATTACGAGGGCCCTGCTCAGAAGAGCTTACAATCTAAAAGGGTGGGGCAGGTGGTACAAAGGGTTGTAACTGTGGGGAATGAGCTAATGGAAGTGGTAAAAGATTATTATAGTGAATCATCAAATTAAACATGAAACATAATTCATGCGTGAAAAAGAGATCTAGGTCATCATGAAAGCTTGCATCTTTATTAATTTAAAGAAGCCAATAAAGAGAATCACTTCAAACATTTTAAAATAATAAAAAATAAGCCCATTCAATATTCAAGATATTTCTGAATAGTATTTCTAAATGTAATCTTAAGTATTAGTATTATATAAATATATCCATTGCATTTCATTGTATCAAAAAAGTACACAACTACAGTACATAGATGAAGCGCAAAATAATAAAATTAAGCAAAACACACATTTAAAACCAAATGAAAATTGTTTGCCTGCAGAGCTTGCATGTATTTATATAGTCAAAGCCACATCCCCTCTGAGGAAGTCCCAGCAGGGAGGAAACATGTAAGAGTTATGCTGGCCTGGAATTTCCCTGCTGATCTTGTAGTTAAATCTATACTACTGGTGTAGCCCATTTTCAAAGTGATAGTCCCTTACTGCCTCCTTTTCTCAATTCAGGTGTATCAGCCTTTGTGTATTTTCAATGTTGCGCTTTAAGCAACATAAAAACGACCCTTTCTCTGCTGAATAGTATTTTTTAATTATGAATTTATTTGTTTGTATTGGCACATCTGTAGCAGTGCCCAGCTACTCGTGTTTTCTTTTAAACAATATCTTGTCTATTAGCCTTGAAAAAAGGTCAGTAGAAAATAGGTAGTTTCTCCTCCCATAGACTTCAATGGGGTTCAGTACTAAGTTCAGGCTGTGTGAATTTGCCACTGCGTTTATTAACCTTTAATCCAACCAAATTCAGCCAGATTTGCTCATTTATATTGATAAATCTTGGGATGCTCATAGATTAGCAGGTATATCTTTGAGAAGGACACCATTATGCACCAGTAGAATGCATTGCAAATTCACATGTATGTTTATTAAACTGTGATATTTCCTGCAGTAACATGGCTTTTTACCGTGTATAAACCTCTCAGTGGAGTTCCAGTTTATGAATATTTGCACTTATTTTCTCTGACTGAGAAGAGATTTGAATGAAATGATGGGGTAAATGGCTGTGATGTGTAGCAGAAGTGAGATTCAAGGCACATGATCTCACAAGTGTTTTTTTTATATAACAAGCTGTCCTGTGACACTTGTAACTGGTGTATTAGTGTATTTATATAGCCATTATGACAACCAATTACAAGTGTCAAAGAAATGTCCTGATATAAATAAAAAGCATAGTTATTTATGAATGGTCCCATATGCACACACACACACACTCATATATACTGTATATATATATATATATATATATATATATATATATATATATATATACACACATACAGTATATATAAGCTGTATTAACTTTCTCAGGGGATGCTGAGCAGTGACTTTGCACCCTATCAAACTGAACATCATGCCCACTTCTCATTGCAGATTATTAAACCTCTGCACAATGGAGATATGCTGCTATAGTCACTATCACAGCTTATCTCAGGTTATATGTACATCATTCAGATAATGATCTTTTCACTGGGAGGAAAGTAATAATGGCTCATTCATACCTGTGGTTAGGGCTGGATGGTAGATTCTTGTGGCAAGAATCTGCAGTTTCTCGCAGCTGGAAGCCCAAGTGTATGCAAACAGCTGAGGCCTGTAAGCCTGTACAAAGAAATGACAGGAGCCACTCCTCTGTGATTCTGTTCACATGTATTTGTGTATCCAGTGGTTAACCTGCAGTTAGGGAAAAATTATCAGCCCTCAATCTAGACAGATTATATCCAGGGCTGTCTACCTATTCTTAACCTTAGGTAACTGAAGAAACATGAACAGTGACAGACAGTCATGGCTCCTGTCAGCCTGCCATTTCTTTGTACTGGTTTCCCAACCTCAGCTGTTCACATACACCTGTAATTCCTGCTGCAGAATTCCACTGTGCAGTCCAAGTCACAGGTGTTAACAGCCCTAAGCCCACATTCAAACGGGCGGATTCTGTCAGCTTATCCACCTGCTCAGTGGGGAATCTGAATGTGACAGTTGGATTGAAATGGACAGGCGTTCCGTCTCCATCCAACTGTTATCTGATCCGATCAACCAGAGAGATGGGGAACGGAACCGCATCTGTCTGTTTTTAGTGGATAAGATTGGATGTCGATGTGTGTCAACGGACACATGTCTGTTGACATTCGCCACTCCATAGAGGGCACTGGATGGTCTGATCTTGTCCACCTAAAAAACTGACAGGCGGGGGGCGTGTCCGGCTGGCTCTGCATGTGGCAGCTTCTTCCTAGAGCTCCTCTGCCTCTCCAGCTAGATTAGCGGCTACAACCCAACAATCGGGCGACACCCGACTCTTTCAACCTGGCATGCGTTACTCCATCCCTGGGCAACATGCCTTGATGCCTGAAATCTCCCAGCTAGCCACAAATGCTGACATACTTCAACCCGGCCAGAGGCTCAGCAAGAAAAACAGAAATAGAAGGCGCGCACACCTGGTGCATTACCAAAGATAATTTAATAAGAAGACATTTTTATATAAAAGTGGGTACTCACAAATTGCAACTGACAAAAGGCCATATACACAGTGCATGGACATGCACATAACACGGGGTACAGCTAAAGCGTTCCAGGTACCCCCTTCCTCAGAGCTAGGCTAGTCAAGCTCGGCAAGTGGCCAAGATGGTGATGGTGGCACTTGGAGCGGCTCTCCTGAGCATGGTAGTGACAAAGGGCTCTCCATGCCCCCATAAAAAGGTGATTCTGGTGAGTTCTCACCTCCACTCTCCCCTTCTTCTTGCCGTCCTGTAAAATCTAAACCTAGGATAGAAGTGTCCTCAAGCGGCATGTCAGCTTCTGCAACTCTCATAGCCACAATCTCTCACACTGTACAAGAGCATGAACAAACGATATCTAATGTGGAGACCAAAATGAGTGAAATGTTCATGGCCCATAACATTTTAGTGGATGCCCATGCTCACCATGAAAAGGAATTACAGCAATTAAAACTGAAAAAAAGCAGACGTCGGGGACCAATCAAGAAGGAATAATATTAAAATCCGTGGAATCTCAGAATTGGTTACTTCAGATGCCCTGGTCCCACCTTTGACAATTAATAAAACATCTTCTTCCTTCAAACTCGGATCTAGAAATGGCCCTATCATCCTTCATTTTCTCTAGTACCTGTAGCATCTCGGACTACTCTCCAGATCCTCTCGAATACCTACGTCACTCCACCATACTAACCTGTTGTTGACATGATTAACCTCCCCCCATCCCCGCTCACCAGTAGCAATTGATGCTGTGCAGTGCCCTTGCATTTCTGCACATTACTTCCTTCCTTTGTATATGTGAAGTGGGGTGTCTGCCTTTCCTCCAATTAGCTGTCTTGGCTATATGACAATAATCCACTCCCAGTGCTGAACAGGAAGAGAAAATCTGTAACACTATGTGCACATTATAAAGGATATATAAAGCTGAAGACAGCAGATATACATGTAAAACTTATGTAGGAGGATTTGTTTCATCTCTGTGTATCATCTGAGGCTGTTCACTTCACTGGGTATATGTGAGGATTTACATCCACTTCAATTATATGCTGTCCAATAGTGGTGGCACAGGCCTCCCCCATATATATTGTTACTCTCTTGGACCAACTATATTTCTGGTGGCATCCCACTAGAGAGAAAATCTGGTCCACGATAGAATCCCTCTTGTTCCACCCATTCTCCCCACAAGATATCCTTCTTCTAAGCTCCCTAAATCAAAACTTCCCTAAATTAAGCCATCCATGCATTAAAGCATCCCTTTCAGCCTGGTACACACTTTTATCTAAAAAATCCCCTTAGCTTAAAGCGGAGTTCCACCCACAAATGGAACTTCCGCTTTAAGCACTCTTCACCCCCTTACATGCCACATTTGGCATGTAATTTTTTTTGGGGGGGGAGTGGAGGCTTCATTAGGAGGGGGACTTCCTGTCCCACTTCCTCCTTCCGCCCAGGAACCGCCTAGGCGTCTCCTCCTTTCGTCTATGGCGGCTCCTCCCTCTAGGCGATCTCCTGGGACACGTGACAGGTCCCAGGAGATCGCCTATCCACTCCGTGAGCGCAGCGCGACTCGCGCATGCGCCGTGCATGCCTGGTCGTGAAAACGAAAGCTGTCACGGCCGGGTGCCCTGAGTGGCAATGGTGGCGCCGGCGAAGAGGAGGGGGAGAGAAGCGACATCCCGTTCGGCCGCATTGCTGGACCGTGGAACAGGTAAGTGTCTGTTTATTAAAAGTCAGCCACTACACTTTTTGTAGCGGCTGACTTTTAAAAGGCCTGGAACTCCCCTTTAAGTCTATACCATTCTCATTTGACACTCTACATAGTATGATATCTTACCTCAATATATCCTCATGGAAAAAATGAGGAATACACACACTAAAAGATCTCCATGTTGACGAGCAACTAACATTGTTTCACCTCCAAAACAAATTTGACCTACTCCCCTAAAATCGTTTCACCTACGCAAGGTTTTACTACTGCCTACACTCTAACAAAATCCCCCCTAACACCATCCTCCCATCACCTACCTTTTATTTCTTTTTAATCCCAAGTATCTGGGAAAAAGGATCTACTGCTTCTACTCCCACCTTTTTAAACAAATGTGAATCGATCCTCAGTCAAAACATCTCAGATAAGGATTGGCAAAACACCTTTCTATATATGACCAAAGCTTCACACTATGCCAGCCACTTGGAATCATATCTGAAACTTCTCCATCACTGGTATTTAACACCTATCAGACTGTCAAAAATATTCCCTACCCACCCGCCCCATTGCTGGTGCCAATGTGGTGACCCTGGATCCCTACTTCACATTATGTGGATTTGCAAATCAATTAGATCTTTTTGGAACAAAATATTTACCTCGATCTCTGAGATCTCATGTATTTTAATCAGCCCTGACCCCAAAATAATATTATTCCATTTTGGTATGGAACATTTCCCTGCCAAGTCTAGAAGTATTATAATCCATTTACTGTATGCAGCAAAACTCAACATCACTAGGCTCTGGAAATCTTCCACAGTACCTTCACTCTCAAAAATGGTCGATGACCTAAACTACATGTGATGTGGAAAAATTGTTCCCCCTCAGAGCCCCTTCCCTGTGCGTATCAGACAATGTTGTCGGAAATTCCGACCGTGTGTAGGCACCATCGGACAGTTTCCATCAGATTGTCCGACGGACAAAGTCCTATCTCCTGCTGGATAGATTTTTTGACAACAAAGTCCAATCACACCAAATCCGATCGTGTGTAGCGAATTCCGACTGACAAAGTGCTACGCATGCTCAGATCACATTACAAGACCAAAGCTATTGGCTACTAGCCTCTACGTAGTCCCGTCGTAGGCAACAAACGTCACCACGTTCAGAATGATCATAATTTCCGACAACTTTGTCCGACCATGTGTACGCAAAACCAACATCGGACAAAGTACGACGGACATGATCCGACGGACCTGGTCCTCGGATAATCCGAGCATGTGTATGGGGCTTTAGCCATTTTCTGTTTCAGTGGTCAGCTCTCTTGATCATAATAAAGATAGAAATAAAATGAGCATCATTGTTATACATGTCCTGTAATTTATTGTATAAAATTAAACTATATAACTTTTGCAGTGTACTGTTTTAGTATTGGCTACAATATAGTAAAGCAGATATCTAAGCCATAAACAGCTATTAAAGGTAGTTTGTACATGTGAAAAAAATGATCTGTATCGTTACAGAAATAACCATTTAATGTAGTTTCATGTTGATAGCTAAGCAACAAAAAGGTCCAGTGTTAAATACAATTACAAAGAGGGGAAAAAAAAGATTGTTGACAATGGTGTTTAAAATTATACCAATTATCTTAGTCACTCATTTGTATTATCAACCTGCACATACACATTTTTAAAAACAGAGCAATAGTTCAATGTTGTCTTGATAAATGCTTAAACTCTGACTGCTGCTTTAGGGACCAATTAAATGAGTTAACTGATCCTTGCGAGCCCATCCATGAATCCAATTCCCTTTTCTATTTATTTCTTCAGCTAAAGTAAAGGCGTAATGTGTAAGCACTGTGGAGCTATATAATGACAAATGAGTGTGTACTGATAGAAATAATAGGTATTTGTCTCAAAAGCTAAGATCTTTGCTGAGTGTCCTATATTTTTCTAGCACTGAAAATTATATAAGAAGTTGTGGCACGTGCATATCATGCTGCCCAGAATTTTTACTACATTATGTAACAGAATGTGATAATGCAGAATTGTAAAAAAAAGAAATACTTTCCATAAGAAACAGGAAGGTATTTAAAATGTAGCATAACATGAATATTATCAATTTAAAAAATTTGCATTTTTAAAGTTTTTCTTGCATTGGATTTATATATTTAATTAATGTAATTGTCTGTTATTCATTGTGAGTAGGGATGAGCCGAACACCCCCGGGTTCGGTTCGCACCAGAACCTTCGAACCGACCGAAAGTTCGCGCGAATTTTCGAACCCTATACGTTATAATGGACGCGAACGTTCGAAATCAAAAGTGCTAATTACAACGGCCAATATGCATGTTAATGTCATAAAACAGGTTTGGGGACCCGGGTCCTGCCCCAGGGGACATATATCAATGCAAAAAGAACTTTTTAAAAACTAACGTTTTTTCGGGAGCAGTCATTTTAATGATGCATAAAGTGAAAAAAAAAAAGTGAAATTTTCCTTTAAATATGGTACCTGGGGGGTGTCTAAAGTATGCCTGTGAAGTGGCATGTGTTTCCCATGTTTAGAACTGTCCTTGCACAAAATGACATTTGTAAAGGAAAAAAAGAAGCCATTTAAAACCACTTGCGGCTTTAGGTTTGTTCTTAAGTAGAATCTGAACAGGTACATTATGAAGTGTAGCTCCATCCCAAAAAAATATATTTTTAAGCTTTTTGGAGAACATAGGGAGGGGTTATCACCCCTGTAACATTTGCTGTCTTTGCACATCTGTTCAGAACATGTCACCTCACTTTCCGTCCCAATGACAAATGTTTTTGGAAAAAGTGGGGTTTTAATTGAAACAAGGATTGGTGATAAAGTATCAGTAGAGAGGAGATACCTTTTTCCCAAATTAAATCTAACAGGATAGAATTTCCCTTCCTAGGGGTAGATTTCCTCTCACTTCCTGTTTTCTCTTTCCATTTGCAAGTAGGAGTCGTTTGTAAGTTGGATGTTTGAAAGTAGGGGCCTGGCATATATACTCTGCAGAAATTTGCCCTATTAGATGTTGGTGTAGCCACAAGACTGGTGGGCACAGGAATGGGCGATGCTGTGAGTTAATAGATCAAGATTTGTAATTGCATGCACCTGTTGAACAGGGCAGAAAAATTGGGGGTGGTGGTGGTGGTGGACGGTGTTGCCACAAGACTGTAAGCTCTCACAGTTACTCTTGGTGGGCGCAGGAATGGGCCCTGCTGTGAGTTATTAGATCAAGATTTGTAATTGCAAGCACCTGATGAACAGGGCAGAAAAATTGGGCCTTTGGCGGTGGTGGTGGACGGTGTTGCCACAAGACTGTAAGCTCTCACAGTTACTCTTGGTGGGCGCAGGAATGGGCCCTGCTGTGTGTTATTAGATCAAGATTTGTAATTGCAAGCACCTGATGAACAGGGCAGAAAAATTGGGCCTTTGGCGGTGGTGGTGGACGGTGTTGCCACAAGACTGTAAGCTCTCACAGTTACTCTTGGTGGGCGCAGGAATGGGCCCTGCTGTGAGTTATTAGATCAAGATTTGTAATTGCAAGCACCTGATGAACAGGGCAGAAAAATTGGGCCTTTGGCGGTGGTGGTGGACGGTGTTGCCACAAGACTGTAGGCCCTCATAGTTACTCTTGGTGGGCGCAGGAATGGGCCCTGCTGTGAACTATTAGATCAAGATTTGTAATTACCCGCCCCTGTTAAACAGGGGCTGAAAAATTGTGCCTTAGGCACTGGTGCTGGTGCCACAACACTGCAACCCCTCACAGATACTGTACTTGGAGCACAGCAGTCACACGTGTTGCGAAGCATTTTTTTAAAAAATTGTAATTACCTGCCCCTGTTAAACAGGGGCTGAAAAATTGTGCCTTAGGCACTGGTGCTGGTGCCACAACACTGCAACCCCTCACAGATACTGTACTTGGAGCACAGCAGTCACACGTGTTGCGAAGCATTTTTTAAAAAAATTGTAAGTACACGCCCCTGTTAAACAGGGGCTGAAAAATTGTGCCTTAGGCACTGGTGCTGGTGCCACAACACTGCAACCCCTCACAGATACTGTACTTGGAGCACAGCAGTCACACGTGTTAAGAAGCATTTTTTAAAAAAATTGTAATTACCCGCCCCTGTTAAACAGGGGCTGAAAAATTGTGCCTTAGGCACCGGTGCTGGTGCCACAACACTGCAACCCCTCACAGATACTGTACTTGGAGCACAGCAGTCACACGTGTTGCGAAGCATTTTTTTTTTAAAAATTGTAAGTACACGCCCCTGTTAAACAGGGGCTGAAAAATTGTGCCTTAGGCACTGGTGCTGGTGCCACAACACTGCAACCCCTCACAGATACTGTACTTGGAGCACAGCAGTCACACGTGTTGCGAAGCATTTTTTTTTAAAAATTGTAAGTACACGCCCCTGTTAAACAGGGGCTGAAAAATTGTGCCTTAGGCACTGGTGCTGGTGCCACAACACTGCAACCCCTCACAGATACTGTACTTGGAGCACAGCAGTCACACGTGTTGCTAAGCATTTTTTTTAAAAAAATTGTATGTACACGCCCCTGTTAAACAGGGGCTGAAAAATTGTGCCTTAGGCACTGGTGTGGTGGCATGGATCATTGAGGAGGAGGAAGAGGATAGTCAGTGAACATAAGAGGACAGTCACTCAGCATCAGCATAGGCAGTCTTGAAGGGATGTGACATTAAAAATTATTCGGTTATATCCGCCTCAGGTGCCTGGTAGCTGGTGGTGATCCAAGACTGATTCATTTTGATGAAGGTCAGTCGATCAACCGAGGCGGTGGACAGGCGCACCCTATGATCGGTGACAAATCCTCCAGCAGCACTGAATGTGCGTTCGGAAAGAACGCTGGAGGCAGGACAGGCCAGTAGCTCAATTGCATACTGTGCAAGCTCTGGCCAGTGATCCATCCTCAGGACCCAGTAAGCCAGAGGATTTTCGGTGGGAAAGGTGTCCAAGTCTGACCTTGCCCCAAGGTATTCCTGCACCATGTATATCAGACGCTGGCGATGGTTGCTGGAACAGATCATACCTTGGGGCTGCGGACTAAAAAATTGTCTGAACGCATCGGTCAGACGTCCACCTTCCCCACCGCTCCTTCTGCTACTGACCGAAGCCTCAGCAACTCGTCGCCCAGGACCAGGAGTTTGTAGCCTCCCAGTTTCTGGGAACGCGTTGCACAGACCTTTCTGCAAGGCCTCCCTGAGATGTCTCATCCTCTGCTCCCTCTGCGACGGCAAGATAAGGTCCGCAACCTTACCCTTGTACCGCGGATCAAGGAGAGTGGCCAGCCAGTAATGGTCCCTCTCCTTGATCCGAAGAACACGAGGATCCTTCCGCAGGCTTTGCAGGATCAGGGAGGCCATGCAGCGTAGGTTAGCTGAGGCATTCGGTCCGGAGTCTTCTGGGTCACTGAGGATGACATGATCGCCAGCCACCTCCTCCCAGCCACGTACAAGTCCACTGGTTTGTTGGGACTGTACATCATCCCTAAAAGACTGCTGCTGCTGATGCTGAGTGCCAGGCTCCACCTCCATGCTCACACAATCCTCCTCCTCCTCCTCCTCCTCCTCATCCTCTTCCTGTGTGATGGGTGGGACAGAAGGAACACTGTCCGGATAAAGGGGGCCTTGAGAGGCAAGGAAGTCCTCCTCTTCCTGCCTCTGTTCTGCCTCAAGTGCCCTGTCCATTATCCCACGCAGCGTATGCTCCAACAGGTGCACAAGAGGGACAGTGTCACTGATGCATGCACTGTCACTGCTCACCATCCTCGTGGCCTCCTCAAATGGTGAGAGGACAGTGCATGCATCCCTGATCATGCTCCACTGACGTGGGGAAAAAAAACCAAGCTCCCCTGACCCTGTCCTGGTGCCATAGTCGCAAAGGTACTCATTGATGGCCCTCTGCTGCGTGTGCAGTTGCTGCAGCATGGCCAACGTTGAGTTCCACCTGGTGGGCATGTCACATATTAGGCGGTTCTTGGGCAGGTTCAGCTCCTTTTGCAGCTCAGTCAGCCGAGCACTGGCATTATAAGATCGGCGGAAATGCACACAGACTTTCCTGGCCTGCCTCAGGACATCCTGTAAGCCTGGGAACCTGCCCAAGAACCGCTGCACCACCAGGTTGAGGACGTGAGCCATGCAGGGCACATGGGTGAGCTGCCCCTGTCGCAGGGCGGAGAGGAGGTTGGTGCCATTGTCAGAAACGACTATTCCTGGCTTAAGCTGACGTGGTGTCAACCACCTCTCGGCCTGCCCCTGCAGAGCTGCCAGAACCTCTGGCCCAGTGTGGCTCCTGTCCCCCAAACACACCAGCGCAAGCACGGCATGGCCTCTTTTTGCCTGCGTACTTGCGTAGCCCCTTGTACGCCTACGGAGCACCGCTGGTTCCAAGGACAGAGCACTGGAGGAAGAAGAAGAGGAGGGGGTGGAGGAGAGAGGTGTGTCACAACCAGTAGCAGTAGTAGCGTTTTGGAGGCGTGGTGGCGGAACAACCTCCAACACTACTGCACCTTGTCCTGCATCCCTCCCAGCTGCCAATAGAGTGACCCAATGGGCCGTGAAAGAAAGGTACCGTCCCTGTCCATGCCTGCTGGACCATGAGTCAGCGGTAATATGCACCTTACCGCTGACCGCCCTGTCCAGCGAGGCATGGACATTGCCTTCCACATGCCGGTAGAGAGACGGAATCGCCTTCCGTGAGAAAAAGTGGCGTTTGGGAACCTGCCACTGAGGAACCGCACATTGAACAAACTCACGGAAGGGGGCCGAGTCTACCAACTGAAAAGGCAGCAGTTGAAGTGCTAGCAATTTAGCCAAGCTAGCATTCAACCGCTGGGCATGTGGATGGCTGGGAGTGTACTTCTTTCTACGGTCCAGCAGCTGGGGCAGGGAAATTTGCCTGCTGCAATCGGACGTCGGTGTACTGCAAGTACTTGGTTGTGACACACCTAATTCTACACCTTCAGTCCTCTCAGAGCAGCTTTCAGAGAGGACTGAAGGTGTAGTGGGGATGGAGATCCCAGCTGATGAGGAGCAAGGAGAGGTCCGCTTAGTTCTTTGGTGTGGGTCTTTTATGTGTGCCTGCCAACGAGCTGCATGGCAGGTCGACATATGTCTGGTCATGCTTGTGGTGCCCAAGCGGCTGATGTTTTGGCCACGCGAGATACGCTTGAGACAAATATTGCAAATAGCAGTGGTGCGATCTGATGCACTCGTCTCAAAAAAGGCCCACACCAAAGAACTTTTCTGATAACGTGCAGAGGCAGCGCCCTGCACAGGCGGAGCTCTGCGGTGTTGTACAGTTGCTGTGCTGGCCTCTACCTGGCCTCCAGGGGGCATCCTGCCTCGTTGGACATGTGACTCCGCATCCTCCTCCTCCTCGTCCTCCTCCTCATCCTCTCTCCCTTCAGGCACCCACGTGGAGTCAGTGACCTCATCATCCCCTCCCTCTTCACCACTAGAGCAAACCTGGCAGTAAGCTGCAGCTGGTGGAACAGTACTGCCAGATTCCTCAAGCTGGGTATCATCATCCGAGCCTTCGAATCGTTGGGCATCCTCCTGGAGCATGTACCCAACACTGTGCTCAAAGAGTTCGGGGGACTCCTCAGGAGGACATGGTGGGTCTAGGGAAGGGGTGGCTGATGATGCTCTGCCAGTACCCTGAGCCTGGGTGAGAGAGGATGAGGAGGATGAGGAGGGCTTGGTCATCCATTCTACCAAGCCTTCAGCATGATGCGGCTCCACATGTCCAGCTGCCGAAAACAAAGACGCGCGTGTCCCATGGCCACGTGCTGATGACGATGCACGACCACGTCCACGGCCACGGCCACGTCCACTAGAAACAGAGCCTGCCTGCCCTGTGTTCTTGGCTCTGCACGCTCTGCCTCCCCTTGGCGGTCTTCCAGCCATTGTAGTCGGTAGTCCTGTGGGTGCTGCTGAGAAGAATATATAGGAGCTCTGTGTGATGCCACTAACACACTAGAAGTCCTATGGGTGCTTCTGCAAAGAAAATAGAGGAGCTCTGTGTGATGCCACTAACACACTAGAAGTCCTGTGGGTGCTGCTGAGAAGAAAATATAGGAGCTCTGTGTGATGCCACTAACACACTAGAAGTCCTATGGGTGCTTCTGCAAAGAAAATAGAGGAGCTCCGTGTGATGCCACTAACACACTAGAAGTCCTGTGGGTGCTGCTGAGAAGAAAATATAGGAGCTCTGTGTGATGCCACTAACACACTAGAAGTCCTATGGGTGCTTCTGCAAAGAAAATAGAGGAGCTCTGTGTGATGCCACTAACACACTAGAAGTCCTGTGGGTGCTGCTGAGAAGAAAATATAGGAGCTCTGTGTGATGCCACTAACACACTAGAAGTCCTATGGGTGCTTCTGCAAAGAAAATAGAGGAGCTCTGTGTGATGCCACTAACACACTAGAAGTCCTGTGGGTGCTGCTGAGAAGAAAATATAGGAGCTCTGTGTGATGCCACTAACACACTAGAAGTCATGTGGGTGCTTCTGCAAAGAAAATAGAGGAGCTCTGTGTGATGCCACTAACACACTAGAAGTCCTGTGGGTGCTGCTGAGAAGAAAATATAGGAGCTCTGTGTGATGCCACTAACACACTAGAAGTCCTATGGGTGCTTCTGCAAAGAAAATAGAGGAGCTCTGTGTGATGCCACTAACACACTAGAAGTCCTGTGGGTGCTGCTGAGAAGAAAATATAGGAGCTCTGTGTGATGCCACTAACACACTAGAAGTCCTATAGGTGCTTCTGGGAAGAAAATATAGGATCTCTGTGTGATGGGACTAACACACTTCAAGTCCTATGGGTGCTTCTGGGAAGAAAATATAGGTCTGTGTGATGGGACTAACACACTTCAAGTCCTATAGGTGCTTCTGGGAAGAAAATGTAGGTCTGTGTGATGGGACTAACACACTTCAAGTCCTATAGGTGCCTCTGGGAACAAAATATAGGATCTCTGTGTGATGGGACTAACACACTTCAAGTCCTATAGGTGCTTCTGGGAAGAAAATATAGGTCTGTGTGATGGGACTAACACACTTCAAGTCCTTTAGGTGCTTCTGGGAACAAAATATATGATCTCTGTGTGATGGGACTAACACACTTCAAGTCCTATAGGTGCTTCTGGGAACAAAATATAGGATCTCTGTGTGATGGGACTAACACACTTCAAGTCCTATGGGTGCTTCTGGGAAGAAAATATAGGTCTGTGTGATGGGACTAACACACTTCAAGTCCTATAGGTGCTTCTGGGAACAAAATATATGATCTCTGTGTGATGGGACTAACACACTTCAAGTCCTATAGGTGCTTCTGGGAAGAAAATGTAGGTCTGTGTGATGGGACTAACACACTTCAAGTCCTATAGGTGCCTCTGGGAACAAAATATATGATCTCTGTGTGATGGGACTAACACACTTCAAGTCCTATAGGTGCTTCTGGGAAGAAAATATAGGTCTGTGTGATGGGACTAACACACTTCAAGTCCTTTAGGTGCTTCTGGGAACAAAATATATGATCTCTGTGTGATGGGACTAACACACTTCAAGTCCTATGGGTGCTTCTGGGAAGAAAATATAGGTCTGTGTGATGGGACTAACACACTTCAAGTCCTATAGGTGCTTCTGGGAACAAAATATATGATCTCTGTGTGATGGGACTAACACACTTCAAGTCCTATGGGTGCTTCTGGGAAGAAAATATAGGTCTGTGTGATGGGACTAACACACTTCAAGTCCTATAGGTGCTTCTGGGAACAAAATATATGATCTCTGTGTGATGGGACTAACACACTTCAAGTCCTATAGGTGCCTCTGGGAACAAAATATATGATCTCTGTGTGATGGGACTAACACACTTCAAGTCCTATAGGTGCTTCTGGGAACAAAATATAGCTCTGTGTGATGGGACTAACACACTTCAAGTCCTATAGGTGCTTCTGGGAACAAAATATAGGAGCTCTGCCTGCCTGCCACGAACACACTACAAGTCCTATAGGTGCTTCTGGGAACAAAATATAGGAGCTCTGCCTGCCTGCCACGAACACACTACAAGTCCTATAGGTGCTTCTGGGAACAAAATATAGGAGCTCTGCCTGCCTGCCACGAACACACTACAAGTCCTATAGGTGCTTCTGGGAACAAAATATAGGAGCTCTGCCTGCCTGCCACAAACACACTACAAGTCCTATAGGTGCTTCTGGGAACAAAATATAGGAGCTCTGCCTGCCTGCCACGAAACACACTACAAGTCCTATAGGTGCTTCTGGGAACAAAATACAGGAGCTCTGTTTGCTGCCAGTGCCTGCCTGCCACGAACACACTACAAGCCCCTCTTTCTAAATCAATCTTTCTAAATGAATCTATCTAACTCAATCTCTCTAAGTAAATCTCTCTAACTAAATCCAGCAGAGTGACACAGAACGATCCTGCTCTATCTACGCCGGAACAGCATGTGACCGGCGCAGACGGCGTGGCGGCCTTTTATAGGGGGGGGCGTGTACTAAAGCCCCTGAGCTGTAATTGGCTACAGGCGTCCTGCCTGTAGCCAATTATGGCTCTTCGAGTTTCCGGCGCTGTGATCAGCCAGCAATGCACTGCGCCGGCCGCGCCGGCCGCAATGCATTGCGGGGCCGCTCGCATCACACGAACGTGATGCGAGCGGCCAAAATAGTTCTGGGCTCGCCGAGCGAGCGAACACCCGGTGCTCGATGCGAACATGGGTTCGCATCGAGCACCGGGCCCATCCCTAATTGTGAGTGTAATAATATAATCCAACCACTAAGGGTAGCATGAATACATGAGAATTGTCTTCTATTAGGCTCTGAATGCCTCTTGTGATTTAGTTGTTTATTATCAGTTTTCTTCACTATATTTGGGTATCTTTTAATAGGCAGATGTGCAGAACGGAAACATGTGTTTAGTTTAGTTTCAAGGAGATTTGTTATGTTACTAATTTAGTTTTGTTAATTCGTTTTGGAATTATTTTAGTTTTGTTTCATTTAATTTTGTTTTGTTTATAATTTTTCTAATGAATTCTAAATTTTCAGAACAATTAAAATTCAGATTGGTTGAAAATGATCAACCGATTTGAATTCTGTGTGACGAACAGCTGGTTGTTAAGGAGTCGTCCGGGAAGCTGGTCGCCGCCTCCTTAACAACCGATGACTCATCAACATGGGGATAAGGTGCTTTAGGGTGGGCCCCAAAAGCCCCAAAGTACCCAAAGTACCCCCCATGCTGAGGGCATGTGGCCAGGTATGATTCAGGAGGGGGCGCTCATTCACCCCCCCCCTTTCCTGACCTACCATGCTGCATGCTTGGATAAGGCTCTGGTATGGATTTTGGGGGACCCCACGTCATTTTAAAAAAAAATGTTGGTGTGGGGTTCCCCTTAAAATTTACACCAGACCCGCAGTTTTTTTCTAAATTTTTCATTGCTGGCATTGTTTTGTTTACATTTCAGCTGTCAGTGGGGAAGCCCATACCACAAATAAAATAAATAAATAAATAATATCATACAATCCCATATACCCCATTCTATACCCACAGTTGATCCAGAGGAAGGCAAAAACCCCAGCACCGCATGCTCCAATTTGCTAAAGCAGGGGAAAAAAATCCTTCCTGATCCCCGAGAGGCAATCGGATTTTCCCTGGATCAACTTTACCTATAAATGTTGGTACCCAGTTATATTATGTACATTTAGGAAAGTATTCAGGCCTTTCTTAAAACAATCTACTGAGCTGGCCAGAACCACCTCTGCAGGGAGTCTATTCCACATTTTCACAGCTCTAATGCCACGTACACACGGTCGGCAATTCTCGTCGGAAAAAGCTCTGATGGTTTTCCCGTCGGAATTCCGATAGAATTTCGCTCAAACTGTCTTGCCTACACACGGTCACACCAAATTCCGATGGTCAATAGCACCACGCCTTAAAAAACGTTCGACTGCACTATAAAAGGGAAGTTTAATGCTTCTGAGCATGCGTCGAATTGTTTCCGAGAATGCATCGGAATTTTGCGTGTCGGAATTGCATACACACGATCGGAAAATCCGATAGAAAGGTTTTCCGTCGGAAAAATTAAGAACAGGTTCTCAATCCAAAGTCCGTTGGAAATTCCGACAGAAAAAGACAGATGGGCATACACGCGGTCGGAAAATCCGATGAAAAGCTCCCATCGGACTGTTTCCATATATTATCATATATCTATGCTGCCATCGCTATGCGATTGACATTGGCTGGTGTATGGGCATCTCTGAACAGTTCTATATTGGTCTTATGTGGAGGGTACAATGATTTTATATATACGTCTTTTGCGGGTAAGTGTGGGCGCATATTATATGTCCGCCTACACATACATGCATATGTACATGAGAAAATTGAGTCACGTTTTATTACAGTTGATTTTGGTATGTCCATGTATTTACATTGAATTAATTTTTCTATGTTGATGTATATATATATACACTTGTTCCCACTTTCATGATTACTATTTATTATTTTTTGCCCTTTCTCAATGTTTTTAATGGTATTTTGTATATGTATCACTATGTTTGTAGGTGATTGTCTGTCCTTTATTTCGCATGTATGGGTGAGGTTTCTCGGTGCATGCAGATTTGGATCTCCAATTTGATTTTTTACTTTAATCACCAATTGGAGGCTCCCATGGGCTGAAGACTGATGATTGATCAGGTTGTGTTGTATTACTGATTAGTACTGCCCCCAGAACACCTGTAGTTACCTGGCCGGTGTACTTAAACTCTGTCAGTTCTTTTAGTCATTGTAAGGATTAAGCACAAGATGTATGTGTGAAACATGTCTATGTGACCATTGTTGTTGTATTTGGTGTTATCCCTGTGATCAATGAAAGGCAATCAGGAGTTCTGGATGTGCAGCCATTTCTTTCTTCTTTGCAAATTTCCCATGGAGGCAAGCCAGGGCTGGCACTTTACGGGACTCCCTTGGTCTTTCATCGCACACCTTGAGCAGCGACTCTTTCTATTGTGTACTGACTTCTGCCTAATAGTGCTCATCAGTGCACATCCGTGAAGGAGAAAAATGACCTGTTTGAAAAATGTTATAACAGAAAGAAACATTTTTTTCCTTTTCAAAATGTGTGGTCTATTTTTGTATGTTTAGCAAAAAATAAATTGGTGATAAAATACCACCCAAAAAAACTCTATTTGTGTGAAAAAAATGATAAAAATGTCATATGAGAACAGTGTCGCATGACTGCGCAAGTGGTTAAACTGCACTTCTGTTTGTCACAAAAAGCAATATTTTTGTTTGTTTATGAAACTTGGTTTATTTATGAAGATGTTATATATCACCACAGCTAAATTTGTGTCTGTAGTGCATATTCAAACATAATACTAACATATTAGTAGATTTTTACTCCATGAGTTTGGCAATCCTAGAAAATTGCTAAAACAATGCATTACAATTTAACTAAACTCATTAGATTTTAGTTGACTAAAATGTACTGGAGATTTTAGTCTTTTGATTTTTTTAATTATTCTAATTTATTATATATTTTTTTTTATATACTTTTTGTTTTACTTAACTTTATTGCTATAGTATAGGAACTAACAAGCTACTCTTTATGGAAAATTCAGGGATCCATTAGACTTCATATTTCCGCTTCCCTCGGCTACAGCTGAGTGAGCACAAGACTGTGCTCCCTAAGCTCTGTACCTGGCTTTCTAGCTGGAATTTTGACAGCTCTGAAGCAATAGTACTCAGAGCTGATCACTTCTTGTTCACACTTCTGCACAGGAAACCAAGGAAGGCATGTTCCCTGATCTCTAAACAGAAGAAAATGGGTGCATTGAGTTAAACAAGCCTCCTCAGTCCAAATTCAGTGTATAATGGTGTGAGAAAATAGAGATAAGTCAAGGCACCAGGGTTGCTTTCAGGAGAGTAGAAGCACACTCTAAAAGTAAACACAAGAAAAGAAGAAGTGCCTCTAAGTGCAGTATAGGCTTTTACTGGAAGTAATAAAGTAAAAAAAAAAAAATGATAAGCAAAAGTGAACATCGGGCTCATCAATTTCACAATACTGCTTTGTGTGTTGCACTCACGGCTTGGCTCTTTCTAAGACCCTCCACGCTGGGGAGAAAAGTCACTGGCAAGATGGCCGTCTGATTTCCGGAACCAGCGTGGAGTGCATGGTACTGGAAGTGACATCACACAGTGGGGGGCGGTAATGCGTTTTAAGCATGTGCTCCTTTGTCAAAAATGTGGACATACAGAAGGGAGGATGAGGGGCCTGTCTGACCTCACAGCTAGTCTTAAACTGCACATAGGAAGATGGGACAAAGTACTACTTGTACTTTGTCCCCTGGGAACGTCTTCTTTAACCCTTTCGCTGCTGGGCCCTGCACTTTTGAACTCGGGTTTTCCCTTGTTTTTTATTTTTCACTTAAATCTTTCAGTTTGTTAAAGGCCTCACCAGACCATACATTTTCTAAAAGCATAAAACTGGCAGAACAAAAAGAAGTTGCTACTGATACTTTAGGTACCACGATAGTTGTGCAAATGTTTATCAAAACATAATTTTCACAAAAAATACACTGAAAGTATTATTAGTGGTTTCAAAAACACAACATAACTTACAAAATATTGCTAAATTTCAAATAAATCTAAAAGATAAAATTGTATTGAGTTAACAAATAACAAATATTTGTATATTTTACATTGTGCCATTTTCCAAAGCTGTGAAAATCAAAGGTACGCAAAACTATAAATAAGCAATTTACTCCAAAAATCCAGAGGTTATAATTTTTTCACTTACAGCCTTCAGATTTTGTAAACCTCCAAACCATACATTTTCTAAAAGCACAGGCCCGGTAAAGTAAAAACAAGGTGTTATTGATTTTTTAGGTTTTGTGGTAGTTGAACAAATGCTTATAAAAGCAACATTTTTGCTAAAACTACACTAAAATTACTATTAGCGGATGCCAACACAACAAAACGTACAGAATTCCTGATAATTTCTACAAAATCTAAAAGTGAAAACTATATTGAGTTAATAAATAACAAGCATTTGTAAGTTTTAGGAAATTTAGCGAAATATCAATTTGCATTTTCATGTGCATTGACTTGCATTGCATTAGGGAAGCCAATTCATTTAAATGGGATGCCCAATGCACATAAATCACGCTAAAAATGTGCATTAACATTTTTTTTTAAAACGCAATGCACCACAATGCATAGTAATTAGGTATCGTGTCACGCTGTGCTGCAATGCACATGTTAGCAAAGTGCACTGGGATGCCATTAACAATGAATGTGGGCATAATCAACATCGCCTTTACTCTTGTTCAACTACACGGATGCCCCATGATAGTTGCTCCTGCAAGGAGCATATTTGTTCTATGGTTACTAATGTTGTTTAGCTATGTTTATTTCTAATTTTCCAATTTAAGCTGGCCATAGATGGTTCAAAATAGATACCAGATTCTATTTCATTTGATACTTGGAAACAAGCTGGCATCCTCTTTATTTGCCAATTATAACATAATAATGTCCTATTATAATTTAAAACTTTATCGGAGCAATACCACCTGCCTCTCCAATTCTGTCATGCCCCGCAGATGGAAACTTGCACTACTTCCTTAGTTCATAACTTGCTTTGAATATTAACAATGGTGGCATCTGCACAATTGACCAAAAAGGGACTAATAGGTGACCTCTATTCTGTCCTGTTGACAGCCTATAGTGCTAAGGTTTATATGCAGTGTAGTAGGGATTGGAAGCATGACCTAGGACCCATAGATGATGATCGATAGACTGAAGCCTTGAAGTCATTCCTTTGGTCTTCTGGTACCCTACTCAAAAACGTACCCAATACATAGTACATTGCATTACTTATCATACCCTGCATAAGTATGTATGAAGAAAAGCAGCATCTTTTAATTGTCCCAGATGTCTGAGTGAAACTGGCACTTTAGTCCAGATGGTTTGGAGGTGTCCTAAATTTCAAACAATTAATGAACTATGTGCCAATGGACCCTAAAATTGCACTCCTAAGTATTATTCTGGAAGAAACAATATCTCAGATGCTCAGATTATTGTTTACACGTTTGCTCTTTCTGGCCCGCAAATGAGTGACCTCAAAAGGATTTTGATGATCTATCTATCTATCTATCTATCTTTATCTCTTTTGAATGAATTGCTATGATCAGTGGGCTATTAACCACTTATAGTTATTCATTTATTCAGCATTAGAATCAGGAGTTCACTGAAGCAACCATGAGTCTATAGCAGAATGAGAAATGCAGCCAACCTACAGCATACTGACCTGGCCAGCTGGAAACAATTCTGTAGGTCTGTATGCCTTACAGCCATGGCAACAAAGGGATTAAGGGTTAGTATATATGAGCTCCAGACTATAGGGCCGGACACACAGGCCAAATATCGGACAACATTGACCAGTGCAGTAGAAACCAGCTGACATTCGGCCCGTGTGTGGGGCAGCCGGTCTGACGGCTTCTGTCAAAGGGACATAACAGGAAGAGGTCTGCTTATTGGCTGACTGGTGTGTTCTGGTGGGAGGCAGTCCCCCTGTCAGAACACAATAGCTCAGCAGAGGATATAATGGTACTAACATCAGATTGTTAGTACAGCATCTCCTCCTGAGCTCTTCAGTTTTTTTTTTTATTATTTAGAAAATTTATAATACAATGGCTATTAGCTGAGCTAAGTCGTTGATAAGCCATGATGAACATATGATGTATTTATACTGTCCTATGTGGGTGAAAAAAGCAAAATAAGATGTATTCCAAAAAATAACAACACGCATTAAACTGTAAAATCCAATTCAGATTTCAAAAACTGCATTCTAGACCCTCCAGGCAAACCACCAACATACACTTGCCTTAATTCATTTCATCTTAAAGAGCAAACACATGAAGAACAAATGCTGCACATTGTTCCATTTATTAAAACCAGAAAATTGCGCTAACATGGAAAATATTGAAATCAAGGTCTGTGACTGTTGCCCAAATTGAGCTAATTTGCTGTTTGGGTCATGATTTTAAAAATCTAATGACATGAAGAACCAAATAAAAGATTTCCAATATAATGTAAGATAAAGCAGCAAAAAACACAAAGACAAAGAAAAGAAAAGTTAAATTGCGCTAAAAATGTGTACAAAAGAGAAGACAAGTACAGATTATGACACATAGCAAATTAATGAGCCAAATAGAAATGTTTAGGAATTCTATTGTTTTACTGTTATGCTTATGATAGGCAAATGTTGTACATTTATTTTGTTTTTATTATTTGTATTGCTTTTAATTGTATTACAAACATATAATCAGATGAAATGGATATTCCCAAAATTTTCTTGTTCATACTTAAGGTATATTTCTGTGTTTTCTTTAAACACATTCATTAAAATGATATCTTGATAGAGCTTTATTTAACGTTCACATTTAGACATCCATGGGAAGCACATTTGGCTATTCCTAACTATGCAGTAAATGTCACCTCTTGGACTTTCATGGGTTGCAGTTGCGAATAACATAAAAAAGTTAGGAGCTGATTCAAGTTTTTGTATCATTTGTATGCATACATGAATAAGAATATCATGCAAGTGAAGTATTCAGTAGGAAAAGAGGTTCTTGAAATACCAGGCCTGCAATTTCTTTCATTACATTTGTTCTCTGATATTTTGAGAATGTGTGCGCAACCATTTCCTAGGTATTTCCTAGGGTTGGCTTTTATTAAGATTCTGTACTTCATAAGTCGAACCTTGTGCTGTGCTCTGAACATTATTTTTCATTTTAACTACACATAAAAATAGGTACAATGCAACAAATATTTTTTTTATTCATTTTGCTATTCCAAAAAATATATATAAAATGTATGTATTTTGTAAAGGACGCCAAGAATATGTCTTGGACGGCAAGTATTGCCCCCACTTTTTTGTTGTGGTCCCTTTAAGGGGAATAGTTTGAAGACATTGTTGAGTACTCAAGAGTATAGATGGGCTGAACACTCGCCAGTTCCGTTCGCACCAGAAATCCCGAACATAGCAAAAGTTCGAACCCGAACATAGAACCTCATTAAAGTATATAGGACCCGAACAGGGCTTGAAGGCTTATATGCAAGTTATTGGCCATAAAAAGAGTATAGGGCCCGCATACTATCCTGAGGGACGTTTCAATGCAAAAAAAAAAAAAACTTTTAAAAAAGATTGTTTTTAAAGGAGTAGTGAATTTTGATGATGCCTAAAGTGAAACAATAAAAATGAAAAATTACCTATATAGTGCCTAGGGGTCCCCTTAGACTGCCTGTAAAGTGGCGCATCTGTACCATGTATAGAACCTACTGCAGCAAAACTGAAATTTCTAAAGAAACAAAAATGACATTTCAATACAATACCATTTCCGGCAATATAAAAATCTGAAAAAAAATTATGCAGCCCCCTCCAATCCATACCTGGCTCTTTGTATCTGGCATGAATTTTAAGGGGAGCCCCACGCCAAAAAAAAAAAATGTTGTGGAGTCTTCCCAAAATCCATAACGGACCCTTGAGCATGCAGGCCAGCAAAGGGGGAGAGTGAGCGCCCCCCTCCTGAACCATTCTAGGCCACATGCCCTCAACATGGGGGGTGCTCAGGGGCAGGTGGGCTCAGCCCTGCACTCCATAGCACCTTGTCCCTATGTTAATGGAGACAAGGGCCTCTTCCCAACAACCCTGGGGGGGGTTCTGCAGGCAGGGGGGTTTATTGGAATCTGGGGGCCTCATTTAACAAGGTGTCCCCCAGATCCTGCCCCCATGTGAATAAGTATGGCCTACCCATTCACCAAAAAAGTGTCAAAAAAAAAAAAAAAGATTGTTTTTTTTTAATAAAGGAATTGTCAAAAACTGTGTCCCCCGATGTAGATCCTTCGTCAATCACACCGCCACTGCCACACCCAAAAGTTAGATAAAAAAACCTGCTCCTCCATCAACGAAAGCTAACCGCCTACTTGACAGTTCTTACAGTATATAGGTAAGGACAGAGCCACCTGACTATGTCACCTGGTGGCACTGCCCACTTGTGATGTCACTGACCCAGCAGCTGCCCCCCTGCTCCAAAGCACCCACCCCCTATGTTGAGGGCGTGTGGCCTAGTATGGTTCAGGAGGGGGGGGCACTCACTTGTCCCCCCCTTTCCTGGCCTGCTAGGCTGCATGCTCAGAAAAGGGCCTGGTGTACATTTTGGGGGGCCCCACGCTGTTTTGTTTTATTTTGGCATGGGGCTCCCTTTAAAATCCATACCAGACCCATTTTTTCTTCTTTTCTTTTTTTTTACTGGCATTTTTTTTTCTTTCCACTGTCAGTGGCAGACGGCTTCCTGGTCTCGCCCCTTAACATATTGACTGTGTGAACTTTTGCTCAGCCTGATCCTTTCGCCTAACACTACTCAAAAGTTATAACCCAAGCAAGGTTAAGGGTTCTGGGGTAGTCTGGCTGGAGAGGAGACCACTAATTTTCAGAACTCTCTGGACTGATAAGTTCTCATTTTGGACTTTTAAAGAGACCTTTGGGTTGGAATAACCTCCCAACTCTGATTACAGGGACTTTGGTCCTGAAAAGGTTAGACCATCTGCATCAGAGTCCAAAAAAGTAAGCAGAAACATCTTTCACCTCTCTGTACAGCAGTACGCAGCTGAGTGAGCAATGTGGGCAAGCTTGTGGAAAAGACATGGTTGCTGAACTGCATAAACACATAAACACATCTCAGGTTTACGTTATCATCCAAAATGAATAGATAAGCATACATGTTTCAACAATATGATACCTACTGTGTAGAAACCAACACCAAAACAGGGCCAACCCAGGTATAGGACTATCTCCATATACATATATTACTTTGAACTGTACTCTTATTGGAACCTTTAAATGTACACAGTGGCTAAAAATACCATGGTATACAAAGATCTCAATAAAACCATGCCCTGTAGACACTTACACCACATGAACATAACTATCTATACAGGATATCATATATTTGCAGTATATACACAAATAGCTCATTACATATGTTATTAAAATTAAAAATACAAGAAGTTTTCCAGCTCTAGGGTGACAAGATCTTGCCTGCTCATATTAATAATCATGGACCTTGCCCATTATCCATACATTTGCTCAACAATATACTGTACATATTGCTATGTCCAACCATCAAATTGTATATGAATGAGAAAAAATGCTGACACATCCATTCTATCATTGTATACAATTTTTGTGGTTAAGCAAAAGTCTTCCATAAATAGGTTACTCCAATGTGTGTGCTCCTATATATTCTCCAACAATATCAGAACAGCTTATTCCATTAAGATATGGCAATTATACCAGTTCCAAGTCTACATTTTTGAGGTAACTAAAAAAATATAGTCCAATAAAATAATCAGATTCTGTAGTTTTGTAGCAAGGAAAAGAAGAGGGACAACTATGAAGGAAATCTAAAAGGCAGAGAAGGATCACCAAAAGGAAATCCCAGAGACACAGTGAAAAAGGGTTGCAACAGAAGGCAAGACTAATTTGCCACCTGCTGAAGGGAACAATAAAAATAACATCATTAATCTTACTGACTGCAAGCTTTTAGCAGATCACATTTCTTTGTGGAAGGGGATTATTTTTCACCCAACAGAGAGGTGAGTTTATCACCTTTAAGGATTAGGTTTGTTTATAAGATTAGTGTTCCTGAAAAGCAAATGTGTGGTAATAAATAGTGACAAACCTGGGTTTGGTTTAAGCAGGGTTCGGGAAACATGATTAAGTTTGGGTTCTGCATCTGAACTCCCTATGAAGTCAATGGTCGCCAAATTTTTAAAACAGTTTCCTGCCACTTTCTGGGCTAATAGGCAGGGGATTGTCAATAGAGGGCTGGGAATTGCCCTAGGTAAAGTGTACCAAAGCAAAAAACAAACAAACAAAAAATGTTTTTAAATTCTGTTTGGCTGGGAGCAACACATTTTGTAATGCTTAAAATGAATATTAAAAATGCAAAACTCCACTAAATAACATGCTTAGGAAGATGACAGCTGTTATAAACAAAGAGGCGGGGTTTCTCCAGGTGATGCAATTGACCATATATGTTCAATGATGTCAATGGGATCCCATCCATATATAGCAAATAATGTCACCTAGGAGAGCCTGCCTTTTTGTATATATCAGTTGTCAACTACTGTGCCTGTCATTCAATGGGAATTTGGCTTTTTTTTTTTTTTTACAGCAGGTTGATGGGTGTTAGCATTGTGATTGACATTATTCATATTATTTTAACCCCTTAAGGACCAAGCCTCTTTATAAGATTTGGTGTTAACAAGTTAAAAACAGTTTTTTTGCTAGAAAATTATTTAGAACCCCCAAAAATTATATATAAGAATAAGAATAAAATTGCGGTTGTTGCAATACTTTGTCACACCGTATTTGTGCAGCGGTCTTATTTTTTACATTGTTATTTTTTTTTATATTGTGAAAGATAATGTTACGCCGATTAAATTGATACCCAACATGTCACGCTTCAAAATTACAGAGTTACAGAGGAGCTATAGGGCTAGAATTATTGCTCTGGCTCTAACGATCACGGTGATACCTCACATGTGTGGTTTGAACACTGTTTTCATATGCGAGCACTATTCACATATGCGTTAACTTCTGCGAACGCATACGTGGGTGCGTTAAAAAAAATTATATATTTTTTCTTATTTATTTTACTTTTTATTTTTAATTTTTACACTGTTCTGGGTCACTTTTATTTCTATTACAAGGAATGTAAACATCCCTTGTAATAGAAAAAAAAGCATGACATGACCTCTTAAATATGAGATCTGGGGTCAAAAATACCTCAGATCTCATATTTACACTAAAATGCAATAAAAAAAAAATGTCCCTTTAAGAGCTATGGGAGGAAGTGACGTTTTCCATACCTAACAGGGAGAAGGATCCGATCACCTCCGCCGCTGCCAGTGGCTCCTGTAAGAGGGCACCGGAGAGTGGAGGAATCTTCTCCTTCCGCAGATAAAAGTGATCTTGCGAATCCGCCACAGAGACCACTTATCTGAATGCAGACCGCTCACTGAAGAAGAAGATACTAGGGTTATGGCAGCTAGCTGTTGCCATAACAACAATATCCCTCTTCAAAGTACCAACGTATATCGTCGTGAGCCATCCCAAAAGTGGGTTTACTATTTCATCTTTAGGATTTTACATTTTTGGCAAGTTGAGGGTGTCAACACAGAGGCTTCCTGCGCATGCATATGCGTACATCTGTGTATTTCTGTGTTTATAATGGTGACTTAAGAGATAGGTAGCTGGCATTTTTACACTCAATATAACAAAGGTAATTTTATACTGGGGCTAATATTATAATATGTTTATAGTATGTTTACACTCCTCTTCTGAGTGCTCTAGTTGGAGGAATGTAAATTTTACAATTGCCATTAAAGACTATTGTGTGTATTTGGATTCAGTACAGCCAGCTGTGAGATCAGGAAGCTTAGGTACTGCAAAATAAATCAGGAAACAATTTTCTGCTTTTGCCCAAAGTGATTAATATGTTTAACCAATTATGGTGACCATATCAAAACAGGCAAAGTTTGTAACTATAGCAAAGTTGCCCTGTGTTCAAGTGTGGTGTGCTCTGTGAGAGCACTCTGCAATGGGTCTGGAAAAGAAGATCAAGAATGTGTGTGTGTGGTTCCTGAATCCTGATCATTAAATCACCACCACTATTTAAAAATGAAGATTATTGATAAAGTTGAATTTTTTTTTTTTTCTACAGAAATTTCATACAGAGAAAGATATGAGCTTGACAGGTAAAAGCTGTTATTGTAATTACAATGTCATAAATCAGCACATAAGCATGTAAGCAGCATATAAAAAGTATGTTTTGGCCATGGATCCCTGGATGTCTCATTGCAAAGATTGATCAGTGAGACATCTTTCGAGTCTCAAGTGACTTGCACAGCATCAGCGCTAGTTTTTTTTTTCAGTCAATGGATAAATGCAGCGCTTGTGTATTTGCAATGAAAATGCTTTATTTCCTATTCTCTACTGAATAGGGATCAATTTATTATCAATAACAAATACATTTGTTGTGTGCTATAAAATCCTCTGACAATTAAGGTTGCTCAACACCACGCCTCAAGCACCACTCTGTATGCTGAATTTTATGAGTATCCAATATAAATCCACACTATAAGAAAATTGCGAACATTTTCATCCAAAGAATTTTCGTGCGATTTTCGTACAGTGTATACACAACTTTCGATAACCGATTCCGAATTTCCATACGAAAATTCCCAAAGGGACAAACTCCAAAGTTTTTCTCGTAAGGGAACAGAACGAACAATTTTCGTTTAACGTGTACCGTGTGCGTACGGTTTTCGTCCAAGAAAATCAGAAAAGAAAGACTCCGCATGATCAGAAACAAGTAAAAAAGCTTTGTTGTATGAGAATATTCGTAAGAATTTTCTTTCATCGTTTACGATTTGCTGTCATGTACCACAACTTAAGTCTCAGGGGACCGACTTTTCCTTGAGACAACAGCTTGTACTCAAACCAGCGGCTGTACTTCTGTGACCTGCTTTGATCTTTTTTGAAAGGGGTGTCAGCATTTACATAGAAGCACTCTTCTTATCTTTACACCATCATTGCCTGCTTGCACAAACATCTACCAAGTAATCAGAAAATCTACATTTTAACTAAATGTAGGCCATGGATGGTGAAAATTTGCATTGTTTATCTATCAACACAGACAGTGCTGACAGGGGTGTGAAGAGATATATTCCTTGCGCTACTGTGAGTAATAGGGATGTCAATAATTAAATAAAATTATAAGGGATTGCAGCAAAATGAAAAGTGATCACAGTTACACAAAAATGCAATAAATATAGTAAATAATTTTGCGCAATATTTCACTTTTATTTTTGCGTGAAATTATTTACGATATTTAGTGCTGACAGGGGAAGCCCGGCCTACTGAGACATTGTATCCTCCCAGCGGGGAAGCAGGCGGGGGGCAGAGAAAGCCTTCTCAGCCAGGAGAAGACAGTGATTATTGCTAGCGGCTTTAGCTGCTAGCGATAATCACAAGTAAATCTCTCAGGCTGGTTATACCCAAGTTGATCGATCAATCAGCTTGGTTCATTCAGCCTGCCATACACAGTTGGAATCTTCGAAATTTGAACCTTCTATGGCTGGCCTAAGTAATACTTCTAACTTTTAAGTCCCTGTATCAAGCTCATCATGGTCAAATATTGATACAATAAAGTTGATTTTCTAAGACAGTAGAGGTTTAGAAAAGCAAAGGGTTACTCTGCAAAGTGAACATTTGTAAACAGGAGAAACCTGTGTTCCCTTGGAATACCCAATCAGGTGTGAGGAAAATGTAACAAACCTGAATCTTTGCTAGCACATAATTGGAATAGTTCAACCAGTTCCCAACCATGTCACGCAGATATACTACGGCAGACTGGCTCCCCTGGGCAAAATCCCATATGGGTACTTCCTTCCCTTTCTCAGCCACCAGAGGGCACATGCCCACTGCACGGCTGGGGACCTGATGCGCATGGCCAGTGGGCACGATCACTGTTGGCCACAAGCGATCGCATGCACAAGGGCCAGCACAGGGATTTGTGTGTGTAAACACACAAATCCCTGTGTTGTCAGCGGAGAGGAGCCATATCGTTTGTTTCTACTAAGTAGGAGAAACAATATGTCTCCTCTCCTACTCAGTCCTATCCCCATACAGTTAGAACACACATTTAACCCCTTGATCGCCCCTTAGTGTTAACCCCTTCCCTGCTAGTGACATTTACACAGTAATCAGTGTATTTTTATAGCACTGATCACTGTATAAATGCCAATGGTCCCAAAAAAGTGTCAAAAGTCTCCGATCTGTCCGTCGCAATGTTGCAGTAGCGCTAAAAATCGCAGATCACTGCCATTATTGGTAAAAAAATAATAATAAATAAAAATAGCATAAAAATATATTGGCTTAAACTGATGCAGAATTTTTTTTTTTAATTTGGGGATATTTATTATAGCAAAAAGTAAAAAGTATTGTTTGTTTTTTTGTAATTTTTGCTCTTTCTTTGTTTATAGCGCAAAAAATAAAAACCGCAGAGGTCATAAAATACCACCAAAAGAAAGCTCTATTTGTGGGAAAAAAAGGACAAAAATTTAATTTGTGTAAAGCGTCCAATGACTGCGCAATTGTCAGTTAAATTGACGAAGTGCCAAATTGTAAAAAGTGCTCTGGTCAGGAAGGGGGTAAAATCTTCTGGGGCTAAGGAGGTTAAGCTTATGCACTAAGCTCAGTGAATATTTACTTTGCAGTAAACATTCACATATCTAAATGAACAGCATCTAATCCTTTAGTTAACTAACTCTGATGCCAGAGACTGTTATGTAAGGTGGTTTTAGGTTTATCGATTACATTATGGAGTTTAATTAATAGATGATATAGCATTTTAATTGATTAGACTGTAATCATATCAAACTGAGTTCTCCTAATAGGCTAATTGATTTGTTAATGAATTTCCACTGATTAGTTGCAAGGCTGATCTGCTAATTAATTTCATCTATGAAATGCTTACTTACCATCTAAAAATACGTACAGTTGTTTTTCAACCCATACTCCTACCCATATCACATGTGCATAACCTACACGTACTTGGGGTCCCTGTAACCAGGTTAAACCAGAAATAAAAAAAAAATTGGAGAAAACTATAGGCAACTCTATTTTTTTGGCAAATTAAGCATTAAAAATGCAGAAAAAAGTCTAATGTATGCTGGAAAACGGTTGACTTTTGATATGCAAAGCAATTATAGAGTCAGTATTATAGTTTGTATTACCACATGAAACGTGGAGGTGTCCTAACTATAATTAGATACAATACTTTCAACCATTTAAAAAACTTTACTCAAGAAATCTTACCGTCATAAATCCATCCAGTAATCCTGAGTCAGGTTTAGGGGGTGCCTGCAATCTTTCCATAGACCATTTTTCAATTATAGATAAAACTTGGCTGTTTTCTATATTCAAAATTCTGAATCCAGTCATGTTAACACCACTGTACCTATATGGCTCCACATCTAATGCAAATAGGTCCTGAAGACATGAAATGAAAACAAAGGACAATTTAATTACAGATTGTAGAGTAAAATGTTCTGGTTAATAGTATCGGTATAAATGAAGATAAGGTCATTGGTCATTTACCAAAATGTAAAAAATAAGGACCTGCAGCAGTTAATTTAACTTACATGTACTGTTTTATTTGCTTTCTGTTCATTGAGGTGTTTGGGTGTCACATATTTGAAAATATTAATTATGATTTCAAAGACTTATTTCCATTAAAATATGAAGTCCGACTATTGTGGAAAGGGGAAACAGCTATATGGCCATGCTCTTTCGCAAATAATTAGAAACAGTATGATACAATTAAACTGAATCTGTTACATTTAAACTAATGGCATGCACAAAATGTGTATAGGTGCAATTAGGCTGCACGTGGTTACATTTATAAATATATAGAACATTTCTTTGTAGAACCTTCTGTTATCAGGCTACTGTTGATTTATTCTTTTTTTTTCTGGCAGAGTCCCATCAGTGGTATAAAATTGGCTACTGAGCAGACCAACCCAGCATGTGCGAGTGCTTACATTTTCTTATTGTCTCCTTCTGTTTGGGTAATGTACATGCACAAATCAAAAAACAGTGGGATTGATTTACTAAAAGTGAAGAGTGCAAAATATGGTGCAGCTGTGCATGGTAGCCAATCAGCTTCAAACTTCAGCTTGTGCAATTAAGCTTTGCCAAAAAAAAATGGTTTCTATGCAGAGCAGAAACAGATTTTTCACTATCCAGTTTTACTAAATCGACCTCAGTATGTCACATTTTCAAGAACCTCATGATCCCTTTTTTTTTAACTAAAGGTTAGCATTAGAGGAGAAAGAGGGAAGCCTACCTTTAACTTTACTTTTACATTTGCTGTTCAGAACTGAAAGAGGTTGAACATTATGTGTACCTGCTATTTATACATTTTTCAACTTTACAGAATTTATTCAAAAGAAAAAAGACAAACAATGCTCTCAGCACTACCCTTTCCTGTGAATGCCTAAAATACAACATTCCATCAATTCAAAGAAGGAGTATTGTCCATAAAATATTATGGTGTACTGTCCATATAAATGTCCAGGATGTAGGGTTAAGTAATATTGCCTAGAAATGTATGGAACAGTCAACTGTATTCCAAGAGGGATGCAAGGCAGCTGTGTCCAAAGAAGGGCTGGGAAACCCAGGCTGTAGGAAAGGAGGGGGAGGAGAGAGAAGCGCCAATGAGGTAAGAAATGAGGTAACAGATGGTCTTTAACAAATCCTCTTTGCGTCACATATGAATTTTAACCACCTCCCATCCATGCTATAGCCGAAAGATGGCTACAACGAGGGCTCACATTGCTAGGAGGGTGTCTATGGATGTCCACCGCGATCGCGCTTCACAAGTTGCCCCCTGCTGCATGCATCAGCATGGATCTGTGATTGCTGTGTCCTTCAGACACAACTCATCACAGATCGGGGTAAAGAGCCAATAACAGCGGCTCTTTACCATGTCACCAGCTGTGTCCAATCACAGCTGATCACTGTGTAAACCATATTTGTCAGTTATTGTCAGTCCTCTCCTCATGCTGAGAGGGCGTAAGGAGAAGAGAGCCAATAACCGGCAAATCCACACAGGGGACATCTACACTGATAATCAGGGCACTGATGATCAGTGAAGCCCCAACAGTGTCCACAAGTGCCCCAACAGTGCCCTTTCAGTGCCTGCTCTTCAGTGGTGCCCATCAATGCCCATCAGTATCTTCCACCAGTACCCATCAGTGGCGTCCATCAGTGCCCATCAGTGTTGTCTATCTGTGCTGCCTATCAGTGCCCACCAGTGCCACATATCAGTGCGGCATATTAGTGCCTCCTCATCAGTACTACCTAATCAGTGCCCATAAGTGCCGCCTCATCAGTGATCATAAGTGCCACCTCATCAGTGCAGCCTATCAGTGCCCATCATCAGCACACATGAGTGAATGAGAAAAATTATTTATTTACAAAATTTACTGACAGGAACTAAGAAAAACATTTTTATTTTTCAAAATTTCCGTTTTTTTTCTTTTGTTTTTGTAAAAAAAAATCCCAGCAGTGATTAAATATCAGTATAAAAAGGAATTTCGCGCAATAAATAGCTAAAATAATGAAAACATGTGCAATAAATAAATATGCCAGTAAACGGTATTGTTACCGGTGAGAGGTACTGTGTGCTTCAATGTTGGTAAAGTAATCGATAATAATAAAAGCGACCAGTGCAAAATTTCTATAAAGTGCACTGTGTAAATTGACCAGTAGTGGTCACTAGTGATGGTGGGAAGTGATTGCAGTTAGGTTAAACTTGCGTACATTTATGATTGATAAATGTATTTATAGCACATATGTGTGACTAGCAATAAATATAATCATATATTTAAAGTGTCATGTGCATATAATTAATAATCAATGTCTAAAAAACCATGTGTTTGGCATATTATACTTCAAATAACAATGGTATAAAATTCGTGACTGGTGAAACACAAGTGCAATAAATAGTGCAATAAATAAATTAGGTCATGAATAAATTAATAAAACAAGTAAGTGACAATAGTGAATAAGTGATTGGGTGATACCCAAAATATGGGTAATTTATCAATCATAAATGTACGCAAGTTTAACCTAACTGCAATCACTTCCCACCATCACTAGTGACCACTACTGGTCAATTTACACATTGCACTTTATAGAAATTTTGCACTGGTCGCTTTTATTATTATCGATTACTTTACCAACATTGAAGCACACAGTACCTCTCACCGGTAACAATACCGTTTACTGGCATATTTATTTATTGCACATGTTTTCATTATTTTAGCTATTTATTGCGCGAAATTCCTTTTTATACTATTACTTATTGTGTATTTGTGAACACGCCACATTTTGCAGCAGAGCACCACTATCCATCACAGACTATTCACTCACTCCAAGTAGCGCGAGGGACACATATTTACAGTGATTAAATATCACCAAAAGAAAGTTCTATTTGTGTGAAGAAAAAGAAAAAAAAATCATTTGGGCGCAATTGTCATTCAAAATGTGACAGCGCTGAAAGCTGGAAAATGGCCTAGGCAGGAAGGGGGTAAAAGTGCCCTGTATTGAGGTGTTAAATGTTTTGTCTCATCTCTGTAACTAATACATTCTGTTGAAGTGCCTCTACTTTTTTTAAAACAACAGACTTACTGAATTTCCAGTTGAAAATGGAAGAAATACATCCTTAAAATAAAATGAATGCAACCAACACATCTTAGAAATTGTAAACTGCAATATAATAAATGTTTGCTTTTGGGTTTAATACCACTTTAATCTATATAAGGATTAGATGGCTTTAATAGTAGAAAGGCCATCTTTGCTATAGTTATTGGAATTCATCTGTGGAAAAGTAAATGACAGCTGCCTCACTCAGGGGGGTTTTCTGTTTGCATAAAATGTATAAAATATTACAATAGCCTAAATTTGCTGAACTTTTATTTAAATCTATTACATGACTCTAGGACAGGGGTAGGCAACCTTTCAAACATAGTGTGCCGAAAAATATTTTCAAAGAAATTGAGAGTGCCAGCCATATGGAAAAAGACCAACTTCACAGACAGGAATTTTTATAAAACAAATGCTGTAAACAACTTGAATAACATATGAAATTAATGTTGAGCTTTGCACCTTCACACCTCATATCAGCTCACTTTCTGCACTATCATACTTCAGATTACCCCAATTCTTGCACCATCACACCTCAGATCACCCCAATTCCTGAACCTTCACACCTCAGATCATCCCAATTCCTATACCATCACATCTCACATCACCCCAACTCCTGCACCTTCACATCTCAGATCAGCCAAACTCCTGAACATTCACAGCTCAGATCAGCCCCAATTCCTGAACCATCACACCTGAGATCAGTCCAAATTCCTTCACCATCAGACCTCAGATCACCTTCACACCTCAGATCAGCCCAAATCCTGCACTATTGACTTCAGACCAACTAATTTGATGCACCTTCACACCTCAGATCAGCCCCAATTCCTTAACCACTTCATTAGCGCCCATAGTCATATGACGCCCACAAGGTGGATCTACCATCCTGGGTGGGCGTCATATGACGTCCTCGCATTCCCGGCCGCCTGGGGGGCGCGCGCGCGCCGCTGGCGGCATCGCTCGGGACACGGTGCGAGTGCCCGGCGGCCGCGATGTCCGCCGGGCACCCGCGATTGCCCGTTAAAACAACGGGACCGTGGAGCTGTGTGTGTAAACACACAGCTCCACGTCCTGTCAGTGCAGAGGAGACCGATCATGTGATCCCAGTACGGAGGAACACATGATCGGTCTCCTCCCCTTGAGTCCCCTCCCCCCACAGTTAGAATCACTTCTATTAGGGAACATATTAACCCCTCCAGCGCCCCCTAGAGTTAACCCCTTCCCTGCCAGTCACATTTACACAGTAATCATTGCAATTTTATAGCAACGATCGCTGTGTAAATGTGAATGGTTCCAAAAATGTGTCAAAAGTGTCCGAAGTGTCCGCCGCAATGTCGCAGTCACGAAAAAAAAATCGCAGATCGCCGCCATTACTAGTAAAAAAAAAATTCAATAAATCTATCCCCTATTTTGTAGACGCTATAACTTTTGCGCAAACCGATCAATATACGCCTATTGCGATTTTTTTTACCAAAAATATGTAGAAGAATACGTATCGGCCTAAACTGAGGAAAAAAATATTTTTTTTTTAAAAAATGGGATATTTATTATAGCAAAAAGTAAAAAATATTGTGCTTTTTTTCAAAATTGTCGCTCTTCTTTTGTTTATAGCGCAAAAAATAAAAACCGCAGAGGTGATCAAATACCACCAAAAGAAAGCTCTATTTGTGGGAAAAAAAGGACGTCAATTTTGTTTGGGTGTAACGTTGCACGACCGCGCAATTGTTAGTTAAAGCGACGCAGTGCCGAATCGCAAAAAGTGCTCTGGTAAGGAAGGGTGTTTAAAAGCCCAGTATTGAAGCGGTTAACCTTTACACCTCAGATCACCCCAATTCCTGCACCATAACACCTCACATCGCCCAAATCCCTGCATCTTCACACCTCAGATCAACCCCAATTCTTGCACCTTCACACCTCAGATCAGCCCAAATTCTTGCACCTCCACAGCTCAAATTACCCCAACTCCTGAACCTTCACACCTCAGATCACCCTATTTCCTGCACAATTACATCTAAAATCATCCTAAATTCCTGCACCTTTACATCTCAGATCAACCCAATTCTTACAACTTCACACCTCAAATCAGCCTCAACTCATGAACCTTCACACCTCAGATCACCCCAATTCCTGCACCATCACACCTCACATCACCCCCAAATCATGTACCATCACACTTCACATCAGCCCTAAGGCTACTTTCACACTGAGGTGCTGGGCACGCTGGCAGTAAAGCGGCGCTATATTTAGTGTCGATTTACCGTCGTTTTAGCAGCGCTTTTTGGCCACTAGCGGCGCAGTTCTACCCCCCGCGAGCGGCCGAAAAAGGGTTAAAACCGCCCGCAAAGTGCTGCTGCAGTGCAGTGCAGTGCAGTGCTGGGAAGGGGCGCTTTAGGAGCGGTAAATACACCACTCCTACAGCGCTCCAAAGATGCAGCTTGCAGGACATTTTTCAGCGTCCTGCAAGCGCACCGTTCCTGTGTGAAAGCCCTCGGGCTTTCACACTGGAGGCACAGCAGCGGCTGTTTGAAGGCGATTTGCAGGCGATATTTTTAGAACTTTAGCGCCTGCAAAGCGCCTCAGTGTTAAAGGGGCCTAATTCTTGCACATTCACACCTCAGATCATCCCAAATCCAGCAACTTCAAACCTCAAATCAGTCCAAATTTCTTCACCATCAGATCTAAGAACACTCCAATTCCTGGACATTTACACCTCAAATCAGCCCATTTCCTGCAATATAGACTTCCGAACACCCTAATTCCTGCTCCTTCACACCTCAGAATAGCCCCAAATCTTGCACATTCACACCTCAGATCAGTCCCAATTCCTGAACCTTCACACCTTAGAACAGCCTGAACCTTCACACCTCAGATCCTGCACCATTACACCATCATGCTTCACATCACCCCAATTCTTGCACCTTCACACCTTAGCTCAATCCCAATTCTTGCACCTACACACCTCAGATCAGTCTGAACCTTCACACCTCATATCACTCAAATTCCTGCACCATTACACCATCACGCTTCACATCACCCCAATTCTTGCACCTCACACCTCAAATCAATCCCAATTATTGCACCTACACACCTCAGATCAGCCTGAACTGTCACACCTCAGATCACCACAATTCCTGCACCATTAAACCTCAGATCACCCCAGTTCCTGAACCTTCACATCTCACATCAGCTCCAATTCCTGCACTATCACACCTCAGATCAACCCAATTCCTGCACAATCGCACTTCACATCACCCCAATTCCTGCACCTTCCCACCTCAGATCAGTCCAAATTCCTGCACCTTCCCACCTCAGATCAGTCCAAATTCCTGCACCTTTACACCTCAGATTAGCCCTAATTTCTAAAGCTTCACCCCTCATATTAGCCCCAGTTATTACACCTTCACACATCAGATCATACCTAAATTCTGCACGATCACACTTCATATCAGTCCCAATTTCTGCATTATCATACGTCAGATCACCCCAATTAATGCACCTTCAGACCGCAGATCAGTCTCAAAACCTGCACCTTTAAATTAATAGTTCCCAATAGTTGGTTAATGACCAGTCTTGCACCTACACACCTCAGATCAGCCTGAACCTTCACACTTCAGATCACCCCAATTCCTGCACAATCATACCTCAGATCACCCCAGTTCCTGAACCTTCACATCTTGCATAAGCTACAATTCCTACACTATCACATCTCAGATCAACCCAATTCCTGCACGATCACACTTCACATCACCCCAATCCCAGCACCTTCACACCTCAGAGCAGTCCAAATTCCTGCAACTTTACACTTCAGATCAGCCCTAATTCCTACGCCTTCACAACTTATATCAGCCCCAATTATTTCACCTTCACACATCAGATCATACCTAAATTCTGCACCATCACACTTCATATCAGTCCCAATTCCTGCATTATCATACGTCAGATCACCCCAATTAATGCACCTGTAATGGAAATTTGTAAGTTCTGTATATAATTGTATTCTATTTTGTATGTATTGCACACTGCCCTCACTGTGCACACGGCACTAATAATTTTTTCAGTACATGTTTACATTCTTTCGAGTCCTGATTAGAATAAGCCTGACTATGATACGCCCCTTGTTACCATAAATGAACAATTGTAATATTAATGTGATACCTACGTAATCATGTGTATAAAACCCCTGAATTGCGTCATAATAAAGGAGAACGGTTATTTGGAAAGATGCTGAGCGTATCTTTTGTGTCTGTTCCCTACTGCAGTAGTTATTAATTTGGAACCACTAATCAATATGAGGATAGGAGTTGCCTATCTATAAATTTCCAGGACACACCTTCAGACCGCAGATCAGTCTCAAAACCTGCACCTTTAAATTAATAGTTCCCAATAGTTGGTTAATTACCAGTCCTAAGGGAGAACAGGTAGCTTCAAGTGTCCGACTCAACACCAGGACAAGATCTAGCCTGTCTGATGTGGGGTGCAGTAAAAAAATGCCAGGGGGCACAGGATGGGAGGTTAACAGAGCAGAGTATAAGAGGTCAGCAAAGCAGAAGACAGGGGTCAGAAGGGCAGAGGACAGGGGGTCAGCAGTGCAGGGGACAGAAGTTAGCAGGGCAGTGTATAGGTGTAAGCAGGGTGGAAGACAGAGGTCAGCAGGGCATAAAATGGGGTCAGCAAGGCGTACAACAGGGGTCAGCAAAGCAGTGTATAGGGGTCATCAGGGTAGTGTATAGGGATCAGCAGGGCAGAGGACTTGGGTCAGCAAGAAAGAGAACAGGGGTCAGCAGGGCAGGGGACGGCCATCAGCAGGAAAGGGGATGGCCATCAGCAGGGCAGGGCTCAACAGGGGAGAGGACAGGGGTCAGCAGGGCAGGGGACAGGCATCAGCAGGGGATGGGTGTAAGCAGAGCAGGGGACGGGTGTTAGTGATGCAGGGGACACGCATCAGCAGGGCTGGTAACGGGAATCAGTAATGCAGGGAATGAACATAAGCAAGTCTGGGGACGGCTGTCAACAGGGCAGGGGATGGCCATTAGCAGGGCAGGGCTCAACAGGGCAGAGGACAGGGGTCAGCAGGGCAGGGGATGGGCGTCAGCAGAGCAGGGGGCGGGTGTCAGCGATGCAGGATATGGATGTCAGTGAGAGAGAGGGGACAGGCATCAGCAATGCTGGGAACATGTGTCAACAGGGCAGGAAACGGGCATCAGCAGGGCTTGAAAGAGGCATCAGCAAAGCAGGTGATGGGTGTCAGCAGGGCATGGTATGGGCAGATCAGAAGTGCAGAGGATGGGGTCACTGCTGACACTGAACTCTGCAGAGCTATTCCTCCCAACATTGCACAAAGCTAAAAGCTTAATCTTTTCCAGGAACCACCTGGATCTGCTCAGTGTGTAGCTGGTTGTTGCAGTTGTGCTGCCTTTCTGATCTGAGGATTTCACAGGTTAGAACTGCAAACACCAGCTACACAATGTGCCAATCGAACTTGTGTCTGGAAAATAATCAGAATAGCTGTGTGCAGTATAGGGAAGAGCCGCTCAGCTGCACATCCTGTGTCAAGCCTAAGTGCAGCCCCAGGATAGGAGGAAGAGCTTACAGAGTCCAACCTAGACACAGCATCCATGGAAGAGAGGGGGTTTGGCATGGAGCACAACCCCCTAGATCCAGTCATCCACTGCTTTGTTGATGTATGATTTTTTTCCACATTGCAAACAAATGATAGCAAAAAGAGGTGCTCAAGCCTATTTGTGTAGCAAGTGATCTGTGAACATTACATTAGTGTCTTGCCTGTTAAGTTACTGCCTGTGAAAACTGTTGTCAGAACACCAAAATATGTTTGAGCGGTGTCTGTTTGTTTTGGGTCAATCCTGTTAGTCAGCAATTGACCTGAATTCAATTAGTGGCCCAGCCGAGCAGATGTTTTGTTTGTTTCATGCTATGGACATAAATATGAAAGATAATCACCACGCTACTGTTTGCAATAAACTACTGGAGGTGAAATAAAAAATATTGTGAGTAAAAGGCTTGCTTCTGAACACTGTTATGTGTTCCCACATAAAAAAAAAGTGCAGCACTACCTTACTAATCAATAACTTAATAATAATGGTGGAACTCTCTAATGCATATTATTCTTAATAAACCTCACTATTACCACAATATCCATCCCTGTGCTATGTAACTACACCTATTATAGACATTAAACTAAAAACAAAACATGAATGCAATATTTAAAGTGATACTGTATGTGACGTCCCATGTAATGCACATCAAAATAATAAAACATTTAAAAAAACTTAGGGGATGGTGGAAACCCCTCTTATAGATATTTACAATACAAATGAACTTCAAGTGCAATCATTCAAATAATCATTAAATAATCATTAAAAGCATAATAAATTAAGTGTTGCAATCTAAACTAAGCAAAAAACATCCAAAGTGCAATGATGGTGGAATACTCCAAACTAAAAGGTCTAAATTTTGTAAAAAGAGTGGAGCAAAAATAACAACCTGTCAGTTAAATGTCCAATGCATGTTTTCAAAAAGCTGCATATGTCCACAGTGAGCCCCAGCTTCAAAGAAACCCTTGTGATCCACCACCAGTCAGTAAATGTCCTCACCATAAACTCAGACCTATTTACAGGCCACAATACACTTTCTCCTTCCAGATGTCTTACCCTGTGGCTATCTGCTCTTCAGATCCTCCAACTCTTCTCTGCAGGTAACCATGTACTTGAGGGATCACTGATCCTCAACTAATGGATTAATAGCAGACATGGGAGTAAGTCACACATGTGCAAGTCATAAGCAAGTCTCAAGTCTTAACCTTCAAGTCACAAGCAAGTCCCAAGTTACTGTGGCGAAAAGCAAGCAAGTCAAGTCGAGTCACTGCTAGAAGTCAAGCAAGTCAAGTCAAGTCATTTATTTTGGTCAAGTCACAAATCAAGTCAAAATACTGATCTACCCCATTTCCACCTTTAAATGAGTTAATAAATGCCTCACTGTGCCCGTGTCTCACTGTGCCCATGTCTCACTGTGCCTGTGTCTCACTGTGCCCGTTCTTCATTTGTGCCTGTGCTTCACTGTGCCCAATGCCTCACTGTACCAGTGTCGCACTGTGCCTGTGCTTCACTGTGCCCAATGCCTCACTGTACCCGTGTCTCACTGTGCCTGTGCTTCACTGTGCCCAATGCCTCACTGTACCCGTGTCTCACTGTGCCTGTGCTTCACTGTGCCCAATGCCTCACTGTACCCGTGTCTCACTGTGCCCATGCTTCACTGTGCCCGTCAGCCGTGTACCTGACCGGCGGCGTCCCGGCAGCCATTCCAGCATTCAAAAGCCGCGCCTCCTCCTCATCTGTGATAGGCGTAACAATCTCCCAGCATTCAGTGTTCCGCCTATCACGGACATCCGCTCATCCTCATAACACAGACAAGGATGAGAGGATGTCCATGATAGGCTGAACACTGCCTGCTGTAAAATTGAGTGTTCCGCCTATCACAGACGAGGAGGCATGGCTTTTGAACACTGCAATGGCCACTGTCTGTCTGCATGACACGCTGATCAGGTAGGCAGATGGCGGCTTGCGGTTAGTGTTAGTGGGTTAGTGGTAGTGCATACCTCCCAACTTTTGAACTTCAGAATGAGGGACACTTGAGGGATGAAGTGTCCCTACGCACGCCGTGGCAAAAAAAACGGTATGGCCTAATGATTATGAGTGGGAGTGGCTTATGGGGCGTAGTTAAACCAAACTCGGGCTTCCTGCTTTGATTGCTCTGCCACAAGCAAGAGTCTCACAGACACAAACCCCAGTACAATCATTTAAAAAAATGAATAAAAAGCTTCCATTACAAATGGTTTTGCACACACTATGGAAAAGTGTGTTACACAAAGTGTGGAAGGATTCAGGAGTGCATTATGTACAGAGTGAGAGGTTTAGGAGTTCGTTATGTACAGAGTGTGAGTTTCAGAAATGCGCTATGTACAGAGTGTGAGGTTCAGAAATGCGCTATGTACAGAGTGTGAGGTTCAGAAATGCGCTATGTACAGAGTGTGAGGTTCAGAAATGCGCTATGTACAGAGTGTGAGGTTCAGAAATGCGCTATGTACAGAGTGTGAGGTTCAGAAATGCGTTATGTACAGAGTGCGAGGTTCAGAAATGCGCTATGTACAGAGTGTGAGGTTCAGAAATGCGTTATGTACAGAGTGCGAGGTTCAGAAATGCGCTATGTACAGAGTGCGAGGTTCAGGAGTGCGTTTATATACAGAGTGCGAGGTTCAGGAGTGCGTTTATATACAGAGTACGAGGTTCAGGAGTGCGTTTATATACAGAGTGCGAGGTTCAGGAGTGCGTTTATATACAGAGTGCGAGGTTCAGGAGTGCTTTGCATACAGGAACTTCTAATTTCCCTGCAACTGAGAATATGCTGGGAGTTGTAGTTCCCCTGTCATTATGGTCATACTGGCAGTTGTAGTTCTAGTCACCCTGACCACCTTGGGAGTTGTAGTCCCCCTGTCACTCAGTAAATGCTGGGAGTTGTAGTCCCCCTGTCACTCAGTAAATGCTGGCAGTTGTAGTCCCTTGTCACTAAGGCCATGCTGGCAGTTTTAGCCACTCACCTTTGCAGCTCTCTAACGATCTCCCCAGTCTTGGTGACAATGGGCTCCCTCACAGCATTCTCCACTGCCCGCACCTGGAGTTCATGGCCTGCAGGTTGAGGATCTGGTTCGGCACCGCGGGGGCTACCACACTACTCTTGGCCCTCCTGGGGGCCCCGGCATCCACCCTCCTCAGTCCGCTGCAGAGCACCAATCTCACCCGACCCCTCATGACACTGGAATATCCCGCTCTATGGTGGGCGGATTCAGGAGGAGGGGCCGGGTGCCGTTCTGTGGTGGGTGGAGTCAAGAGGAGGGGCCGGGTGCCGCTCTCTAGTGGCCTTAGTCAGGAGGAGGGGCCGGGTGCCGCTCTGTTGTGGGCGGAGTCAGGAGGAGGGGCAGGGTTCTGGTCTCTGATGGCTGGAGTCTGGTGGAGGAGCAGGGATGTGCTGGTGAGGTAGGCAGTGTCAGGGAGGGACAGGGCGGCTCTCTGTTTGTGGATCCCCGGTGCCAAGTCATTGCAAGTCATTGCAAGTCGCAAGTCATATAGCCCAAGTCAAAGTCAAGTCGCAAGTCATTAGTTGCAAGTCAAAGTCAAGTCGAGTCATTTATTTAATTCTGTCAAGCAAGTCGCAAGTCCTAAAAAAGGTGACTCGAGTCTGACTCGAGTCAAGTCATATGACTCGAGTCCCCCACCTCTGATTAATAGCCTATTTCCCAATTCATACGGCCCTTACATTGCAGGTAATGCTAATTAAAATTAAATGTTTTTCTTCTATACAAAAAATAATATTAGTTTTGTATAGAATTTTTTTTTAATTTATACAAAGTGTTTTTAGTCCAATACAGCTAAATAGATGACAGGTTGCTGTTGGCTATTCTGAAAACATTGCTACTTTTAGGAGTGTACAGTAATCATTAACATTTTTGCTATCTTTTTAGTTTTTATTGCTTGTTAAAAATAATCATGTGTTTTATTTTATAAATACATGAACTGTAAGGTGTGAGTAAGATGTGGTATGGGCCTTATGGATAGTTAGGCTATCAATTCAATGGAGCGTGAAATGTGTATTGCACTAATAGACTCCAACAAAATGGCACTGGTCTCATAGCAACTCATTATACACATTCCCTGGTATAAAGCCAGTAAGATGGCTCGATGACTCTTTCTCCTTGAGGAAGTCCCATGACTGGTGACTAAACATGTTTTAGGCAGAGTCATAATGCTAAGTAGGAAGTGATAATGTGTTATACTGTCTTGTTGATATCTTGGATTCTTAAAGTGGGCAATGTGATTGTACCTGGCAAGCTGTATATCTACAGTATGTTCACAGATTTTAGTGCACACTAAAATGTGCATGCTTTAAGGTATTTTTTATAAATACAAAAGCTTTAGTTTAGATTGCTACACTGAATTTATTGTGTTTTAGTTATTATTTTGCCATGAATTATTGCACTTAAAAGTTCATTTGTATTAAAAATATCTATAGAAGGGGGATTCCACCATCCCTACTAAGTTAAATTTTTTATGTTTTATTTTGAGTTTGATGTGTATTTTATGTGTAGTTACAGGTCACAGAGATTTGTACTGTGGTAATATTGAAGTTTATTGAGAATATCATACACCATTATGGTTAAGTTATTGATTAGTTATTGATTAGTGAGGTAGTGCTACACTTGTGCTGCAACTTGTTTTTTTCATGCTATGGACTAGTTGTCCAAAGCCCTCCTGCATTAAAACTGTGTTTGTTTGCTGCCTTGCTGAATAAAAAGTGCATAATAAATCCTAAAACAAGATATATATATATAGAGAGAGAAAGAGAGAAAGAGAGCCTACTAACAAAATAAAAGATTATCTGCATATTCCTCTTTAGAATAAATTAAGGAGACTGTGCTTACGAATACTTTATGTTATTTTCATCCCTTATATTGTGTATACATACTTCACAATACTATACAATAAATAAAATAACATTGTACAAATGTCAAATCTCAAATGAAATATCTACAAAAACATATTGTAGGAGAAAAAGATTCTTCTCAAACAACCCACAATTTATTTTGCGTTGAAAAAGAAAAAAAAAAATTGTGGGCATTACCTATAGTAGCATTATTTTTATTTTATTTACTATGGCTTGCAGAAGATACAAAGGGAAATCAAATTCCCTATGTGTAAGATTCGCACCTATCCTAAGTTTAGGTGTAGCATCCATCACATGCTTTGAATAGAACCTATTTAGCTAAAGTGAAACTCTGTGAATCTTCTTCTTGGTGTGCCTAATAGAGGCAGGCAGAACTTCTTTTGGTGCAAAGATGAAAAATATTTTTTTACTAATGCTAACAAGAAAATCTATCTTTTCCCAGCTGGGCAAGGAATTTATTTCTAGCTGTGCATCAATGAAAGTTATATATCCATTTTAGACTTTTTTAAGAAATGTGCTACAGACAGAATTTAAAAATATTTTTGTATGTGTGATTGCAATTGGACATATAATAATGTGAAGGAGAAAAATCTTGAATGACTGAGTAATTGATAACATTTGTATTACTTACCAGGGTGGTAAATATATAATGATAGTATTCTGTCATCATTCCCATTGCTAATGCCTAGAAGATAAATAATAAATGCATCAACCAACAAATCGCATTGTTATGTGTACTATTTACTAAACTACTGTATATCAACAAATAATAATCAGATAAGTCAGCCAAAGTCAATAGATTGTAGAAATTATTGGAAAAATGTTGTATCAAAATATTTCATTCTAAAAACACCAACTCAGAAACTACAATAAAAAGAGTCCTGAGAGAAAAACTTAATTGAGATGATTTTTTTTTAGGAGTAAACATTTTATCCTATGTGCTTTGATTCATTATTCGGTAACGCATCACCTAAAGCCTAGACTGCCAACAATGGCATACAAATCCATACTATATAATAATATAACTATTATCTATTACCTTGTTTGTATGGGTGTACTTATGAGTACACCTCTGTGAAGGCCGTGTTTTGTCTCCATGGGATGCAGAGGGGTATTGTGCATCCGTGTGCAGACAGTGCCATTGGGACACAGGCTGCATGGACACAGTCGTTTCTCCAAATTTGACATCAGTATGGGTGCAGATGCATGTACCTGAGCTCACACTCTCTGCATTCAGAGACATGCACCCACACAGATATCAAAGTTGGAGCAGAGGCTGTGCCAATGCAGCTGCTGCATAACAATTTGCACAAATAGGACTGCCTGCACGTGGATGCAGGCAAAAGACGGCCCTCATATACAGTGGTGTGAAAAAGTGTTTGCCCCTTCCTCATTTCCTGTTCCTTTGCATGTTTGTCACACTTAAGTGTTTCGGAACATCAAACCAATTTAAACAATAGTCAAGGACAACACAAGTAAACACAAAATGCAATTTGTAAATGAAGGTGTTTATTATTAAAGGTGAAAAAAAATCCAAACCATCATGGCCCTGTGTGAAAAAGTGATTGCCCCCCTTGTTAAAACATACTATAACTGTGGTTGTCCACACCTGAGTTCAATTTCTCTAGCCACACCCAGGCCTGATTATTGCCACACCTGTTCACAATCAAGGCATCACTTAAATAGGAGCTGCTTGACACAGTAAGGTCCACAAGAAGATCCTTAAAAGCTACACATCATGCCGAGACCCAAAGAAATTCAGGAACAATTGAGAAAGAAAGTAATTGAGATCTATCAGTCTGGAAAGGGTTATAAAGCCATTTCCAAAGCTTTGGGAATCCAGCGAACCACAGTGAGAGCCATTATCCACAAATGGCGAAGACATGGAACAGTGGTGAACCTTCCCAGGAGTGGCCGGCCGCCCAAAATTACCCCAAGAGCACAGCGACGACTCATCCAAGAGGTCACAAAAGACCCCACAACAACGTCCAAGGAACTGCAGGCCTCACTTGCCTCAGTTAAGGTCAGCGTTCATGCCTCCACCATCAGGAAAAGACTGGGCAAAAATGGCCTGCATGGCAGAGTTCCAAGGAGAAAACCACTGCTGAGCAAAAAGAACATCAAAGCTTGTCTCAATTTCTCCACAAAACATCTTGATGATCCCCAAGACTTTTGGGACAACATTCTGTGGACCGATGAGACAAAAGTGGAACTCTTTGGAAGGTGTGTGTCCAAGTATATCTGGCGTAGAAGGAACACTGCGTTTCAGAAAAAGAACATTATACCAACAGTAAAATATGGTGGTGGTAGTGTGATGGTCTGGGGCTGTTTTGCTGCTTCAGGACCTGTAAGACTTGCCGTGATAAAAGGAACTATGAATTCTGCTGTCTACCAAGAGATCCTGAAGGAGAATGTCCGACCATCTGTTCGTGTACTCAAGCTGAAACGAACTTCTGCAGCAGGACAATGATCCTAAACACACCAGCAAGTCCACCACTGAATGGCTGAAGAAAAACAAAATGAAGACTTTGGAGTGGCCTAGCCAAAGTCCTGACCTGAATCCTATTGAGATGTTGTGGTATGACCTTAAAAAGGCCGTTCATGCTCGAAAACCCTCTAATGTAACTGCATTAGGACAATTCTGCAAAGATGAGTGGGCCAAAATTCCTCCAGGACGCTGTAAAAGCCTCATTGCACGTTATCGCAAACGCTTGGTTGCAGTTGTTGCTGCTAAGGGTGGCCCAACCAGTTATTAGGTTTAGGGGGCAATCACTTTTTCACACAGGGCCATGATGGTTTGGATTTTTTTTCACCTTTAATAATAAACACCTTCATTTACAAATTGCATTTTGTGTTTACTTGTGTTGTCCTTGACTATTGTTTAAATTGGTTTGATGTTCCGAAACACTTAAGTGTGACAAACATGCAAAGGAACAGGAAATGAGGAAGGGGGCAAACACTTTTTCACACCACTGTAGGTATACATTTAAGTACACCTGTGTGGATGTGGCCTAAGTAGGACATGTGGATGAGTGAATAAAAGGTATAATTAACCTTGGTAGTGCTCAAATATTTGAGCATCAGTCATACACCAACGGCACTCTTTCACAACCAATCTTAACCTCCCTCACCAGTTCAAGGAAAAAGATGAAACGGTTATTGTCATTATAAAATATAATTACAGAAGCTGGGTTTTTTCCTGCTTCATGACCATTAGCTTTAAAATGAGGAGTGTCTATACTTGAAAACAAATGCTAAAATCACTATGTATGCAATTGCAATTTACAGGCATGTTGGCACCATAAAAGTTTGTAGTTACATAAAGGGTTGGAGTTTTCTAAAAATTGTATTGAGCTATGTTCTTTGGTCAATGGAGTTACCCTTTAAAGCCTTTAACAAACCAAAGAAAACAAAACAATCTGCAATTTAAAACACTACTAGTTAAATGAACATGGACTGGCATCACTTAAAGCGATTTTCTAGTTTTATAATTAAGAGAAGAATAATAAACACATAACTATTTCTTTAAGCTAAAATGAACAAGTTAGCATCTGTAAAAGTAAGAAAATCTCAGCAAGACCCATAGGAATGTAAAATAAAAATATTTCTGCCACTAACAACTTCTTTTAGCTGACAATAAAATTTAATGAAAGGTTGCTCACTGCTAGACTCTGCAATATTAATAACTTTATAAATAATGCATAATGGAATGCTTTAAGCAATACAGTTTCACAATAGCCTGAGTGTTTTTTGTAAGTAAATAGTTTTAGATATTTACAACATTCCAGGGGATTTTAAGTACTGCAATAGTGTAAATATGAATTTAGAGTGTATGGCATTTCAAGACTTACATTAAATCACAACATCTTTGCCAAATATTACAGATCAATAAATAAACATAAAATATTCTTACAAGCAATTAAAATGTGTGCATAATGTATCAGCTTGTGGTAAACAGGGATCTTTCAGATTTAACAAGGTATATTTTAACATCTCAGTTTCTGAATTTGATTTGGTGTTGACAAATATATGCTCTGATTTGCTCTGGGCTTATTTAGATTTAACAGTCTGCAAGAATGTTGGACTTTCTTATACGCATAAACAAAAACAAGCTTAACTTTGCTGTTTGTCAAATGGAAATGTGTTTTAGCATGTGTCGCTATTATAGGACTGGGCTCCCCCATTAGTTCCAAAGTCAGTGGGTCTGATTAACTGAAGTAAATTAACCAGAACAGAAACAAATTGTTATTATACATGTGCATCAAAGGTTTGTATGTCCATGAACATGGATATAGCCATCCCTGAGCATATCACAATGTTCACTCTCCTGCGATGTGCGGTAGGTCCCAACGTGTTATCAGACTCGTATCTTGACATGTTAGAATAATGCAGTGATTCTCAACCCTGTCCTCAAGTACCCCCCAACAGGCCATGTTTTGGGAATTTCTCTTAGATAAAAATGCTGTCCAAAATACCAAGCCATTTAAAGCACCTGTGAAAGATAAAGGAAAACCTGCAAACATGGCCTGTTGGAGGTACTTGAGGACAGGGTTGAGAACCACTGATATAATACACACCTCGCTTCCTTCCAAAGACTGGGGAAGTCCAAATGAGCTGAAAGCAGAGAAGAATACAGAGGGTACGTAGGCCTAGGGCATTATCCTCAATACATGTTTTTATTGAATAAAATAGAGGTGAATATTTTCACAAATCAGCACTTGTGTCATAGCATTATCGTAAAATCATCCTCTTAAGTCCATATGCAAAAATCAACAACACTTGTAGTCACATCGACTTAAGCGGATGATTTTATGATAATGCTATGACACAAGTGCTGGTTTGTGAGTCTATTCACCTCTATTTTATTCAATAAAAACATGTATTGAGGATAATGCGCTAGGCCTACACGCCCTCTGTGTTCTTCTATGCTTTCAGTTCATAGCAGTCATTGAACCTATTTAACAGGTCACACATTGATGGTTAATGAATAAGATGTTGTTTTAGTTTGCCATGCACATTGAACATGCAAATAATACTACTTTTGTTTTCCTATAAGGTGTATTATTGAATGTGTGCATCAACATTCTTCTGAAAATAAATATAATTTAGAAAAAAAGTGGCTCAAAAATCAACAAAATCTGCATTTGCCAATCAAAATGGTGTGTTATAAGGAAAAATTTGGTTATCTCTGAAATCTCTTCCAAGTGCCAGCATTTGAAATCTTATGAGCCAGCTAGTGTTAAAACTTCTGCTCATCAGCTGCGTCTCCACACAGCTCCCGCAGCGGGATAAAGAAACCGGCCTCTACAACCCGGCCCTTACTTAGGCGGCAACCGCAATCACGAGAGGGTGACTGCCAGTCACCATAGGAAGCGGCCACCCCACTCTCGCCGGCAAACGCGGCCACCCTCCGCGACCGGTACGTTCCGACCGGCCGCCAGCCTAAATTGAGGCCCCGGCTTCGGCCTACTCGCACAGTGTATTCCACCCGGGAGCCTGTGCACACTGAGAATAGCTACGGACACCTCCGGCGGCCAAATCGGGGGACGCTCTCACCCCCCCTTACATAACTCGGCCTGACTTAACCCTGTAAAGCCCGCATGCTAGGCACATGCGCGGAGGCCCCTAAAATGGACGTGTAGTCCGGGATCTCCATCCCACCTCAGCAGCTCCGGCCTCTATAACGGCACATATACTGGACATTTCGCCTGGATCTCCCCCCCACAAGCGGCAGACACCTCAGGGACTCTCCCGATGTACTCGGGAGTGGTAAGGAGAAGCCTAAAGCCTGCTTTCGAAGCTGCCCAGTCTCAGTCAGAGACAGCCAAAATGGCGGCGGCCCCTCACCACTCAGCTCAGTCCTGCCTGCCCTCCTTTCCCAGCTCACATATAGCTGCATCCCCATCCCTACTTCAACCTGACCCCTCTGCTGGCATCCCTCCTCTGGACCCATCCTCGCCAGCGTCCACGGCTTCACTCATAGAACACACCCTGGCAGGCCTGGACTTCTCCCCCATGGAGGCCGCCCCCCCCCCCAGTCTCACCCTCAAATACAGCCTGGGGACTCGGGCCTATTGCAGAACGTTAATGTAACAGATCTCTTTGCCAAGTTTGCGGAACTCCTGCAGCACACTGCGCACAAGATAACGAGTGACATTAAAGCTGACCTGCAGCAAATAGGTACCCGCATGGATGTTGTTGAAACACATTTGGACTCCACTATCGCCAGAACTAATCAAAACTCAACTTGCATACAGATTCTGCAGGACCAATTAGAGACTGCCAATTTGAAAATTGACGACCTCGAAAACCGGAATAGGAGGTACAATTTTAGGGTCAGGGGGCTCCCTGAATCATACAAAGATGTCCCCGACACCATTAGATCTTTTATTCAGACCTTTCTCCCTGACACACCGCAACACAGATTGGAGCTTGATCGTGCTCACAGAGCGCTCAGACCCCCTAGAGCTGACGGTCTCCCCCGAGACATAGTGGTTAAGCCTCACTTTTTCTCAGTCAAGGAGGACATAATGCGGAAATCGAGAACCACACCCAAAATTATGTTTCAGGGCCACCACTTGCAAATTTTTGCGGATTTATCTCCATCTACTATCCAAAAGAGGAGAGCCTTGAAACCGCTACTTCAAGTCCTGATGGACAGGGAAATCAAGTACTGGTGGCTTTTTCCATTTCAACTTAAATTCCTGCTGAAAGGCAAAGCGTACAACTTTGGTTCCCTGCAAGAGGGAGAAAAACTCTTACTCCACCTAGGCCTCATCAGCCAAGACCCAAATCTTCAACATTCTGGGCCGCACCTTGCCTCAGTGAAAAGACAACTTCCAACCAGCCCCCTGACTCCGGTTTGGGAATCTACGAGATCCAAGAAGTCCAAGGAAACCGTACCCCCCTGATTCTGACACCCGGTCGAACCCTGACCCTCCAACCTTTTCTTCCACCATTTTAAGGATTTTTTCTGGAAGGACTGCACCCCCCACTTGTGCCACATGAACTGTTCTTCCTCTATGAGTCCCCTATAACTTCCACCGAGACGGTGTCATGAGGGTCACAAGTCGGGAAGGAAACTGCCAGACTTCTTCTCTACTCACGTCTTCGGACTTTCTCCCTCCTCACTTCTTCCCCTTCTTCCCTCAAAGTGGAATTGAGGAAAGGGGGTTTACATGCCCGTTACCCCTTTTTTTTTTTTTTTTTTATTTATTTATTTGTTTTTGTTTTTTCTAGGGATTTGCCCCATTGCCTAGCTATGGCTTACTGACCATATGTTATCCGAGACCCCTGTATCCCTCGCTGCTTCCCAACCCGCTTTGTATCCCGCTCATTACTCATGGGATACATTATTCCCCAGAGATCCAAGTATATTTGTTTCTGCTTGTCTTAACATTTGTTATTGTTCATTCATTGATATTAATCGTTCCGTTCAACATACTCACCTTCAGGCTTTCCTGTTCTCGCCAACGGGTTCAAATGGAGGTGACTCTGTTACGGCTGTGCTAGTGCCTTTCTTTTGTTATGCCACGTTGGATGCTCCAAGAGGCCTACCTGCTGGGGTGGTGTTCATGCACCCCTTCTTGTCTGGTTGCTTGGGTAGGACTCTCTTGTCCACCGTCTTTCCTCTCGCTCTTTTTTTTCTCTCTCTTACTCAATTTATTCACTCCCATATCTTTGCAGAAACTGTCTGGATGAGGGATACTCACTACTGCCGCACTCACGCAAGGATCTTAGCTTGGTATACACTTTTTCCTGGACTTGCTGGACACATATTGGTAAGTGCTGTAGATTGCCTGGATAGTCCTCCTCCTCTGCTCAATGGCTAACGCCCCCTCCATACCACCTCCTCTCAAAATAATCTCCCATAATGCTCAAGGCCTAAACTCCCCCATTAAGCGTCGTAAAGTATTCCATTATCTCCAAACACAAAAGGTGGACGTAGTTCTTTTACAAGAAACTCATTTCCCAAATAGATTCTGCCCGTCCTTCATTCACTCTAATTTCCCCTTTTTTGCATTGGCCAATGCCGATAACAAAACTAAGGGTGTGGGTGTTCTCATTTCCAAAAGATGCAAATTCACCCTCAAATCTGTATTCAAAGACCCAGAAGGGAGATTTATACTTGTAGTAGGTGATTTAGATAACCAATTGTACACCTTCATCTCATACTATGCCCCCAACAAAGGCCAATTACATTTCTTCCAACACCTGTTGAAAACTCTCACACCAAAGCTAGAAGGCACAGTAATTTTTGGTGGCGATTCCAACGCTGCCTTTGACCAGGGACTGGACAAGTCCCGGCCCCCGGGAAAACGCCTCACCAGACCTACCAAACAGAGCCTCCGAATAGCTAAGTTGCTATTCCAACATGGCCTCATTGATATTTGGACAGAGGTAAACCCCACCATGCGAGATTTCACGCACTTCTCCAACCCCCACAGATCTTTCGCAAGGATTGACCACATCCTTGTTTCTTCAGCCTCCATCCCACTCACGAAAAAAGCTTTCATCAAGGATGTGGTCTGGTCGGACCACTCCATGGTGGTCTTGACACTTCAATGCCCAGTGGGCCACACGCCCCACAGACGTTGGAGACTCATCGAATCTATCCTGAGTGATCCTATCAGAGCTACAGAGATTGAAAACATTATCAAAAACTATTTTCTCACCAACGACATGCCTGAAACTGGTCCTACATGCCTATGGGCTGCCCACAAGGCGGTGCTTAGAGGACATCTTATCCAAATTGCCTCCCAAATTCGCAAATCTCACAAAGCAACAATTGACCAGTTGGATAGGGAATATTCAACATTAGCCAAAAAACACAAGGACAATCCGAATTCTGTCCCCTCTACAAAATTGGATGCCGCCAGGACAGCGTTGAACTTGGCTCTAACTACCAAGGCCGAAAAATGGATACGGTGGAATAGAGCTAAATTTTTTTGTCAAGGTGACAAAATTGGCTCTATGCTAGCAGGTAGGCTCTCACCCAAATTTAGGTCCCCAGCCCTCCCCAAAATGTAAATCCAAGGTGGCACTTTGTCCCAGAACCCCCGACGCATAATGCAGGAATTTTACAATTTTTATAAATCTTTGTATAGTGGAGACCATGGTCCTTCTCAAAAAGCGATCGATAATTTCCTTAATAATATCCAGACCCCTACATTGGAAGACAGGCATAGACAATACTTAGATGCTCCTATCTCGGCGGATGAAGTATGCGCCGTTATTCACCGATTAAAACCTCATTCAGCCCCCGGCCCGGATGGCTTTTCCATTCCATACTACAAATCATTCGCTACAACAATCGCCCCATTTATGGCTCGCTTCTTCAATGCTCTACGAAAGGGGGGACAATTAGACTCTTCTCTCAACATGGCCCACATTACAGTTCTCCCCAAGCAAAACAAAGATGCCAGCTCGGTCAGTAACTATAGACCTATATCTCTCATTAACAACGACCTAAAGATTCTGACTAAAATCCTTGCAGACCGACTGGCCTCCTTCATCAGCTTATACATTCACAAAGACCAAGTGGGATTCATCCCAGGGAGACAAGGTCCTGATCAGACTCGCTGTGCAATAGATATTATCTCCCTCCTTAATTCTAACTGGGATGGAAGCTCTCCCAAACAGGGTTGCCTGCTCTCTCTAGACCTCCAAAAAGCATTTGATTCGGTTCACTGGCCCTACATTTTCAGTACTTTACAACGATGGGGGTTTGGAGACTCTTTCCTCAATGTCATGCATGCCCTTTATTCATCCCCTTCAGCTCAGGTGTGTCTGCAGGGATTTTATTCAGAATCTTTCCCCATATTTAGAGGCACAAGACAAGGTTGTCCGCTCTCCCCATTGATATTTGCCATAGCAATTGAATCCTTAGCAATAGCTATCAGAGCTGACCCAAACATTCGAGGCATTCAATGCGGTTCACGTCATCACAAATGTGCTTTATTTGCGGATGACATTACTTTACATTAATGTTTGTCTCTTCCCCACTGATCTCACTTCCCAACATTTGCCGCATTCTAGACGACTTTGGAGCGGTTTCAGGCCTTAGGATCAACTACAACAAATCTCAGGCCCTTAATATTAACATACCAGATTCTCTCCTGACCAGGCTTAGGGACGGCTTTAAATTCTCCTGGAGCGACTCCTCAATCTCATACCTAGGGATTAACTTAACCCCCAGAACTGAACTTCTCTATCAAGCTAACTACCCGACACTTTACCAAAAACTAGAAGCGAACATAACCAGGTGGTCTGAGCTGTCCCTGTCTTGGTTAGGAAGAATTAACACAATAAAGATGACATTACTCCCCCGCATCCTATATTATTTTAGGGCACTCCCGATCCCAATTGACAAAACCCGTTTACAGCGTTTCCAAGCCAAAATTATCAAATTTGTATGGGGCAAAGGGGGCCATAGATTCTCTAAATCAATCCTATTTAGATCTAAATTGGAGGGGGGTCTGGGCCTCCCTAATCTGCTTCGGTACTTTCATGCAGCCCCCCTTGCTCAATTATCGATTGTTTACTCTCGCTGGGAACAACCTGACTGGGTCCACATTGAGAGACAGGCGGTTCCACTTCACACGCTTGACTATCTTTTATGGAGCCACAAAAAACAACGTCCTCCGATCCTCTCCCCTACACTATCTCACTCCTTTGCTCTTTGGGATGGCTTAAAGTCTAATGACCTACTAACCTCTCGCACAGAGCCATTGTCACACATATTCCGAAACCCAGCTTTCCCCCCGGGCCTTGACATTAAAGCTTTCCAGTGGTGGCTTGATAAAGGGTTATACAGAATAGGACACTTCCTCAGACCTATGGGCCCACTTTCTAAGGCATACTGTGTTAGTAAATTGGATATGCCATCAACTGAATTCTTCAGATTTTCTCAGATCTCTAACTTCTTAAATAAAAAAAGCAAATCATTACCTAACGGGCCCCAAATAACTGAATATGAAACGTGGTGTGGCCAGACTACTGAGCAGAGGGGAGGGATCTCTGAAATCTATAAAGCACTATCCTCGACACAGTCCAAGACGCCTTACATGCTAGCATGGGAGGAAGACCTAGACCAACAATGGAACCTTGATACTTGGCATAGACACTTCTCCCGCTCCTTCAAGGGCATCCTCAATCCTTGCCTAATGGAAGCTAGTATTAAGGTACTGTCTAGATGGTACCTGGTTCCCTCAAAGCTAGCTAAAATTTTTCCATCTGCATCACCTCTCTGTTTTCGTGGTTGTCATTTAAGAGGGGATATGCTCCACATTTGGTGGACCTGTCCCAGAATTCGTCAGTTCTGGCACAAGATTTTTGTTTGGATCAGCAAAATATCCAAAATTTCCATACACATGTCCCCACTCATTGCGCTCCTTAATTTCCCAGTGCAGGGAGCATCCAGGAGTACACAACGCCTTATTTACTTTATTCTCCTGGGGGCCAAACTCACGCTAGCCAAGGCTTGGAAACAACCATCTGTCTCAACTCTACTAGCTAAAAGAAAAATCTTTTGGATCATGAACCAGGAAAAAATGGCAAGTGTCCTCCTGGATCGCTCGGCCGCATTCACTGCCACATGGGAGCCATGGGCTACATTTGTGGGGATTACCATCCCACTTTGACCTCTATTATACCACTCTCATACCCATCCCTCTCCAGACGGTTCCTGTCAACATCTTCCTACTCCTTCTTATCTCTTCTTTTCTTCCTCTTTTCCCTTCCTACTATTCTATTCTCTTCTTTCTTCTGCTCCCTGAGCTACGACCCTCAATCATTCGAGCCTTTACCTAGACCGATATCAGACTAAGTTAGTAAGGATAGTTCCGTCAAGCATTTCTGCACGGATCTGATCCCTACTGATAGGCAACCTAGTTACGAGTTCCCTCTTTTTTTATTTTTTTTTAGTTCATAAGAGTCTCTGCTGCCTCACCTGGAGAATTTCAATAAATTACATGGTCAGTTCAGTTCACTGACCTTTCTTAATGCTCTCTCATACCCAGGTCTGGGGCCTTTCTAGTTATTGCTCGAGGGCAGGTGCAGCCTTCGGTGATTTTTACTAAGGGGGTACTGGGGACTTGTGGATTCGGCCACAGCATGATCCCTATTGGGGTGGCAGCTCCACACTCCCCTCTCCTACCACCCGCTCAGTCTAAAACACCCTTTGATGCATGCTATGCCCTTTATAATTATTGTGTTGTTTTCTTAGACCTTCAGCACATACTAGTATTGACGAATATGGATAACGGTTGTTGGACTCTTCTGTAATTTTTCGGTCTCATTTTTAATTATTGCTTATTTTTTCTTGTTAATTGCTTGGTCATTACTTTGGCCTTGTTGGTCGACTCAGGATTGATGATCTCCGATCTAAATTACTGTTTCCTAATGTATATCTGTCTTCCTTTGTTATGAAAATAAAATATATTGAAACGAAAAAACTTCTGCTCATGAACGCAATGGGATTGATTTACTAAAGGCAAATAGACACTGCACTTTGAAAAGTGCAGTTCCTCCAGAGCTTAGTAAAAAAGCAGAAGCTCTGCTGACTTCCATCATAAAATCATATGCAAGCAAAAATGCTGTTTTTTTTTCCTTGCGATAATACCCAATGTGATTGGGTATTCTTTGCAAGTGAAGCTTTACCTCATTTACTAAGCTCTGGAGCAACTGCACTTACAGAGTGCAAAGTGCACTGCCTATTCGCCTTTAGTAAATCAAACCCAAAGATACCACATGTGCAGTACCTGATAGTCCTCCACATATTACTCATTTCGACTTTTTTGTTAGGAGTGTGCACTGGTTTATTTCCAGATGGAATATACTTTTAACAAATGCTAACTGTAGCTGGATGGAACCAAAAACATTTCAGAAGCATAACTGGCATACATTCAGACTCTAGAACTTACATTCTACAGCTGACAAAACTTTTTGATAAATTCTGCATATGTAAGCTGTATTTCAGGTATATAGCTCTCTATCAGTAAACAATTTTTTTTGTTCATGCACAACTGATGCATTAAAATACATGCAAACTTTTTATTAAATCAGATCCACTGTGGTAAAGCTTGTAGCTCTCAGTCACATGGGGTACCAATCTAAACACCCATGCAATGGGACGTCTTCACCCATGTAGAATGCACAGGAATTCCATGCAGCCTTATGCAGGCAGTCTGTTCAAATCAATCACATCCAATCACATCCCAAAGGGTATATACATGTGGGTCTGATGCACATAACATAACTCAGTCTGTCCACATTCTGAGCTACTTATCGCATCCACATGAGTGTACAGTTGGGAGTGCACTTGGAGATCCATGAAGTTCTATGCAGGTGGTTGTTTGCCACTGATCTGAACAGTAGGGTTGCCACCTGTCCAGGATTCACCCGGACAGTTTGGGTTTGGAATCATGTGTTCGGGTTTCAGACTGCCTGAAACCCGGACACATTATTCAGACTACTCTATGGCTTCCAAGCAGGGTTGCTGGATGCAGGTGTCTAAGCTGAGAGTGTCTGTTAAACTCTCTTTCATGCTGCCCAAAGCCAGGACTAACAATCCCCCCCAAACACACACAGACAGGAGAGGAGAGAGGGCTCAATCTGCACCTCTTCCTCCCGCCCCTACCCCTCTGTGTCTGCCCACACTCCAATCTCCGGCGCTGTGCCTCAGAAAAGAAAGCGGGGGCTGGAAATTTGAAGTCCAGCAGCCTCAGATACATCTGGATGAGGGGGGCTGACTGCCAAGGGGTGAGTGAGCTCACCATCCATTCCTGTCTGTGACTGAACTATCCCCCCCTTCTCTCTCCTGCCTCTGAGTGAGTACACTAAGGTAAATCAGAGTTCTCAGAGCACCCCTTATAGCAGAGTTCCACCAGAGGCCACAGTGTTCCCCCTTACATCAGAGTCCTCTCCGTATATCAGTTCTCAGTGTTCCCCCTTAAATCAGGGTTCCCAGAGCATCCCTTACATCAGAGTCCCCAGAGTTCCCAGAGTTCTCCCTTACATCAGAGTCCCCAGAGTTCTCCCTTATATCAGAGTCTGCAGAGTCAGTGAAAGGGAACTCTGTGAGTTCAGATGTAAAAGGGGAACTCTGTGGACTCTGATGTAAAGGGGGACTCTTGTTATTAACTTCCTATGATTAGAAATGTTATTTAATTGCAAAATATATGTATAGTATAGTTTATACTACAAAAAAAAAATAGCTGTGCGCCGCTTAAGTGTTCGGGTTTGACTTGAAGAAAAGGTGACAACCCTACTGAACAGGCTTCCTGCATGGGACTGCATGGGACACCTGCACATCCAGTGCTGCTAAAGGCGGCACATGGTTCTAGTGATCGGTAGGCCTGTGCAAAAGAGGCTTATATTTTATGATGTTGATGGCATAAATAGGGTAATTTTACTAAAGTTTTAAAAATGTTCAATTAACATAAGGAATTATTACACTGCAAAATGAATATTTGCCAGCTGAATAAATAGAGTGAAGCCGTGTTCACTTTATATGTACGATTATGTGCAAAAAAAACTTTCTTTTGAAAATTATTGCATATTAAAAGTATTTACACTTGCTCTTTACTTCCCAAGTCCACTGTGTTCTTATTTTTTTGAGAATCCTGGCAGGAAGACTTACCAAATTTGCAAAGTTTGAATGTAGCAGGTGGACATATGCATGAAATCAGGTAGAGGTTGATTTAAGGGGCCATGATTATAAATTCTAAAACATTTACTCAAAACTGGCACAGTGGGGAAAATTTACTAAAGCTGGAGCACCCAGAGTCTGGTGCAGTTGTGCATGGTAGACAATCAGCTTCTAACTTCAGCTTGTTCAATTAGGCTTTGACAATAATACCTGAAAGCTGATTGGTTTCTATGAAGAGCTGCATCAGATTTTGCACTCTCCAGAAATAACCCCCATTGGGGGATGTACTAGAACTGGGGCCCACAGAGTCTGTTGCAGCTATGCAGAGTAACCAATCAGCCTCTAGGATTTATTGTCAAAGCTTAATTGAACAAGCTGAAGTTGGACGCTAATTGGTTTATCAGGGCTCAAAATGTCAAGTCCTGAGCTACTAGCCAGGCCTTAAGGGTTACTCTCCACCAGTTGCCCCGCCCAACCCTACCATGCCCCGCCCCTAATCCCGCCCCTATACACAACCTCAAAAAATTCAAAAGCAACTTTATCACCCGTGCCCATCAATTCAGCCTCACACATGTCCATCAACGCAGCGTGACCAGTGCCCACTAACGCAGCCTCACCCGTGCAACCTCACCTTTGTCCATCATTGCAGCCTCACCCGTGCAGCCTCACCAGTGTCCATCATTGCAGCCTCACCCATGCGGCCTCACCCATGTCCATCAATGTGGCCTCACCCGTGTCCATCATTGCAGCCTCACCAGTGCAGCCTCACCCATGGCCATCCTTGCAGCCTCACCTGTGTCCATCATTGCAGCCTCACCTGTGCAGCCTCACCCGTGTAGCCTCACCTGTGCAGCCTCACCTGTGTCCATCATGCAGCTTCACCTGTGTCCATCATGCAGCCTCACCCGTGCAGCCTCAACCGTGTCCATCATTGTGGCCTCACCTGTATCCATCATTGCAGCCTCACCCGTGCAGCCTCAGCTGTGTCCATCATGCAGCCTCACCTGTGAAGCCTAACCTGTGTCCATCATGCAGCCTCACCCGTGCAGCCTCTCCTGTGTCGATCATGCAGCCTCACCTGTGTCCATTGTGCAGCCTCACCTGTGTCCATTGTCCAGCCTCACCTGTGTCCATTGTCCAGCCTCACCTGTGTCCATTGTGCAGCCTCACCTGTGTCCATTGTGCAGCCTCACCTGTGTTCATCGTGCAGCCTCACCTGTGTCTATCATGCAGCCTTACCCCGTGCAGAGAGGGCGGCCGGGTCATTAAAGCGTGGAGGAAGAGGAGAGCCGGCTTGTTCACAGAGCGGGGTTTGCCCGCTGTATCAGCTTAAATTACATTTGCAGTCCACGGGCCGTCACACACAGTCCTGCCCTCCTGACCCCACACCTGTGACAGACAGAACACCGGTCCAATGCCAGGGCGCATTCTGTCTGTCACAGGTGCGGGGTTAGGAGGGTGGGGCTGTGTGTGAAGGCGCACGGACTGCAAATGTAATGTAAGCTAATACAGTGGGCAAACTCCGCTCTGTGAACAAGCCGACTCTCTTCCTCCACAATGATCCGGCCGCCCTCTCTGTTCCTCCACACTCTTTTTCTCTGGGAGAACGGCTCACATTCATGCTTGCCCCCCCCCCCCCCACTCCCAGGCAGCCCAGCTCCTTGCCATCCTCATTTTCAACTCAGGTTTATTATGCACAACTGCATCATATTTTGTGTGTACCAGTTTTAATAAATCTCCCCTATTGGTTGTGGGTAACTTACTTACTGGCCCTAAGTTACAAATCACTGTAGTCATAGTTCCCATAGGGCTGTGCTCATTGGGTCGGAGCTGTCACAGTTGGGAATAGGAGGCCCTAAATGGGTGAAGCACATTTTTGCTGTAATGCAATACATTTAGGACAATAAAGGTAAAAGCAGTGAAGTGTCAAATATTTTGTACAAGTACAAGTACAAAAATATAAAATATCTGTAACAGCTCAGTCTGACAAATACTTTATTGTCTTGTATGCTAGGCCAAGAGGCTCAACAGTCCCAAAATGCTTTGAACTAAATCTGAAACCCTTTTACCTAAAAAAGACTCAAATCAAAACAAGTTAACTTTGGATGTGAGCTTTGAAAATTAGTGTCAGTGGCTAGAATTGTAAACTCTGTGAAGCAATGCTTAATAAATATTTGTAACTTTTTTTTTGTTGGTTTATTTTTTATTCAGAAGTTTTGAGGGTACAACAACATAAAAATATTGGGTCAACTTACTAAACATGTGAATTCAATTCAGTCAGATCAGTGCAGGATAATTAAATAAGAATACATTTATCTTGAATATCTTTGGGTATTTGAAGTAAACACAGGCTAAGAAGAAAATAAGTAGATTATCCTTTTGGGAACAAATGTATACAAATTTTAGCTGTTCTAAATTAACCTTACTGATTATATAGTTTGATTTATTTTTCAAATGCTTAGATAGCAAACGTAAGCATGATATTCATCTTTTACCTGCTTAAGTATGCCAGCTGCCATGTCATGACTACAGTCAAAGATAACATGAAATTCTTTGCCTCGCTTCATCTCTTTCAGCAGTGGTTTGGCATCCTTTGTATCCATTGGTAATTGTCGGATTTTAAGTCTTAAGTTGTACCGTGATGGAGCTTTTATTAGCTCTTGTAATCGGATGAGACCTATAAGAGACAAAACAACTGTAAGCAAGGTGAACATATGGGTCATTTTGCTTTGTGATTTACTCATACAAAACATATCAAACTCAGTCACTTGTACCACTCATATTCATACATGATATTATTTTTTTCATTTTTCAGACAGCCAATCTAATCATATTTTTTTCATTTGATGCAAAACACCACAACAAAGCATAAAAGCAAAATGTTGCATTTAGAAACATTTCAGTACTAATAATCCAACAAGAAGTACATCTTGGGTTTTAATTTATTAACCACTTCAAGACCAGACTCTTTCACCAGCTTCCTGCTGAGGCCATTTTTCAGTATTCAGCCAGTATTCAGTTTTTGTCAATACATGTCCTAATAAATAATCTTTCTTAATACATTTAGGGCCAAAAAAAAACACAAATCAGTGTATACTATTTAGTCTGTATGAAAGTTATAGTATCTACTAACTATAGTAGATTTATTTGAAAATTGATCAATCTTGGTGTACTGATGCCTCAATTCTTGAGGGCATAAAATGCTAGGACAGTACAAATACCTCCAAAATTACTATTTTTTTTAAAAAGTAGGCAGTCCAAAGTATTTAGTAAGAAGAATGGTGAGTTTTTTTGTTAAATTGTAATTTTTTGTTACAACTAAGAAACTATTATCTTTTCACAAGTTATTTCTTACACACAGCGTAAGCATACATAGGCATAATTACAATTACACCACAAAACATATTCTGCTATACCTCGCAAATATGGGGGTACCATATGTGTAAGACTTTTTCACAGCCTAAATGCATAGAGGGGCCCAATCCAAGGTATACCTTTGTGCTTTTACAAAGAATAAATTACACATCTATTTTTCCAACTACCTATCACATTTTGGAGGCCCCAGAGCACCAAAATTACCACCTTTTGGAAAGAAAGTACCCAAAGGCAAATTTTAAGAGGCATGATGAGTCTTTGGAAGACTTTTCTTTGCTACAAGTTTTTGGAAAATGAGCATTGGAATACCTGGAATTACACACCAAAACACATTTTACTCCTTCCAAATATGGAAATACCACATGTGTGAGATTTTTTCACAGCCAGACCCCATTCAAGGAGCACCATCATGCTTTCTATGAGCATAAATTACGCATCTAATTTCCTGATTACCTATCACATTTTTGGAGGCCCTGGAGCACCAGGACAGTAGAAACACTCACAAAATAAAACACCCCAAGATATTTTTAAAAGGCATGGTAAGTGTTTGGAAGACTTGATTTTTTGCCACAAGTTTTTGGAAAATGCAGAAAATGCACTGTAATGGTCACCTCTGCATGAATGTTCAGAGCATATAGTGTAGTGTAGTGTCACCTATCGAAGCCTCCTTTCATAAAAGCCAAGCAAGCTTAGAACACTGGTACGTAGCTGCCCCTTGGAATGTTATGTTTAGTGGCCAGGAAGTACAAGAGACAGAAGAAATGAAAAACAAAAGAGTTTCTGTGGTTCCAGGAGTGCAGTTGTCTGCAGAGGATGGTTGGGACTGGTGTCTCGCCAGAGATCAGATTTGCAGATGAGTCAGTTCAGTTGACAGGCAGAGAAAAAAAACAGGCAAAGAATTGGTCCAGGCAGCAGGGATGCTGTGACTGCTGTGGCAGAGAACAGGGATACTGTGACTAGTGATGTTGTGATCAGGGATACTGTAACTGGTGTAGGTGTGAATAGAAACAATATGATTGGTGTGGTGGTGATCAATGATGCTGTGACTGGTGCAGCAGTAATTAATTAACAGACTGGTGTGATGGTGATTAGGGACACTGACTGGCAGCATTCATCTGGTGACATTGTACTGCTGTGGCGGTGATACTGACATACAGTGATATCAAAGCAGTCAGCCATTATACATGATCACCGCCACAGCAGTACACTGTCACCATAGTGATACTGCATTTGCTCTGGTAACAGTATGTAAAAAAAATATATAATAAACAAATACCATAGTGAAATAGTTTACTCTGTTCAGCTGCATTCCTGCAGCCATTGAGTTGAGACTACTGTGATTGGCCCTGTACCAAGTGATAATTGTGACCAATCATGTCATTATGAATAAATGCCATTGTTTACTATTGTTGCTGTGATCTTTGTAGTTGGTCACAGAGATCACAAGGTACAAAGCCAATTACAGTGGAAGATCTTTGATCTTCTGTGCCCGGTGGACACAGTAATCACAGATTGTGCTGCCACGCACAAGTGGCAGGCCACGCACAAGTGCCCAAAACAGGAAGACATATAAGTATGTCCTCCCATAATGATGCTTGTCCTACCTAGCTGTTTATCTACAGTGAAGCAGTTAATATTAGGCAATTTAATGCTTACAGATATGTAAAACCATGCAATCTAAATGTGCACAGACACACTTCAGAGGGTGGTCTGGTTTTCTAACGTGTCCAATGGCTTGTTCCCCCGGACAGCTGGAAATATCAAAAGCCATTAGCTAGTGATATGGTAAAACATAATAAAGTTATTCAGATAAATTAATTTTTAGGTACATTAAATATATCAATTTAATGAATAATGCCTTATTTTTGAATTTTGTAAATGAATGCTGCTATACAAAAGTCTGTGAGGAGGCATGGTGTAAGCAGCTGTCTAATATTGACCCAATGCCATATGGAAGGTTTCTTTCTTACTTCCTTCGTGTTTCATTTATAATATCCCCTTCTGCGGAGCAATTAAAAAATATTTAGGCTTGTAAACCATATGCATTTTATAATAATTTATTGACACCTCAAAAGTAAATGCTGTATGGATGTATCATAGGTCATTTCCAAGTATAAACCCAGCTGCTGAAAATGTAATAAAAAGTTCTACAAACTGATTTAATTCTCTTCCCTACATAACACTCTTGTTTCAAATGGATATTGTTTCTTTTTGTGCTCAGGAGATAGAATACTACATATTTATTCTAGGTAAATCTCTGATGTTAAATGTGATACACTGTTCCTTATCTCAGTAGCAACTAATCATCCTGTAACTGTTGAAGCAGGTTTTGTACATTTTGTGAACTGCTATGGCCTCATACATGCTGGGTGAGATAGATAAGGCAGCATATGCTGCCATGACTATAGTTACACCATTGGCTTCCATTATTAACAATGTTGCTCTTCCAAGATTGAGGCTGGTGTATATTTGTCACCTAAGTTTTTCATCTCCATATAGTATAGAGGGACTTCAGGGTCTGCACTGACATGGAGAAAAGAAACATATTGTTTTCTTAGATCTTAATAGGTTCTGTTTTAGATTCAGGAGACTTTAACATTTATTATAAAAAACAAGCTTCCATATGTTCACAAAGAATGGAAAGTTTCAGGCACAAATACACAATCTAGTACAGTTTCCCAAACTATGCCCATCAAAAGGAAACAGAGCTTAGGTGTTTTTGAGTGTTGGACCCTCTTCATCAGAGCTACTGAGCTGACTGATGCACAAGGCTCTCTCTCTCTTATGCCACGTACACGCGGTGGGAATTCTTGTCGGAAAAAGCTCTGAAGGTTTTCCCGTCGGAATTTCCGACGGAATTTCGCTCAAACTGTCTTGCCTACACACGGTCACACCAAATTCCGGCGGTCAATAACACCACGCCTTAAAAAGCATTCGACTGCACTATAAAAGGGAAGTTTAATGCTTCTGAGCATGCGTCGAATTGTTTACGAGCGTGCGTCGGAATTTTGCATGTCGGAATTGCATACACACGATCGGAAAATCCGATAGAAAGGTTTTCCATCGGAAAAATTAAGAACAGGTTCTCAATCCAAAGTCCGTCGGAAATTCCGACAGAAAAAGACCGATGGGCATAAACACGATCGGAAAATCTGATGAAAAGCTCCCATCGGACTGTTTCCATCAGAAATTCCGACCGTGTGTACGCGGCATTACTCTCTCCGTTGTGAGCTCCTGCTGCTGGTTGATAAGGCTGACTGCTGACAGTACACAAAAAAAAATACAAAATTAATAATCCTGTAACTGATGAAGCAAGTTTTGAAATTTTGTGAAATGCTATGGCCTCATACAGTACATGCTGGGTGTCAAAAACACAACTTTAAGGGAGTTTTTTTTCTGCCTCTGAACAACCCTCTACGTTCTTGCACAAATAGGCATTTACTGGCAGTTAAGATCAGGAAAAAAAAAAACAGTGTTGGCACATTCAGGAAAGGAGCATTTTGCAGCAAAATAATACCTGATGAGCCTAAATGCATGTAAACACATCCAAACTTGCTTAAAGAGGTGTGCCCATCAAAACATTTTTTTTAAAAGTCAGCAGCTACAAATACTGAAGCTGCTGACTTTTAAGAATTGGACACTTACCTGTCCCAGGGTCCAGCGATGCGGGGGAACGAAGCCCCCCTCGTTCCCCCGATTCGCTCGCGGCGCCGGCATCCTTACTGTGGGCACCCGGCTGTGGCTTCACAGCCGGGCACCTACTGCGCATGCGCGAGCGGTGCCGCACACCGTGATAAGCCGCACAGTCATCTGGGACCTGTCACAGGTCCCAGATGACTGACTGCCGAGGGGAAGTGACGTTTCTAGTCTAGGGCTGAGGAAGAGGCAGATTTCGTGGTACCACCTAGCAACAGGGAGAAATAGGTAAGTGAATTTTTTTTTTTTATCCAATTATTTTTTATTGTCAGATTTTATGTAAAAATACACAATGTTGTCATTTTGGGGGAAACACCACTTTAAGCACTAGATACATTTATTGACTGAGCATTCATTTGTTCTAATAGCCATAATAAATTGATATTCTCGCTTGTGGAATGAATGTCCAGACTCTTGACACATCTCATTTTTGCCAAATGTGGCTTTGGGCAAATTTTTACTCTTTTTTCATCCCTGGAGCAAAGGTGTCCAGAGGAGGAAAAAAAAATACCTCTGGCCTGACAGTAAAAAAAATTAAAATAAGCACTTATCCTTGTCCTTGTCTCACAGGCAGTATTATTCATAACAGTTGTTTGAACAATAGCCACACTTTTAAGCCTTGTACACCTTGTCAGATTTTCCGCAGACAAAACTTTAGACTTTTGTCCGAAGGCGTGTGCCTGGATTTTGTCTTGCAGACAAATGGCAATGAATTGTCGGCCAACAAACGCAAACGTAGTGACGTACTACGTGTTTTTTCAGCTCTTTAGCACCACCCTTTGGGCTCCTTCTGCTAATTTCGTGTTAGTAGAAATTTGGTGAGTGTTGATTCGCGCTTTTCATTTCGTGCTTTTCATTTGGCGCTTTTCAGTTTGCCCTTTTCAGTTCGCACTTTTCAGTTTGTCTCTGAATGGCCGTTCGTCAACAAGACATGTTGAGGAATCGGAGGAGATAACGTGTATTATTGGCCTTGGAGTTATTGCTTTGACCCAAGTCCAGTCCAGGAACAGAAGGAGGAGGAGTTCTTGGACCAAAAATTGGTTGCTTTATTAATCGTGACCAATTATGTCCTATGCCTTTGCTGCGGAAGAATAATCCAGATGATTTTCCAAATTATCTCCTGATGACTGACCCCTGCTTTCACCAACTCTTGGCATTGTTGATCCCCTATATTAAGAAGCAGGACACATGTATGAGGCTTTTATTTTATTTTTTGGTTGAATAATTTTGATTTGTTATATTTTCTATATTTTTGGATGCATAGAATGCACTTTTTGGTTAGGTTCTATTGGCAGATAGCATGTCTAATTTTATTTGTTTTCTTTTTTTAATGCACAATAAAACAATTGTGGAGAATAATACTTGGCTATGTGTTTTACTTCAAATGACAGTTTGGGAGAAGGCAGTTAGATTTAAAAAAATACAATGTAAAATTGACCAGGGACACCAACATAGTTGTATCTTTGATCTTATCTTAAAAACTACGGGATAATGATGTTGTGGTAACTTGCCCCCCCCCAAAAAATAAAAAGCATAATAATATTATAATATATGATATTTGCAATAACTCCATCGGTATCACCAGCAAAGCAGCTTCATTATTATTCCATTAAAGAAGAGGAGAATGTGCACTGCATTTCGAGATTTCAGAATTTGCCATGTCACAAATGTTAATTCTCCATTACGAGTGCTAGTTTACAAGACCGACCGCTTCTGGCTCGTCCTTGCTTTCGAGCATGCGTGTTTGTACTTTTGACTTGTCTGACGGACTTGTGTACCCACGCTCAGAAAATCCGACAACAGACAATTGTCCGCGTAAAATTTTAAAACCTGCCATCCAACATTTGTCTGACAAAGTCTGACAACAATTGTCCGATGGAGCATACAAACGTTGGATTTTACACTGTTCTATAACTCTGATCAGCGGCTTACAACCCGCTGATAAGAGTTAATAACCCCTAATGTGAACGACCCCCCCACCCATGCCGCCGCTTCCCTGCCCCCTGTCTCTCCACCCCCGCTGCACCCTTCCATCTAAAACTGGTCCCCCACTCTCCTTTCCTATCCCCTTCACCCCCTTCTCCCCCCAGCACTGATTACCCCCCACCCGATCTGACCCCCCTGCAAACCCACTCCCTGCAGCCACCATCATTAGCCGACATCCCTCCTCTTCCACTCTCGCCGGCTTCAGGTGCTGCATGGGGCTTAGGGGAGTCCATATGTGTCCGTCAGATCACCCCCCAAATGCCCCCACAGCCCTGATCCATGGCCGCCCTGAGCGGCATCTCTCCTTCCCCTCCTGCAGCTTCTCCCTGGACAAATATCCTATGATCTGTCAGGCTGGAGAGCACAGCGGGGGAGGAGGGGGATGGTGGGGGCAAAGTAGGGTCTTGGGTGGGCTTAGTAAACATGTATTTACTAAACTCCCCCTGTAGAAGTGAGGGATTATGCAGCAATCACTACTGATCACTGCTATGTGCCCACTGACACTGAAAGCTGATATATTATAACCACGAGAGTTACAACGTATCAGACTGTAATTTTCTGAATGAATGGAATCTCTATACAGCTTTTTCATTCATTCAAGTAAAGTGATACAGAGAAAAGGGACTATCTTCAGTCCCTTTCTCTGTCTCAAAAAAAGAGACATGAGGTCTGTTTAGAACTCTGATATCTCACCAAAGACCCCACCCCCAAAAAAAGCGAGAAAGAAAAAGACTGTAAAAAAATGTAAAAAGTAAAAAACAAAAACAAAACAAACATAGTAAGACCCCCAGGTCCACCCACACTCACCCCTCCACAGTGACAGTCCCCCCCCCCGCACTCACCCCTCCACGATGACGGTCCCCCCGCACTCACCCCTCCATGGTGACAGTCTCCCCACACTCACCCCTCCACGGATACCTCAGCTTCTCCTCCCGGCCAACCCGATCCATCCTGATTGGCCAGGAGGAGAAGCCGAAGACGATAGTGAACATTAATTCGCTATTGTCACAAGTGGGTGGATTCAGGGTGCAATGCTCTGCCTCAGGCTCTAATCATGTAGCTTAAAAAAAAATCATACAAACGTATGAGTCTGGCATCCTGCAGGGCTAATGGACCGGCTGATCCTGGTAAGACCCCTTTCACATGGAGCGAACTCTGTCAAGCAGATCCACCTGCTCAACGGGCAGGGGGTCTGATAATCCCTGCTGAGCAGGCGGATGACAGGTCCGTGTCTGCTCCACGGATGCAGAGCGGGCATGGACACAGCCCGCTGTTCTCTATGGGGCGGTCAGATGGAAATGGACCGCCTGTCCAGTTCCATCAGATACCATCCGATCCAATCTGTAGATGGATGGGGAATAGATACCCCAAAAATGTATCCCCATCCTTCTGTTTTTAGCAATTGGGTCTGCCTGAAAAACGGACAGGCAGACCCGATCGGTGTACTTGTGTGAAAGAGGCCTAAGGCCTTGTTCACACGGGGCATACACAGTACCTTTAAAGGTGTTCCGTGCATCTCTCTGCAGGCGGTCCCATTTAATAGGATTGGGATGTAGCACCTGCACGAACAGAGCCATTGCTCCCAATTTTGCATTCATGTAGGTCCGCATGCATGTCCCTGAGCTCACACTGTCTGCATTCTGGGTCATGTACCCACACCCACACGGTTGTCAGATTGGGAACAGCAGCTATGCCTATGCAGCCATTGCATTCCAATTGACATAAATAGGACTGCCTTTACGGGGATGCATGGAACACCTGTGAATCCCTGTGTGGGTAAACATGGCCCCTCATGGACTCAGACTTTAGTTTGCCACATGTGAACAATGTTTTAGTACAAATTTAGCAGTAATTTTGTAAGTTATGTTGTGTTTATGTGCAATATTAATGATATAATGATATAATATTAATATTATTGATTTTAGTGTATTTTTAGATGAACGTTTGCGCAATTATTGCAGGGCCCAAAAAATCTGTAGCACTTTTTTTTTTTTATTCTACAGGTCATGTGCTTTTAGAAAATGTCAAATTTGAGGGGTCTTTTCAAATTCTGAAAGCTGTAAGTGAAAAATGAAAACCTCCAGATTTTTAGAGAAATTTTTGGATACGTTTGATTTTCACTATTTTGCAAAAAGGTGCAATTTAAAATTTACAAATATTTGTTATTTATTATCTCCATACAGGTTAAGCTTTTATATTTAGTAGGGTTTTAGCAGGAATTTTGTAAAATTAGCTGTGTTTTTATCAGCTAATAATGGTTTTAGGGTATTTTGGTCGAATATATTGGTTTGATAAACATTTGCGCAAATACCGCAGGGTCTAAAAAATCAGTAGCACCTTATTTTTATTTCTAGAGGTCATATGCTTTTAGAAAATATGGTTTTGGGGGTCTTTCACAAATTCTGAAAGCTGTAAGGGAAAAATGAAAACCTTCAGATTTTTTGAGAAATTTGGATATTGACATTTTTGCGTATGTTCGATTTTCACCATTTTGCAAAAAGGTGCAATGTAAAAGTTACAATTATTTGTTATTTATTAACTCAATACAGGTTAAGCTTTTATATTTAGTAGGAATTTTGTAAAATTTGCTGTTTTTACCTGCTAATAATGGTTTTAGCTTATTTTTTGCAAATATATTGGTTTGATAAACACTTGCGCAAATACTGCAGAGTCTAAAAAAATCAGTAGCACCTTCTTTTTATTCTACTGATCATGTGCTTTCAGTAAATATATGGTTTGAGGGGGTCTTTCACTAATTCTGAAAGCTATAAGTGAAAAGTAAAAAAGCAAAGGAAACATTTGCAAAAATGGTCTGGCCACCTGAGTGTACAAAATGAAGCACAGGGCCTGGCAGCGAAATGATTAATTGTTTTTCACAAATTCTGAAAGCTATAAGTGAAAAATAAAAAAGCAAAGGAAAAATTGTAAAAATGCACAAAATGGAGCACAGGGCCTGGCCGTGAAAGGGTTAATTGTCCCCTTTTCCTTTATGTTATGTTATCCTGTGTATTTCTTGTGTTTTCCTTGTAAAGTGCTTAGAGAAGCCACCTTTAAAGGTTCTATATAAAATAAAGTTTATTATTACTATTATTGTTGCATAAGTTGTCTGTTTGTTTTGGGAAACCTATTAGAACTCATTAGGGGGACACTTGTTAGTCAGGAACTGAAATTAGGTTAAGTAGTGGCTGGCAGAGGAGAGGTTTTGTGTGAATTATATTGTGAATCTGCTGTACAATATCTATATAGTTAGGTAGGAGAGGTGACCTAGGGTGAAAGAGATCACAAATACAGCTGTGGGCAGTGGCATTATTCATTTTACTGCCAGATGATTCTGTATTACAGTAAGGCTAAAATGTAGTCAAAAAAATACATCAAAGTGTAAAGTGGATCTGTATAATGAATGTATTATGAATTATATTTCTGTTCACCAAAGCAGGTGTTCAAAGTTTTTTCGAAATACAATGAGCTAAAAGTATGAAACCAAGTTATTCTGCCTATCAAATTATAAGCAAAGTTGGCCGTTGTTTTCTCTTATGTGAGAATGCTGAGTGAAACATTTCTTCACATTTAAAAAAAAAGGAAATTGGCTTCAGGGTCTGAGAGTGTCTAATCAATGAAGCAATAAGATTTTATTTGCACAAACTAAAAATGTACTTCTCCAAGAAGATTATATTTTGTCTGAAGTGTCTAACTGAAATTATTTTATCTAAAATCATAAAATGATATTCTTGTATAAGTTTAATTAGTTGTTTTCCTATTTTTCTGAAAAATAAATTAGATGAGGATTCCCTGACAAACAATTCGTAACCAATATGTGCTATTTGTGACTGACAGGATTATCCTTTTCAGCAAGAGTATGCACAACTGTATACATCATATATGCATTCTGAAACAGCACATTTCATGAACAACATATGATTAAAATTGGATTATGCAGTGGAACCTGATGGTTCATATAGCAAGTATAGGCCAAAGACACAAATGTAGGCCTAATTATGATCCCCCCAGTTCTTTCCTCTGTAGTTATGAGTAGGGATGGTCCCGATGTTCGAGTCAAACTTAAGTTCGACTCAAACATTGGGTGTTTGTTTGATCTCAGAAGAACCTAACATATGGGGTGTTAGTGGCAATTTTGAGCGCCGCAGAGCACCCCATAATGCATTGATGGCTGCTGATTGGCCAAAGCATGCACCTGACTCACAGTGTGATCTGCTGTGAGAGCCATGATTGGCCAAAGGTAGGGTGCCTTTGGCCAATCATGGCTCAGGGGCTAAATCCACGCCCCACACTAAATAAGGCTGCTAACACAACGGCCATATGTAGTGTGATAACATGGAGATTGAGAGAACTTGAGCTAGATTAGGCAGGTTAGTTAGTGACATGCAGGTGGTTTAGTATATATATATATATATATATATATATATATATATACAGTGCAGTCAGTGTAGTATACATACAGTATCTCACAAAAGTGAGTACAACCATTTTTGTAATTATTTTATTATGTCTTTTCATGTGACAACACTGAAGAAATTACACTTTTCTACAATGTAAAGTAGTAAGTGTACAGCTTGTATAACAGTGTAAATTTGCTGACCCCTCAAAACAACTAAACACACAGCCACTAATGTCTAAACTGCTGGTAACAAAAGTGAGTACATCCCTAATGCCATCTACACACGATCAGACTTTTCAGCCGGACTATCCGGCGGACTCAGTCCACCGGTTAATCCGCTGGACTTTCCGAACGTGTGGACTTGCCCACACACGCCCGGAGTTTTGGCGTAAGCCCGCAGGACTTTTGAAATGAATGGACTTGCCGACACACGGAGTAAAGTCTGTTCATTTATAACGTGACTCCAGGTAGACGGGGCTAGCGAAGTAAGTCAATGTCGCCGCCTCGATCGGCGAGATTGACACCTCGCTAGCCCCGTCACCTGGTATGGATTTAAAGAGAAATCCCTATGCCAAAAAAAATGGCGTGGGGTCCCCCCAAATCCATATCAGACCCTTATCCGAGCACACAGCCCGGCTGGTCAGGAAAGTGCCCTCAACATGGGGGATGCCTTGGGGAAAGGGGGCCCTGCCGCCCCCCCACCCCAAAGCACCTTGTCCCCATGTTGATGAGAACAAGGGCCTCTTCCCGACAACCCTGGCCGTTGGTTGTTGGGGTCTGCGGGCAGGGGGCTTATCGGAATCCGGGAGCCCCCTTCAATAAGGGGGCCCCCAGATTCTGGCCCCCCCACCCTATGTGAATGATTATGGGGTACGATGTACCCCTACCCATTCACCTGGTGAAAAAAGTGTAAATAAAAACACAACACAAGTTTTTAAAATACTTTATTACACAGTGGTCTTCTTTCGTCTTGGGGGGTCTTCTTGCTGGACTCCGCTATCTTCTGCTCTTTTACTAGCTCTTTTACTAGCAGAGCAGCCCAGCTTTCTCCTTTGTCGCCGCCGCCGTCTGGGGGTCTTGTTCCGACTTCGGGGGTCTTGTCCCGCTCTTCTGTTCTTCTTGCCTCCGCTTTCTTCTTCCAGCTCTTTTACTAGCGGTGGCCCGGGCTTCTGTTGCCGTCGCCGTCACTGTCGCTGTCGCCGCCTTCTGCTTCTTGTTCTTCTTTCTTCATCTGATGTTGACACGGCGCTGTCTCCTCTTCTAATGGCTCAGACACATTGTGCTGTGACTTATATAGGGACAAGGGGCGGGGCCATCGTCTCATGTCACATGGTGACCCCACCTCCATATGATGTCACAGTCCCGGAGGATGCTGGGACTGTGACATAATAAGGGGGCGGGGTCACCATGTGACATGAGACGTTGGTCCCGCCCCTTGTTCCTATATAAGTCACAGCACAACGTGTCTTACATTACGGCCAGAGACAGCGTTGTGTGAACATCGGATAAAGAAAGAAGAACAAGAAGCAGAAGGCGGGGGCGACAGCGACGGGGGCGGCGATGGCAACAGAAGCCCGGGCTACTGCTAGTAAAAGAGCTGGAAGAAGAACAGAAGAGTGGGACAAGAACCCCGAAATCGGAACAAGACCCCCAGACGGCGGCGGCGACGAAGGAGAAAGCCAGGCTCCTCCGCTAGTAAAAGAGCAGAAGATAGCAGAGGAGTCCTGCGAGAAGACCCCCCAAGACGGAAGAAGAGGAAGGAGCTGTGTAATAAAGTATTTTAAAAACTTCACAGGTTGCCACTGGAGTCCTCTTCCACTCTTCCATGACGACATCACAGAGCTGGGTACTTATGGATGGCATTGGTAGACACTGATATGCGCCACTGATGGACACTGATTGGTGGCACTGATGGAAACTGATAGATGGCACTGATAGGCATCACTGATGAGGAGGCACTGGCAGGCATTTATGATGGGCAATGATCGGCATAATTTATGGGCACTGATTGGCATGACTGGTGGTCATGGGTGGGCATCCCTGTTGGTCATGGGTGGGCATGCTGGGGGGCTGCACTGTCAGGCTAGAGGAAAAGCTGATACATGGCTTTTCCTGCTTACATTGTGATCAGCTATGATTGAACACAGCTGATCACGTGGTAAAGAGCCTCCATCAGAGACTAGATATGGAGTTGCGTTGTGTCAGACTGACACACCACATCACTGATCGCGCACTGGCTTGTTATCCTGCTGGATGTCATATGATGCTCTGTCAGGATAACTGAACCACTTCCCGGCCATCATTCTGCTATAGGCTGGGCGGGAAGTGGTTAAAAAATAAAAAAAGTTGTGTCCCACAATATCCACCCATCTTCAATCCAAGCCCAACCGACCCGAAAAATAGAAAAAAATTAAAAAGCTCCGCCTCGGTGGGAAGTCTCCCAGTGACTGCTGTATCTTGGCTGTGACAGCTGTTATATAGGCAATGGCGGGGCCACCCGGTGACGTAACGTCAGACGGGTGGGGTCATCTGGTTACCCAAGGGGCAGAGATGGTGGCTGACATCAGTGATCATTGACAACTATGGCCATGTTAATATTTGGTGACTTGCCTATATAACGGTGGGAGCCCTCTCATGGAGGTGGAGTTTTTTCATTTTACTTTTTTGCTATTTGTCAGGTGCGCCGGGCGGCGTGATTGACAATGGATGTGCATCGCGGGACACTTTTTTTAATAATGGAATTTTCAAAAACTGTCTATTGTGATTTTTACTTTTTGACACTTTTTTGGTGAATGGGTAGGGGTACAATGTACCCGACACCTACTCACATATGGGGGGCCGATCCATATAAACCTCCCCTGGAGCCGGCAAAACATTACTGCCGTGAGAAAATTTAATTTATTTTTTCCTCTAGAAATTAGATTTTTCTGCGGCACTGTTCTATACATTGCACAGATCCACTTTTCTAAAGGCAGACTAAGGGGATCCCCCCTCATTTTTATTGTTTCACTTTAAGCATTATTAAAATCACTGCTCCTGAAAAAATGCTCCTTTTAACCGCTTGCCGACCGCCACCTGTACATTTGTTCTTAAGGTGGACTTCACTGTATTAGCAGCTGTACTATGGCTGCATTGTATTTTATACTGTGTAAACCACAAAAAGTGTAGTAGAAACTGTACACACTGTATTAGATACTGGGTACACCCCCTGCACTGTATTAGCAATTGTACTATGGCTGCACTGTATTGAGTACTGTGTACACCTCCAGAAGTGTAGTAGAAACTGTACACACTGTATTAGATACTGGGTACACCGACTGCACTGTATTAGCAACTGTAATACGGCTGCACTGTACTGTGTACACCACCAGAAGTGTAGTGGAAACTGTACACACTGTATTAGATACTGTGTACACCGCCTGCACTGTATTAACAACTGTACTATGGCTGCACTGTATTTTTTACTGTGTACACAACCAGAAGTGTAGTAGAAACTGTACAAACTATATTAGATATTGTGTATACCGCCTGAAGTGTATTAGAAACAGTACACCACAGAATGCACTGTAGATATAGGCTACACTGGATGCAGAGTATATATATATATTTATGAGACTATATATATATATATATATATATATATATATATATATATATATATATATTGTGGCAGAGCGAGGCTCTGTCCCTTTGAAATTAGAGGTAAAAGAGACACAGAGTTTGCATATCTGAAGACTGCAAGACTACAGACTGTAGACTTTAAATGGAGAAAACTGCTCTGTCAGTTTTCTCCAGGTTTTGCTAGTTCTGGATGGGAGTCTGTAGTTTGTAGATCCCTGAGAGTAATGGGTGGGATGGGATCTCCAATCCTGTGTCCGGGTCTTGAGGATAGCAAGCAAGGTGTGTGCCCAGCTGCACACAGACCATATAATGAGGGGCTAATGAGTGGAGGATGGTGGAGTGTGAGCAGCTTGCTGGTGCTGTATGAAGACAGACCTGTGGAGGGGTCATCCCTGTGTAAGGGGTATTCTTTGCCCAAAGACTGGGAAAGGATGGACAGCCTTGAGAGTCGGGAAGACTAAGGAAGCCAGTGAGTCCAGGGGACTGGAAGGAATCAACTCTGTTGAGAGCAAGCAGAGGAACTGCTGACAAGAGAGCCAGGTGGCTTGGTATGTTTTTCATTTATGAATGCTTAATGAAGTTAAACCCCTGCGTGGGACTTCTGGATGGACTTTTGTGTTTTTTCCTTTTTCAATAAACGTGGGCTACCAGGCCCTTAACTATATACGCCTGTCTGATGAGGACTCACTGCATTAAAAAAAATGCATCTTTTCACTTGAGTTAAACACCCCCATGTTACAAGTGGTGCTCGAAGACGGTGGAAACCGGGTCCTTGCTCCATGGTGAGTCACATCAGGAATTACTGCTAGCTGTGTGTGGCAGCCAGGCGAACAGCATTGCGCAAAAGTTTATTTGATGGACTGTATTGCATGCAGGTGGTGTACCTGCGAATGAAAAAAATAAGTTCATCTGTTTCATGAACTGTGTTTGTGTGCATGAGACAGCACAATCTGTGTGTGCAGGTGAGGAGAACCTGCAAGTGAAAGACAACTAGTCTTAAAGAAGACAGTACACTAAATTTTCCTGTGTTAAAAGGAACTGTGTTAAAAAGCGTTGTGTGCCTGTCTGCAGAGATGGGGAGGTCAAAACGTGAAAAGGAAGCAAAGTTTGCTGAGATGAGAGACAGAACCTTGTGGCTGGAGGGGTTGTTACCGACAGAACAAGCCCCAGACTGGTGCAGGATGCACTTGGCCGCACTGGAGCAAAGGAGAGAGAGGGCTGGTGTTGTCCCTAGCAATGCCTATGATGTCAAGTTGAAGGACCGCAAGACAAAGATATTGCCTATAGAGGATCGTGGCAAGTGTAAAGTGACACCGCTTCATAGTGAGAGAAGTCTACATGTTTGGGAGAGCCAGAAAAGTGCAGCTGGGAGACCACCGTTTCCATTAGCAACCAGAGAAAATGTGCCAATGAGAATGAGGAGCTACAGGGAAGAGGTGCCCCACCGTCCTCATAGAGATGCCAGTGAGATTATGCATGTTGGGAGAGTGCCATCTCCCTTAGCAACCAGAGAAAGTCGCCAAGTAACATGCCAGGAATGTGGTCAACTGGGGCATGGGATCTTTTCTTGTCCTAGCTTGTGGAATACAGCTGCTGATATTGTTGCTGGGCTTAACTCTTCACCTGCAAGCCCAGAGTCCTGTGTTAAAAGGCTTGCAGTCACCCCTGGCAACAAAGAAATTCCTGTTGTGCCTGCTGCAGTTTCATCCTATGGCCACCAGGGAGAGTTTGCCAGTAAAAGTGCGATAAAGGATAGACAACGTACTCAAATGAAGCCAGAGTTAACTGCTACAGATTATGGTAAGACTGTTGCAGTTTGTGGGACTGATCCCAGTGAAGTGGGAGTATATCCAGCTGGGAGATCGGCAGAAGGTGTAAAAATAGACTTGCTGCAGTGTGCTACCCGGAGTAGTGGGGAGGCACAGGTTGAAGCAAGGTTAAGAACTCAAAAAGACTGGACTCTGTATCTGCCTGGTGTAATCCACCAGAATGTTGAAAGTGGTAAACTAGAGGTGACCAAAACTGTCCTTGTGCCATGTTCCCTAGTGACAGGTGCTGCAGAGTTGCCCAGGGAAATTTCCAAGAAGCCCACAGTGATGGAGCCGAGAGTTTCCCAGGTCACCTATGGAGCTGCCCAAGTAGGTAAGAGTGCTCCTTTACAGAGAGTGGGCGCTGTGAGGAGTCACTCAGAGGTTGTGGTGGCTCATAGACAACCCACAAAAGCAGTAGCTATGTCTCCATGTAATGAGAATATTTATGGTCATGCCGACAATAGTGTTGGCCAATGTGATGTTATTGGTGATGATGACGTTGAAAAATGTGTTTCTTGTAATGTTATGACTGAGTCACACAGTGAGAGTGTGTGGGCGCAGCCCCACAACCCTAAGTGTAGCCCAGTGGACAAGGAGTTAATTCAGCCTGCAAAAGCTGAGTGTGCAAAGCTGGATGTGTCCATAGCGCCACCAGAAAAAGCTGGTCAAAATGGTGTAATGGACCTAGCTTTAGGTGAGGCATCAACCCAATGGAACATTGGTAAAAGTGTGGTGTCACAAAATGATATGTATAGAAGTGACGAATGTGCATTTGTAGCTAATGAATCCCAGGTTTCTGTGCAACCTTCTACAGCAGGTGATGCAACGCTGTGGAACGCCCATGAGGGAACCACAATAGACTGGGACAGCTGGGCTAAACAATTGCTAGCCATGCTGGGTAAGGCTAGCTTAAATAACAAGGGTGTGGACACAACTGCTATGCCAGACAGGGGGATCGCAGAGCGGCTGGTGGTTGAGGGCGCCTTGGTCCCTGCAAAGGTTGCTGCCCTCCAGTCTGAAGAAACAGTTCAGGGCACTGGCATCGCAGATGTGTTGTCCACAGCCCTACAGCTAAGTGTTGAGTGTCAAACTGATAGTGTGACTTGTAATGACCTGCAGCGGCTCACTGACACTGAAGGGATAAGTGTGAGACATGTGTCTGACAGCGCTCCAGGGGAGCAACAGGCTGTGATGATGGGTACCTCCAAAGAGGTGGAGGTCGCTTTAAATGTCTCACCTTCTCAACCTGCAGTGGATGAGCCCCTCCATGTCTTGAACATAGGAAAAGACCCTATAAAGGTCTGGTGTTTAGACATGGGACGTTTAGAGATGACAGAAACCTTACTGGAAATGCTAGCGTTGGTAAAAATGCACTTACTGTACACTTGGATGTCTCCACCGCAGTTGGACCAGGTGGTGCTGCGTAGCACCAATGGGTGGAGCCAGGTGGTACAGACCGTGCTGAGAAACCTTTACCAAGAGTGGAATTGGTGGCACCAATGGTTAACCATTTGGCACATGATCTCCATATTCCCTGTGAGCGTACTTCCAATTATAGATTGGTATGGAAGGCACACAGGAGAACTGTTTGCGATATCAGAGGTCTCTCCGTCTGATGCAGTGACTAGAAACATCTCTGCTGGTGTGGTCCGAGGTGCGGCTGAGCAGTGGTCAGTAGAGGGCGCAGATACTGCCTCACTCACTAGGCCTCATGAGAAGGAATGGCCCAGAATAGACTCAGCAGTAGCGGAGATGATTTCTGTCACTGGCCCGGAGGTACAAGTTAAAGTGCCCGGAAACACTGAGTTAGAAAGCACTGATGATATTGGAAGCTGTGATCTGTTAAGGGTTTGTGCTGCAAACAATGATTTGGTTGAGCCTGAAATACAGATGAAGGGTAAAACGGGTATCTGTAAGTTGAAAGGAGGGCTCAAGGAAGGCAGAGTTCCCCAAAGAAAAGTGAATAAGCCCAGGGACCCCAAAAGAAGAGGAAGGCTGAGTATAGGACAATATAGGAACCTGTTAAGATCCAGGGGGGGGTGGTCCTGGAAGCACACCCGAAAAAAGGGTTGGGCCTATGTGGCTGACAGCCAGCACAGAGGTGTCCCAACCATGATAAGGGGTGCTGGTATTCCTCCCTCCGGATCGAAACAAGGAGGGGGGATATGTGGCAGAGCGAGGCTCTGTCCCTTTGAAATTAGAGGTAAAAGAGACACAGAGTTTGCATATCTGAAGACTGCAAGACTACAGACTGTAGACTTTAAATGGAGAAAACTGCTCTGTCAGTTTTCTCCAGGTTTTGCTAGTTCTGGATGGGAGTCTGTAGTTTGGAGATCCCTGAGAGTAATGGGTGGGATGGGATCTCCAATCCTGTGTCCGGGTCTTGAGGATAGCAAGCAAGGTGTGTGCCCAGCTGCACACAGACCATATAATGAGGGGCTAATGAGTGGAGGATGGTGGAGTGTGAGCAGCTTGCTGGTGCTGTATGAAGACAGACCTGTGGAGGGGTCATCCCTGTGTAAGGGGTATTCTTTGCCCAAAGACTGGGAAAGGATGGACAGCCTTGAGAGTCGGGAAGACTAAGGAAGCCAGTGAGTCCAGGGGACTGGAAGGAATCAACTCTGTTGAGAGCAAGCAGAGGAACTGCTGACAAGAGAGCCAGGTGGCTTGGTATGTTTTTCATTTATGAATGCTTAATGAAGTTAAACCCCTGCGTGGGACTTCTGGATGGACTTTTGTGTTTTTTCCTTTTTCAATAAACGTGGGCTACCAGGCCCTTAACTATATACGCCTGTCTGATAAGGACTCACTGCATTAAAAAAATGCATCTTTTCACTTGAGTTAAACACCCCCATGTTACAAGTGGTGCTCGAAGACGGTGGAAACCGGGTCCTTGCTCCATGGTGAGTCACATCAGGAATTACTGCTAGCTGTGTGTGGCAGCCAGGCGAACAGCATTGCGCAAAAGTTTATTTGATGGACTGTATTGCATGCAGGTGGTGTACCTGCGAATGAAAAAAATAAGTTCATCTGTTTCATGAACTGTGTTTGTGTGCATGAGACAGCACAATCTGTGTGTGCAGGTGAGGAGAACCTGCAAGTGAAAGACAACTAGTCTTAAAGAAGATAGTACACTAAATTTTCCTGTGTTAAAAGGAACTGTGTTAAAAAGCGTTGTGTGCCTGTCTGCAGAGATGGGGAGGTCAAAACGCGAAAAGGAAGCAAAGTTTGCTGAGATGAGAGACAGAACCTTGTGGCTGGAGGGGTTGTTACCGACAGAACAAGCCCCAGACTGGTGCAGGATGCACTTGGCCGCACTGGAGCAAAGGAGAGAGAGGGCTGGTGTTGTCCCTAGCAATGCCTATGATGTCAAGTTGAAGGACCGCAAGACAAAGATATTGCCTATAGAGGATCGTGGCAAGTGTAAAGTGACACCGCTTCATAGTGAGAGAAGTCTTCATGTTTGGGAGAGCCAGAAAAGTGCAGCTGGTAGACCACCGTTTCCATTAGCAACCAGAGAAAATGTGCCAATGAGAATGAGGAGCTACAGGGAAGAGGTGCCCCACCGTCCTCATAGAGATGCCAGTGAGATTATGCATGTTGGGAGAGTGCCATCTCCCTTAGCAACCAGAGAAAGTCGCCAAGTAACATGCCAGGAATGTGGTCAACTGGGGCATGGGATCTTTTCTTGTCCTAGCTTGTGGAATACAGCTGCTGATATTGTTGCTGGGCTTAACTCTTCACCTGCAAGCCCGGAGTCCTGTGTTAAAAGGCTTGCAGTCACCCCTGGCAACAAAGAAATTCCTGTTGTGCCTGCTGCAGTTTCATCCTATGGCCACCAGGGAGAGTTTGCCAGTAAAAGTGCGATAAAGGATAGACAACGTACTCAAATGAAGCCAGAGTTAACTGCTACAGATTATGGTAAGACTGTTGCAGTTTGTGGGACTGATCCCAGTGAAGTGGGAGTATATCCAGCTGGGAGATCGGCAGAAGGTGTAAAAATAGACTTGCTGCAGTGTGCTACCCGGAGTAGTGGGGAGACACAGGTTGAAGCAAGGTTAAGAACTCAAAAAGACTGGACTCTGTATCTGCCTGGTGTAATCCACCAGAATGTTGAAAGTGGTAAACTAGGGGTGACCAAAACTGTCCTTGTGCCATGTTCCCTAGTGACAGGTGCTGCAGAGTTGCCCAGGGAAATTTCCAAGAAGCCCACAGTGATGGAGCCGAGAGTTTCCCAGGTCACCTATGGAGCTGCCCAAGTAGGTAAGAGTGCTCCTTTACAGAGAGTGGGCGCTGTGAGGAGTCACTCAGAGGTTGTGGTGGCTCATAGACAACCCACAAAAGCAGTAGCTATGTCTCCATGTAATGAGAATATTTATGGTCATGCCGACAATAGTGTTGGCCAATGTGATGTTATTGGTGATGATGACGTTGAAAAATGTGTTTCTTGTAATGTTATGACTGAGTCACACAGTGAGAGTGTGTGGGCGCAGCCCCACAACCCTAAGTGTAGCCCAGTGGACAAGGAGTTAATTCAGCCTGCAAAAGCTGAGTGTGCAAAGCTGGATGTGTCCATAGCGCCACCAGAAAAAGCTGGTCAAAATGGTGTAATGCACCTAGCTTTAGGTGAGGCATCAACCCAATGGAACATTGGTAAAAGTGTGGTGTCACAAAATGATATGTATAGAAGTGACGAATGTGCATTTGTAGCTAATGAATCCCAGGTTTCTGTGCGACCTTCTACAGCAGGTGATGCAACGCTGTGGAACGCCCATGAGGGAACCACAATAGACAGCTGGGCTAAACAATTGCTAGCCATGCTGGGTAAGGCTAGCTTAAATAACAAGGGTGTGGACACAACTGCTATGCCAGACAGGGGGATCGCAGAGCGGCCGGTGGTTGAGGGCGCCTTGGTCCCTGCAAAGGTTGCTGCCCTCCAGTCTGAAGAAACAGTTCAGGGCACTGGCATCGCAGATGTGTTGTCCACAGCCCTACAGCTAAGTGTTGAGTGTCAAACTGATAGTGTGACTTGTAATGACCTGCAGCGGCTCACTGACACTGAAGGGATAAGTGTGAGACATGTGTCTGACAGCGCTCCAGGGGAGCAACAGGCTGTGATGATGGGTACCTCCAAAGAGGTGGAGGTCGCTTTAAATGTCTCACCTTCTCAACCTGCAGTGGATGAGCCCCTCCATGTCTTGAACATAGGAAAAGACCCTATAAAGGTCTGGTGTTTAGACATGGGACGTTTAGAGATGACAGAAACCTTACTGGAAATGCTAGCGTTGGTAAAAATGCACTTACTGTACACTTGGATGTCTCCACCGCAGTTGGACCAGGTGGTGCTGCGTAGCACCAATGGGTGGAGCCAGGTGGTACAGACCGTGCTGAGAAACCTTTACCAAGAGTGGAATTGGTGGCACCAATGGTTAACCATTTGGCACATGATCTCCATATTCCCTGTGAGCGTACTTCCAATTATAGATTGGTATGGAAGGCACACAGGAGAACTGTTTGCGATATCAGAGGTCTCTCTGTCTGATGCAGTGACTAGAAACATCTCTGCTGGTGTGGTCCGAGGTGCGGCTGAGCAGTGGTCAGTAGAGGGCGCAGATACTGCCTCACTCGCTAGGCCTCATGAGAAGGAATGGCCCAGAATAGACTCAGCAGTAGCGGAGATGATTTCTGTCACTGGCCCGGAGGTACAAGTTAAAGTGCCCGGAAACACTGAGTTAGAAAGCACTGATGATATTGGAAGCTGTGATCTGTTAAGGGTTTGTACTGCAAACAATGATTTGGTTGAGCCTGAAATACAGATGAAGGGTAAAACGGGTATCTGTAAGTTGAAAGGAGGGCTCAAGGAAGGCAGAGTTCCCCAAAGAAAAGTGAATAAGCCCAGGGACCCCAAAAGAAGAGGAAGGCTGAGTATAGGACAATATAGGAACCTGTTAAGATCCAGGGGGGGATGGTCCTGGAAGCACACCCGAAAAAAGGGTTGGGCCTATGTGGCTGACAGCCAGCACAGAGGTGTCCCAACCATGATAAGGGGTGCTGGTGTTCCTCCCTCCGGATCGAAACAAGGAGGGGGGATATGTGGCAGAGCGAGGCTCTGTCCCTTTGAAATTAGAGGTAAAAGAGACACAGAGTTTGCATATCTGAAGACTGCAAGACTACAGACTGTAGACTTTAAATGGAGAAAACTGCTCTGTCAGTTTTCTCCAGGTTTTGCTAGTTCTGGATGGGAGTCTGTAGTTTGGAGATCCCTGAGAGTAATGGGTGGGATGGGATCTCCAATCCTGTGTCCGGGTCTTGAGGATAGCAAGCAAGGTGTGTGCCCAGCTGCACACAGACCATATAATGAGGGGCTAATGAGTGGAGGATGGTGGAGTGTGAGCAGCTTGCTGGTGCTGTATGAAGACAGACCTGTGGAGGGGTCATCCCTGTGTAAGGGGTATTCTTTGCCCAAAGACTGGGAAAGGATGGACAGCCTTGAGAGTCGGGAAGACTAAGGAAGCCAGTGAGTCCAGGGGACTGGAAGGAATCAACTCTGTTGAGAGCAAGCAGAGGAACTGCTGACAAGAGAGCCAGGTGGCTTGGTATGTTTTTCATTTATGAATGCTTAATGAAGTTAAACCCCTGCGTGGGACTTCTGGATGGACTTTTGTGTTTTTTCCTTTTTCAATAAACGTGGGCTACCAGGCCCTTAACTATATACGCCTGTCTGATGAGGACTCACTGCATTAAAAAAATGCATCTTTTCACTTGAGTTAAACACCCCCATGTTACAATATATATATATATATATATATATATATATATATATATATATATATATATATATATATATATATATATATATATATATATATATATATATATATATATATATATATATATATATATATATATACACACACACACTAGTCTGAATGTAAATTATATTTATTTATATATATATATACAAAATTTATATATATATATATATATAATTATATATATATCAAATACACTGCCACTAACTGAAAAACCTGCCTGCTTAATCTAACTCAAGCTATCTTTCTGTCCACGCCAACAACACTACACATGGCCACCATGTAAGCTGCTTTATATTGTGTGGGGCATGGACTTAGTCCCCCTGAGCCTTTGGGCAATTATGGCTCTCTTAGCAGAGGGCGCTGTGATTGGCCAAAGCTTGCAGGTCAGGTTCATGCTTTGGCCAATCAACATACAGCAACTCCATGCAATCCCGCAGTGCATTGTAGGGCGTTCCATGGCGCTAAACTTTGGCCCGAACTCCCCAGAATGTTTGCTGTTCTGCGAACGGGCAAACACCCGATGTTTGAGTCAAACTTATGTTCTACATGAACATCAAGCTCATCCCTATTGACCACTATGTTAATATTTGGTCACTTGCCATGGCAATAGTATTCTCTTTTTCTTCTGCAGGGTTCCTGCTTAAAATCCATACCAGACCTTAAAGTGGATGTAAACCCACTCTCATCCTTTCTAAACTACTGCAATATTGTGTATCTAGAAGGATATACATGCCTCTTGCATGTATACTTATCTGTCAAATATCTCCCCTCTGTCTGCTATGAGACCTGAAAAACTGCAAATTTTGTGGGTGGGTCTGTTTTCCAGGGCTCAGTGGGTGGAGTTGTGATGTCAGTAGACTCCCCGCCCACCTCTACACTCCCCTTATCAACATGCATTTTCTCTTGTGTATTTCTTACACTGAACTTCTGCTATGATCACCAACATCCAGTCAAAACCCATAAAAGTCCCCACATGACTTCAGCATGCCAAATCATGCTGAGGTGTGGAACAGCCAATCCTTGCAGAGCTGCTGAAGAAAGGAGTGGAAGTGGGAATTCAAAAATAATGCATGTTTTAGGCTAGTCCACGAGATATGTAAATCTCCTGTCAATCACAGGAAGAACGGACAAAGTTTTCACAGTTTGTCCATTTTATTTCACTAAAAAAAGATATGAGGATTGCTCAGAGCTGGTTTCTCTCTTTGTGGCAAGACTGGGCACAGTTGATCTGAAATCCCATACTCTATATTGTGCCAGACAAAAAAAAAAAAAAAAACATTTTGGGTTTACATCCACTTTAAGGGTCTGGTATAGAATTTGGGGGGGGGGGGGCATGATCCCACCATTTTTTTTTTGCATAGGTTCCCCCTTAGACAAGGGTTCTGGCAATAAATGTTCTCAGAGGAGCACTGTGATGTATAATAACAAAGTTATTAGTTAATGTTCTCCTGACACTGTGAATGTTCTGTATGTGTAGACATATACAATAGGAGTTCTGAGAGGTTTTAAGGCCATTTCTTGCCTTATTTGTTCACATAGAGTAAAGCAACCTTCATTTTGCATGGAATTTAAAAATGATAGCTTTACTAACCAGGATGCAAGAAAAAAATGTATAGTTGTTTGGCTGTCATGCTTTTCAAATTGCATCATTCTCTTCTTGATCACTGATGAACAAGCATTACAATCAAGATATATTTATACATATATATGACTTCACTGTGACTTTGCTTGCTGCTTTGCGTGTTCCAGGTCAATGTCTTAAAATACATTAATGCCAGGTACAGCCTTTTCAGAGAAAGGTCAGTAATGATAGCCTATATTTTTTTTAGTACAAGCTCATTAAAAAAAATTGTACCCAATGTTAATACCAGGATCATGTTTTAAAACAAATATAGATTCAAATTATTTAACCATTTTACCTAGTTTTCTTGTAAATAGGGAACCACTTATATGCCAGGAACTGACACATACTATGTGATTGTGCAACCTCTCTATTATATTATGAAATTCGTCAGCATAACTGATATGGAACAGAACAGTGAAACATAGAAAGTGAACTAGTTTGAATCTATACAGTTGCTGAAATAATGAAGCAAATATTCAAATTTTCTCACACGTGGTTGGAAGTGATAGGAAATAGGACACCATGAAAGTAACTTTCTTTATCTTATACAGCATTGTAGATTTTCTAAAATTATAATAGGATGTGTTCAGACAGAGAAGAATTTTCAGGTGATGATTACTTTTTAGATCAAAATAACAGAGGAATGTTGAAATTCCTGGCAAATTCATAAACTGCATTGTAGTTATTTTAAAATTATAATAAGTTGTGTTTTAGAAAGAAAAAGTATTTTGTGGTTATGATAACATTTTGGATAATAAATATATGGATGTTGAATTGTCTAAATAATTCATAAATGTTTAATGGATCATTCATGTTTCAAGTTATTGTGGCAACGTGTAAAGCCCTTGTTTAAAAGCTACTTGTTTCTGGCTAAAATGCAAATGATAACTTGTATTTAAAAATAAATATATAGAACCAAGATTTTAAGTTTAGCATTAAAGCTGAAGTGATAGGCAGCAGGTACAGACTTGTTCAGGCACATTTACTGTGTGCGGTTGGCAGGTGGTTAATTCTAACTTTCCTGTTATATATAAAAAGAAAGGGCAAAAGGCAGTAGTGACAAGATGTTTTGCAATTAGAATACAACAGTGTTATATTCCATGTAAAAACACAATAATAAATTATCCAATAGCCTTATAATTGATACATTTTCAATGTCTACACTTATTTTCAAAATAGAACAGCAAGAGTAAAATTACAGGTTTAAGACTTAAATAAATAGGAAACATAAAGAATTAGAATTAATACACACATTTACAGTTATAAAATTGACCCTAGGGACTTAGTTTTTTCTACAGATCCTGATTCTCTTCTAATGCAGTCAGATGTGTCATCAGGAATTAAGAGAGGTATTAGTTGCAGTTCATATCTATGGAGCTTCTCTAAACAACCTTATAGATTAATTTAAGAACATTAAGGAGAATATATAGCTAATTAGACCTGACATGCAAACAAAATCTGTGAGAGGACCGCTACACTAGAAGGGTAAGTAAGTGCGATAGGAGATGACATGCTGCCTCTCAAACAAGATGTGCATCTCAGTTCTGCCAAGTTCTCTAAACATAAGCTTCACATTAAAGACATGGAAACTTGTCTTTGACTAAATAACCTCTAAATCATTAGGATACTAAACAAAATGTATGGTAAATCACCCACAGATGTTATTAAATGGTTGCTTGATTCACCTACTGTACCATATATACAGTATCTTCCCATCATTTAACATGGATGTGATCAAATGCCTTGTAGGTTACTGTATTAACTATTTTAATTATGTTTTGGATATTCAGAGAGTTGTGGTGACCCCAGCAAAGTCAGGGGAGACATTTTCAAACTACTTAAATAGAGGCGCCTTCTTACTGAACAAGCCTTCTCGTGCAACTCAAATACACACCTCTCACTATCTAGAATAGATTTGGTATTAGGCAATGTTTTGGCCTTACAGTGCCACTACATAGTGTATTATGCCCCATAGGAACTGTCAGATCACTTTTCTCTCTTACTAGAGATGAAGCCATCACAGCAACAAAGTAAGCCTTAACAGAAACTAAACTCATTTGGATTGCAGCTGTTCTTTAAGGCTAATACTATTCTTGAATAGTTAACTGAATTTTTATGATTTATAATTGCATGGCCCCTAGTATTATTATGTGGTACATTATAAAGGCCTTCCTGCGAGGATGATAAATACAAGAAATATCCAGCATCAAAGCTAACACAAAGACATAGGAAATAGGCTTTTTGACAGTGGTAGAAAACGTGGAATGTTAATTGACCTGACCCTGGCCACTATAAAGAACCAGTAAATGCCATAAACAACTGTAAAAAACACTCTTTTTTATCTAAGGCAGAAAATAAAATAATTTTTATATTTCAAAATTATTATGATGAAACAGAAGACAAATGTGTTGGAGAAATTTGGCTTCGTAGGACATATACTTTCTGCTATACTTGCCCTCTATACTTCTCCATCTGCCTGGGTGTATACATCAGGCATGTTGTCCAAGCCCTTTGGGATTACAAATGGTACAGGCCAGGGGTGCCCACTATCTCCCCTTATTTTCAATCTGTTAATGGAGCCATTAGCCAATAGTATTAGACAAAACCCTGACATATATGGCTTTTTGTTCAATAACCATGAACACGTCATAAGCCTTTTTGCAGATGACGTGATTTTAATGCTCACAAATCCGGTGTCTCCCTTGGAACTTGTCTCGTGTTTACTTCAAAGGTATGGTACAGTGTCATACAATAAAGTAAATGACACCAAATCTTACATTTTAGACCTAGAAGTATCTCCACAAGATAAACTGAACCTGCAATCTAGAATCCCATATGTATGGATTGACCATGAAATCACTTATCTAGGTATAAATCTCATCTCCCAAACTGAGCAATTATTTAAGGCCAACTACCTCCCATTTAAAAATAAATAAAAGAGGGCTACAAATATTAACCGCTTCCCGACCGCCCCATGTACATATACGTGTGCAGAATGGCACGGGCAGGCAAAATCCCGTATATAAACGTGATTTTGCATTTGCCTGCCCGTGGGTCGCGCACGCGCCGCCAGCGGCGCGCTTGTGACCCGGTTGGGAGCTCCGTGACCCCGGCCGCGGGACCAGTGGACCCGATCGCCTCTGGTGTCCCGCGATCGGGTCACAGAGCTGGAGAACGGGGAGAGGTTTGTGTAAACAAACCTCTCCCCATGCTTCCTACACTGCCTGTCATTGATCGGCTGTTCCCGGTCATCGGGAAAGCCGATCAATGACGTCAGACATCAGCCCCGCCCCCTAATGTAAAAAAACACACACACGTCACAGCCCATAACCCCTCCCCTCCCCCTAGTGGTTAACCCCTTCACTACAACTGTCATTTATACAGGAATCAATGCATTTAAATAGCATTGATTGCTGTATAAATGACAATGGTGTCAAAAATGTCCGATGTGTCCGCCATAATGTCGCAGTCACAATAAAAATCGCTGATCACCGCCATTACTAGTAAAAAAAAAATATTAATAAAAATGCTATAAAACTATCCCCTATTTTGTAAACGCTATAACTTTTGCGCAAACCAATCAATAATCGCTAATTGCGATTTTTTTTTACCAAAAATATGTAGAAGAATACGTATCGGCCTAAACTGAAGAAAAAAAAAATGTTTTATATATTTTTTGGGGATATTTATTATAGCAAAAAGCAAAAAATATTGCATTGTTTTCAAAATTGTTGCTCTATTTTTGTTTATAGCGCAAAAAATAAAAACCGCAGGGGCGATCAAATACCACCAAAAGAAAGCTCTATTTGTGGGAAAAAAAGGACGCCAATTTTGTTTTGGAGCCATGTTGCACGACCGCGCAATTGTCAGTTAAAGCGACGCAGTGCCGAATCGCAAAAAGGGGCCTGGTCCTTTGGCTGCCAATTGGTCCGGGGCTGAAGTGGTTAAGCAACCACACATTATCATTGTCAGGAAGGTTGTCAGCCTTCAAAATGCAACTCTTACCTCAGCTACTTTACATATACCGAACAGTACCTATACCTAGCCCCTGAAAATTCTTTCAAACTTTACAAACAACATTTTCTAGATTCCTCTGGGAAGGTAAAAAAGCTTAGTAAGGCAAAAAGGGCAATCTTTGCTGACTATCACCTAGCGGCAATATTGGCACAACTTAGAGGATGGCTCCCTAGCCAATCCTCCCCACTATGGGGGGCCGTTGAACAAGCCCTAATACCAGGGGGTAGCTTACATGATTCTGGAGATAAAGCAAAGGTGCCACTCTAAGTGCAGTAAATAAAATGGTACTTTAATAAAAGCTGAGAACACGGTACTCACAAAGGTACACAAGTATCAGGCGTATAGGCATGTACTGCCGGATGTCCGAGGAGTGTGTCCTTTCCATAGGGTAGATGGCAGCAAGTGTCCAGAGAGCACGCTGATTCGCTTGTTGCTGACACTTCCGATAGTGGAAGTGTCTGAAATCTGCTTCCAGTGCTTCTACTACAGAATTATGTAAAGCATCCTGAAGCATCATTCTATCACTGGCATTTTCCCCACCCAATATAGTGCACCCCCCAAGTGCTGCAGCTGAGCAGCTCTCACTCCTTTCCTATCCACACTGGGTAATTATGCAAGAGATACAGTAGTTGAGGCGTCTAAATCATTTTAATCAGGTTACTTTCTTTGACCCGCCACCGACAGAGAGAGACAACTCCATATGTCGCTTTTACATTTAAATTTAAGGAGGAGTGGGACTAAGTTATTACTGATGTATTGGCATGGGTCCCTTGTCAGCAAGATTCCCAGATATTTCATCCTATCCAGCACTTTTAACTGGGGAATTCCCAATGGCATGTGATTTCTTAGTGGATCTAGCGGCATAAGTGACGATTTGTCCCAATTTATTACCAGGCCTGAAAATCGGCCAAATTCCTCCATTATGTTCATTGATGCGACCAAGGATAAATCAGTTTCCAAGAAAGAGCAAGACGTCATCAGCGTATAATGCAATCTTGTCCTCCCCCATCCTCCTTTTAAACCCCTGCATCTCTTTTGCTGATCTAATTGCAATTGCTAGTGGTTCCATTGCAAGCGCAAAGAGCAAGGGTGATAGGGGGCATCCCTGGATAGATTTAGAATATAAATTATTGATTTTTATGTTAGCTCTTGGAGCATTATAAAGTGTTTTTACCCATCTTATAAAGGTGGGTACAAACCCAAATGTCTCCAAGGCACGCCACTCTCTATCAAAAGCCTTGGCCGCGTCAAAGGATAAGACAGCCCTTAATCCCATATTCTCTATTGGAACCTGCATATTCAAATATACTCTCCTGATTAGTACTTGTAGATCTATTGGGGATAAACCCTGATTGGTCTGGATGTATGAGACTTTGAATGCATTTGTTAATTTGGCTGCCAACACCCTTGCCAATATTTTGACATCAGAACATAGCAATGATATAGGCCTATAGGAAGATGTATCCAACTGATCTTTCCCTTCCTTCTGCAGCACAATTATTGTGGCCTCCGTCATCAAGGAAGGCAGTCTCCCCCCAACTGCAACCTCCCCCAGTGTTTTTAACAACTCTGGAAGTAACACCTCTTCATACTGCTTAAGCCATCTGGCCCAGGAGATTTCTGGTAGGTCATCTCAGCTACTGCCTGCTGCAGCTCCTCTAGAGTTATAGGGGCTTCCAGAGTGCCTCTATCCCTCTCTGTGAGAACCAGTACGTCTATTCTCCCCAAAAAAGTCTCCTCCACGCACTTTGATTTATATAAATTTGCGTAATATTGTCTAAATGTATTGACAATCGCAGTGGAACATGAGGAGATCCCCCCTCCTGGCAGTCGAATCGCAGCTATCGTCGATGGGGAGGTATTAGTTTTAACCAGAAGTGCCAACATCCGGCCAGCACTCTCCCCCACCGGCAAAATCGCCTTGTTTTTTGGAAGAGGCACTTATTCTCCACCTTCTTTATGACCAAATTGTTATACTCCTTTGCTTCTCTTGGTTGGGATTTTCCACGTATTGTTTTTCTGACAATAACACTTCTTTCCTAATACTCTCCTACATGGATTATGTCTTAGCTTACCCTTACCTTAAATCCCACCTCAAATAACACCTCTTGTCCTATAAGTAACACTTGAAATGCCAATGCTAATGTAGATTTACTACTTCGTTTTCTATGGTCACCTGTGTCAGTATCTGTATTGCATATTAATACATGGCAAATGATGTTCACCCTTTGTATATTGATAAAACTGAATAAAAACATTGAATTTAAAAAAAAACATGCAGGGACTCTCCAGACCTGCTAAAAATGGCCCCAGCATTGAGATAAGGGGGACACACCATAGCAGTGCAGCTGCCCCTTTACCCACAATTTATCCCATCACTGCCTTCCCCACATCAGGCCAAACTATCTCTGACACAATGTTAAAGGAGGTGCTACTAGCCTTGAGGGCTAACATGTCAGGGATTCATTAGTGCCAAGCTGACTTCCAGGATATGGGGGGAAAGAATTGACCATATCAAGAATAACATGAGCGGAAAGACAAGGTCACAGACTTAGAAGACAGATCAAGAAGGAACAACAAAAACATTTGGGGCATTCCAGAGTCTGTCACTGCCCCCCAACTGCAGCAATATGTCCATAACCTGATCTCATCACTTGTACTGTCCTTATCAGCTCAGGATCTCACAGTAGATATGGTTCACAAAGTACCCAAACCTTCCTTAATCACCCAGGGACGTTCTGTTGAGGGTGCACTCCTACCATGTGAAAAAGCAATTATTAACCACATTCCGCAGAGCTGGCAATATCCCGACCCAGTACGCAGCGCTTCAGCTACTTCCAGACTTGTCCAAGCACACTTTGCAATGCCGTCGAAACTTGGCAACCGTGACAAAAGCCTTGAGAAACCACAGCATTCCACACAGGTGTAAATACCCTACTACAGTCTCTATCACTCACCTCTATAACCTCGATGGAAGAGGATTTGACAGCTTTACACCAATTGGAAATTATTCCTGAGCAAACACCACAACCAATGACACTCCAGTTTGAGTGGCAAGTTGTGTCCTACAAAAGATCCACCAAAAGCCATGCCAATGGAGGCTCCTGAAACCATTACATCACATTCTCCATCTTTCTCCAGTCACGGGAGACCAACGTGCACTTTCCCATTTTCCCTCATTCTCTTCAGCAGAAATATGTGCACACGGATCTGTCAAATGATCCCCCTTTTTATGGTTATATCTTTGTTACTTTTATTAACTTTGCCCTTTTTTCTGTTTCCCCCTCCTCCTGTTTGGCACATACTGACTCATTTTCAAAAGCTTGTATGTCCTCCTCACAACCTACACAGCCAGCACACCATAAGAATCCAACCTGTGGACATCACACCTAAGGATAAGAACTTTCAGGCCCGGCAAACTCAAAACCCTGAAGGCTTTGCTACAAAGGATGACCATTTACCATAAGGTACCCCATTACAACTGTGAGTACTCTAATGTTATCACCATCCACAATCTCTAAACCCACCACCAATGACAACCAAGTGACTTTCCTTGAATGTAAGGGGACTTAATCACTCCGCTAAACTCTTCTCCATGTGGAGGGAAGACAGCAAACACAAAGCTGACATTTTGTGTGTGCAGGAAAGTCATTTTTAAGCCTCTAAAGTCCCACATTGCTTACACAAAGATTACCCACATATTTTCCTGGCCTGCATACCTGTACATAAAAAGAGAGGCATCTTACTTCCGTTCAAGAACATGCTCTCTTTTCAACTTAGGTAATAATTCTTGGAAGATGAAGGTAGATACATTATCGTCACCTGCAAGATTAGTAGTGGCATTGTACTCAAGGAACTCTCACCAAATATGTGTCCTACATACAGTACTGTAAATTGTTTAAGCATATAACCCCTATCAATAATAATGAAGCTTCAGTGGTAGACCCCTACACCCTATGGAATGTTCACAAAGCATTCATGAGAGACATCCTCATACAATTAAGTGCTAGAGAGAAAAGGTACTATACCTTAAAGCTCAATACCCTGATTTCAAAGATTCACAAGCTAGAATCCTAAAACAAAGCCTCCCCTACTATGACCTTTCAATACCCTCACCAAACTCAGGGAGAATCTGAGAGAGATTTTATCAAAACAATATGACAATCTTAGATGCTTGAAAATACAATCTTACGCCAATGCTAATAGAGCGGGCAAATACTTAGCTAACATAATTAAAATGGTATGCTCCAAGACAAGACTATCCCACCTTATACATCCATCATACAATTTTTAATCCTCAGGAAAATGCCAACCAGTTTGCCGACTATTATAGCGCACTTTACAATCTATGGGATGACCCCCTAACAACCCAACCGAACACTGAGGGTAAACTTTCTACAGAAGCTAAATCTCCCCACTCTCTCAGAAGCCCACCTCCAAGAGCTGAACGCCCCCTTTGCAACCTCTGAAATTAATTCAGTTATTACTACCTTGCCAAACTGTAAATCTCCGGGCCAAGACAGCTTCTCTAACAACCATTTTAAAATATTCCACACCATTCTATCACCATATACGCAGAGAAGGCCTTCAACAGGGTCCACTGGCAATACATGTCGATGGTACTCTCCAAGTTTGGATTCCAAGGTTACATTCTGACTGCTGTTTTAAAGTTAAACTCATGCCCAACAGCACAGTTGTACACATCAGGACTCTTATCTAAAACATTCCATATTTCCAATGGGACTCGACAGGGTTTCCCTAGCCCCTACCATTTTCAACCTAATGATTGAACCCCTTGCTGAGGCAATCCGCTCCCAGCCCTCAATTAAGGGTTTCAAATTTGGCTCCAGACCACACATTAATTTGTTTGCGGACTAGGTCATTCTCCTTTTGACAGACTTCTGCAAGCCCACCAGATTCTAACACGATTTGGCAATATCTCTTACTACAAAGTAAATTTCACCAAGTCTCTTATTTTGGACCTGGGAGTGTGAGCGACCACTAGATGAATGCTTCAACATGCTCTACCCTATACGTGGAGCAAGCAAGGAATACCCTACCTAGGCATAATACTTACAGAAACCAATCTCAAACCCCCTAATTGCCAAACTTGAAGCCTAATTAAAGAATAATGCTAACTATCCTGGTCAGGAAGGCTTGCAGCCTTTCAGATGACAATACTACCCCAACTCCTCTATGTATTTCGGGGTACTAACTATTCCCATTCCTACTTATTACCTCAGTACCCTGCTGAGTCTAATGCGGAAATTAATTTGCAACGATAAAAAAGCCAGATGCCTATACTAGATATTCATGACTACTACTGGGCAGTTAGATTGGACCACCTTAGATACTGATTTAGTGATTGCACTGACCCACTCTGGCTAGATGTGGAAAAGACCCTATCCCCTACCAACGATCCAATTGCTCTCCTTATAGGTGACCTATGGAAGCTCTACTGCCATACAGGTATCCATACAAGCCTGGAGGTTTCTGTATAACCACTGCACCAACATAACAACAAAAGTGGAATACCAGCTCCCCTTGCACCTACTAGAGGCCAAAATCAGAATGCTCTCCACCAAGTCATTCCTTACCTTTGGTATAACTACTCTGTAAGATTTTATATTAAACTCTAAGCCCAAAAGTGTCGAACTGCTAGTAAACGGTCTTCCCAGGAATTTGCACTTCTCATGTTCACATATTTTACATTTCTTAGGCAAACATCCCATTCCAGAATTATATATACACTACAAAGTATGGCAATTATACACCTCCCTGAAACCAAGTGATAAAGGTATTTCACTCTTCTATAATATTATTCAATTCACTCTGCAATCATAACATGGGAAACAGAATTGCATACCGCGTTTACAGTGAAACAGTGGAAGTCTGCATTTCAGGAAATCTATAAAGTGACACACTGTGTTAACCACTGGGAGATGACGCTTAAAAAAACAAAAAACAGATGGCAGTAATCCCTCTATAGGTTGTCAAAATACTTCCCTTCAGCATCCTCCCTATGCTGGCGCAAGTTTGTAGCTCACAGCTGTTTTAGGTTGACCCTTCTTGAGGTTTACTGGTAATGTTTATCAAACCTGTAATTTATGTGCATGATTCTGTACAGTTGTACTGTTTGTACTGTTTGCATAGCTCGGCAGATATGTATGCTTCTACCATACTGTGTGTACCTACCTGTTTGTAAGCCTTGAAACTTAATTTAAATTAAAAAAAAGTCACATGTGGGATGGTAGGGGTATATACTGTATGTATATGTTTCAAAAACATATACCTTAATAACATTTATTTTATTTACAAAAATGCATAATCTACTCTCATAATGCATTTTGTCCAGTTTTCATTTACTGATACACCATTAATTAATGGATCACATCAAGCTGTTATATATGATTTTACCAGTTGAAAAGCAGAACTTGTAATCTTATTAACTTGAGAATTCTAGCTATCATCATGCTGACCCATTAATATTTAGTTCCCTATAATGATGACACAATCATTTACAGTCCCCACCTTGGTAACCTAATGATTTATAGTCCCTTATCATGGTAAACCATTATTTTCATTGATATTTGAATAATACGCCTAGAATCATTATGCAGATCAGTAATTAGGTCAATAAAGGCATTGGATTATTTTGACAGACAGACAAATACCACTTTCTGAATGAAGCTAGAAGTGGTAGCACACATATACAGTACATTTCACAAGTTTCCTTTAAATCCCTATGCATGTATTTGCACTTGAATAAAAATACTGATACATACCGTGTTGGTTACCAATTACTTTGGTCTAGACTTTTATCATATGCAAATTATAGTAAGTGTTCCCACTCTCAGCTACTGCCAGCCATATTTAGGCTATTCATGTCTGACTAGGGTGATTTCATATATTTTTCCTGCTTTTTTTGCAGTTTCTTCTGCCTGACATATCTGGAGGATTTTATCTGAGGGTTGATTTGCATTGCAGAGTCTCTCTTTTAACACATTTTCTTTGATGTCAAAAATGATTCAATCTTTGATCAAAGACTTTAACAATTTACCAAAAGGACATCTTTGTGAGTCTCGATAAAGAGGCTTTTCCACCTAACTTGAATTTTCCCTTTTTATATCAGAATCTTTCTCCAGCAATTGACACTAATAAACATGACTACATTATTTATGTACTCTCTTTACAAAATAATTAAAGCTAGCCTCTAATATAGCATATATAAATATAGTTTCCCAAAAATTTGGAAAAATGTCAGTAATTTCTGCTCTCTATCGATTTTCTTATATTGTTTTCTGTTTTGTATGACTTTTTTATTACTTATAAGTTCTTTATTCTTATTACCAGTGAAATAAATGTAAACAAAATGATACACGTGTTTATGAGGGGAATCCTTTGGGCAAACTTACTATTATTTTGTGATATACTGTAAATATATAATGGAAGCCCATTAGGGGGCACTTTATCAGTCAGAAACTGACATACGTTCACTAATGCCATGTAAACACGAGCGGAATTTCAGACAGAAAAAGTCAGAGGGGAGCTTTTAATCAAATATTCCCCATTGGACTTTTTACGTCGAAAATTCTGACGGACCTAGAAAGAAAACTAGGTTCTGTCTAAATGTTTCCGACAGAACCAATTCCTATCAGAAAAAACGCTCGTCTGTATGCTGTTCTGATGTACCAAAAACAACGCATGCCCTGAAGCAAATATGAGACGGAAAATATTGGCTACTGGCTACTGAACTTCCTTTTTCTAGTCCCGTCGTACGCGTTGTACGTCTCTGTGTTCTTTTTTTTTATAAATTCTTTATTTTTATGACAAGGATAATATTACAGCATTACACCTAAATACATCAATACAACATATCCTATTTCATCACAAACTTCCTCTCTGAAAGGTTAATTACTATGGTAATGTTATGTTATCTTTAAATTGATTCGTCAGTCATTCTCATTACTGTATTATTCCCTCTGTAGCCACTTACTTTATACCCTTGTTCCTTTTTCCTTCCTCCTCTACCTACCCTTAACAAAATAAAAAGAAAAGAAGAAAAGAGAGGGAAAAAAAAAGGAATTCAGTATACTGCCCTTAGTCCTCCACCCCCCTCCACCCCCCCCTGCCACCAACAGCAGTTATCCTAAGTGAGCACCCCTGGATTATTTAATAATAATCAATTTTGACGATTTAGGGATTTTGTTCCCTATATTTAACCACTTTACGACCAGCGCACGACGATGTACGTCCATTTTTTGAAGTGGGATATCTCGGTAACGGCAGCAGCTGCTGCCACAACCGAGATATCCATCTCTTCAGGCGCCGGTCGTAATTCCGATAATGGTGGTCATCACGGTGGATTCACCGCCAGATCACCGTTATTGGCGGCGGGAGAGGTCCCTTGCATTTAAGTCCAAATATGAGATCTGAGGACTTTTTGACCCCAGCTCTCATATTTAAGAGGACCTGTCATGCTTTTTTTCTATTACAAGGGATGTTTACATTCCTTGTAATAGGAATAAAAGTGAGCCATTTTTTTTTTTTAAAGTGCCCCGTACCGCATATGTGAGTAGCGCCTGCATATGAAAACGGTGGTCAAACCACACATGTGAGGTATCGCCGCATTTCGTAGAGCGAGAGCAATAATTATAGCCATAGACCTTCTCTGTAACGCAAAACATGCAACCTATAGAATTTTTTAAACATCGCCTATGGAGATTTTTGAGGGTAAAAGTGTGATGCCATTCCACGAGCGGGCACAACTTTGAAGCGTGACATGTTGGGTATCAATTTACTCGGCGTAACATTATCTTTCACAATATATAAAAAAATTGGACTAACTTTACTGTTGTCTTATTTTTTTTTATTCAAAAAAGTGAATTTTTTCCAAAAAAAGTGTGCTTGTAAGACCGCTGCGCAAATACAGTGTGAAAAAAAGTATTGCATATATCCATTTTATTCTCTAGGGTGTTAGAAAAAAAACAATATATAATGTTTGGGGGTTCTAAGTCATTTTCTAGCAAAAAAAAAAAAATGTTTTAAACATGTAAACACCTAAAATCCAAAACGAGGCTGGTCTTAAGCCCCATACACACGGTCGGAAAATCCGACCACCAAATCCATCGGATTTGGTCCGACGGATTTAGTCCGACACTGGTGTTGCATACACACGGTCGGACAAAGTTGTTGGAAAATCCGATCATTCTGAACGTGGTGAGGTTTGTTGCGTACGACGGGACTACGTAGAGGCTAGTAGCCAATAGCTTTGGTCTTGTAATGTGATCTGAGCATGCGTGGCACTTTGTCCGGTCGGAATTCGCTACACACGATCGGAATTGGTATGATCGGACTTTGTTGTCGGAAAATCTATCCAGCAGGAGATAGAACTTTGTCCGTCGGACAATCTGATGGAAACTGTCCGATGGTGCCTACACACGGTCGGAATTTCCGACAACATTGTCCGATAGGACAGAATCCATCGGAAAATCCAACCGTGTGTATAGGGCTTTAAAGTGGTTAATATAGGGCGTCCAGACTTTCCAATATTTATTCTCCTGCTCTCTCATCATCATGGTAAGGTTTTCCATTTGCTGGATTTCTGATATTCTACCTAACCATTGTGCTCTAGTTGGAGGTACAGTACTTTTCCAGAGAGCCGGGATACATGTTTTTGCTGCCGTTAACAAATACCTCAAAAGGGAGTTTTTATATTTTTCAATGAATACTGGAATATCATTTAATAAAAAAGCTGCTTGGTTTTCTCCAAGAGACACTTCTGTGATTTCCTTGATTATTTCGGACACCATCTCCCAAAATTCTTTCAATCTCGGACACTGCCCGTCACTGCGTTCTTGACGGTCGGACTTTGGTGTGACCGTGTGTATGCAAGGCACACGGTATAAGTGGCTCAGACAAGCAAATGTTCTGTTTGTTATTTTCTACTGCTTTGCTGTACTAAGCCCTCTTGCATTGAAATGTGTGTGTTTACTGCCTTGCTGAAAGAAGTGTGGGCAAACCTGCTTGTACTGTTCCTGGATGTCCCTGTCTCATTTATGGTTCATCTTTGGTTCTGCTTCTACCAGTTGAGCCTGTCTCCCTTGCAAAGCAGTTGAATATATGGTATGTTATAGAGCACAGTTATGTCAGTTGTGGTGGTCTCAATTTTATTTCATATAAAAAATTTGAAAAAAATGTATATATATGTATATATATATATATATATATATATATATATATATATATATATATATATATATATATATATATGTATATAGTATGTCACAAAAGTGAGTACACCCCTCACATTATGTAAATATTTTATCATATCTTTTCATGTGACAACACTGAAGAAATTACACTTTGCCACAATGTAAAGTAGTGAGTGTACAGCTTGTAAAAACAGTGTACATTTGCTGTCCCCTTAAAATAATTCAACACACAGCCATTAATGTCTAAACCACTGTGAGTGAGTACACCCCAAGGTGAAAATGTCCAAATCGGGGACATGTCATGTCCCATGTCATGTGACTCGTTAGTGTTACAAAGTCTTAGGTGTGAATGGGGAGAAGGTGTGTTCAATTTGGTGTTATCGCTCTCACTCTCTCATACTGGTCATTGGAAATTCAATATGGCACCTCATGGCAAAGAACTCTCTGAAGATCTGAATAAAAGAATTGTTGCTCTACATAAAGATGGCCTAGGCTATAAGAAGATTGCCAATACCCTGAAACTGAGCTGCAGCACGGTGGCCAAGACCATACAGCGGTTTAACAGGACAGGTTCCACTCAGAACAGGCCTCACTATGGTCGACCAAAGAAGTTAAGTGCACATTCTCAGCATCATATCCACAGAGTGTCTTTGAAAAATAGATGTATGAGTGCTGCCAGCATTGCTGCAGAGGTTGAAGAGGTGGGGGGTCAGCCTGTCAGTGCTCAGACCATAAGCCGCACACTTCATCAAATTGGTCTGCATGGCTGTCGTTCCAGAAGATGATGCACAGGAAAGCCCACAAAAAGTTTGCTGAAGACAAGCAGACCTAAGGACATGGATTACTGGAAGCATGTACTATGGTCTGATGAGACCAAGATAAACTTATTTGGTTCAGATGGTATCAAGTGTGTGTGGTGGCAACCAGGTGAGGAGTGGAAGAGCATGATCCACTCCCTTCGGAGACTGGACCGATGGGCAGCATTCCAACATGATAATGACCCCAAACACACCTGAAAAACAAAGCTGCCTTGCTAAAGAAGCTGAGGGTCAAGGTGATGGACTGGCCAAGCATGTCTTCAGACCTAAACCCTATTGAACATCTGTGGGGCATCCTCAAACAGAAGGTGGAGGAGCGCAAGGTCTCTAACATCCACCAGCTCTGTGATGTCATCATAAGGGAATGGAAGAGGACTCCAGTGGCAACCTGTGAAGCTCTGGTGAACTCCATGCCCAAGCGGGTTAAGGCAGTGCTGGAAAAAAATGGTGGCCACACAAAATATTGACACTTTGAGCCCAATTTGGACATTTTCACTTAGTACTCACTTTTGTTGTCAGCGGTTTAGACATTAATGGCTGTGTGTTGCGTTATTTTGAGGGGAAAGCAAATTTACACTGGAAGGGAAGACCCTCACCATGCCAACATCCAAAATAAATACTGTATATAGGGATTTAACAAGTCAAGAAATTGGGGGACTTTGTGGGCACATAATGAGAGAGGGAATCAATGACAAGGTATATATTTTATTACAGCATAATTAAAACACATATAAGCAATATACACACAACACCCTGTATGGAAGTAGTTACCAGTTAACCAATGATGCAGTTACAGAGGGCTGGATCTAAGGTACAAGGATTGATTTGGTAATATATCAAATTGAGAAAAAAATTCTGATCCAGTAATTCCTCCAAAAACTTGCTATTGTCGACGTGTTTCACTAAAATATTAGCTTCCTCAGGACATATACTGGGTAGGTGCTGGTGAACTTGTGGCTGGGGATATGGGATAACCTCACAAAACTAACAGACAACCAGAAAGACAAAATTTCAAATTTTATATATACTGTATGTGTGTAGTAGTGAAATACACATATCATGTGGTCTATGGTAGGTACCACTGATGCATAACAGTCATATAGATTGAGGATGTAAGTGTATAAGAGTATAGATCACACATATAGGTAAGTGGTCACATATTCCCACTATAAATGTTTCCAACACAGTATCAATAGTACTAAAAAATGGCCCATAGGTACAGAATCAATGTATTAAATGGGCGAGTACAAAATCCCCTTGAGTATAGAGACCAATGGCATGTCTGAATATGTAAATATTGCACTTATCCCACAGGGGGGGACCTTTTGTTAGGGCTCAGACCAGTGTTGCCGCATAAGCAGGGGAATAATGTGCCCCCTTCGACACTGCACACTGCACTGTACAGCTTTCCTCTCTGTGTACTATTGATACTGTGTTGGAAACATTTATAGTGGGAATCTGTGACCACTTACCTCTATGTGTGATCTATACTCTAATACGCTTACATCCTCAATCTATATGACTGTTATACATCAGTGGTACCTACCATAGACCACATGATATGTGTGTATTTCACTAATATAAATTCTCATTTTGATATATTACCAAAAAAATCCTTGTACCTTAGATTCAGCCCTCTATAACTGCATAATTGGGTAATGGGTAACTGTCCATACAGGGTGTTGTTTGTATGTTGTTTATATGTTTTTAATTATGCTGTAATAAAATGTATACCTTTTTATTGATTCTCCCTCTCATTGTGTGCCCACCAATTTTTTGACTTGTTCAATCCCTATATTATACAAGCTATACACTCACTACTTTGCATTGTAGCAAAGTGTAATTTCTTCAGTGTTATCACATGAAAATATTTAATACAATATTTACAAAAATGTGAGGGGTGTACTCACTTGGGAGTTACTATATATATATATATATATATATATATATATATATATATATATATATATATATATTTTTTTTTTTATATGAAATAAGATTTAGACCACCACAACTGACATAACTGTGCTCTATAACGTCCCATATATTCAACTGCTTTGGGACATTTAAGGTGTCACATGGACACAAAAAAATATATAATATCTTTTAAAAGTTAACAATTTAACCACTTCAAAACAGGGCACTTTTACTTCCTTCCTGCCCAGGCCAATTTTCAGCTTTCAGTGGTGTTGAATTCTGAATGACAATTGCGCAGTTATGCCACACGTTACCCAAACTACATTTTTTATCATTTTGTTCACACAACTAGTGCTTACTTTTGGTGGTATCTAATCATCACTGTTTTTTTTTTTGCTGAATAAAATAAAAAAAGACTGACTTTTTTGAAAAAAAATAGTTTTTCTTAGTTTCTGTTAAAAAAAGTTTTTAGTCTGTAGGAAAGTTTTCCACAAACATTGGTATATATTTGAAAATTGATCAATCCTGATGTAATGACTGCCTATCTCATTTCTTGAGGCCCAAAAATGTCAGGACAGTACAAATATCCCTGTAATGACCCCTTTTTGGGAAGTAGACAGTCCAAGGTAAGAGGCAAGTTTTTTCAAGTTGTAATTTTTGGTCATAAATCTTGGAAAATTAAGAGATTAAAAAAAAAATATTATAATATTTTTGCATACTGTCACCAGTTCACAGTATCATCATATAACTGGTGTGGGAGTGATCTGGGACACTCACTGGTAACAGTTTGAAAAAAAAAAATCATTTTTTTTTTTTTTTTTTTTTCCTTTTTTAATTTTTTTAACACACTGGAGACCAGAGCAATATAATGTTGCCATATCAACAGTGTAATACTCTGGGGAAGTGATCACATTTTTTTTTTTTTGGTTTACACATTGTGATTGCTTATAGCAGTGAATTTAATTGCTATAAGTAAGCATTTTACTGAATGAAACAGAATTATTCAGTTTGTTTTGTTGTGATTAGCTGTGATTGTCCAGGGTTTATCACATGGTACAGATGGGCTGTGATTGGCCCTGTCTGTGCCATGTGATCACATTGACCAATTACAGCTAGCAACACAATTGTAAATAATGGATGGCATGAAAGGAAGCCCTCCATTTTTTACAACTGTCATGTGACCTGCTGTAATTCATTACAGCGGTCACATGGTACCGACAGGGAGCCGGTACACTGATCACTCATCGGCTGTGTCCAATGGGCACAGCGGGTGACAGATTGCTCCTCAAGTGCGGCCGCACTGCTGCGCAATCTAGAAGGATGTCATGTGACGTCCACCCGGATCAACAAAAGTCCCACCCAGCCGTCATTTTGCTACAGGCTGGGCAGGAACTGGTTAATAAGTGCCATAGATGCAATAATTAACTTAAATATTCTGAGAAGAGAAAAAACATCATTCTAGAATACCCTAAAGTTCGAAAAATAATAGGAGAGAGGTCATTTCTTTGACACGTTTCTCAGACCAAATTATTTTTTTTCAGAAAATACAGGCTAGAATCAGGTACAATCCAAGCATATTAATGTACAGTGTTCTATATATAGAATTGCAAATAAACAAGACATAATAAGACCACTTACATATACAGTAACTGTAATCATAATTCTATATATACATAATCCTGTACAATAATGTCCTTGCATTGTAACTACTAAGGATAGGATATGGGTAGTATGCATACAGAGGCATTGCTGTTGGATGTTATGTTGTACCAACACATGCATAGTATTATTTGCTTTTATGTATTTTTTGTATTGTATTTAATAGTTATGAATGTAAAGTTATATTTTCATTTGTGTACATGTGACACCCTACAGTCCCATAGCACTTGGACATATGGTATGGTGCAATTTTGGGATGTGGTGTCACTCACAGTAGACTCTGTATTGCAGAAAACTGTTCTACTTTGTGGCCAATATCATTTATATGGGATACATGCCAGAAAATTTAGTTATCAAGTCGATGCAGTTGATTTACTAAAAGCGTAAGGTCTATTCAGCTCTAAAAGCTGAACACAAAAGAGAGTTTTACACTATGTGTGGCCATTTATTCCCTACATAAATGTACAGGAGCATGCTTCCTTTCTTACGTTTGCTGCCAATTGGGAGTTTGTTCATTTAAAGTGGAACTTCTTCATTCAACCAGTGACGGGGTGTCTATAGACCATCTATCCGATGCAACTGGATAAGGTCATATATGTTTGGTTGACTCATTACAAACCAGTATATGAGTCCACACTCTCTGGTAAGTGTGCCCATTTTACTCCATGGTGGTGGATTGCACAGTGACAAGTCATTTTTTCTATTGTGCCTTCAAATGGGTATCTTCATCTTCATCTTCATCTCAAGGATTTCAATTTCTAGGTGGACTATCTTTTATTGAACTTTTATTTTGAAGCCATTGAATATTTATGCATTCATCATTTTTGCATTATTGATCACAGCATGGAATTTACAATTTTATTTTGCTGTTTGGACTTGAGCGATGCACTATTATTTATATTTTACCACATTAAAGTCTAACCTTATCATCTAACCCCTAATTCTTAAACTTTATCTAACTTCTAACACAAATTTTAATGCAATTAAATCAAGAATTTACGACTTTAAAACATAACAGTAATATGTTGCAGCTTACTAATCTTTATGTGTGGTGACTGCATTTATTATCTTTTTTTCAGGATTTTTTCAGGATTTTCACCTGGCGATCAATCCAGGAACAAGCTTTCTGTCTTTTACTTACAACAGTTACTCATTGTCTTATATCTATAGGGGAGCAGCAATGTGACTCTAGGATAGGAAGCATTTCAGAACTACAAAATACCTCCCCCACTCCTGTTCTCCATAACATTGTGGAAATGTTCTATTTCTGGTTGAAATAAAACTACAGTGTGGCAAGAATTTTAGAGCTCACTGGATTTCTGCCAGAATCAGGTATTTTTCTGTACCTGAGCTTTGTTAAAGAGGCATTGCAAAAATTACTGAATAAGTGTTTGCCTAAAGATACATTTTAACCCTTAGAGCAGCTTCACACTACCCCATTGTGCTTTTGCTAAAAGCCCAACTAACTTGTTGTTTTTAGAGAGAGTTAGCTGTGCTTTCCCATAGGCTTCTATGATGTCTTGTGGTTTTGGTGCGGTTCAGAAAGCGCACCAAATATGCTGAATGCAGGAGTTTTGGTGCCCTTTCTGAAACTGCATCATAGCCGCCGGTCCTCATAGAAGTCTATGAGAAAGAGCAGCTAATCCACACGAAAACTGTGGGTTTGCTAAACTTTAGTAAAAGATCAGCAGGGCAGTGTGAAGCTGCCCTTACTTACCTTGCCTTGTACTAAAAACTTTAGGCTGGCCTTTGCTTAGACTGGTGCCAAAAAGTTGCAATCCTGCATTAAGATCTACCATGCTAAATTCATAAACAATAAAAAATAAATAAAAAAGGTAAATATTTGTTTTATATTTTAACAATTTTGGTATAAATTTTTTATGTAGATAAAAATGTTTAAAACAGGGTTTGATTACTATGGCATTTTATTTGTAATGCATTAGAAAAAATATTACTCCAAGCCCCATTATTTCATGAAAATAAACCATTATATTTGCATTTCCAGAACAGCTGTTTATTTACCTGATGCATATGTAGATCCCAGCACCGCAAACAACAATGTGACCTCTACCTCCCACTCATTAAACATTTTTGACACAATATAATGATCTTTGAAGGTTCATAAAGCAGAGTTACATGCACAATATAATTTTATTAATAACTAATTACTAACAGAAGACAGTTGTATCATGGCACTAATCTCTTCTGTGTAGCCTCACATTACTTCCAAAGGTTTAGTTTGTAGAATTCTCAAACTCAAATTTTGTATTATTTTATATTATTATATATGTATCCTATTTATTGAATGTATATTTAGATATTGAAAGCATTTTATATATTGAATGTTCAATGTATCTTATCCAAGGATCATTTTTGTGTTACTTTCTATAGAATTATATTGGTTAAATCACAAACATGACAAATAATGATATTGATGCATTTAGTAAAAATATATATATAATTATGTAGTTAGGCATATTGGGGGTTATTTATGAAAGGCAAATCAACTTTGCACTGCAAGTGCCCTGAAAGTGCACTTGGAAATGCAGTCGCTCTAAATCTAAGGGGTAGATCTGAATATGAGTGGAAGCTCTGCTAATTTTAATATCCAATCATGTGCAAGCTAAAATGCTGTTTTTTTATTTTCCTTGCATGTCCCCTTTGGATCTACAGTGACTTTACTTCCAAGTGCGCTTTCAGTGCACTTTCAAGTGCACTTGCAGTGCAAAGTGGATTTTCCTTTATTAAATAACCCCCATTGTATTTTTTAACCACTTAAGCCCCGGACCAATTTGCAGCCAAAGGACCAGGCCCATTTTTGCGATTTGGCACTGTGTCGCTTTAACTGACAATTGCGCGGTCGTGTAATGTGGCTCCCAAACAAAATTGGCGTCCTTTTTTTCCCACAAATAGAGCTTTCTTTTGGTGGTATTTGATCACCTCTGCGGTTTTAATTTTTTGTGCTATAAACAAAAATAGAGCGACAATTTAAAAATAAATGCAATATTTAACTTTTTGCTATAATAAATATCCCCAAAAAATATATAAACAATTTTTTTTCCTCAGTTTAGGCCGATACGTATTCTTCTACATATTTTTGGTAAAAAAAATCACAATTAGTGATTATTGATTGGTTTGCGCAAAAGTTATAGCGTTTACAAAATAGGGGATAGTTTTATAGCATTTTTATTAATATTTTTTTTTACTAGTAATGGCGGCGATCAATGATTTTTATTGTGACTTCTACATTATGGCGGACACATCGGACATTTTTGACACATTTTCGAGACCATTGTCATTTATACAGCAATCAGCGCTATTTAAATGCACTGATTCCTGTGTAAATGACACTGGCAGTGAAAGAGTTAACCACTAGGGGGCGGGTGGGGTTAAGTGAGCCCTGTGTGTGTTTTCTTACTGTAGGGGGGCGTGGCTTGGCATGTGATGTCACTGATTGTTTTTCCCTATGACAGGGAACAGACGATCAGTGACAGTGTCACTCGGAAGCACGGGGAGAGGTTTGTTTACACTTACCTCTCCCCGTTCTTCAGCTCTGTGACCCGATCGCGGGACACCAGCAGCGATCGGGTCCCGCGGCCACGGAGCTCAGGACCGCGCACGACCCACGGCTGGGTTCTAAAAAGACAACATACCTGCCATTCTGCCGACGTATATGTGCAGGAGGCGGTCCTTAAGCGGTTAATAAGAATTTATTTTTGAGAAAACAAAAGTGGACTGCAAGTGTGCATTCTCCAACCAAACTAAAGGAGTGGATAAGGCTTAATGCTGCTTATTTTTATTGTATTGCATATTCCTTATGGGAAAGTATTTTAAGGCAGTGGCAATCTATGTAGAAATTAAAGTCTGCGTGTATTGATTCTAAACAGGTAAAGAAATGTGCACAGATTGCAATAAATCATAGCTGCTATTAGGAAATATTTTTTTTTTATTGGTCTAAATACATAAAACTGTTGAAAATCAATATGTAGCTACTGTACTTACTCTTAATAAAATGTACATTACCACACAGAGTAATCTCATAACAAGAGTTTAACAACTGCATCATTGTTTGTAAAAAAATATTGGGAGACAATTCCTTATCTTTACCTACCCACAAACATTAGCAGTAGATTAGTTAATAGTAATCAGGTTATAAAACGTTATCCACCTCCTTTTATTTCCCCTGATGTACAGTAAATCAAAGCATGAGGTTTCCAATCCTCCCTTCTCAAAGCTTCTCAATGTGTTTTTAATATAAACATTAATGCATTCATTCATGTATTCATGTATTCATTTGCAAACCTGGACTGGATATGTCTAAAGATGGTCAGATTATGTCCAACCATCCGATGATGTCTATGGCTAGCATAGCTACAGAGAATATATCACTAATAGAGACTTACCGTACAGAAAAGCTGTGTACATATGTACAAATGTTTTGCAAACAAGCTAAGATAGGGCAGAAAATGTACAAAATCCATATGGTACTTCAAAGTATATGCTGAAAACAACTCTGCTTCTGCATTTTGGGTTTGTTTTATCAAAAATAGATATTAACGGGGGCAGTGGCGACCAAGCTCCAAGATGGCCACATAACTTGAGAGCACCATACAGCCACTGGGGTAATCCTGCAACTTCAGAGCCTCCACGGCAGTTACAGCGCTGCTCCAGGCACACACACCTGGGAACCTTTCTCTATGACAGCATAAGAAAGAACGCCCACAGGCTGACCCAGCAATGGAAGTAGCTACTGCAGCAGGTATCCCACTGGCCACATTAGATCCTAATGCATCTTTCCCAACTTCAGGGCAACCTATCTCTGACACTATGTTGAAGGACATGCTCTTATCTCTGAAGGCATCCCTGCGAGCAAACATAGTGTCAGGCATCATTCACTGTCAGGCAGATGTACAGGCCATGGGGAAAATAATCAATCACATTTAGAGTGCTATGTGAGAATACTCAGTGTCCTTCAACAAACTAGTAGATGCACACAATGATTATAAGGAGGAAATCACTTGGCTAAAAGATAAAATATCTGACCTGGAGGATAGATCAAGAAGAAATAACCAAAAGATTAGAGGAGCTTAGTGTGCATTTCTACCACGCTAAGAAACAACTGGTGGCAGCATTCCATTGACAACGTTACAAATCAATACACGTTGCTCCAAAAATACTTCTTGACCTGTCTAAACACACACCGCAATGCTGGTGCAATCTGCTAACCAGAACAAAGGCCCTGAGAAATCACCAAATCCCGCACAAATGGAGACACCCCGCTATGCTTGTTATCACTTATAATGGTAAGAAGGTCTCGCTGCCCTCCGTCTCTGTGGAATCCATCCAGAACAGGCCAGTACTACTATGCCAAGCTCTCAATCATTTACTCTCGATACCCGTTGGCAGGGGCAATCCCATAAGAGTTCTCAGAAGAAACATACCAGCGGAGGCTCCTAACTCCACAGTTGCCCACTTTGTTTATATCATACCCCCGGATAGGGAGTCTAATGCTCACCTTTCTTCCTCCCCCCAGCTCATACCAGCTATCCAAATTGCTCACGTATCCTATATAAGACCCTTCATTGACTTTGTTCTGTTGTTCTTATTTTACCTCATTTTATTCTTTCCTCCCTGTTCGGTACATGAAATGTCGCCTGCGTCCTTTTGAAACCACATCTCATCCAGACAGACCGCCCAGGACTACAGGGATACACTATTGCTTCAAGAAGGTTCATCCCCTCTGAACCAGTGCCACTACAAAACTGTGAGTAACTCTCTACATACACCATCCAGCCATACTCCAACACTTGACTATGACTCTCAAGCGCCTCTCCTTAAATGCTAGGGGCCTTGACCATCCCCCTAAGAGGTTTTCGTTATGGACGGAAGCCAGCAAGTATAACGCAGACATACTCAGTGCACAAAAGACTCACTTCAAAGCCTCTGACATACCCAGAAGTTGCCACCAAGATTACCCAAATATCCTTTTCTCCTTCGCCTCCGAAAAAACGAGAGGTGTCCTTCTGGCTTTTAAAAGCACCCTTGCTTTTCAACTAAAGACAACCAAACTTTGAGGGAAGATATAACATTGTCACTTGTGAAATTAATGCCCAACCTTATATGTGACTTCACCTGGTCTGACCATACTGTGATCCTAATGACTATTAATGAATTGGATGTCCCCCCTCTGTTCCCATCTGATGCTGTAACACTACATTATTGCAGGTCCCTCAGGGTTCCTTGGTAATCTCCCATCATCTCCAAAATGTATTTTGTGAGAATGAGACCTCAGTCAAATGCCCCTTTGTTTTATACATCCAAACATAATATACTGTCCGAACTCCACACCTTAGAAACCCAGAACAAAGTTAGTCCTACACCCACTATCATTAGATCACTCACTAAACTTAGGGAAGAGCTGAGAGCTCTATTGACACAACAGTATGACATACACCTCAAACGACTCAGACTTCAATCTTTTCCAAATAACAAAAACATTTATTTGAAGAGTCAACAGTTACAGGTAATTATCATACAATACAACAGTATCCATGAACAGATCAGTAGCAAACAATATAAAAGCGGTATCGTGTGGATCAGTGGATATACACTAGGCATCTTGAGGTTGGCAGTACATATTGCAATCCCTGCAAACAATCATAATTCAAGTTGCTGGGGGGGCATGTGTCATACCAGCCAGCTCCACTACACCCAAGGAGTAAATTTCCCAAGCGGAGTGGGGGGGCAGACTCCAGTAGCAGAATCAGACATCAATTTCATCACATGTTGCTGCACTTTCTAGCCACGTATCCCATATTTTCCCGTATTTAGCCGGGCACCCTCTATGAGCATATATTTCCTTTTTGTATGGTAGCACATTATTAACCGCTACGATCCATTCCTGAATCGTAGGAGGGTCTGGTCTCAACCATTTCCTTGCAATGATTAGTCTGGCCATAAAAAGAGATTCTTGCAAAAATAGTTTGTGGTAGCTATCTGAATCTGGGTCCGGGAAAATACCCAGTAAGCATTGTTTAGGGCATAAGGTTAGGGGGAACCCATCTCGTCATGTATGAACTTCACAATATGGGACCAGAAGTCCTGAATAATTGGGCACGACCAAAGAAGGTGATAAAACGTACTAGAGGGGCTGTCACATCTAGGACATAGAGTGTTTTGGTTGAGGTTGTATTTGGCTATGCGAGAAGGGGTCAAATAGGACCTGTGCATAATGAAGAGTTGCGTAAGTCGGTCTGACAGTCTGGTGGAGATCTTTTTGTTAGCCTCAAGGGCATCATTCCATTCCTCATCCTCCAGCGCCCCCACATCCCCAACCCACTTCTCCTTCAATCCATATGCCAACTGCGCCGCAGATGGCCGAAGAAGGTCATTATAGAATGTGGAAATTAGTTTTTGGGATTCATGTCCCAGCAAGGTATCCAGTTGCACCAAGCGTTCTAGATTGGGGGATTCAGTAGCCCAGGCCTGGGTTGTCCCATAGTGGTGTATGAGAGTGAGTGTGTGGGGTGTTTAGTCTTTTCCTTGCTACCTCCAAGATTTTACAGTAATTATAGAGCAGCCCTCTCCGGCCACCCATTGCCGAAGGATCTGTGGGTTCCCTGAATATAAGCTGGAAAGCGTGAGTATGCCCGCGAGCCAGGGGGGATCACAGCAGGGACAGGCACCACGTCCTGTCCTGTTTGTCCAGGTGGTAGAAGTGGGACATTTGTGCAGCCAGGTAGTAGAGACCCAGATCAGGTAGTGCCAACCCCCCATGTTCGTGCTCAGACTTCAATCTAGAAATACCTAGCCAATAGGTTAAAACAGATCAGATCTAAAGCACAGATTTCACATCTGATACACCCCACTCTAAACCACAGAATCATAAACCCTCAAGAAATTGCGAATCAATTTGCAGAAAACTATGGTGCCACCCCAACCCACAGATGAAGACATTCAAAACTTTCTGAAACAGATTCACATTCCCACACTGTCAGACTCTAGCCTTCATGCCCTAAAAGCCCCAATCACACCCTTGGAAATAGAAAAGATCATTATTCACTTCCTAATGGAAAATCCCCAGGCCCCCGATGGTCTCTCTAAAGAATTCTTTAAGATTTTAAAAAAAGTTTTGTCTCCTTACATGCAAAGAATTTTTGGCCAAGCCACCTTAACTTCCTTATTCCCAAAAGAGTTGCTGGGAGATTATGTGGTCACCCTACCGAAACCGGGTAAAGACCCCAGAACACCCACCAACTTCAGACCAATATCGCTCCTAAACACGGGTGTTAAAGTCTATGCAAAGCTTATTGCTAGACAGTTGACCGATGTCATCCCTTCACTGGTTAAACCAAACTAGGTGGGCTTCATGAGGGGTAAGCAATCCGCAGATGCCACCAGGAGAATTGTGAATATAATGTATCATGCTAAGAAAACCCGAATGCCTTCTCTGTTTCTCTCCATAGACGCAGAGAAGGCACTCAACCGGGTCAATTGTCAGTGGTCCTTTCTAAATTTGATTTGCAGGGACCCATACTGTCCGCAAACTTGGCTCTTTATTCAGCCCTGACGATACAAGTCTACACATTTGGATTTTTGTCTAAACCATTCTACATTTCCAATGGGACTCAACAGGGCTGCCCTCTATCACCCACGATCTTCAATTTAATGATTGAACCTTTAGCTGAGATGATACGTTCACATCCCCTCATTACTAGTTTCAGGTACAACTCTAGATCGCATGTGATTAATTTATTTGCCGACAACATCATCCTCATGCTAACCGACCCCCTCAACTCCCTTCCACAGACCCACCAGATACTGGAAATTTTAGTACACATTCATACTACAAGGTCAATTTCACCAAGTCCCTCATACTAGACTTAAATAATCCCGAGATCCACTAGAGTGCACCTTAAGAACACCCTTCCTTTCCTTTCATGGAGCAAGTAAGGAATACCATATTTGGGCATCACTCTAACTGCCCTGCCCTTCTCCCTAGCGGTATCCAACCTCAAACCACTCATTGAATCACAACTTAAAAACATATCTAAGCATGATCTATCCTGGGCAGGCATAATAACAGCGGTCAAAATGATGAGCCTGCCTCAAATTTTATATATATTTTGAGTGCTACCAATCCATTCCCAACCATTATCTCAAAACCCTGTTGAATCTATTAAGGCAATGTATATGGGAAAACAAAGGCCAGATGCCAATATACTAATCTACAGTAATTCTGCACAGATCTGAAGGTGGAGCGGGCATGATTGATATTAACCACTTGCCCGACCAGCCGGCAGAATGTACTGCGGCAGAATGACACGGCTGGGCGAAACAACGTTATGTAATGTCGCTTTACCCTATGGCCCCTAGGGGCGCCCCTGCTCACCCACAGAGCCAATGCAAGTGCCCAGCGGTCACAATCACCGCTGGGCTCCCACGATCGATCGGGGCACACCGAGAACCAGGATCTGTTCATACAGAGTATGAACAGTGATCTGTCATCTCCCCTACACAGTCCCCTCCCCCCTTCAGTTAGAACACACACTAGGGAACACAATTAACCTCTTGATTGCCCCCCAGTTTTAACCCCTTTCCTGGCAGTGACATTTTTACAGTAACCAATGCATTTTTATAGCACTGATCGCTGTATAAATGCCAATGGTCCCAAAAATGTGTCAAAATTGTCCGACGTATCTGCCATAATGTCGCAGTCCCGATAAAAATCGCAGATCGCCGCCGTTACTAGTAAAAAAAAAATGAATAATAAAAATGCCATAAAACTATCCCCAATTTTGTTGACGCTATAACTTTTGTGCAAACTAATCAATATACACTTATACCAAAAATATGTAGAAGAATACATATCGGCCTAAACTGAGGAAAAAAAATGTTTTTTTTTAATATATTTTTGGGGAATATTTATTATAGCAAAAAGTAAAAAATATTGTGTTTTATTCAAAATTGTCGCTCTGTTTTTGTTTATAGTGCAAACAATAAAAAACGCAGAGGTGATCAAATAAAACCAAAAGAAAGCTATATTTGTGGGAAAAGGACGTCAATTTTGTTTTTGGTGCAAAGTAGCAGGACCGTGCAATTGTCAGTTAAATCGACGCAGTGCCAAATCGCAAAAAGTGCTCTGGTCAGGAAGGGGGTAAAATCTTTCGGGGCTGAAGCGGTTAAAGATTATTACTGGGCAGTCAGACTGGATCAAATTTACATTGGCTCAAGGGTTCGGATGAACTACCATGGCTGGAAGTAGAATCAGCCATAGTTTCCAAACAGCATCTTTCCCTACTCCTTATGAGTGACTTATGGGAGACCTGGAACATTTCCACCTTATCACCTCCTTTACATGCCTTCTTCTTAGCATGGTGTCCTCTACACAAACAAAAAACAAGCTCCACCACAATTGTGGATTGCAAATTTGCCTTGGGGTGCTCAAAGCCATGATTCACTGGCTCTCAGCTTGCTCACTTAGTAGATACAGATTGAACTATGTACACAATTTTATACAAGACTCCAAGCCCAATTCACATGCTCCTGCATACTACACTTCCTACACAAGTTCCCTATCCCTACATTACACATATGGGAATTTGCATGGCAGTTCTATTTCTCTCAAAAACCTAGGTCCAAAAGGTATATCCCTCTTTTACAATAACCTACAAGAGAAGATATCTCCCAGGAAAACCAACTCGATTTTAAAGTGGGAATCCAATCTGAACGCCTATTTCACCCTGAACCAAAAGCAATCCGCCTTATGTGAAATTCAAAGAATGACCCACTACGTCAACCATTGGGAGTTGATGTTTAAAATAGTTAACAGATGGCATCTCACAGCATATAGGTTAACTAAAAATGTACCCAGATACCTCTCCCCTATGATGAAGAGGTTGCAGTCAAGTTGGCCACCTACTCCCTGCTTTTTGGGAATGCCCTTGTTTGACGAGTTTTTGTAATCAAGTTTTTCAAGTCTTTTCCTCCCTCACAAAGAATTCTCCTAACCCAGGCCTAGTTATACTCCACATTGGTATCGACTAATACTCCTGCTTTTTTAAACAGGTAGTTACACACACACACATACTCTTAGCAGCCCTTACACTCATACCTAAAAAGTGGAAGTCACAAGACTCCCCTCAATATATCTGACGTTCTGGGTATCGTCCAACAAAACGACACTTTTGAACGAATGATAGAGATCAATTCTCTTACCTTGTCAACCTTTGCGCATAACTGGGCAATCTGGCCAAAACATTGAATTTCCAAGATGTAATGTGAATCCATATCTACTCTGATTTTAACATCATCTCATCCACCCCATTAGCGCAACTGATGTACCTCCCTTATATGCCTGTATACACCTTTGTTTTCAGCATTGTTGATTTTTTCCTTTATTTCTATGTTTCAGCACAGTGATCCATACGTTGTATTATTTTCTTGTTAATCCGCCTATGCAAAGTTTACCGTACCACTTTACTATTCAATAAAAAAAGTATGGGAAAAAAATAGACATTAACAACTATAATGTACTTGAGCATACTACTGCTAAATGATATCTTAAAACACAATTTATTGTGAGGCTAATCAGAGACATCAATCATGCAGAAGTAGTTTATTTTCTTTTTTTTTTTACACAATGGTTCCATAGGGATCTACTTATAGAGTATAAAGAATTGTACAATGTCAAATTTCTTCTTTAAATATAAATTACAAAAATTACACCTGGATGCATTGGCAAATCATTGAACAAAAAAAATATTTATTTTTGTTTGGATATTCTAGGAACTAGCAAAACTGATATATGTTTTTCCCCACATCCTTCCCCGTACAAATATGCATTAATAAAACATACCTTTCTATAATAGCTATTTCTTACATACACATTGTATACAAATCTATTTATTTAATACACAGGTATTTCACATTGCTGTGTGACAAAAATAATACTTGCAAAAATATGAATATTGTGCTATTTATTCAAACATATCAATGTATTAGCATAATTAAAATATTTTTTCTTTTCTACTTTACCATGAAAATGTATCTACTGTGAGTTAAATGAGTAAAATTTTGTTATTCTTCATTTTTAGATAAAACATAGAACAGTAGAGCATTTGTTCCTGCACTTACCTGTGTAGTAGAAATCATAAAACAACCCCTACAGAGTATAATTAGGAGACTGCAGGACACCTGGAGTGTAGTGATCTCATAAATGGAGCTTTGTGGCTTTATGTTGTAGCTGATCTCCTTAGTGTCTTGCAATATTGTTATTTTTTACAGCAGGGGACATATTAGACCATAATATATATGCTATTTCTAGAGAGCATGGGACACAAAAACTAAACATTATGTGTACCTTTATCTGCCAAGGGGTTTAGTGTAGTTATTTATTTATATGTTTTCAGTGATGATTTTCACAACTGATATGACAAGAAACTCTGAATGTTGGGTTAATAATGCTTAGCACATGCAGAAATTGTATATATTGCTGGGTTTGCTTTAGTTATATTATATCAGTGTTTAATTTGTACTAGCATATTTTATATGGGTAAAATGCATAACTAAAATAATCAAATACAGAGATCTACCAGATAAACAGGAAACCAGTGCTACCATTAAACCCTACTTGATCTTTCTATTAAATATCCTCTCTTGACATATAGTTTCTCTTTGCAATATGTAGCATATGTTGATTACAATGCTTTCAGATCCTACAAGACCCTAACAAATGTGGAATAAAAAACAGCAATGCATTTTATATTAGGGAATGAATAGACCCTAAGGCAAAAAACTTGGTATATAGATGCTGTTGCCTAGATGGAACACTTTGTTGCTCATGTATGTGGAATGATTTTCTACGAATCAAATAAAAACCTTGTCAGACCTAGGACATACACAATAATCTCACTTTTGTTATTGCTATTCTTAAAAAAAGTATTTGTAGCCAATACCTTTTTGGATGCATTTGACACTGTTGCGTTGATTTTCTAAAGACAAATGGGCTGTTTGCTTCCAATCTTCTGCAAAGGCCTGTGGGTCTTGCCCCCCAGACAGCCACATGGAGATTAAATGACTATCTACTTACTGATCCAAATGTAATCACAGAAATTTCTGATAGACTCTTATGCCCCGTACACACGATCAGACTATCAGACTATCAGACTTAGTCCGGCAGACAATCCGCCAGACTTTCCAGGCCAGTTCCGTCTGACTTTTTGAATGAGCGGACTTGCCCACACACAACCAGACTTTTCCGGCGAACTAGACCTGGCGGACAATCCACCGGACTTTTGGAGGAGGTCCGCCGGACTTTTCAAATGAACGGACTTGCCCACACACGGAGTAAAGTCCATTCATTTTGATTGTGACTCCAGGTAGACGGGACTAGCGAAGGAAGTCAATGTCGCCTCCATCGGCGAGAGTGACACCTTGCTAGCCCAGTCGCCTGGTATGGATTTAAAAGGGAACCCCTACGCTGAAAAAAACGGCGTGGGGTCCCCCCAAAGTCCATACCAGACCCTTATCTGAGCATGCAGCCCGGACGGTCAGGAAAGGGGGTGGTGGTCACTCGTCCCCACCCCCTTTCCTGACCGGCCAGGCTGCGTGCTCAGATAAGGGCCTGGTATGGACTTTGGGGGTAGGGGTTCTCCTTTAAATCCATACCAGGCGACGGGGCTAGCAAGGTGTCAAGCTCGCCGATGGAGGCGGCGACATTTACTTCCTTCGCTGGAGTCACGTTCAAAATGAACGGACTTTACTCCATGTGTGGGCAAGTCTGTTTATTTGAAAAGTCTGGTAGACTAGCACACAGATGGGCAGATTGTCCACCGGACTTCCGAGTCCGGCAGACAATTTTGAGTCAAGACTTCTTTCTAAGTCCGCCGGACTTTTGGGAAGAAAAAGTCTGCCGGATCCCACACACGGGCGAACTCTGTCTGACCAAGTCTGCCCCATAGTCCGATTGTGTATATGCGGCATTAGTGTATTTTAGGTTAAATGACTTAGAGGTGACCTCTCCCCCAATCCTATGTCCTGCCCATAAGGCTGTTCTGAGAGGGTATATAATAGAACTGGCCTCTACAAGGAAAATGCAAAAGGAAGCTGCAATTACCTCCCTTACTCAGGAGTGATCTCACTCCTTTGAAATCTTGAGACAAATCAATCTGAAACAAGTTAAATTCAATACTATTTTATCGGAAACAGACAGAGAAGTCACTTTGCTGGTCCAAGGTTTCTTCCTTACAGTAACTCAGCCTCGGCAATGTTTACCCGTAATCTTTATCAATCCCTCCAGCCAGCACATGTGTATAAACTGTGAAATAGAAATGGACAGGTGGTCTCACACCCCAAAGAGATGTTACATAACGTCACCTCTTACTATAAAGCTCTACTCTCCTCCCCAGAATCTGAACCCCCTTCTCGGTCTGATTCCTGGTTGGACTCTTTGCACCTGCTCCTCCGATAGGTATGGTAGAGACAAAGCTTGTATGCCCCCTGCTCAGAACAGCAGATTTTATCTATAATTAAATCCCTGAAGACCTCAAAAGTCCCAGGCCCAGATGGGTATACCTCAGTATATTATAGGAAATTTTCAGGAATTCTCACACCTAAACGTTTCAGTTTTTTTTAATGATATCCCTCAGGGCAATAAACTCCCTGAAGAGATGCTCCACATTAATATGACACTATTATCAGTGTTAGGGGACCACCTTGCCCCTATTATCTGCTTACTAGTAGCCCCAGAACAAACTGGTTGTATCCCTTTCAGATAGATCACAGACAACATCCGTCTAGCATCTAACATCACATTGACTTTACCAATGTGCTTACTTTTTGCACCACTTATGGAAGTTACAGCCCCAGCCCAGAAATGAGCCCATACACTTTTCTGTGCAATATTATGGGCTATTGCACTAATTTGGTGGTCCCCTACAGTGCTTTGGACTCAGGTACTCCAGAGAATGGAAGCAATAAGGTTAATGGAGCATGTGCATCATACTATCATGGATACGATGCATATCTTTGACTGCAAATGGACAAGCTGTGAACCTTATGGTGGTTGAGTGGGTCGCAGATAATTACCCTACAATAATATCCCTAGTAGCACGAAAAAGGGTTCTACATAGTAAATCGCATATCTTGTTTTCCTAATTTTTTTTGGTTATTGGTTATGATTTAGTTCAGAATAAAGCTTATTACGCTTTTCTTTACTCATTGTTATTGTTTTGTTGTTAGATCCAAGAGACAGAGTTGTAATCACCCTGGATACAAATACCTTCTCTGAATTTGTAGCTCAGACTGTAGAGTATCCTGATTGAACCAATAGTATACTTCTCATGACCTAATATAGAAGAAGGATAGTATATTTTATGGCCTTTATTGATTATACTCTCTGTATTATGTACCTAAGTTATATTCACTTTTTTCAATGCTCTATACATGTGATACTCTGTATATGGATTCCTTTTGTTATGCTTTTAAAACCTTAATAAAAGTATTTGTATTAAATTTGTATTAAAAAAATTAAAAAAAATAAATGAAAAAAAAGTTCAAATAATCATATAAAAAGTCAAACACAGTGTGTTCCACCACACCAATCGAAATCTGCACACAGATCCACAGTGAATGGCACTACCTGAAAAAAGGAGAAGAGAGATGTGTCACAGAACTGCTCCACCACAAAGGCTTAATTGGCTACTTACTAGAACATAGGATATCAAAGCAAAATCACCCCACACCTCCTCTGCAGCCACTGAGACTCTATTTCCAGGGGCAGCCAACTCTTTGATCCTAAGTGCCCTCACTCAATGCAGGGGTAAAAAAACAGAAGGATCCAACATAGTGTGGTATGTATGGCATTCCATTTATTAAAACCCTAAAAATTTAGCTTGCAATTACCTTCCATGAATGGCATGTAGCAGACACACTCCCGCAGAGTGTCCTCCCAGCGTGTGGAATGACGTCACGTGTGTGGCCCTGCCCAACACATTTCTCTGTGACTAACATTATCAGGGGATCGGAGGCTACATTTTTTTTGTGAACTTGATCGCCATGTAGTGTTGCTGATAAAACATCTTTGGTGAAACAAACACCTTATCAGGGTGAGCTCAGTCCACATACAAAACATCCTTTAAGTGAGGATATCTAGGGAAAGACCGCGGTACTTATGGAATTTGCCATGATCCAAATCCTGTCAACTTTGGAGCAGAAAATTTGGGAATCAGTAATTTCAATTTAGTTCACATACCTTCTGCAAGAAAATTCACAAAGGCCTTTTGGGTCTGAAAAAAACTCTGACCTTGGGATTCTTTAGGAATATAATCTTTAGATGTATATTCTCTTGGGTGTCCTTCCACCAGAATGTAATTGTCTTCCTCTACTTCCTCTATCACTAGTTACTCCTCTGTTATTATAGAGGGGGAGATGGGAGCACTTCCATTTGCAACCAAGATGGTCCAAACTGGCAAGTGTTCCAGAAAACTGTTGTTGTACACCAGCAATAGCAGATGAAAACTCCTTCCTTGTCACAAATGAACTGGAGGATGGTGCCCCTAAGTTCATGGATAAACCAACAATGAAAGGGAATCAGAGCCACCAGAGACAAACTGACCCCTAGGGATATGTTTTGAAGGGGACTACACACAGTTTCCTCTCTACCCCCTGGGGTTTGGGACTCTGCATCTGTATATCCCCACCTCTCGCTTGTGAGGTATGGCCTGCTGACTAACACCAGCACCTTTGCTAAAACAATAGCAATCTGTGTCTGCTGGAAGGCACTAAGTCGATAAGTTGATAAGACCTAAAATCGAAATGAATTGCTGCGCTAATAAAGCTGTGAAATATTAAACAACATAAATAAATCATAAAACATATTTTCACATATCTCTTAACGTGTAAATCACAAAAAACAATAATAATCAGTGGGTAAAACAATGTAATTTCTCAAAGAAAGTCCAAATGTAGTGGATCCAGTGCTTCAGTGCAGTCAAGTAAAATTCACTGTAAAGATAAGATTTACTTAATCTTCGCAAGCCCTCAAAAGTGCTTATATTAATTCACCACAGTCCTCCCTCATTAGATATGCGCTCACCTCATGATGTCATGATGTCATGATGTGTGAGCTCACAATTAAGTTTGGTCAAAAACAACCTTTTGGTCACCTTGGACTAGTTAAACTTGGTTTCCTCCTTTGCGTCCTGTCAGTTTTTTCTCCCCCATTGCTCAGTATATGTAAAAACAAAGGAGCAGCATTTTCACCCTGTCACAACAATGTAGCTACTGATGAGGTATTACTTTCAGTGAAATAGAAATATCCTTATTAGTACAATCAAATGGCAGTTGAGGAGGGGCTGACTAGCTCTTGCTTCCTTTTTTTTATTTTTTTTTTACATTTATTTTTTTCAGTTATATTTTTTTTCCTCACTTCCTCTCTCTTTTTTTGTTTTGAGACGGAGCTGTTTAGGAGCAACGAGCTGGAAGCTCATATTCAAGCCCGGGTTTGTTTTTTCTGCCCCAAGTTTTTTCCCCAGGGGAAAAATGTTTTGTGTACTCTTTTTTCCCTTTTTTTTTTTTTTTAATGTATGGTATGTTGTGTTGTTTGTTTGTTTATTTGTTGTGTCTTGTCAATGAGCATGTTTATAAATATAGCTTTTTACAATCATTGCAGCATCATTTGAATATAATGATCGGAACAATCGGATTTTCACCTGTATATGGCCTAGGAATTACGAGATTTGCCCTTTGCCCTTGGAATTGCCCTTTTTTTTCGGTCCAGGTTATCTGGAACTGTTACTTACCTTTGGAATGTCTCATTGTTTTAACTACATATATTAAAAGTTGTATTAATAAGATAATGTTAAATAATGGCTAATGAAATAGGAGTACTATCCTGGAATGTTAGAGGGTAAAGGATCCAGTAAAAAAATAAATAAAAAATTATGTGTTACTAAAGTACAACTTGTCGATTGTCTGCCTGCAGGAGGCTCACCTTATCCAGGACACTATATCTCTATTACAGAACAGGGAATACCCTATTCAGTATCATTCTGTATACTCTGCATTTGCTAGAGGGATTAGTGTGCTAATATCCTCTAGAATGCAGTTTACCTGCAGGCAGAGCATGATAGATCCTCAGGGTAGATATATTTTATTGGTATGTACTATGTTCTCTATGACATATATAGTGGGCTCAGTGTGCATTCCTCCACCATATAATTCAGAGGTACTGCAGAAGATTGATGTGTTTATTATAGAGCATTCTGGTAGCTCCTTATTAATATTGGGGGATTTTAATAATGTATGTAATCCAAGCATAGATGGTTACCCCGTGGGTACTGGGTCAGAAACTCCATTCTCTAGGCAGCTACAGGAATTGGGGTTGTATGATTTGTGGCAGTTGTTTAACCCTACACTAATGGCTTACTCATGCTCCTCTACTTATAAGTCCTTATCCAGGATTGACCTGGCTGTGGGCACAGAGCCAATGCTCCCATTAATATCAGATATACAATATTTGGCAAGAGGTATTTAAAACCACTCGCCAATATTATTGCCCTTTAATAAAATTAAACTACATATTACATGCCTAATTGGCAGATAAATGCTTCCTGGTTATGGGTACTACCACAGGGAAATTCCATTCATCGAGCCCTCACTGATTTTTTTTCCTATAATGACCAATTGGCTCCCTCCCAGGTGGTATGGGATGCCATGGAGGCATTTTTGAGAGGGATATTGATAAAAAAAATCGAGCACAGAATGGGAGACAACCCTTGCAGCGAAGGTACAACAAAAATTATTTCAATACATTCAGGATCCTACAGGCCAAAATCACTCTGCATGGAAAGATATACAGGTAATATATAAAAGAACGACTATGGATAAAGCTAAACTAGCACAATTCTTTACAAGATGTAGATATTTTGAGAAAGACGAGAGAAATGGTCAAATGCTGGCAGTGATTGATAAATCCCAGACTCAAACTAACTTAGTTTCTTCAATCCTTATGCCAACGGATAATATTTCTTATAAGCAAGAGGATACTGTATCCTCTTTTTGCACTTTTTATAAGGATTTATATCAAAGTAAGGTCACTTATCGTTTAAAGCAGCTTAGAAATTTCTTGACACCCCCCCCCCCCCCCCCCCTCCCGGAGATACCTTCTAACTCTTTCTTGTTAAAAAACAAGGACTTGTCAAAAAGTGTGTGTTTATCTACATTTATTTTTTTATGAATGAGTAAGGGTACTTTGTGCCTCTTACTCATTCATATTGGGGGAGCCAGTATAAAAGAACTCCTTTATTTTTAAAGAAGGCTTCCAGATGCTGATGAGATCTCTAGCTAAAGACCCCAAACAACACCAGGGCTGTATCCTCCTATTTTTTTTTATATTTATTTCTTTTTATTAAGAGAAAAAAAATGTTACAACTTCTAAAAACAAACAACACCGACTAAATACAAAACAACATACAAAAAAAAAAAAAGCATATTATCACATCATAGCAGCATTTCATTATTAGCTAATTTTTTCTTAAAAACAAAAACAAAAAGTACCATGATGCAAATCCCCTGTCAATCAAATTGTATAGCAATGGGTATCCTCATTATGATGGAAAAAATCTGTTGTCATAACACACTCTCCATAGCTTCCTTGCCACAAAGGATTTGTGTCAGTCCCTGCACAAATTGTAAACAAAGGGTAGAGTCTCCTGGGTGATGTCATTGAATAGATATCCCCATGACATTTTAACCAAATATGGTTGTGTCTATATTTGGGCAATTACATGTATTTCACTTGGAAGACCCTGTCCCATTTGTTTTCAATATGTGGTGGAGACAAGTTCAAGTCATTCATGGAGAGATAGCAAGAGGAGTATATCATGTTGGGGGATGAAGTAAATGGTGGATTCACATTGTAGAACATATTTGGGAGGGTTTTTAATAAAGGATTTATCAAAAAGTGTGTGTTTATTTACATATATAATTTTTTTTGTGAATAAGTTGGGATGCTATACAACTTATTCACACGGGGGATAGTATCTAGGGGCCCACTCATTACATACCATAAAATAATTTACACAATTTATTTGTGAATTTACTTTAACGTAATATTATTTTTTTGTGATTTCAGCAGACATATTTACTGTATGTGTAGTATTCATTGCAAATGCAGCATTTAACTTTAAAAAATTGTCATTTTTTATTATTGTATGCAATATTTCAGAAAAAAAATCTCAGGAGATAAACATTAGTGAAATTACCCCTCAGACATCTGAGAGATTCCTGATTGAGTCAATGATACACTAATTACATTGATGGATGCCCAATCCATTATAACTTTACAAATATGGTAGGTGTGCTGAATCCTGTAAAAAAAATATATGTTATCATTTTATTGTACTTTTTTCCTACTACATTAATTGCCAAAAAATTTAATTTAAATATCTATTCTAGAAATTTCTATTTTAGCAAAGAACAGTTCTTGTTAGAGCACACTGCTCCTATTTCTCATTTATAGTAGCTAACAAAAGTTATGTCCATAGATTAATTATTCTCACGCCTTTACTGTTCAGCAGAGATTCACAAGTAATTTCTAGTTAGGCATTTTTATATCTATCCTTACATGACTTTGACAGTCTCTGATTACTACTTATATTTCACTGCATCCTCTGCCATCAGTAGAGAGAGTTGAACAGAACAATGGAAATTAAAAATATAAGGGAATAAACATGCACAGAAACAGTGACATATAAAAGGAGAAATTGCTACAGTAAGATAGTAACCTGGACTTTCAAGCATTGTTTTTGAAATTATAAACTACATGTAGACCATAACTCATATAATAAAATGTATAAATAAATAAGTCATGATTTTGCTATGCAAAGTAATGTATAAAATATATTTAAAATGATCCTTATAAAATATCAATTTAGACTGCTATCTTTTTTTCTATAATGAAAAGGTGAATAGCAGGGGCACTATTATAGTTCAGTAAAACTATACAGTATTGGTATAAGATAGATAGAAGTTAGAAATCAGTAGTTTTCCATTACAAGATCTTGGCACAGAACCAGTAGTTTCTGGAACTGATGTGGATTACATAGATATATAGTTAGTCAGGTTAAAGTTTATCCTAAAATTATAAAAAAAACGAAATATACAGTGCACATGTGCAGGGCCGTGGGAGCAGACATGCTGTGACTGAGCTCCACACACCACCGGCCAAACCACAGCTATAATCAGCATCAGGAGGATGGGTACTCACCCACACACGGCTGCAGGACACAGAGAGACTTCTATGCAGCGCCGGACCTCAGGGCAGCCAAAGAAAAGGCAGTACAAGCAGGGAAACCGTCAGGGAACGGTAAAGCAGATTCACGATCTTAAGATGATGCCGGACAAGACTGACACACAAGGCAGCCCAAGCACTGTACAGCCTCACTCACCTGTAGACTCCTCACATAGATCAGAGTACCCTTCTTCTCACAATATTCAGGGGATCAGGATGAGGATCATCAAGGTGACACCCTCTCCCAGCCTCAATCTCCAGAAACTCCCCAGGATATACCAGAGTCTGCTGGTTCCCCTTGGTCCTCAATGGACAGAGCTAGCCGATTCAATGTTTAGCCAGCCTAGCCCTGCACATGAGGAGCCCTCACTTCAGCTGGTTCCTTATGCAGGGAAAACAGTGTTGCTGGCCCATTTTTCTACCATGCTTCAACAAGAACTCTCTAAAGCCTGTGAAATCATGACTAATGATATTAAGCATGATAAACTGAGCTTTGGTCTCCGCTTGAACACGATCAAAACTAAAGTAGATGGGACGATAGCGAGGTTTAACCAGAATACTAGGATTATTACTGAGCTTCAGGGGCGGCTGGAAGACAGTGCCACAAAAATAGAAGACCTGAAAAACAGGTCCCGCCGCTATAATGTGCAGGTCTGGGACCTACGGGAAACTCACACAGATCTGGAAGGTGCTTTGTGTGCTCTAATGAAGGAGTTGATTCCGGATATTTCACCCCACCAGATGGAAGTGGATAGGGTCCATAAGGTCTTGACAGCTCCCAGGTCAAATTGATTACCACAAGATATGATAGTGAAGCCTCACTATTATAGGATCAAAGAAAAATTCATGACGGCCGCCAGAAATTGACAGGGCCTGACATTGTGCCATTTCCACAGTACAGAAGCGACGCAATATGAAGCCTCTCTTACAATAGTTAATGAACTGTCAAATAAAATACAGATGGTCGTTCAGGTTGCGGCTCTCTTTTATAACAGGGTAAATCTCATTCCCTTTCCACCTACCAAGATGGCGAAAATTTGCTATTGGAGCTGGGCATCATCTTGCTAGATCTGCCCCCCTCCACTCCTCCGTGTCAAACCAACCGTCCCTTATTTCCGATCTGGTCCACGCAGCGACCGCCAACCATGAAGTCTTCACTGCATACCTGAAACACGGCTGACCCCCTTCATGAAAGGGGTTGGTGATTCTCCTTTTGTTCTGCAGCCGATCTGCTCTTATGCAGAGAGAGTTGTGGCCCATTGTTGCTTAGGACCACTTTGTTTGGCAGGCTTTAATGTTCCCTAGTTCTGTCTTATTATCATTAACCGATTTACCAGATATTAGCTGCCGCTCTAATGTCTCTAGGTTTGCAATGCTTTTACTCCACATTATTATTCGGCGGCCAGGCTGCTAGGTCCACCATTTGCGCCTTGGAGATTTCCTGGTGTGGCGGGGGACAGGGCAGATCTGTTGTGGAAATTTATGACATTTATTGCATATAATTGTTTTGACTAACCTCCTATTTATTTACAGAAATCCTGGGATAGAGCCGGGTGGACTCACAAGCCAATCTAGTGACCTTGTTCCTATCTGCAGATGGGGGCAACCTCACGATCGATTCCCTGGGATCAAGACCTCAACCCCAAGATATCTCAGTGCTTGGTATCCGCAGTTCTATTTATCCTCTGGAACCAAGAAAAAAAAATGGGGAGTTGCTATCTGTTTTTCACATCAGGTGCCCTTCACCCCTGTCACCATAGTCAATGACAAAGAGGGTAGTTACGTAATGGCAGTAGGAAATATCAACTACCAATTGATTTCTCTTATCTGCTACTATATGCCTAATTCAGGTCAGCTAGAGTTTTTTTAAGTATGCTAGCAGTATTACTCCCTAAGACACAAGGACAGGTAATCCTGGGTGGGATAGTAACTTACCTTTCAGACCCTTCAGGTCTGGTATGGATTTTAAGGGGAACTCCACACCAAATTTAAAAAAAAATGGCGTGGAGTTCCCCCAAAAATTCATACCAGACTCTTTATCCGAGCCCGCAACCTGGCAGGCTGCAGGAAAAAAGGGGGGACGAGAGAGCGACCCCCCTCCCCTCCTGAACCGTACCAGGCCACATGCCCTCAACATTGGGAGGGTGCTTTGGGGTCCCCCCAAAGTACCTTGTCCCCATGTTGATAAAGACAAGGGCCTCATTCCCACAACCCTGGCCGGTGGTTGTGGGGGTCTGCAGGTGGGGGGCTTATCAGAATCTGGAAGCCCCCCACCTGGAAGACCCTGCCCCCTGATGCACGGGGACTTGAGGACTTCCCTATGGCTTTCCCCATGACATCATAGGGGGGCGGGGGTCACCAGGTGGCCCCCGCCCCCCTCTGACATCATGGGGAAAGCCGTAGGGAAGTCCCCGTCAAGTCCCCGTCAAGTCCCCACCCTCCGTTATTTAAGACCTGTCAGAAGAAGAGAAACGTCACACAGCGGGAGCCTCCCATTGAGCGGAGCGGCCCGAGAACGAATAAGAGACGCTGTGGAGGAAGATGCCGGACGAGAACACCGGAGCAAGAAGAAGTCGATCGGAGGAAGAAGAAGATGGAGGTAGAAGATGAAGAAACCTAAGGATGAAGATAGGAAGAAGGAAGAAGACCAGAAGAAAGAAGATGAAAGAAGACTTTAATAAAGGACTTGTCAAAAACTGGCTCTTGTAATTTTTAACACTTTTGTCACTTTTTTGGGTGAAATGGTAGGGGTACCCCTTACCATTTCACACACAGGGGGGCAGGATCTGGGGGTCCCCTTGTTAAAGGGTGCTTCCAGATTCCACTAAGCCCCCCACCCGCAGACCCCCAAAACCACCTGCCAGGGTTGTGGGGATGAGGCCCTTGTCCTCATCAGCATGGGGACAAGGTTCTTTGGGGGGGACCCCAAAGCACCCTCCCAATGTTGAGGGCATGTGGCCTGGTACAGTTCAGGGGGGTTGCTCTCTTGCCCCCCTCTTTTCCTGCGGCCTGCCAGGTTGCATGCTCGGATAAAGGGTCTGGTATGGATTCTTGGGGAACTCCATGCCATTTTTTTTATATTTGCAGTGGAGTTCCCCTTAAAATCCATACCAGACCTGAAGGGCCTAGTAATTGAATTTGGGGGAACCCCACGCTTTTTTTTTTTTATCAATGACTTTCAATGACTGTTCTCTGTATTATGGGGAGCCGACAATTCATTATAGCCGAGAGTGCTTTTAAATAGCTTTTTTTCCTGCAAAAATGACACTTTGTGCAGGGACAGTTCTAAGCTCGGGAAACAGGCGCCCCTTTACAGGCATACTATAAACAACCCCCAGGTACGAAATTTAAAGGAATATTACACTTTTATTGTTTCACTTTAAGCATTATTAAAATCACTGCTCCAGAAAAAACTGCAGTTTTTAAAACTTTTTTTGCATTGATACATGTCCCCTGGGGCAGGACCCAGGTCCCCAAACACTTTTTATGACAATAACTTTTTAAAAATCAATGACTTTCAATGACTGTTCTCTGTATTATGGGGACGGGAGCCGACAATTCATTTTTGCCATTCGGGTCCCCATTGACTTCAATGGGGTCAAGTTCGGGTCAAGTTCGGTCCCGAACTCAAACTTTTTTGCAAAGTTCGGCCGAAACCCCTCGAACCCGAACATCCAGGTGTCCACTCAACTCTACTGGTGATCTGAAATTTGTGATGGAAGTAGTGACTGGGCATCATCTTTGTTACAGCAGCTCAACATTCCGTCACTCATAATCATTGATGTGGATCTACATCACTGTACGGAGATTATGATTGATGTTGGATTTAAATTGGAAGGGGCCATTGTTTACCCTGACGTCATAGGGGGACGGGGGGGAAGAAGTTAATAGATTAATTCCAGTTCTTATACCAGTGGTAATTAAAATATATATCATACTAACCAACACACAATTACATTGCCAGCACATGCCCAGATTTCAGCTTTACTGTATCTGAAAACTGTTTAATTAGAACTTATAGATTCTATTGAAAACTTGTATGCTTGCAAGGTTCTAATTCAACCTTGAACATGCCTAGTTTGGTTCTTATTTTTACTAGAACAATGGTCAGATTCATAATATTTCTTTTTAGAAGGAACAATAAATGGTTTTATAGGCATGCTATGGCACTGTTCTGCATATTTTTTTAAATTATGTAGACATATGATTTTTTTTATTCCAGTCACAAGTCTTGGGATGTCTGCCACTATACGCATACTCCTGCCAGTAAGGGCGGTAAAGTTTTCTATAGTTTGGCAATGCAGAGCTAAAACAAAAGGTATTAATGGTTATTCTTGAAAATGCTATAAAGCTATTCAAAATTGTTGGCATAATAATGTCTCGCTTCACGAGTCTGGTTTACACTGTGAAAATGAGTAAAATCTTTTTTGTTCACTGTTTATGGGGAAGATAAATTGTAGCCTCAGAAAAAAATACAAGGTGTCTGAAAAGAAAAATGCATTTTACATACCTTTAATCTAGATAACATTTTAAATGTACATTTTAATACTACATCAATATTGCATTTTTAAGACTAAAGAGGAAGTAAACCCTCAGGGGTTTTACTTCCCGTTTATTCCCCTTCAAAGTAAAAGCAGAATGGGCTAAATGCATCTCATACTAGCCCATTATGTGGCACTTACCTGCAAATTTAGCCCATGATGTCCAAAATGTTGCCACTGGTGGAAGCATCCATCTTCTCCCCTCTTACTTCCGAGACCACGGACTCCAGCTCTGACTGGCCGGAGCCATGTAACGTCACTCCCACCAGTCACGGCACACGCTGGGAAAGAAACAGCACAGAGGGCCGTTTCTTCGCTGAGCATGCGCCGATGACCTCATTGGCGAACTACAAGGTAAAAATCTCCTAAATGATGTTTAGGATATATTTTCAGTACATATAGGTAAGCCTTATTATAAGCTTACCTATATGTAAAAATGTCTCAGGGGGGTTTACAACCACTTTAGGTTTACAGTACTTTTATGAAATTAGAACTGATTTTAAGTCTTATATAATTAAGAAATCATAGTGTAATCATTACTTTTCATTTCATTCTAAACATTTTTTTAAATTTTTGTTAATGTTTGTTATTGTTTTGGGAAGAGTGCGGTTATGTCAGTTTTTTTTTTTTATCTGTGTTCCGTTGAAAAGATTTCTCTTAACTTTTTTTATAATGGGGATAAATCACCTCATAGATCACTGTTTAGGGGAACAAATGTCCTCACTGAAAGATTTGTCACCCCCTGTATTACAGTAAAAGTTTGGCTCTCTCTATCAGTTTCTGTTCCAGGGATGATGGTCACGCACTCAGTGCGTGTGAATCTCCCCTGGGAGGGTCATGTACAACAATTAAGATGTACAGGTGTTGTAACACATCCCTTCCTTATCCAAAATTCAAAACATATTTTTATTCACTGCAAGTAGAAGTTCAATATCAAATATGTAGTGAGAAAATAGAAACAGATTAATACTGTTCCTAGAAAAATCTTGATCAAGGAAGGACACTAAAAACAAAACCTAAAATCTAAAAACTCTAATTTTCACCACTATAAATATGCTCAATTAACATTTACTTCAAAATATAATACATATTATTAGTATTATTATGTTTTTTTCTTGACTGGTTTACTTCTATGCAGCAACCCAGTTGACTCCATACATAATAAGATGTTTAATATATTTATATTGAACTGTAGAATAGTAGTAATAGAAGTATTTTCTTCTCTTGCTTTACAGGTGTATAATACCACAGCCAAGTGTCAAGTTATGTACATGAGTATGATGTGCGTCACATAAAGCATACTTTTTATTCCAGTAGTAAAAGGAAATGTGTGAAAAATTGTGTATAAGCATTTTAAACAAACACTCCCCCTAACACCACTAAGTATGAATAAGAGGATGTTTGCTATAAAAATGTGTTATCAATATTTGTCACAAATTACTTGTTTTAAAACCTGGAAAGATGCTACACATTATTCAGTGCCAGTTGGTGTGTACGCTATACTTCATCCAGTACCAGATGCTATGGGAAAGCATAATGTCATGTCTAATACCCATGCCTTTGACATATTGGTAACATTTCACTTGAACTGGTGACATGAGACTGCAGCCATGCACTTAAATATTTGATGGGATTCATAGTTCTAGTGTACAATCAATGCTAGCTGTAATGGAAGAAATTTGTTTTCATGATCTATCTCGGAATACATAAATATCCATCTTTCAGACCAGTAGATCTGGTGGTCTCTGTGGAGACATAAGGCATGATTAAGGTCAGACATATACAGCTGTCTTGTTTCTTCTCATAACCTGCAGCTCTATGACATTATCTTTTTTTTTTCTTACAGGATTTAAGCTCAGTGTTAGTTACTGAATACAGCATCACTAAGGGCAGGTCTAATTAGTTTAAACTTTATTTGATTGGCACATTGCTCTTGATTTATTAACCACTTCAATACCAGACACTTTTACCCCCTTCCTGCCCAAGCCAATTTTCAGATTTCAGTGCTGTTATACTTTGAATGAAACTTTGAATGACATTTACTCAGTCACACAACACTGTACTCACATTAAATTTGTATAATTTTTTAGTGACAGATAGAGCTTTTTTTGGTAGTAATTAATTGCCACAGTTTTTTTTCTATATAAACAAAAAAATAAATACAGAAAATGAAAAAAGAAACGTGAACACAATTCAAATAATCTGTCTTCAAACATTTAGGCCAAAATGTATTCTGCTGCATTTTTTTTGGTAAAAAAATAACCAAATAACCCTTACTGTTTCCTCCTACCCCCAGTAACGTGTCCTCCTATCCCCCTTACTGTGCCTTTCTAACCCCATGTACTGTGCCCTCCTAACCCCCTGTAATATGCCCTCCTAACCCCCTGTACTGTGCTCTCTTGCCTCCTGTGCTGTGCCCTCCCTGCGTTGTCTCCTCCTTCCCTCCACCAGCTGTCATCTCTGCCCCCCATGTCTCCCAATGACCATCCCACCCCCACCCCACCCCCGATCACAGCCTTTTCCATCCCAGCTCTCCCACCCCACAATCCCTATTTCACCCCACCCTCAACTACCCAGCCCTCACTTACCCCTTTACTCCCCCACTTCCATCCTGTTCTCACCCCAGCCACACCCAACTCCCTAACAAACCCCCCACCTCCCAAACCACTCCTCTATCTACTCTTCCTAGGCGATAGGTATCAGTAATTGCTATAAGCAAGCACTTGAAAAAAGTAGCGGTACTCAGTGTTAAAAAAAATATGGTATCGGTGCATCCCTAGGCACTCATTTTTTATGTTTTACATAGCTATATCTGCAAAAGAGGCCAGCATGGAATGATATATCAGGAATTCTTTTTCTGACTAATGTTCTATTTTAAATGTATTAAACAGGCCCAATACAAGGATTGGTAAATGCAAAGACATAACTATCCTGAAGTGTTTTGTGTTTTTAAAGTGGTAGTGTTTTTAAAACGGTAGTATTGTTTTTACAGTGGTAGCAAAGTCTTTTTTTTACTTGTACCTACAGGTAAGCCTACAATAAGGTGTACCTGTAGGTACAGTGAATATCGCCTAAACTTTCACTGTACCCTCTGAAGGGATGGCATACCCGTGCTGTCCCTTCAGAGCTTCATGCACGTGGGAGTGACATCATCAGGGCTCCGTCAATCAGCCGGCTGGAGCACGCAAACCTGAATGGAAGACCGGGTGAAGATGGAAACCCTGTCAGCGGTGACAGTGGGCCACTGAGGGGCTTCATTCTAAGGTAAGTAATTCATAATGTGCTAGTATGCGATGCATACTAGCACATTATGCCATTGTCTTTTTTTTTTAAAGACTGCTGTTTACTACTGCTTTAAAGCAACTGCACCATAGAAAATTCTGAAACTTGCCTTCTGACTTTGCATAATGAAGGAACAAAAGAGTGTTTTTAAAATACACAGCAATGTATCTAAACATGCATATAAAATGCACGCACTAAAAGTGCATCCAACACTACTGGTATATAGCACCAATATTAACTTACAGTAAAACAAAACTTTATTTGCCATGTCAGCATAGTTATAAGGGGCAGCTCCAACCTTAAAAATTTACAAACAGTGACCTTTTTTTTTTTCTCTTCTCTTTTTTCTCTTCTATCCACCTAACAATGTGTGGATATTGTTGGGGAAGGGGTGTAGGAAATGTTCAGGGCAGTCATAAAACCCTTTATAGTTCAAGAAACATGAAATCATCCTATTTTCTCTTATTTGGTGTTTTTACAAGAATAATACTACATATAATGTAGGCCCCATGCTGAATTGGCCAGCACACTCTAGCAGTTATTTTTTTGTAAAGATTCACATGGTATACTGTATATGGCAGAGCTTGTACAAAGGAGCATCACTATTTAGGTGTGATTTTTTAACACAGTCCTGTAATATTTCTGCCTTTTTATCACTTCAAGAACCTTACCTAACAGGTAATTCACAGAAACACTAAGCACACTAAAAATTGATTTTTTTAATTTTACCAACTCTGTTGTCAGTTTTTTTTTTACCAACAATTTAGTTCTATGCAGTTGGTTTGCATTTATATATATATATATATATATATATATATATATATATATATATATATATATATATATAAAACTATATGCCGGCTCTACATTATTTTATGAAATAAGTATGATTAAAGTCAAATCTACATTTGTGAAATTAGGTTGCTTGCTTTTAATAACCCTTTATTATATTAGGTGGTTCACAAAACCAAAGTGTAATACTGTATTGTTTCTTCAATGTTATTGGCCACTTGTAATGTGGCAGGCCTAAAAGCAATGATGATGATGTGCAAAGTGTAGAAACAAATAGAACCACAATTTCAGTTAACTTGTAGAATTATCAAAAAAAGATGAGTTCTGATCAGTTCTTATTCGTTTCTGTACTTTTCTGTTTGTTAATTTATTAGATGTGTTTTTTTATAAGCTCAGCTAGAAGAATTATGTCCACAATAGCACATTTTGCGAAAGTAAGAATATTATTATGCATTTTGGCTAAGTAAATAGGGAATAGTTCTATTAGCATCAAACTTGAAGAGACTTTACCTTGAGGAGGGCTATAATAAAACACTTCTGGTGTATATTTACTCTGTTAGTGCACAAATAGCAAGGGGCATTTGTTTTTCCCAGCACAGTCTTATAAATAAATACAGTGCATGCTGGTACATATTCAACAGTTTTCAGCTTGCAAGACTCCCTGGAGTATCAATATAAAGAGCACAAAACTCTTAGTAGCAGGAGCTGCCATATCCTGCTCTGGGTTTCCAGTGATATGTCATTGTGTGGAAAATGTGTAGTACTGAGATACAGCTTAAAGAAAAAATATAAAAAAGTTTGTCTGGATCTTTGTTTGAAGACAGAACAAAAAAAATCAACACAACATTTTATCAATTCTGCTTTTTGTATTATGATTTATAACATATTTTAGTAAAATCTACACATTCTATTAACTGCAGAATGCAATTTGTCCAACTGTCAAAAATTAGAAACCAGCACAAAACATGCTGTCTTTGTAATTTGTAGAAGATTGCTTTTATAGATAAGTAAACCAAGCTGTAAAAATCAACATTAAACCAATCTGCTCACAAATACTCATATAATTGGTTTGTGAGTAAGGCTACTTTCACACTGGGGCGTTGAGCACACTGGCATTAAAGCGGTGTTATATTTCGTGGCGCCTTACCGTCGTTTTAGCAGCGCTTTTCGGACGCTATCGGGGCAGTTTTAACTCCCACTAGGGGCCAAAAAAGGGTTAAAACCGATCCTACATCGCAAAATGCAGCTTGCAGGACCTTTTTGCCCTCAGGGCTTTCACATTGGAGTGCATTGAGCGGCTCTTTCAGGGCGCTTTGCAGGCGCTATTCTTAGCACTTTAGCTCCTGCAAAGTGCCTCAGTGTGAAAGCAGCCTTAGGGTCATAGAATGCATGCTATTTTGTTCTTTCCATCTTACTTATGTTAGTGCATATTTTAAATATCCTCTGTATTTTTGAGGTACTATTTTAAAGTAGGACAAGGACAGAATAAACTTTAAAAAATGTAAAAAAATACATAAATGTAGAAGACTACTATACAAAAAAATCTATAGAACGCACAGGGCATTTAATGTTTACATAAGCACATAATTTTGTTATTAAAAAAAAAAGAGAAACAAGAGCACCACCAAAGCTATTGACTACTAGCCTCTACGTAGTCCCGTCGTAGGCAACAAACGTCACCACATTCAGAATGATCGGATTTTCCGACAACTTTGTCCGACCGTGTGTACGCCAAACCAACATCGGACAAAGTACGACGGACATGATCCGACGGACCTGGTCCTCGGATAATCCGCGCGTGTGTATGGGGCTTTAAGGGAGTTAACTGTGTGTTTCATGTAAACTAGTGGTCTCCAAACTGTGGCCCTTTGTTTGCCTTTATCTGGCCCTTGAGGCACTATTCCACCGGGGCACTATTTCTCCCACTGACATTAACAATGGAGCGTAATTCCTGCCAATGACACCAATAGTGGGGCACTAGTCTTCCTACTGACACCAATATTAGGAGACTATTCCTTTCATTGACAGCAAAGATGGGACACTATTCCTCCCACTGAGACCAATGATGGGACAATATTCCTCCCACTGACATCAATAATGGGATACTATTCTTCTCATGGAAACCAGTGAAGGGCATTGTCATTGATGCCAGGACATTTTCTACTCCCACTGGCCACAGCCTGGCCTCTCTAAAGTCTGAAGGATAGTAAACTGGCCCTTTGTTTAGAAAGTCTGGAGACCCTGATGTAAACTAACAAGAAAACCCAGCTTGTCCATTCCTCCCACAACTAACTAGTCTGGCATGCCAGACAGGCATGTTATCCCAATAGCAAGTGAGCTGTATGCCCGTCTGCCATGCTGCTTGGTGCTTTGAGAGGGGATCCCAAAAAAGTGCCCCCTTTACAAAGCAGCTGTGACCAATGCTAACAGCACCATGCACCCATGTGCCCATTAGGGGATATCACAAAGGAGGGGAGGGAGCTTATGTAACACTTCCCTCTTTCTTTATATTCATAATTAATGAGTATGGTGCTTGAAGAGTTAGTCCAGCATTGAATGGTGGCCAACACGGTTTGGGATTTCAGTGAGCAGAGGCTTATTTTTGTCAGCTCATTACAGGATGTTTGAAGATTACTGGATTTTTGTCAGGATTAACAGGTATTTTATGCACCTGGTGAAATTGGCATGCATTGCAGAGATGTACTGCTTACATTGTTATTCATTTTCCCCAAAATCACAGTTTAGTACTCTAGTAAACTGGACTCTAACACTGCAGCTTACATTAAAGATGAATCTCTGGCAGATATAAAAGATTCAGCGCTGCATTTAGTATTACGTATTTAAAGTATAACTAAAGGCATTTTTTTTAGTTTTGGATAGAGTGGAGAAGGATTAGAACACATATTCTTTTTTCCTGATGCCAACATGGCAGCATAAATGTGATATAGTGATATAGCCACCCACAGGGTCTGTTTAAATCTATGAAAGGAAAGCAAGAGCAACCTCCCACATTCTCCTTTTTGTCCTCAAGATCCACACCCACAAGACTGTGATGTTGTGATAAGTCCCTACCTGTTGATTGAGTTGGAGTCCTCCTGGGTTTAGCCTCTCTCAGGCTCAGAACCACATCTTAGGTTGCTAAATGCACCAACAAACTGGGGAGCCCCTTCTGGTGTTCTTTTGGGGCTGAGGGCGTCTCTAACTAGAGATGTCAGAACCTCATGTGGTGCACCTAAGCTGGTGTTTGTTTGCTGGAGTCCATGCTGCATGTGTTTTTTCTGCACACCTAAGCTGCATCCTGGGGCTGCAGTTAGTGCTGATTTTTCTTTTCTACCACAGGTGTGTACTATCCCTTTTTTCTCTCTTGCCTCTATTTTCATTATGCTTTATAATTTTATGGCTTTTTTTGTGACCAGTTTGCATGCACAATCTGGTCCAGGTTGTGTGGCTGTTTCTGGTCTCAGGGTTGGCTATGGCATCCATGCATGCACATGCAGAGAGCCTTGTGTAGCAGCCATCTTTGTTATGGCATGTCCAGGTTAATGCATATGTGAGGTGTGTTTTGGACTGGAAACATCTTCTGTTTTCCCTTGCTTATGCTGCAGGTGAATGGGGAGGGGGGGATTCAGGCACATGTTTATGATCTGCTCGCTTCTTTCTCTCTTTCATTTTACTTTCTGCGCAGTGCTGACATCCTAGAAAGAGTGCCTTTCTATCAGAGAGGCATTTGTCTTCTGGTGCAACCTAGCACCTTTTGCTTTAGGTCAAGCTAGAGGAGTGTCGCCATGTCATGACTAATCCAGTGTGGCCATCCACTCATCCAGCCCTGCAGGTCTTGCCCGGGAGACAAGAAATTTACCACTGAGTGTCAACAATTCTCCACCCCTGAGTGCTGACAGTGACAAAAGGGTGAGAAGTGCTGGGAAGGCAGTGTGGACCTATTACCAGACTAACATGTCTGTGCATATTGCCGCTTAGACCTTTCTAAGGGCAAGGGATGCTGTGAGAAAGTCATGGCCCTTAATGGGCAAGTACTTAGTGAGTCTCTGAGTTCTCCCGCACAACATCAAGGACACAGTCCTGGAGATGAGTTCAGGGCATCACAGTTAGCCCTCCTAATCAAGGAGGTCCCAAGCCCATCACAGCCATCTTTATTCTCAGCTCTGAGGACACCTTTAACCAAGCCATTCACCCCTGCCTTACACTTGGCTTCACTAGAGGTAGAAAAAGGTCAATTGTCCTCCTTAACCACTTCAATACAAGGCACTTAGACACCTTCCCGCCCAAGCCAATTTTCAGCTTTCAGCGATGTCGCAATTTGAATGACAATTGCGCGGTCATGCTACTCTGTACCCAAACAAATTTTTTATCATTTTGTTCCAACAAATACAGCTTTCTTTTGGTGGTATTTGATTTTGCAAAAAAACAAGTTTTTCTTTGTCACTGTTAATTTTTTTTGTAAATAAGTACGTTTTCTTCTTCAATGACGGGCACTGATAAGGCGGCACTAATGGGCACTGATAAGGTGGCACTGATGGGCACCGATGAGGTGGCACCAATTAGGGGGCACCGATGAGGTGGCACTGATGATGGGCACTGATAGGCGGCACTGATGGGCATTGATAGGTGGCACTGGTATGCGGCACTGATGGGCACTCAGGTGGCACTGATGGGCACTCATAGGCGACACTGATGGGCACTCATAGGCGGCACTGACGGGCACTCATAGGCGGCACTGATGGGTACTTATGGGTGGCACTGATGCACACATATAGGTGGCACTGATAGGTGGCATGGATGGGCACTGATAGGTGGGAATGGGTGGGCACGGATGGGCACTGATGGACGCTGATGAGTGGCACTGATGACACTGATGGGTGGCATTGCTGGACATCCCTTTTTTTAACTTTTTTTAAAATTAAATATGATGTGCCAATCAGTGCCCATCTGTGGGCACTGATTGGCATATTTTTTGCATTTTTTTTAACATGTGGATGGCCATGGGGGATGTACCTGGCCATCCACATGCTGGGGGCTTCCCTGGTGGTCCTGGGGGCTTCCCTGGTGGTCTAGTGTGGGCATCTGAGGGGGGGCTGCGCTGATAAACAATCAGCGCATACCCCCCCTGTCAGGAGAGCCGCCGATCGGCTCTCCTCTACTCGCGTCTATCAGACGCGAGTGAGGAAAAGCCGATCAACGGCTCTTCCTGTGTACATCGTGATCAGCCGTGATTGGACACGGCTGATCACGTGGTAAAGAGCCTCCGCCGGAGGCTCTTTACCGAGATCGGTGTAGCGGTGTGTCAGACTGACACACCGCTCCACCGATCACCGCGATGCGCGCCCCCACGGGCGCGCGGCGGCTGTTATCCTGAAGGACGTCATATGACGCCCAGTCAGGATAACGAAACCACTTCCCGGACGTCAATCTGCTATTGACCGGGCGGGAAGTGGTTAAAGAGGCTTAAGTGATTGTAAAGGTTTGTTTTTTTGTAAAATAACAAACATGTCATACTTACCTGCTCTGTGTAAGGGTTTTGCACAGAGCAGCCCCGAATCCTGCTCTCCTGGGACTCCTGGCTCCTCCTCTTCATAGGGTGCCCCCACGGAAAGGCACCCATGTGGGCATGCTCCCAGGTCCTGCTTCTGTGTCCATTGACACAGACAGCAAGACTCAGCCCCACTCCTGGGGCAAACATAAAAAAACTGTGATGATAGAAAGTGAGGGGTCCCTGCATTTGCTGGGACCTCCCAGTGTCATAAATACTCTAAAAACAAAGTGCAATGGACCTCAAAAAACAAAACAAAACAAAATGACCCCAAACACTAAACAGTAATCCCCATTGCTGACTTTTGATCTGGGTACATATTGTCAAATTTTTATACGATATAAGCAAGGTGGGATATCTCTCTGTGGTTCTTTTGTCCCAGAGACCCCTTTCTATCATCACAGTTTTTTATGTTTGTTGGTATGTGGTCTTTCACTAACACTACATAGCTAATGGGTTTATTTTACTTCACTCACAGATTTATGTAAGTAATCAGAGTTAGGTTTTTGTGAGCTTATTAGCGGGTTCACCTGGCAATTAATACCTGCCCTTTAAAGCTATCACTTTATATAATTAGCACCAATATTTGCACAGTTTTGACATTATCATCTTTAAGATTTGATACTATGTATATTAATTCATACACTGATCTATTATTTACTTCTTTAGAATTGCACATATTGTTCAGTTCTAAACAGATATATATATATATATATATACAGTATCTCACGAAAGTGAGTACACCCCTCACATTTTTGTAAATATTTTATTATATCTTTTCATGTGACAACACTGAAGAAATTACACTTTGCTACAGTGTACAGCTTGTATAACAGCGTCAATTTGCTGTCCTCTCAAAATAACTCAACACACAGCCATTAATGTCTAAACCGCTGGCAACAAAAGTGAGTACACCCCTAAGTGAAAATGTCCAAATGGGGCCCCATTTGCCACTCCCCCCTGGTGCCATGTGACTCATTAGTGTTACAAGGTCTCAGGTGTGAATGGGGAGCAGGGTGTGTTAAATTTGGTGCTATAGCTTCCACTCTCCCTTACTGGTCACTGGAAGTTCAACATGGCACCTCATGGCAAAGAACTCTCTGAGGATTTAAAAAAAAATAATTGTTGCTCTACATAAAGATGGCCAAGGCTATAAGAAGATTGCCAAGACCCTGAAACTGAGCCGCAGCACAGTGGCCAAGAGCATACAGCGGTTTAACAGGACAGGTTCCACTCAGAACAGGCCTCGGCATGGTCGACCAAAGAAGTTGAGTGCATGTGCTCAGCGTCATATACAGAGGATGGCTTTGGAAAATAGATGTACAGTACCTGACCGCGAGAATGTGTTTCCAGTGCGATCCTGTCGCGCTGGTTCTCGGCGACAGGGTTCTGTACATCTTGCGCTGGCTGCAATAGGAAAATGTCACATTTTCCTGTTGCAGAGAAGAGGGAAGAAGGACAGAGGAGACCGGGCCACCGCTAGTAAAAGAGCTGGAAGAAGATATCGGAGGAGCCGTAAGAAGAACCGGAGAGTGGGAGAAGAGGCCGGAGAGTGGGAAAAGAGGCCAGAGAGAGCGGAGAAGAACCGGAGAGTGGGAGAAGAGGCCAGAGAGCACAAAGGAGTTGGAAGAGATCCCCGAAGACGGAAGAGACCCCCAAAGTCGGAAGAAGGCCCCCGCCGGAGCTGCCTAATAAATTACTTTAAAAACCTGTCTAGTGTGTTTTTTTATTGACACTTTTCCACAGGTGAATGGGTAGGGGTACAATGCCCCATACTCATTCACATAGGGTGGGGGCCTAGATCTGGGGGCCCCCTTATTATAGGGGCTCCCGGATTCTGATAAGCCCCACCGCCCGCAGACCCTGACAACCAATGGCCAGGGTTGTTGGGAAGAGGCCCTTGTCCTCATCAACATGGGGACAAGGTGCTTTTGGGTGCCCCCCTTCCCCAAAGCACCCACCCCCCATGTTGAGGGCATGCAACCTGGTACGGTTCAGGAGGGTGGGTGCTCACTCGTCCCCACCCCCTTTCCTGACCGGCCGGGCTTTGTGCTCGGATAAGGGTCTGGTATGGATTTTTGGGGTACACCCATGCCGTTTTTTTGGCGTAGGGGGTTTCCCTTAAAATCCGTACCAGACCTAAGGGCCTGGTATGCTCTTGGAGGGGGAACCCATGCCATTTTTTTATTTAAAATTTGGCGTGGAGTTCCCCCTCAAGATTCATACCAAGATTCATTCCCCAAAGCACCCACCCCCCATGTTGAGGGCATGCGACCTGGTACGGTTCAGGAGGGGGGGTGCTCACTCGTCCCCACCCCCTTTCCTGACTGGCCGGGCTTTGTGCTCGGATAAGGGTCTGGTATGGATTTTTGGGGTACACCCATGCCGTTTTTTTGGCGTAGGGGGTTTCCCTTAAAATCCGTACCAGACCTAAGGGCCTGGTATGCTCTTGGAGGGGGAACCCATGCCGTTTTTTTTATTTAAAATTCGGCGTGGAGTTCCCCCTCAAGATTTATACCAAACAAAGTGCCTGGTATTGGAGGGGATCCAAGTCGGATCCCCGCACCAGTATGAACCCGGCCGCAATGTCAGCAATGCTTGTCGCTCATTGGGAAAGGAAAAAAATATTTTTTCCTTTCCCGATGAGCGAGCCAGTTCAGCGCTGGCTCCCTTGACGGGGCTCACAGGGTGTCAATCTCGTCGATAAAAGCGACGAGATTGACACAATATAGCGGTCACCTACTGTATGAGTGCTGCCAGCATTGCTGCAGAGGTTGAAGGGGTGGGAGGTCAGCCTGTCAGTGCTCAGACCATATGCTGCACGCTACATCAAATTGGTCTGCATGGCTGTCATCCCAGAAGAAAGCCTTTTCTAAAGATGATGCACAAGAAAGCCTGCAAACAGTGTGCTGAAGACAAGCAGACCAAAGACATGGATTACTGGAACCATGTCATGTGGTCTGATGAGACCAAGATAAACTTATTTGGTTCAGTTGGTGTCAAGCGTGTGTGACGGAAACCAGGTGAGTAGTACAAAGACAAGTGTGTCTTGCCTAGAGTCAAGCATGGTGGTGGGAGTGTCATGGTCTGGGGCTGCATGAGTGCTGCTGGCACTGGGGAGCTACAGTTCATTGAGGGAACCATGAATGCCAACATGTACTGTGACATACTGAAGCAGATCATGATCCTCTCCCTTTGGAGACTGGGCCGCAGGGCAGTATTCCAACATGATAACGACACCAAATACCTTTGTTATACCCATCAATTTCAGCATCCCAAACTGCTCTTGTTCAAAATGCTACATTTCATGATTTCACACTTTTATTAATTAAATTTAACACAGGCTGTTTTTCCCTGAGATCTGCTTCTAATGTAAACTGACTGTGACTGTGATAACACATTCCAGATGGTGTTCATTTTGCTGTTTTGAAATTTTCTGATGTGTCTTCAGCTTTCTTTACAGTAGTTAGTCGTGTATGTGTTTATGTTATATATACAGATAAAGCCTGGTAACCTACTAAAATATGTTTGAAAATTTTTTCTTGCATTTTAGCATAATTTAATATTATTAATATGTAATATTTTAAAATTATTTTAACCCCTTTTTCACCAGGGTACGTCTTTAAACAGGTGATTCAGTAGCCTATTATTTACCTAGAACCATTTATAAATGGCACTGAAAAAATAGACATTGGCAGCCATTCCAATCGCTTATTGCTGACACACTAACACACTGATCATCACAGTGATCACATGCTATTTGTTTACATAGTTGATCCCCTCCCCTTCTCTTAAAACAGAGGAAAGAGAGATAACAAAGTAACTTGTGAATAGGGAAGAATTAATAGATCAGCAGCAGATCCGGTTATTCAGTTTCACCACCACTGGGATATTCTTTAAACCTACATATATGATCTCTATTCTGTCTCTGGTTGTGGCCTCTATACTAACCACACATCCATTATCCTGCACATCTGCACATTGTCCATCTTGCTACTGTATGTGACCTACACAATAACCCCTTCACCCCCTCCTCTCTTTGTATATGAACTATACATACCAAGCTTCATAAATGTAAAAAAAACTTGTGAGCTGCTATAAACCAAAATATGTTATATTTGAAACTCCAGCTGCTACTACTTACCCAAACTCTCATATAATACGGTGACCAGATGTCCCATTTTAGGGGAGGGTGCACCACAAACTGGGACAGAGGGGGGGCGCCCAGGGCTGGCCTTACCATGGGTCCTGCTGGGCCCATTGGGGCTTGGGCTGTCTAAGCCCACATACACACGGTTGGAAATTCCGACCACAAAATCCATCTGATTTTTTTCGACAGATTTTGTCCGACACTGGTGTTGCATACACACGGTCGGACAAAGTTGTCCGAAAATCTGATCATTCTGAATGTGGTGATGTTCGTTGCATACGTAGGAACTACGTAGAGGCTAGTAGCCAATAGCTTTGGTCTCGTAATTTGATCTGAGCATGCATGGCACTTTGTCCGTCGGAATTCTCTACACACGATCGGAAAAAGTCCGAACGGATTTTGTTGTCGGAAAATTTGAGAGCAGGATCTCAAATTTTTTCCGTCAAAAATTCAGACAGAAAAAGTCTGATGGAGCCCACACATGGGCGGATTTTCCGACAACATGGTCCGATCGGACATTTTCCGTCTGAATTTACGACCGTGTGTACGGGGGCTTAGACAGGAAGAGGGGGGGCGAGTGTTGCTGGATTATACAGAGTGGGGATCTACTGCTTACCCAGCTGTCAGATGAAGTCCCGCCTCCTGGGTCGGCTCCTATGATAGGCAGCACACTGGTAATGGGTAGTGAACAGATTGAGCTGATGGGAACCGAACAGGGTGCATTTATGGCCACTGAAAAGGCTGCATTTATGGGCACTGAACAGGCTGAGCTGATGGGCCTTTAACAGGCTGAGCTGATGGGCACTGAACAGGCTGAGCTGATGGGCAATGAACAGGCTGAGCTGATGGGCACTGAACAGGCTGAGCCGATGGCCACTGAACAGGCTGAGCTGATGGGCACTAAACAGGCTGCATTGATGGGCACTGAACAGGCTGCATTGATGGGCACTGAACAGCCAGCATTTATGGGCACTGAACAGGCAGCATTTATGGGCACCGAACAGGCAGCATTGATGGGCACGGAATAGGTTATATTGATTGGCACTGATCAGGCTGAGCTGATGGGCACTGAACAGGCTGAACTGAGGGCACTGAACAGGCTGAGCTGATGAGAACTGAACATGCTGCATTGATGGGCACTGAACAGGCTGCATTGATGGGCACTGAACAGGCTGCATTGATGGGCACTGAACAGCCTGCATTGATGGGCACTGATCAGGCTGAGCTGATGGTTACGGAACAGGCTGGATTTATGGGCACTGAAGAGGCTGCATTTATTGGCACCGAACAGGCTGCATTGATGGACACTGATGAGGCTGCATTAATGGGTACTGGTGAGGCTGCATTAATGGGCATTGATCAGGCTGCATTGCTGGACACTAGCGATGTTGCATTGATAGACACTGGTGAGGTTGCATTGATGGACACTGGTGAGGCTGCATTGATGGACACTGGTGAGGCTGCATTAATGGACACTGGTGAGGCTGCATTAATGGACACTGGTGAGGCTGTATTAATGGACACTGGTGAGACTGCATTGATGGGTACTGGTGAGGCTGCATTGATGGGCACTGATGAGGCTGAGCTGATGGGCACTGGTGAGGCTGCATTGATGGGCATTGATCAGGCTGCACTGATGGGCACTGGTGAGGCTGCATTGATGGGCACTGGTGAATCTGAGCTGATAAGAACTGGTAAGGCTGCGCTGATGGGCACTGGTGAGGCTACACTGATGGGCACTGGTGATGGCTGCATTGATAGGCACTGATGAGGCTGAGCTAATGGGCACTGGTAAGGCTGCATTGATGGGCAGTGATCAGGCTACATTGATGAGCACAGATCATTCTGCATTGATGGACACTGGAGAGGCTGCATTGATGGGCACTGGTAAGGCTGAGCTGATGGGCACTGGTGAGGCTGCATTGATGGGCACTGGTGAGGCTGCATTGATGGACACTGGTGAGGCTGCGTTGATATGCACTGATCAGGCTGCATTGATGGGCACTGGAACGGCTGCATGAATGGGCACTGATGAGGCTGCGCTGATGGGCACTGATGACGCTGCAATGATGAGCACTGGTGAGTATAATACACTCTTCAAATGTTCTTTAAAATGCAAGGTTTTCCCTTTTATGAACAAGAAAATAATGACATTATGAAAATGACATAATGAAAATAATGACTAGTATAATAATGCTATGGCGCTAATATGAAATTATTTCCAGGGCTAGTTTTTACACCCAGTCCGGCCCTCACCGTTTCCCTCTGCAGCCACGCCAATGCTGCTAAGTAAATGTACGACACTGCCATAAGAATACAGTGCTGCTATGTGACTACAGCACTAACCTGAAGGCTCCTCCCTCCGCCTCTCTCGGCACTCCCCAGCTCCCTCGCTCGGTGTCCTCCAGTGCTGCTTGCAGAAAGACTATAGAGGTGGAGGTGGAGGTGGAGCTTCCGGCTGCTAATGATCCCACTGGAAGGATGCATGCAAGAGTTTGTTCTGTGGGATGTGTGGAGGGAGGTGAGTTGACAGGTTTTGCAAGATGTTGAGACTTGTGTGCAGGGGCTTAAGATGGGGGTGGGGGAGTGACAGCAGTGTCTACAGCAGGGTAGGTAGCCAGTGCTAGTGCTGTAAAGCTAACTTCAATTGCTCAATGCATGCCACTGCCAAGTGGCCTCTGGAGTGCTGGAGCAATGAATTACCATTCATTCACACCATATACTTTTATATCATCCACCTGCACGCCTCTTCTGCCCATACTACCCACCGCTATACCCTCTGCACCCCTCTAATACTTCATTACGTTTTTTTCTCTATCTTATCTTCTTAACATTTGGTAGTCATATCCCAAGAAATTCTAAGAAGTATCTTTTTTTTTTTTTATCTCATGAACAAAATGTGAGAAATAATACACATACACTACATATATAATTTGAGGAAAATATGTATATTTAATAGTTTACTATTTGCCAATAAAAAAAAAAATGTCCCCAGAATTAATTTGAAAAATTACCTTATTATATAAGCGTTACTCAAACCAGTTTAAACACAAAAGTTACAGCTCTTAATTCTCCTATGATTAGATAAATGTGAAAATTGCACGGCCTTTCATAAAATCTTGCAAAAACAAAAACAATAAAGACTCTTTAAATCAAACTCTGGTTTCTTTAAAGAGATGCACTTATTTTCCAGAAGCTTAATAAATGTGTTGAGCTTTCTTGCAAAACTAATTCATCACCAATAGTTGTGCTATAATGGTAATCTACTTATATGTGCAACCACCACCATTAGGTGTGCCCTCACCTGAAGTGCAGGCCCTTATGGTCAAATATGTTTGTGTCCTATACAGGGAGAATAATGGACATCCAGACTTCCCAGGCAATTCAGATCTGTAGTGGAATAATCCTTTAATTTGTTTGTATTTTCACTTTAAGACAACCTTCCCCTCTCCTCCTGTGGGGTTGCTTCACAACTATGGACTACTGCTACCTCCTGTGCTGTCAAGCTCCATGTTTATGCTGCGTACACACGATCAGACTTTTCAACAGACTTGGTCTGGCGGACCGGAAACCGTCGGACAATTTGGTCGTGTGTGGGCTCCAGTGGACTTTTCTTTCCCAAAAGTCTGACGGACCTAGAAATAAAACATGTTTCAAATCTTTCCGACGGACTCGAGTCCGGTAGAAAAATCCGGTCGTCTGTGTGCTAGTCCAATGGAAGAAAACCGATGCTAGGGCAACTATTGGCTACTGGCTATGAACTTCCTTATTCTAGTCTGGTCGTACGTCATTACGTTTAAATCTGTCAGACTTTTGGAGTGATCGTGTGTGGGCAAGTCCGTTCGATTGAAAGTCCTGCGGACCCCTGCTGCAAAGTCCATCGGAAAGACTGTCGGACCTAGTCCGTCGAAAAGTCAGATCATGTGTACGCGACATTAGGTCATTTTTGAGTATTCATACTGTCCTGGCAATTTCATTTTAGAAAATGAAAACTCCAGTGGTTAATAAATACCCCCAAAAGACAGCTGTCTCGAAGAAACAATGAAGCATTAATTTGGGTAAAGTGTTGCATGACAATTGTCACTCAAATTATCACAGCTCTAAGAACTGAAAATTGGCAATGAAGGAGTATTACAGACTGGTACACAAGTGTTAATGAATAATGTTGTACTTTTCTTTACCAAAAATGTGTGGTCATGTTATAGTAAGCATAAAAGGTTTGGTTATAACACTATTTTCAGTGGTAAACAAAAAATTATTTATTTTAAAATTGCCCATTAAAAAAGAAGAACGTAGGACATTTGAACTGGACACAAAACTAAAAGGAAGCCTGAATAGGATGGATCTTCAAGTATTATGTCCCTCAGTACTCTGGTTTATACGAAAGTCCCTTGCTTTAAAAGTAATTCTTGATCAAGGTAAACACAACCTAATTCAACTTATTTCATATAAAAAAGTAGTATTAATATTAGGGTGCCTTTCCAAGTGTAGTATATAACTTTCTCTAACCCAGTGAAACCTGATATAGACCCATGAGGGTGACCCCCATCATGAAACTCATTAATTAAGAGGCACCTTTAATTAATTTTAATCACTATGACATAATTGTATTATGTTTAAAATGTTAATGAGCTATTTAATGATTAAACAACTAGAGGAAATGGTACCATAAACAGGTACTAGATTTTAACTAAAATCTAAAATGGACATGGAACAGCTTTTTTTTTGTTTGCCCCCTTTAAAAAAAATGTAAACTAAAATGATATTCTAAAAATAAGTCAAAAGTGTGGCTACACAACCTAGCACATACTGTATACAGTATGTAGCCAGTCTGGTTGCTAATCTTTCTCCAAGAGAACATTGTCTCATTTTTTGATTAGAGAAATTATGTTTCAATGAATCAAATAATTTATAATATTTCTGAAATGAGACAACAAATGTTCAAAACAAAATGCATAATAAAATGTAGTCAAATTTTTAACGAGGAATGTGATGCCTCCTAAAACAAATTTATTATTCGGCATACATAATAAGTTGAATAACTGCATGCCATTTATAAAAACATTAAAGTGTTGAAATTAAATATAGAAGCAATACAACAAACCTTCGGTTAGTGATAAGCTCCATGTATATAACATTAGTTACACTTGTGTCATTTGGAAAACACATTGGGTTTTCTATGATATTTCCTAGTAGAATCCCAGTAAACACACTACAGTAATTTAAAAAGCTCTTTAAAAAAAAGATGATTCTGGGAAGAAGAAAAGTCTGGAAACATTTCACAGTTTGACTGCTTCACAGCTTACCTCTGCTTTAAAGGGGAAGTTCACCTTAGTAACGTGTTACATTTTACACCCGTATTTAGGGTGTAACATGTAACATGTAACATGTTACAGTACAGTACTTGTCAGCACTCCCCTTATCCTCTCTTTGACAGCAAGCGGGGATCTTCTCCCTGCACCCACTGTCACAATTTAAAAACAGCCCGGCTGTGTATGCTAAGTTGGGAGCAAGAAAAAAATGCAAATTATTTCTAAATATTGATGCTCACAATTTGGGGTCTATATTGATTAATGCTAAAAGAGTTCACAATATGGTCAGCATGATCCATGGTGTTCACAAAGATCCCTGGAGCTGGACCTGTGTCTAAAAAAACAGAGCTAGCTGGCAACTGAGCTATACAATAAACTTCCTATGATATGCTGGTCTCTGAGTTATCTGTATTCTGTAACACTAATATATAGTGACAGAGAGAGAGTGAATACCCCTAGCAGAGACACAGTCAGCAAAAAAGCATTATTACATTATACAGAAATTTACAGAATGTGGTGCCACAGCCAATGAAGCCCAAGACATCGGTACTGAGCAGGAATTACAGGAACAAAAGACAGGGTCTCTGGAAGTCATTGGCACAGGGGTTCTGGAATCATATAAATGCAGGAACTACCTGGGAGCACAAGGGTGATAAAAACAGAGAAACACAGTAGTGAGAGTCTTTACAGCATTGGGATTCAGGAAACAAAGGAGTAAACAAGGGTGAAGAAGTATTTGGAAACACTGGAATGCTGAACAGATGGGAAAGGCAAGAGTGACAAAGGCTCTGTGAGAATGGGGATGCTGGACACATAGGAAGCTCACTAGGAGTTTAAAGGGCACTCGGGTGCAGGAATACTAGCTCTTTGGCAATACACAGGCACACAGATATAGGAGCACTAGAAGCTTGCTGGGAGTTCACAGAAGGGTGGAAAGACTCAAAATGCTAAAAGATCTCTGGGAGTACACAAGGCACACAGTTGTAAGAAATCTGGAAGCTCTCTAGGAGTACACAAGATTCACATGCACCAAAATACTTAAAGTCAGGTCAGGTGCATGCTTTGGCCAATCAACAGCCATCAATGCACTGCGATCTTGCAGTGCATTGATGGTCTTGCTGTTCGCGGGTGCTAGAATTTCCTGCAAACCCCCAAATGTTCGATAGTCGGCAAACAACCGATTCCGGGTGGAACTTACAGTATCTCACAAAAGTGAGTACACCCCTCATATTTTTGTAAATATTTTATTCTATCTTTTCATGTGACAACACTGAAGAAATTACACTTTGCTACAATGTAAAGTAGTGAGTGTATAGCTTGTAAAACAGTGTAAATTGTCTGTCCCCTCAAAAAAACTCAACACACAGCCATTAATGTCTAAACCGCTTACAACAAAAGTGAGTACACCCCTAAGTGAAAATGTCCAAATTGGGCCCAATTAGCCATTTTCCCTTCCCGGTGTCATGTAACTCGTTAGTGTTACAAGGTCTCAGGTGTGAAAGGGGAGCAGGTGTGTTACATTTGGTGTTATTGCTCTCACTCTCTCATACTGGTCACTGGAAGTTCAACATGGGAGGAACTCTCTGAGGATCTGAAAAAAAAAATTGTTGCTCTACATAAAGATGGCCTAGGCTATAAGAAGATGGCCAATACCCTGAAACTGAGCTGCAGCACAGTGGTCAAGACCATACAGCGGTTTACCAAAACAGGTTTCACTCAGAACAGGCCTTGTGTCGGGGCTGGGCTCAGCCCTTCCTTCTCTGAGCTGGCCCATGTCCCACCCATGCCTCCCTCCCCTCCCATGGCTCCTGGTACAGAGTCGGTCAGTGAAGGTGAACCCATGCACTTGGTTTTTACATGTCTCTCTGCGAATGAGTGAACCTTTAGGATGAGGCAGAGATTGTGCCTTTATTGTGGCCAGGCAGGTCACTTTTTAAAGTCTTGTCCTACCCGTCCTGGGAACGCCCAAACCTTGAGGTCCTGTCACAGACAGACCTTAGGTGGCATTGTTTCATCCCCAGTTATCCAGAAGGATAAGCCCCTGGTTTTGGTCACCCTTTCCTGGGGTGAGTCATCCGTTGAGATACATGCTCTAATCGACTCTGGGACTGCAGGCATGTTCATTGATGCTGCCTTTGTATCAAAGGACTCAATTCCGCTGCAGCTGCGTGACACTCCACTTGATATTGAGGCTCTTGATGGGAGACCTCTACAGCCTGCCCATGTGACTCATGAGATGGTTCTGTTGTCCATGGCCGTAGGGGCTCTTCACCATGAGATAATCCAATTCTAAGTAATTTCCTCACCTAAATTTCCGCTGGTTATTGGTTATCCATGGTTACAGAGGCACAACCTTTCTTTTGATTGACTCCATGCTGAGGTTGTCTCCTGGTCGCCACAATGCAGTGAGACATTCTTCCAGAAGGTAGCCAAGGTCCTGTGCACCTCTTCATTCTCCTCCCTGCCGAAGTAGTACCGCTATTTTAGCGATGTCTTTGACAAAGGTCAAGGCCGGTAGTTTGCCTCCACACTGGCCGTATGATTGCGCAATTGACCTTCAACCTGCTGCCATACCCCCTTGTGACCGAGTTTATCCTTTGTCGATCTTGGAGGCTAAGGCCATTGAGGAGTACGTTGCGGACGCACTTTATAGAAGTTTCATCCGCAGATCCTCGTCTCCCGCTGGTGCTGGTTTCTTCTTTGTGAAGAAGAGGAGTGGTGAACTGAGACCTTGTATTGATTATAGGGGGTTTCAATTGTTCCACAATTAAGAATGCCTATCCAATTCCATTGATTACAGAGTTATTTAACCACCTCAAGGGAGCAACGGTTTTCACAAAGCTTGATTTGAGAGGGGTATACAATCTCAGGGGGATTAAGGAGGGCGACGAGTGGAAAACTGTGCCTTTTGGCCTTTGTAACGCCACTGCAGTTTTCCAGGAATTTATTAACGATGTCCTCCAAGATTTGTTGTAGTTATGTGTGGTGGTTTATCTCAATGATATCCTCATATTTGCCAAGTCCCTGGAGAGCCACCACACAGATGTCTGTCATGTGCTTCAGAAAATACAGAGAACTATCTCTATTGTAAACTGGAGAAGTGCGAGTTCCATCGTGAACAGGTTAGATTCCTGGGTTATGTAATTTCCACTGCTGGTTTTTCGGAAGTTTATTCGGAACTTCTCATCTCTGGTCAAGCCCCTGACTGATATGACCAGAAAGGACGGTAACCCACAGAGTTGGTCTCTGGAGTCCATTAAGATCTTTGAGAGTCTCAAGGCTGCCTTTGTTTCTGCTCCTGCGTTGACACATCCTGATCCTACGTTACCTTTTATCCTTGAGGTTGATGCTTCTGAGACTGGTGTTGGCGCCTTTCTGTCTCAGCGTCTTACCTCTGAGAGCGCTATGCATCCCTGTGGCTACTTTTCCAAGAAATTGTCACCTGCGGTGTGCAATTACAAGATTGGTGACAGAGAGATGTTGGCGATCATTTTAGCCCTGAAAGAATGGAGATATCGCCTCGAAGGTACCACTGTCCTGGTTCTCATTCTTACTGACCATAAGAATCTCACATTCTTGTCTGAGGCTAAATGCCTCTCTCCCAGGACGCGATGGGCACTTTTCTTGTCAAGTTTCAATTACATTGTCTCATTCTTACCCGGGACTAAGAATGTAAGGGCTGACGCCTTGTCACGACAATTTACCTCCACTTCCAAGTTCGGTTCCTGTTATTCCTCCTGATTGTATTCTGGCTACAGTTCGCACAAGTTTCACTTCTCCTTTGGGTGACAAAATTCTTGCTGCTCAGGTCCATGCTCCTCCTGAGAAACCTTGTGACCGCTGCTTTGTCCCAGAGAGTCTCCGTACTGCTGTACTCCAGACTTACCATTCTCCCAAGGCTGCTGGCCACCCTGGGAAGAATCAACTTTTTTGGGCCATTCCCCAATGATTCTGGTGGCCTAGTCTACGTGCTGATGTAACTGCCTTCGTAGCTGCCTGTTCCGTGTGTGCTCAGTGTGCTCAGTGGAGTAAGACTCCACAACACCTTCCAGTAGGCCTCCTACAACCCATACCCAATGGAGAGAGACCCTGGACTCACCTGTCTATGGATTTAATTGTGGAGTTACCCAACTCAGGGCAACAGAGTTATCCTTATGGCTGTTGACTGGTTCTTAAAGATGTGTCATTGTTGCAGACTTCTAAGGAACTGGCTTACATTTTTGCTCGGAAGATCTTTCACTTACATGGGCTACCCAAGGTGATTGTCTCAGACATGGGTAGTCAGTTTGTGTCCCAGTTCTGGTGAGCCTTTTGTGCATAGTTGGAAATTCAGCTTGCTTTCTCCTCTGCATATCACCCGCAGTCTAATGGGGCCACAGAGCGAGCCAATCAGTCCTTGGAGAAATTCCTTTGTTGCTATTTTTCTGACCACCATAACAACTGGTCAGACCAATTACCGTGGGCAGAGTTTGCTCACAACATTATCCTTAATTCTGCTTCCTGATTGTCCCCGTTTATGGCGAATTATGGTTTCCAACCTTCCATGTTGCCTGACTCGTTTGTTCCGCAGAGTATTCCTGCATTAGAGGAGCATCTCCGTGTTCTTTGTTCCCCTTGGGCACAAGTCCAGGAGGTTTTGCGACATGCTAATGATAGGTACAGACTCCATGCTGACCGCAGACGCCTGCCTGCGCCTCCTATCAGTTTGGGGACAGGGTCTGGCTGTCATCTCACAACTTCCGACTTTGTGTTCCCTCACTGAAGTTTGCACCTCAGTTTATTGGGCCTTTCTGTATTCTTCGCAGGATTAACCCAGTGGCTTACGCATTAGACCTTCCTTCTAATATACGTTTTTCTAATGTATTTCTTGTCTTCTTATTAAAACGTTTGATCTGCAACTGCTTTACCACCTTGGTGCCACGTCCTCACCCTGTACAGGTTGAGAACCATGAGGAGTATGAAGTACAGCCCATTGTTGACTCCCGTAGGTTCCGTGGGTGCATACAGTATCTGGTGCATTGGAAAGGGTACGGTCCGGAGGAATGAAATCTGGGTCTCATCCTCAGACCTACATGTCCTCCTCCGTGATTTCCATAGATGTTTTCCCCTCAAGCCTGGTGGTCCTCCAGGGGGGAGGGGTCGTTGAGGAGGGGGTACTGTCAGGGCTGGGCTCAGCCCTTCCTTCTCTGAGCTGGCTGCTCAGCTGTCAGCTAATTGCCAGCTCCTATCTCTCCACAGTTACTCAGCTGTTGATGATATCCTGCTTGTCAGTCCTGCCTAAGTAAGCCATCCAGTCTAGAGGTTCTTTGCCTTCGCCTTGGTTTAACATAACAGAAACTATCACCTGCGATCCTGTTCAAGACTTGCTTTGCTGACATCCCTTCTGGCTCCAGATCCTGCTTGCTGTTCCACTACATTGAACCCTGACTTCTGGCTTGGCTGACTATCCGTTCCGGTTACTGGACTTTGGCTATGTTTTGACTACGTTTGTTCTTTTTACTTTGATTATTAAACAAGTGTGATTTAACTCTACTTCTGTCTTTCATGGTTTCTGACACCTTGCCATGGTCGACCAAAGTTGAGTGCACGTGCTCAGGATCATATCCAGAGGTTGTCTTTGGGAAATAGACATATGAGTGCTGCCAGCATTGCTGCAGAGTTTGAAGGGGTGGAGGGGTCAGCCTGTCAGTGCTCAGACCATACGCCACACACTGCATCAAATTGGTCTGCATGGCTGTCATCCCAGAAGGAAGCCTCTTCTAAAGATGATGCACAAGAAAGCCCACAAACAGTTTGCTGAAGACAAACAAACTAAGGACACATATTACTGGAACCATGTCCTGTGGTCCAATGAGACCAAGATAAACTTATTTGGTTCAGATGGTGTCAAACATGTGTGGTGGCAACCAGGTGAGGAGTACAAAAACAAGAGTGTCTTGCCTACAGTCAAGCATGGTGGTGGGAGTGTCATGGTCTTGGGCTGCATGAGTGCTGCTGACACTGGGGAGCTACAGTTCATTGAGGGAACCATGAATGCCAACATGTACTATGACATACTGAAGCAAAGCATGATCCCCTCCCTTCGGAGATTTATTTTAACATGATAACGACCCCAAACACACCTCCAAGATGGCTACTACCTTGCTAAAGAACCTGAGGGTGAGATGGCAAAGCATGTCTCCAGACCTAAACCCTATTGAGCATCTGTGGGGCATCCTCAAACGGAAGGTAGAGGAGCGCAAGGTCTCTAACATCCCCCAGCTCCGTGATATTGTCATGGAGGAGTGGAAGAAGACTCCAGTGGCAACCTTTGAAGCTCTGGTGAACTCCATGCCCAAGAGGGTTAAGACAGTGCTGGAAAATAATAGTGGCCACACAAAATATTGACACTTTGGGCCCAATTTGGACATTTTTACTTAGAGGTGTACTCACTTTTGTTGCCAGCGGTTTAGACATTAATGGCTGTTTGTTGAGTTATTTTGAGGGGACAGCAAATTTACACTGTTATACAAGCTGTACACCCACTACTTTACATTGTAGCAAAGTGTCATTTCTTAAGTGTTGTCACATGAAAAGATAGAATAAAATATTTAGAAAAATGTGAGGGTGTACTCACTTTTGTAAGATACTGTACGTTCGACTCGAACATCGGGCTCATCCCTATGCACCAATGGCCTCTGATTGGCTGCAGTGCTGATGCAGCTTGTACAAAGGGAAGGACCTGGCACCAAAACAGGTACAGGTGAGTGTTACAACTGGTACAGTATGTAATCGCACACTTTAACCTATAAGGCTGAACAAAAATATAAACACATTTAACCACTTCAGCCCCGGACCAATTGGCAGCCAAAGGACCAGGCCCCTTTTTGCGATTCGGCACTGCGTCAATTTAACTGACAATTGCGCGGTCGTGCGACGTGGCTCCAAAACAAAATTGGCGTCCTTTTTTTCCCACAAATAGAGCTTTCTTTTGGTGGTATTTGATCGCCCCTGCGGTTTTACTTTTTTGCGCTATAAACAAAAATATAGCGACAATTTTGAAAAAAATGCAATATTTTTTACTTTTTGCTATAAGAAATATCCCCAAAAAATATATAAAATTATTTTTTTTTCCTCAGTTTAGGCCGATACGTATTCTTCGACATATTTTTGGTAAAAAAAATCGCAATTAGCGATTATTGATTGGTTTGCGCAAAAGTTATAGCGTTTACAAAATAGGGGATAGTTTTATAGTATTTTTATTAATATTTTTTGTATAGGTTTTCCTTCATTTGAGATAAACATTCCATGCTCCACAACCACTCCATGTCAAATAGGAACCCTCAAAGAGGAAGAATGCATTTTGTATTATTCAGGGCACTCAAAATATTAATTCACATGCATCACCATTATCTTTATTTTGACTACAGTTTTCACTATTCCTGCAAATTAGTTTTGTATCATTCAAACAAGCCAAGGTCCTGCTCCCTTGACCTTTTCCATTTATTATAAAAGTGGGATTCAAACTGAATGTAAACCAAATCTAAACATTTTCATCTAAAAAGTCTCTAATTTATAAAGCCATTATTAATAAATAATAATTCAACCATGTCCATTTCCAGTAAGCCACAAGCACACTTTGCATGTTGCTTAGAACAACCCTGTAACCTTCTAATGATTTAGAGTGGCCTCTTACCCTTATTTCTCTGATTGATGCAAGTTAACCTAGTCCAAATGTGCTGTTGAACTTATATCAAATCCCAAAGACCCTAAACTCCTAGTAGCGGTTAGAACTTGAATTATATGGAACTTGAAAATAATGTAACCAAGTGGAAGCTTAGAACAAAATGGCATCATAAAAAAGATGATGCGTCTACTACAAGTAAAACAAGAGTGACTTGAAATCCTTTCTTATATGCTGTATATGTAAATAAAAGCAAACTGAAAACACAGAAAAATAGTGCATGCATTTACAAATCTAGACCTACTTGCCTCAAACCAGTCCAATTAAGAATTATGATTTCCACCACTCCATGACTACTAGCCAACAATTTAGACATAAAAAAATCTACCATAGAGTTGGTAAATAATCTGCATGTGGATTTGACAATTTACGCAACATATGATATCATGTTACTAAGAAGAATAGAAGATTCTGCCAATTGCAATATTAACAACAGCACATTAAAGTATCAGTGAATGACATTTTTATTTTTCATACTTTCATTCCCCTACCATAAGCATACTTAAACTTTAAACTACTATAAACTCCTTTTGAAACAACTCCCATCTCAAACATAGAACCCCTGTGCAGCACTCCAAACTTAATTTGCAATTCTCCAGACACCCCAGCAGCACTCTAGATTCTCCTCATGCAAAATTTCACATTAAATAAGAGAGCACTCCAATCTTCAATTACCTATAAAATTTTAGATGCTCCCTTGTATCATTTAAGACCCCTACCCCTCAAATGGTGTCAAACTGCTGACATTAGCTCTTTAGACTGTCTCCATATAGTGCTTTAGTGTTTTCTGCAGCACTTTTCACAACATATCTACTGCAGCATTTATGACCACTGTTCCAAACATTTTAGCAAAACAATATGTACTCAACTTATTTTTTTTTAAACCTGTCTCTAACCATGATCAGTACTAATACATTTATTAATGACATTTTGCCCAAATCATTTATCATCTCTGCGTAGGCTGTGATACACTAGGTGGTCATCAATAAAATAAGCCTCTCTGTGGCATCTCTGCAGCTTATTGTCATCAGCTTTATGATTCAACTATAAGGCTATTAAGCAGACTATAACAATCAGCTATTCCACGGAAACAATTAAATTAAAATCAGAGCTTAACAGAGCCACATTTGGCTGATTTGCTAAGTCTCGGGACACAGTGAGCATTTGTCTACAGTTCATCCTCATTAGCAATTCCCTTTGTTATTTGCGGTATGTGTTATTGAAGTGAACAGTATATGGAAAGCAGCAGATTGCACTTTGCTTTGCACATATTAAACTTATTTGCATTTGGAATCTGCAAGATTGTCCTATGTGCAGTATACCACACAGTGATTTTTTTTACAATCCTTACAGATGTCACTAAAATATAGATTACATTTTTCTATGTATATATCAGCACTAAAGTCAGGTCCAGATCTACCATTAGTTACAGGATGCCTTTTTGGCAAGAGCCAAGAGGCAGCTTTTCACGATCACCAACTCAATTGTTCCCTTTATTATTAGAAATGATGGGCATATGTCCCTGGGTTATACTTGTAGGGTGTTTGTCAAACTCATCTTACATTCTGAACATTGCAGACCCTGTTGAAGTCAATAGGATGAATTTTGAAACTTTGCTCTAAAAGCTAGTTATAAATTGTGGTGGTTGCCTTTTTTATCTAGCTTGCTGGAACTGGCATGGGGACACATTGAAAACTTTCAGCTGTCATTGTCTTTTTCTGGACTTCCGGAATACCCCTGCACTTTGAGGAGAATTAGACTGCCTCCAGGCATACCTGCCCTTAATTTACGTACTCCAACATGGAGGCTCGTATAGACTATCATTTGGACTACAGAGGAACCATACAGTGGTGTGAAAAAGTGTTTGCCCCCTTCCTCATTTCCTGTTCCTTTGCATGTTTGTCACACTTAAGTGTTTCGGAACATCAAACCAATTTAAACAATAGTCAAGGACAACACAAGTAAACACAAAATGCAATTTGTAAATGAAGGTGTTTATTATTAAAGGTGAAAAAAAATGCAAACCATCATGGCCCTGTGTGAAAAAGTGATTGCCCCCCTTGTTAAAACATACTATAACTGTGGTTGTCCACACCTGAGTTCAATTTCTCTAGCCACACCCAGGCCTGATTATTGCCACACCTGTTCACAATCAAGGCATCACTTAAATAGGAGCTGCTTGACACAGTAAGGTCCACCAGAAGATCCTTAAAAGCTACACATCATGCCGAGACCCAAAGAAATTCAGGAACAATTGAGAAAGAAAGTAATTGAGATCTATCAGTCTGGAAAGGGTTATAAAGCCATTTCCAAAGCTTTGGGAATCCAGCGAACCACAGTGAGAGCCATTATCCACAAATGGCGAAGACATGGAACAGTGGTGAACCTTCCCAGGAGTGGCCGGCCGCCCAAAATTACCCCAAGAGCGCAGCGACGACTCATCCAAGAGGTCACAAAAGACCCCACAACAACGTCCAAGGAACTGCAGGCCTCATTGCCTCAGTTAAGGTCAGCGTTCATGCCTCCACCATCAGGAAAAGACTGGGCAAAAATGGCCTGCATGGCAGAGTTCCAAGGAGAAAACCACTGCTGAGCAAAAAGAACATCAAAGCTCGTCTCAATTTCTCCACAACACATCTTGATGATCCCCAAGACTTTTGGGACAACATTCTGTGGACCGATGAGACAAAAGTGGAACTCTTTGGAAGGTGTGTGTCCAAGTATATCTGGCGTAGAAGGAACACTGCATTTCAGAAAAAGAACATTATACCAACAGTAAAATATGGTGGTGGTAGTGTGATGGTCTGGGGCTGTTTTGCTGCTTCAGGACCTGGAAGACTTGCCGTGATAAAAGGAACTATGAATTCTGCTGTCTACCAAGAGATCCTGAAGGAGAATGTCCGACCATCTGTTCGTGTACTCAAGCTGAAACAAACTTGGGTTCTGCAGCAGGACAATGATCCTAAACACACCAGCAAGTCCACCACCGAATGGCTGAAGAAAAACAAAATGAAGACTTTGGAGTGGCCTAGCCAAAGTCCTGACCTGAATCCTATTGAGATGTTGTGGTATGACCTTAAAAAGGCCGTTCATGCTCGAAAACCCTCTAATGTAACTGAATTAGGACAATTCTGCAAAGATGAGTGGGCCAAAATTCCTCCAGGACGCTGTAAAAGCCTCATTGCACGTTATCGCAAACGCTTGGTTGCAGTTGTTGCTGCTAAGGGTGGCCCAACCAGTTATTAGGTTTAGGGGGCAATCACTTTTTCCACACAGGGCCATGATGGTTTGGATTTTTTTTCACCTTTAATAATAAACACCTTCATTTACAAATTGCATTTTGTATTTACTTGTGTTGTCCTTGACTATTGTTTAAATTGGTTTGATGTTCCGAAACACTTAAGTGTGACAAACATGCAAAGGAACAGGAAATGAGGAAGGGGGCAAACACTTTTTCACACCACTGTATATTTGCAAATTTTGTGCAACTAACACATCTGTTTTAACGCAATTTTTTGGACATCATAATCATTTTTTTTGTTTGTTTTGTTTTTCATGGCTAGCTTGTTATGGTTCTGGGTAATACAATTTGTTTTGTTTGCTCTATTCAAAACCATTTCATGTGCACCTTACTGTAAAAGGTATTTCTTTTCCACTTTGTTTTCTATGTTTCAAGCTAAAATTACATTGATCATAAATATGAAAAATAAACAAAGTACCAGGGTCAGTACTGAGAAACAAAAGGAAAAGAAAGCCAGGCTAGTTACTGACATTTGTGGGGAAAAATGACAACAATTTTGTTTGGGTACAGTGTCGCATGACCGCGCCATTGTCAGTTAAATTGACATAATGCCATATCACAAAAAATGGCCTGGTCATTAAGGGGGTAAATCCTTCTGGGGCTAAAGTGGTTAAAGTGGATGTCATAATGTAGAGAATACGATTTCCTTTCATTTGAGCCCAGTCTTGCCACACAGATTTACTCCAGCCCTGAGAAATCCTCTTTTATTGTTCAGTTAGAAAAATTTTGACAAAGTGCTGAAAACTTTGTCAAAAACGCCCCCTTGCTGTGAGTGACAGGTGATTTACATATCTCATGCACTAGCCTGAGACAGGCACATCCTGTGTAATTATAAAAAGTCAGAAATCCACCCCTCCCCCACATAACAAGTCCTGGTGATGGAAACTAATGTTATCTGTTATCAGGTGACCTCAGACACACACACACTGCACTATAACAATCATCAGATCACTGCATGTTCTACTCTGCCCAGCTCTGACTACATACATCTCCCATATATTCTTCTTGCTGTTCAGTCGAGAATACATTTTTTTTCACTCTGGTCTGTGCCTGTCTCAGGCTAGTGCATGAGATATATAAATCACCTGTCACTCACAGCAAGGGGGGCGTTTTTGACAAAGTTTTCAACACTTTGTCAAAATTTTTCTAACTGAACAATAAAAGAGGATTTCTCAGGGCTGGAGTAAATCTGTGTGGCAAGACTGGGCTCAAATGAAAGGAAATCTTATTCTCTACACTATGGGTTTATATCCCCTTTAAGGTATAGTAGAGTACCACTGAATCCTGAAATCTTAAGTGTAAGAAGGAACAGATAAAAGAAATCAGCAACAGATGAATGTAACTATATAGAGTACTGTATATAGAGTACAAACGTAGTTTATCATTCTCTCTATATCCACGTGAGAGAGTGAGTAGCATTACAAATTACAGCGATATGTATAGCATTCTAGATGGAGAGCCAGATATTATTAGGGGATAAATCCCAAAGAAAGGAAGGTAAGTGACTTAAAGCGGTAGTAAACCCACTGACACTTTTTTTTCTACACCTGTAAGGCAAAAGGCATAATGGGCTAGTATGCACCGCATTCTAGCTCATTATGAAATACTTACCCTAGAATGAGGCGTCTGTATATTACCTGGTCCATGCCGAGGTAGCTGACATGTTGCCTTGGTGTATCTTCCGGGTATCACGGCTCCGGCTTTCCGGCAAGGTCCGGCGTCTGTATGGCTTTGAGCCGAGAATCCCCTGTGCGCATGCGCCGCTGCAGTCAGCGGCTCATTGCAGGGGGAATATCTCCTAAACTGTACAGGTTTAGGAGATATTTTTTTTACCTACAGGTAAGCCTTATCATAGGCTTACTTGTAGGTAAAAGTAAGAAATGTGACTATACTACCGCTTTAAAGTTCCACAGAGAAGGGTTGTTTATAGTAAAGAGGTGCTTCTAACATCCTGTATCCAGGATTACCTGTCTGGAAAGGCTTGCCAGAGGACGAGATGGTTCCTGCAGGCTAACTTATGTCCCCTGAACGTGTCCTAGAAAAAGTGCGTGCTAATGTCCATTAGCATATGCGCATGCGCACATTGAGGTGCGCGGTGCATGCCGTGACAGATGAGAGCACAAAACTGGGTCAGTACCCAGGATCAGTGCTGTCTTGTCTACTGCGTTCCCATGATTGTCATGTTCCCTATTTATCTGCATCAGATTCCAGTTATCTACCGGCTTGCTCTGACTACTACTTTTCTCCACCTGCACCAACCACAACGTACCTTGACCATTCTCCAGTCTCTGCATCTGTACCTGATCTGATCGCACTGTGTATGACCCGGCTTGTCTGACTCTGTTTATGGTCCAGTCCATGCGGAGCTATCTAGCTGCAAGCATATGTCCATCTGCCATTGGGACCTGCTCTTCTGCTGACTACATCAAAGTACCAGCTTGTTCCAGTCCTTGGGACATCTGCTGTCATCTGGCATACCACTCAACCGGAAGTCCAGAAGCTAGCATGACTACCAGCACTCGTGTGACTCTGAACTTGTGCGCCACCTGTCTGCTCTATCAGGGGCTCCGAGTCAGATGTATAAGAGAGGCCTTCCTCTGCATATCAGGCTCCTCCTACCAGATACGTGATATTACCATTGTTTATGGTGAGCTTTCACAAAGGAGTGTTCCATAAGGAAGTGATTGTTGAGGGCTTGCACAGTTTCTTGAGCACAGGGGGTTTGTAGATTTCCATTTCCTCATCATTGTAAGTCTTGCTGCAATAAGGATTATCAGAGTGGAGCACCACTTGCATAGGAATTTGAAAGAGTTACCTGGTAGCAGGGTTGGTCCTATCTGCGGATTAAGGCATATGTCAGGCCTGTGCCAAGAGCATTGTGGAGAAGGTCTTCTTAGGTGGTTTAGTGCTTTCATTGGAGAACTAGAAACAGTCAAACAGAAAATGTAAAACAAACAAATAAAAAAATGAGACAAATCTCAGAGCGGGTAATTCTGCCAAGTCATATGGGGGAACCGCTCATTGGAGCAACACAGATTGCGTATTCTAGGTGTGCATCTAGCTAAATCAAGAAAAACAAAAAGAAGGTTATGCCTTGAATGTAGCAGGATCTAGGGGTTCCACTCTAGAAGGGGAAGTACAAGCTGATGGTGAATACTCATCTGTGAGTATTAGGCCCCATTGCTTAGCAGGTCAGATTCCCTCTGACACAGAGGACACTGCAGAGGAACATTGGTCCCACGTGACTAGCAATTTAGCTAGGAAACCCCATATGTAGGTGATGTTGTTGTTGTGGTACAATTTGGTCTTTAACATGGTAAAGGTGAATTCATGCAATAACGTCATGAGGTACATTATCAGGCATGTGGATCTGTTTAGGGAGCCTATGGGCATGATCCACTGTTATTTTATGGTCCAGTACATCTGGCAGTAATGTGGATATTAGCTGTTGGACATATACAAGCAATTCAGAGGGGGAAACTGTCTCTGCAACCCCTCTAAATTTGACATTGTTCCTGCATGAGTGGTCTACAAGATCTGCAGTCTTCCTTGTTAACACTTTAATCTCTTCATCTGCTTTGTTATGGGCATCTACCAGTTTAATGTGTGCCCATTTTATCTTTCTTCCACTGCATCCACATAAGCTCTAATTTGAGTCACCATTGCCATAATGTCTCTGTGCATGGAGCCTCTTAATGACACCAGCATGTCTTTTAGGGTCGTATCTGAGATAGGCTGGCCAGCAGTGGGGTAGCCATCCATAAATTCTATGAACTCCCTGGTGGAATCAGAGACTCTCTCCTCTGCATTATGATAAGATGGCAACACTTTGGAGCTGTATTTCACAGGGCGGTTGAATGGGGTGCCCCTCTGTGAGGAGTGATTACAGCTTCTTGGAGATAGTGCTGGCTGCTGTTCTCTCAGTTGACAGCCATGAGGAGAGACACTCACTGGAGGCGCTGGCGACTGTTTGCAGCTGGCACCATCTTGGGAAGATAAGGGGCTGGCTGATCTGAATTGGCTCCGCTTCTGAGGTCTCTATGCCGTGGTGTTCCCCATGGTGTTCCCCGGGTGTTGGGGACTCTAGGGATGTGGATCAAGGTATGGTGCAGTCGCCCATGTCACCGATACCCACTTTAAATAGCCGTGTGCTCTGGGGGCTCCTTCCTCAAGTGGCCATCTTCACGGCATTTGGAGAATTTTAAGGATCTGTTCAGCGTGGTGTACCATTGCATCAGGGAAGATTTAGTTTGAGAGCATAGATTACATAAAGGATTGTAGATGCAGGATATGTCCTTATGAAGTGGCTGAAGATGTTCAAAACGTTTTATCAGGTCCCATAATATGGTATGATCTGTCCAGGAGAGATCGTAAGGAGCATGCCTCGGGTGGAGATATTTAAAAACATCTTTTGACAAAGGCCAAATCTAGAAAATTTTTCAGGTTTTGGAAGGAGTTCAGTTTCAATTCTGTATACAGGTCTTCCACATATATGATGAGTGCAGTCAACCAACCATGCAAGAATTAGTCAGAAGAGAGGGATTGAGTCATATAAAGTTATAACTGGGCCTATAAACAATCTTAGATTTTTAGGGGCTAGTAACAGAGCTTATATAATGGTTTTAATTTCTGACTGTAGTGTGATTTGCTCAATTCAAAACCAGGCTGAGCTGAGGCAGGTTTCCATCAAGCTTTAGCTTGCTTGAAAATAACAGCTTTATAATAGGCAGAGACATTAGGGGCACCCATTCCACCTTTTTACATGGGTGTGCACAGTAGGGAGCTATGTACTTGTGGATGTTTATTGTTACATGAAAGTGTTCAAAATGGACTGTAGTTTACACAAATGTGTATATAGGATTGGAATAGGGAGGGTGTAGAACATATAAAGGGTGTGTGGTAGTAGGGACATTTTAGAGATGCTATACATCCTGCCCATGACATTTTTGTGGAGTTGAGGCCTTGTGAGATAGAGAGTAGTTCACCTATTAGATCATCAAAATTCAAGTGGAGGAGGTTCGTTGTTGGTGATGATACGAAATAGATCTCCAAGTATTTTAAAGAGTAACAGAGGCCCAGTAGAAAGCAGAAGATGCCCTTATTTGGGCTTTCGTTGTATAGACATACTGTATACTCTGCATGCAGAATTTAGAAAAATTGGTTTTATAAAATGAGACTGCACTAAATGATTTAAACAAAAATTTTAGTACCCGAAGAGATTTAAAGGGATTAGAAAACACTAAAATATCAGGATTATGCCAGCGGCTTAATGAAAAACAGAAACATTTATATTGGATAGGACGCAGCCTTGGCTGGTGCCATTAGAGATATGAAAGGATTCTTAAAGCTGGCCAGAGGTTCAGACCCTTACACTGGGTAATGAGTAAAGGCCCAGTAAAACAAAATGGATGGTGCCAGAGAAGCCAAACTTAAGAAGGACCTCTCGCAAATATGTCCAGTGCACTCTGTCAAATGCCTTTTCTGTGTCTAAAGATTGGATCAGAAAAGGCCACAAATCTTCTTGTGCCTATCTGTGTGTGAGGCCTATCTGCCAGGCACAGATCGAGCCTGATTTGTGTTAACTAGATGGGGGATGTATTTTGAGGTGCAGGTGGTCAGAAGCTTAGCACAGATTTTTATATTGGTGTTTAAAAGAAAGATAGGTCTATAATTCGCTGGCATGTCAGATTCCCAGATTTGGAATAGTGACAATAAGAGCTCCCAATGATTTTCTTGGGATATGGCCACTTGACACAAACTGATTAAATTTAGTGCGTAGATGAGGAAGGAGTAAGGTATAGAACATTTTATAATATTGATCGCTGAACCTACCCAGGCCTGGGGCTTTATGAATGGGAAGGGATTAAATTTCTGCGCTAATCTCAGTGTCAGTGAATTCCCTGAATAGCTTAACAAGTTGATTGGGTGTCACAGTGGAAAGGTGGATAGAAGACAGGGAATGCTTAATAGTTTCAGTAGTAGGGAATGGGCCAGAGGTAGAAACTTTAAGATTGTATAAATTTGAACAGAATAAGGAGATAAGGTATTCCGGCTTGTGCGAGTTTGCGTTAGTACTGTTTAGCTAAAATGGTTTCTTATCCTGGAAGTACCAAGTAGTACGGAGGCTTTGAATATAGTAATCAAAATTTTTGTAAAGATGGGTGGTTAATTGTATTCTAAAGTTAATTGTAGTCTAAAGTCTGGTGTAATATGTGCGTTAAGTTGCAATTTGTTGCATTGTTTTTTGTTTTTTTTCAAAGGGTTTTTATTTGCTTAGTCAAACAAACAGGTTAACATGTGTTATTGTGCAGAATAATTGAACATACACAGTAAGTGAAATAGCATGAATAACAGATTAGGGTACAGGGGGCGATCCTAGGCGCCTATATAGACTTTGATTAACAGTATCAAGACGTCAAAGCATTTAAATTATAATAGTTCTGTTATTTAAATCAAGTCCATAACGTTGTGGTAACTTTTTGTAACCATTGTGTCCTCCAAAGGTAGGTTCTGCAGAAGTGGGGGTATCACCCGTATGAAGAAACCAATTCCAATATTGTGAGAGTGCAATCAGTCGGTTTCTTTCTTGACCATCTAGGTCATCTCTATGTGTGCGTAGGTGTTCTCGAAGTGTAGGAATAGGACCGAGTATGATGAGTAAGTGATATGTAGTTACTGGTAACCTGTTAGGTTCACTAGTTATAGAAAGGAAAAAAAAGGGGGGGTGGAATGTATGAGGGTAAGGGGAATGTAACCTAAAGAGTGGGGGGGGGTGAGGTTATGTGTGCCCATGCTTAGGGGTTTTTGATAGTAAGGAGAGGAGCTGTCCATGGGTGTGTGGGGGGGACCTATAGGAAAGGGTGGGTGATATGTTGGACAGGGCTACTGCCTCTGGGAATAAGGTTGACCGTCTCCTGCTTCCCTCCTTATGGGGCTATCACTCGAAGATCTGTAGGTTTCTATGGATTTGTGAGGAGAGGACGGTGCATTTAAATTGTAGGAAGTCTAGTTTAATGATTTTGGTATGTTTTAAGGCCCGTACACACAATCTGACTTTTTGACAACCAACATGCAAATTAGCTGGTTTGGACCAACATCCGACCGTGTGTACGCTCCATCGGACCAACTTTTTCCAGGTTTCATCGGACTTTTGTTGGCTGTGCGAATGGACCAACTTTCTGCCAACAAAAGTCCGATAGACCAAAGTCCGACCGTGTGTACACAAAACCAACGGACTTTTGTACAAATCAATTCAGAACCAATGCAAAAGATCAGACAACAATACAGAAGTTGACCAAAGGTGGCGGTAAAGAGCAGAAAAACCAAGTGATTTTGTGAAAGTTGGCTGAAAAAGTCCTGCCGTGTGTATGCAATACCAACTTGGGGCCAACGACCTTTGGACAAAAATCCACGGGAAAGTTGGTCCATGGTCCGATCGTGTATGAGGCTTAAGATTTAGTTTTGGTTGGTTGGAGAGTTTAAGAGGGAATATGCTGGTGTGGTTTGGAAGTGTTTCCAGCATGCCCAATTTATGCCGAATTTGCTGGGGGAGTCTTGTGCTATGTGAATTAATTCCTCTAAATCTGCAATTCTTTTGATTCTGCAGAACCATTCTTTCAGCGATGGAATGGTTTGGGATTTCCAATGTATTGGTATGCACTGTTTTGATGCATTTACCATGTGCATTGCCAGGGATTTGTGGTAGGTGCAATGAGATAAATTTAAAATGGTGTAGGAGAAATTGAGCTGGTGACCATTCCAAGTTATATGACGTGACAAGAGAGGTTATGTGATGTACTTCTTTCCAAAATGATTGGATTTGTGGGCATTCCCACCAAATGTGAATCAATGTTTCTGGTTGTGTATTGCATCTCTAGCAGGAATCCGAGATTGCTGGGTTGAATTTGCGTAGTAATTCAGGTGTGCAATACCAGCGAGATTGGATTTTGTATCCGTTTTTCTGAGTTGAAACATTAATGGACCCTTTGTGGATGTTGAGGTAGATGTTACGCCAATCTGCTAGTGTTAGAGATAGTGACAGTTCTTTCTCCCAAACTTTACACATCGCTGAGTTGTTGGGATGACAGTCCGTGAAAAGAAGGGAATGTGTGGCAGAAATCAAGTGTGTTTGAGGGGACGACTGGGAACAGAGGTGTTCAAAAGGCATCAGCTGTATAGAGCATTATGATTTCCTGTCTAAAGTCCTTAGGTACTGTGTGATTAAGAGGTATGTCCATGGCGGTATCGGGGGTCTCTCCAAACATGTAGAGAAGAGAGGTGCTGTATAGAGTTTACCTTGGTCAAAGAAATGATGAGCTAGGACCTTTTCCTTCGACCAGTGTTAAAAAGTCAGCAGTCATGCCTGGGGGGAAGTCAGGGTTCATTCTTATTGGAGATAATGGGCCTGGTACGGTTGAGAGGGAGGATTTTTTGCATATCTTGCTAAAGCATTGTGTGATTGGCCTGATGAGGGTGTGTGATTTAAGCACCGGGGGATATGGCGATCTAGTATCCATGGTACTGTGTAATTTCAAAAATGAATCTTCCAGACCCACCCAATCTTTTGAGGATGTGCGTAGGTTCCAGTAGAGTATTCTGGTCAGATGAACTGCCATATAATAATTCAGGAGGTCCAGGAGGCCGATACCTCCTAGGTGTTTGGGCAAGGCTAATTGTGTGTATTTTATTCTGGGTTTCTGTTCTCCCCATATGAAGTTGGAGCTAAGGCTTCTATAGGTTTTGAAGAAGGCCTGCAGTATATGTATTGGTACTGTTTGTAAAATATACAACATTCTTGGTAATGTGTTCATTTTTAATATTGCTGCCCTTCTGAACCATGAGAACACTGGTCTATTCCAATTTTTAAGGTCAATGGTTTGTTTGTTGAATATTGGTAGGTAGTTTTTCGCATATAAGTCTGTCAATTTGGCGGGTAGTTGTATGCCAAGATAGATAATTGCATCTGTCTGCCAGTGAAAGGGGAAATTTTACTTGCATTGTGTGATTAGGGATTGCGGTAAAGATATATTGAGGGCAAAATACTTAGAGAAGTTGATTTTAAGATTGGAAATCAAGTTAAAGCGTCGGAATTCGTCTAGTAATAACGCTTATTTTCGTTGCAACAGTTCAATATAGATAGGAGATTCGACATGACGCTGACAATAGCGATCTGTGTCCATCGAACCTGTGGTCGAATGTGCCTAACCTTAGCTCTATTAGTTCAAGATTATTCTACATAGAGAGAAAAGATTTGACATAGAGAGAAAAGATTCGACATAGAGAGAAAATAGCAAAAAAGGTCGAATGTGCCTAACCTAACTCGATTAGTCCAAGATTATTCGACATAGATAGAAAAGATTCGACATGAAGATTCGACGAAGCAGTCGCAGCGAGCCGACATTTATGGTCAAATGCTCTGCCTATAGGCTATAGAAGAATTCTAATGTTGGTTGACTAGTAATAATAATTAATAAATATAATTATTACTAGTGTCATACAACATTAGAATTCTACTATAGCTTGTAAGTGGAACATTCGACCGGAAATGTTTGATTTCTGCGTCGTACAGTTTAGTTGCTCCGTCGAATCTTCTTAGAACATTCGACAGACACCATAAGCCTTCAATGACAGATTCGACCTTAATTATTTCGGATTTTCAGACAAATGCATTTTTTAAACGAAACAAAATAAATAAAAACAAATTTCGGGAGTAACTAACGGACGAAAACTAAATTCCACAACATAATATTTCAGTGTGCACATGTCTACTCCTTTGAAGCATAATGCAGGAATGAACCTGCAGGAAAAAAAATCTGCAGCTAAGGCTCTTCTGTGGAAAAATTGTGTGGAACCCTTGCAGCGCTGAAGCATCAGAATAGGGTAGTAGAGGAAGTGTGAGAGGGTAATGGCAGCAGGCCAGCAGTGGGGGCAGGAGATGATGGTAATTTATAAAAGTGAACTGGCCAACTGTCAGGGGACAGGCAATTTAGTTTCTCCGTTTGCGCTGAATGCAGCAGGGCAGCCAAGCATCTTGATTAAACACCTTGCATGCTTTAGCCAGGATTCCAGCTGGGAAACCAACTCATCTATGGGATGCCCTGTTTGAAGATAGATGAGGCTACCATTGCTACTTCTTCTCTTTGTTTCACTACCCTGGAGATATGAGGCACGTTGCCAATTGAAAGAATCCCAAAAGCCCTGAGTCATCAGGCAGTCCTAATCTTTCTCCTGTTGCTGTGCCTTTCTTCCCCAGTTTTTTGTACCATGCAGTTGCTAATCAAACAGGAACACCAGAGGGATTGTTTTGCTGATCCTTGCTTTGTTCTAGTCACCCCTTAAAATGGTGACAAAACTGTGTATGTAACCTGAATTAGGAGCAACTGATATGGTGAAAAGATTCCCAGATCACCATAATCTGTCCCAGACCCAGACCCTTATACCTTAAGTGGTAATACACACTTCTGGCCTGCTGCAGCTCATCATGGAAGAAAGAGTACCTAACTACGAAACTCTGGACCACCAGGCTAAGGGCATGAGCAAGATAAAGCACGGGGTGAACTGAACCCTGCTAAAGTGTGGACATCGGGTTGGTGTCATGGTGCATTGTAACACATGACCTTGCCTTGCAAAAGATGACAAGAGGTCAGCCACCTATTGGACTGTCCCTGAAGAGCTGACAGATTCCCTGGTCCAGGGTAGCTTCTGTCCCCCAAGCATACAAGCTGCAAATCAGCTGCAAAACAGTATTTTTTACAAGCCTTTGTCTAGGCACTTAACCACTTGGGGAAGGCCATTGAGAAGGAAGGGGTAGAGGTAACTGATCTTCTTCCATCACCAAGTTGCAGGACATAGGGGGGCACTACCAGCTCTAGCAGTGTTCCCTCATTAGTATCCTCCACAGCCTCTGCCAAATGTATCCAGGCCAACATAATAGAGCATTCTGGATCATTTTTTTTTAGTTATGTACACCCTGCCAATGACATGGTCCAGCAACATGGAGAAATTAACATGCCATAAAGTTGCAAAGATTCAAGCAGTAGCAACTGCAAAGCCAATAATTTTGCAAACCGACATCAAGACACTGGCCATCATCATAGGGGAATATTTTTCTAATGCTCCAGCAGCTTAGGAAGAGCCACCTGCTTGGTCAAAGAGGCTGTTGGAAAAAAGCAGAATGGGGTTAGGATACTTACCGCATGGTTGAAGCCCATGTGTGCCTATACTTGTGTAGATTTTGCACCCCTTTCAATTGAAGTTGCAGATGTTGCAACAGATTCAGATGAAGATTCTTGTGAGTGGCAGGGGTGGAAAGGGAGGAGCATAGGTGTTTTGCTGCTCGCCAGTATCATTGCTGCACCCACAGAGAGTTGTGGTGAACAGTCATGTGTCTAATCATGCATGTGGTACCAATATATGGTACATTTATCGTTCTTGATAGGCTGCAGACAAAGGCTGCAAATCCCCATGGTGCTGTCAGCAATACATGTGCTAAAAAAGCCCAGGTCCTGGGGAGATAGTAGTGGCCTGCACCATTGGATAGGGCCATCTGGTAGAATAGGAAGTCTGCTCTCTTCACCGCAAGTGAGAAATGCTATCGGCTGTTATATCCGCAGCATTTGCTGTTGGGAAAACTGGATACCCCAGTCAGCTATCCATGTGCTGGGTGACTGGACCCCTCCCTGCTCCCCCCTCTAGTTCTGCAGGGTATGTCTATGTGACAAACCCATGCAGAATTCTGCTCCCCACACCTCTTAAGTAAGAAGATCCTCAAGTAGGGCAAAGCTGCTTGATGGTGTCACTTGAACTTTGAAGAAGGTTTTACAGCAACACAATTAAAGAATACAAAAAAAAGAGGGGCCTGCTCTAGATGAGTGAGAGGAGGAATGAGGTTCACAATTGGTTTGGCATGGAGATGGGCTTTAATATGTATCATAGCCTGTGTTAAATAAACTACTAATTTAGTAACATATCCCTATTCAGTTAATGCTGTGTTCAATAATTAAAGCAGAACATTAAGAAACTTTTAGTGACAGTACACCTATTCCAGTTCATCAAATAAAAAAAAAAAAAAAAATATTCCAGTTGTCTAAAACATGTCTTATTACATTCAAACACTTTATAATAAAAAGAGGCAGCATGTTAAAAATAGTGGTGTCTTGGGTCCCCAGTGGTTTGGATTGGGTTCGATTAACATTTAGGAAGGTCAGAGAGGAAAATGCTGTGTTGTTTACTCAGACAGAAGGTCAAAAGAGTGATCTAACTAAATCAATAGTTTCTTCAGACAGTTTTAGATCTTTAAAATGAAGCTGGGTTAAAAGAAAATGACATGGTTAAAGACTAGCTTGCTAAAGCTCTTCATTGTAGCAAATCTATTTATCACTTCCCTTGAACACTCTTAGTCTGTTTATAAGAAGTAATTCTTACCAGTGCTGTCATCATAAGCAATAGTCACTGTCTTCCATTTGAAAAACTGCACCAAATCAAGGATTGCTCGACTAAGTGATGAAAAGTCTGGGTACAAGCTGACATAGAAAGAATCCTTGTTATCAGAAACCTGATGCTTCCATCGAGTCTGAATGTGTGGAACTCCAAGTGCATTGCATATAGACTGCACTGCATTTGCTGAAGAACTGTGGGAAGGTCCAAATATTGCAGCCACTCCAAGAGATAGTTGTTCACAAGCTAAAAAAAAAAAAAAAAGAAAAATTTAATTACTAGTCTGTTTTACCACAACAAATAAGTAAAAAAAAATTGATTCCTTATTTTTATTATTTTGTAACTGTGTTAAATAAATAACACACCATTCAGGGGATGCATATGAAAATGTTATTGTATGTTTTTATACAATGACAATAAAGTCTTAAAGTTTTTTATTAGTCAATAAAATGTCACTGCACTGACCACTGGACTCATACTAGAACACCGGTCTTACTATACTAACCAATAGTACACAAACACTAAAGCATAATTTCAAATAGCTGCTGCATTATAATGATAAAAGATGTTATTAACAACATCCCCCTCCCCAATGGTAAAGTTGGATGGGAGGAGGACGTTTGACATTTGACAGAGGACTGTGTGATGAAGTCCCAAATAGAATGTCTAAGGTGTCCCTATCTAAGACTCACACTGCACTTATTATACCCCTTAAAAACTATAGCTGGATAACAAACCCAATATGTCCAAGATAGGTAAGAGGGTATGGTAATATACTTACTTTGTGGATGCCCCAATCTGCATGGTTATTAACAGCAAATTCTATCAATACATTAATATACAGTAGGCTTTAACCTGCCAATAGGTCTAGCCTTTAAACTAGCCCGTAAGTGTCACTAAAGGCAAACTTTTTTTTTAGCTTTAGAAAAGCTAAGAAGAATTAGACCCCCTGTCATGTTGTATTGCTGTCTGTGTCCCCATCAGGAAGATTCACCTTCTCTATTTGTCTTGTTTACTGTTATCTGTTTACTGTTATCATACAAAGTTAAAGTAAAAAAAAAATCCTACATTTTGGGTTGACGTCAGAACAGGAATAGAGGTGAAATCTTCAAATGGGGACACTAGTTCTGGTGACCATGGTGACAACCAGGTATTCCTTCACTTTGAAAGGATTTGTCATTTTGGCTACACGACAGGAAGTGAAAGGAAATCTCCTCCATTGCACACAGATGTCAAGAAAAAAAACTGACAGGGGTTATAACCCTCCTTTACTTTATCCAAAACGAAAAAGTGTTGCCTTTAGTGTCACTTTAGGACCAGGGCCACAAATATTCACAGAGGTCACACACTCCTTAAATGCAGAAATAGGTGCTTATTTCATTTTGCTTATGTACTAATTATTTTTCTTGTTTTCTGTCCTATAGCATTGGATCACAAATAACCCAACTTTCTCTAGAGGTATTACAAATCTGTATATTGATTCTAGGTGCTAAAAATAAGCAATATTGACAGATCTGGCATCAGAGGTGTCTGCAGTGTCTTGCTCAGAAATACCTGTGGCCAATAAATTAACATTTTGTTTTTCCCATATATTTTTTTACAGGAACAGACTCAAATTCCCACAAAATGTTGATACTGAATAAAAAATATTTAGACAAATTTCCAAACTTGTTAAGTGTGTCACATAGAGGTGCCCATGGCTAGGTTAAGATTTGTAAGGTCCTTTTTACATATAAACACGTTTATTTCCAATTTGCCTGAAATTCACTAAACCGTTGCCCAAAAACCTGTGGGCATTATCCAACCATTTATAAAGCAAACTTAATGGACAAGAACATTTGTGCATCATTTGTCCAGCAAAAATTACTTTCCCTGCCATTCGGGGATCTGTTTTGCAATGTCTTTAATTACCTGATGTGATACTTTAGCCCACTAAACTGGCATGATTTTGTTTAGGCTGCTGCTGATGCTTATACATGGCTGGACAATAATGAATCTTCCTCCCAAGATCAGCATGCTAAAGTAATATTGGAATGAACATTCATGATTCAGCAATTGCCTCTTGTGCTATATAGCTCTCCTCCCTAGTGCTAGTTTAAACACTTCACCTCTGGAATATTTACCTCTCTTCCTGACCAGTTTTTGTGATACGGCACTGCTTATATTTAACTGACAATTGCACATGCAATTGTCGTGCGATACTGTACCAAAATAAAATGTTTGTCTTTTCTTTTGGTGGTATTTGACCACATCTACAGTTTTTATTTTTTGCGCTATAAACAAAAAACGACCAAAAATTTTGAAAAACATAAAATTTTCCTTTCTGCTCTAAACACATCCAATAAAAAAATGTAAAGAAATCTAATTTCTTCATCAATTCAGGCCAATATGTATTCTGCTACATATTTTTGGTAAAAATGTGCACTATGAGTGTACTAATGACACTGGCTGGGAAGAGGTTAACATCAGGGGTGATCAAAGGGATAAATGTGTGCCTAGCTGGTGATTCAGTGTAGTGGGGAGGTGCTTTTACTAGTGGAAGGCATGGATCAGTGTTCCCGCTTTACAGGAACACAGGATCCATGTCTTCTGTACTGACAGAACGGCAATCTGCCTTGTTTACATAGGCAGCTCTGTCTATGTACTGAATGATCAGCAGGTGCCGGTGGACACCTGGTCTGCAAAACCTGCTGATTAGTTCCCGCTGTGTAAAATGGCAGCAGAGCGCACTCACACCCAATACCCGAAAGTGCAGGATCATGTATATATATATACGTGATCCTGTGCAACGTGACCGCCCTGTAGCAGTAAATGTGCTATAGGGTGGTCGGCAAGAGGTTAATGTACCTACTAGGGCTGGGGACACTATACTATATATTTTTACCTGTTGGCAGGCTCCCTGGGATTGATTTTTGAGTTACTCCTTGTTAACTTCACACTAATAAACTGATCCATTGTGTGTTTATGGACCGTATTTTGGTATACTTGCTATGAGCCCTCAAGTTAACTTTGAGTGACCTGGCTTGATGTTTTGCTCTATGCCAGGTTACTGATTATTCCTGTTAGGAACTGTTGTGCTGCTTGCACATTCTGCTGTGTTTCATGCACTAGTTCTGGAGGTTGCACATCAATAGTCAGCATCCAATGCCTCTACCTTTCCATGGACCCTTCCTTTGTCTTGCATTTCTGCTAATCCCATCATATGCTTCTGTTTGTGGGACTAATCATGCCCTTTTGGATTGTATAAACATACAGTAAAGGACACAGATTTTCCTATCACCTTGACTCATTGGAGGGATAATGGATTACCATTGTTTTGTGGAATGTCAGGGGATTGGGCATTCATAAAAAAAGAAAAAAATGGGCAGACTCGATGGACTACTCAGTCTTTTCTATGCAACAGTGCCTTGAAAAAGTATTCATACCCCTTGACATTTTAAACATTTTGTCATGTCCCCATCAAAAACATGTATTTTATTGGGATTTTATGATTTTATATGATAGACCAACACAAAGTTTCACATAATTGTGAAGTGGAAGGAAAATGATAAATGGTTTTCAATTTTTTTTACAAATAAATATGTGAAAAGTGTGGTGTGCATTTGTATTCAGCCCCCCTGAAATTACAGCTGCACGTCTTTTGGAGTATGTATCTACCAGCTTTGCACATCTAGAGAGTGCCATGTTTTCCCATTCTTCTTTGAAAAATAGCTCAAGCTCTGTCAGATTGGATGGAGAGTGTCTGTTAACAGCAACCACACTCTATAATAAAACGTTTAAAAAATCCCCCCCCCCCCAAAATAAAAAAACAATAATAAAACGGTATATGGTGCACCAAGCACAAATGTATTGCACCCAAGCACCATATTTCCATCCCCCACTCTATAATAAAAAGTTATAAAAATCCACCCAAAAAATCGTGAACAAAAGGCCAACAAGGAGAGGCAGACGCTCACAGGCCACTAAAAGAAGGCAAGCAGCCTCTGTGGCTACAGTGAAAACTGGTGGTCATGGACATGGTGCATCCTTTGCAGGCGGAGCACACTTCTCCTTTTTTTTATGGTGCTGGCCGTGTTATTGAGCCACAACATGCAGAAGAGGCCCAATTTTTCTGCACATGTTTGGCAGGTGCATGTCATTTAAATTTTGTTTTTAAATTTTTAGCAGCAGGGCCCATTCCTTTGCCCAGCAGGAGTAACTGAGGGGTTACAGTGTTCAGACACCACTAGGGATGGGCGAACGGTTTGGGCCAAGCATAAGTTCGTCATGAACATCACCCATTCAGGAACTCGCCTAACACCCAAACTTTCTGGGCACTTAGTGGGATGTTCATCCGCTGAGTGCACAGTCAACAGGTTGCTAAGGCTTCTCCACTGAGAGTTAAATTTAACAAAATAATTGTAAAAAAATAATGTAAATAAAAATAAATTGGGGAAAAAACAGCGTGGGGAATAGTATAGATTTTAACCACTTCCCTACTGGCGCATTGTAAAATGACATGAGTAGAAACACTCCCTCCCTCCTGCAGCCCATTAGAGTACCTGAGTACCTGTTTCCAACCCATTAGACTACCCGAGTACCTATCTGCAGCCCATCAGACTACCCGAGTACCTATCTGCAGCCCATATCTTGAAGAATATAAGTTTGGATGTCTTCTTTCCAAAACAGTGTCATTTTGTGGGTAATTCCACTGCCCTGGTGCTCCAGGACCTTCAAATGTGTGATAGGTAGGAATACAATTAGATGTGTTATGCTACTAGAACTCCTGAGGTGCTCCCTGCATGTTGGGTATCTCTATGTGGCCAGACTGTGAAAAAGTCTCACACATGTGGTATCGCCATACTCAGGAGGTGTAGAAGATTGCATTTTGGGGTGTAACTGGAAGTATGCATATGCTGTGTATGAGAAATAACTTTGTGTATAAAAAAAAATCTTAATTTTCCCAAGAATTGTGGGAAAAAATTACAACTTCAAGAAATGAGATAGGCTTTCAGTACATTAGGTGTGATCGATTTTTTTATGATTTGCACCATGTGCTTGTAGGCTCTATAACTTTCACGCAATAATATCAACAAATTTGGGTTATTTTTACCAAAGATATGTAGCAGTATAAATTTTGGCCCAAATTTATGAACAAAAATTACTTATTTGCAAAATTTTATAATAGAAACTAAATAGAAACTAAAAAAGTGTTTCTTTTTACAAAATTGTCGCTCTTGAAAAAAAAAGTGGTGATTACCATAAATACCACCAAAAGAAAGCTCTATTTGTGTGAAAAAAATAACAAAAATTTTGTTTGAGTTCAGCGTTGCATGACTGAGTATTTGTCATTCGAGGTGTGAGAGCACTAAAAGTTGAAAATTGGTCTGGGCAGGAAGGGGGTGAAAGTGCCCTGTATTGAAGTGGGGAGAGGGAGTAATTCCACCATCCACATTGAAAGTGTGGATGGAGGAATCAGATTTGTTTTTTTCACTCAAGCCGCTGGGTGAAAGAAAAAAAAGATTAATGTATGGTCTGCATTATGGTTCATTATTTCAACCACTGGAGAGAGAGGCATAATTAATTACTACCAAGCTGGGCTTTTCTCTTTATCCTGAAACACAAAAACACAGCCCTGAAGCTGAGAGTAAAACTAACTCTATACTTGTACTGTACGTTGTATTGTAAATATGTTTTTCTGTGTAATTTGTAAATATCATGTAACATACTGTGCTTATACTGTACATTGTGTTGTAAATACCGTTTAGTGTGTAATTTGTAAATATTATGTAACCCTATTAATGAATGTATATTGCAGATTGAACTACTTCTTTTGTCCAAGAATCCTTAGCTCTGTTTATGTAAATACTCCTACAGTGATTGGAGTATATTCACATACAGTAATTTGACATTAAATACCAGGGTTATGGCAGCAGTTAGCTGCCATAACCTGCTAGCTGCTAGCTGCCATAACCCTGGTATGTTTATCTACATTTAAAAAAGTGGTCTCAGCAGTGGTCTCCCCCACGCCATCGCTTCCCTGGTATTCTGGATTTATGGGAGCCGTCAGTAAACCCGGAAGTGATCCGGTCCGATCGGTAGCTGGGCAGAAAGCCGAGTGAGGGCAAGATAGCCCCACTTGGCTCTATGCCCTTGGAGGACTGGGGCGACGTCTGAAGTCACTTCCGCCTCTCAATAAAGAGAACCTGTCATGCTTATTTCTATTACAAGCGATGTTTACATTCCTTGTAAGAGGAATAAAAGGGATAAAAAGGGATAGTGTAAACATAGTGTAAATTAAAGGGATAGTGTAAAAATGTAAAGCGCCCCATCCCACCGAACTCATACGCAAGTCGCGCCCACATATGTAAGCCAGGCATGCATATGTAAACAGTGCTCAAACCACACATGTAAGGTATCACCCCAATTGTTTTAGCGGGAGCAATAATTCTAGTGCAAGACCTCCTCTGCAACTGTAAACAGGTAACATGTAAAAAGTTTTAAAGCATCACCTGTGGTAGTTTGTTGCCATTCCACAAGCTTTTGAAATTTTAAAGCATGACATTTTAGGGATCTATTTACTTGGCGTCACATCATCTTTCACATTACACAAACAAATTGGGCTAACTTTATTTTTATTTTTTTTACTCATTAAATCTTATTTTTTCCCCGAAAAATTGCGTTTGAAAGACCACTGCCCAAATACAGTGAAACGTAAAATATTGCAATGACCGCCATTTTAGTATATAGGGTCTCTGCTAATGGGTTTACTTCCTCTTTGTTTCCCTGCAAAGGTAAAGCATAATGAACTACTATGCATCGCATAGTAGTCCATTATGTGTCACTTACCTGACGCAGGAGCCAGCGAAGTCACCGCTGTCCCCTTGTGTATGGAGCCTCCATCTTCTTGGTGGGTCTCGCTGCTCCGGCACTGTCGTTTGACAGAGCCACGATGATGTCACTCCTGCGCGTGCGCACGGGAGCCGCCACTCGCAGCATGTCGCCGTTAACAGCGGCGCGCTTAGTGTAGGTTTAGGAGATATTTCTTGGACCTACAGGTAAGCCTTAATCTAGGGTTACATGTAGAGCAAAGTGGCTTGTAAGGGTTTACAACCACTTTAACCTAGTTAACACAGCAAATGACCTTTAGCCAGTTCCCATTGCCGGGAGGGCGTCAATAGACGTCCTCCCCTTTCCTCGCGAGCGCGCACCGGGGAAAAACTGTGCTGGCCGTGTCCCTTGGACACAGCCAGTCCCAGATCGCTGTAAATGGCCAAATACAGCAGCTGTTTACTACGCGATCGGTCTAGCCAATGAGAGATGATCTCAAATGTAAACATATGAGATCATTTCTCATTGCCGGTTCTCTCTCCTCACACAGAGACTGCGTGTGAGGAGAGAGAGGACCTGTCAGCAATCTGTGAGTGACCAGTACACATAACAGTGAACATAAATCAACCCCCTGTGCCCAAACAGTGCCCAATCAGTACCCAATCAGTACCACAGTGCCAAATATAGTCAGTGTTAGTCTGTGCCAGTCTGTGCCCTTCTGTGCCATTCTGTGCCATCAATAATTGGTGCCTATCTGTGCCATCTGGGCCCATATGTGCCCATCTGTGCCATCAGTGCCAATCTGTGGCATCAGTGATCAGTGCCATCAGTGATCAGTGACCATCTGTGCCGCCTTATCAGTTCACATCTGTGCAATCAGTGCACATCTGTGCCACCTCATCAGTGCCCATCTGTGCCATATCATCAGTGCCCAGCTGTGCCACCTCAGTGCCCATCTGTGCCACCTGATAAGTGCCTGTCTGTGCCGCCTCATCAGTGCCTATCTGTGCCATCTCATTAGTGCCCCACATTTTCCAAAAAACATCTGGAAAAAAATGAACCGTTCAAAAGACTCATTATGCCTCACAGTTAATATGTGTTAGCTTTCCAAATTTGTGGGCATGTCCATTGTCCTGGTGCTCCAGGGACTTCAAAAGTGTAATAGGTAGTCAACAAGTTAGATGTGTAATTTATGCTCCTAAAACACCTGATGGTGCTCCCTGCATGTTGGGTCTCTGTGTGTGGCCAGGTAGTGAAAAAGTCCCACATATGTGGTATTGTAATACTCAGGAGGAGTAGCAGAATGTTTTTTGGGGTGTCATTTGTGGTATTTGCTAAATTTGCTAAATTGTATCACAGAAATTAGGAAAAATGTGTTTTTGTTTTTTTAATTTTCAGTCTTTTTTTCATTTATAGCAAAAAAATAAAAAAAATAAACAAAGGTGATCAAATACAACCAAAAGAAAACTCCATTTGTATGAAAAAAAGGACAAAAATTTTTTTGGACACAGTGTTGCATGACTGAGTAATTGTCATTCAAAATGTGAGAGCACTTGTCTGGGCAGGAGGGGGTTTAAATGCCCAGTAAGCAAGTGATTAAGAATTCCTGGGCATAAATCCTTTATAAATAGCCTCTTTAAAGCACAGTGTGCTTTTAAAGGAGGAATGAAACCGTGGCTGTGACTGCTAACTATAATACTGACATATATTGTCCAGGGCATCTTGAATTTAAAATTGAGTTTAAATATTGGCTACAATTGTTTCCATTTGCAGAACTACCCATATAATCTATCCAGGTTAACAAATTATTGTTCTATATATTAAACATTGCAGCTCTATATGGGTGTAAAACCTAAATGTATTGTCTGCTATTGATAATTGTGCAAAAAATGTGCTTGCATTTAACATATTGTTCTGGTGCGTAATTCATATGTAAATAATTCAAAACAGTCAAATAAAAATATTAGTCCAGCTTTGAATATTTTTTGCCTTTATCAAGATCATATTTTGCTGCTACTAGCCAATACACTTTGTGTGTTTAAAAATCCATTAGATGTGCTCCCTGTTGAACTCTAGGAGTGCATATGTATGTCTTTTAGGCGTTTGCATACTTTTATTGTGATGATCTCTGCTCCTTTTCACTAATGGAAATAATCATAAATAGAAAAGCTTGTCAAATTTATAGCATAACGGTGCCTGTAAAAGGTTTTTCCCACTTTCATAGTACTAAATATACAGTTGTAAAGTAACCTTTTCATATTAGTGTTCAGAATTTCAACCTCAAATTATCTTAACATTTAAGCCATTGGAATATAAATGAATATTGTTGTATTTCACGTTTTCAATCAATGCATTTGAATTTACAGACACAATGTAAAAGGATATAAGCATACTATTAAAGGTGCTATGGCTTTTGATAAAAGTAGAATATTCTTATTCTATAGTCAATCTTGTGGTATGCACATTGCATTAATTAAATCAATAAATATTGCTTATATTATATGGGACAACAAAAATGTAATTCCAAATCAATATTTGTGGTAAAAAAACATATTTGTATTAATAAAATAGTTTGAAAACAAACAGCCCTGCCTTAGAAGGAAACCTGTGGGCAAAACATGTCAGGGCAAGTGGCATCTGCATGAGGCTCTCCTACTTCTACCCTCTTTTCCTAGCTGCATGGTGATTTATGTGAATACAGCAATGCACACAGCAATTGCCTGTTTAATCTATGCTAAAAACATGCTTTTTGAAAATATTTATTGATTAGCCGGCTACAGCCAATCAGCTGCAGCTGCTGATTAGTGTACTGACAGCGGAGGAGACCCACTGTTAAAATACCTTAGCATGGTAGGGAGGATTCCTATATCCCACCTCACCAGCATACAGTGTCACTAGCCATAAGACTTACCTTCTGGAACATTAGCATGGTACTGTTTTTTAATTTGGCCTACACTGGGCATTTATAAGGCTTGACAGTCAATACAATTTGCTGTACTTTAGTCAAAAAACAACTCATTCTATATTCATAAATCCAAGCATATTGAGCAATCACATAGTCCATCTTTCTATTGTTGAAGGAGCCAAAGTTATCACATTTCAAGAACCAACATCCACTTCATCAGAACAAATAATCAGGGTAAATATTTAAGATCTATATAATGAAACAATACCAATAATTAATTAATTATATATGCTTATCACAGCAATCATGACTTACCAAAATACAATATATACAGTATCATTATACTTTCTCATGATTTACATACTATGTATATACTGTTGAACATAAACAATAGAGGGATTTATCAAAACAGTAGCATACAGAATCTGGAGCAGGCGTGGCAACCAATCAGCTTCCATCTTCAGCTTGTTTAGTTAAGCTTTGAAAATAAAAGACAGAAGCTGATTGGTTGCCATGTACATCTGCATCAGATTTTGGCTGCTCCATTTTTGAGAAATTCCCCCTTCAATGCATATGTAAAATCTTTATTCTGTGTCATGTACACCACTTTCCAAAGTAACCCCAAAGGGTCATCGTAGAGGAGAACTATAAGGGGACAAAATGATGCTTAAAAGGTAATAGTATATATTAACACATTTATCACCTTTAAATCCCATCCCCAGACACGGACCCCTATAATGGTCGATACTTACTAAGGTGGAGGTTAGAGGAATGTAATGGAAAACTGTAGTTGGCCACTAGATTGGCTGGAAAAGGGGAGACAATGCTAGACACATCATCATGCATTTATACCCCACCATTCTTTCAAACAACTACTTTGATTTCTGGGTAGGCTAGAGCCAGTGGCAGTATTCCAAAGTGATATCAAAACAAATAAGAAAGATTTTGGTCTAAAGTGTAATTACATGAAAACAAGAGCCAAATCAATATATAAACTGAATACATAGGATGATCTAAACCACATATATACAAAATGTTGTGCACTTCCTGATATGAAAAGTATATGGTGCACATACATCTAAATAAATACAAATAATAAATATAAAGAATGTTAATTTATGTGAATATATACAGAAAAGTGATAAATAACAATTATATTCCAGAAAAAGAAGTGAAAAACAATTAGTCCATCCTTCTCATCTTTGTGCAATCCAATTCCATCAACAGTGTGAAGGGTGTTAAATATTCAATACAATCATGTGCCCTCCACCACTCTTAAGCCTCTTACCAGAAAAAATGAATCCACAACTACAGAGATCAAACCAGCATGTATATCTGACACACCACAGAAGAAGAAAAACAGGGGCCGCACATAGCATGAATACTGCTATGTATATATTTAATAAATGAGTGTAGAGAGGTACTCACATTCATAAAATCAAGTACATGCAATCACAGGCAAACACCTCAACGGCTGTGATGACATCACATGTTCTAGCCCCCCCAACACACTTCACGTCAGAACACGTCATCAGGGGAGACAGGAGCATGAACATGGGACATCATGCAAAGAATAAATAGGCTCGACCAATTATGTGATAAAGCATGTAATTGTCAAAGTAAAACAGAAAATCCACACAAAAATGACATCCATCATAGTCGCACACTAGAGCACAAACGAAGACCAAAAAAATACCTCCACTCATTATAAAATCAATACTCTTGCTGACACTCAAGCACATAAAAACATGGCAGTCAGTTGAAGGTCAGACAATAGAGATCAATGAGGACATCTGAACATATGATTTCAGCGCCCCCTAAACTTACAGCGGGTAAAATAAGTATTGAACACATCACCATTTTTCTAGGTAAATATATTTCTAAAGTTGCTATTGACAATACATTTTCACCACATGTCGGTAACAACACATACATACAATCCATGCATACAAAGAAACCAAAACAAATAAGTTCAGAAATTAAGTTATGTGTAATAAAATGGAATGACACAGGGAAAAAGTATTAAACACGCTAACTGAAATATATTTAATACTTCGTACAAAATCCTTTGTTGGTAATGACAGCTTCAAGATGCCTCCTGACAGGTCCTTGCGTTATGCAGGGCTGACATGGGACAGCATAAGGGGAATGCAGTTTGGTGTGATTACAGGTGGCTATTGGCTGGAACCAGGGCAGCAACAGCAGCTGATTGGTGGAGTTTCAGCGGGAGCATAAAACCTGCAGGACAGAGGTGATAAAAGTGTCCGTCCGGCCGTTAGAAGGACACAGTACCTCAGGACCGGGACTCCCGCAGGACCGTCGGACATGCAGCGCGCACCTGAGGGCAGAGAAAGCCTCTTACGCCGCCTCATTGAGAAGGCGGAGGGCTCCGGTGGTGAGGAGTGGCTACGTCTATGCCTGGGGGCCGGTCAGTTAGAGGCTCCGCCTGGCCCTTCTGCTGTACCCCTGACTAAGAAAATGGAGGAGACCGCTGTGCACATGCGCAGTCCACGCCGCCAGCTGAAGAGAGGAAAGAAGAGACTACAGTCCCCAGCTTCTCCTAAGCTGTGTGAGGAGAGAGCCCGCAGCCTTCCTGTCACAGTGCCATCCCAATGCCAGGAGACAACCTCTCAGCGAGCAGCTGCCAGCAGCGTGCATGACAGGAGTTCGCCTAGTGGTGAGACATGTTCATTATCTGTACCTGAATTGAATGCTTTTCTATTGTCATTATCTAGCATTGTTAATGACCTTAAAGGAGCGCATACTGCTGGCGCTAATGTGAACAGGTATGAAGGGGCACAGTATTCTGGTGCTTTACATGACACTAATAATTTTAGGTTAAATGAGGGAGCACAGTATTCTGGTGCTGTACATGTATATGTATATGTGCATATCCACTCTAATTATAATTCAGGGGCACAGCTTGCTGGTGCGTTATTACAGTCTGGTTCAAGTGGTGGTTTAAAAGAAACTGAGGTGGCACAGTGTTCTGGTGCTTTTCAAGATAATTCTGTTAATTCTGCTATTAACAGGGAAGCACGGTTGCATGGTGCTTTCCCAATTGATGACAATATGACACAGCAAAATATGGAGGATGTCAGTCCTATCTGGCGCAATGTGTCTGAAATACCAGTTAATACAAAAGTTGTGGAAAGCAGTTTTAGTTTGCAGAGTAAGCAGGTGCATAAGCCTGTTCTTTCTCCACGCACGGTGGCAGAATCCTCCTTTAAGCTACCCATGCCATGTGACATTTCACCTTTGGGTTTCCATCTAACTGACTCAGTTAAAGAAAAAATTTGGAAAGGCAAATTTATTGATTTGCTGTCATTGCTGCCTTCTTCCAAAGAATTTGCGGTTAGAATAGATAAGAAATCAGAGGAGAGGGCTGATGATGATAAAAGGAAGTCGTCCCTAAGACTTTTCAGAATTGGCTGCAGGCCTTTTGCATATATGCGGCCGTACTGGGTGAACATTTTCCGGAAAAATGTTCTGGTTTATTCCAGCATGTGGACATCATTGCTGAAGCATTTCGCCATTTCGGCGGCACAGCATGGTTCACGTATGACGAGAATTTCAGACAAAAATTGGCGTTTCACCCGACGTTACAATGGGGTTGCAAGGATGTGGGTCTCTGGCTGAATCTCATGCTGCCACAAAAGCCTCAGTTTGTTGCTCGGCCAGTGATTCCTCAACAGGCCTTTCGTAAAGGCTTCTGTTTCGCTTTCAATGAGGGGCAATGTAAATTATTTTCCAACTGCAGATATAGGCACGAATGCTCTTACTGCAACGGTAGTAAGCAGGTGTTTTCGCAAAGCAACAGCATTATCTGCCACTCCCTTGCCCCGTAAATCGGTTGGGAAAAGCCATGACCCCGGTAAGCTTGACAAAAATGCGGCCTTGGCTAGACCAATACCCAGACCGCACGATGGCCCGGTTACTAATTGATGGTTTTGAAGAAGGGATTTTGGTTCCTAGTTTTTCTGGATCGGGTTGTGTTCTGGTTAGAAATTAGCTTTCTGACAGAATGCATCCGGATGTTGTCAAAGATAAGATTGACAGGGAGGTATTGGAAGGTAGGGTTGCAGGGCCTTTTGACAATCCACCCTTTCCTAATTTTCGTATCTCTCCATTGGGCATTGTCCCCAAGAAGGAGCAAGGTAGCTTTAGGCTTATCCATCATTTGTCCTATCCACCGGACTCTTCACTCAATGATGAAGTGTCTGATGTGTTGGCCCCGGTTTCCTATTCTTCTTTTGATGAAGCGCTGATAGTATTGAGACGATTTGGGCAGGGGGCTTTGTTGTCAAAGGCAGTTATTAAATCAGCCTTTCGCTTGCTTCCCGTGCATCCTCAAGGCTTTAATTCCCTGGGTTGCATTTTCAATGTAAATTCTATTTTGACAAATGCCTGCCCATGGGGTTTTCGTTATCATGTTTTTATTTTGAGGCCTTTTCAAAATTTTTACATTGGGTGCTGTCTCGATGCTTTCCTGCAGGAGGTTCCTTGCATTATTTAGACGATTTTTTGTTCATTGGCCCTGCTGACTCCCCTATTTGCCTTAATTCTTTAAATACATTTTTTACGATCTGTGAGTCATTTGGGGTTCCCATTGCTCATGAGAAAACGGTCCTCCCTTCGCCCACCATTGAATTTTTAGGTATTACTATTGATTCGTCAGCAATGGAATTTAGATTGCCAGAAGAGAAATTGCATCAGATGCCTTATATGATTTCCCTCTTTATAACCAAACGGAAGGTTTGGTTGAAGGAGGTGCAATGTTTATTGGGGTTATTCGCATTTGCAGCCAGAGTCATTCCTATAGCTCGGGTTTTCTCTAGAAGCTTTGCTTTGGCTACAAAAGGTTTGAAGAACCCATACGCACACATCCGTGTTTCTGCAAGAATTAGGGAAGATCTAAAAATTTGGGACACTTTCCTTGTCCATTTTAATGGCTCTTCGGTGTGGCAACATGATTTTACAGATAATTTGCAATTAAACTTCTTCACGGATGCCGCTGGTGCATGCCGGCTTTGGAGCATATCTGGATGGCAGCTGGTGTGCTTCTGAATGGCACCCCAGCTGGCTTCATCTGGATATTATGCACAATATAGTGCTCCTTGAATTTTTTCCAGTAGTAGTCTCGATTGTTATATGGAAAGAACAATTTATGAACCGTAGGGTGTTAGTGCATACTGATAACAAAGGTGTCCTCTTTGCTATTAATATGCTCTCATCCAAGTCTGAAGTTGTCCTCAAACTATTACGCTTCTTAGTCTTACATTGTTTATGTTGCAATATTTGGTTAAGAGCACGCCATATAGCTGGTCTGGAGAATAACATAGCTGATGCTTTATCTCGCCTGCAGTTCGAGAGATTTTGGGTGTTGGCTCCATTGGCAGATCTATACGGCACTCCTTGCCCAGACTTCCTTTCCTTTTCCTTTGTCCTGATATGGGACTAATATCAGCTTACCTCCGAAATTCTATCGCACAGAAGACTTGGCGTGAATACGAATTGGCCTGGTCTAAATGGTGCTCTTTTTGTGCTAGAATGAATATAGATATCCTAGAGGTGAATGCTTTTGTTTCTTTGGCCTTTGTATCTTTTTTGATTGAATCTCAATTACGTCCTGCCTCGGTTAGTAAAGTTTTGGCGGGGGTATAATTTTTTCTAAAATTTGCAGGTCGGCCAGCTCTGACATCCTTTTTTTCAAGTCTGTCAGATACTTAAAGGATTTCGTAAATCTGTCCCTGCTATGGATAATAGGTGTCCCATTTCGGTGGAATTATTGATCAAACTACTGGCGGTTTTGGAAACTGTCTGTAGCTCTATGTTCGAAACACTGATGTTTAGAGCAGTTTTTTTGGTCATATTTTTCGGTGCCTTAAGGATTGGAGAAGTGGTGTCTCCAAACAGGACAGTTTCTTCTTTTCTTTTGTCGAGTCACGTGTTTATAGAACATGATTGTTTACGTTTGTTTGTATGTAGGTCTAAGACTTTTGGGCTTGGTAATGGGCAGTGGGTTCCGTTGTCTAGGTCCCCTAACCCAACGATTTGCCCAGTGTCCAATGTTAAAAAATTTTTGTCGGTTCGTCCTTCATGTGCAGGTTCCTTTTTTATCCACCAGGACCAGACACCATTGACCAGATACCAATTTTCGGCTGTTCTCTCATCCTGCCTAAAATGTCTTAACCTATCTGGTTTTAAATTTTCTTCTCACTCATTCCGTATCGGTGCAGCTACAACTGCCAGTCTCCTGGGGTTTGATCCGGAAGGCCAAAAGAGGGTTGGTAGATAGGCTAGTAACAGATATAAAATTTATGTCCGTCCTGAGTTACTTATATGATAACTTTTTGTTTCAGATCCAGCAAAGTATACAGTTTGGATTGTAGGGCACTCCTATATCTACTGGGCCGGTAAGCAGGCTGCATCTGGGAGTTACTCTAGTAATTTGGGATTGGACGTTCATGATTTTTCTGTTTTCTGGTCGGGTGTCCGGGGCCTTCGCTGGCGAGATCTTAAAAGTCATTTAGCTCATTTGGCATCCATTTGGCCGTCTCCTGATATTTTGGTCTTCCACTTGATGGCCAACGACATCGGTAAGGTTCGAACCTGGGATCTACTTTGCGAGATAAAACAGGATATTTATGATATTAAATTATTATATCCCGGTGCTATTTTGGCATTCTCTGAGATGGTTCCTCGACTTCTTTGGTCCCCTAGTGGAAGTCTATTTTATCTCGATAAGGTTAGGAGACGGCTAAATGGAACAATCCATAATTTTATAGTTTCTTTGGGCGGCTTATCCTTCCGCCATAAGGAGCTGGAAGGTTTTCTTCTTTAGAAAAGATCTGGTTCACCTGTCAGTAATTGGTGTTGATATATTTAATATGGGTCTGCAGAATTTGATTGAGGGTGCTATGGTGTTGGGGGGACCTTAGTCAGTAGATACTCTACTGTCCTCAGTCTGTGGGGATTAGTCATCCAGCATCGGCTGGATGGACAAAATATAAATAAATTGTGATGATTGTGTTATAGCCAAGATGGCTTAATTTATTTTAATTTATAAATATTTATGAGGATTACCCCCCTTTAAACAACACCAGGGCCACAATATTATTTACCAAGTAATTCAATAAAAATGATTAAAGAAGGAAGAAGGTGTAAGTGTGTTATTTGTTTATGTTAATGACTCCTTAGTGCGGGCCCATGACAGGTCCTTGCGTTATGCAGGGCCGACATGGGACAGCATAAGGGGAATGCAGTTTGGTGTGATTACAGGTGGCTATTGGCTGGAGCCAGGGCAGCAACAGCAGCTGATTGGTTGAGTTTTGGCGGGAGCATAGAACCGCAGGACAGAGGTGATAAAAGAGGCCGTCCGGCCGTTAGAAGGACACAGTACCTCAGGACCGAAACGAAACACCCCCCCTCCCCCTTTCTTTATCTATCATTTGTCAAGGTGTTGTTTATTGGGGATTAGTCATCCAGCATCGGCTGGATGGACAAAATATAAATAAATTGTGATGATTGTGTTATAGCCAAGATGGCTTCATTTCATTTAATTTATAAATATTTATGAGGATTACCCCCCCTTAAACAACACCAGGGCCAAAATATTATTTACCAAGAAATTCAATAAAAATGATTAAAGAAGGAAGACGTTGTAAGTGTGTTATTTGTTTATGTTAATGACTCCTTAGTGCGGGCCCATGTATGGAGAAACTAGTTGTATGCATTGCCCAGGTGTGATTTTGGCCCATTCTTCCACACAAACAATCTTCAAATCTATGAACTCTGCTCTTTAGTTATTTCCATAGATTGTCTATTGGATTCAAGTCAGGTGATTGGCTGGGTCATTCTAGCAACTTTATTTTCTTTCTTTGAAACCAATTAAGAGTTTCCTTGGCTTTGTGTTTGGGATTATTCTCTTGCTGAAATATCCACCCTCCTTTCACCTTCATCATCCTGGCAGCAGATTTTTATTAAGAATGTCTTAGTCCATTTTTCCATTCATCCTTCCTTCAGTGATATGAAGTTTGCCAGTACTGTATGCTAAAAAACAGCCCCCCACCATGATGCTGCCATCTCCAAACTTCACTGTTGGTATGGTGTTTTTGGGGTGATATGCAGTGCCATTTGACCTCCGAAATTGGTGTGTAATTTGGCATCCAAAGAGTTTAATTTTGGTCTCATCTGACCGACTATACTCTCCAAGTATGTCACAGGGTTGTCTAAATGATGTGCAGCAAACTTTAAACGAACATGCTTTTTCTTCAGCAATGGAGGCGTGTTGAGCGTGCATACAGGCCATGGTAGTTGCGTGCATTACTTATTGTTTTCTTTGAAACAATTATACATGCTAATTCCACGTCTTTTTGAAGCTCTCCACAAGTGCCCCTTGGCTCTTGGACAACTCTTCTGATAATTCTTTTCACGCCTCTGTCAGAAATCTTGCGAGGAGCACCCGGTTGTGGCTGGTTTATGGTGAAATTATGTTCTTTGCACTTCTGGATTATGGCCTCAATAGTACTTACTGGGACATTCAGAAGTTTAGAAATCCTTCTGTAACCAATGCCATCAGTAAGTTTTGCAACAATAAGTCTGGGAAGGTCTTGAGAGAGCTTTTTGCTTTTACCCATCATGAGATGTTTCTTGTTAATGAGACACCTTTTTATAGGTCATCAGTTGAGATTGAACCAGCTGATATTAATTTGCACTGACAAGGGGCAGGATTTCTTTCTAAATACTGATAGATTTCAGCTGGTTTTATTTGGCTGTCGATGCCTTTTTGCACCTCCCTTTCTTCACATGTTCAATAATTTTTCCCCGTGTGATTCCATTTTATTACACATAACTTAATTTCTGAACTTACTTGTTTTGGTTTCTTTATATGTATGGATAGCATGGGTTGTTACCAACATGTGGTGAAAATCTCATGTGAATAACGCCTTTAGAAATATATTTACCTGGAAAAATGGTAACGAGTTCAATACTTACTTTACCCGATATGTATGGAAGAAAAATTTAAACGTGCAAAATAGATAACAATATACAGCGCCATCCTGTGTTTAACTACTTAAGGACCAGCATCCATCATTATACGTGGCTACTTTGACATTAGATACCGTTGTTATGGCAGCAGATAGCTGCCATAACCCAGGTATTTTTAAAGACGGGGGACTGTCCTCTTTCGGATAAAAGTGGTCTCAGGGGTGGATTCACTGCGAGATCACTTTTATCGGTGGCGGGAGAGGGCCCCTCCCACTGCACTATGGTTGTTTTCGCCACTTACCAGAGCCGTCTGTAGCGGAGGAGCCAATCGGTTCCTCTCCCCTCACTGCCTGGATGCCGAGTGAGGGAAAGATGGCCCCGCTCGGCTCTATAGTATTGGAGGGTGGAAATAGCGTTTGACGTCACTTCCAATGCTCTTAAAAAGGAATTTTTTTTTCAAATGACATTTAATTTTTTTTATTGCATTTTCGTGTAAATATTTTTTGACCCCAGATCTCATATTTAAGAGGTCCTTCCATGCTTTTTTTCTATTACAAGGGATATTTACATTCCTTGTAATAGGAATAAAAGTGACCCAAACATTTTTTTCTAAAAGGACAGTGTAAAAAAATAAAAAGTAAAATAAATAATAATGAAAAAAAATTCAAGCGCACCGCCTCGCCGAGCTTGCACGCAGAAGCAAACACATACGTAAGTCGCGTAAGCAAACACATACGTAATGAAAACGATGTTCAAACCACACATGTGAGTTATCACTGCGATAGAGTGAGAGTAATAATTCTAGCCCTAGAACTCCTCTGTAACTCCAAACTGGTAACCTGTAGACATTTTTAAACATTGCCTATGGAGATTTTTTAAGGGTAAAGGTTTGTCACCATTCCACGAGCGGGGGCGCACTTTTGAAGTATGACACGTTAGGTATCAATTTAGTCTTTAGTCTTTAGTCTTTAGTATCAGTTGTCTTTTTTATTAAGGACATTTTTTTTTTAAAAGTGTGTTTGTAAGACCGCTGCGCAAATACAGTGTGACATAAAGTATTGAAATGACCACCATTTTATTTTCTAGGGTGTCTGAAAAAATATATATATAATGTTTGGGGGTTATAAGTAATTTTCTAGCAAAAAAAAATGATTTTCAACTTGTAAACACAGAGTCTGAAAATAGGCCCGGGCCTTAAGTGGTTTAAAAAAATTGAGTTTTTTTTTAAAACTCTTTATTATTCAAATATTGTTTAATTTAAAAAGATCATGCACCAGCACATGAATTGGGAGAGCCTTTACAGAAAAGGCAAGAGGAGATACAATAAAAATCTTGTTAAAAAATATGAACTAAAAACATGTTTTTAATAAAAAAATAAAAAGTAATGAACATTAACTACTAGAGAGTAACATTTAACTATTACAAATAAAGCTGTTTAAGTCCCACTCTATATTAAGGCCATGTGGCCTGTATGTTTTAGGTTGAAAAATCTAGTGGGTTTCAAGTTTGGATTTACCTCTCACAAAATGACTGCCTCTCCAATTAGGAAATTAACAGTCAATCCCTACTAGTTTGTAAGGAGGAAGGGCCTCTGTTCTGATGGAAATGGTAATGTTTATACAAACTATGGTCTTTAAATGCTATACATATATTATTTATATGTTCATTGATCCTTATCCACAATGGCCAAGTGGTCCTGCCCACATACTGAAACCCACAAGGGCACTGTAAAAGAAAGACAACACCCTTAGTAGTACATGAAATAACGTTACTTAGATGTGCTATGTGAGATAAAATATTTGGTTCCAACAGTATTTCTACAAATGCTCTTGCACATTTCACATTTCCGACAAGGAAAAAGCCCTTAAGACCTCTGAACAGAGAAATATTGGGGGGGAGTCGGGGGGGGGGGGGGGTCAATCACATTAGGGGCAATGAGATTCCAAAGAGTTTGGGTTTTGTGAAATATGATTTTAGGATGATCTGGTAATATACTGTAGGTCCCAAAATCCTATCATTTTTTATTTTGAAAGAGATTTTTTAACCAAAACATAATGATTAGAGAAAGTAGTGATAAATGACATTTTATGGTCCCTATTGATCTGGGAGGTGTGTGAAGGATTTTTGTTCAATAGAGTGTCACACTCAATTCTAGATATTTCATTAATAACCTCATTCAATTTCTCTTCATGATAACCTCCTTTTTCCATAAAACGCTGTTTAAGAATCTGAGATAGGGTGTTATAATCCTCTAATCTGGAACATTCTAATTCTAAGAAATTGTCCTTTCAGAATGGCTTTAAGCCAAGATGTATGATGACAGCTATCTTGGGGGTGTACCCATTTCTGACAGTTTCCTTAAAAAAAAAGAAATGTCACAAAATGGCCCCCCTCTCTCCCGATAGTCAAATCTAGAAATCTGATTAACGCACTACTAAAGTCATAAGACAAATGAAAGCCACAGTTTTTTCTAGTCAATCCTTCCATAAAAGTTTTTAAAAGGTTCAGCATCCTCCTTCCATTAATAGAGAACATCATCTATGTAGCACCTCCAAAAGGTCAACTGAGAAGGCATCTGATCATAGACAGTAACCTCCTCCCACTTTGCCATGAATAAATTACATTAAAAATCCTTGACCCTTGCATTATGTATCCTGGGCTGTACATTACATATTGCCAACGGTTGCATTCTGTATGTTATGTTATTGTTTCATACTTCTTACCACTGCACTCCTATTGTACAACGTGCAGAGCCACGCATTACATAAACCCAAACAGTGCTGTGTGTTCAAGATAAGCTTTGTTGAATAAAAAACATTCCCCTCTGGGTGATCTATGTACATTGCCAGGTGGTTCTGGCCAGCTCAGTAGATTGCTTTAAGAAAGGCCGGGATTCTTTCCTAGATACACATAATATAACTGGATACTAATTATTTATGGGTAAAGTTGGTCCAGGGAACATCCGATTGCCTCTTGGGGGATCAGGAAGGATTTTTTTCCCCTGCTGCTTTATTTGGGGGTTTTGTCTTCCTCTGTATCAACTGTGGGTATAGGATTGTATAAATATTGTCCCCTTCTATTGGTTGAACTGGATGGACTTGTGTATTTTTTTAACCAGACTAACTATGTAACTGTATGCAACTCTCTTCCTGAACATTGGGCATCATGGAGGCATTTATTTCCATGTCAATTTTGTAAATTAGGTTAATAGAGTCTTGCATTAAAGACCAATTTGTAAGTGCTAATATATGCATATGCAGCTCTATGAAAAACATTGGCCGCTGCATTAAACAAGAACAATACCTTTTCTGGATGCTTCAAAGCTGTCATAGAGGTTTATTCTTTGAGTATCATATGTTAAAGTTGTATTTGGAAGTAAAGTTCTGTTTCTGTTAATTGTGTTCACTGCAAATCTGAAGGCTAGTTCTTCTGCTCCAAAAGGTCCAGACTCTACATATTCAAAAATCCCCCCTACAATGAAAAAAAAAAGATTAGGGAGGACATAAACTTAAAAATGAATGTCATACATTGCATATATTTAACACAGCAACATGCAAAAATCTTTGTGGTTGTTACAAATAGTGCTTTGTTCAGACCTCAAAATCATCAAGATCTCTGGACCATCTACAAATTAGCCTCTCAAGTTCTTGCCCTTTCAGTAAAAACACCAAGGAATAATATAATGATAGTAGGCTACATTCTTTATTGAACATCTATAATTTCTAACTGTTAGTTGTTAAGTTGGACAAACATAAAAATATATTTATTGCACCAGGATTTGTTGTGTTTCTGGTATTCAAATATTTATGAACAAATCACAGACATGTGGAGATAAATTTTACATTGCTTTTTACACAGTGCCTTTTTATCCATATTATGTTTGCTTTTGATTTATCTCAAAATAGGCAATTGACCCAAAATAAAGGATAAAGGATATGTGTGATACATTCTGATAATTTGAGATTGAGGGTTGATTTACTAACAGGGTTCAGGCTATTCACTTAGCAAAGTGAACTTTTACTTTGCAATGGAATTTTCACTTAACTTAGTGAATGAGATGAGAACCTTTGATCACTTAAATCATCCAATCATTTAAAAAAATCATGTTTGTTTTATTTTTCTTTGCATGTGATTGAGCACCACATTCACTAAACTAAGGGACATTTCCTTGCAAAGTGATCATGCAGTACTATATATTTAAGAAGTAATTATAACACTGGTCTTACAACCTGTGTACCTTTCAAACACCAAGTCAACTCAAAGGGAAATAAACTTAATAATAAACTCTCAGCTGTTAAGCACTCTCAGCAATTTAATCACTAACTGGGTATGCAGCTTCTTTGTCTGTTAATCCTGATAATTAAGTGATTCCCCAGACCACAATTGCCACCATCCCTTGGTAATACATAGAATAAACCTCAAAAATTGGATTTTATGGACAATTGAAAAAATATATATAGAGAGAACTTCACATATAGAAAATGTAATTTATTGTATAAAAAGGATTTTAAAAAATCTCATATTAATAATACAAAACATTGTAAGAATAGTACTATCAACATTGCACATTACATGAATGATATTTGTAAACATTGCACACTTGGCTATTTGGCCATGAAGTGGTAATCCCCATCTACTTGCTGTTCCCTTGAATCTTCTTCAGGGAATAATACCATTTCTGAAAAAACTGCTTCAATTAGTAAAACATTAATACAAATTCAGATGTGAGTATGCATCTAAATTGTCATTAACATGCACTTACAACGGGGGGCGTGTTCGGACGCAGAGCTGAGAGGACGTGTCTCAGCTGAGCTCCTCACTGGAGACCGCAATCCACCGCCATCCGGACCCAGAGAACGGCCAAAAAAGCCTCTCAAACGCTGGGATACCTGCGGGATCCCCTGCCCTGCTTGGCCAGACAACTTGCTCCATTTTCGGGGGGAATAGAGCTGCGCTGCCCGGGACTCGCTGGTGCCACAACACACGAGGCACCCGGCGCCATCTTGCGGCCTACGGGCCCGACGGATCCCGCAATCCCCGGCCTCGCCTGACCCATCCCGGCGGCACACAGCGGCCGGACTCCAGCTACGATACCGGCGACTACCCGAGGGAGAAAAATCGAACCACCTGCAGCGGCCCCCTGCATCCCGGCGGCATCTCCCGGACCGACAGGCCCAGACTCCTACACAACCAGGGACTGAGTGAGTACCGGCCAACGGCCCCTATCACCTACACCTCCTGTTAAACACCACCCCAGCAGTCACCACCGCCCCCCCCCTCCTGATCGAGCGGTCAAGGGAGACAGCAGGCACATACAGGGAAGGGCATTGAGCTGCGGCCGTCACTGTTAACTGAGCCCCCGGCTCCGGCCTACCTCCCGGCGGCCATCTTGCTACCCTCAGCTCACCTAACCCCTCATCCATTAAACCGCACAGGACACTCTTGCCACCACAACTGTCCCACTGTGCCCTCAACACTAAAGCACCCACCAAGCGGTGGACAGAGAGGGCTGAGGTCTGACACACTTAGACGACTACCTGGTATCTTCCACCTCACGGCAGCCATCTTGGTGCTCCAAGCACACCCAACCAGGCCAGTATACAGCAACACCCTGAAAAGCGACAGAGACTGCCTAACCTCAGTGTGGACAGACTTACACTATCCTTCAGCCCTGTAAGCTCCCTGCTTGCAGCAAGTTTACACGAGGAGCGGTCACACAAACCTGCGATTCGCAGACTGTAACGCTCACATGCTGCTAACTTAATATGACTGTGAGGCGCTCCGCCTGACAACCAACGCCAAGCTCCAACTATGCCAGCAAAGACACCTAAAACCCGTTCTGTAATCGCTAAGAAATCTAGCAAGGGCTCATCAATTAACCAGGCTGTCTCCGGCTCCATACAGAAATTCCTAGCCACTAGCAGAGCAGGCTCCGGTGCAAGCAACTCCCAAGCCAGGCCCTCGAGACGCAGCGCATCCCCGGCCTCATTGGCTGCCTCCGTGAGGGAAAGCTCACCCGCATCATCCTACTGCTCGGACCTCATGGAAGACCCTGGGTCCCCTACGGGTTCCGAAATGTCATCCCTAATGAGTGGTATTAAAAAAGAACTTGCTGGCATGTTCCGTGGTCTAGAAAAATCTATTAAAAAGGAAATCACGGGGGTGAGAGCAGACATAGCGCACATCCTAGATAGAGTTGAAGAAACGGAACAGAGGCAGGATTCACACGCAACGGCCATAAGGGAGCTGCAGGATACGGTCACACAATTAGCCTTTGCCCACCGTGCCTCGCTATACAAACTCGAAGACCTCGAGAACAGAAATCGCAGAAACAATCTGCGCATCAGAGGCCTTCCTGAGGCAACTGGTGACGACGACCTAGAACCGTCCATCCGTGGGGTCTTTAACACAATATTGGGTAAACCTCCCACTGACCCGCTGCAGTTTGACCGAGTACACCGAGCGCTCAGACCTCGCAGCCCCAACACCGAACAACCCAGAGATGTCATATGCCGCCTTCACTATTTCTCAGACAAAAATGCCATCACAGCCAAGTTGAGGAACACCCCCAATATTGACTTTCACGGAGCGATCCTAAGCATCTTTTCTGACCTTTCCAAAGAAACCCTGGACCGCCGCAGAGCACTTAAGCCACTTCTGGAACACTTACGCTCCAACGGGATCATTTATAGATGGGGCTTTCCGGCGTGCCTAATCGCCACCAAAAATGGCCGCTCACATACCCTCAGATTACCAGAAGAGTTGCCACAATTCTTAAAAGACCTTAATCTGCCTCCAGTGGATTTGCCCGGATGGCTTGACCCGGTCCCAAAGTTTTCGCACATTCAGGACTCTCAATGGCAAAAACCACCCACAAGGAATAGGCACGCACCTGTGCAGGGATCTACACAGTCGCACGGCTAAGAAAAAGGGCCGAGTGGCCTAGAGGCTATACTTGCTGATCTTGTCTCTTACCCCGTTTTTGTTTTGTTCTATACTATTTCTTGTTAGGCTGAGCGGTTTACAGGCACTTCTACTCCAAGAAGCACTTATAAGAAGGGATGCACACCGGCAACGATTACGTACTTTCTCCTGCCTACTCAACCAGGCAGGGTCTACCCCTGGGCGAACTGTCAGAACTCCAGGAGACAATCCCGCACAAGAGCTTTCTACAGTTAGATGAGTACCCCTGCCTTGTATTATGTTATGTTGTTATTTATCTGTTTTCTCAGCAGTTAAAGTTATATGGTCATTACGGGTTTGATTGATATTCACTACTGGAGCAAAATGTCTTCCCCCATGTAATTTGCACTATAGTTGGGTGCAGGCGGAGCGCCTTGCTTCCATGTACCTTTTACACGGTACACCCCCCCCCCCCCCACACCTCCTCCTGGGGTGGGCGAGAATGGGCAGCCCTCGATTTCCTCGGTCCGGGCCTACCTTGAGGCCGTGGATGGAGGCCCGCTCTCCCTCTCCCCACAGGGATCACCGCAGGAATCTGCGTGACAGGTTAAGATTTCCCACATGTGTCCTCTTGGACTTTGTTGTTGTTTTTGTAAAATTGTCTTTTTCTCTCCTCTCCCCTCTCCTTTCTTATTCACACTGCCACCCTTCCCCCCTCTCTGGTCCCCACTTCCGTGGTTGGCGTGCATGGTTTCGTAAGCCAGCAGGGTGCGTCCTACCGATATGATGGCCACAATTAAAATCACCTCCTACAATGTCAGGGGTCTGAATGTCGCAGCCAAAAGGCATCAGGTAACCCGTGAACTACGCAAATCAACCACTTCCATTGCATTCCTACAGGAAACGCATCTGACCCACACTACGCAGGTCAAACTGACCTCGCCGTACTTCCCCCAGTGGTACTATAGTCTTTCAGACACAAATAAAGCAAAAGGGGTGGCCATAGGGTTTGGTAGAGACGCACCCTTTTGGCTAGTAAAAATGCACGCGGACGACCATGGTCGTTTTCTGTTCTTAAAGGGCTTTCTGGGCAACACCCATTGCACGCTGGCAAACATCTACTCTCCGAATCACAACCAGCCCACCTTCTTCTCCCAAATCCTAACGGAATTGGCTGAGTTTGCAGAGGGTCTGGTGGTATTAGCAGGGGACATAAACATGCCCTTAGACCCCGCCCTGGACACTTCTCAAGGGCGCTCTCACATACCCTTTAAACGCCTAGCCCACGTTAAAAAAAGACTAATGGAGCGACAATTAGTAGACGTTTGGCGCATGCTTCACCCCAAAGACAAGGATTTCTCCCACTTCTCGAAAACACACCTGTCATACTCTCGCATTGATAATATTTTCATAGACCACTATCATCTCCCACAACTACAATCCGCCAAAATAGGTATTGCAACGTTATCAGACCACGCACCCGTATCGATCACCTTGAACATGCCCTCTTTGGCCCGCCGCACCTATAACTGGAAACTTAATGACTCCCTGTTATCCAACGAAGCTGAAGTTGCAATGTTATCTGCACAGATATCGCAATATTTTAAGGAAAATAAGCCCTCGGAAACCTCACCAGCTATAGTCTGGGAAGCCCATAAGGCCACAATGAGAGGCCGGTTTATTGAATTAGGGGCGAGGAAAAAAAGAGAGCATGGTCAACAACTCGAGCGAGTCTTGCAGGAAATAGCAGACCTGGACAAACAACACAAGCTTTCCCTACACACAGCACATCTAGAAGCCCTTACACTGAAAAGGGAAGAACTGAAAAATCTTTTGAACCTAGCCACCGTTAGAAAATTTCAACATTATTCGCAGAAATTGTACGAATGGGGGAACAAACCGGGTAGACAGTTAGCGAGATCACTTAAAGAAAAACAGACCGGGTCATTTATACCGAAAATAAAACTACCCAACGGGAATTTAGTGCACGCAACCCCACATATAGCGAGGGCCTTCAGGGAATACTATGCGGACTTATACAAAGTACAATGCGACTCACCGTCCCTAACTGTGCAAGAAAGGCGGCGGCGTATGCTTTCTTACTTAAAGGAAGCGAACCTGCCGAAACTGTCACCCCGGCTCCTCAAAGAACTGGAGGCTGAACTCTCTGTTGAGGAATTCCAAACGGCCTTGAAATCAACCCCGACAGGTAAAGCCCCAGGGCCTGACGGATACACGATCCTCTACTACAAAAAATTTAGCGATGTTCTCTTACCCCACCTCACGACCTACGCTAACTCTATCTCACAGTCCTCGGGTCTCCGCCCAGAATCCCTTACAGCTCACATCTCGGTCATCCCCAAACCGGGAAAAGACCCTACCCAATGCAGCAGCTACAGGCCAATTTCCCTGTTAAACGTAGACATCAAATTATACTCTAAAGTAATGGCCAATAGACTACTCCCCCTTATCCCCAGCTGGGTCTCCACGGACCAGACGGGCTTCATGCCGCACAGAGAAGCCAAAGACAATTCCCTCCGGGCAATATCGCTAATACAATATGCCCAAAGGTCATCCCAGTCCACCCTGCTTATATCCACTGACGCTGAGAAAGCTTTCGACAGGGTGGACTGGGACTACCTGAAAATGACCCTACGCCACTTTGGACTGGGGCCTAAAATGTTCCACCGCATAACCTCCCTATACTCCTCTCCCACAGCCCAGATCCGGATAAATGGTACCCTTAGCGACCCATTCCAACTGTTTAATGGGACTAGGCAGGGCTGCCCCCTCTCACCCCTCCTGTTCGCCCTCACCCTAGAACCTTTTCTAGCAACCGTGAGGCGAGATGTAAACATTCACGGGATCCAGGTAGGCAATAAGACCCACAAATACGCGGCCTATGCCGACGATATTTTATTTTTCACGCACCAACCCCACATCTCACTTCCCAACCTAATGAAAGCCTTCTCCACCTTCCAGACAATATCTAACTTTAAAATCAACCTATCAAAGTCCGAGATCTTAAATATTAATTTACCCAACAAAGAGGCAGAACGACTAAAACCCCTCTTTCCCTTCAGATGGGTTCACCGTAGCATGAAGTATTTGGGAGTATTTCTCACACCTAACATCCAGTCCCTCTTTAAACATAATTATGTCCCTTTGCTGAACAACATCAGAAATGACCTCACAAAATGGAAAACGCTGGCACACACATGGCTGGGTAGGGTGAACATAGTCAAGATGAATATCTTGCCTAGAGTCCTATTCTATTTCCAAATGCTCCCACTGGGTGTGCCCATAGGGTTCTTCTCCTTGCTACAGACCATGGTCTCCCGCTTTGTTTGGAGGAACAGCCACCCCAGAGTGTCCAGGGATGTGCTTTTCCGCTCCAAGGGCGCTGGGGGACTGGCCCTCCCAAACTTTAAGGCGTATTATAACGCCGTGGTCCTGTCTAGGATCTCGGAGTGGAGATATGCCGCCAAATCTAAACTATGGGTAAGCCTTGAAACCGCTCTAAGCAATACGGACCTAGCAGTCACTCCATGGCTCCCACGCCCCCACAGACATCTAGCCACAACTACCTCATCGCTAACCACTTCCACCTTGGACATCTGGGACTCTTTGCATAGAAAGTTCTCTTGGTCTTACACATCACCCTTGCTGCCACTCCTGGGCAATGCCTTCTTCCTCCCTGGCCAACTAGACCCTGGCTTCCAGACTTGGTCCCCAAACAGACCTCTCCTGCTTCACCACGTGCTTCGAGCCAATACTCCCAAACCCCTAAGGGATATTCTTGGCCCTAATCCACCAGTGCCCCTCGATAAATGGAGGTATATTCAACTACGACACTTCCTCGGCTCCCTTCAGCAGCCTCTGAGGGGGCTACAGGACCTGAACGGCATTGAGGAAATACTATACCCAACAGACCCACCTGAACACTGTATTTCACTTTTTTACAAAGCGCTCATCAAGTTACAGGACGATAAGCACCCTTCCTTCCTCGCGAAGTGGGAGGCAGACCTAGATTCCTACCTCTCAGACAACCAAAAGGATAAAGTGTTGCAGCTGGTCCACGTCTCCTCAATGGCGTCAAAAATGACCGAGGTCAATTATAAATTACTAACTAGATGGCACTACACCCCATCGAAGCTCCATCAGATGTTCCCCGCCAATTCCCCGTTGTGTTGGAGGAATTGTGGGAACAAAGCAACTCATGCCCACATTTGGTGGTCGTGCCCACTTATCCGCCCCTTCTGGGCCAAAGTCATCCACACTATATACCAGATTTCCGACGTCAACCTCCCCCCGAACCCTGGATCATCCTCTTCCACGCAACCAAGGAACCTATTGGAAAGTACAAACGATCTATAGTCCCTCACCTACTTAACACAGCCAAGGCATTAATACCTGCACTTTGGGGCCAGCCAGAGACTCCGTCACTGAAAATATGGTTTCAAAAAATAGCGGAAGTTGCCCTCATGGAAGACATCACACACCGTGACAGGATCACCTCGGAGCGTCACAACTTGACATGGTCCCAGTGGACGGACTTTAAAACCACCACAGCCTACAAGGAGATAATTGCCCAATGAGCCCTGGACCCGATCTCTCTATTTTCTTCTTTTTCTTGTTATTTTATTTATTTTTCAAGGTCCAGGCCTCATACACCCTAAGTGGCCCCCTGAGACAAACACCCGAATGTATGCATACCTCCCTTCTCTCTGTAATAGTACAGTTTAAGATTTCGATGTATGAAGGTTACATGCACGCCGACCACACCCCCCCCCCCCTTCTCCCCCCCCCTCTTCTCTCTATCTTTCCTCCCTAGGTTTCCTCTCTCTCTCCTCCTGTTCTTCTTAGACACTCTAGAATACATATGCCTAGACTATGCACTTCTTTCGTGATACAGGTCCACTGACCAACATTGTAGACGGTATGGCCAAAGGTTTACGTTTTTGCTTGTCGGACTAGAAGTATAAGGTGCTAAAAACCGACCCGGCAGTTTATAATGGGGCTACTTGGTCGATATATGCTTTGAACGCTGTCTGAAATTACTCTTGAACTGGCCACAATTGTTGCATGGTCTTCTCTGAAGGTTTATACTGTTTGTTTGTCTTGTATTTCTTCAATAAACATTTATTAAACAAAAAAAACATGCACTTACAAAGAATGTGTATGTTTAGCATAAGCACTCCTCCAAAAAACATGGATGCCATATATCGGCCATTGAAGGCCTAGCCTAGGTGGATACCAGTTGCCCAGGTCCAAAAACTGCCAGATATCACTAGCCTGATGGCATAAAGGGATACTGTTGGCTGGGGGAAAAAAGCAGAACAAATGATGATCAATCCCCAGGAAGAAAATCAGTCTCAATTCCGGGGGATAAAGGGTCAGCCTGGGGTATTATTCCCCATAAGACTGGCCCAGTACCTAATACAAAATTGCTTACTTCAGATGTCCTTAGGTCAACCAACAAAATCCAAAGTTCACATATGAAGATGTAAAAGTGGCCAAGAAACAAGGTTCCCAAGTTAGGCGGTCAGGAAGAAGGAGACAGCATGGCTTCCATGATGGCAAACCACAGGGGTGTGGGTCTTGGTAGAGAAAGTGGAGCAGTGGAACACTTTCTCTACCAAGACCCACACATCTGCACCAAACAAGCCCTATTCATCAGAGATGTCACCCTTTTTTTGCTCATAATTATTTCCAGTTTGATGCCAAGTTCTACATATAGATCCAAGGCAAAGCCATGGGAGCAAATTTTTGCCCCTAGTTATGCCAATCTGGCAATGGGCTTTTGGGAAGACCACTCCATCTGGAAGGATAACTCCTATGCCAAGAATATTGTCTACTACGGACGATACATCGATGACATAGTCATCATTTGGAATGGATCAAGATCACTGGTAGAATCCTTTGTCTCATACTGCAACTCCAACCAGCTTGGCCTCTCCTTCACACATGTCTGTGACTCAGACAGATTAGCCTTTCTGGACCTTGAGCTATTCCACGCAGAAACTACAATATATGCCATGAACTACACCAAACCCACATTGGGCAACTCCTATCTCCATTTTCAGAGCTGCCATTATCCAGGGTACCCTTTTCACACACAAATTTGAGGAAAAGGGATATCCCCCAAAGCTGTTAGATGAGGCATTCAATCTGTACCCACACCTCTAATTCCTTTGTAACCAAAACTGAGAGCACACCTCAGCCACTCAGGTTTACAACACAATATCACACCCAACATAGGAGAATGGAACACATCTTCAAACAACATTGGAGCATACTCCAAGAAGTTTCCCATTTACAATCATCCATTCCAGACAAGCCCAAACTTTCCTACCGATGAGCTTGCAACATCAAGAGCAAAATTGCTCCAAGCAAACAAAAAAATGCAAAACCACCTATATGACCCACTCTTACCTTCTTGTCCATCAAGGGAATGTACCAGTGCCACAAATACAACCGCCTTACCTGTAAACATGTCCAGCATGGTCAAAAATAATTTGCGACCAAGGGCAAGACCTACATCTTTAATGATTTTTATAACTGCTCCATCAAATTTGCGATCTATTGTCTTTCCTGTCACCTACTTTATGTAGGCAGAACTATTAGAACTGTCAGAAAGAGATTTGGCGAACACAGACGGTCAGTAGAAGATGGTACTTACAAACCTAGTGTTGTCAGACATTTTCTAGAATTTCACCATCAACAATCCACAGACCTTCGAGTTTGGGTGTTGGAAACCATCTCCAAGAGCCTTCCAAAATCTGAACGGTTCCGGGCGCCTTTATGCAAGAGAAACTTTTTGAATATACACTCTGGGAAGAATGGTGCCAAGAGGCCTCAACAAGGTTCACACTGTCTTATAATCCATTTCTCACAAAGTCATCTAGAGCCTAATCCACTGGCCTATCTAATAGTCATTTTCATAATTTCAGTTATCTTCACACATATTCACACTACTTACATCTACATTCATACATATAATGTCTCTTTTTATTACATTTTTTTGGTCTTTCTATATAAACATGTGTACACATATATGTATACATGTGTATGCATCCAAAATTCTCTATATAGAATTTTCCCACTTTCAATAGAGCCTTTATGGCCACCCTCTGAATCTGCACGACCCTAACCAATTTGTGCTGTACTTATCCCCTTTTTTGGCTCATGTATTAACAATATCCACCATTAGAGGTCCAGCCCCATATCCATCATAAAGTAGTTCCAGTCCCATTTATACCAAATATCTCTTTGTCACCATTCCATATAACCTTGGTTACTCTTTTTAAACAGAATATTTATTCTTAAATCCATTTTTTATTCACAGTATCCATGTACACCATACATCCCCCTGCCTTTTTCGCTGCACTAAAAATGTTACCTCCTGACCACCGTAGCAGCTTGCAAAGGGCACTGGATAATATAGTTTCTCCCTCCTCCATGTCACCATATAAATATTGCCTCATTCCATCACGATGCTATCACAGCCTGAAGAAGGGGCACGCATGCTCCTAACACGCGCCTGCTGGCCCTGTTCCTCACATTCAGTGATGTCACAGCTGAGGGGGAGACTGCCAGCTTGCCAGCTTGACTCGGAGCCTTGGAAACCCCTGCAGCTAGCGAGACAGCAGCAGCACCCCACATCACTGGCTATTTGGATCAGGTCTACACAGCAAGCCTCTCCTTGTGACTAGCCATTTTAACCCTTACCCTGTGAGTTAATTCTTATTTACATTTGTTATCTTAATAAATTCATCATTAATCATTTTATAAACTACACTCAAATGAGCGCCACTGTTCTCCACATTATATATCCTTTAACTTTCAGCATCCTATAGAGTCACCCTTGCATGCATTGACTAGAGTTGTGTCTTCCTACACTATGTACATCAAGCGAAACATACAGCCATGTAGCCTAGGATGGCAAAGCACTTCCCTGCTCCTCCCTCCTCCGCCCTTCTCAATGGTAACAGACTGGCTTGAAGCAGAACTGTCCACTATTATCTTTCTTTTCTGCGAAGACAGAAAACATTTAACATTCCTGATATGTGTATTCAGTACCATATACTTGTATGAAAAAGTATGCTGCTCTCTTTATATTGTTTTCTTTGTGTGAAATACTTGTATGAAAAAGTATCCTGCTCTCTTTATATTGTTTTCTTTGTGTGAAATACCTGATATTCCTGCTAGTTCTTTTATTTCCTAATAAAAACTGACTACACTAGGTATGAGAGCACCATGTGGTCAGTTTTCTGGCTATGCTGGGAACTACGCCCTCCTCCGCCCCCAATACCCCCCCCCCCTTCAGCCGTGGGAAGATCAGTGTGCTGCTGTTTCTCCGTCAGCTCTCTGAGCTTTTTATGCAGCCGAGAACAGAGGGTATGTGATTACTTCTAAAGAAGGTAAAAAAGAGTATTTATAATGTTTTTTATATCTATACACAAATGTTTTGTCTTTAATTTATTTTTTTAACTGAATGGGTTTTTTTACAAGGTGAGGGTTTATATATACTTTAAGCTACAAAATGCTGACATTTTAATACTACTTTAAGTTTACACCTTGGAAGCCCAGTTTTAATGATAAAAAATAAGTATAAGGTGAGCAATAAACCAGAAGTCCCAATTATCATAGAGGGTCTTCATAAAATTGGCAACTTGCAGACCAATTGAATGTCATTTTCAAAAAGATTCTCATTAATAGTATGAATATTATCTTTAGACTTAGATTATTATAAGTAATTTTCCATTCAAATACATTAGCAAACCATTCATCCATTTATTTTCATTATTGTATTAATGGTATATCATTATGAAGGTGATGACATGGTGGCTACCAGAAAGTATAATGCTATTGTGATAAAAGACATTACTATTATTACTAATCTGCCTAACAAAATCTTTGGTATCAATACTAAATTATGTTAACCACAGGAGGTATGCACATATCATATTTATGGAATTAGTGGGATATTATTCAGTGCTTTGTAAAAAAAGATTTTTGTGACTGTTACTGTAAGATAAAGAACAAGAAAATAATATGACACAGAATGCAGTCTCCTGCTGTGAAACACACGCTAGCTCTATTGTTGCCAAAAAGCTACATCTGAAATCGTAATTATAGAAAGACTTCATTGTTTACCATATTTATTAAAGATCACATTTCCAATAAAATAGACAAACTTTTTGAAATATGAAGTTTAAAATGAGCTGAACTTTTTCTTTTTTTAAAGTCTTCCAAATACTTTCAAGTGGCAATGTATTTCATCTTGGTAACAATGTATGCCAACTGATTGTTTACAACCTGAATCTGCATTATTATTATTATACAGGATTTATATAGTGCCAGCAGTTTGCGCAGCGCTTTACAACATCAGGGGGAGACAGTACAATTACAATACTATTCAATACAGGAGGGATCAGAGGGCCCTGCTTGTTAAAGCTTACAATCTAGAAGGGAGGGTCAAGTGGAAACAAAAGGTAATAACTGTGGGGGATGATCAGATGTAAAAAATGAAAATACAGTTGTTAGGTGTGGGTAGGATAGGCTTCCCTGAAGAGGAGAGTTTTCAGGGATCGTCTAAAAGCTAATAGAGTAGGAGATAGACGGACTGATTGGGGTAAGGAGTTCCATAGGCTTGGAGAGGCTCTGGAAAAGTGCATTAACATTATGTAAATGCATTAATGCATTGCATTAACATTATGTAAAGTTAATTTATGAGACAGATGAAATCAATACAAACCCAAGACTAAAATTTTGAAACCATCAATGAGGTATTAATGTCTGTCTGTATAAGCTATGGATAAAGTGTTAATGCCCTTGCATTAAACAATTTAGCTTTACAAAAGCACTTATAAAAGGCCATAGGTCATATCTTCAATGAAAATAAACTTCCTAAAGTTACTAGTTCATATCTTTTCCATTTATAAAAGTTTGATAAGAAATATATTTAAAGTACAGTAGGTTGATGAAACACAGCAAATCTTTAACATATACTATACAAAATCATTGCAGTAGGGATGAGGAAATTGATCCACACATTATGAAAATTGATAAATCACAAACTTTTTTGATCAACTATAGATATTAGGGGTTGACTTATAAGAAGGGTAGAACATGTTTACTTTGCAAAATATTCTTTTACTTAAATTGAAGAATGAGGTTTAGTTAGGTGGAAATTAACTTCATCGCATGTACCCTTCGAACTCGCCAAACTGCTGTAGGAACTGTGGAGACGCTGCCACGTATGCTCACATTTGGTGGTCTTGCTCTTATATAAGGCCATATTGGGTTGCCATAGTAGATCTCATTCATCAGATTACCGAGATCAACCTCCCTCTAGATCCCTGGACTATTCTTTTTCATGCCACTCAAAGACCCATTGGCAGATACAAAAGGTCCTTGATTCCACATTTACTAAATGCGGCCAAAGCCCTCATTCCGGTCCTTTGGGGAAAACCCTCAATCCCAACCATGAAAACCTGGATTACAAAAGTAAAGGAAATAAATCTCATGGAAGAACTAACACACATAGCAAGAGGGACATCCACCCGCCATAACCTAACGTGGGCCCAGTGGATCTCATTTACCACTTCAGCACGCTATAAAGAGATCATCTCCTCCCACGCTCTGGAAGAGTAGGGGATAAAGGGGTCTACCCTCAAACCAGTGATACACCCACTTCAATAGATTTCTGAATGTTGGACTCCCCTAAAGAAGACTTCTTCAGGAATATATATTCTCTTCTTGTTAGATTTTATATTTTCTTATATTGATAGCCATGCGAGCCAGTCCTCCCCCCTACCTATCCCCCATCCCACCCTCTCTTCTCTAAACCTTTTAATTTTTCTCTCTCCCCCACCTGCCCACTCTTCTACTCTCCTGCAATACAACCCTATACAGTATTATCATAAGATGTAATTTGCCAGGTAACTTAACTATCAATCCGGTACGTTTGTAAGAGCCTCCTCTGTTCCCATCTGAAGGCGTGGCCCGTGTTGCTGAGGTCACGAGATGGGAACACAGGAGCCCTATGTTAATCTATACCCTGCACTTAGTAGAGTGATGATACCCTGGTATGTCGAAATGTTATGTTGTTGTATGTTTCTTCTTTTCTTAAATAAAAAGATATTGAACAAAAATTTAGGTGGAAATTCATTTTTTAAATAATAATACCCAATAATGCACCAGTGAAATAAAAAATAGATTTTTGCTCAAACTGCTTCATGACATTCCTGCTTTTCAATAACAAATGAGCATTTATTTAAAGGTGTATGTACTTTTATTTTAGCCTCCCCCCTTCTACAAATACTGTACTTGGCATACCAGCGAAGTCCACCTAATGCCTGTGTCAATGATGCTGCACTGCTCCTGAATTGAGAAGAGAGCTGCCACTCTTATTTAGGCTGTGCCTGCTTGCACTAGAGTGGAATAAAAAGTTGCATGTAGCATGGCTATTGGTATTGTTACTGATTCACAAGCCTAAAGTATTTCATTAAGTAGCTAGGCACACTGTTTTATGGATTGACAGCATTGCCCCTATTTCTGAAATCTTCCCACTACATGCTGCAGTGCCTAGGATGGGGAGCACGTGAGATACAAATGTAGGAGAATTTGGTTGAGTCAGGGAAAATAAAGGATATATATATATTTTTTTACTTTATGAGGCTTGCACCTAACATAGTAACTGGATTTGGTACTTATTTAACCGCTTCAATACCAGGCACTTAGACACCTTCCAGCCCAGACCAATTTTCAGCTTTCAGCGCTGTCGCAATTTGAATGACAATTGCGTGGTAATGCTACACTGCACCCAAACAAATTTTTTATCATTTTGTTCCCACAAATAGAGATTTCTTTTGGTGGCATTTGATCACCTCTGCGATTTTATTTTTTTGCGCAAAACAAATAAAAAAAGACTGAAAATTTTGAAAAAAAAAAACAAGTTTTTCTTTGTTTCTGTAATTTTTTTGTAAATAAATACGTTTTCTTCTTCAATGATGGGCACTGATATGGCTGCACTGACGGCACTGATAAGGCGGCACTGATGGGCACCGATGAGGTGGCACCAATGAGGTGGCACTGATGGGCACTGATCATGGGCACTGATAGGCAGCACTGCTGGGCACTGATAGGTGGCACTGATGGGCACTGATAGGTTGCACTGGTATGCGGCACTGATGGGCACTCATAGGTGGCACTGATGGGCACTCATATGCGGCACTGATGGGTACTTATGGGTGGCATATATGGGTACTTATGGGTGGCACTGATAGGTGGCATGGATGGGCACTGGTGGACACTGATAGGTGGGCACTGATGGGCACAGATGGGCACTGATAGGTGACACTGCTGGACACTGATGGGTGGCACTGATGACAATGATGGGTGGCATTGCTGGGCATCACATTTTCACATGTGTTACATGATGGTGCCAGTCAGTGCCCATTTGTGGGCACTGATTGGCACAGATTGGGCATTTATTTGCACTTGTGGATGGCCATGGGGTACATACCTGGCCATCCACATGTTGCCCCCTTCCCTGGTGGTCCTGGCGGCGTCCCTGGTGGTCTAGTGCGGGCATCCGAGGGGGGGCTGCGCTGATAAACAATCAGCGCAGACCCCCCTGTCAGGAGAGCAGTTGATCGGCTCTCCTCTACTGGCGTCTGTCAGACGCGAGTGAGGAGAAGCCGAGCAACGGCTTTTGCTGTTTACATCGTGATCAGCTATGATTGGACATTGCTGATCATGTGGTAAAGAGCCTCCACCGGAGGCTCTTTACCGAGATCGGTGTAGCGGTGTGTCTACCCTTTAATGTCCAGCCTTTTAATAAATACATGCCAGTTCATTGTCCTTTCTGCAGATTACCATAAAATGTATTAATCACAAATGTATGCATTCTGCATCATGTGTTTCTCCACACATACGAATTAGCAAAACCCATATGTTGGGTCCATATGAATACTTCCTTGCAGTTGTTTCAGACCTTGGGTAAGGTTGAGACCAGACAATTTGCTAATATATGCATTCTAGAAACTTGACCACTGGGGGGGGGGGGGGGGTGACTCCAGGCTAAATAAGTTCAATACAGTAGAACATATAATCAGAGCAAGGGACATATATCCATAACAAAATTTGGTAGCAGAAAATTGACAGTAGAATGCCACTTTATTGTGCAACCTTTTTATTTTGCCTCCAAGTGTGAGTCATTTAAAAAAATAAGTTGGGTGTGGAATAAAGCATCCCTTGTGTTAATTATCATGATGTTCTTGAAGGTGTTTTAAAGGCATGTGCACTCTACAGGGCATATAAAGGGCAAATGAGCAATCTGTTTCATATTGCAGTAAGTGCAATACATGGCAACAGTAGAAGAAACAGATTATTAAACCACACTGTGGACTTTTTAATGGCAACTGGGCTGATTATGATATAAAGACTCACTACTGTTGGCCATTGCTTCTGAAAGGACAGTGTGTATTGGCATATTCTGTTTATAATTAACCATTATGTGCCTGGATGAACACAACAAAGTCTTTGTATGTGTGGCAAAATCACCACTTCCTGAAATAAAACTTAATCTAGGCCTCACATACTAAATGCAAAATCCAGCCATGCCTATAAATCATTTTGTGCTGATACATTGTTTGTTTTATCTTCTTCTGCACCTATTTTTCCACAAAAAAATCCTGTTTGCTACCTTGAACAGTCTTGTCTGCTTCATCATCACTTACTACTGCCAAATACAGCCATTTGAATTTAAAATCTCTCCCCTTTTCTATGTTAAACTACTTATCACATTAAAAAAGTTAAGATTTTTCAAATGTCTCCTCTTCCTCATCAACTGTCACTTGCTTGGGTTTGGAAGAAATATATTGACTTATTACCACAAGTGTTGCGTTGCTACTCACACAAGAAGCAGAATACCTAAGAACCATTGAAAAACAATATTAAGATACACTTTTACTCATAAAAATAATATTTGAAAGAGATTAGAAGAACTGAGTAGTGCTCAGTCACAGACACAATTATTGTTCTGCTCTTACTTTTAAATGAACTAGCCTTTCAGCCAAGAATGCTACCTCGGCTTGACTAGTATGCTCACTGCTACTAATCCTAGCTCTGCTTTCACTAATACCTCACCATTTCTATTGTGGTATGATTTGGAACTTCAAAATTGTATATCAGCATCACATTTACCTGCTAACCTACTACCGATAACCTTTTAAAATACATTCCAAAATTACTAACCATTGGGAACTCTCTCAAAAAATAATCTCTCGTGGTACCTCATGCCTTATCATATGGCACAGTTCTACCCTTTCCAGTCACCTCTATAGGGAAGAGAGGAAGGATCCCTGGTGCTACACATCCACGGTGTCCCGTGATAGTTATGGGAGAGACAACCTCAGCCTGGGCTTCCACCAGGCCACAGAATACATCTGACACAGTAACAGACTGGATAAAGCATACTACTCTTGACCAAATCAATTGTGAGAAGCTCAAAGATATAAAATGTCAAACTATACAAACTTAGGTCTTAGCACAGGGTAACCATGGTTGCCATGATTTCTCAAATTTGCCTAACTTGCCAGAATGCACTGATATTGTTTTTTCATATTCATATGTGAGGTTGATGGACACAACCACCTCAGATAAGTAGGGGGCCTTATCTGTTTTCCAAAAATCGAATTATTACCATCCTGGATCCTAGCAGTATGTGGGTGACTACCAAATGAAATATGGGTGGAAAGTTTCCAATCTCCAGATTTAGTAGGGCTAAAGCTGGATTGGGTGTAGTTAGTATGCCTGTAATGGAAGAAATTAGAACAAATACTTTATTCCAAAGACTCTTACAGAACCACAGCGTATGATAGAGGTTGCCTACTTGCCCACAATTATGCCAACATAGAGGTGACTGGGACCCATGATTTGTTAGTTTGACGCTCAGGCTCGATCACTGTGGGGAGCAGTGTGGGTGATGCAGCATCCACGGCAGGAGTGTCAGCAAGGGATGGAGATCATCCCAGCTCCTATAGTGACTAGAAGAAGAGAAGAAGGATAAATGTCTGGGAACCGAAGAGACTATTTGCTTGAGTTTGGGGATAACTGCTCAACAGCCCTGAGTCTTCTTTGTCACATTTTTCAATTCAAGATGCACCAAGTATTTTCAGTTGGTTAAAGGTCTGGACTGCAGGCAGGCCAGTTAAGCACCCAGACTCTCCTACTACAAAACCATGCTGTTCTTATAGATGCAGTTTAGCATTGTCATGCTGAAATATGCAAGGCCTTGCATATGCAGTTTAGCATTGTCATGCTGAATTATGCAAGGACTTCCCTGAAAAATACGTCATCTGGATGGGAGCATATGCTGCTCTAAAACCTGGATAAATCTTTCAGCATTGATGATAAAGTTAGCATTGATGGTGCCTTTCCAGATGCTCTGGCTGCTCATTCCATATGCACTAATACCCCCCCCCCCCCCAAAGGCTTTTGAACTGAGTGCTGACAACAAGTCAGAAGGTCCATCTCCTCTTTATTCTGAAGGGCACAGCGCACATGATTATAAAAAAGAATGTCAAAAGAATTTTAATACGTCTGACCACAGAACAGCTTTCCATTTTGCAACAGTCTATTTTAAATGAGCTTTGGCCCAGAGAAAATGCATTTCTGGTTCATGTTTAGATATGTCTTTTTCTTTGTATGATAGAGCTTTACCTTGCATTTTTGGATGGAATAAAGAGTGTTTTTTGTAAGTATTCCTTAGCCCTTGCAGTGATGTCCATCACAAAATCATGGCTAATTTGAAGATCATGGGTATTCAGTATAGATTTTCAGCCTTGTCCCTTGCACAGAGAGATTTTGGTGATATTATATACTGTAGATGATTATATATTTAAAGTATTTGCAATTTTACATTCAGGAACACTATTCTGATTGTTTGACACTTTTAGATGCAGATTTTCATAGATTGGTGAACCTCTGCCCATCTTTACTTCTAAGACACTCTGACTCTCTAAGATGCTAATTTTATACCCATTAATGTTACTGACCTGTTACCAATTAACCTAATTAGCTGCAAAATGTTCTTCCAGCCCTTGCTTGTCAGTACCACTAACTTGCCAGTCCCAACTTTTTTAAGACATGTTGTTGCCACCATTTTCAAAATTACAAAAAGTACATTTTCTTAGTTTAAACATTTGATACATTTTCCATTTACTATTGAGAATAAAATATGGGTTTATGAGCTTTGCAAATCCTGTTCTTATGTAGATTTTTCACAGCGTCCCAAATTTTTTGGAATTGAGGTTGTTAAAGGAAATCAAAAGAAAACTTTCTGAGAGAAACTAGCTGTACATATAGTTCCCACTTGTTTGCATGAAGAGGAATTGCAAGGAAAAGTTTAAAGCATAAAAGCCTGGTACATAAATCAAAAACAGTTTTCTTCCATTATTTTCACAAGCTATTTAACATATATCTAGGGATCAAACAAGCAGTGAAACATAAGTACAAAGAAAAAGTTTTAATTAACAAAGGTGATGGTGACAGGCAATTCACATGCTAATCGAAATAGTCTCAATACAGAACTGAATCATATAAATTAACCATGAAAAAATACACTTCTCAGAGGTTATATGCTTGTACTTAAATGCAGAAATATCTAGCTGATACAATTAACTACAATTACTGTATTTATTGGCGTATAACACTCACTTTTTCACCCTGAAAATCTTGTGCAAATAGCGTGTGCGTGTTATACGCCGATACTTTTTAATTTTAGCTGCCTCAGAGGGAACAGGGAGGGGGGCGTGACGAGCGCCTTCAGATTACATACAGTGAAAATCTCCTGTTTACTTGGCGGCCTCTGTAATAGGAAGTCCCTTCTCCTGGATCACCATTGGACCACTGTTCTGTCTATCATAGAAGATCCTCACTGTATGTAATCTGTCGGCGCTCGTCCCACCTCCTCCCTGTCCCCTCTAGGCTGCATTGATCAGGCTGCACTGATGGCAACTGCATTGATGGCAATGGTGAGGCTGCATTGATGGCACTTGTGAGGCTGCAGATGGGCATTGATCAGGCTGCATTGATGGCAATGGTGAGGCTGCAGATGAGCACTGACCCTTATTTTGCTTCAATGTTCCAATGTTCCTTATGTAAATTTTTTTTTTTTCCTGAAACTCCCCTCTTAAAAGGAATGTGCGTGTTATACACCTGTGCGTGTTATACGCCGATAAATACGGTAAGTTACAATTATCATATGCCGCAGTCAATCATTTTGTTAATGTTGCGAATTATGTACAAATGGAGCAGAATTGAAGAACATCATACATTTCTAGATAGGAAAAATAGCTTAAAATAAGCAGTACATGTAGTAATAAAACCATAAGAATGATACGTTTTGTAAACAATTAAGTTTGATTAAACATAATTTAGATTTAGACACAATAAAATATAGTTTTAAAATCCATATATGAGCTTTCACTAGAAAGTTCCTGTAACTAAAATTTCAGTATTCAGGCTCTGTCTTGAGTTAGTGCACTCACACATATGTGTGAGTTTGCGTTTGAAATGCAAACTAATGACTGAAACAATTTGTCTTGCCTTGAAAGAATGATACCATGAAGGTCACAGTAAGGACATAGTTATGGTATGGTAGATAGAACTGAGGGAAACAAAACCTTGCCTGAATATAAATGAGGGCCGGGCAATCACTAAGAAAGGAACTGACAAGCAAAGTAGAAAATTCTGGCTCAAGTAAAAGGAAAATAACAATAGATTTGATAGATTTTGTTAAGGCAACTGGAAAATTGTTACATGAGGAATATGAATACAAAAATCTGAAGCATGTTAGCTGGCATGCTGGTGAAGTGGAAGATTGTTTCTCAAGTGACAATGGAATTCTAAACAGAAATGATAGACACAGTTAATGTGCTCGTGATGGGCAAATTCGGCTCCTTGTAAGATAGGAAGCAGACCTTTGTTTTGTCTGAGGAAAGCAATTTTCCAACACTGCCTCCATGGAGAATTTAAAAGAAGACATATATTTCTGCAACAATCAATTGTGATAGGATCCTTCACATAAAATTAATCTAGGTTACTTTGAAGGCAGAAACACAATGTTCTTCTGCTATCTTCATAAACAATATGTGCATTACGAGCAAACAGTTTTGTTTAGATTGAAACTGCTTTTTTCACTTTCACCTCATATGCTTAGGGGATGAGCTCTACATTGTTCAGAAGATTGTTTGGAGTTCTTTTCTTAAACTCATACATATTAAATATATTCTTTCCATGTTCTTTAAAGCAAATCCGTAGTTGAAGGAAGTACAAATATTTGGCACATACAGTAACTGTGGGAAAAAAGGGTGCTAAGACATGCCTTATATTTTTCCTAAAAATCCTTAAGAGCTACACAGAAACCAACCCTAATGTCCTTTGACCCTTGGACTACATGACAGAGAAGGTATAGGAATCAACCCCCATCCCACAATGCAAAAGTATAGGTGGTATGCCTAATTCTGTAAGTCAGTATTTCCATAGGAAAATAGAAAAATCCTCTGGCTTCGTTGAGGGCCATTATGCAGAGCTTAAATGTATGCAACCCCCCCCCCCCCAAAAAAAAAAACTGTATGCTAATAATAACTGTTATATACTATGTTATTTAACTTTTTTTTTTACAGTACAGATCTACTTTAAAGCCTTTTTCTGGTACAGTTTTACTCCAAAAACCTGTTTGAAATTAATTGAAGGGAAACTCTAAAATGTAAACAATAATAAACAAAGTATCTATATACAGCATCTCACAAAAGTGAGCACACCCCTCACATTTTTGTAAATATTTTATTATATCTTTTCATGTGACAACACTAAAGAAATTACACTTTGCTACAATGTAAAATAGTGAGTGTACAGCTTGCATAACAGTGTATGCAAGCGTATGCAGTGTATTTGCTGTGACCCGGGTTAAATGCTTGCCTAAGCCACCTAGAATCTTTTATTTGCGCCTTTTAAGAAAGCTTTTTTAAATATTTTATCTTCTGTTTGTGATTGCAAAATCCCAAATAAAACCCCTTTTTGTCTTTTGGTAACACACCATGAGGAGTTTTTTCTCCTTGTTTTTCGCCCTTTTTCTCCTTTCTTTGTGAGCTACCCACGTTAGAGAATATCTCCCAGAGTCCCTTCACCTCTCCCCTTTGGAATTGGAGAGTCTGCTGGGGGTGAGTATTGGAGACTCCTTCTGCCGCAGCAAACGGAAACCCTCTAAAGGACGTATGTGTCTGCAGCATCACTCCTTGATATCCAGTGGATCCGGTAACACGCTCGTTTGACTCACCACCAAGAGGTCTGTGAGTCCACCAACTCTGGTAAGAGTATCTCGATTATTCCATATTTTATGCTAAGGAGAAAGTTGACTTCCCCTCAAGTCAGAATTGGCCACAACCACTGATTACCATCCTGGGACTGCACTATTACTCCCTCTTGCAATTCCACCTCAAAAAATTCCATTCATGGCCGACTGTGGACTAACACTACATCATTGGTAGAACACAGCTGATCGATTTAACATTACCAAGAGGAGTATACTCTTGGGGTCTTTTTCATTTTGTGAACATAACCCACTACTGCCATTACGATTAGTTGATTTTAGAATTGATAAGCCTGTTTTCAAACAGAACAATATATTTGCCATTTTTATATGCGTTTTGGAAAAATCGCATGACTGACTTATATACGCGTTTTTTGAATAGCATAATTTGTCTGACACTGAGAAACCCTTTCGTTTTAGGCAGATACCCAGCATTGTTCTAAGTCCACTACAGCGATTTTATGACTGCCTTCTGTTTTATGAGTAATATCACAATTGTGTACAGCAGACCAGATTTCAGTTAATTTTTGTATATTTTATTGGATTTGTGTTAGCCCGTTGTGATGGCCTGACGGTCCACACTTCTTCAATTTTAATCCTCTTTGAGTTTGTATTCATTGATCACATTTTCATGCGTTTTTTTTAAGATAAGAAAAGTCGCACATTTTGTCATTACACCCTCATTTGCCATTTTTTATGAAATCGCACACTCTGCCTCTATAGGGCCTGTGAGAACACATTTTAAACCTGTATTAAGAGACGGGGTTGCATATACCTTGATTATTGATTTGTTTCATCTTGTTTTTTTTATTTCATGAGAACGTGACCCTCCTTATCGTTGGGCCATCTTGTCACAATTGATCACTTAATTTTCTTACTTCACATAAGAGATATGAGTGACTATTAATATACCTGTCATGCATCTTCGCCCATAGAGTTTGAATCCTCTATGTGGTTTTATGCAAAACAGGAACACTCATTTCCCTTTATATTGTCCATTGTTGCACTTTAGGGACACATTTCCCATTACTCACGTTTGCAATACAGTTTTTCTACTATTTTCTTTTCCACACAAGCGCTGCACTTTTATAATTTCATGTTTGTATACAATTGAGTCTGATTGTTGTGCCAGCAGCTACATTTTTATCCGTGTTTGGCGCAGTGTTTTTTCCAAAATTTTATCTAGTTTTAAATTACTTTTTTTCCTTTAGAAATGTCCTTTTGCTCTCGGACTGTTCTAAACACGGGAAACATGCGCCACTTTACAGGCACACTAAGGACACCCCCCCCAGGTATGAAATTTAAAGGAATATTTCACTTTTATTGTTTGAATTTAAGCATTATTAAAATCACTGCTCCTGAAAAAACTTCTGTTTTTAAAACTTTTTTTGCATTGATACATGTCCCCTGGGGCAGGACCCAGGTCCCCAAATACTTTTTATGACAATACCATGCATATTAACCTTTAAAATTAGCACTTTTGATTTCTCCCATACACTTTTAAAGGGTGTTCCGCGGCTTTCGAATTTGCCGCGAACACCCCAAATTGTTCGCTATTCGGCGAACGGGCGAACAGCCAATGTTCGAGTCGAACTCATGTTCGACTTGAACATAAAGCTCATCCCTAGTTTCTATATCTTGATGCATACAATATATGCACTATGAATAAGAAAGCAGTATTAATGTTGTGTAATAATAAAATGCAGTGTATCACTTTGTGCTCTGTAGTAAATTGTAAATACTGTTTTTTTTTTTTTTGTTAGTTTTGGATGTGATAGGAAGGGTTTACAATTCCTTCAGTTTATTTCCCACTGTGTCCAGTTGACAATGTGTCCTTTCATCACCTGTCCTGGGGAAGCAACTGTTCCAAAGTGAGGGTTTTCCCCCCTTAGACAGTTGTCACTTGAACATGTATCCCTATTGGAATATTTACTTTCTGCCTCTATGAAAATGGTCACGAAGAAATAGAAGATGAAATAGTGAGGATCAATCTACCAATAAGGGACACAGACAATTCAATTTTAACTTTTCCCTAATCCCTACTACAATTTAACACAGCTAGGAGCTGCCCATATGCACTTGAATGTGAATAACTTAAAGTGAACCTTTCCCTATTTTACTAAATGACACGCCACCATGCATCTCTGCTACTGAAACTGTTAGCAGGGCATTCTGAATCTGGTCCAGGACCTTTAAAGTACCATACCACCAGACACATGGTTCAAATGCTTTAATAATCACCCCTGAATGTTGTATATCTATGTTGTATTCAAACTTTTGAGCTTATTAGTCTTCAGCGAAAGATGAATACAAGGGATTCTGTGTTCCAAAAGATACATGAATTGTACTGCAAACTTATGGCTTAGGTATCATTATGTTGGAAAAAAAATGTAAGCAGAAAATCATAAAATAATAATGTAAAGACTCATAAAATATTCTAAGATGTTATAATAATGCAGTGTTACCTCTCATTAATAGGTGTACATTATGTCATTCACTTCACTAGATTTATCTTCTGTCAGAGCAAAAAAATCTTTTAGAACAGTTCCAGGTTTAGTAGATTATGATATATGCACATTTGTACACTAGTTCTCTAACTTCACATCTCTCTTGTAATGATACAGGATTGAAACATTTGATCACAACAAGCTACATATGTCCTAAAGTAACTTTCTTTCCTTGATTTCCCAAGTGGGATTTTCATCTCTGTTCATGACAGCCCTTTCCCAGTAAATGATGATTTTGGTTTAAAAGTTTAAGAGCAAATCTGAGAACTAGCAATACTTTTTTATGCTACATTTAAAAAAAATATTTAAGTTATTTATCAGAAAGGGGTATACAAACATGTGTTGAAAGTTATTTATAATTAAAGTAAAATATAAGCAGGGGGCCATTAATTACTGTATGTCATCCTTCATTTAGATTACTTATTTATTTTATTAAATATTTACAAAGGCAGATGCAGGGTCACTCATAAAGAAAAACAAATACACGTTAAGTTTAGTTGCAGCGAAATTATATAGTCACTACAATCCTATGTGAATAGTGATAGTGTGAATAGGCTAATACATACAGGTTTGAATAATTAGGCAGAATAATCCTATAGTTGAAGTTCATAATGTCAAACATACAGCTTTTATTTAAAAAGAGTCTTTTAACATAAATGATGGAATGCGCATAAGGATTTAGCACAGCAGGGGTTCCCGTGTGTGTTTAAACATTTAGAGGATAAACATGCTATTGTTAGAAAACAGTAATATACTTATGTGTGTTCATCCATGGAATGAGGTTGTACTAAGGCCAAGAAATTGTCCATAGGAATCCATGTGAAACATGAAAATTTACTGTATTCAACATTTTTGTATCAGGTAACCTAAGAACATAATTGCTCCTGCATGTAGCCTACATATCTGCAGAATTATTTATATACTTCCTACTATCAAAAGAAATGGTCCGCTGATGAAGCATATACTGTATATTATGAAATGCAAGCATTACTGTACATGTGTTAAAAGCAGAAAGTACATAAATTTACTTATTTCCACAGTAGATGTAGCCATAACTGATTATTTTCATTCTACGTAATTCTTTTTTTTTACTGTATTAAGGAACTAGTATTTTTTTTTAAATCAGAAAAATGTTTATTGTACCAATAAGCCATATACATAAAATACAGTATAACATACAAGAGAAAATATTATTATAACAAGTGTAAAGAGGCACATTGGCACAGGGAAATGAGAAAATCTCTAAGTTTAAGTATAAAACAATTGAAAAAAGTGTAAACTTGGGACTAGTAACCTGGGGGGTACAAAAATCAGCTTGTACAGTTCCGTCACTAAATGAGAGAGTTCAACAAAAGAACCAAAAGTTACACACACTCAGGGACATCCACCTTACAAGGATCTTCGTGGGCAAGTGCAACAGTACTTGAGGCAGTTAAAACTAGGTAAGTGGGACTTTGTGGTGTCAGGTCTTCTAAAAACGTTTAGTCACCTCTTCTCTGGGACAACACTCTTCTCTATCAATCTATTGCAACATCAAGGAGGATTTTTCCAAGAAGTGGACCTCATCCTTGGCCACCACACAAAAGCGTGGCAGGTAAAGCATAGCGTTCTGAAGATCCAAAGCCCGGAGATGTTTCTTCACTTCTGAAAACTGGGATCTTTGCTTTTGGACCTTCATCGAAAAGTCTGGAAACAATGAGACTTTAAAGTTGTCAATCAATAGGGCCACTCCCAAAGACCTTGCTTTCAAAAGTATTGCATCTTGGTCCTTATAATTCAGTAGTTTGAACAAGAATGGTCTAGGGGGAGCTCCAGGTGGTAAGGGAAGAAGGGGCACCCTGTGTGCCCATTCTACAGAGAACATGGGTGAGAAGGTGTCTTTTCCAAATACGGTAAGCAGCCAATCTCAATGAAAGTGACTGGATTCTTCCCTTCAATTTTTTTCGGGACACCAATGGCCCTTATGTTGTTTCTACGGAGACGGTTCTCCATGTCGCCCAGCCTCACGGCATGTTTAGCAAACAAGGATTGTTGATAATGCACATCCCGTTGTAATGGTGCCCACTCATCCTCCAATGTGCTCAGGCATGCCTCCAGAGCAGCCATATGATCACACAATTTTTGTATGTCATGGCGAATGAAGTCGATTTCAGTTTTCACCCCTTCAATCTCTTATGTAAGTTCAGAGATAGCGAATTTGCATGAGGTGACAGTTAAAAGAATGTCCCTCAGGGTGGGTTCTGGCTCATCCAGGTCAGAGGCCTGAGCAGGCTGTGTAGCAGCAGTTATAGCAAGGTTGTGTCCCAGTCCAGGGGAGTGGCATGCAGATTCTCTAATGGTGCTGTGTCATCTGCATCTGGATGGCTGTCCCCACAATCCCCTATTGATTCGAGCTGTGATGGGAAGTCCTTTGCTACAGGCTTTGTAAAAAATATGCCTCCTTGTACTTCTTCTTTGAATGTCTCGTGGCTGCGCAGCCATCTTGGCCAGCAGAGTCTGGGCCATCGGCCAGGTGCTATTGCTGCTCTTGGACATGTCGGATAGTTGGGATGGAAGTGTATGTATGTAGTTCCATGCTTCAGGAGGCTTGTGGTGATAGAAACAAAATAACCACTGCTCTAGGACTTTCCTTCTAAGCGAATGCTCCTGCTCCTGTGTGAGAGCCCCAGGTGCTGGCTAATGGCACAGCAAATTGAAAATCAGGAAGAACTCTGGACAGCCGCACACCGGGAAAATTCAAAATTCAAAAAAGGTTTATTTAAAAGCCAGAATCACTTCAATCCAAAAACTCGACAAGAAAGGGGGGTACAGAGCTGATGCGTTTCGCACTGTAGTTCAGTGCTTACTCATAGCTATGAGTAAGCACTGAAATACAGTGCGAAATGCTTCAGCTCTGTAACCCCCTTTTCTTGTTGAGTTTTTGGATTGAAGTGATTCTGGCTTTTAAATAAACCTTTTTTGAATTTTTAGTTTTCCCGCTGTGCGGCTGTCCGGAGTTCTTCCTGATTTTCAAGGCTTGTGGTGATGTCGGTGTCTCAAAAGAAGGTTCGGGAGATTCGCCATCAGGATGTTTGTGTAGATATTCGGCGGAGCCTGCAGCCTGTGCTTACGTCTACATCGGCTGCCAAGCCACGCTCCAAGGAAGTTTAAAGTTAGCAGATATACATAAATACCAATTCAGTCAGTGTATATTTAAAAAAAAAAAAATGTGCATTTTTAAAAGGTAATAGTGTAAGTACAAATGTATTCAGACTGGGAGAGGAAAGGCCTGCATTGACAGTCTATCAGAACACATGTTGAAAGGGATCCTGCTAACGGAAAAAGGAGTGGATAATTAACTTATTACAGTGCCACTACTATTTCATTGTCAAATTAGAAGGCTGGGGCGTGTTGCTGACCAAGCTATGTTGCATCTGCAGCCAATTCAAGCTGCTTCTGAAAGGAGCACCTGGATCCTTACACTGAATGAACAGGTGATACAGCTTTCCCTTCTCCCTTCTACCCTTGCTTTTACCCTTCCTCTCCTTTATGTCTCTCCCTCCATTTTTTTTCCTCCCTCTGGATGTGATTTGACCTCATTGGTGAGGGACTCCCTGCAATCATATTGAGTTTGAACAGATGGTTTGGTTGACATCCAGAGTTCCAGAGGCGGGTATATTTATACAGGTTCGGAGCAGTGATATCTCCATAAATGCCCTTATCCCTGGAATTCAAGTTTGCTGGGAATTGTCCTAAAGTAAATTTTTTCCCTTAAATACTGTCTTCTCATTCCAGCACTATTTGCTGACAAAATTCAGTAGTAGCCTCATGCCTAATAGCAAGAGTCCTCACACAGACCTATTTGCAGAGCAATATTGGGAGTTTTCCATACTAGTTGTTTACACATACTGGGTGCTGAATTACTGAGTCTAACTCTGATGCCTATTAGACTGCACTTCAGTCACTTAGATATTCTTCACAATTGCTGTAACAGGAACATGGAGGTAAGACTAGAAAAATGAAGGTTATTAGTTCAATATCTATTTGACTATGACTATGTGAGTTCAACTAGGCTTTAGTCAGCTAAAATTATTTTATTTTTTTTAAATCCACACATCACAGTTTGAAGAGAAAAATGTATTTGCCCACTCTCTACTCTCTCCAGCCCTAGGTACCTCATTTGGTAATAAAGGGTCATCTACAGTAGATCCACACAGGGATATTGTCTAGAGCATATAAAACTAAAATTATTAGAACCACAGTTCACTTGTAAATATTAAATAATAACTTCTCAATGTCCACATATCTATTACATCTGATTCAATCTTTCCTTCATCCCTATATTTGGCCCAGGGGAAATATCAATTATTGAATCTATAGAAACACTTTCTGATTCCAAAACAATATGCAAAGTATATTAAATGTAATATTTAGGTAATTTTAATTAGTTTAGTAACATTTGCAAAATCCAATATAAAATATTACAGTATCTAAAAATAATTTCAGCCAAAATTGTTTATGAAGTAAAAATAAGTGCAGTGCTAAAACACTTTAAAATACAACATAAAGTGCAATCAAAAGCAATCCAATTTATGGTGCAACCATATGCACCATATATCGTTTTTAATATATGGCGCTGGCTGCATTGATGGATTTTGTTTAATTGGTAGAAGCGCAGAAGGTTATAACACATATTTATCTAAGTAATTATTAATGCATTTTTACTTTAAACATCACACATGCTTGTTGGAAAATGACAGTATTTTTCCAGAATATAAAGACTCTAGCAGTCTAATTGTAAGATGCATAAGGACAAATGCACACATTTATTTTATAAATAGATTTTGTCTTTGAATCCAGTGGCCTCCTTCCCCTATTGAAATGAGTTATCAGCAGTAGGTTTTCACTGCTTGTGCACAGCTTGTCTTTTAAAAATAATTTAAATGCTAATAGAAAGCAATATAAAGGGAAGAGGTAACTTGCCACAACTGTTTTAACATATTTGACAACTTTCAGTATGACGAAAATAACTTCGAACATTGATAAAATTTAGAAATGTGAAGACATGAACAAGGGACATGTTACTGTTACTATTACCAAATAAAAAGATCTTTAAATTAATCAGTGTACATTTCTTTCCAAAAATCAGCTATGTTCTGAAATGTCTTGTGCCAGTCCTGTATATGAAACATCATTTAATTATGTACTCCTAAGAATGTCTCTAGAATGTATACACATTACATACAGCAGTTCATTTTGACTGTATTGAACTCTGTTATGTCAGACAGACATTATCACAGGACTACAAATATGACAAGGACTTGCAGGCATATTGATCACCACTGAGAAAACGCTAATGCAGAGTGTACTTTTTCCATAATTAAACATATATCTAAAATGGTGTGCTAGTTGTAAAACTTGTGATATATCAGACAGAAGCACAAAAGGAAAGGTTAAGTTTGTATATACATGTTGCAATAGCATGCAGTAAAAAGAGCGTTTTGATACATGTTACTACAACACAAAGCAACATGTAAACTGTGGTGTTGTGAGGTGTGGTTGATGCAAACTGCTTCACAATGCACTTTTTGGGCCATTTTACACCTATTCATTTTACTGCACATTATTTAAAGGATGCCAAAATATATACATAGACTAGCCATTGTTTGTTTTAAATGGGGCTACTTCCCATCTGTGTGATGTGTAGATGTGCATTGTCCTTTTTTTTTACACAGCCCATTGATGACAATGGCATATTTGTGTGGATCCAACCATATAATAGCAGGCAACGATCCTGCATTGGAGTGCAACACAACACATATATCCCTTGTTGTGGAGCGCTGCAGTTAAAAAAAGGTTAGGTCACAACATAGGCAGTGAAATTACAGCTCCTTTTCCCTTTCCTTACTTTCAAAAGCAGAAACAATGTCAGGCAAAATACATATAAACATAAATAAGTATCTATTAGTTATCTTCTTAACTTTTTTCATTGTATTTTATTTTGTTTTTAACTGCTTCCCGACTGCCTCCTGCACATTTACATCGGCAGAATGGCACGGCTAGGCAAAAGCACGTACAGGTACGTCCCCTTTAATTGCCTAGCCCTGGGGTCGCGCACCACCGGCAGCGCGCTCACGACCCGGTCGGGAGCTCCGTGACCACGGCCGCGGGACCAGTGGACCCGATCGCTGCTGGTGTCCCGCGATCGGGTCACAGAGCTGAAGAACGGGGAGAGGTTGTGTAAACAAACCTTTCCTCGCGCTTCCTACACTGCCTGTCACTGATCAGCTGTTCCCTGTCATCGGGAAAGCCGATCAGTGACGTCAGCCACGCCCCTACTGTGAAAAAAAACACACACACGTCACACTAACTCCTCCCCGCCCCATAGTGGTTAACTCCTTCACTATCTATTACATAGGAATCAGTGCATTTAAATAGCACTGATTTATGTATAAATGACAATGCTCCCAAAAATGTGTCAAAAATGTCCGATGTGTCCGCCATAATGTCGCAGTCACAATAAAAATCGCTGATTGCCGCCATTACTTGTAAAAAAAAAAATATTAATAAAAATGCTATAAAACTATCCCCTATTTTGTAAACGCTATAACTTTTGCGCAAACCCATCAATAATTGCTAATTGCAATTTTTTTACCAAAAATATGTAGAAGAATAAGTATCGGCCTAAACTGAGGAAAAAAAATCTATTTTGTTTGGGAGCCACGTCGCATGACCGCGCAAATGTCAGTTAAAGCGACGCAGTGCCGAATCACAGAAAGGGGCCTGGTCCTTTGGCTGCAAATTGGTCCGGGGCTTAAGTGGTTAAATAAAGGATATACTGTAATATTTATACTGTATGTGCACACATGATAGATAGATAGATAGATAGATAGATAGATAGATAGATAGATAGATAGATAGATATCCTTATGTTCATGAAAATAGAACTAAGCAATACATTTGTCTTTTTCCCTAGTCTTTATTTTGGAAGTATCTAAAGTGGACAAAAGTGATCTCAATAAAATAGCCGTAGCAGATGACTGCATCTTTCATCAAGCAAGTGTTACTAGTCTTTGAAGTAGCTAGAAAAATTAAAAGGACAGATGGAGAGCAAGACACAGTTTGATCTGTGAGTGTTGATGTCAATTTAGCACAGACTATTATCCCTGCTGGCATGCTATAGCATGCATGCATAATTTGTCAGCAGGACACATCCCCATTCAAATACTTTTGGCATATCTAAATTGGGAGGAGTTGTCTTTTTATCAAAGTGCCACAGTGCACCTTTGGGTGCAGTAATGGACAGCATCACATCTGCATGTAAAGGAAAATAACTTTTCTTGGCTGGAATTTCTGCAAACAGAGAACAGGTTCAATTCACATTTAGTTGGAAGCCATCAAGAGTGCAAGACTCCCTCAACAGATGGTGAAAGGAATCAGAAAAGGAATCAGTGTCAGGACTGAAAAACATTTTCTAAGCAAATAATGATTCCAATTGAGTTTAAGATATCAAATTGCCTTTTACTTAACATATCCGGTAAAGCTGGCCAAATATGCTGATCCATTTTCTATTTATACCAATGCTCTAAATATACCTGAGGCATCCCTGGGTACCCCAAAGATTCAAAAATGTTTCCCCCCGCATGCATAAGCGTGCACATGTTTATGTACATAGAAAACTACATGCACGATGTAGCACGCACATTTAAGCACCAGCATACACACATCATAGTGTACTTGTGAGCATGCAGGCACGTCAACTGGTGCCATGTGGGCTATTTAGACCTGAGCTTCATATAGGATCATTGCTGAATGGTCTTTCAGTATTTACTCCTGTAACATAATCCTAAAACATATGCTGACCTTGTTATTGACCCAGCTTCTTACCTGACTTGGTTTTGGATTACCTTTTTCTGCCTATGCTTGCCTCTCATCTCCATTACTAACCTTGACCTCTGACCAAGATTCTGTCCATCAACTTCGTACCTCACTTCCTGCACAAAGACAACCTTATTCCTCCCGCTGACACTGACTATGATTTGGTGCCTTCTTGCTGAGCTGCTACTGGACCCAGCGTGTGACTCAACTCCACTCATAACTGAAAGTTATGTATCCATGGTGTACCTCCAACTGTGCCATGCTAATCTGATAATAGCACTCCCAAGTTCCAGTTTTCAGTGTCTGCACCCTGGCACTCATGCCTTTCCACAGCCCTGCAGATCCTGTCTCAACTGGCTACCCTCATCAGCTTGGGTTCCTCAAACAGGTACATTACTTTTTCCATATCTTTTCTTTCCCTTCCCCACTCTCCTTTGTCCAGCTTCCCTTTGCCGCCTTATTATTCATATCATGTTTAAGATCATGTTTTGGGGCATGCAGCAATGATGCAGCATATTCTATCATTCCTTGTAAGAAACAACTGGTATACTCCTTAAGCATTCCAAGCAATGTGATTATGTTATTTGTATAATGAATTAAGCTGTATATACACTAATCAAAAATTGTCCACTGTACCCCTGTCTGTTGAACAGAAGCCTGTCAGTAAAGTTCAGTGTGTATCTTGCCAATTGCTATAAATGTAGTGATGTAGGATGTAGCTATAATCATTGGTGTACAAGTGCAATTACAATTTAAGTAAGGTGGTGTGCAGTGAAGTAAACATAAACCTCCAATCATGTGCATTGGAACTTAAAATCTTAAAGTTTATCAATGACTGAATGTTCTCAATGAACACTGGATAACTTCACAGAACTTTACCTCCCTTTATAGCATGTGAAGCACAACTTTCACTGTGACTCCTGGCTGTTTACCTGGCCATGGAAAGCATACCATACAAACAAATGTGTGCATTTATATGGATAGTCATGTGTACTAATTAGAACATGTTCTGGTGGTAATAATTGGTGAATATAGATGCTGTGGTGATGGAATGCACAACAAATCAGAATTTCCTAGAAAATGAAGAGGTTAAAAACCCTAAGTTTTTTATATTTACTTAACCCTGTCTTTGACATCTGTGTACTTAACTGCGGTATTAACCTAGATTTTCCTTTGGACAACTGCATGAACACAACATTGATAGAAATGTTTTTTTCTGGCCTACTTTCTGGTTATTATGCTAGCGAATGGCAGTAAAAATGTCTTAAGAAACTGTGACCCTGATAAATTGATAATTCTGTCAACTTAGCTGCAAAGCAAAGTCCTTTCTAATTCTTCTCCTGTAGTTAACGGCTGCACACATCAATAACTTTGCAAGTACTTTTACTGCTCTTTGTGAGTCTGTCCCTTGAGAGTTATTCTATTTAGTGCATTTAAATAATTAGTCTTATTATTTTCCCTCAACGGTTATTTGTTTACATCTTTATACTTTTAACTCGCAGATAAAAGCTGTGTGGCTGCAATATACTTTTTATTTCAAACTTAATTAAGCCAAACTTTAAAAAAAATCTTAAGGGAATACCTCAGAGAAAGTTTCAAGAAGGACATTTAAAAGGGAAAAAATATAAAATTGTGTTTTTAAAAGAATTGAAGCTATATTTTAAATTAGATAAAAACAGTTCCATTTCAGCAGAACATGTTCATCTGTATTTTAATAGATGCCTGTGTTAATGTGTTGCCAATTCAAAATGATAATCACAAAATAGATGTAAACAAATTACAGAAATAAAAATGCCTGGTAAGATAATATTTATGTATGTTTTTGTCATTATCATTATTTTTATTATGTTTTTTTTAATTATAATATTAATAAACAAATTACACAAATAAATCTTACACCTGTTAAGATGTTATTTTTTGTATCATTATTTAACTACTTGCAGCCCACGCTATAGCCAAAAGATGGCTACAGCGCGGGCCTTAATTTGCCGGGAGGGCATCCATGACCCTGCGCATCGTGCGTGATGCGCTCTGTGATCACCGAGTCTATGAGACTCGGCTGATCACAAATTGAAGTAAGGGACCGATCCCAGCCCCATATCACATGATCAACTTTCAGCCAGTGACAGCTGATCACGTGATGTATACAGAAGATCAGTAACTAATATTTTTTTTTCCTCATGCTACCAGCGTGAGGGGAAAAAAAGCTGATCACTGGCTTCTGTTAGAGGGACATTGGTCCCTCACACAGAGAGCTGCAGTTGCCTCATCAGTGCCCACCAGTGCCACCTGATCAGTGCTGCCTATCAGTATCACCTACCAGTGCCTACCAGTGCCCATCAGTGCCCATCAGTGCCACCTATCAGTGCAGTTTATCAGGGCCACCTATCAGTGCTCTTCAGTGCCACCCATCAGGGCCAATGATCAGTGCCCATCAGTGTCACCCATCAGTGCCCCTATCGGTGCCACCTCATCAGTGCTTATCAGTGCCACCTATCAGTGCCCATCAGTACCACCTATCAGTGCCCATCAGTGCAGCCTATCAATGCCCATCAGTGCAGCCTCATTAGCGCACATCAATGAAGGAGGAAAATTACCAGTTTTCAAAGCTGTATATGAAACTATGAAACAGGTTGTTTTTTTTTTTTTTTCAAAATTTTCAACCTTTTTTTTTTGTTTTTAGTATAAAAAAACAAAACAGCAGTGATTAAATACCACCAAAAGAAAGCACTATTTGTGTGAAAAAAAATTATAAAAATTTGATTTGAGTACAATGTTGCATGACCGTGCAATTGTCATTCAAAGTGTGACAGCATTGAAAGCTGAAAATTGCTCTGGGCAGGAAGGGGTTTTAAGTGCCCAGTAGGCAAGTGGTTAAAGATCATGCCTGGGAAAATGTAAATATAAAAAATTATTCAGTAAATCTCTGCAATAAATGCATATTTCTCTATATTTTGTTTCTTTCAAGACCCTGCAAGCGAACAAAATACATGTTAATCCTGCAGGAAAACCAATGAGCTTCTTATCCTCCTGTAATAAGCTGTCAACACCACTTCTGCTGCACCAACTCTATCTAAATTCTCCTCTTCTGGATTACACAGCACCCCCTTGTTTTATGGGGATGGGTATAGAGGAAGATGTTCTGTAGTCCAGTCCAGAACAGAAGAACTCAGGGCTGAAAACATTGTTCTGATTTCAGTGAAACAAAGGCAATACTGTCAGTTCACTACAGTAAGTGGCAGCAACAGCAAGTATTTATAGATGATTTTTGAGAAGACAAAAAATGGGGAAATGTGCATACATTATAGAAATGTTTAGAATTTTTCTTCATTTTGCTCAGGCTTACACTTTACAATTTGGAACTGTCAAATTGCATGACAAACGCACCAGTGTGAATGAAAGCTCAAAGTACTGAACCAGAAAGGGAACCAATATGAGGAAGACCTCTGCTAAGCGTACACAGATTCTTGTGCTCACCACTGACAGTGTAGTGAATCAGCTACTGCAGAAAACTAATACAATGTTCCAGAGACCAAACTCCATTATTTACCTTAGATCTGTAAGGGTAGACTTGTCAAACAATGGAATTTCACCTCTGAAACATTGTATCATTACACTCAAATACTTATCTACTATAACCACCAACTATGATCTAGTGATCATAATGCAATATTTTCTGGATTTACGCTATTCTTATAAATCATATAAATAAATGATATAAATTATAAACATTTTGAACTGGAGAAAGATTAACATAATAGTTGTTTTGCCCCCATTTGCAAAAAGTGAATGTGCATGCAGTTACATAGTTATATTTAGTTACATAGTTGGGGAGGTTGAAAAAAGACACAAGTCCATCAAGTCCAACCCGTGTGTGTGCTTTTATGTTAGTATTACATTGTATATCACTGTATGTTGTGGTTATTTAGGTGCCTATCTAATAGTTTTTTTTTTTAATTATCCATGCTCCCCCGCTGAAACCACTGCTTGTTTAAGAGAATTCCACATCCTTACCGCTCTAATGCCCTGTACACACGGTCGGACTTTCCGACGGAAAATGTGCGATAGGACTGAGTTGCCAGAAATTCTGATCATGTGTGGGCTCCATCGGACTTTTTCCATCGGAATTTCCGACACAAAGTTTGAGCTCTGGATCGCGACCGTGTGTATGCAAGATAAGTTTGGGCCAAAATCCGTCGGAAAAAAACAGATTTTGTCGTTGGAATGTCCGGTCGTGTGTACAGGGCATAACAGTAAAGAACCATCTATGCAGTTTAAGGTTAAACTGCTTCTCTTCTAATTTTAGTGAATGACCATTGCAAAAAGCTTTATTCCTATTATGGGGTCACCAGTATGGTATTTGTACATTAAAATTATATCCCCTCTCAAGCGTTTCTTCTCCAGAGAGAATGCTTGCAGTCTTTCCCCATAGCTGAGATCCTCCCGTCCCTTTATTAGCTCTGTTGCTCTTCTCTGGACCCTCTCCAGCTCCAGAACATCCCTGAGGACTGGTAGAGTGGATGAATTATCATTTTATCTCTGGAGTTAATCCCCTTTTTAATGCATGCCAATATTCTGTTGGCTTTGCTTGCAGCAGCTTGGGATTGCATGCCATTGCTGAGCCTGTCATCTACTAAGACCACCAGGTCCATTTCCATGCTAGATTCCCCCAGAGGTTCTCTCCCTAGCGAGTAGATTGCATTCAAATTTTCAAATGCATTATTTTACATTTATACAGGACAAATAGCTCTGCCATTTTTTTAAATTAAATACATCCCTTAGTTTATAGTGCAGAGGTCTCCTTTGTATTATTTCATCTTCTCGTTGAATGTTCTTAGCCTATAGTGTAAAGCTATTTTCTCTATTCATTGAATATTCTTCAGCTCTTTTGATCAAATGTTCTTAAGGCTATTTTTTTCTTAGGATCAAATGTTAGGGAATGTTACACTTGCCCCATCAAAGGCAACCTTTATTTATTTAATTAAATTAGTTATACTTACCTGCTTTGTGCAAAGATATTGCACAGAGCAGCCCCTTATATCTTCTTCTGGGGTCCCCCACCAGTGCTCTCCACTTATCCTATTGTGTATGTGCCCCTTAGCAAGACACTTGCTATAGAGGCACAGGTGTGGGCGCACTCCTGCACCAGGCTATGTGCATCCAGGGACCCGTCCGTGCCCCACCCCTGCTCCCTGCTCACAGGATTAGACTTCCGTTGTTCTCAGCAAATTTTGTGAGAGGAGGGGAAAGCTGCAGATGGGCACAGTGCGGGATCGATAAAGGAATCGGGTGAGTTTTAGGGAGAGGGAGGGGAAATAGGTAGTGGAAGGTTTTTTACCGTAATGCAGAGAATACATTAAGGTAAAGAACTTTAGAGTTTAGAACCACTTTAATAGTAAATAGATTCCATAGTGTTTCACAAGTATATTGCTGCAGTGATTTTTTCACTTCGGTGTTATATTTAAACATGGAATCGGTAAACCAAATTTGTAAGTAACTTTCAACAGAAAAAAATTATTTTTGTTCATGGTTAGTATTTATTGCCTATGTATTGTGCGCTTATATTTTTTTCTTAAACAAATCGTTTAAGAGTGCTTTGATGCTCTGAGAAAAGAAACAGTGTTGTAAAAAACAGAGCAGTGGGCCAACAGACCAATAAACATGTAAAAGAGTGGATCCACGTGCAGCACTGAGCTGCTCAGGAACAGAAGGGGAGAAGTCCAGCTAACTGAGGCATTAATGTGGCTGGGGTAATGTTGAAGTAACTAATGAAGAGTTGCAGAAGTTGGCAGGCTCATCACGGGTTCGGATCAGGTTTAAGAGATATGCAGTGCCAGCTAGGATACAGCTTATTTAGTGTTTAGGTGGAATGGAAGAGGAATTTGCATCAGGTCTAATTTTCCATTCTTTCAGCAGCCTAAACCTTTGGACAGGGATTCAATCACCTAAGTGGAGTCATCCTTGTAAATGAGGTTCTTAGCAGGACATCCCCATTTGTAGTTGATGCCTTGGTTCTGTAGCACCTTAGTAATGGTGTTGAGTTTTTTGCGCTTTTGCAAAGTATATTGTGAGAGATCAGAGAAAAACTGAAGATCTGCATAAGGGACTGGTAATTGCGGCTTCCCCCGTGTTTTGAGTAGGGATGGGCGAATGGTTTGGCCCAAGCATAAGTTCGGGCCAAACTTTGGTTGTTCTGACATTTGGCGAACACCGAACAATATGCGGAGTTCACTGCAAATTCGAAAGCCGCGGAACACCGTTAAAGTCTATGGGACACTAACATGAAAAACTGTGCTCATTTTAAAGGCTTATATGCAAGTTTATACTACAATGCATTTTCACAATTCTCCGCACTGTGTAATAATGGGTATCCTCTCACAAGTGACTAAATGCAAAGAGACGTTTCGTTTTGTGTGATTTACTTTGTCTACTTTACTTTGTCTAGAGCAAATATGCCAATACTGACAAGAAAATAATTTTGAAGCATTATAATTTGTGTGCTTCTGTTGTGTTTCTTTGAGCTATGAAAAAAACATGAAAGACATACATTTTATAGAAAATATAATTCAAACAATAAAATATCCTGTACAAAATGTTTATTATACGAGCTCTTAAATTTATTTTCATGTTCAAATAACAATTGGTAATGATGGCTATGAAGACTTGTACTGTGTTTTTTTTATTTTTCTTGTTTGCAACATTTTTTCTGGCAAAGGAGTGTTCTGTACAGTTGAAAAAAATAAAACACTGCCACATATACATTTTTCATTACTTATGAACCATTTAGAATTTGTTGCATGCTGGAATCATTTAAAGTGGGAGTAAGGCTTAGCTATAGGTACAGTAAATATCTCCTAAACATGCACTGTTTAGGAGATATTTATTTTAGATGCAGCCGGTGATGTCACTGTTCCTTTAGAGCCATAAACAGCAACTCCCACGCACTTGGCCATTCATATCACCAAAGCCTGCAAACCTGGAAAGAAGACCGAGTGAAGATGGAAGTGCTTTCAGCGGTGCCAGCAGAAGGGCTTCATTTTCTGGTAAGGCTGTCATAATGTTTTTTTGGATGTGGTTTACTACTGATTTAAGTAAACTGAAACTTTAGTGGCTGTTGTAAATAACTTAATTTGCATAAAACACACAGTAATAAGTCAAAACACACTAGGGGGGTGATATACTATGACTTGAGAGTGCAAAATATGGTGCAGCTCTGCATAGAAACCAATCAGCTTGTAGTTTTTTTTTTTTGTCAAAACCTTATTAAACAAGCTGACATTAGAAACTGCACCAGATTTTGCAATCTCTAGTTTTAGTAAACCATCCCCTAGGTGAGTGATGGCAAAGCTTGGCACCCCAGAAATTTTGAAACTGCATTTCCCATGATGCTCATGCACTCTGGAGTGTAGTTGAGCATTATGGGAAATGTAGGTCCAAAACTTCTGGGGTGCCAAGGTTCGCCATCACTGCCCTAGGTTATATTTTTAAACTGACTTGGAAACAGTTTGATGTAACTAAGCACACCCTTTCTTTCTCTTTCGACATTCCTCATCAACTACTTTTTATTATTATAACTGTGGGTTTGGAGATCTGAGCATACAGGTTTTTTTCTTGCAATGATGTATAAATAAAATCTGCAGAGATTATTTTTTTGTTTTTATTTTTACTGTGTCCTATACAGTAGTTATTGAATAACATTTGCAAGGTTCATGAAACATGGGGATTTTAGACACAGAAAATCTCCATCCAAGAAACCTTAGTATTTACATGTAAAAGCCTTTTGTTCTAAATGGGAAAATGCTACTTCTGAGACACAAGGCAGCCCGTTGCCTTATTGGTTCATTGTATTGAAAGTGCTGTCACAAGGCGCAATGATCCTTATTCACAATATGTCACTGGATGAGTAAATAGGGAAGTGCTTTTGATACTTAAAACATTTGTTTAAAAAACGCTTGTGTTATCGAGTGTAATATTAACTGTTGCTGCAGTGACTGGTGTGAAAAATAACAATATGAGAATTCACAGTTTATTTTCACCTATGACTTGTTTCACATATCCAAAGTAAAAAAAAATAATACTGTTAAATTAAGCAAGTACATATACGTGGTGTCCTAAACTAAAAATACTGAAGAATATAATAAAAAATGTAGGTTGAGTTTGTCATTGCTCTGTTCAGGAATATAGAGGGCTTTTGTTCATAGTTTGTTGAAAACACAAACAATTCAGACATTTCTCCTGCATATTTCAGTCCAAGTCTACCTGTGGTTATGGATGAAATTTTCTCAGCAGGGGTTTACAACAGTGCTTTGGACAAAAGCAAGGAATTAAAGTGAAGCTGTGCATGAGAAACATTTTATTGATAGCTATATATTTGTATTTTTCCTATCACAGCATTGAAGGTATGCTAGCCATAGGAAATTTTGAAGTCCTTAAAGAGGAAGTAAACCATCATGGGTTTACTTCCTCTTTGTTTCCCTGCAAAAGTAAAGCATAATGGACTACTATGCATCGCATAGTAGCCCATTATGTGTCACTTACCTGACACAGGAGCCAGCGATGTCACCGATGTCCCCTGTTGCACGAAGCGTCCATATTCCTTCTGGGGTTTCGCTGCTCCAGTGCTGTGAGTGGCTGGAGCAGCAATGACGTCACTCCAGTGCATGAATACATGAAAACGGACTCATCTCCCACAGCACTTTTGGGCTTCTCTGTTTGTTTGTTTTTTTTAAATCAAGTATTTTTTATTATGTAGACATTTAATACAATACCACATCTAAATCATTGTAGGGACAACCCTAAAAGAGGCACCCTATAATATACATTCAAAAAAAAAAAAAACAAGCCGGCACCTCCCACCCCTCCACTGCCCTGCGCTCCAGTAAGTGCTGGAAGGAAAGAGCAGACAGATGCTGACTGACAGTCATGGCTCTCTACTCAGCGTGGAGGGCAAGAACTGAGATCACACAGTTCCCACTACAGAGCCAGCAGGGGACAGATGCAGCATCGGATCAATGCTGCATCCACCTAGGTGAGTATATTTTTTTTTTCAAAGCCATGCTTCACTTTTAATGATCCACCTGCTACCAGAATATGAGCATACATCATTTATACTTTTGGTACCATTTGAGTGGCTGAAACCTTAAATATTTATGCAACAATGAAGCCAGAGGCAGCATGTTTCATCTACACAGCAAATAGAGGAACATTTAAAGCCTGCTAGTATGGTCCCACTGTATTAGCAGGATCTCCCTTTGCCATTTTGTAACTCTTGTCAAATAAGGAAAAATAAAATCTTATCATCCCACTTCAAATTGTACATAGTGGGGGACTGAGCAAGAAAAAATATAATCTTTAACTTATCTTTTAGATTTGAATCTGTTTATCACCTTACCCCTTATAATATGGGAAGTTACATTTTTTACATGACCAAAGAATGAAAATGATAAAGTAATACAAAAACAATTGGGCTGACTTACTAGGAGGAGTTGAGAATCTTCACTTAACAAAAATTGTGTTAAAATGAACTTCAATTACTTAGTCATGGGAAAGCATCTGCACATGACTGGGTACTTAAAGCAAAAATAAGTTTGGGTAATTGAAGTGAATACTGAAGTGAAAATTCTTAACTTGTTAAATCTGCCACTATGAAAGGTGGTAAATAATTCCTTTGAGGACACATATAGAGAAGTTACTCAAGATAATTGCATTCAGGTATCTTGATCAGACTTAAAGCTTTCAGGAGCAACAAACATAAAAAGGTACAATTCAAGTTTTGTTTTGTTGAATGCTAGATCATTTTCTGAATATGAGACAGAAAACAAGACATTGTTGATGCAACCAACCCAATGATAGCAGGTTCTATTAAAAGGGAAAAATTACACAGGTTCTGCAGTGATTAAGACTTGACACATTGGTAGAATGTCTTATTCAAACAAGATAAATAGAAACAGTGTACTGTAACTCAAAATCATCAGCATGTAAAAAATTAAGATTCTAGCACTTTCACTGCACTGCAGTGCTCAGATCACATCTTCTCATTTTTTGGGAACAGACAAAGGAACTTGCTGTGAGCTGGTACTTCACGAAACAGCAATTGTCTGGCACAATTTCAGATCTGAGAACTGAACTAGGTTCACACAGCTGTGCTTGAGGAAACACGGTGAGTAAGTGCATAAAAAACTATAGAGGCATCATCATTGTCATGATCTTTACAAACATTCATATTGCCACTAGATCTGGCATATAAAGCTCATTTCAATGCATTACTATAGGAGCTTTTAGTAGAAAATGTATACAGTCTTGCAATAAAATAGTTAATTTGCCTTCTTAAAGCTGCATACCACTTTTGAGTGAAACTTCAATCCATAATCACTTTTTCCCCAGGTGAATCAGTAATGTTTTTGAAATAATCTTCCAAGATAATCTTAGGCATACATCTTGTGACAGGGGAAGGGAATTTTGTATTTTGCCATGACATCATGGAATGTCTTTTCTATCAATGAATCAAAGTGCAGGTAAGTGCAAAGTGCTGCAAACTTTACAAAAGTTATAAAAGTTTACTGAACCAAATGAAAAATATTAATTATATATATATATATATATATATATATATATATATATATATATATATATAGTATGTATTGTATTTTTGTAAATATAGTATACATAATATAAAATACAGTATATTCATTTCCAATGGTGGCTTATTTAAATTATTTTAGTTAGCCGTCTTTTAAAAAACATTAGCTTGTCTGACATCTCTGCAGCTCTTGGCATGTAAAGATATAACCGACCATCTAATTTAATGTATTCATAGAATGAGCAGACTGATTTCCATAAAATTAAAAAAAATTGCTAAATCAGAATCTGATGATTTCACTCTTCAAGTTGCTTTGGTTTAATTTGTTGTTTTGAGTTTTCCCTTATTGTGTATTTAATCATTACTTGTATACTTTTTTGACTTTCTTACATTTTTTCTTTGCAAAATAATGAGGATGCCCAAGAACATGTCCAAAATAATCAAAAGGTGCATCCATAAATCTCAAAGCCAATTTCACCATTAAAAATCACCAAAATACTCAAAATTTTCTTTTTTTTCTTTAACTATTTATTTCCACAAAACTACCACATTTTTCCAATATATACTCATTATCATAAAAATTTGGGAAACAAATTTTTTTTGCTCATTCCTATCTATTTATAACTTCTATTTAATATATTTTTAAAATCAAATGAAAGAAAAAAGTGATCCCAATTATGAATCTTAAGCTTCAATGTACAGTACTTTTGGAACTTGTATTTTAGAAACTGTGTGCATAAAAATGTATATATATAGTAAAACTTATAAGTTTTAAGCCAATTTTTTATTTATTTATGCAGTTGTCACAAAAGAAAGGAATGTTTTCACATCAATGGACTGGGTTTATGGAAACATTCTTTCAAGTTTAAAGAAAGGGTTGAATATACAATTTTTAAGTACATTTTTTTAACAAATCTAGGTTCCCTGGAGATCAGTGAATGCAATTCAATATAAATTTCCATGAATGAATTTTCAGAATTCACTGATAAAACAAACATACTGTGCACATGCAATTAAAAGCAAGACCATTTCATTGAATTGAGCATTGTTAATGGAAGTGTGATAAAACCAAATAGCTGACTTTAAACAGCTGAATCTAAATATCATTTGTGAAGCCTTCAATAGCCAATCTGACAATAATAAGGCACATTAAATGCACAAAGACACTAATTAGGACAACTCTGTGAATTATTATAAATGCACCTGCACAAATTGACAACATTATGGTACTGAGAAGGATAGAATGATCCATTATGCAAACACTCATTATAATGATTAGATACACTGGACTCTGAGTATCTATTATGATGATGATAACTAGCACACATCAATGGGCACCTTTTTATATTTTTATAATAAACAGCTGCAACAGAGAAAACTTTGTACAGCAATTTTCAAAGCTAAAGTGAATAGATATATTGTAACTTTTTTGTTTCTTAAAGAACACTTCTAGGCAACAGGTAAACACAATCAATGAACTATTGATGCTATAAAAACACTGTATTAGTGTTATGAACAGAATGTTTACTCAGTTTATCTTCATTTTTATTTTAGGGCTTATTGGTCTTTTGGATTTTACAGACCATTTAAAAGGCTTAATAGAAGAAGGATTTGAGTTCCTGAAGCATGTTGTATTACTATCTTTCTTCCTTTATTTCCTTTGTTACCAATTACTTTCAAACTGCCAAGTAAGGCTTGAATCTGATTGGTGGCTGAAAAAAAGCATCACCAACCTTGTGCAACAATATCACCTAAACTATCCTGTCTGCTCATTTCAAGATCTCCTGCTTTCTAGTTCTTTTGTCACCTACTCTCTTTCATAACTTCAGGATTTCTCCAGAATCTCTCGACCTCCACTGGAACTCCCTACCACAATCTTTCTGTCTGTCTCCTACTCAGTCTGCCTTTAAGTAATCTCTTAAAACTCATCTCTTTAGCAAAGCCTATCTGATCTTTACATGGAAGCATGAAAGCATAGCACAATACCAATACTGACTGGTAGCTTCATGTCTGGAAAACTTCAAGCATACAGACCCCCCCCCCAGATAGAAGGAGCTAGGTAGATATCATCTGTACTGCCACATCCTACTGATGTGAAAAAGCCCTTTATATATTCATTATAATGTTCCACGTGAACCATGTTTTAGAAAATATTCTACATGTCTGACATAAGATTAAGTTACTAAATGAGGGACTAATCACTTTGTAAAGTGAATGTTCTCTTAAGATAGTAAGAAAGGTGAAGTTCCTCTTACCTCAATCATTTACAAACTTGCAATCCGGAACCCTGTTTTTCAAATTTTCTCTGCACCTAATTCATTATTTATTTATTTTTAAACATAGCTTCACATTATTTAATAAGCTAAATTAACATTCATATTGCAAAGTGAGCATTCAATTTTGTACTCTTAAAAAAAAACAGCCCTAGTGAGAATAGAATATATTAAAGCCAAAGGCAGGGAGGCATAAGAAACAATGGCAACCTATCTACTACAAGGCATTTAGAAAAGGATTTTTATTTTATTTGACTGGCTAAGACTTGCCATACATTATACAATTCTCTTGTTGTCAGGGCTGGGCTCAGCCCTTCCTTCTCTGAGATGGCCACTCAGCTGTCAGCTAATTGCCAGCTCCCGTATCTCTCCACAGTTACTCAGCTGTTGATGATATCCTGCTAGTCAGTCCTGCCTACTTAAGCCATCCAGTCCAGAGGATCTCTGCCTTTGCCTTGGTCAACATCACAGAGACAATCTCCTGTGATCCTGTTTAAAGACTTGCTTTGCTGACATCCTTTCTGACTCCAGATCCTGCTTGCTGTTTCACTACGTTGATCCCTGACTTTTGGCTGACTATCCGTTTCGGTTACTGAACTTTGGCTATGTTTTGACTACGTTTGTTCTTTTTACTGTTCTTTTTAAACAAGAGTGATTTAACTGTACTTCTGTCTCAGTCTGATTTCATGGTTTCTGACACTTGTACAATTTTCCTTTATATTTACCAAAACCATATAATATGAGGTCAAAACCTAAACACTTTCAATTTCTACGCAATCAGGCAAACCCTTTCACTACATAGTTGAAGATAAAGGAAATTGAATAAGAAACTTGTATAATGTATGGCCAGCCTAATTGAGCTTCACATATGATAAATGATCATGCACTTGTTAAAATAAACATTCACTTTAATAAGTGAACGACCTCCACTTCTTAGTAAAGCAATCACATTGAGATTTTATGGCAGATTTTCAAGTGTGCTTTTTTTTTCAATATGAATGCTGCTTTGAGTGTTCTCACCATGCTTCAAAAACTAATATCCAGTTCATATCAAATAACATTTAATTAACAACAAAATCATGACCATTAAAAAAAAACTAAGTATTTTTTGTCAAGCTGGTAAAAGGTATATTTGTTTTAGTAAATCATTAACTATATGTAACTGAAAAGTATTCATAGTGTTATTTTTATATACAGTCATATTTTAGTACTAGTGGCACTTTAAACGGTGCTAAAAAAATAATATTAAATGATTTGAAAAAGTGTACACAGAACAAAAGTGGTAGTATTACAAAATATGTAATAGAAACTTTAACCTGAATTTTATTTTATTTTCTTCCTGTGCTGCCACTGAACTAAGATTAATTGCTTTCTATAGTTTAAAAATCCTTACTGCAGGGCTTTTAGTTGTGAGAGTGCTGAATGCTTCAAATAAAAAAGTAAACATTTCATCCTTTACAGGAGTAGCAGCAAACTTCTCATCATATGTTCCATATAAAATTAGCAAACTTAAACAATTATGCCATCAAAGCATTACTGTACAGTGTACAGCTGTTGCAGTATGCGTTGTTTTTCATATGCTGATTATTTTGTCATGTTAGCAAAGGTTTAGCATTCAACTAAAACTGCACAGTAATATCTACAGATAAGAGATGCAGATGTGGAGATTAATAGGAATGATTCAGTGAGTGGGGATATAATAAGGTGCTTGAAAAATGTCAACTATTTATTAGATTTTTATTAAAGCAGACAGCAATTCTTAAAGTGGTTGCAACCCTTATATGTACCCAGTGAAGTGACTGGCCTCAGGTGACACACAGAGATGTAACACATCGTCCTACATAGGTTGTACCTGTTTATCTCTTCTCTACAGCTGTTTAAAGTCCAACATTTTTTTTAAACTTGTCTGAATTATCAAAAAGGGGGCAGAGAGCTGCAGTTATACTCTTCAGAGCTCAGTGGGGACAGCTCTGAGAGCGGATTGGAGGGAAGGGACACACCCCTCCACACAGCACACAGGAACAGAGCTGAGGTTGTCAATCAGCTGGAACTCTCTTCCCTGTCAACTTTTTTCTCCTGAATGATATGCTTTGTTCATATTTTATGTCTGAGGTTTACAACCACTTTAAATTCAACAATATATGACCCAATGGATAATGTCACAACATTACCAAAACAGACTACACTTAAAAAAATACTACATTCTAAAGATAATTATAAAAGATGCTAAAAAGCTGTGTCAGGAGTCTGGTTATTTTTCTTTACTAAAATATAAGAAGCCACTAGAGGAGCCTTTCCAGGTTTTATACAGATCTTGTGCTTATTCTTTTTCTGACATCCTAGCAAGAAGTTATAATCAAATGTTTTTCAACAAAAAAGAGGTCTAAAGGAAACTACAAAGTGAAGATTAAATGAGCATGGCCAGTTGTGAATAATATAAAATATGGGTGCATTAATAAGGGCTGAAATTAAATACTGATAAACATTTCAGAGGTTCTGGAGAATTAAACAATGGTTGTTGCAATTTTAATGTTGCATGATATTTGCAGAACCATTTATCAAGCACTAATTTTAAAGAAAAATACAAATAAATAAATATTAGTGCACACAAAAATAATGATACCCAATTTTTTGGTAAAATATAAAGGGTGATGTTGCATTGAGTAAATAGATACAAAACATGTCAAGGTTTAAAACTGAGCACACCCAAGAAATGGCTACAAACTACAGTACCTAAAAATCTCTATAGGCAAACCTTTAAAAAGCCTTTACAGTTTACCCGTTTAGAGTTAAACAGGCAATCTGGCACTAGTTATTGCTCTCGCTGTGATGTTAATGATGATATCTCACCTGTGTGGTGCAGTCACTGTTTACATACTGTATGTGTGTGGCACCAACGTGCGCATTTGCAAGTGAGCATGGGGGGGACAGTGGTGTTTTAATTTTTTATATTATTTATTTTATTTACAATTTTTTACATACTAAATTAAACTTTATTGCTATCACAAGGGATGAATAATATCCCTTGTAATAGACTAGGCAATGACATGGCAATGGTATTGTTTACAAGAGACCTGGGGTATATTATACTCCTGATCTCTCCCCTGCCCTCCAATGCACCATATCAAACACAGATCTGTCTGATCGGCGGCTTCACTGGCTGGCAACGGCTAGTAAACAAAGAACCGAAACCAGAAGTGATAAAAAAATGATCTTCTCTTCCAGGTTTACACACCATAAGAGGATCAGGGAATGGATATATCTCCTTTTTCTCTATTGTAAGTGGACCAATCACCCACAGTGGCCCTGGGCTCCCTCATTAGAGCTGGAAGCCTGGAAATGGTGGCAGGCGGTGGCAGGAGGGAGGTGTAAAAGTGTTTAAGCAGATGTATAGCTACTGGGATCACTTTTACAAAAAAAAGCTTAATTGGCACAAAACTTTGATACCAGGATCATAGCTACAGCCATGATCCTGGTATAACCACTTAAACCTGAGGACATACTGGAAAGTCCTATTGCGGGAAGTGGTTACGTATGCTGCAACATTTAGCAGACCTCTTTTTGCTACACTCAACAAACTGCAGTATGCACATGGCTAAACTCAACACTCTGCCGCATGCACTCTTTTATACTCAGCACATTAATTTACAGCATACATCCAAACACACTCAGCACACAACTGCATGCATTTGCCTGCATTTATTATGGATCGTCAGTGGACACATATCGATCAATTAGAAAAAGTAAATTTCCATTTTGGAAAGGAATTTTTTTCTTACTTTATTGAAAGTGGTGACAATAACATTTTCAAAGAATACCCAATCATATGCAAGGAAAATACAAAAAAAAATTATTTTTACTTGTACATGATTGGATTAATGAAGTCAGCAGAACTTCATATTCATGAAAATTCACTTTGCTAAGTAAACAGCCTAAACTCTTTTGCAAATCAGCTCCATAATGTCTAAAATAATACCAGCAGCTTAAGATTTTACCCCCTTCCTGACCAGAGCACTTTTTACAATTTGGCACTGTGTCGCTTTAACTGACAATTCACAATTGACACTGTACTCAAATTAAATTTGCATCCTTTTTTTTCCCACAAATAGAGCTTTCTTTTGATGATATTTAATCACCTCTGCAATTTTTTGCGCTATAAACAAAAAATAGTGTAAATTTTGCAAATAAAAACAATTTTTTTTTACTTTTTGCTATTATATATATCTCCAAAAGTAAAAAAAAAATGTCTTCATCAGTTTAGGCCAACATATATTCTTCTACATATTTTTGGTAAAAAAAATCACAACAAGCGTATATTGATTGGTTTGGGCAAAGGTTATAGCGTCTGCAAACTATGGGAAAGATTTATGGCATTTTTATGGCATTTTTATTATTATCATTTTTTTTTACTAGTAATGGTGATGATCTGCGATCTTTAGCGGTACTGTGACATTACGACAGACAGATCGGAGACTTTTGACACTTTTTTGGAACTATAAAAATGCACTGATTACTGTGTAAATGTCACTGGCAGGTAAGGGGTTAACGCTGGGGGAGAATCAAGGGGTTAAATGTGTGTTTCCTCAGCATGTTCTAACTGTGTGGGGATGTGAGTGACTAGGAGAGGAGCCATATCATTTTTGCTACTTCGCTCTTCTCCTCTGACAGCACAGGGATTTGTGCGTTTACACACACAAATCCCCATGCTGGCACTCGTGTACAAGATCTTGCGTGGCCAGCGATTGTGTCCGCCGGCCATGCGCATCAGGTCTTCCGCCGTTCAGCAGAGTGTGCGTGCCCTCTGGTGGCCGAAAATGAGTAGGACGTACCCATATGGGATTTCACTCAGGAGAGCCATTGTGCCGCAGTATAGCCACATGACACGGTCGGCAAGTGGTTGTAAATGCAAATATAACAAAATGGACTTTTTGCCATAAATAAATGCATTTTAATGTAAACATATATACACCTGGGAGTTTACCTCATAAAATGCTCCCTAAACTTGTCTCAGCCCTCCTAAAACTGCTGGTCTGTGAGTGTGGCTTAGGACCGGAGAATAGTAGGCAGAGATGTGATGTGATGTCACACAATCCCCCAGTGACTCAAGAACCTGCACAGCACAGCTACCTGACATCTGTATGCCTGTAGGCATGTCTCCTGAGTACGTCTAGGGGAATACACAGGGGTCAGTGACTATATAAGCTCTGCTTGCTCTGCTTACAGCACAGGATCTGTGCTAATCAAGAGAAAACTTAGTAGGAAGGGGTTAATAGTAAAACATCCTAGGAATCCTGCAGCCTAAAGTGACAATGTGGACTGGGAAACATTCTCATGTAAAGCTCTAAACAGCAATTCACAAGCTAGGTGCTGGGACAATAATCAGCATTCAGCAGACTTACTTAGACGGTAAGCACATGGTTAATGAAGTGATGCCAATCTATGTCATAAATCACTGGGGCTGCATAGCTGAGTTCTCTGAGGGATCCTGTCATGAGCTTGATCTTGTGAAGGCATAGAGAAGCAGGGAGAGGAAACCCTCCTTACATTGGTAGTGTATTACACAGTGGCTTGTGCTGGTCTCACCTTCAGTACAGCCTGTCACTCACAGGAGAAGGGGAGTGGCGACACAAATTTTCTTCCTGTATCAGGTTTATTCTGTTCAGATAAGCAGGGAGGATTTCTGGAGAAGAGGATTGCTTCAACTTACCAAACTAAGCGCAAATGCTTAGTATAGCTCATATTTATTCAACAGTATTATTAGATTCATTTGTGTTTTTCAGGTTTACAATTGGAACCATTTTAACCGTGGTTGCTTTTTTAATACTAATAATAAATAATTCCTGCTCATTTTCCTATACTTAATTCTGTCTCTAACTGCTAAATTTGTCCATATTTGGTCAAAATTGCACCCGTTTAGAACATACATCTTCTTAAGTCTCAAAATTGTGAATAATGAATCACAACCCAATGCTTAAATTTGGTATATTTTCTGACCTATTAGACTGGCAAACTAAAGGAATAATAACTTGCCTTAGTACAAATGGTTTGACCCAAAAAAAGGTCCCTTGCAAGTGCCAGCATCTTCTACCCAGGTTTATCAGGGCTTTGGTCTTTGGCTGTTTTGTTTTGGCTGGTGTGGAATGACATCACTCCTATGTATGCGCTGGAGTGCAGTCATCCTGGCACACTGGCAATGTGCCAGAATGTAAAGTATACATTACACAGACAATTGTGAATAGGCAGGTAAGTGTATTGTATTGCAGAAGAGACATATAATGTCTCTTCTGCAATAAAAAAAAAAACTGCCTGTTCACCATTTTTTTTATATTTAGCTTTTAGGTTTGCTACTTTCAGTGTTATGTTAACACCCCCCCCCCCCCCTTCTCATCATTCACATGGCTCATTTTAAATTGTTCAAAATGTTCTATTAAGTTAAAAACCTAAACCCATTGCACTGTATTCACTATATCTGGTCTTCCACAGTACACATGACATGGAAATGTAATAATTGTAGTAAATATAAACTGCTAAATACCTTTTTCATCAGCAGTATATAGCAGTCTTGTGACTTATATCAGCTCCTGGTTATAGCTTGTAGGAGGAGTTTCATACTGCACTGAGCCATCCTATCAGGACCCAGGACCCCTGACTCTCTGTCTTAACAGTGCTGATTGGCACTCTGCTGATCACATGCAGTCTCCCAATTGCCTCTCTAGCAATACACACCAAACTGAGAATGTGCAGCCTGACTCCAAAGGCTCTGTACTATCCGGACCTGTTCTGGAGTCAGTGGAAGAAGAGGAGGATATGTGCATACAGGATTAAAGAGCCTTTTTACACAATGCAGAGGATTAACCCATTAGGTTGCACAGTGAGTATAACAAGAATGCTTTACTGCATCTGCAGACTGATTTTACTGTTGTGGGTTTAGTACCACTTTAATAAAATAATGCAAAACTATAGCTGAAAAGGTGTCCTGCAGAAATATATGTTTTCTGCAAGTACTTTTATACCATAAGATACAGTAGATGTTTTTCTTAAAAATTTGAAATCATAACAGGTTGTAAAACTTTCTCCTGTATTTTCCTTTGGTATTTAAAAAAATGCTCAAAACTGTATATGTCTTTTATCCTAAATAAACAGTAATAACAGTTTAGACAAAAAAGATATATTTTATTAAACCCTAATGCTTAATCTCTAGCACATGTTATTTCATTAAAACATTTTTAAAAAGCAGAACAGGAGCCCAAGCCAGTCTTAAGTCATAATACAGATAAATAGAGTGGTGTAGTAAAATATGTATTATATTTTCAATTTGGCAAGTGACAAGTTGCACATGTGCACTTTCATAATCCCTTGAGATCAGCTGGGGTATGTTACTTATAAATTATCTGACAGAATCACTGTAGTTAATGAGACTGTGAGCACCTCTTTCAGAAAGATACAAGTTTCCTCTGACTTTATTTAACTCTGGTCAAATATCACTGCGAATAGGATCCCTAGAGGTGAAACACTCTACACACAATTCAACCTTTGTGTGAAATCACTAGCAATCCCAAGAGATTTTCCGCTGAATACCCGAAGCGTTGTAATCGTTATTTTTGCAACTGAAACTCCAGAATGATCAAAATGGTGATTAGAATAGGAAGCTTAGAAAAAAAACGGGCATAACACAAAAAAAATGTGTATACAAATTTAATATCCAATATAATTGTAATCCAATGATATCAAAGCTTCATCAAAACACCTTGTGATTCCACCACCAATATATAAAATGACAGCCTCTTTCCAGATGAACAGACCTGAAAGCTTCAATGGTTACTTAACACACAATGTAAATGCCTTGGAATGATTGGGAACCAAACAGCACCCCAGCAGAGAACAGAGGAATTCAGCTGCAGCCACTACTTCCACTCAGCCTAACAGGTGTTAAAGTCATATTAAACCTACAATTTTTTTATTTTTTTAAAATAACAAACATGTTATACTTACCTGCTTGGTACAATAGTTTTGCACAGAGCAGTCCTGATCCTCATCTTCTCAGGCCCCCGCTATCTCTCTGGGTTCCTCCCCCCTGCCTAGTGCCCTATCTACCATCTTAAAGTGGTTCTAAAGGCAGAAGGTTTTTTACCTTCATGCATTCTATGCACAAAGCTAAAAAAAACTTCTGCATGCAGCTTCCCCCAGACCCCCCAATACTTACCCGTGTCAGATCATGATCCAGCAATGTGCATGAAAGCTGCTGCTCTCCCAAATCTCTGCCTTATCATTGGCTGAGTCACAGCAGTGAGAGCCATTAGCTTGTACTGCTGTCAATTACAGCCAGGGAGGAGGGAGTGAGGGGTGGGACTGAGCCACACAGGTAACTTGGAAACGAGCATGCCCCCATGCCTTTAGAACCACTTTAAGATGGTAGATGAACAATAACAACTTTAACAACAACAATCTCCAGTACCCTTATTTATACCAGGAGTGTAGTAATTCCATACAATTCCTGAATGACAGAAAGGTCTTGCACAAGCTACAGACGTCTGGCTTGAATGTACAGTATATCTGTTCCTGGCTAAATTAGAACATCCTGACCATAAGTTCACTTCAAACAAACATTAAGTAGCTGCATAATATATTCCAACAACCAACTACTTGAAAACCAGCAAATCATACTCAGGGTTCAACACAATAAGGTTTCAGCATACGTTAACATTTTTCATCAAAGCTTTATACATAAGGTCAATATTTTGTCTTTTTGTGAACAAAGATTAATAGAATCAACAGGCCGATGTTTTATATAAATTGGGGTTTAAAACAATGTTTTAGTATGCTCCAGCAAGCCTTTGACAAGCTTTAGCTTTGCTAAAAGCCTGTTGAACTCTGCCTGTTTAAAACTACAACCCACCCTGTCAGCATAATTTGTATTTTGCAATTCCAGAGAGCAGCTGAAATGTGCATTTGAAGTATTTAGAAAGCCACTAAAATTGTTACTCTGTATGGGCTTTAAACAACTATTACAAGTTAAGATAAAAAATGCAAGTGTTTATAAAGTTTTGTAGCATTTGATATGCATTAAAGATGGTTCAAATTATTTTCAGTGATAAAAAATATTTGATTTATGTATTAAAATAAAAAAGGTAAACTGTGATTCACTGCAGCATTTGTAAAAAAAAGATTCACTTGAAGGTCGCAGCCCCTTCTTTAATTGATTAATGCTCTATTACCACATTGGGCACCTACTATGCAAATATCAGCCCATATATCTTTCAGAACTTTAGAAGGTGTTCACCAAGGTTGGCACAGCTTGAGATATTTTTGCAGTTCTCAAATATTCAAGGCTTTTATGATCTGTGTATAGTAGTGGGTGGACAGCTCCCTCCAGTAGATATCTCAATTCTTACAGGGCTGCTTTAATTGCAAAGAGCTCCTGATCTCCAACATCATAGTTCCTTCCTGCTGAGGTAAGTTTCCATGAAGATTATGTGACTGGATGAATCAAGTCCTTAAAGCATTGGTGCTGGCACAAAACTGCCAAGATGTGTCCACTTCTAGACTATAAGATAAAGTGGAATCTGGGTGACTCAGGACAAGAGCAGCAGTAAATAGCTTTCAAAAGAAGCTTGTGCCTCAGAAGTCTAATGTAAATGTATACCTTGCTTGGGAAGTTATGTGATAGGAGTGATAATAGCTGAGAAGTCCTGCATGAACTTGCAGTAAAAGTTAGCGAATCCCACAGACAACTGGATTCCCTTTTAATCTGTAGTAGCTGGCCAGTCCAGGATCGTCAAAACCTTCTGCAGATCCATCTCAGTCCTGTCAATGGAGATGATCAAGCCCATAAACGGAATGCTCCACTGCTGAAAGTCACATTTTTTTTTGGGCCTTGACATAGAGTCCATGCTGGTGTCAACACAGCAAATTTTTGCCGTGTCCACAGAGCACCTTAACTGATAGAGAAAATATCAGGATATCGTAATAATAGACAGATAGATATCTAGGAAGTCTTTGAAAATGTAATTAAAGGAGTTGTAAAGGCAGAATGTTTTTTTATCTTAATGCATTCTATGCCCCAGCACCCCCCAATTACTTATCTGAGGCCCACCTCTCTCTAGCGATGCCCACAAGTGTTTTAGCCATCTGGGACTCTCCTCCTGATTGGCTGAGACATAGCAGCAGTGCCATTGGCTCCCATGCCTGACAATAAAAGTCAGTTAGACAATCAGAAGAGAGAGGGGGTGGGCCCAGGTCAGGACACACAGAGCTGGGACTCAGCTCGGGTGCCCCCATAGCAAGCTGTTTGCTCTAGGGGCACTCAACAGGAGGGAGGGTCCAGAAGCAGTGAAGAGAGACCTGAGAAGAGGAGGATCTGGGCTGCTTTTTGCAAAACCAGCTGCACAAAAGAGGTAAGTATAACATGTTTGTTATAAAAAAAAAAAGAAAACAAGACGTTACAATTACTTTAATGAAGTGGCTGGTGTGTTGGATAGGCCAAATGGCATAACCGAATGGAGTATGGAATGCATTCTTCCACTCATCATCTTCCTGGAAGTGGACCAAATTATAGGCTCCCCTCAAGACCAGTTTCATAAAAATAGTTGCAGATTTAAGTCTTTGGAAAAATGATGGTACCAAGGGAACATTTTCATTCAGTTTATACCATAAGAAACACTAAAATGGAAAGTGCATTGTGAACGTATATAATGATGAGTAGCAAACCCTGTGACTTCTAAGCTACCTTTTAACAAGTTCCGGTTTCTGGTAAAATTGTTAACATTTTTCTTAAAAATAATATTAATAATTTTATAAAATACAAACAAGGATACATTCAAGGTTATATTTTAATGTACAATAAAGAGTTTGGTTTCATAATATGCTAAGTACATTTCTGCATACCAAAAGATAACGCTTATATTAATCCAGAAAACAGAAGCAGATGTTCAACTGCAAGACAGTGCCATCCAAACAACTTAAGCAATTAATAATCAAAGACGATGCAGTACTGATATGGGCATATTTGCAGCAGGAGCTGAAAAAATTATTCATCTAAAAATCTATTTTAATGACATGATTCTTTATTATTCCTCCAATAAAATGCAATGTTTTTCATTTATTTTGTGAAGTGTCTTTTCCTGATATCAACTGCAGAGCTGCACAGTAGGGGATTATTAAACAGCGTATTTTCAAGCATATGCTTAAGCATTTTATTAAAATCTTAGGGAATAAAAGAATAAATTATAACTGTATTAAACGGTTAAAAGTGGAAATAAAAAGCTTTCCCAACACATATATATTGGATCATTTAAAATGACAGATGTGTATACAGTGTTCAGTAAATGTGTTTAAATCTCACAAATACATTTACAGGAAATAGCATCAATATATTGCACCAACTGTAAAATGGTTCTGGCTGATTGATCCACATGTGATGTGACTATTGTTGGAATATAGTTAAAAATTTGAGAATTGTACATAATAAATAATTTCTAAGATTTTGTGATAGGATAGAGGGACATTTTTTACACAAGGACACACCCCTGCCACACCCCCATTTACATGACCATGTTGCCTTATGAGTTCATGTGAAATCTCCATTAATAGCTGCAAAATATTGTAATTATGAATATATTTCATTTAACTTGTATCTATGTAGGGCGTAACATATTATCTACACAAAAGTCTCTGTTAGTCCATACAATTTGGTGCCTAGGCTTGTGTATCTAAACAATGGGACCCAAACCTCATTGTTCTACACATATTCACTTCAAAGGATCCCATGTTTGGATATGCAATGAAGGTAGACCAACCCACAATCAATACTTAACTTCCCGAGAAAAGGTCAAGTTAATCTCCTGCTCAGAATAGTCACAAGGATTTGCATTAAAGGGGGCCGATTTATGCAAAGTATAGGGATTGGAGATGTAGCCAGTCCTTAACCAGGAATATGGAAGCCCACCAATCAGAGCAACGCATGCCAACCAATGAGGCATCAGCCTGTAATGATATACACATACTAGATGGGAGGGAAACACACACTCTATAGCAGAGCAGTCACGTGAACGTAACCTCTAGGTGAATGGTAAATATGGAAAATCTCCCTTGTACTTGTATTAAATATGTTGGTGTTATGTATTTTCTGTCCTGCTGTTTGTAGATTAATGTTTTAAGGAATATACTCTGTATTCCTTCATGCAATCCATGATTTTTACCATTTTGCTGTACAATTAGATATATTGCTGTGTATTAGTCAAGGCCTACTTTACTATATACCAATACATTTTTGTTATTGTGTTAAAGCTTTCACTTATGGTCAAAGAACTCTCATTTAACCCAAATCATATCTGAGCAATATTACATTTCAAATATAGTATACGGGTAACATAATTGGCATCGCACAAAGTTGAGGACCAGGACTGAAAGTATTTAATATAATCCTGAGATTTGTGTAATGCATATTTAGGTTATTGGGCTGGATTTTAAGAGTAAATTTTTTCTGGTAGTTTGGAGGTCACAGCATGTGTATCTAGGAAAAAAATATAGGTAAAGGTTTTTGTTTTATTAGTGGGTATTAGATTAACTCTAAAAAAAGGAGGGAGGATACACCACATTATTTGTTTTGTTTAAGATCCTGTAATTATAGTGAAAAAATATTTTGGATGAACGATTAAAAACCGGTCACTTTAATGGAGAGGATATATTATTTAGCGGGAAAAAAATGTGTTTTTATTTATTTGTTTCTTTTGTGCTGACCAAGCTTCATTGCTCTCACTAACCATTGTTATTGAGTGTGCTGTATGATGAGTACATATGTGTTTTATTGGAAAGACACTGAAAGAGTGTGGTTGTTTTGTTGAAAAGGCTCAGCAGGTTTTTGTTTTTTTATTTTAAATGGTGTGTGCACTAAAGGCATAGTATTTGTGTGTAGGACATTGAAACTGAGCTACAAGAGAGTTGTTTGTATGTTTGTTTGTTTGTTCGTTTTTTGCTGTGGGAATTTACAAGCTGTAATATTCTCATTGTTTTCTTTTAAAATACCAAACTGTGGAAGTCTGGTTACTGAAGCTAATATCTGAAAACAATTAATTTTAGAGTGTAAAATAAGGTGCATTTAGCATACTATACCTTGATTTTTCTTTTGTTAGGAGAAATCCTAGCAAGAATTTGATAAGCTCAATTTGTCGTCTAATTTTTTTTGTATGTTTTTTTTTTTTAACTGAATTGGGTGTAACAGCTATTGGTGTAAACACGGCTGTGTTTACCTTTCTATTATCAGATTATCTATTATCAGATACCTTTCTATTATCTATTATCTATGTTCCTTGTGTTCTTATCTCAGCACTATTGTTTGTGGTGTGTATACTGTACATCCTCTATCTCCAGCTCTATTGTTCAGCATGTCTCCTCTATCTTTTGTTTCTTGGGTGTAGTCTCTATTCTGTAAAGATACTAGTGTTATTTTAATGTTTGTGTCTCCACTTTTGTGCATATTGTGGTAGACTACTGTGTCAGAAGTCTGTTCTGTGTTGTATTGTTGTATCTTCACTGAAATTGTTGCGGCTTGCTGGTTGGCTAACACTTACAGACAGTTATTGTTGCAAAAACATATCTCTCTTTTTTCCAATGGATGTTGGCTCAAACTTGTCTTGCATACACACGGTCGCACAAAGTTGGTCGGAAATTCCGAACGTCAAGAACGCAGTGACGTACAACACATACGACGAGCTGAGAAAAATGAAGTTTATAGCATTTTGGGGATTGGGCCAAGTTCTAACAGTTTTTTTTTTTTCTCTTTCGACATTGGATAGTTGTTTTATATAAATTTATGTCATTGTAGCTATTACCAACTTTGACAATAGTAACAGTAACACCAGGGTTTAGAAACAGTCATGTGACTATTTTCTTTGTATATGTGACACACAATCCTCTCTACAGTCCTAATATGTGGCAGTCATCATATGTGGTCATTGGTCAATTTATTTTTTGTTGGTCAGTTTTCTTTTTTGCGCCATAATTATGTTCAATGAGCATTACATAAATATCATATATATATACTGGGACTTGTGAGACTCATAGTGATTGGCAAATAGCAGGGAGTATAGTACAATTGTACTTAAGAGTAATTTAGTTTGATTGTTCCTGAAGCAACAACTAACTTGTGACATCACACTTATCCGTATTCTGACATCAAGTTATTTTTGTCTGCTTAGTTGACACTGCTAATCTGCACTGAGATCTCTTAAAGTTAAGACCTCTTCCGTAGCCTGCTAAAGGCAGGACTCGTACAGCAGATACACACAGTAACCAAGGAAGGAGCTTTATGCACAAAAGTTTGGCACCAGCCAAGGTTAGCCCATCAGGGTTGGTATAACTGAACACAGTTTCAGTAAATGGAGTTAGAGGTGAGTTGCAATGGCAACAAGATCCCCCTGGACACTTGAAGGGTCATACAAGCATACTGTGGTATTCAGGAGAAGGCGGGGCAGAGTTACTTGCAGGCATATGACAATGGAAGAAAAAAGATGAGGGATGGAAATTAGACAGCCTGGCTGAAGGGCATAACCATTCAAATTGTTAAACGTGTCAATTGGAAAGGGTCTCATTATTATGTCGCAGTATATCTACAACGATTCTAATCAAAGGTCCTTAATACTCAGAATGACAAGATAAGCATTCATTTGAATGCATATGTCTTAAAAGTACTCGTGTTTTTCTTTCTCTACCTTTGTTCACATTAATAAAGTATAATCTCAGAAAGCTAGGAAAGCTGGTCCGAAGTCTATTACTGTATGCTGTATCCAACTGGAATCACCATGGAAGATTGTCCCAGAATCAAGGGCAACATGACCAGATTGGCATTATGGACTTTCGTACTATTATTATTGGACTGTTGAGTGTTTTTTTTGGTGTTCTGTCTCTTATGATTTTTATTATGGACTTACATCCAGAACAAGTTATGACTACCGATACTGGGATCCAGAAATGTGGACTGTAGTGATGGAAAGTTTAAACGTTTTTTTTTTCCCTCAAAGAGTTTTTTTGTTTTAGAAGGCAAAGCCAAAAGTTCAAAATATTAAAGGAGATTACACATAAATCATTATTTTAGGTGTGGCAGAGTCTCATATTCTCAACTGGCCACAGGGGGCCATCTGTTCCCTTATGAATTTATGTGAAATCTCCATTAATAGCTGCAAACTATTGTAATTATAAATAAATTTCATTTAGCTTGTATTTATGTAGGGTGTAACATATCTTCTCAGAAGTCTCTGTTGGACCAGACAATTCAGTGCCTAGGCTTCTGTATCTAAACAATGGGACCCAAGTACCCAAGTACAAGTAGCTAGACTGGTCAGAGATGGCTTGTTTTAAATCTCTTTTACCAGTTGATAAATTCAGTATATCTAAAAACTTTAATGTCTATAATCTAGATACAGGTGCACTTTAAATAAACTAGAACTTGGTGCTTGTGAAGACACTTCCTATTCAGTTTGACACTTTTCTGTCCCTATATACCAATTTTTCTCCTGTGTTGTCATCCACAAATGTGTGGACACACATTCTATAGGCATGTTTCTTTGCTGTCATCTTTAGAAAATCAGGCCAGAAATGGCATATATCAGTTTCTGGAGTACATACATATAGGCAGTGTATTGTTGCAAAGATGCTCCAGGAGATTAGCAGAGTTTACATACAAAGATGAACATAACGTGAAAATAAAAATAATAAAGTGATCTAGCGCATAAATATAAACACAATCCTAAAACATATAATAAAACAGTGATGTGATGTCTATATACATAAAGTGCAATTAATAAGACAATCCACAAAAGTGCATCAATGATATAAAATCAAAAGAATAAATAAATAAATAACGTGCATCGTATCTAAACAAGATGTGGGCAAAGTCTCTAGATAGAGTTAATTATAATGGTAATTAAGTGGTGGACAGTTCAATCAATAAATAATGGTGGGTGAAGTCCCATATAAAAGAGGATTCAATGTTGAATGTTCTCTGACTTGATGACACAGATAGGAGAAAAACAACTGTCAGCAAACAACGTTACTGCAATCCAACTGCGGGCTATCTAGCCTCTCACCTCATAAATTCTTTCATTAAGCGTGTAGTCTAAGCGGATGGGCTTCTTCCTTATTCTCAGGGTTTCTTCCTTAGTATAGAGGGGCCTTCCCGGATAAGGTGGAAGATATCACTAGGGCCACTGTCCGGCCGGAACCTAGATGCAGGGGTACAACCACTCTCCAGATCCGCCGCCAACCGGGGAATGGCTCAGAAGAGGAAAAAAGCACAAAGGAATGCCTCCAATGGTGAAGTACGTTGATAAAAGGGGGGCTTTATTCATCAACAAATCATATACAAAAATAAAAGATGGACTCTTACAATGTGTAAAGGGCAAAACAAGCAAGTAGCAAACAAATGGCGTCTGAACGCCGATCTCACGTCACTTCCGGTTCACAAGGGTGACTGTTTCCGATCCCTTGGGAGGGATCGGAAACAGTCACCCTTGTGAACCGGAAGTGACGTGAGATCGGCGTTCAGACGCCATTTGTTTGCTACTTGCTTGTTTTGCCCTTTACACATTGTAAGAGTCCATCTTTTATTTTTGTATATGATTTGTTGATGAATAAAGCCCCCCTTTTATCAACGTACTTCACCATTGGAGGCATTCCTTTGTGCTTTTTTCCTCTTCTGAGCCATTCCCCGGTTGGCGGCGGATCTGGAGAGTGGTTGTACCCCTGCATCTAGGTTCCGGCCGGACAGTGGCCCTAGTGATATCTTCCACCTTATCCGGGAAGGCCCCTCTATACTAAGGAAGAATCCCTGAGAATAAGGAAGAAGCCCATCCGCTTAGACTACACGCTTAATGAAAGAATTTATGAGGTGAGAGGCTAGATAGCCCGCAGTTGGATTGCAGTAACGTTGTTTGCTGACAGTTGTTTTTCTCCTATCTGTGTCATCAAGTCAGAGAACATTCAACATTGAATCCTCTTTTATATGGGACTTCACCCACCATTATTTATTGATTGAACTGTCCACCACTTAATTACCATTATAATTAACTCTATCTAGAGACTTTGCCCACATCTTGTTTAGATACGATGCACGTTATTTATTTATTTATTCTTTTGATTTTATATCATTGATGCACTTTTGTGGATTGTCTTATTAATTGCACTTTATGTATATAGACATCACATCACTGTTTTATTATATGTTTTAGGATTGTGTTTATATTTATGCGCTAGATCACTTTATTATTTTCATTTGCTACCGTGTTTAGTGAACACTACTAGGTTTGGCTGCTATCTATTACTAGGAAGGTTTCCTACCTCCAGTGATAACACACCTATTTCTATATTTTTATTGCATATAAGGTTTTATGCACAGGCACTTATCTATTTATCACATTATACACGTGTGGACTATCTAGCTCCACTGTCCAGTAGTAGAGCGCGGAGGACACTCTTTAATAATAACGTGAAAATAAGTAGTTTATTTAATATAAAAATTGCTATTTTTATGATGCCTATACAAGATTAAATGTTGAAAATAATGTTTTTGGCTATAATGTGTAAATCTTTCAACTTCACTTCTACTGTTCCAGTGGGATGGCACAGAAAAATCATTCATGATTTAACATCTTCTAATTACACACTAGTATAAGTAAAATTTTCTGACAATTCAGATGAGTTTAACTGATCTGGAAACAGTTTGGCTTGAATGGTCCCTTAAAGCTACTGTATGTATGGCATGCATTAATGCAAGTATATAGACAAACAGAATTATAAATAATTAGAAATAGAATTATACATTAACCTCCCTGGCGGTATGATTCTGTCTGGAATTTGGTGCTGAAAGCGGTACAATTATTTTGCATGGAAATTTGGCGTTTTTATATTGTAGGCATGCAATTCTTATGAATAACTCACTTAAATCTGTCCGAACCAGAGTCTAGTAGACATCCCGGGTATGATAAAGTTTGAAACACAAAATAATAAATTATAATATAATAAAAATATATATAAAAATGATTCAATAATGTAATCAAATCAAAAACACTGAAATTTGCTCAGTTGCAGAATAGTCGCTGTCATTAAATTTATTGTTTGATGATAAATTGTGATTTTAATTTTTTATCAGTGTTTTCTAGCTGGTCTAAAACCACTTTTGACATAAAGGGACACTTTTTGGTTGCTATGGACAATCTCCAGTTTCCAGGCAGAAAAAAAAATCGTTTTATTATATAAAATGACATGCAGGGCACTGGGCAGACCACTAGGGACAAAGGGGGTGTGTATTTTTTGTATACAGTACTGTAATCTGTAAGATTACAGTACTGTATGTGTGTTGTGTTTTTAAACTTTTTTAAATTTGGCGCCGATCTCCGCTCCCGTGCGTCGGAACGTCGCAGGGAACGGAGACCGGCACTGTGTGAATCGAGCGAGCGGACGGCTCGCTCACACAGCGGGGAGACATCGCAGGATCCAGGGGAAAAGGTAAGTAACTTCCCCCCTGCATCCTGCACGCAAGCCCGAGCCTGGCTCGGGGTTACCGCTCCCAGCACAAAAAGCTGGACCCAAGCCAGGCTCGGGGTTACCGCCTAGGAGGTTAATAAAAAGTCTTAACAAAATTATATTATCTAATTTATGCTATATCTGTACAGTCTATTCGATAATAGTAAGGTAGTGGTGAATTTGTGGGTTGCCACTGGTAGATCCATTACTAGAAGAAAACCAGCAATGCCTGCACAAGTGGAAGATTTTAAGCTATGTTTCATTTTTCTCTAAAACAACTCTAATACCCCTTACAATGTTGTTCCTACCCTGTGCTAGGTATCTGAAAAGAACCAGTAAAGAGAAAGATGAAGACATATAGGCCTGAAAATATTATACATTGCCATGTGATATTTAAAACTGTAGTCAATTAGGATACACTAATATGGAATAAAATACACCAGTATTTCAACAAGTTCAAAGAACATTGATGTTATTTACTATAGCATTAAAAAAATTAAAACCAATGAATGACACGTTTAATGATGCAGAGAGGCTTACAGCGACACAGCACTGGACAGGGGAGCAGGAGCTGCCAAAGTTAACTTTTCCTATTACCAAGCTGGTGATTGGTTGGTTGCTAGGTGGTCCGAGCAACCAATTGCCAGCTTTTGGTTGGTTGCTAGGTGGTCTGAGCAACCAATTGCCAGCTTTGGCAGCTCTGCCAAACCCCCCTCCTGCCACCTGCCCCGCCACCCCCCTCATCTAGTTCTTTGCTGACTCCCGCTGTATGCCAGGCTCTGCTGAGGGAATAACAGGGAGGAAAATTTGCTCCTGTTCAACCCCTGCCTGCCGGCGGCACCTGTCCCCCCTTCGATGCGGCTCCACACTCCCCTGGCGATTATTTTCACCCGCCTAATGCAAGTAGGAGAGCGGAAATTTTAAGGGCTTTATTATAGCATCTACACACTATGGTATATATTTATGGATCTTTTTTATACTAGTAATGGTGGCGACAGTGGGACTGCGATATTGCGGCAGACACTAACACTTTGCGGGAACCAGTGATACTAATACAGTGATAAGTGGCAAAAATATACACTGTCACTGTATTAATGACACTGGCTAGGGTTAAACATCTATGGCGATCAAAGGGTTAACTGTGTGCCTAGCCAGTGTTTTTGTGTACTGTGTTAGGTGCTTTTACTAGTTTACAGATCCCCGTTCTGTGTATTTTACTGTTGATTGGCTTCTACTGTGAATAATCACAGAAGAAGCAGCCCGACAGTGGCATGCGCCCACCCCCTGCAGGTGGAAGTGTAGAATCACGTATATATACATAATTATGCAAAGGATAGCCACCCTGTAGAAGTAAAAATACTATGGTATGGCCTTTAAAGCAGAGTCCCCCCCCCAGCTACTGTAGCTGCTGACTTTAAATATTAGGACACTTACCTGTTCTGGAATCCAGCGATGTTGGCCCCCCAGCCAATGTTTCCATCGGCTCTTAGGTGCTGCTGCCACAAATGCCTGTAAGGGAACGCGGCAGTGAAGCCTTGCAGCTTCACAGCCGATTCCCGACTGCGCATGCCTGAAGCGTGCTGTGCTTTCTAAATGACCAGGCAGAAGGAGGAGAGTGGCCGAACTTCTGAGTGATCTCACTGTAGTGAGATTTCTCGGCAGTGGGGACGGGTACCTGTCAGAAACAGGTACCCACTCCCCCCCCCCGGAAGGTGCCAAATGTGGCACCGGAGGGGGGAGGAGGCAGTGAAGCTTCCACTTTTGGGTGGAACGCCCCTTTAAGCGGTTAACTAGATCAGGTGTGCACCTTTAAACATCCCACATAGATCACAAAATAATTCTGATATATGTTTCATCACATCCTCTCTCTCACTGCAGGCTGTGCAGGAATACAAGAGAAAAGATCACATGCCCCCCGGCTATGGTCTGCTCCTCCACACACTGACAGTGCTCTGTGAGCTCCGCTGTGGAGCTGACCCCAGCCGGGAGTGCATCTGATCCTTTCCCCTGTCTGCCTGCACAGCCTGCAATAAGAGAGAGAAAGAGGATGTTGTGAAACATGTTGTATCCCTGGCAAGGATTCTTCTGTAATCCATGTGGGATGTTTAAAGGCACACACCTGTTCTGTAATGTAAATGCATTGGATTTATTTATCTTTTCAGTTTAATAAAGTGTTTTACTGCACTAATTGTGCTTTTCTCTTTATTCCCTTATGCTTTGAAGCTTGTGCATTCCCTTGTGCATGATCACAGGGTAAACTGCAGTAAAACTAATGTGGGGAGAGTAGATATTATTTGTCAGTGTTCTGTGAAGCTGATTATAAGATTACTTCAGCGAGATAAGTGGAAAAATAACTCTATTCTTTTTTTTGTTATAAAATATAAAAACCTACTTTTCAGCGACTGTATGTATGTTTTTATTGTCAGAGCTCTTATTTTATAGTGTACATTGTTTCCTTGTTAGCGATATATAGTTACTTCAGGCAGCTATTTATACATAGAAATACTCAAGGGTGTCATAGTATAACTTACAATTGTTTTATTATTTGTTTGGCTCGCTGTTTTCTTTAGAATGCTAGCTGCTAAATGATGTCTAGTTTCATGAATCAAATGTAACACTGTATTGTCTTGCTTATTGCTTTTACTGGAATCATTTTTCTTTTATTAACAATTATATTAATGGAAAATGTTTTGTGTTGACAGTGTTTAATATTAAGTTGTATTATCATTCTTGTAGTAATGGAAGAATCATATATCAAATTAATAAGACTTTTTCAGTGTTATCTAAATGGCAAGCATAACCAAGTTAAGACAGAATAAGACGGAATGATGAACTGTCATGTTATACAAAATATCTAATAGCACGCTGCACATAACACTTAATTTAAGATAATTTTTAACATAGACACACTTTCTTTAATTTCCAAACAGATCAATAAGGTGCAGTTTTGGTCAGTGTACTTGTAATATATCCACACTTGCAGTTAGCATACTGCCTACAGAAATTTTCAGACATTGGAAAATAAATTGTTAATATAGAACTAAACCCAATCAGCAAAATAGTATATACACTTTAACATGATAATGTGGTTAAAAAAAATAAAAATAAATTTAATCTTTTTATAACTGCAACTTTTGTTAAAATAATATCTGGTGATTCTGCTATGAAGATCCTTGATAAGGTATTTCCTTTTAGGAGATGACAGCTGTCTTCCAATTGTGCTCCTGAATTGTCACCCTCTCTGTGAAGACTACAAGTGGCGTTGCTGACACACATTGGGGTAATTTACTAAAGTCAAATCCACTTTGCACTACTAGTGCACTTAGAAGTGCAGTCACTGTAGATCTGAGGGGAACATGCAAGGGAAATAAAAAAAACAGCATTTTAGCTTGCACAGGATTGGATGATAAAATCAGCAAAGCTTCCCCTCATTTCAGATCTTCCCCTCAGATCTACAGCAACTGCACTTCCAAGTGCACTTGTAGTGAAAAGTGGATTTGCAGAGTGGATTTGATTAGTAAATCAACCCCATTGCATTGGCACGTATTACTGTTGTCACTATCACAAAGCCAGTTTAGAGCAATAGCTTAACACTGCTGCCAATGATGGAGTGGGTGAATGTAGGCAGGAAGTGGCTGAACAAGGCTCCAAGATGTCAACAACACTGAGATGCAACAAAGGATGAACAAAAAGTAAACACTATATAATAAAAATAAATTGGATCTTTATAGTTGTTTATCAACCTGAATGGCATCTGTCTGGAAGTGTTATTTACTTTAAGATATTCAACCCATCTTTATTTCATTTGATATGTAAGGGCACTTTCATACCAAAATCCTGTTATAGTGTATGTGCAGACATTGGGGGTTATTTACGAAAGGCAAATCTACTTTGCACTACAAGTGCAAACTACAAGTGCAAAGTGCATTTTAAATTGCACTGAAAGTGCACTTGGAAGTGCAGTTTCTGTAAATTTGAGGGGTAGATCTGAAATGAGGGGAAGCTCTACTGATTGTATCATCCAATCATGTGCAGGCTAAAGTGCTGTTTTTGATTTTCCTTGCATGACCCCCTCAGATATACAGCAACTGCACTTCCAAGTGCACTTTCAGTGCAATTTCAAGTGCACTTTGCATTTGTAGTTTGCACTTGTAGTGCAAAGTCGATTTGCCTTTCGTAAATAACCCCCATTGTCTTCACTGAACTGTTATTCCAGTCAGTAGACATGTCATTGTAACTCCAACCACAATCTATCAGCTATCACAATCCTAGGAATTTGACAAGTTGCATAGTAAGATTAATGTAGTAAAACAATAATAAATGTATATGTATACAATTTAATAATACCATAATCGTTTACTTAATATTTAACCACTGCTCTCCTCTCACCAGCTCTCTCATCCTGGGTGGACATCATATGATATCCTCCCAAAAGAGCAACTCACTTGTGCTCCCCAGGCTGCACTACTGTACCATCTGTCACCCGCTGTGTCCACTGGACACAGCAAATGACAGATTAGTGTACTGGGCCGATACAATGCAAACGCTGTGACCAATCACAGCAGATCACATGGCAATTGTAAGCAATGAATGGCTTCCACTTATACCATTCACGGTGTTCTATTGTGTTGAGCTATGTGATTGGTCACAGTGATCACATGGTACAGACAGGGCCAATCACATCCCATCTGTACCATGTGATTAGCTGTGGCCAATTACAGCTGACCGCAATAGTTCACACTGAATAAATGCATTTAATTCATAAAAATGGTTGCTTATAACAGTAATAATAATAGGACAGTTATAAGCAGTCATAGTGTGTAACTTAAAAAAAAATGAATCACATCCCCAGAGTAGTACAGTATTATTACAGTAAAACTATATTCCACCAGTATGTAAATAAAAAATCATGAAAAAAAGAAAAAAGATTGTAATAAAAAAAATGTTAACAAATTTTAAAAAAATTACTATATATACCACAAGAGCGGGTAGCAGGTGGACGTTTGTGGTGGAACAAATGTGCTACAAATGCACCAAAAAGTGCAGTAAAAAAAATGTGGCACACTCCACTCTAAAAAAGGTTCTGAAGCTTCTTTGGGGTGTTCGTCATTCAAGTGAATGGGCTGCCATATACATGACAAGTGGAAACACTCCAAAACGCCCCAAAGCATGAGTTCCCGTTATGTGGAGGTGGGAACGAGCCTGACAACAGAGTGTCTCCGTCCACTCCCTCCTTTGTACTTGTGTAAAGATGGCCATACACTATGAAATCTGATTGTACAAGGACACACCGTAACACTCTATTCAATGTGTATACAAAAAGACAGGTCCTTGCACTGCATAGCTGATGGTAGACCTAAAGGAGATTGTACAATCAGATTGTACAGCATATATATAATTATGAAGTGGCATATTAATGAGGGAGTCGTGGTCCAGACAAGTAAGCACACCTGATTCTGTGATGCATAATGCAGTGCATGATGTGATGTGTGTGCAGTTCCAGAATGGCCACATGATATAAATACAGGAAGTAATGGAAGAAGACATGTTTTAAAAATTTCAAACAGAAAGGTGAAAATTCAAAGCTTCCATGGATGAGGTAAGTGATAGATAAGAACAGTAGGGTTGCTTGGGCGGGAAGGACATTAGAAAAGGTTTCTATGCATTATGGAAAGTAAAATTCTGCCTGAAAGTGTGAACTTCAAAGAAGTAATATAACCAAGGAAATCTAGCAACAATAGTCCACTAAAACTTATGTTTCACACTATAATTACATTTTTTTGAAGAAATGTACAACCACAATATCAAGGCTACACCCCAAGAATGCCACATTGTATATGGATGTTTTGCTCCATGCACTTGAATTTTCTCAATTTGTATAAAGACAAACCTCCACAATATAATGTAAGTAAGGATGGGCCCGGTGCTCGATGCGAACCCACGTTCGCATCGAGCACCGGGCGTTCGCTCGCTCGGCGAGCCCAGAACTATTTTGGCCGCTCGCATCACGTTCGTGTGATGCGAGCGGCCCCGCAATGCATTGCGGCCGGCGCGGCCGACGCAGTGCATTGCTGGCTGATGATTGGCCAAGCATGCACTGTGACCCCGCATGCTTGGCCAATCACAGCCCCGGAAACTCGAAGAGCCATAATTGGCTACAGGCAGGACGCCTGTAGCCAATTACAGCTCAGGGGCTGTAGTACACGCCCCCCCCTATAAAACACCGCCACGCCGTCTGCGCCGGTCACATGCTGTTCCGGCGCAGATTGAGCAGGCTGTTTCTGTGACACTCTGCTGCATTTAGATAGATAGAGAGATTCACTTGCAGAGATTGAGTTAGATAGATTCAGTTACAAAGATTGATTGACAAAGAGGGGCTTGTAGTGTGCTCGTGGCAGGCAGGCAGAGCTCCTATATTTTGTTACCAGAAGCACCTATAGGACTTGTAGTGTGTTCGTGGCAGGCAGGCAGAGCTCCTATATTTTGTTACCAGAAGCACCTATAGAACTTGTAGTGTGTTCGTGGCAGGCAGGCAGAGCTCCTATATTTTGTTACCAGAAGCACCTATAGGACTTGTAGTGTGTTCGTGGCAGGCAGGCAGAGCTCCTATATTTTGTTACCAGAAGCACCTATAGGACTTGTAGTGTGTTAGTGGCAGGCAGGCAGAGCTCCTATATTTTGTTACCAGAAGCACCTATAGGACTTGTAGTGTGTTCGTGGCAGGCAGGCAGAGCTCCTATATTTTGTTACCAGAAGCACCTATAGGACTTGTAGTGTGTTAGTGGCAGGCAGGCAGAGCTCCTATATTTTGTTACCAGAAGCACCTATAGGACTTGTAGTGTGTTCGTGGCAGGCAGGCAGAGCTCCTATATTTTGTTCCCAGAGGCACCTATAGGACTTGAAGTGTGTTAGTCCCATTACACACACAGAGCTATATTTTCTTCCCAGAAGCACCTATAGGACTTGAAGTGTGTTAGTCCCATTACACACACAGAGCTATATTTTCTTCCCAGAAGCACCTATAGGACTTGAAGTGTGTTAGTCCCATTACACACACAGAGCTATATTTTCTTCCCAGAAGCACCTATAGGACTTGAAGTGTGTTAGTCCCATCACACACACAGAGCTATATTTTGTTCCCAGAAGCACCTATAGGACTTGAAGTGTGTTAGTCCCATTACACACACAGAGCTATATTTTCTTCCCAGAAGCACCTATAGGACTTGAAGTGTGTTAGTCCCATCACACACACAGAGCTATATTTTGTTCCCAGAAGCACCTATAGGACTTGAAGTGTGTTAGTCCCATTACACACACAGAGCTATATTTTGTTCCCAGAAGCACCTATAGGACTTGAAGTGTGTTAGTCCCATTACACACACAGAGCTATATTTTCTTCCCAGAAGCACCTATAGGACTTGAAGTGTGTTAGTCCCATTACACACAAAGAGCTATACTTTGTTCCCAGAAGCACCTATAGGACTTGAAGTGTGTTAGTCCCATTACACACACAGAGCTATATTTTCTTCCCAGAAGCACCTATAGGACTTGTAGTGTGTTAGTGGCAGGCAGGCAGAGCTCCTATATTTTGTTACCAGAAGCACCTATAGGACTTGTAGTGTGTTCGTGGCAGGCAGGCAGAGCTCCTATATTTTGTTCCCAGAGGCACCTATAGGACTTGAAGTGTGTTAGTCCCATTACACACACAGAGCTATATTTTCTTCCCAGAAGCACCTATAGGACTTGAAGTGTGTTAGTCCCATTACACACACAGAGCTATATTTTCTTCCCAGAAGCACCTATAGGACTTGTAGTGTGTTAGTGGCAGGCAGGCAGAGCTCCTATATTTTGTTACCAGAAGCACCTATAGGACTTGTAGTGTGTTCGTGGCAGGCAGGCAGAGCTCCTATATTTTGTTCCCAGAGGCACCTATAGGACTTGAAGTGTGTTAGTCCCATTACACACACAGAGCTATATTTTCTTCCCAGAAGCACCTATAGGACTTGAAGTGTGTTAGTCCCATTACACACACAGAGCTATATTTTCTTCCCAGAAGCACCTATAGGACTTGAAGTGTGTTAGTCCCATTACACACACAGAGCTATATTTTGTTCCCAGAAGCACCTATAGGACTTGAAGTGTGTTAGTCCCATTACACACACAGAGCTATATTTTCTTCCCAGAAGCACCTATAGGACTTGAAGTGTGTTAGTCCCATCACACACACAGAGCTATATTTTGTTCCCAGAAGCACCTATAGGACTTGAAGTGTGTTAGTCCCATTACACACACAGAGCTATATTTTGTTCCCAGAAGCACCTATAGGACTTGAAGTGTGTTAGTCCCATTACACACACAGAGCTATATTTTCTTCCCAGAAGCACCTATAGGACTTGAAGTGTGTTAGTCCCATTACACACAAAGAGCTATACTTTGTTCCCAGAAGCACCTATAGGACTTGAAGTGTGTTAGTCCCATTACACACACAGAGCTATATTTTCTTCCCAGAAGCACCTATAGGACTTGTAGTGTGTTAGTGGCAGGCAGGCAGAGCTCCTATATTTTGTTACCAGAAGCACCTATAGGACTTGTAGTGTGTTCGTGGCAGGCAGGCAGAGCTCCTATATTTTGTTCCCAGAGGCACCTATAGGACTTGAAGTGTGTTAGTCCCATTACACACACAGAGCTATATTTTCTTCCCAGAAGCACCTATAGGACTTGAAGTGTGTTAGTCCCATTACACACACAGAGCTATATTTTCTTCCCAGAAGCACCTATAGGACTTGTAGTGTGTTAGTGGCAGGCAGGCAGAGCTCCTATATTTTGTTACCAGAAGCACCTATAGGACTTGTAGTGTGTTCGTGGCAGGCAGGCAGAGCTCCTATATTTTGTTCCCAGAGGAACCTATAGGACTTGAAGTGTGTTAGTCCCATTACACACACAGAGCTATATTTTCTTCCCAGAAGCACCTATAGGACTTGAAGTGTGTTAGTCCCATTACACACACAGAGCTATATTTTCTTCCCAGAAGCACCTATAGGACTTGAAGTGTGTTAGTCCCATTACACACAAAGAGCTATACTTTGTTCCCAGAAGCACCTATAGGACTTGAAGTGTGTTAGTCCCATTACACACACAGAGCTATATTTTCTTCCCAGAAGCACCTATAGGACTTGTAGTGTGTTAGTGGCAGGCAGGCAGAGCTCCTATATTTTGTTACCAGAAGCACCTATAGGACTTGTAGTGTGTTCGTGGCAGGCAGGCAGAGCTCCTATATTTTGTTCCCAGAGGCACCTATAGGACTTGAAGTGTGTTAGTCCCATTACACACACAGAGCTATATTTTCTTCCCAGAAGCACCTATAGGACTTGAAGTGTGTTAGTCCCATTACACACACAGAGCTATATTTTCTTCCCAGAAGCACCTATAGGACTTGAAGTGTGTTAGTCCCATTACACACACAGAGCTATATTTTCTTCCCAGAAGCACCTATAGGACTTGAAGTGTGTTAGTCCCATTACCCACACAGAGCTATATTTTGTTCCCAGAAGCACCTATAGGACTTGAAGTGTGTTAGTCCCATTACACACACAGAGCTATATTTTCTTCCCAGAAGCACCTATAGGACTTGAAGTGTGTTAGTCCCATTACACACACAGAGCTATATTTTGTTCCCAGAAGCACCTATAGGACTTGAAGTGTGTTAGTCCCATTACACACACAGAGCTATATTTTCTTCCCAGAAGCACCTATAGGACTTGAAGTGTGTTAGTCCCATTACACACACAGAGCTATATTTTGTTCCCAGAAGCACCTATAGGACTTGAAGTGTGTTAGTCCCATTACACACACAGAGCTATATTTTCTTCCCAGAAGCACCTATAGGACTTGAAGTGTGTTAGTCCCATCACACACACAGAGCTATATTTTTGTTCCCAGAAGCACCTATAGGACTTGAAGTGTGTTAGTCCCATCACACACACAGAGCTATATTTTGTTCCCAGAAGCACCTATAGGACTTGAAGTGTGTTAGTCCCATTACACACACAGAGCTATATTTTGTTCCCAGAAGCACCTATAGGACTTGAAGTGTGTTAGTCCCATCACACACACAGAGCTATATTTTGTTCCCAGAAGCACCTATAGGACTTGAAGTGTGTTAGTCCCATTACACACACAGAGCTATATTTTCTTCCCAGAAGCACCTATAGGACTTGAAGTGTGTTAGTCCCATCACACACACAGAGCTATATTTTGTTCCCAGAAGCACCTATAGGACTTGAAGTGTGTTAGTCCCATTACACACACAGAGCTATATTTTGTTCCAGAAGCACCTATAGGACTTGAAGTGTGTTAGTCCCATCACACACACAGAGCTATATTTTCTTCCCAGAAGCACCTATAGGACTTGAAGTGTGTTAGTCCCATCACACACACAGAGCTATATTTTGTTCCCAGAAGCACCTATAGGACTTGAAGTGTGTTAGTCCCATTACACACACAGAGCTATATTTTGTTCCCAGAAGCACCTATAGGACTTGAAGTGTGTTAGTCCCATCACACACACAGAGCTATATTTTGTTCCCAGAAGCACCTATAGGACTTGAAGTGTGTTAGTCCCATCACACACACAGAGCTATATTTTGTTCCCAGAAGCACCTATAGGACTTGAAGTGTGTTAGTCCCATTACACACACAGAGCTATATTTTCTTCCCAGAAGCACCTATAGGACTTGAAGTGTGTTAGTCCCATCACACACACAGAGCTATATTTTGTTCCCAGAAGCACCTATAGGACTTGAAGTGTGTTAGTCCCATTACACACACAGAGCTATATTTTCTTCCAGAAGCACCTATAGGACTTGAAGTGTGTTAGTCCCATCACACACACAGAGCTATATTTTCTTCCCAGAAGCACCTATAGGACTTGAAGTGTGTTAGTCCCATCACACACACAGAGCTATATTTTCTTCCAGAAGCACCTATAGGACTTGAAGTGTGTTAGTCCCATCACACACACAGAGCTATATTTTCTTTCCCAGAAGCACCTATAGGACTTGAAGTGTGTTAGTCCCATCACACAGACCTCTATTTTCTTCCCAGAAGCACCTACAGGACTTCTAGTGTGTTAGTGGCATCACACAGAGCTCCTATATTTTCTTTGCAGAAGCACCATAGGACTTCTAGTGTGTTAGTGCATCACACAGAGCTCCTATAGGACTTGAAGTGTGTTAGTCCCATCACACACACAAAGCTATATTTTCTTCCCAGAAGCACCGATATGACTTGAAGTGTGTTAGTCCCATCACACACACAGAGCTATATTTTGTTCCCAGAAGCCACCTATAGGACTTGAAGTGTGTTAGTCCCATTACACACACAGAGCTATATTTTTGTTCCAGAAGCACCTATAGGACTTGAAGTTGTTAGTCCCATCACACACACAGAGCTATATATTGTTCCCAGAAGCACCTATAGGACTTGAAGTGTGTTAGTCCATTACACACACAGAGCTATATTATCTTCCCCGAAGCACCTATAGGACTTGAAGTGTGTTAGTCCCATCACACACACAGAGCTTATATTTTCTTCCCAGAAAGCACCTATAGGAATTGACTTGAAGTGTGTTAGTCCCATCACACACACAGAGCTATATTTTGTTTCCCAGAAGCACCTAATAGGACTTTGAAGGGTGGTTAGTCCCATTGACACACACTGAGCTATATTTTGTTCCCAGAAGCACCTACAGGACTTGAAGTGTGTTAGTCCCATTTAATTACACACACAGAGCTATATTTTCTTCCCAGAAGCACCTATAGGACTTGAAGTGTGTTAGTCCCATCACACACACAGAGCTATATTTTCTTTCCAGAAGCACCTATAGGACTTGAAGTGTGTTAGTCCCATCACACAGAGCTCCTCTATTTTCTTTGCATAAGCACCCACAGGACTTCTAGTGTGTTAGTGGCATCACACAGAGCTCCTATATATTCTTCTCAGCAGCACCCACAGGACTTCTAGTGTGTTAGTGGCATCACACAGAGCTCCTCTATTTTCTTTGCAGAAGCACCCATAGGACTTCTAGTGTGTTAGTGCATCACACAGAGCTCCTATATATTCTTCTCAGCAGCACCCACAGGACTTCTAGTGTGTTAGTGGCATCACACAGAGCTCCTCTATTTTCTTTGCATAAGCACCCACAGGACTTCTAGTGTGTTAGTGGCATCACACAGAGCTCCTCTATTTTCTTTGCATAAGCACCCACAGGACTTCTAGTGTGTTAGTGGCATCACACAGAGCTCCTCTATTTTCTTTGCAGAAGCACCCACAGGACTTCTAGTGTGTTAGTGGCATCACACAGAGCTCCTCTATTTTCTTTGCAGAAGCACCCATAGGACTTCTAGTGTGTTAGTGGCATCACACCGAGCTCCTCTATATTCTTCTCATAAGCACCCACAGGACTTCTAGTGTGTTAGTGGCATCACAACAGAGCTCCTCTATTTTCTTTGCAGAAGCACCCATAGGACTTCTAGTGTGTTAGTGGCATCACACAGAGCTCCTATATATTCTTCTCAGCAGCACCCACAGGACTTCTAGTGTGTTAGTGGCATCACACAGAGCTCCTCTATTTTCTTTGCATAAGCACCCACAGGACTTCTAGTGTGTTAGTGGCATCACACAGAGCTCCTCTATTTTCTTTGCATAAGCACCCACAGGACTTCTAGTGTGTTAGTGGCATCACACAGAGCTCCTCTATTTTCTTTGCAGAAGCACCCATAGGACTTCTAGTGTGTTAGTGGCATCACACAGAGCTCCTCTATTTTTCTTTGCAGAAGCACCCATAGGACTTCTAGTGTGTTAGTGGCATCACACAGAGCTCCTATATTTTCTTCTCAGCAGCACCCACAGGACTACCGACTACAATGGCTGGAAGACCGCCAAGGGGAGCCAGAGCGTGCAGAGCCAAGAACACAGGGCAGGCAGGCTCTGTTTCTAGTGGACGTGGCCGTGGACGTGGACGTGGTCGTGCATCGTCATCAGCACGTGGCCATGGGACACGCGCGTCTTTGTTTTCGGCAGCTGGACATGTGGAGCCGCATCATGCTGAAGGCTTGGTAGAATGGATGACCAAGCCCTCCTCATCCTCCTCATCCTCTCTCACCCAGGCTCAGGGTACTGACAGAGCATCATCATCCACCCCTTCCCTAGACCCACCATGTCCTCCTGAGGAGTCCCCCGAACTCTTTGAGCACAGTGTTGGGTACATGCTCCAGGAGGATGCCAACGATTCGAAGGCTCGGATGACGATACCCAGCTTGAGGAATCTGGCAGTACAGTTCCACCAGCTGCAGCTTACTGCCAGGTTTGCTCTAGTGGTGAAGAGGGAGGGGATGAGGAGGTCACTGACTCCACGTGGGTGCCTCAAGGGAGAGAGGATGAGGAGGAGGACGAGGAGGAGGAGGATGCGGCGTCACATGTCCTACGAGGCAGGATGCCCCCTGGAGGCCAGGTAGAGGCCAGCACAGCAACTGTACAACACCGCAGAGCTCCGCCTGTGCAGGGCGCTGCCTCTGCACGTTTCAGAAAAGTTCTTTGGTGTGGGCCTTTTTTGAGACGTGTGCAGCAGATCGCACCACTGCTAGTTGCAATATTTGTCTCAAGCGTATCTCGCGTGGCCAAAACTTCAGCCGCTTGGGCACGACAAGCATGACCAGACATATGGCGACCTGCCATGCAGCTCGTTGGCAGGCACACATAAAAGACCCACACCAAAGAACTAAGCGGACCTCTCCTTGCTCCTCCTCAGCTGGGATCTCCATCCCCACTACACCTTCAGTCCTCTCTGAAAGCTGCTCTGAGAGGACTGAAGGTGTAGAATTCGGTGTGTCACAACCAAGTACTTGCAGTACACCGACGTCCGAATGCAGCAGGCAAATTTCCCTGCCCCAGCTGCTGGACCGTAGAAAGAAGTACACTCCCAGCCATCCACATGCCCAGCGGTTGAATGCTAGCCTTGCTAAATTGCTAGCACTTCAACTGCTGCCTTTTCAGTTGGTAGACTCGGCCCCCTTCCGTGAGTTTGTTCAATGTGCGGTTCCTCAGTGGCAGGTTCCCAAACGCCACTTTTTCTCGCGGAAGGCGATTCCGTCTCTCTACCGGCATGTGGAGGGCAATGTCCATGCCTCGCTGGACAGGGCGGTCAGCGGTAAGGTGCATATTACCGCTGACTCATGGTCCAGCAGGCATGGACAGGGACGGTACCTTTCTTTCACGGCCCATTGGGTCACTCTATTGGCAGCTGGGAGGGATGCAGGACAAGGTGCAGTAGTGTTGGAGGTTGTTCCGCCACCACGCCTCCAAAACGCGACTACTGCTACTGGTTGTGACACACCTCTCTCCTCCACCCCCTCCTCTTCTTCTTCCTCCAGTGCTCTGTCCTTGGAACCAGCGGTGCTCCGTAGGCGTACAAGGGGCTACGCAAGTACGCAGGCAAAAAGATGCCATGCCGTGCTTGCGCTGGTGTGTTTGGGGGACAGGAGCCACACTGGGCCAGAGGTTCTGGCAGCTCTGCAGGGGCAGGCCGAGAGGTGGTTGACGCCACGTCAGCTTAAGCCAGGAATGGTCGTTTCTGACAATGGCACCAACCTCCTCTCCGCCCTGCGACAGGGGCAGCTCACCCATGTGCCCTGCATGGCTCACGTCCTCAACCTGGTGGTGCAGCGGTTCTTGGGCAGGTTCCCAGGCTTACAGGATGTCCTGAGGCAGGCCAGGAAAGTCTGTGTGCATTTCCGCCGATCTTATAATGCCAGTGCTCGGCTGACTGAGCTGCAAAAGGAGCTGAACCTGCCCAAGAACCGCCTAATATCTGACATGCCCACCAGGTGGAACTCAACGTTGGCCATGCTGCAGCGACTGCACACGCAGCAGAGGGCCATCAATGAGTACCTTTGCGACTACGGCACCAGGACAGGGTCAGGGGAGCTTGGTTTTTTTTCCCCACGTCAGTGGAGCATGATCAGGGATGCATGCACTGTCCTCTCACCATTTGAGGAGGCCACGAGGATGGTGAGCAGTGACAGTGCATGCATCAGTGACACTGTCCCTCTTGTCCACCTGTTGGAGCATACGCTGCGTGGGATAATGGACAGGGCACTTGAGGCAGAACAGAGGCAGGAAGAGGAGGACTTCCTTGCCTCTCAAGGCCCCCTTTATCCGGACAGTGTTCCTTCTGTCCCACCCATCACACAGGAAGAGGATGAGGAGGAGGAGGAGGAGGAGGAGGAGGAGGAGGAGGAGGATTGTGTGAGCATGGAGGTGGAGCCTGGCACTCAGCATCAGCAGCAGCAGTCTTTTAGGGATGATGTACAGTCCCAACAAGCCAGTGGACTTGTACGTGGCTGGGAGGAGGTGGCTGGCGATCATGTCATCCTCAGTGACCCAGAAGACTCCGGACCGAATGCCTCAGCTAACCTACGCTGCATGGCCTCCCTGATCCTGCAAAGCCTGCGGAAGGATCCTCGTGTTCTTCGGATCAAGGAGAGGGACCATTACTGGCTGGCCACTCTCCTTGATCCGCGGTACAAGGGTAAGGTTGCGGACCTTATCTTGCCGTCGCAGAGGGAGCAGAGGATGAGACATCTCAGGGAGGCCTTGCAGAAAGGTCTGTGCAACGCGTTCCCAGAAACTGGGAGGCTACAAACTCCTGGTCCTGGGCGACGAGTTGCTGAGGCTTCGGTCAGTGGCAGAAGGAGCGGTGGGGAAGGTGGACGTCTGACCGATGCGTTCAGACAATTTTTTAGTCCGCAGCCCCAAGGTATGATCGGTTCCAGCAACCATCGCCAGCGTCTGATATACATGGTGCAGGAATACCTTGGGGCAAGGTCAGACTTGGACACCTTTCCCACCGAAAATCCTCTGGCTTACTGGGTCCTGAGGATGGATCACTGGCCAGAGCTTGCACAGTATGCAATTGAGCTACTGGCCTGTCCTGCCTCCAGCGTTCTTTCCGAACGCACATTCAGTGCTGCTGGAGGATTTGTGACTGATCATAGGGTGCGCCTGTCCACCGCCTCGGTTGATCGACTGACATTCATCAAAATGAATCAGTCTTGGATCACCACCAGCTACCAGGCACCTGAGGCGGATATAACCGAATAATTTTTAATGTCACATCCCTTCAAGACTGCCTATGCTGATGCTGAGTGACTGTCCTCTTATGTTCACTGACTATCCTCTTCCTCCTCCTCAATGATCCATGCCACAGCACCAGTGCCTAAGGCACAATTTTTCAGCCCCTGTTTAACAGGGGCGTGTACTTACAATTTTTAAAAAAAATGCTTCGCAACACGTGTGACTGCTGTGCTCCAAGTACAGTCTCTGTGAGGGCCGTGTTGCAGTGTTGTGGCACCAGCACCAGTGCCTAAGGCACAATTTTTCAGCCCCTGTTTAACAGGGGCGTGTACTTACAATTTTTAAAAAAAATGCTTCGCAACACGTGTGACTGCTGTGCTCCAAGTACAGTCTCTGTGAGGGCCGTGTTGCAGTGTTGTGGCACCAGCACCAGTGCCTAAGGCACAATTTTTCAGCCCCTGTTTAACAGGGGCGTGTACTTACAATTTTTAAAAAAAATGCTTCGCAACACGTGTGACTGCTGTGCTCCAAGTACAGTCTCTGTGAGGGCCGTGTTGCAGTGTTGTGGCACCAGCACCAGTGCCTAAGGCACAATTTTTCAGCCCCTGTTTAACAGGGGCGTGTACTTACAATTTTTAAAAAAAATGCTTCGCAACACGTGTGACTGCTGTGCTCCAAGTACAGTCTCTGTGAGGGCCGTGTTGCAGTGTTGTGGCACCAGCACCAGTGCCTAAGGCACAATTTTTCAGCCCCTGTTTAACAGGGGCGTGTACTTACAATTTTTTTAAAAAATGCTTCGCAACACGTGTGACTGCTGTGCTCCAAGTACAGTCTCTGTGAGGGCCGTGTTGCAGTGTTGTGGCACCAGCACCAGTGCCTAAGGCACAATTTTTCAGCCCCTGTTTAACAGGGGCGTGTACTTACAATTTTTTAAAAAAATGCTTCGCAACACGTGTGACTGCTGTGCTCCAAGTACAGTATCTGTGAGGGCCGGGTTGCAGTGTTGTGGCACCAGCACCAGTGCCTAAGGCACAATTTTTCAGCCCCTGTTTAACAGGGGCGTGTACTTACAATTTTTTAAAAAAATGCTTCGCAACACGTGTGACTGCTGTGCTCCAAGTACAGTCTCTGTGAGGGGTTGCAGTGTTGTGGCACCAGCACCAGTGCCTAAGGCACAATTTTTCAGCCCCTGTTTAACAGGGGCGGGTAATTACAAATCTTGATCTAATAGTTCACAGCAGGGCCCATTCCTGCGCCCACCAAGAGTAACTATGAGGGCCTGCAGTCTTGTGGCAACACCGTCCACCACCACCGCCAAAGGCCCAATTTTTCTGCCCTGTTCATCAGGTGCTTGCAATTACAAATCTTGATCTAATAACTCACAGCAGGGCCCATTCCTGCGCCCACCAAGAGTAACTATGAGGGCCTACAGTCTTGTGGCAACACCGTCCACCACCACCGCCAAAGGCCCAATTTTTCTGCCCTGTTCATCAGGTGCTTGCAATTACAAATCTTGATCTAATAACTCACAGCAGGGCCCATTCCTGCGCCCACCAAGAGTAACTGTGAGAGCTTACAGTCTTGTGGCAAAACCGTCCACCACCACCACCACCACCACCCCCAATTTTTCTGCCCTGTTCAACAGGTGCATGCAATTACAAATCTTGATCTATTAACTCACAGCAGGGCCCATTCCTGTGCCCACCAGTCTTGTGGCTACACCAACATCTAATAGGGCAAATTTCTGCAGAGTATATACGCCAGGCCCCTACTTTCAAACATCCAACTTACAAACGACTCCTACTTGCAAATGGAAAGAGAAAACAGGAAGTGAGAGGAAATCTACCCCTAGGAAGGGAAATTCTATCCTGTTAGATTTAATTTGGGAAAAAGGTATCTCCTCTCTACTGATACTTTATCACCAATCCTTGTTTCAATTAAAACCCCACTTTTCCAAAAACATTTGTCATTGGGACGGAAAGTGAGGTGACATGTTCTGAACAGATGTGCAAAGACAGCAAATGTTACAGGGGTGATAACCCCTCCCTATGTTCTCCAAAAAGCTTAAAAATAGATTTTTTTGGGATGGAGCTACACTTCATAATGTACCTGTTCAGATTCTACTTAAGATCAAACCTAAAGCCGCAAGTGGTTTTAAATGGCTTCTTTTTTTCCTTTACAAATGTCATTTTGTGCAAGGACAGTTCTAAACACGGGAAACACATGCCACTTCACAGGCATACTTTGGACACCCCCCAGGTACCATATTTAAAGGAAAATGTCACTTTTTTTTTTTCACTTTATGCATCATTAAAATGACTGCTCCCGAAAAAACGTTAGTTTTTAAAAGTTCTTTTTGCATTGATATATGTCCCCTGGGGCAGGACCCGGGTCCCCAAACCTGTTTTATGACATTAACATGCATATTGGCCGTTGTAATTAGCACTTTTGATTTCGAACGTTCGCGTCCATTATAACGTATAGGGTTCGAAAATTCGCGCGAACTTTCGGTCCGTTCGAAGGTTCTGGTTCGAACCGAACCCGGGGGTGTTCGGCTCATCCCTAAATGTAAGTACTTGAGTGTGGCAAAAATGTTGCATGGTGCCAAAAAGTGTTAGGGTATAACAAATAAATTACAGTAGCCAAAACTAAGAAACATCCACATTAGCAAAAAATGTATTTAACATTTAATTTAACATAACTTTATAACAATTAACTACCTTAACCACAGTTCTCTTATATTACCTTATATTCAGTGTATTGAATACATTTTATGTCTGCTGGGTAAATCATACTGGCAGAAGAACATAAATTAAACAAATGACACATGGGATGTACCATTATGTTTATTTGGTCTACATTTCATTTCTAACCTGACCATACAACAATTTATTTGAGAGAAAATCTTAAAAACCTCAAAATTAAGCAAATCCCTTGTGTATAGTGATTGGCAAGCAATATTTTTTGTTCATTCATACATAAAGTAGAGGATTCACTCATACAAAGTTATAGATACATTAATATAATGAATATGCTTGTCTGAAAATCTGGATCATATCACTTCATGATGAGCCACGAGTCATCTTTATGAGACAATGCAGCCACTTAACAAAAATTTGCATCAAGTACAAGCCAAAGCCAAAAGTAAGAGATGACAGGTTTTCTATTTTGCAGTGTTTTTTTGTAGTAAATTAGTCTCATGTCTGCATTTTTATCATCCTCCATTTATTATGTTCTGAACTTCAATTTGTTTAGCAATCCACTATGTACAATATATAAACCGTGTGGCTTGCCAGTGGTTTATTATTATTATACAGGATTTATATAGCGCTAGCAGTTTGCGCAGTGCATTATAACATCAGGGAAGACAGTACAATTACAATACAATTCGATACAGGAGGGATCAGAGGGCCCTGCTCGTTAGAGCTTACAATCTAGAAGGGAGGTGGTAGTAGTAGAGGAAGAAAAATGAATTGAGGCATAGAAATGCGATGCATGACAAACACATCTTGTTTAACTTTAGTAAAAACTTTTGTGAGTAGTACTGAAACCAGTGTTTGGACACTGCGTGAGTGACATACGGTCATAAGTAAGGTGAGTTAACTAGGGAGCTGTTCTGCCCGGGCACCCCTGGTAGGATTCTGTTCTGTGCCTGTGTAGAAATGTCTCTGACAAGAGGCAAGAGCCTCAATCAATCAATGAATTAACAAATATTTTGTGAACCAATAGAAAGTGTTGAATAACAGTATCCTAGCGAACGTTTGTAGAACCCATTATTTTGAGCTGTCAAAGATGTCAAAGTGGTCTATAAAATTTGAGGTTTTAGTCCAGTCAGTCCAGGGACTCCTGGAGTCTGTGATGTGAGTTTCCGGTCTCCTCTCATGGTGGTTTCGTAAACAAAATGAGTTTGTACCGTGTGTAACACCTCCTTGACGGTAGGGGGTTCCGTGTTTTTCCACTTTCTGGTAATGGATAGTCTTGCTGCCAGTAGGATATGGGTCACAATGGGTTTCAAGTGGGTGGGGTATATGTCAATGTCTAAAGATAATAGAGCCAGTGAGGGGTTACTAGGAAGGGATATATTAGTCACTTCGTGTAGAACATGGAATATTTGTGTCCAGCAAGGTTTGAGTTTGGGGCATTCCCAAAAGGTGTGTATAAGGTCACCTCTAAGTCCACAGTTTCTCCAGCAGGTGTGTTTTGTCTTCTTATCAAATTTGGATAGTCTATCGGGCGTCAGGTACCAACGATTTGTGATCTTATATGCTAGTTCCCACAGGGAGGAGCAGCAGGTGGCTTTGTAAATAGATTTACAGGCTGTCTCCCAACCAATCAACTATGTTTTCACAGCACCCCCAGCATTTCTCCATGCATGCATTTGCCTGGCTTCCCCAGCATTCCTGCAGATGCTGAGGCTGCATGCTAAACTCCCTGGGGCCACATGCAGCCCATGAGACACCCCTGATGTAGTGCAAAGGCCTTCCTGATTGGATACACAGGTGATTGGATACATGATGAGTCTTCCCATAGTTATGGAAAATCTAAAGAAGATTGTATAAATATTGTACAACCAGATTGTATAGAGTATGTCCACATTTATACACCCAAAATGACCTAATTGTGCTTTCAGTGTTGCTAATTGCTAACGGCACACCAAACAGAGAAGCAAACACACATTTTGCCACAAAACAGGTGAGAAATGCAGTAAAAAAATAGCAAAAATGTCCTATGAGCTGATATGCCATGTGTAGCACAGCCCATTGAAGTCAACGGACTGCCCTATGTGTGTCACTGGAAAAACGAGCCAAAAAAAGCGCTCCCACTACTCTATGTGTGAATGGGGCCAAAAGGGAAATGTGTGTGTTTACACAAGAACAATGAGGCTCCATTCACATCTATGTGTTTCAAAACACATGACAAACCACACACTTTGCCATGCGTTTCATAAACATTAAAGGCACCCAAATGTGGCAAAAACTGCGGTAACGCACCATGCTCTGCACCAAAAAAGTTCTGGAGCTTCTCTGAGGCAATTGTTGTTCAAATGATTGGGTCGCCCTATGCGTGACGAGTGAAAATACTCCAAACACTTAAAGCAAACGCATGCTGGAATGTATGTTTTAACTGCATGGCAATGTGAATGGAGCCTGACAATTGAGTGTCTCTGTCCACTCCCTTCTACATACTTGTATGAAGATAGCTTTTGCCTTAGGAGTGGATGTGAAATCTCCATTAATAGCTGTAAAATATAGTAACTATGAATATATTTAATGTAGAGTGGTATCTATGTGGGTGTGTAACATAGCAAGGCCCTGTTATACAGAAAATGTGGTGCATACGCTTGTTTATCTAAACAATGGGACTCAAACCTCTTTGTTCTACAAATATTCACTTCACAGGATCCCTCATTTAGATATGCAATGAAGGTGGCCATCCCTTCATCAATACTTAACTTCCCTGCAAAGGTCATATACCTATGAGTTAAATCTCCCACTCAAAATAGTCTGTGCCAAGGATTTGCATTAAAGGGGGCTGACTTATGTAAAGTATAGGGATTGGAGCTTTAACCAATCCTTAACCAGGAATAGGGAGGCCCACCAATCAGAGCCACGCTATGCCAACCAATGAGGCACCGGCCTGTAATAATATATACACAGACTGGATGGGAGGGGAGACAACACTCTATGGTAGAGCAGTCACCAGAATGGAACCTTGGTGGGCAGAAGCATGGTAACTATGGGAAATCTCCCTTGTACTTGTATCTAAATGTTTTTCTTATGTCTTTTCTGTACTGTTGTTTTGTAGATTAATGGTTTGAGTAATATACTCTGTATTCCTTCATGTAATCCATGATGTTTACCCTTTTTCTGCACAATACAGGGGGTCCCCGAGTTACGAACTCGTTAGGGACTGCCCGCCTGTACGGAAGTCGGAAATGTTCGTAAGTCGGCCGCGCATGCAAATACGGAGATTTCCGGACATTTCCGATGTTCCGTCTAATGCCGTTCTGCGCATGCGCGGCAAATTCCGGACATTTCCGGCATTTTCCGAGGCTCCGTATGGCCGCGCATGCGCAGAACGGCCGAAAGATGGCGAAAAACACCGAAAAATGGCGGAGGGTCCCCGCAGCGCCCCGTTCGTAAGTAGGGGTTGTTCGTAGGTCGGGCGTTCGTAAGTCGGTGACCCCCTGTAGATAGATTTATGTGTATTAGTTTAGGCCTTCTTACTACTTACCAATACATTTTTGTTATTGTGTTAACGCTTTCACTTATGGTCACAGAACTCTCATCAACCCAGATCATATCTGAGATATATTAAATCTCAAATATAACTTACGGGTAACATGACCATACACTATGCAATCTGATTATACAACCTCTGTACAATTTCCTTTAGATTTACCAGAACTACCTGAATGTACCTGACCAATCCATTCAATTTGTATCGAATCAGACAGGCCCTTGTACTACATATCTGATGGTGGATCTAGGACAGGGTTATGCAATTAGTGGACCTCCAGCTGTTGCAGAACTACAAGTCCCATGAGGCATAGCAAGACTCTGACAGCCATAGCCATAAGCATGACACCCAGAGGCATGATGGGACTTGTAGTTTTGCAACAGCTGGAGGTCCGCTAATTGTATATCCCTGATCTAGGACATGCAATAAGATGATATAGGAAGTGGGTGGAAGGTAGTATTGCAACGAGAGAGGTGTGGTCGAGAGTGTTGAACATACCCTATCACATCCTATTCTGTGATGCAACAAGGAAGTAAAGGCCTCTGGGACCAAACAGAAAGTAAAAAGCTGAGGAAGTCATGGAATATGAAAATCCTTTCACAAATACGAATAAACTGACAAGATTTAAAAAATCCTGTGAATGAAAGTTCCAGAAAAGGCTTGGTCGGCAAGTAGCTATAGTAAGCAAGTAACAGTTAAAAAAATATTAAAATTAGCAAGGAAGTACATGCAAAATTGTTGGCTTTCATTTACCATATAGAGAATTGATTAAAGCAAATCTCAAACGTAAATAATACAAATAGCAACAGAGTACCTCTAGAGTTATGTGAATTTGTACCTGAAAAAGGGCTATAGTCATGCCTCTGCAGCCTTCACCATCTGCTGGACAATACTATGTGGTCACACTTCAGCTGCCCACCTAGCCTCACTCATTCATTTAAATAGAGTTAATGCAATTCAGTCAGAACCTTTGGACCTCTACCTACCTATTTACTCACATTCTTCCACCCTCTTTATCTCTTTTCTATACTATTCTTTACCTTATTCGGCTTATATATGCTTTGAGTGTATAATGGTTGAATAGCACCATCAAAGCTATAATAACCAAATGGAAAGAACATGGCACAACAGCAAACCTGCCAAGAGACGGCTGCACACCAAAACTCATGGACCGGGCATGGAGGGCATTAAACAGAGAGACAGCACAGAGACCTAAGGTAACCCTGGAGGAGCTGCAGAGTTCCACAGCAGAGACTGGAGTATCTGTTAGACATGTGCATTCGTTTTCGTCCAAATGCATTTTCGTCCGAATTTCAAGTATTTTCGTTATCGTTTTAACAAACGATAACGAAAGTGCAGAGTCCGAAAAACGAAAGATCCGACATAAACAAATGCTTTATTTTCATTTTCGTTGTGACAACAGTTCGATATAGATAGGAGATTCAACGCTGACAATAACAATCTGTGTCCATTGAACCTGTGGTCGAATGTGCCTAACATTAACTCTATTAGTCCAAGATTATTCGACGTAGAGAGGAAAGATTCGAAGTAGAGAGGAAAGATTTGACGTAGAGAGGAAAGATTTGACGTAGAGAGGAAAGATTTGACGCAGAGAGGAAAGATTTGATGTAGAGAGAAAAGATTGCTGCTGGAATTGGGTGGAATTGCAGCTAAATTATACAGGCATACAGTTTAGCTGCTCCGTCGAATCTTCTTTGAACATTCGACAGACACCATAAGCCTTCAATGACAGATTCGACCTTAATTCATTTGGATTTTCAGACGAATGCAATTTTATATGAAAAACTAAATAAATAAAAACGAGTTTCGGGAGTAACTAAATAAATTAATATTTTGGACGAAAACCAAATTCCGAAACTAAATATTTCAGTGTGCACATGCCTAGTATCTGTACATAGGACAACAATAAGCTCCATAGAGTTGGGATTTATGGCAGAGTGGCCAGAAGAAAGCCATTACTTTCAGCAAAAAACAAAATGGCACGTTTTGAGTTTGCGAAAATGCATGTGGGATACTCCCAAAATGTATGGAGGAAGGTGCTCTGGTCTGATGAGACTAAAATTGAACTTTTTGGCCATCAAAGAAAATGCTATGTCTGGCACAAACCCAACACATCACATCACCCAAAGAACACCATCCCCATGGTGATGGGAGCATCATGCTGTGGGGATGTTTTTCAGCAGTCAGGACTGGAAAACTGGTCAGAGTTGAGAGAAAGATGGATGGTGCTAAATACAGGGATATTCTTGAGCAAAACCTGTACCACTCTGTGTGTGAATTGAGGCTAGGACAGAGGTTCACCTTCCAGCAGGACAATGACCCCAAACACACTGCTAAACCAACACTTGAGTGGTTTAAGGGGAAACATGTAAATGTGTTGGAACGGCCTAGTCAAAGCCCAAACCTCAATCCAATAGAAAATCTGTGGCCAGACTTAAAGTTTGCTTTTCACAAGTGCAAACCATCCAACACTTTTGCATGGCACTGTAGTAACTTCCAGTAGCCAATCAGTATTTTCTTGACAGAGGTCACACCTGTACAAAATAGAAACTGGTTGTTAAGGTTGCCCTTCTTTGTCCTTAACTTGTTATTCCTTGTGCTGTTATAATGGCAGAGATGGACACTGTGATGTCACCATGCATGCAGAAGTACCCAGATTGAGTCCCAGAAAGGTAATATTGTACAGTGCTGTTACATTTTTTATAATGTGAGGGTTTTAACCTATTTTTAATATAATTACTATTGGAGTTAAACTATTGGGAGTATTTGCCCTTTGTTTCTTTAATGGCATATGCATGTTGTTCAGTGGGAGATTTTTAAAGGAAGTGGCTTACACTACCTTCTATATTTGTTACCGTCATGTGCAATATAACTTCTCTATATTAGAGGGTCATGTCTTTCTGGTAAGCCTCCTCATGGTAGAATGATGGTGGAATAGAATTTGGAAGCACCTATGAAAAATGTATTTTCTTTACTTTATACAGTATGTCACAAGGACTTTGGGTAATATTATTCACAAGAGTATATGGACTTCAAATAATTCATATGAAACTATGTGTGCCACATTATTTTCTATTTGAATTATTTTACTTTATTTTTTTGGGACATTCTTTCATATGGGTCTCTGAAGATGTGCAATGAATATATATTTGAGTGCACAGCGCTCAATTGTGTTAACCTGGTGCTATTATCTACTAGTAATCAACTGTGTGAAACATATAAACTCATCATTCACATAAAGAGCTCCTGTGCATGACTAATTTCAAACAAAAAATACAAAAATCACCCTTTTTATCTCATTAGTGAACTCTAACATAATAGTCCATTTACAAAGTAGCCAATTGCTTTCCAATGCAAATCCAATGTAAATCAATCAGTGATGTCACTTTTCAAAGTGCTCTGTGCTCAAAGTGCCAAAAAATTGTATACATATATTCTCTTTTGTGTTTCTTATCCTCCACTTTGCATCATCACCACACTTGTACACTCACTAGATGAGCATGGCCTCTCTAGAGAGAGTAAGGTCAAAATGTGATTTTCCCCTAAGGGGTCAATACTCCTCAGCAGCAGCTTTTTCACTCCAGTGTAATTATCACCACAAGATGGAACAGAGTCAAATCTAATAGCGTAGAACCTTTTTATTTAAATATACTTGAAAAAGCAATCAATTAATGCGCTTATATTATAAAGTGCATTCCCCTTGCACCCGGGTTTGACTCTCTTTTGTATAACCGGCTGGCTCCACTATCTCTCGAGCACAGCCCGTCCTCAATATCTAACCACTCCCAGGTGTCAGGCTCTCCTTCAGCACAGATAACTTCCCTGCCCCGGCATATATTTCATCACACGATGCCTTCAAGAGTTATTTTTAGTTTTTGTATGAAATTATTCATGCACAGGAGCACTTTATATGAATGATTAATTTATATGTTTTACACAGTTGATTAATAGTAGATAATAGCACCAGGATAAAACAATTAAGTGCTGTGTACTGAGGTTTAATAATTATAAGAACAATTGATTGGTGTTTTACACAGCAGCTGTTACTATAGAGATCAGCAGCACAGGTATTTTTGGTATATATATATATATATATATATATATATATATATATATATGTGTTTGGTATTGGTTTATTTGGATTAGCATAGCATATTTTAATATATCAAATTTATATTATATTGTATATCCAATATCATGCAAGCTGCTATATCTTTTTTTTTTCTATAAGTGCGGTTTCTTGCTATTCTCATTATTAAAAAAAAATTGTCTTTTCAAGTGCTGGACAAGTGCTATCATTTTGTTGCCTATAACAGATTAGATATAGTGTTCCTGTTGCAATGTTACAGTTTTGGAGTTAACAAATGCATGTAATTAATTCATAAGTTATTATTTTGAAATTAAAATATTGGTTTCTGTCAGACATTGGGATAATTTACCCATGGATGATCAGTGCAAAGCAAATCTGTGTTTTGCAATGCAGAGAAGAGTAACAAGATGTACCGTACTTTCATTCATCATCCCACCCAAGCAGCACAAAATCACCTTTCATTGTTTGGTTTAGGGATTGGTAAAAATACTCAGTACTTCTAGGTATGGAGCAGCATGTGACCTATTGCTTTTTCTCTCATGGAGCAGCACTGTCACAAAGAGGCAGAGAGACACTTATCATTCTTGTGTATGCTCTAGAATGACTCTTACATCTCTTAGATGGAGAACTATAAAAGTCCTCTAATTTTTGAAATTAGAGCATTTTTTTAAAATTATTTTTAAAAGGTATATGATAATGTTTATTGTGGTTATCAAATTTCATTATTTTTTTATTTTTTCTAATTTGTATTTAGTTCAATGTACAGATTTGTAGATTAGATTAGTCACTAGTGTGATATCTATATTTAACTGTGTTCACTCTGTCTGCCTGATCTACAGCTAACATATCAGACACAAAAAGTGCATTGTTTTTAATTTGACATGCCTGTCTGGTAGACTTTTATTAAGAAGGAATATTAATACACAATTACCGTAAAGCACTACATATGAGAAATCACAGCTTAAATATACAGTATTGTGGGCTAATATGACTATCCCTATGTACATGTATATAGAAAATCATTCCTAGAAATAAGGTTGGAAAACATTACTATATTGATACACTATTTAACAAAATATGAACCCTTTTTAGATGTTTAACCTTTAAACAGACTATAGCAGCTCTTCAAACTTTTGTGTCCTGTTTATTTTCTCCCTTCTGATGTCATAACCATCTTTATGTATAGGTAATCTGATGTTTAACCTTGGTTACTAAAAACAATGCTGTTTGGGCTGAAACTGATGGCACAGTTACAGGAATAACGGATTGCAGACGTTCATACAGAAAACAAATGAGTCGATTCATAACTCCTGCGATGATGCCAGCACTGAACTTGCCAAGTTGCTATGGTATTTTTTTTAGCAATGCCTAATTCTAGACTTCAATATTTTTTTTTCCTTTTTAAGTATATTTTTATTATTAGTCTTGTGCTGTTGCTTTTACTTATGTTATTTTTTTTTATTTTACAAAAGCACTGCATTGTGATAAAATAGAGATATTTAAATATATTGTACAGTTGATTAAAGATAATGTTCTGTTACATTTTTCTTCTCCAACTGGCCAAGTGTCATCTCAACTGGTTAGTAAAATGCCAGCATTACTATACACAAATACAACCCAACTCCTAATGCCAGGAAATCCACATGAAGCAGTCCGAAAAGCAATTAATGTATTGAAAGCATTTGACGGAAAAAAATCACACAGTGCCTGTGCATTCACTAAAGCTTAAAATTCTTTATGCAAATAGTATTTTATTTGAGATAATGATTACATTTTAGTGTTCTTTTTTTTGAACAGTAAAATAGCATAGTACATAGTACTTCAGGTGACATTAATAGAAACACTATGTGAGAAATATTGAAGCTGCCATTGGTGATCACAATGCTTGCCTGCATATCTCTCTGAGCACAGAATTCATTTAAGAGGTACAGTTTAAGTCAGTTGTTATAAAACTCTTTGAAAGCAGTTGAACTTTTTATTTAACCTCACCAGTGGCATACTAACCTTTTAAAGGGTCCAGATGCCCATCATTGTAGCCAAATCCTGGCAAAAGCATCACGTTCAAATTTAATTGTGCTCTTGCAAGGATTTACCCATAATGACAAGCATATGAACCTTATAAAAGATAAGGGTGTCACTTGTGGGAATTGGTGGGGAAAAATAAAAGTCCACTTTGGCACTGAAGAGGGGAAGGGTATGTGTATATACACAGATAATAGATGTCTTTAAATGGCCATATATCGGCATTTTTTTTTCATATTATGGGGTAAAAAAATACTCACAATATTATATTTACTGAATATAGAACTATAGTTCAAATGCAATGTATTAAAAAGGGTTTAATTAGGATTTTAGATATTATTTAGTATATAGTAAATATGACAATGTCAGACAAATATAATACTTGGGATTTTAAAACAAAGTTTAGCCCAATATAGTGCAATGACCTTTACTATTGCTTAAATGTAAAAATGCATTAAATGTGTACGTGAAGACATAAATTAAATAAAAGATATGACTTAGAATTATATGGTGTTAAAATGAGAGCTTTATGAGTACTGTAAAACCCTGAAAAGATATCCATTAGATTCTAAAGGGACAATGCTTTGGTTAACCACTTCCTGATTGCCTGCCGTACATATACTGTGGCAAGGCGGCTCTATTACACAAAATCATGTACCTGTATGCACACCCCCCCAGTGGCCAACCACAAAAACATGGACATGATTGGCGATCGCTCCCCACAGAGACAGAACAGTGTTCTGCCAATGTAAACAAGAAGACCACCATGCTGTCAGGCATGGACACTCTGATCTAGTGTTCCTGCTAATCAGGAACACAGATCAGAGTGTCCATGCAGTGAGCCCATCCCCCCACACAGTTAGAAACACACTGAGGGAACACTTAAAGCGTAATAATTGAATTGGAATACTCAGGTTATTTTTATAATGCTGCTAATTTTATTAAGAAGAGGGATGATGTGATGGAGGGTTCTGAGTAATGGTTGAAGTGTCCGGTGAGTGCAAATATAGAAATGTTTTTGTTTTCCATTTTTTTGTTTGTTTTTTAGGTGGGGTTATTTGATGGAAATGGTTTGTGTTGTGATGTGTTTTTGAGTTTTTGTTGTACAATGAAAAAAATGTATAAAAAACTATTTAAATAAAGATACTATATGACAGCATGTTTAACCTCCCTGGCGGTATGATTCTGTCTGGAATTTTGTGCTGAGAGCGGTAGAATTATTTTGCATGGAAATTTGGCGTTTTTATATTGTAGGCAAGCAATTCTTGAATGAATGAATAACTCACTTAAATCTGTCCAAATCAGAGTCTAGTAGACACCCCGGGTATGATAAAGTTTGAAACACAAAATCATAAATTATAATAAAATAAAAATATATATAAAAATTATTCGATAATGTAATCAAATCAAAAACACTAACATTTGCTCAGTTGCAGAATAGTCGCTGTCATTAAATTTAGTGTTTGATGATGAATTGTGATTCTTGTGATTCGCTGTTTTTTAGCTGGTCTAAAACCACTTTTGACATAAAGGGACACTTTTTGGTTGCTATGGACAATCTCTAGTTTCCAGGCAGAAAAAAATCTATTTATTATATAAAATGACATGCAGGGCACTGGGCAGACCACTAGGGACAAAGGGGATGTGTATTTTTTTATACAGTACTATAATCTGTAAGATTACAGTACTGTATGTGTACTGCGTTTTTAAACTTTTTTGAATTTGGCGCCGATCTCCGCTCCCGTGCGTCGTAACATCGCAGGGAATGGAGATCAGCGGCACTCGGGCACTGTGTAAATCGAGCGAGCAGACGGCTCGCTCACACAGCGGGGAGACATCGCAGGATCCAGGGGACAAGGTAAGTAACTTCCCCCTGTATCCTGCAATGCAAGCCCGAGTCTGGCTCAGGGTTACCGCTTTTGGTACTGAAGATCCCGCCCCGAGCCAGACACGGGATTACCGCCAGGGGGGTTAATCATTATTTTGCATAATCATTTTTTTTCTGTAAATAGATAGATGGATGATTTGTTATATTTAGAGCACTTTATTATTTACCAATACATTCTTTTGTTGGGTGAAAGCTTTCACTCACATGTACAAACTCTTTTTACCAAATCATAGCACAAGGGATAATATATCTCAAACTATATAGGCTTTTGAAAATATAATTGGCAATCACAAAAGGAACACGGACCTTCAATCTTCAATCATTGGGCATCTTATAGCATCTTATAGCAGCCAGAGACAGTGAAGGCCATTTTGTCTTTCAAGTTTATATTTTGGATATTTTCCCTACATCCCTTTGCATCATATGTTATTTAAAGTAACTCAGCAATGTAAAAACACACCAGTCTCCCTAAAAAAGTTTTGCAATGGGCCAAATAGTAACCTGTACATATGCTATAAGGCTATATTGTAGGACCAACATTTCAGTTTTTTTTATGACTTTAGTGGGGAAATCAAGATACTATAAAACAATTAATGAGTTTTGATTACTAGGAAGCAATTATACTTGTACTTTTATCTGTAACAAGTGTTGTGAGCCATCTAAATAACCCAATATTTGTAGAGACGGTTGTGATTGTGGGAACCGCCCACAAATCAGTAAATTAAATTCAAGTTAGTTAATCTTTAACACTGCAAATAATTATTGTCGCTGTGAGGCATGTGAACAGTATATGTATTTCTGTGATAATTTGGAGAACCTACAATATATAAATCCACTTTAACTTTTTAAAAGACTTGTTTATTATGAATTAAATAACTGGTCTTTTAAACTTGAAATTGCATAAAATCATAACTAGACTAAAACACTTTGGGTAATTCCATCATTGTGTTGTTCCATTGATGGGTAGATCCACATGGGGATTTTAATTAAGGTGACAATTAATTATGAAATCTTTTTTTTTTTTTTTTGGATTGTGATATATGTGTTGCAGACTCTGACTCACTTCATGGGAATAGACCTTGACTCGGAAGTTGTGTGATTTCACTTAAAGACATTGATATATGGCTTGCCACATTAACAATTATGAACAGCTTATGTTTCATGCATATTTTTAGTTTACTTGTTCTCCCTGGCAGTAAAATAACATGTTAACAAAACTTTCAGAGCTAGCTATATGAATCGACCTAATTAAGTGACACTGGGGATGATTTGAAACACAATGCAGCAGATCATTAAAGCCATTTTTCCTCATTTGTGACATCTGCACTTACATTTGCACTGCTGTTTTAGACAAACAAGATGGTGGTTATAAAGCACTGTGTAGTTCAAAACTATGACATGGCAATGTGCATGTATGGTCTTATACTGTTTTAAATACAATACATGAAATGTGGCTACATAACAAAATCTGAACATTAATTTCCAAACAGGTCTATTATTATTATCTGATATGTACTTGAGGTAAGGTGGTGAGCTGATTATCACCTCATGTGCAGAGTGGCTTATGTCTGATTTTTCAGCAGAGAACAGTTTGTCAAAACATACCCATCCCTTATATCCTTTTTGACTGACTCTCAAGTAACATATTGAGATTGTAGGTTGACACAGTGGTATTGATTTACTAAAGGCAAACAGGCAGTTCACCTTTGCAAAGGAATTTTCCTTTAGCTTATTAAATATTGAAAAGTCTATTTGAGGCTGTGTGGACTTTGATGGTACCACCATAGACAACAAAATTTGTTTCTAAACACATCATTTTATTAAATCAATTCAATAAAAACATCAGTGTTGTGTCATCTAACAGACACTAAAATGCTCTTTCTTAGTTGGATAAATAAAAAATTATGCCAGAGCCTAGATGGTATAGTCTATCACATAAAGTTTATCCATTTCTTCTCAACATGTTTTGCAGTTCTATCCACTTATTCAGGAATCTTTTTTAGAGAGCAGAATATCTATAAGAAAACATTTATGGTCATAACATAGATATATACCAGCAATATATGATCAATGACATTGGAAGAACAAGTCTGACTAACGGAGGTGCATACAGGCTTACCAACAGACTTTGGTGCTCCATTAGCTGTGGGCCTCCTTGGGCTGCGGGTAAGCCTCTATGCACCTCCTCTAGTTGGACTTGTTCGTCCAATGTCACTGATCATGTATTGTTGGTATATATCTATGGTATGACCATTAATGTTTTCTTATAGATATTCTGCTCTCTAAAAAATACTCCTAAAGAAGTGGATAGAACCGCAAAACATGTCAAGAAGAAATGGATAATCTTTATGTGGTAGACTATACTGTCTAGCCTCTGGAATCCTTTTGTATATATCCAACTAAGAGAGAGTGTTTTAGTGTCTGTTAGATGACACAACATTGTATGTTTTTAGTGAACTGATGTAATAAAATTCCACACAGCCTCAAATACACTTTTTGATACAGTGATTTTTGGATGAAGGAACTTTTAAATAATAAACACTTTGTAAGGAAATACCCAGCTTATTGAATATGGAGAAAATGCAAAGAATACTCAATTATGAGCAAGGACCATAAGAAAACAATATTTTGCTTGCACGTGATTGGATGATTTAATCAAACACATAATATGATTTAGTCAAACCCAAATGAATCTAACTATATTGGCTGCTAAAGATCCTCTGATCATTACCCCATACATTTTTACAATCAATTGATTCAGCAATACTTGAGTGATGCCTGACACTTTTGTGAGAGGCTAAAAGATACTACCAGCTTGTACTGTATCTCCTTTCTAAATTACTACTTTGTTTTATTGTACTACATAATCTTTAGTTACCTGCAAAGAGTTGAATAATGATTGTTAAATATGTTAATTAATAAAAAAGTTTGCATAAAAATAAATGTTGCCTTTGACTCCCATATGTTAATTAATAAAAAAAGTTTGAATAAAAATAAATGTTGCCTTTGACTCCCATTCCATTAACATACAGTAGTTTAAATATTTTGTGGTATTGTAAATGTTAGGAATCTAGTAATAGTTAATTGTTAGATTGCCAATCTGAACACCCTCATGCCAGGTCATTATTAGAGTGCTGCACAGAAATGTAGCTGGAAGGAAGTTGAGAACAAACATGAGCTGTTTGTTTTGGCCCATGTGTATGTATGTATGAGACATTTGCTGGTTCAAAAAAAATTGGAGGGTCTGTGGACATTAAACACTTCAAAATCAGGCAAATTCTGAAATTTTTCACATGTAAAAATCTGATTTTATTTGCTAGAAAATTACTTATAACCCCAACACAATATATATTTTCTGAAAGAAAAATCCCTGGAGAATAAAATAGTTGGTGCTGCAATTTTTATGTCACACGGTATTTGTGCAGTGGTTTTTCAAACACAAATTTTCAGAGTAAAATTTACTTGAAATTTAAATTGAAATATAGTGAACACAAACACAATATAATACCCATGTTTTTGGAAAAGTATAAAAGATGATGTTCCGATGAGTAAATAGAAAACAAACATGTCATGCTTTAAAATTGCGCACGTCCGTGGACTGGCAACAAACTACAAAACATAAAAATATCCATAGGCAACATTTTAAAAGCCTTTACAGGTTGTCAGTTTAGAGTTACACAGAAAGTCTGGTGCTAGAATTATTTCTCTCACTCTGATGTTCAGTGCGATGCCTCACATGTGTGGGGGATCGCCATTTACATATGCGTGCAGGATCTACATGCGTATTCTCTGAGGACCAGAGGCACTTTTAGTTTTATGTAGAATTTATATAGAATTTATAGCTACTCAGACTACTTTTACAAGAAAGAGAATCACAAGCTGAAATTAATAGTACCAGGATGATGGCTGTAGCTGTATGATCCTGGTATACATATCACTGTATATATACGTACAGTGGTATTGAGGTGGTTAAATAGTTATTAGGCCCACACTCCTCTCCACATAGGAAACAGGAGGGAAGGAAGGATACAGAGCTGTGTTCTGAATAAACAAGCTGTGTGCTGAGCTCCCTCCCCATCCCAAATGTATCTCCTGTGTCGGTAAAACTTCTCAGAAGTGACTACTGATAACAGAGGAATGAAGTACCAGAGAGAAACAACACTTAGAGCTTTAGCGAGAGATAAGTAAACACTACAGATATATAGTATGTGCTTTGTTCAGATTTCATTAATGAGGTTTACAACTACTTTAAAGCAAAAAAAGGGGAAATACACTCTTGGACAGTTGTTACTGGAAAAGGGTCCCTGTTGGAAAATGGCCCCCATTCCTGACACAATGACAACTCTAAAGGTTTAACACACTTTTAGCCCCAGTGACAGTGGTCACCAGAACAAATAAGTGTCCCTGTTAGACCCCCAGTAGGAGCACATGTGTCAATAAAAACCTGATCGGGCTTCTAACTCTTTCCAACTTTATACAAAATTAAACAAAAACATGTTTGGCTTTTGATTCTAAGAAACTTACACAAAAGATTCCTATAAAGAACCAGGACACATGTCCCATGCTGTGAATAAAGCTTACATTAGGAATTGTATGCTCTAGACTTGTAGAATATGACCAGAATAGCATGTAATGTACATCTTTTGTCCAACTGAACCTGCTGAACCTATTACAATATTACTTTTTCTTTTAAAACAAAAATAAAAAAGTAGTTTTTACTCTTTCAAACCTGATAGCTTATTTGAAATTAACAGAGGTGCACAAATCCCAGATGTAAAACATGCATTGTTTAGTAAATTATCACCTGAATGTTGCATAGTTTATACATATACTATTATTTGTATTGTACATATACTGTATGTACTAGCAGTAATTTTGGAGCAGCTAAGAAAGGTTTTCATCACAGAAAGAAAAACAAAAGTGGAACTTTTGTTGTAGCTAAACAAAGTAGGACAAACAGTATTTCCAAATACTTAAATGGCAAACTTACCACAAATGGTGACATTAATTGTGTATTCAACGCCCCACAGCTATTCATTCCTCTGTTTGAAATCAGTATTTTAAATGAATGGGCCCAGTATGGGGTTTACTCTCTTTGAATTAGACAAGCAAAATACCAACTGCTGGCATCAATAAGGTATAATTAAATTCTTTTTCTTGAGCTCAATTTGTACACCAGAAGTCGTCTAACCTATTCTTAATGCAATTAGCTCTCCAAAGAAAATGTATATATTTAAACAAAGGAAAAAGTAATAATATTGTTTGTTTCTCACTTTTCCACAGTTACTAAAAGCCTTTGGAAATTATCTTTTTGTTTCCTGATTATCATACAAGTTTCTACATTTTTAACATAAATAGATGTATACATTTTAGAAGTGATTTATGAAATGCTATGAATTCAATGCCAGTTTTTCATAACTACAGTACATTAATTTCATAATCCCAGTCATACGGATTTCTTTTAAATTTCCATTTAATTTGATTTACCATCTGCAGTAAACAATGATTTATGTTTCAACTTATTCCAATGCATTGCTACCAAATCCTTCCACTGTATTATTCAATAAGGTCTTTATATCATAGGAAAAATAACAATGACAAAACTAGACTGCAGGAATCAGTCAGAATGGGTACTTCTGGAAGAAAGTGAACTTATCTGTGTAAACTGAAAGCTGACCTTGCAGCAGGAGTGATATGATATTTACAAATGTTAGTCTTCCCACCAAATGTTCCACAAAACCAATCCTGCATTTCCCCCTTTTTTTTATTTAAAGCTATCTTGCAATGCCTGTCTGAAATGGGACATTGTTTCAGGAGAGGTGGGATCCTAAAGCACAGCATTACAATTCTCTCAAAAGCACCACTTTAGTCCTGAAGGATTACCAAACTTTTCTACACTGATTCCCAAAAAAAGGTGGATATTAATCCCAAGGAAAGAATTATGTTTACATTACCCCCTAAGGGCTGACACTTTTTTTTACCCTAAACTGTTTATGAAAATTACAACATTACGTATCTACACCCAAAATGTAATATATTTCAGCATATCAGTGTTTAGATGTGGCGGCAGCACTGTTTTTCTTTTTTTGCACCTGTTTATTGTTCCTTCTTGTCCACATGAATTTCTCTATATGTAGGGGGCATGATCACACAAGCTGGATATTAAACTCATGGATATCATGTCTGCTTTTTTTTCATCTATAATTCATGGTGGGTTTATGGGGCGACTAGTTTAGATAAGAAGATTTGTGCTTTCTTTTCTGACCAGATCAACAGGTATTGTCTGTACTTACTAAACTTTTCTTAGCCTGAAAAATGAAAAATAATGCAGCCTCTACAACTGAGGACTGGTATGTTGCAATATAGTATTGATCATGCAGGCTACAACAGGTACAAAGAAGCACAATAAATAAGGAACTGGGAAAGCACAGAACACTTAACTTGACCACATAATTGTCAGGAGTATAGTGCATCACTGGGGGGGGGGGGCTGACTTTACAGGAGGTAAGCAGGAGTGCAGGGGTATACTACAGCAGTGGGATTTGGGCTTACAGGAAGCAGAGGGTAATGCTATGTAAAGGAAACACAAAGGTGCACATGGGTCTAGGACAGGAAGGATATCCATTGGTATCGATGGGGAAGAACCCAGCATGTCTACACATTCAGCAGATGTGAAAACAATGGGAAGGCCAAAAGTGCAGAATCTAGGAATCTCCTGTGCTACTGATGGTGGAGATAGGTTGTGCTTCAGATGATTCCCAGGTTGTGGCCCTCTGGTTTACCCAAGCAGTCAGCTACTGTGAACTAAAGGATGATAAGCAGGTAAGTTTCCCTTGCAGTGCTGGGATTTTTGTATTTACATGTTAATAGGTAGTACACCCCAAGCCTGAAGGAGTGCATGAAAACACACAGAGGCACTAAGAATAGGTAGTAGTGCATGGGGACTAACATAATTACTAGGAGTGAGTAGTAATGTACAAAGACAGACAGGAATCACTAGGAGCAGGCAGAAGTACACAGGGATGCAGATCAGGAAACATACTAAGAATAAAGAGGAAGACAATGAAGCAGGCTACAGACACAGGTTCTGATAACAAAATGCAGCCTTAAACTCATGGGGGATCGTGGACTGTTTAAATTTTGTAATATTCTGAATTTACAATGGGTTCGACAAAAGGCCTATGAATGAAGCCTAAAAGACTAAAACTCAAGAGGTGAAGAAGAACTGCCTGCTCTTTTTTACTTCACTTATACAAGCCCATTGCATCTGACGCACTGAACTATTTGCTCTTAACATAAAAAAGTTAAAAATGTTAGAATGGTAAAGAGGAGTGGGTCAGCAGGTACAAAACTTCTGATCTGAACTATAGGAGTGGCTTGAGAAAACTGCCTCGGGAGAGGGTGTGTCAGGAATGTACTCCCCAGAGTGCAGCTGAAGTTCTGAAGCGCATGCAAGTGCACAGGTGCGGCCTTATGGGTGCCCGCCTTGCTGTACACATTTACCATTGACACTGGTTACAAGCAGCCTATATAAGTTCATTGCTGTCTGCTCTGCACCTGTACCCATGTTCCTGTATCTGATTCTGCTGACTTCTGGGATTGACACGGCTTACACCTGACTTTGCTTAAATGCTACCTACCCTGACTTTGACCTCTCTCTGGACTTTGCTCTGCCTTCTGCTCATCTGCCTGATCTTGTGTTGCCGACCTCTAACTGTATCCTGACGATTCTCTGTTTGCCGCCTATGCCTGCATCTGACCGTCAGTGGCTGACCTGGCTTGTCTGACCTTGCATTCAGTTTTTCATCTGTCCAGCATGCACCATGCCTAGCTCCCACTGGTGCTTCTTCTGCTGTGGGCCACCAGTCTTCCTGCACCTACTGTTGCCTGCTGTCTACTAGCCCAGGTTCTGCTGTTCCTGCTGCCATCTGCTGCTCCAGTTATCCTGCCAACTCTGGTGACACACTTGCTATGAATCACTGCTACCAGCAGAAGACTACACAGGCACTCATACATCGCCATGCTCTCGCAGTCACTGTCGCAACATCAGTGGTCCCCCAGCCGGGGCTGTATTAGAGGTCTCCCTCTGCACAACAGGGTCAGCCACAAAGTACATGACAGGATGTTTGCAGATTGGCTCATCTCTACTAACTGTGCATGTTATTTCACTTTACACCAAATAAGCTTTATCAAGTTTATTAGTACATTTTATTGCAAGTACAGTATTCATATGACCCATCCTGTAAAACTTTGAATTTTTATCAAAGATTTCCACTTACAACAAACCCACTCATGCTATGCAAAGTAACAACGTAAATCGGAACTCCAGCCAAAGACATCTGTGGTTTTGAGAATACAAGGAATTATGTAAATGGCCAAGGGTGGGGGGGGGCAGATAAATATCCAGATTGCTTCACTGAACAGTGCTGGCTGTAGTATCTGGTGTATATAATTGGATTTTATGGTAAAGAACTGATCTGAAAATTTCACACACCTGATAATAGGTAATTTTTTTCAACTTTACCATTATTGGGGACCCTTCAAGATGCCTATATATACCTTTTCTTCACTCCCCTGCTGATTTATTTGCCATTGGGGGAAATAAACACTAAGCACTAATCTCCTTACTGCAATGTTAGGTAGGGTAAGGACAGGGAGATGGATTGAAAATGTGCATTCAATAGATAGGGTCATGGGGTTATGCCATGACGATATCAATAAACAATGTGCCAACGTCCCGCAGGTAGTTGTAAAAAGGGAGCTAACTAAAAAAAGAAGATTGGACTTTAAAGGCACAAAAGTACATATGCTACAGGATAAAAAATAGGTATTTATTAAAAAATACAACCGCAATAAACTAGCGATTGCGCATGATCAAAATACAAATGATACAATAATAATGATCTTTAGACCTCCCACTCAGCTGCTTTATACCCTTATAATTAGTTCAGTTTACAATAGTAAAACAACATGGTAATATACAGTAATACAAAACCAAGGTTTTCAATTGTTGACGTATATAATATATGTGGAGAAATGCAGTTGGATCTTGTATTGCAAGGGTGAAGCTGATGTGGGGGTCCACTTTACAATCAAAGATTTGTAGGCCGTAGGATCCAGTGCTTTCTGGCACTTGCTGACGGAAGGGTGTAAGGCGTCTTTCTCTCCTCGAACCCAGGTTTTACTATCTCCAATTACCCGGGAGGTGAATACACATTGCGGTGTGGTCTAATCTTACTGCTACAAGAAGAAGACCTCATTCCCCTTAACCTGGGTACAATACTATTCGATGAGAGAATTATTTAAAGACACCTGCCCCTCATTACTGAGCAGATGCTTTTTTCAGTTTTTTTAAAACTATATGCTTGCTTAATATGTCGCTGACAGAACTACACATTTATCTTGCATCTTACCTTGCGCTGGTTAAATCATAAATCACAAACTTTTCTGCTCCTGAGGAAGCGCTATTTCCTTAAAGCGCGGAACATGTCGAGCACAAATCTTTGATTGTAAAGTGGACCCCCGCATCAGCTTCACCCTTGCAATACAAGATCCAACTGCATTTCTCCACATATATTATATACGTCAACAATTGAAAACCTTGGTTTTGTATTACTGTATATTACCATGTTGTTTTACTATTGTAAACTGAACTAATTATAAGGGTATAAAGCAGCTGAGTGGGAGGTCTTAAGATCATTATTATTGTATCATTTGTATTTTGAGCATGCGCAATCGCTTGTTTATTGAGGTTGTATTATTTAATAGATACCTATTTTTTTATCCTGTAGCATATGTACTTTTGTGCCTTTAAAGTCCAATCTTCTTTTTTTAGTTAGCTCCCTTTTTACAGGGACAGGGAGATGACTTGAAGCTCACACAGCGCTTCCTCACTTCACTCCTATTGACTAACGGGAGTGGCAAGGGAATGAGTATAAAATAAGTACAATCAACTGGTGGGGCCACCATTAAAAGGAGCCCCACTAGCATGGGGACTCTCTACATGGTCAAAGCACAAGTTCATTTTAAAATGAACATGCACTATTTACTTGGGACCCTTGTGTTATGAATCTTCCACTCCCATATCTCTCAGGTTGTGTGGTTACTACTAAGAATTGTAATGAAATATTCCCCAATATAATTGCTGAAATATACCCCAACAAAATGCTGAATGAAGTTGACTTCAGAATACCTATCTAAATATTTTATAGGCTTATATTTTGAGGTAAACTTTTTGAACATTTCTTAAATGTTAAACTGTTTTTCCCTGTTTGATAATGATGACAAAAGTGGTAATGATGTGTTGAATGAATGCTGAGATAATTAAACTCCCCGTAGTGTCTTTCAAAGCCAATATAGCCACTTTATATTTCCACTGGTTTTCTGAAATAATGCAATGTAAATGGTATGCATCTGGCAAGTTATTTATGCAATTTAGCTAAGCTTCATAGAAAAAGTATATGAAATTTGAATGTGCAATTTGCCATGAATTTCCACTTCATAATTAGATTGTCTAACAAAAAAGGATTTTCTCCTTTTTATTGTTTGTGGCTTATGACTGCATTAAAAGCCTTCATTTGTCTGACTGTTCTGGATGGCTGGAGTCTTACCTGTATTGTAATAGGAAGTCCTGTAGTGTACATTCTATTCATTTTAATACTGTGAGTGCATTTTTTTTTACTCTTGCAGTGTCAGAATAAATTAAGTCTGCTGTAGACAGTGGCTCTTTTGCTAGGGAAAATTACCCAATCATGTGAGGTAATAGGGGAGGTTAAAAGAAATCCACAAACATCCCTGGCTGGGTAAATGTTAGTATTTTGGCAGCTCTGTGCAATTCTGTTGAAAAAATTCTTATTTCCAGACATTGTTTCACATGAAATTTAGGTGAGTTGTTAAAATCTCCCAATATAACTAGATAAACTATGGGAATGCCAAAATATTTTTTGTGAAATGTAATTTAGCATAATAGTGCAAATACAGGAGCACCCTAAGAATATCTATCTATATATAGGTATATATATATACTATATTACCAAAAGTATTGGGTTGCCTGCCTTTACACGCACATGAACTTTAATGGCATCCCAGTCTTAGTCCGTAGGGTTCAATACTGAGTTGGTCCACCCTTTGCAGCTATAACAGCTTGAACTCTTCTGTGAAGGCTCCCCACAGGGTTTAGGAGTGTACCTATGGGACTGTTGGACCATTCTTCCAGAAGCACATTTGTTAGGTCAGGCACTGATGTAAACGATAAAGTCTGGCTCGCAGTCTCCGCTCTAATTCATCCCAAAGATGTTCGTTCTATCTGGTTGAGGTCAGGACTCTGTGCAGGCCAGTCAAGTTTCTCCACTTGAAACTCATTCATCAATGCCTTTATGTACCTTGCTTTGTCACTGGTCCAAATCATTTGGTGTAGGGGGTAATATGGTGTGGGGTTGTTTTTCAGGGGTTGTGCTTGGCCCCTTAGTTCCAGTGAAGGGAACTCTTAAGCTGTCAGCATACCAAGGCATTTTGGACAATTTCATGCTCCCGACTTTGTGGGCACAGTTTGGGGATGGTCCCTTCCTACTCCAATATGACTGTGCACCTGTGCACAAACAAGGTCCTTGTCTTGGTACATTTTTCCAGTCACCCTTCCTTCAATGACATGAAGTTGCAAATACTGTATGCCGAAAAACAGCTCCACACCAAGATGTTCCCACCTCCAAACACTGTCACTGTTGAAATGGTGTTTTTGGGATGATGTGCAGTGCCATTTGGCTTCCAAACATGGTTTGTATTTTGGTATCCAAAGAGTTCAATTTTGGTCTCATCTGATCAGACTATATTCTTCCAGTTTGTCTGATGCTCTCCACGAGTGGCCCTAGGCTCTTGGACAACTCTTCTGATAATTCATTTCACTCCTCTTTCAGAAATCTTGTGAAGGGCACCTGGTCGGAACCAGTTTATGGTGAAATAATGTTCTTTCTTTTTCTGGGTTATAGCCCCAACAGTGCTCACTGCAACATTCAGAAGTTTAGAAATCATTCTGTAACCAATGCCATCAGTATGTTTTTCAAAAATAAGGTTGCAAAGGTCTTCAGAGAGCTCTGCTTTTACCCATCATGAGATGTTTCTTGTGTGACACCTTGGTAATGAGACATCTTTTTATAGGCCATCAGTTGAGACTAAACCAGCTGATATTAATTTGCACTGACAAGGGGCAGGACTGATTTCTAATTACTGATATATTTCAGCTGGTGTCTTGGCTTCCCATGCCCTTTTGCACCTACAGTAGGTGACCGCTTTATTGTGTCAATATCGTCGCTTTTATCGGCGAGATTGACACCTTGCGAGCCCCATCGCGGGAGCCAGCGCCGAGCTGGCTCGCTCATTGGGAAAGTAAAAAATATTTTTTTCCTTTCCCAATGAGCGACAAGCATTGCTGACATTGAGGTCGGGTTCACACAGGTGCGGGGATCTGACTTGGAACCCCCGCCAAAACCAGGCACTGTGTTTGGTATGAATCATGAGGGGGAACTCCACTCCAAATTTTAAATAAAAAAATGGCATGGGTTCCCCTCCAAGAGCATAACAGGCCCTTAGGTCTGGTATGGATTTTAAGAGGAACCCCCTAAGCCGTAAAAACGGCATGGGGGTCCCCCAAAATCCATACCATACCTTATCCGAGCACACAGTCTGGCCGGCCAGGAAAGGGGGTGGGGACGAGTGAGCAGCACCCCCCTCCTGAACCGTACCAGGCCGCATGCCCTCAACCAATGCCGGTTTTATTATAAGAGAGGCGACATTGTCGCTTCTTTCTCGCGCTCGCTGCAATAGGAAAATGTGACATTTTCCTATTGCAGCCAACACAAGATGTACAGTACCCTGTCGGCGAGAACCACATTCTCGTGGGCAGGTACTGTATCTACCTTCATGTGTGCAATACTTTTTCCCTGTGTCATTCCATGTTATTACACATAACTTAATTTCTGAACATATGTGTTTTAGTTTCTTTGTATGTATGGATTGCATTGTTTGTTACCGACATGTGGTTAAAATTTCATGTCAATAGGACCTGTAGAAATATATTTACCTAAAAAAATGGTGACTTGTTCAATACCTATTTTACCCTATATATATATATATATATATATATATATATATATATATATAACAAGGGGGTTGCAGATAGCATCATTTTTTTGCTCATAAAGGTTCAAAAATCATCCAGCGATGTTTCAGGCATCCATGCCCTTTGTCAAGCTATTCCCATTTTATACCATATGACATTTACAGCAAGATACCAAATAATGATGAAAAATAGATACAGGCTAGCCACTGGATAATATGTCAAAGGCATAAAGGGAAGCACTGTAATAAGCATTAAGCAGCAGGTGTAACTAGTGATACATAATCAAAGATGAGTTCCTTCCGCTCTGTAGAAAGTCTGCAATAAAAAGAGCATATAAAAACATAGACTCTAAGTATACCATAATTACATACAGCTTATCCTAACACTGAGGAATTCACACACATTCTGATGCAGGCACTTGGGCTAAAATAGTCAAATGAGAAGTTGTTTTTACTTTTCTGGGTCTGGAAAGGGGTCAAGCCAGTCATGTTCAAAATGTAGTAATATGGAAAAAGGAGACTCTGCACTTTGCAAGAGAATTTTCACATTACCAGGGAATTTTCTAGTACCTCAGTGAATGTAGCGAGAATTAAAGTATCTTGCTTTAAATGTTATTTGTCTATAATAAAAATAGCTTGACAAAGGGCAAGGATGCCTGTAACATTGTTGGATTATTTTTTTAACCGTTTGCAGTAAATTGTGGTCTTGGTACTGTAGCCCCTTCATCTTTTGTTGGTCAGTAAATTGGGAAAAAGCAATATCTTTCTGAGTTGATATATAATTAAACTAACTACAATTTATGATTTATTTCAAATTTCTATGCTTGTGTTATATTTCCATGATCATATTTAATATAGATTTTTTTTAGGAGATCCTGTGAGTTGATTTCAATATGAAAAGTGGTGTACTATCAGACAGGGCAATTCTTTTTCTTTATATTTACTGCTGAAGTTTCATATATTGAATAGACCCTGTCAGAGTCTGGAGTTGACATAGGAACCTCTGCTGTGTCAGGCAATGTCTCTTCTTGCTGAGCTACCTGAATGCTGGACATTTCCTGGGGCAGATCCTGGAATGATCCTGTCTTGAACTTTGTCTGTCTTGAACCCTGAACTCTTTGTTTCTCCCATGAACTTGATTTAAGCCTCTCTGCCCTTCCTGCCTGATCCCAACCTGAAACTACTGGTTACAAACCTTTTGGCTTGTTTACTGACTATGCTTCTGTTTGATTCCTAGCTGCTTTTCCGCTACTGGACCCCAGCTTACTCACCCCCTGGTGAGGTGATCCTGAGGACTGGGACCTAGTTCCAACATGTGCAAAATCCATCTCCACCATCAGGAACTCTGGTGAACATACTTAGACTCAGGTGAGCCCACTTCATTCACCAGAGTGACTGCCTGTGTACCTATCCTGATGGTCATGGAATTTCCAATACTTCTATATCAACTGGTCTTCAAGCCTGACCCCTGAGCATGACAGACTCCTAAGACTTAATGTACACAGGATGTTTGAAAACCTCTTCTGGAACTTGACAGCTAGTAACCAACGGTTAAAAACATCCGTTCTGCCAGTTTTACATGCCAAGTTTATGCGCATTTAGCAGCGTTGTAAATGGTCAGAAATGTCTCCCCGTTGAGAATGCCTATAAAATGCTTATAAACGCGGGTTACTGTGTTTAGACGTGTTTACGTGCTGTTACAAGCATTTGGCATTTCAAATGCCACTAAACTACCATCAAGAACATAATACTTCTAACCTCAACTGCTTCTAAACTACTAGAAATGCCAGAGTGTACATGTAAGATAACATTGAGGAGAGTTCAGAGGCTGTTGAAAAAAAATGCCCAAATGCTCCTAAACGCCAGTTTACCAGCTGCAGTGTACATGAGGCCTAATGCCGTGTAAACACGATCGGAATTTCGGCCAGCAAAAGACCAATTAGAGCTTTTTGTCGGAAAATGCGACTGTGTGTATGCTCCATCGGGCTTTTGCTGGCTGAATTTCTGCCAGCAAAAGTTTGAGAGCATGTTTTCAATTTTTCGATAGGAAACAGTTCCGATTGGAAATTCTGATCGTCTGTAGCAATTCCGACGCGCAAAATTTCTACGCAGGCCTGGAAACAATTTGACGCATGCTCGGAAGCATTGAACTTAATTTTCTCGGCTCGTGGTAGTGTTGTATGTCACCGCATTCTTGACGGTCTAAAGTTCTGAGAACTTTTGTGTGACCGTGTGTATGCAAGCCAAGCTTGAGCGGAATTCCGTCTGAAAAAAAACATCCAAGATTTTTCCGACGGAAAATCCGGGGCATAAGAGTGTTTTGTTTTTTAGATTATTTAGTTCTGCAACTTTAATATTTAAACAATTGTAACCCAAGAGCACAAGTGAATTTATTGCAAATTACCATTCCCTTTAGATATGGTGGCTGCATCAGTTTTATTTTTTATTTTTAACAAGCCCAGAATATACTTGTTGATCTTCCTTGAAATGCAATACTCTTGACACTTCCTGTAAGCTGAACTGAAAGTGGTATTTTCCTTCTGTAAACTACTAATCTCCCTATCCCCCGTTACTGGAGATGAAAAAAGCAAGCATGTTTAAAGTCTACACTGGGTGACAACTGTTGCTTACCATGGAGAAATAATAATACACCACCCAGGGACAGTAAGTGTATTATTATTTGTTGGATTGCCAGGTGAAAATAAAGGAAACAACTCTCAAAATGGAAACTAAGACTAGTAAGCTGCAAGATAATATACATTTTTGTTTTTTGGTTTAGATAAACTTTAAAGATTAAAAGATTTCACTCATTAACCTAACCACAAAAGATTAAAAAATATATATATATTTTAATTTTGATGCTTAAAGAGACAGGTTCTCTTGACAGCTACCATCCACCTACCTACTCACCTTCACTGCATTCCCCCACTTCTTTTATTGGTGCTGTGGGTCAAGTCAGTGAGTAAGCTCCCGGGAATAGGGGTAAAGGTCACATGCTTTCCCATACCTAAAGTATTTCAGTGGAGGAAAGGAGGACAGCTGAAATGAGCAGTCTTTGTGGGTGGTGGGGTTGGGAAAGGATGGTCAATAGAACCTGACATTTTCTCCTGAATAGTGAGTGAATAAAAGTGAATAATTTCCTGAAAGTAATGCCCCGTACACACGGTCGGAAATTCTGAGGAAAATGTCCGATCGGACCATGTTGCCGGAAAATCTGCCCGTGTGCGGGCTCCATCGGACTTTTTCCGTTGGAATTTCCTGCTCTCAAATTTTCCGACAACAAAATCCGAGTGGACTTTTTCCAATCGTGTGTAGAGAATTCCAACGGACAAAGTGCCACGCATGCTCAGATCAAATTATGAGACCAAAGCTATTGGCTAATAGCCTCTACGTAGTTCCGTTGTACGCAACGAACGTCACCACGTTCAGAATGATTGGATTTTCTGACAACTTTGTCTGACCGTGTGTATGCAACACCAGTGTCGGACAAAATCCGTCTGAAAAAATCAGATGGATTTGGTGGTCGGAATTTCCGACCGTGTGTACGGGGCATAATATTATTTGTATGGTTCTGGTGTTCTTGCATCTAGCAAAAAATGTAGTGATAATAAAGCACAATTAACAAAATACATTGTAGTCAATCTGCAGTGCTGTATAATAATATAAATAGATTGATGTCCATCTTAAAACAACAAAAAAACAACAACAAACAAAAGGTTTTCTAACTGAAAGAAAGATATCACATTTAAACACTGACATTTTTTTAAATTAAATTGTGACTTTCTAGTTATACTAAGTTTTCCAATTTGATTTAAACTTAAATAAAAATAATATTTATTCTAAGATTCCCTAACCCTAAATCTAACATGTGTAAATACTATTGCAACACACAAAGCACATATTCTATTTCACTGAAGCTTCATACAGAGAAAAACACAGGCACTAAAAGAAATGAATGTAAAATCTACTCATGCTGCCAGCCAGCATCCAATAACATTAAAGTAAATTAAAGATAAATGACGGGAAAAAAGCTAAGATCTGAAATGTGTCAGGCTGCCACAGGTTTGATAGTCAGCAACAGTGAAATGCACAGAAGCCACCAACTGTGGTGCACTTGATTGATTGCAGTTCACAAAGAAAGAGATCGGCCAGTCAGGGGGCATATTAAGATAAATGCAGAAGTTAATTTTTTTTACCGTATAAAAGATTCTATCTCAGTTGAAAAAAATTCAGCCCAGAAAGGCTCCTGGATGAAAAAAACACAATATAAATCATGTGGCATGCTAAAGGGAAAAATGAAAAATAATAGAGAGTTAAAACTAACATAAAAATAGCAGATTCTTTGTCTGTGCCTAAGGGTATTATTTTTTGTTACAATAAATATTAATGCCTCTTTAATTTTAACTTGGGTGTCACTAATATTTGCGTAGCACAATGACTTTTAAATGTACGTAGCAAACCATTAGAAACCACATTGTACTGCAATAACAATGCCACATCAATTCAGTCTGCCATTTTAGCACATTGGTTAGCACATTAAAAGTCTGAGCTATAAAGTCTAAAACTCTGCATGGCTTTTTTGTTCTATTCTAGACATGTAAAAGGAACACTGCTTGGTACATGAAAACTAGTGCTGCACCAGAATAATGTAAAGAGATCTTAGGATAATGACAAAATATAAATATTACTCTGATAAAAAATGTTACAGGAGAATAAAATTACCTACCTCAAGCGCAACACTAAAAAATGTATTATCACAGCTATAGCACAGTTTAATTAACTAATTCAATACCAGGCACTTAACCCCCTTCCTGCCCAAGCCAGTTTTCAGCTTTCACTGCTGTCGTTGTTTAAATTACAATTGCACAGTCATGCTACACTGTACCTAAACAGAATTTTTATCATTTTGTTCCCACAAATAGAGCTTTCATTTGGTGGTATTTGATCAATACCAGCCAATATCAGCCAAGAGACAGCGGTGCTTTTTTTTCCCTATTTGTCTGTCGGGCGGTGTTATTGAAGATAGATGGACATCACAGGACACTTTTTAATTTTTTTTAATAAAGGTATTGTCAAAAAACTGTCTATTGTGGTTCCCTTGTTAAATGGGGCTTCCAGATTCCTATAAGCCCCCACCCGCAGACCCCACAACCACCGGGCCAGGGTTGAGGGGAAGAGACCCTTGTCCCCATCAACATGGGGACAAGGTGCTTTGGGGGGCACCCCAAAGCACCCTTCTCATGTTGAGGGCAAGCGGCCTGGTATGGTTCAGCAGGGGGGCTCGTCCCCCCTTTCCTGGCCTGCCAGACTGCTTGCTTGGATAAGGGTCTGGTATGGATTTTGGGGGGACCCCAAAGCACCCTCCCCATGTTGAGGGCAAGCGGCCTGGTATGGTTCAGCAGGGGGGCTCGTCACCCCCTTTCCTGGTCTGCCAGACTGCTTGCTTGGATAAGGGTCTGGTATGGATTTTGGGGGGGACCCCACACCAATTTTTTACATAATTTGGGCATGAAGTTCCCCTTAAAATCTATGCCAGACACAAAGGGCCTGGTATAGATTTTGGGGGGATTCCAACGCTGTTTTTTTTATTTTGTCGTGGAGTTCCCCTTAAAACCTATACCAGACCCAAAGGGCCTGGTATGGATTGGGAGGGGGGCCATGCCGTTTTTTCTTAATTCTGTTCCTCTTAACCACTTCAAGCGCTATTATTTACTATGCACTGATTGTACTGTATATATATATATATATATATATATATATATATATATATATATATATATATATATATATATATATATATATATATATATTATACTGCCTGCACTGTATATATAGTCTACACTAAATGCACTATATATATATATATATATATATATATATATATATATATATATATATATATATATATATATATATATATATATATATATATATATATATATATATATATATATATATATATATATAAATACATTGCCTGCACTGTATATATATTATACTGCCTGCACTGTATATATAGTCTACACTAAATGCACTATATATATATATATATATATATATATATACAGCCAGGTATATATATATATATATATATATATATATATATATATATATATAAATACATTGCCTGCACTGTATATATATTATACACTACACTACACTGTATATATACTGTATATACTAAACTGCCTGCACGCCACTAACTAACCGACCTAATCTAGCTCAAGTTTTCAATCTCTCTCCATTAATCCACACTATACACGGCCACTGTGGGGTGTGGACTTAGCCCGCTGAGCCATGATTGGCCAAGGACACCCTACCTTTGGCCAATCATGGCAGTCACAGCAGACCATGCTGTGAATGGCTGAAGCATGCAGGTCAGGTGCATGCTTTGACCAATCAGCAGCCATCAATGCACTGCGATCTCACAGGGTGTATTATGGGGTGCTTTACGGCACTTTAATTTGCCACAAACACCCCATATGTTTGTTTGTTCTGTGAATAAATGAACACCGGGGACCATCCCTAGTCCAATCGGGACTATCCCTATTGCTAAACTATTCAGAAGCAAGAGCTAAGTACTGTATATCATAGGGTAAGCTACACATTGGTGTATCCTATCTAAGAGATTTTCAGGATTTTCATACAAAACAATTGCTGATTATTCCTACTTAATTTTGCTGAAACAGCTTCATGTCCTCCTTAAAATTTCTATTCTGTTCAAATGTTTGTCTTATTAATGTCTAATATTGTTCACTTCTATTTGAAAGTTAACTGATTGCCATTCACTATTAGGTATATCCATTTATTATATTAACAACCATGGCATGAAAAAAATGTACCTTAGAAAATATCTTTACCCCCAATCAATTTTTTTTTTTTTAGTTTTGGATACAATTCCAAAATGTTGGGTTTTATTGATATCTTGGGCTCCATTAACCACTTGCCTACCAGGCACTTACACCCCCTTTCTGCCCAGGCCATTTTTCAGCTTTCAGTGCTGTCGCACTTTGAATTGCGTGGTCGTGCTAAACTGTACCCAAACTATTTTTTTTATAATTTTCTTCACACAAATAGAGTTTTCTTTTGGTGGTATTTAATCACTGCTGGGTACTGATGGGCATTGATCGGTGGCACTGATGGGTGACACTGATGGGCATTGGTTGACAGCAGTGATGGGCATTGATGGGCAGCACTGATTGGTGGCACTTGTGGGCAGTGGTGGGCACTGATTTCTGCCACTGGTTGGCACTGATAGTTGGTATTGGTGGGCATTAGTGGGCACTGATTGGTGACACTTTTTTTCTTTGTTGTAATCAGGGCACTGATGATCAGTGCCCTGATTACATTCCTACATGTCCCCCTTTGAGGAGATGCCACTGATCAGCTCTCCTCTCCTCACACTCTGTCAGTGTGAGGTGAGGAGAGCCGATTACCGGCACTTCCCTGGTTATATGGGACTGGCTGTGATTGGACACAGTTGATGACATGGTTAAAGAGCCGCGGATGCGACTCTTTACAGAGATCAGGGTCGCGCCGTGTCCTAGCAACACAGCGTGGCCGTGATCGCCGTGCTGCATAAACCGCGGGTTGGTGGGTGGGCAGCAAGCAGTTAAATAGATTCCTCTTCACTGTCCATTCTAGATACAACTGTTTAAAAGACAGGGAGTGAGGAACATCTGCAACAGGGAAACAAGTAACAATAAAAAGGAGGCAAATCTAAGATTCCCCTACACGTCCTTTCCGTTGTACCAGAAAGGAAGTGAAGGAATCCCTAAAAGAGTTTTTGGCTGCAAAGAAAAAAAAATTACAGAAGTTTTAATCCTTTCCCACTTTATCCAGAAATTAAGACAAAATATTTTTTGTGTATAGATACATTTTATCATTTGTATGGCTATATCATCACCAAATGAAGTGACACTGTTAGGCATGTATTATGGGCATGTATTTTGCTTTACCCTAATGTTGTTGTTTTTTTTGGTCATTTAAAGAAAAAAAAAAAGTGATATTAAAGCTTCGGTTTTTTGAATTAAAATAATGAACATATTATACTTACCTGCTCTGTACAATGATTTTGCACAGAGCAGCCCTGATTCTCATCTTGCGTGAGTGCCCCCATAGAAAGCTACTTTCTATGGGGGCACCCATGTGGGCTTGCTCCTGAACTGCCCTGTCTGTATCTATAGACACAGATAGGGTGGCTTGGCCCTGCCCCTTATCCCGCATCACAGGATTTGATTGACAGCAGTGGGAGCCAATGGCTCCCACTGCTCTTAATCTACCCAGTGAGGAGGGAGAGTCCCAAGCGAGCCATTGCTCTTGTGCACAGCGCTGGATCAAGATCAAGCTCAGGTAAGTATAAGAGTGGACTGAGGGGATCCTGCAGCACAGAAAGTTTTTTATTTACTTTAATGCATAGAATACACTAGGGTAAAGTGCCGTAAGGCTTTAGAAACACTTTAAGGCATGGAAAGTTTGTGACTGTTCAGCAAAGCAGTCTAAAAAAAATGGAGAATAGATTGAGATTTCTCATAACTCTTTATTAGATCAACTATTATTGTTTTTTTGTTTGTTGCTTTCAATGTTTTCATGATCTGTACTGTAAATAGTGAGAGGAGGCAAGAAATATCCTGCAGGACTCCATTTATAACAAATCAACTTCACTTTTATTGGAGGCTGGAGAGTGCAGTGCCTTAAGCTACAGTTTACTTTTCCATATGTTGCCACTCAGTATTGCTGTGTTGTAAACTAGTAGGATATGCTTTGGACCCTTAACCATTTATTACAGAAAGCATTGTTAATATTTTAGATTTGCAAATACAATTAGAAGATATTAATTAAAATGTTAATAACCAGCTGAGGGGGGTTGCTGCACACAGAAGTTTTTTTTATCTTAATGCATAGAAAGAAACCTTCTGCCTTCTGCCTTTAGAACCACTTTAAGCCACTCAGTTAACCTGACCCAGTAATGTTATGCTTATTTTGAAAGGCACTCATTTTAAACTGGCACATTTCTGTTTTGATTTATAGGAGAAAATCATTTAAAAAGCATAAAAAAATGTATTCAACTGAATAGGCCACCCCTTTCAGTTGGCTTAAAATATACTTATATTTTACAAATATAAGTGTATTTTAAAGTAGCCAAGAATTTGGAAAACCTGCAAAATTCCACTAACTTAGCAAAAGTACTACATTCATGCCATGATAAAGCTATCTAAAAAATGGGTAAAAACTTATAGTACATTGTGATTCACATCTTGGTAAATACACCCTTATATTATTCCTTTTCGACACCATATATTTAAATAAAATGAAACCTGTTAAGTAAATTGGTACAAAATTAAAAGTATTCATTAGACTAACAAACAGCTACCTTTTCAAAGTGTTGCATTTTATATAATATTATTCTTATCCAGATAATGAATGTGGATTTTTAACATATGCTTCACTAACTAGATAAAAAAAACTGCCATCTAGCCTTCTAGTGTATGACTTTCAAAACTGCACCAAGCTTACTAATTAAAATAAATTTTTACATATTTTTCTACACAGTCATTAAGTTTATTTAATTATTTTTATCTAGACCCCAAATGGCAGCAGCATTTGATGTGATATCAATGATTTTTTGAGAAGCAATATAGGTACTGTGCTAGGAAAATATAACTGTTTGAAATTCAAACTGTGACTGATTGCTGTGTTCAAGACTAACAAATGGTGAAAAATAATAAGAATGCTAAAAACAGAGCTGATGGCTGTATTGTTGCTAGTCACTAAATTCTAAGCTGACCATATACAAGAATTGTACTATTTACTACCTAAAAAAAATGTAGACCTGTGCTGACACATACATGATTCATTACAATTCAGATCAAAATTCACTGTATAGGTCCTCCTCAGAAATAAAATAATCCTAATAATCAAAGAAAGGCACAAGCAAAATAAAGATGGATTCCTAATTATTATACACCCATAAACCATTAAACTACAAAAGAAGTGAATATGTAAGGGCTGTTTAATTCTTCCAACAAATTAAAAGGTAGTTTACAAGAAGTATAATTCACTTATGCTAGTCTGGTGTGTGTGTGTGTCCCAATTACATTAGCACAAAAACACGCACTGTAAGAACTCCTTACGTATGAAAAAGTAGAAACATTTGTGAACACATGAAGTGAGAAAGAAAACATCATACATTATTTAAAAAAAGAATAAAGAAAAATGTACCCAATATAACCTATGTGCAAATTTACTATGTTCAAAAATTAAGCACAAGATGCAGAAATCCTGTTCAGAATGTTTCCAGATATCTTTCTTTAATTAAGTGGTTTCATGCATAGTCTGTGAGTTCACTTTGGAAGTATCATCAATTTTATGATCTATTGAAATACTGAAGGTAAGAAAATTAAATATGCTGAATTATCACAAAAGCTGCAGCAAGTTTATTTATCAATGTCAAAGGAAAAAGTTATATAGAAATAATCTATAAGCCTCAGCCAACATTTTTTTTAAAGATTTTATTTCCCTCCACCTCCCCCTGAAATGCAAATAGCATGATACAGTAATAAATGGTATGCCTGTTTATTTTAGGTTGTTAGGTAGAGATGTTTGAAGTGATTTATGTTGACCAGGACTTAACTGGATCATGCCAGTTAGCTTGATATGGATATCATTGTAATGTTGGCCCTTTGAACCGCTGTGTGTCTCAGCCAATCAGGAGGGAGAGTCCCGTACAGCGGAGTCTCTTGTGCAACATCGCTGGATCGAGATGGGGCTCAGGTAAGTATAAGGGGGCTGAGGGGGGTTGCTGCACACAGAAGTTTTTTTTTTATCTTAATGCATAGAAAGAAACCTTCTGCCTTTAGAACCACTTTAAGCCACTCAGTTAACCTGACCCACAAGTAATGAGGTAAAAGGAAACAAAGATATCTAACTTTAATAATTGTACTTACTTGTTGTTAACTGAGAAATGTCAATTATTGTGCCCAAATGATTTTGAGAATTAAAGCAGCTTTGAATGAGAAAAAATGCAAATCAAGTGCAGGCCAACTAAAGGTCAAATGCACTTGTCAAGGAACAAGAAGCATTACAAACTTGTTACCATCACATTGATAAGTGATTTCAAACTTGTAAAGGTTTAGAGTTGGACCAAACATAATAATTTTAAATGTACCAAACCAAATCTGAATTTCAGCGTTTTTGTGGGAGGTTTGGCGGCTCAAACTGCTTGTGCATCTTTGTCATCTATCAGTCTATCTGTCATGACTATCATCTCTAGTTACCTTGGCATCTTTAGGCTCATGGCACCTGCCAGGCCCACGTTCTTGCAGGTCCTGGGAGCTTAGTATTCCTTAGAATCCCTTGTTTATGTAGTTCATGTTATTTATACTTAAACTAGTTCTGGCCATATTCATTTTGCTGCTAAGCAAATTAAAGATTCCCCAGAGTGCATCCCAATTTTGTTTTGTTTCACTTTTAGACCTCATAATCTTGTTAGGGGCTAACAGAAGCTGCATCGTTTGCTTTTCTGTAATTCTCACTTTTTTGGATCCTAGCTCAGATTCACATTGACTTCAATAGAAATTCCAGTTTCTAATTCACACATTTCAGAAGCTTCTGCGTTTCTATACTCTTTGCCTAAATCACAACTGATATAACTTTTCAGTAATTCTCTCATCTCTACTCATAAATCATTATATACGAATGTAAGATTTATATTGCAGGGCGTCAACCCTCACATTTTCTTCCTCCCAGAAAACTTTCACGCAAAACTATCTATAGAAATGTTTGGGGCAGGTTAAAAAAATGTCCACAGTGTATGAAAATATTAGAGGAAGACCTCACAGAAGAACAGCAGGAGTTCTATTGACTGATATTGACTGATATGAGAAGCCTTACCTTCCATCTTTTCAGTATGTAGACTGGTTTTACCTTTCCCTAGGTGTGCTTAGGTCACATTGTACAAAGGAAAGCTGACAGATTCACAATATGATTTGATACCTAATTACTGATAGAATAAACTAATAATAGCTTAAAAATAAGGACTAGGGATGAGCTGAACACCCCCCGGTTTGGTTCCCACCAGAACATACTGAACAGTTAAAAAATTTGGAAGAACACACCAACACCGTTAAAGTCTATGGAACACGAACATGAAAAATCAAAAGTGCTAATTTTAATGGCTTAAATGCAAGTTATTGTCATAAAAAGTGTTTGGGGATTTTTCTTAAAAATTGCTGTTTTTTCAGGAGCAGTGATTTCTTTTAATGCTTAAAGTGAAATAATAAAAATGAAATATTCCTTTAAATATCATTGCTTGGGGGTGTCTATAGTATGCCTGTAAAGTGTCACATTTTCCCCATGTTTAGAACAGTACCACAGCAAAATTACATTTCTAAAGGAAAATTGTCATTCAAAACTGATCACGGCTGAAATTAATTGTCGGGTCTCGGAAAAAAAAGAGATAAATGAGATAAAACTCATGAAAAAGGGCATGGGTTCCCCCTAGTCCATTGCCAGGCCCTTTGGGTCTGGTATGAATATTAAGGGGAACCCTGAACCAAAATGTAAAAAAAAATTGCACGTGGGGTCCACCTAAAAACCATAACAGGCTCTTCAGGTCTGATATGGAAATTAAGGGGAACCCTGTGCCAAAATGTTAAAAAATGGCATGGAGGTCCCCCCAAAATCCATACCAGACCCGAGCATGCAACCTGGCAGGCCGCAGGAAAAGAGGTGGGACAAGAGAGCAGCCCCTCTCCTGAGCCGTACCAGGCCACATGCCCTCAACAGGGGAGGGTGCTTTGGAGTAGCCCCCAAAGCACCTTGTCCCAATGTTGATGGATACAAGGGCCTCATCCCCACAACTCTTGCCCGGTGGTTGTGGGGGTATGTGGGCAAGAGGCTTATCAGAATCTGGAAGCCCCCTTTAATAAGGGGACTCCCACATCCCAGCCTCCCCCTATGTGAATTGGTAACGGGGTACACTTCTGGGTGACAGTTCTTATATAGCTGAGGGCAGGGTCACCCAGTGACATAAAGGGGTGACCCCCACCCCCCTCTGATGCCACAGGGAAGCCATGGGGAAGCCCCAAACCACCCTCCCCATGTTGAGGGCATGTGGCCTGGTACAGTTCAGGGGGGGGGGGGCGCTCTCTCGTTCTACTCTTTTCCTGCAGCCTGCCAGGTTGCGTGCTCCCATAAGGGTTTGGCATTGATTTTGGGGGACCCCTATGCCATTTTTTAAAAATTTGGCACATGGTTCCCCTTAATTTCTATTCCAGACCTGGTATGGATTTTAGGGGGACCCTCACACAATTTTTTTTTAATTTTTGGTTTGGGGTTCCCCTTAATATTCATACCAGACCAAAGGGGCCTGGTAATGGACTGGGGGGACCCACCTGTCAGTGCCCACCAGCTTCACCTGTCAGTGCCCACAGTGCCATCTGTCAGTGCCCACAGTGCCACCTGTCAGTGCCCACAATACGTGCCTGAACAGTGCTGCACATAACTGTCACCTACCAGTGCCCATCAGTGTCACCTACCAGTGCCAATCAGTGCCACCTATCAGTGCCATCTATCAGTGCCCATCAGTGCCATCTATCAGTGCCATCTATCAGTGTCCATCTGTGCCACCCATCCGTGCCACCCATCCGTGCCACCCATCAGGGCCAGCTTATCTGTGCCCATCAGTACCGACTTATCTGTCCCCATCAGTGCCACCTTATCTGTGCCCATCAGTGCAGCCTATCAGTGCCCACCAGTGCAGCCTATCAGTGCCCACCAGTGCCGCCTCATCAGCGCATATCAATGAAGCAGAAAAATTACCTGTTTGCAAAATTTTATAACAAACTATTAAACATAATTTTTTTTTTCAAAATGTTCCAGCTTTTTTTGTTTGTTTAGCAAAAAATAAAAACCCCAGCTGTGATTAAATACCCCAAAAAGAAAGCTCTATTTGTGGGAAAAAATGATAAAAATTTAATTTTGGTACAGTGTTGTATGACCGCGCAATTTTCATTCAAAGTGTGTCAGCGCTGAAAGCTGAAAATTGGTCTGGGCAGGAGGGGGTTTAAGTGCCCAGTAAGCAAGTGGTTAAATACCACCATTTGGGTACTGTTGGATGACCACGCAATTGTCATCCAAAATGTGAGAGCGCTGAAAGCTGAAAATAGCCTGGTCAGGAAGGGGGTATAAGTGCCCACAAAGCAAGTGGTTACATTATGAAGCAGAAAGGTTGCCAAACTGTGTAATGTCTTTAAAATTTATGCTACGCAACAAATATCTTACAATCATCTATATGCTAAGCTTGATGTCCCTTGCAGATGTACATGTCTTGAGTATTAAACAATGCTAATCATACAGCTATGCAGCCTTTACTATAAAAAGAGGGGATTAGATCACTTACAATTACTAATTTATTATTCTAGTAACTAATGTGAGTATGGCTTGAAAAAAACTGTTGATTGCTCTCAGTAATTGTTTTATTAGCTCTAGTGTAGTGTACCATGATTTATCATTATTAATGCATGTCAATTAATTCATCTATGAAAAAAATGTTGTACAGCCATTAATCTGGATAATTTCCAGATAGTAACTGCTGGAAAATGCCTCATACTGGCAGGAGTTATTGTGCGGTGATCACCGGCAAGTTGTTAATTTGTACCTCATATTGTCATTCTCTTGTTTGCCGCAGGGTATTGTAAATTTTCTTCTGCATCTTAACAAATGACTAGCAGAATGACCTCTCATCATTCTAAGCACACATATGATAGAACAGGCTCGTTTTTGCATCCATTTAATTAATAAGTAAACACATTCATTTTTTTATTAAGATGTCTTAAGGAAGCCTATAAAAAAATATTTATTCATATCCCTTTCATATCCAAAGATGGTTGTAAAACCTACTCTTGTACCATTCCTGGTACTGTGAATAAAATGTTATTTAAATTTTTAACAAAAACACCGTATACAGTTTTCCAAGCTTAAAGGTGGCTACTCAAATGTCTTTACAGATTATATTCTGAGTTGATGTTTCTCTACTGTTTCGCTATTTTCTAAATACCACAACATGCATTTTTTTCATGTGTGTACAGTAGACAGGGTCTAAGGGGAATCTATTTTAGGAATCTCAGTGGCTTCTCTTTAGTTACTTAGTTTAAAGAGAACCAGTCATCAATATGCATATGTAATAATCTATTCCTGAATTGTTATATTAGTTCAGTATTACCTCCCAAAGATTGATTGTTCGTTTTCCCTGTCAGAGAAGACAGAATGTTAGGTTGTGTCAATCTATCTACTGCCTGTGTTTAATGCTGAAAATAGATACTCATATATAACAAAGGTTTACAAGAAGGAAAATAAATAGTTCTAGTAATTGACACATCTTGGGGTGGGGGGTTGTTAGTTATCAGCTCTGAGCTCAGGCAACAGATAGGTTACCATCCTTGGAGGGATTTAAATCCTGACAAAAAGCATATTTGCTCTGACAATACAGGTAATACAATCAAGTACCAGTGGACAAACTTATCTCTGGGAAGTAATGGTCTACGGTCAAAAGAGGCGATTAAGATTCTTACAAATGTCTATTTATAACTGGTTCTTTTACATAATGTTTAGCCAGGTACAAACTATTTTTTAAGCACTGTAGTGTTAGTAAAAAATAAGACTTAAGATATTTGTCAAAGACACTAACCAGATCACAAATTAAAGAACTTTCATCCACATTAAATAGTTCATTCTCTGCCTAAAACGGTAAATGACAAAATGGAGAATTACAGTATAATTAAGATTACAGCAAAGAAATGAGTGAGATGTTCAGAATCAATCTCAGTCCTATTTACTGTGGGAATTTTCTCATTAGTGGGTCTCTTTGGACCATTCTGCAATTATAAGACTTTTTCCGTTTTCTCAGTATGGGGAGCATTGGGCTCATTCCCTCTCCTACCTTGCAACACGACTTGCTCTCCATGTAGCCATAGGCACAAAGTGCTCTCACATGGCAGTGGGGAGTGTCAGGAACTATGAATCAGGAGACAGAAAATGCAGTAAAAATTACACTTTTTAATATAATGGTAAAAATGGTACAAATAATAATCGTAGTAAAAACATAGCTAGGATTTGGTAACCAAAGCAGGTAGTCAGAGCAAGCCAGTAAATCAGGAAGCCAGAGATCAGCATAGTCAGAGGCAGCAAACAGGATCAGGAACCAGAAGGGATGTCAGCCAGGCAAGTCTTTAACAGGAACACAGCAGAGAATCTCCAGGTTTGACCAAGGTAGAGGCACAGGAGAAATGAACCAGGCAGTTTGAATAGCCAGAAGGGGCTGGCTGACGATCAGGAAATGATCACCAGCTGAGCCACCGTGGAAAGATGACTGCTGGCAATTAACCGACAGCTGAGTAACCTGAGCACTAGGGATGAGCCGAACACCCCCGGTTCGGTACGCAGCAGAACATGCGAACAGGCAAACATTTTTTTCAAACACACAAACACCGTTAAAGTCTATGGGACACGAATGTGAAAAATCAAAAGTGCTAATTTTAAAGGCTTATATGCAAGTTATTGCCATAAAAAGTGTTTGGGGACCCGGGTCCAGCCCCAGGGGACATGTATCAATGCAAAAAAAAGTTTTAAAAATGCCTGTTTTTTAGGGAGCAGTGATTTTAATAATGCTTAAAGTGACTGTATACTGTTGGTAAAAAATATATATAACTATATGAAAGACTGCCCTCTATATATTCTACCCCCACTGCGCCACACAAATAATAAATAAATAGTTATACCAGTGAAGGAATAAATAATTAAGTGAAAATATATGAAACAGCTGCTACTTAAGTGTATATAAATATGTAAAATCTGCAATTCAACCTAAAAATGAACTATAAATAGGATAAATTAGTAGCGCTAATAAATAAATTATATAATATACAAAAATTTAAGTGTATAAAGCATGTAGTGTTATATAAATACCTGAACCTATAGTTCAAGTAACAACAATTTATCTAATCCACCCAGTGACAAGTGAAAAAAAGTTCATATATACAAAAGTCCAAACTATAAATCAATTCAGGTAGGTGATTTTCAATGTGTCTTCAAAAAAACTTCAAAACTTGAATCTTCAAAAAAAAACTTAAATCTGCCACCACACCACGTGTTTATGATCCCACTCCCTCTGAAGAGCAAACTCACCAGATCACAGTGCCTCACACTCTCGTGTTTGGCAGCAGCGTGGTTTACCCACTCCGGGGGTTAATACTGATCAGCAAATTGCTTAGCTTGTTTGTCTCTCAATGTGTTTCCATATGTAAAACAATAAAAGAGTGCTCCACATAGTGTAAAAAGTATAAAAAAAATGATTCACTCTCACAAACATTTCCAATGGTAAAACTCACATTTTCAAAGAAAAAAACAAGCCTTCAATAAAACACAGCAAGCCAAACTTGAACTGGTATGCAGGTAAGTTGCGGCCACTGCGGACCAGAAGTGTATACACCACCGTAGTATCTCACCAACTTGTAAGCATCTACTATCTGGCAGCGATATAACTTCTAAATGGAGTGGCGTCCCATATAAGTACAGTCTTACTTGCTCTGTAGCCTCATTCCCGACATGTTTTGTCGCACAGACTTATTCATGGGTATACACATGAATAAGTCCGTGCGACGAAACATGTCGGGAGATAGTAGATGCTTACAAACTAAAAATATTTTTGGAAGCTAGCATCATCAAGATTGAGGTGGAATAAGATAGTCAGCATAAGCAGTCTTCAAGGGATCCTACATCCATAACAAATTCAATTAGTTACATCAGCATCAGGTGTTTGATAGCTGCTGATCCAGGACTGATTATTTTTTATGAATGTGAGCCTATCTACAGAGTCTGTGGACAGGTGCACTATTTGATCCTTTACAAACCCTCCAGCAGCACTGAATGTGCATTCAGAAAGCACACTGGATGCAGGACAGGCCAGTAGATCAATTGCGTATAGAGCAAGTTCTGGCCAGTGGCCCATCCTCAAGATCCAGTGGATGCTCTGTTGGAAAGGTTTCCAAGTCTGCTCTTGCCCCTACATATTCCTGCACCATGTAATGCAGACGCATGGTTGCTTGAACTGAAAAATTGTTTAAAGGCATGGGTCAGCTGGACACCTTCTCCACTGCTCTTACTCTAACTGAACGAAGCCTCAGCAACAAGTTGTCCAGCACCATGAAATTGTAACCTCCCAGGGTCTGGAAATGCATTGCACAAACCTTTCTTCAAGGCCTCCTGAAGATGTTTCATCCTATGCTACCTCTGCGAAGGCAGGATTAGTTCTGCAACTTTACCCTTGTAACGTGGATCAAGAAGGGTTGCCAGCCAGTAATACCACAAATCCTAGTGTCCTTTTGCAGGCTTTGCAGCATCAGGGAGATCATGCAGCATAAGTTTGTAGAGGCATTAGATTCTGAGTCTGGGTCACTAAGGATCACATGATCTGTAACTACCTCCCCCCAGCCACGTACAACTCCTTGGGTTTCTGGGGACTGAAAACCATCACTTGAAGACTGCTGCTGAGTGTTATCCTCTACATCCATGCTGACACAATCATCCTCTTCTTCCTGTGTGTTTGGTGGGTCCGCAGGAATGCTATCTGGATAAAAGGGGCCATGAGAGGTAAGGAAGTTCTCCTCTTCCTCCCGCTGTTCTGCCTCAAGTGCCCTGTCCATTAATCCACAAAGCGTGTGCTCCAACAGGAAGACTAGGGGGACAGTGTCACTGATGCATGCATTGTCGCTGCTCACCATCCTTGTGGCATCCTCAAATGGTGACAGGACAGTGCATGCATCCTTGATCAGTAGCCACTGGTGTGGCTAAAAAAAAAGCTCCCCTGACCCTGTCCTGGTTCCATACTCACACAGGTACTCATTGGTGGCCCTCTGTAGCATTGCCAACATTGAATTCCACCTGGTGGGCATGTCACAAATAAGGCGGTTGGTGGGCAGGTTGCATTCCCTTTGAATGTCAGCCAGCCGAGCACTGGCATTGTATGACCGGCAGAAATGACCACAGCCTGCCTGTGGTCTTCTTGCCTGTCTCAGGAGATCCTGTAAGCTCAAGAACAGCTGCACCACCAAATTCAGGACGTGTGCCAAACATGGAACAATCAAGTGTCCCTGTCGGAGGGCGGAGAGAAGGTTGGTGCAATTGTCGCAATACAACCATTCCTGGCTCAAGCTGACATGGCGTCAACCACCTCTGAGCCTTACAGACTCTCTGCCCCAGTGTGGCTCCTGTCCTCTAGGCAGACCAACTCAAGCACCATATGCCATCTTTTAGCCTGACTGCTTGCGTAGCCTCTTGAACGCCTTATGGAGCACCGCTGGTTCAGAAGACAAATCTGCAGAAGAGGCCATAGAGGAAGAAGAAGAGGAGGGGGTAGAGGAGAGAGCTATGGCAGAATCACCACTAGTATTTTGGAGTTGTGGTGGCAGAACGAGCTCCAACAACATTGCGCCATGAAGGAAAGGTAACATCCCTGCCCATGCCTTCTGGACCATGAGTCAGCGGTAATATGCACCTTATTGCTGACTGCCCTGTCCAACAAGGCCAAAACATTGCCTTCCACATGCTGGTAGAGAGACGGAAGGGCCTTCCGTGAAAAGAAATGGCATTTTGGAATTTGGCCAAGCTAGCATTTAGATGCTAAGCATGTGGATGGTTGGGACCAGATTTCTTTTTACGGTTTTAAGGTAGGGAAATTTTCCTGCAAAAATCAGATGGTGGTGTACCACTAGCAGATTGGCTGCAAGTACTTAGGACACCTATTGCTAAACCTTCATTCCTCTCAGTGCAGGTTTTTGAGAGGACTGGAGGTATAGTCGGGTTGGAGATCCCAGATCAGTAGCAAGAAGAAGTCCGCCTTTTTCTTTGATGTGGGTCTTTCAAGTGTTGTTGCCAACGGACATGGCAGGTCATCATATGTTTGATCAAGCATGTGGTGCCCAAGCGGCTGCTGTTCTGGCCATGCTTGAATGGTGTGATCTGCTGCACACGTGTCGTAAAAGGCCCACACCAAGAAACTTTTAAAAGTCTGTGGGGAGTCAGCAGCGCCCTGCACCTGTGGAGCTCTTGACTTGACCGTGACTGTGGATAAGGAGCCGGTGGAATAGGCTGCTTTGGCAGCTGCGTTGGAAGGCAAACTAATCTGAGCCTGGGTGACAGAGGATGAGGAGGATGAGGATGGGTTTGTTAGCCACTCCACCAACTCTTCTGCATGTTCTGGCTCAATAACATGGCCAGCAGCAGAACAAAAAGGACAAGCGTGCCCCACAGCCACCTGCAGAGGATGCACCATATCCACGACCAGCACTGTTGACTGTAGACACGGAAGCTGCTTGCCCTCTTTTAGTGGCCTGTGAGTGTCTGCCTCTCCTTGATGGCCTTCCGGACATGATGTATATTTTTTTTTTGCAACACCACACTACACTGTATTAGATACTGTGTACACCACCAGAAGTGTAGTAGAAACTGTACACACTGTATTAGATACTGTGTACACCACATGCCCTTTTTTAGAAACTGTACAACGGCTGCAATGTAATTTATACTGTGTACACCACCAGAAGTGTAGTAGAAACTGTACACACTGTATTAAATACTGTGTACACCGCCTGCACTGTATTAGCAATTGTACTACGGCTGCACTGTATTTTATACTGTGTACACCACCAGAAGTGTAGTAGAAACTGTACACACTGTATTAGATACTGTGTACACCGCCTGCACTGTATTAGCAACTGTACTATGGCTGCACTGTATTGTGTACACTGTACACCACCAGAAATGCAGTAGAAACTGTACTATGGCTGCACTGTATTGTGTACTGCGTACACCCCCAGAAGTGTAGTAGAAACTATACACACTGTATTAGATACTGTGTACACCTCTTGCACTGTATTAGCAACTGTACTATGGCTGCACTGTATTGTGTAATGTGTACACCACCAGAAGTGTAGTAGAAACTGTACACACTGTATTAGATTCTGTGTACACTGCCTGCACTGTATTAGCAACTGTACTACAGCTGCACGGTATTGTGTACACCACCAGAAGTTTAGTAGAAAACAGAAAATATTTGGGCAAGATTTGGTAAAGATACAAATGGTCTATCGCATCCCAAAATTGAATATAATAAATTTTGATAGGCTAAAGTGTGCATAAACACTGGCCAGTACCCCTAGGGGATGCTTAGGGTACAGATAGACACTAAGAGAGTATATGCATTTGAAAAGGTAAATATTTATTCAAAAGAACGTGGGTGAATGCATATAAAACATAAAGAATGTTCAGTATGTTACACAAGTATAGATAGGGCGCATACAGTTTTTTTGACCAAGTCAACAGCATGAACATACAAAAATTGTTGTGACAGAAAAAAACCTTGCTTGATACATATATGATCAGGATGATGCCAACATGTTTCGGACTTTGGTCCTTTTTCAAGGCAACTAGATATCCTTTGATTCACATCTAAATTATGCGAGAATCAGAGATTAGTACATATAGTATATGACAATAGATGCAGTCTTTTCAAAAACATTGCCAGAGAGGCCGGTATAGTATATAAGTTATAGATATGGTACTCACATGTAATGCCAGTTTCAAAGGATGCCACAGGTGTAACCCCAAATTAATTGGTATGAGAAATATACATTGGGTAGAGGTAGTAAAAACAAAGTGGAAATAACCACAAATATGGAAGGCTTGCTGCGACAGTTTTAGGTAGTTGCAAGGTCCTATACAGGGCTAGGGCTATGGCCCATAACCTGTAACAAAAGGCTGGCCAAGTAGTATATAGTGCTGTAATGAGATAGAGTATATAAAGTATAAGTATTGGAAGGTGAGGTGCAGGAAAAATCGTGTACAGACAATAAGATTAGAGTCTGAATTACCTGAGTATTGTAATGCCTGATGTAGGAGGTCAGTGAGCTCCAGGGAGTCAGCAGCATGTGTCAGCCTAATTTGGCCTATGAGTATATAACTCGTCAAGTAATGGCAATCAGCTGGGCAGGAAATGTCTATGTGCTGCATTGAAGGCTGATTGGATGGCTGTCTGTGAGGGAAAAGCGCCATGGCGCGCTATATGTTTTCCCAAGGGGACCTCTGACGGGGCGGCGCCAGGAGTGAGCGCACCAGGAAAGGAGAGGTCACGTCCGGCCTCGTGACGTCACCGTCGCGGGTACGGACCGCCGCTGCGACGTGCTGCGCTCCAGATGGAGCGCAAACAGGAAGTAGACGGATGGAATAGTTTAAAAAGCGGGGAAAAGGCACATGCGCACTGAAAAATATGGCGCATGCGTGCCAGGTCTTACCCACGCCGGGTAACTAACCCAAAGTGGAGCAAGCCCATTGGTTAGATTATATTGTAAAGAAGTATATCTAAGTGGCAATAAATCTGGCAAACATGTGATACATATGCGGTGTGACACAGCAAGATTGCAATACTGTGACAATATTGTCAGAAACGTAATTCTAGCATATAGGGCATGTACAGTGGGGATGGGCATGGGTACATCATAACATTCTGTGCATATTAGAATAGTAAGTATTATTACAGAAAGGTTAATTATGTAGATGCATATATGTGGGAAAGTGGGGTCAAAGGTTGAGTTCACAGACTCCAGATTCAAAGCCTTCGAGGTAAGGTTTAAAGTTAAATGCCTCATTGAGCCCAGGGGTCAGGGTGGCATTAAGATGGAAAATCCATCGAAGTTCGCTTTGTAGTAAGGCTTTGTTGTAATCACCACCTCGAATGGGAGGTGGGATGTGGTCTAGGGCTTTAAATGAGACTTTGGGGATAGCGTCATGATGGACAATCATGCAATGTCGACCCAGAGGTAATTCAGGGTCTCGTTTATTGACACTGCAGATATGGCCATATATACGCTTCCAAAAGGCTAGTTTAGTCTTGCCCACATAGAAGCATCCACATTCACATTCAAGTAGGTACACAATACCAATGGATCGACAATTCACATAATGTTGGGGGAAAAAACGTTGGCCATTTGGTAAAACATTGTGTATGTTGGATTTGGAAAGGTATTTGCAATAACTGCAGTTGCCGCATGGAAAGGTGCCTTTGAGCTGCTTATGGGACCTGTTGCTAAATTTGTATTCACTGGTAATGAGTTTGTCTCAGAGGGATGGAGCACGTCGATAAGTGATCAAAGGCTGTGGCGGAACAAAGGGTGAGAGGGATTTGTCAGTAGCAATAATATGCCAATGTTTAGAAAGTATTTGAGTAATTTGATTGTATTGTTGACAGTAATTTGTAATAATTCTAAGGGGGGATTGGGTTGATGTGGAGGTTTGTTTGGTGGTAAGTAAAATAGAACGTGATTTGGATTTAGCTTTTTTGTATGCGTCTTTAAGGACGTTATTTTTGTAACCCCGTGCTCGTAATCTGCTACGTAGGACGGAGGCCTCGTGTTCAAAGGAGGTATCCGTCGAGCAGTTGCGTCGGGCACGGAAATATTGAGCAAAAGGGATAGATTTAAGTAGGGGCTGTGGGTGAAAACTGGAGGCAGCCAAAATGGTATTGCCAGCCGTTGGTTTTCGGAACAAGTGGCTCTGTAGGTGCCCATGTCCGTCCTTGATGAGCTTTAGATCAAGGAAGGAGATGGAACTTGTACTATAAGTCATGGTAAATTTTAGATTTAGGGAGTTAGAGGAATTTAAAAATAGGAGAAATTGATGTAATGTGTCAGTTGGACCCTGCCATAAAATTTGGATATCGTCGATATACCGACGGAAGGTAGCTATATATTTGGTATAGATGCTGGCAGTGTCATCTAGAAAAAGTTTGCGTTCCCACTCCCCCAGGTACAGATTGGCATACGCCGGTGCGCAACAGGTGCCCATGGCGACGCCCTGTACCTGGAGGTAGTGGGACCCGTTAAAGGAAAAAAAATTGTGAGTAAGGATAAATTTGAGAGCTCTAATGATGAATATAGATAGATCATGAGGGTATATGTTAGTAGTGGATAAAATGTATTGAATGGCTAAAAGGCCTAAGGGATGAGGTATAGAACTGTATAGGGCCTCCACGTCGATGGCGACCAGGACAGTGTCGGCGTCGACATGGAGGTCCAAGAGACCTTGAAGTAGGTGTGTGGTATCACGTATGTATGAAGGTAAGGCCTGTACTAAAGGCTGGAGTAATTTGTCTACATAACGACTAAGGTTGTCGGTAAGGCAGCCGCGTCCGGAGACGATTGGTCTGCCTGGTGGTCTGGGCAGGTTTTTATGCACCTTAGGTAGTGCATAAAATGTTGCCTCTTTGGGGAATTTAGTCCTAATGTATTCAGTAGTGGGCTTGTCAATGGTGCCTTGTCTAAAGGCGTCATCAACAAGTGTATATAGTTCTTGTTGAAAAGATTTGATCTGTGTGCTGGGAATTATGGTGTACCAATCACGATTACGTAATATGTTCATACACATTTCAACATAGTCCATTCTATTTAGGATAACTATATTCCCGCCCTTGTCCGCTGGTTTGATTATTATTGACGAGTTTGTTTTAAGGTTTTGTAGAGCAAGGTGTTGATTGTATGAAAAGTTTTTAATTTTAGAATGGGCCGGGGTAGTTTTTAGGTTGCGAATTTCGTTGGTCACTGATTGTAAAAAGAGTGCTGCGCGTGGGTTAGTGCTGGGTGGCGGGAAAAAAAATGATTTTTTCTTTAGAGAGACATGGTGAGAACGGTGTTGAGGGTGACTGTTGGTGGCATCCTCAAGATTGTCAAAAATATTGTCTAAATCAATGGTGTCAATCAAATCTGGGGGATCATTTTCCTCAAGAAGCTCGATGAGCTGCTGGAGGGCAGTAGTTTCTGTGGCAGTGTGTGTGGCTGTATCAGAAAAAGGGTTGGGGGTGTACATGCTGTGTAGTAATAGTTTACGAATAAACAGGTGTATGTCTTTAATTGCAGTGAATTTATCAAGCTGTGATACTGGGCAAAAAGTGAGTCCTTTTTCAAGGACAGAAATTTCATGACAGGTAAGTGTATGGGAAGATAGGTTAATGATATTACAGGAAGGTGATGTTAGCGTGTTGTTCTCTTGGGTTTTGGGTTTTGTGACATGTGTTGCTGATGAGTGTGTAGTGATGCCCTCATTTTGTCTAAAAAATCTGCATTCTGAGATGCAGAAGGTAGAGAGTGAGATCTAACTGTCTTGGCAAGTGAGGGGGCCGCCGGCGAGTCCCCAAGGGGGGAGGCGCCAGGGGTCCCCTCCATGTCAAACACATCATCACTCGAAAAATTAGGTGTACGACCTCGTTTGGGTTTGCGAGGGCCCAGGGGGAGGTTAGTTTTGTGAGGAAATTGGGATGGAGTGTGAGTCCTATCAGTGGTAGAACGAGAGGTAGGCACCTTAGAAGCGGGCCGTGTCTACTTCCTGTTTGCGCTCCATCTGGAGCGCAGCACGTCGCAGCGGCGGTCCGTACCCGCGTCGGTGACGTCACGACGCCGGACGTGACCTCTCCTTTCCTGGTGCGCTCATGCCTGGCGCCGCCCCGTCAGAGGTCCCCTTGGGAAAACATATAGCGCGCCATGGCGCTTTTCCCTCACAGACAGCCATCCAATCAGCCTTCAATGCAGCACATAGACATTTCCTGCCCAGCTGATTGCCATTACTTGACGAGTTATATACTCATAGGCCAAATTAGGCTGACACATGCTGCTGACTCCCTGGAGCTCACTGACCTCCTACATCAGGCATTACAATACTCAGGTAATTCAGACTCTAATCTTATTGTCTGTACACGATTTTTCCTGCACCTCACCTTCCAATACTTATACTTTATATACTCTATCTCATTACAGCACTATATACTACTTGGCCAGCCTTTTGTTACAGGTTATGGGCCATAGCCCTAGCCCTGTATAGGACCTTGCAACTACCTGAAACTGTCGCAGCAAGCCTTCCATATTTGTGGTTATTTCCACTTTGTTTTTACTACCTCTACCCAATGCATATTTCTCATACCAATTAATTTGGGGTTACACCTGTGGCATCCTTTGAAACTGGCATTACATGTGAGTACCATATCTATAACTTATATACTATACCGGCCTCTCTGGCAATGTTTTTGAAAAGACTGCATCTATTGTCATATACTATATGTACTAATCTCTGATTCTCACATAATTTAGATGTGAATCAAAGGATATCTAGTTGCCTTGAAAAAGGACCAAAGTCCGAAACATGTTGGCATCATCCTGATCATATATGTATCAAGCAAGGTTTTTTTCTGTCACAACAATTTTTGTATGTTCATGCTGTTGACTTGGTCAAAAAAACTGTATGCGCCCTATCTATACTTGTGTAACATACTGAACATTCTTTATGTTTTACATGCATTCACCCACGTTCTTTTGAATAAATATTTACCTTTTCAAATGCATATACTCTCTTAGTGTCCATCTGTACCCTAAGCATCCCCTAGGGGTACTGGCCAGTGTTTATGCACACTTTAGCCTATCAAAATTTATTATGAAGTTTAGTAGAAACTGTACACACTTTTTTAGATTCTGTGCACACCACATGCACTGTATTATAAACTTTACTATGGCTGCACTGTATTGTGTACTGTGTACACCACCAGAAGTGTAGTCGAAACTGTACACACTGTATTAGATACTGTGTACACTGCCTGCATTTTATTAGAACCTGTACAATGGCCACACTGTATTTTATATTGTGTACACCACCAGAAGTGTAGTAGAAACTGTACACACTGTATTAGATACTGTTTACACCACCTGCACTGTATTAGAAACTGTACAATGGCTGCGCTGTATTATATACTGTACACACCACCAAAAGTATAGTATAAACTGTACACACTGTATTAGATAATGTGTACATTGCCTGCACTGCATTAGTAACTGTACTATGGCTGCACTGCATTGTGTACAGTGTAAACCACCAGAAGTGTAGTAGAAACTATATACACTGTATTAGATTCGGTGTAAACCGCCTGAACTGTATTAGAAACTGTACTATGGTTGCACTGTATTGTATACTGTCTACACCACCAGAAGTGTAGTCAAAACTGTACACACTGTATTAGATACTGTGTACACCGCTTGCACTGTATTAGAAACTGTACAACGCCTGCACTGTATTTTATATTGTGTACACCACCAGAAGTGTGGTGGACACAGTACACACTGTATTAGATACTGTGTACACCGCCTGCACTGTATAAGCAACTGTACTACGGCTGCACTGTACAGTACAATACACTACGGAATGCACTGTAGATATAGGCTACACTGGATGAAGAGTATATATATATATATATATATATATATATATATATATATATATATATATGTATACACCAGACTGTATATACATATATATTCAGTGGAACCAGATGAAACTTCTCTACCATCTTCTCTAACTATTGTAATCACTTATAGAGTATATAGTTATCGATACAGGAATTTTGTATTTGTGATCTAGTTTTCATGGTTAGATTTTAGGTTTTGTGGCAAGATGTATATTGATTACATAATGGCTGAGATTCTCTACAAAATGTAGTTTCATACCCCAAATAAGATGAGGTAAAACACTGTTGTACCTGGCTTTATCTGCTATGAAAATATACAATATGTGAAGCCTCTGATACTTGAGGTAGGGGTTAAATACTTGAAAATAACATGTTTTATGATACTTTAACTACTTTATGCCCACTCACAGAACATTTACTGTGGATGGGCGGCAGCTACAGGCTAGGTGACATACCTGTTCTGTCCTAGCACATATGCACTAGCCGGTGGACAGATCATGATGCTTGATATCTGGCCGTTGTGAGCATCAGAGGTATTGTGTGATTGCTACGACCAATCAAAGTGATCACATGAAAATATGTAAGCAAACTGTCACAAATTGCTTTCATTCATGAACAGCATGCTTACTGTTGTGATGATATGATTGGCCCACAGCTATCTGTACAGGACCTGTAGCTGTGGCCAATCACAGCATCAAAACATATTTACATAGTTACTATGTAACTACACAACAGTAAGCAAGCTGTCGTGAATAGATGGCCATTCATGACAGTTAACTATTGCTTATAACATTGTATAAAGAAAAAACCCCTGATCAGTCCACCGGAGTAGTACAGTGTTGTTATGGTGATACTTAACAACTCAAGTGACAGGATGTAAAAAAAATAGTAAAAAAACTATACATACTGTCCCTGATCAGAATCACACCAGTCATATTAAGATACTTTACTGCACTGGTACAGTATGCAAAAAAAATGTTTTTAATGCTTAATTTACCCCCAAAATTGTGACTAAAAAATAACAACTTCCAAAAACTTGCCACGCCTCTTACTAAATACTTTGTACTGTCTACTTTCCAAAAAAGGGGTAATTTGGGGGGTATTTATAATGTCCTGGCATGTTAGAGTCTCAAGGAATGAGTCAGTACATCAGGATTGATCAATTTTCAAATATGCATACCATCGCTTGTAGACTTCACAGACTAAATAATATACACTGATTTGGGTTATTTTTAGCAAAGACATGTAGCAGTAAACATTTTGGCCTAAATTTATGAAGAAAGATTATTTGTTTGCAAAATGGTATAATAGAAACTAAGAAAAAATTTTAAATCCAGTGGTAATAAAATACCCCTAAAACAAAGTTCTATTTGTGTGATAAAAATTATATAAATTTCAAGTGTATACAGTGTTGCATGATCCAGTTTAAGTAGCAAAGCGCTGAATAGCAAAATATGCCCTGGTCATAAAGGGGATAAAACCAGTGGTTAAAGGATAACTGTACTTTTATTAAACACCTCATCAATTCTCCCATCTCAGCGAGAATGAAGGCTATAATCCCTGACTCCACAAATGGGGAGCCAAAATAACTAAAGCAGTATGTTGGCAAAATGTAAGTTACAGGTTCCTTAATGTCTGAGAGACAGAAGGGGGGGGGGGGGTAAGTTAATAAGATATTTAGTAAAAATGTATATTTCCTTTAAATATGTTTGATGCTTTGAATCAGTTTGCTTTTTTTAATACCCATTTTTGCAGAACGTTTGTAGGAGAATAAAGGGTAACTCTAAATTTTCTGTATTAGTTTGTACAAAACTCTACTACTGTATCTAATTTTTATATGTTTTACTTGAAAAAGGGTCAATGGACATTTATGCTGCAGCTATGGAAGCTATGTTCCTGTCATCTATTTTTTATTAAATCATTTCTTACTGTGTTTTTCTGCATCCTTGTAATGTCATATGTGAGCTCCTGAGCCTCTCCTTTTCCCCTTCCCTTGTATTTCATTTGAAATTAGCAGTGCTAGTTAGTTGAGGTCATGTGCACTGCTTTATACACACTACAAATCCCATAGTCCACAGTCCCTAGTCCATCTTGAGAGCAAGCAAGAGATGATGGCTACTTTCCTACTTACAGATAGACCAGGGTGAATGAACATAGCCACCCTTTAACAGGAAGTCAGATCACAGCACCAAAAAAGGAAATTCATAGTTCTGAAGGAGGTTGAGAGCAATATTCATTTATTTTTCATGAGTTCTTCATGCGTTTCTATTGAAGTCTATGGAACCAAAAGCACAATCTGTTGTGGGCAAAAAAGTCCCTGACCCTTTTCTAAAAATGCACCAGTTAAAAACACACAGATGTGAACAGGAACCATGTGAGATCATGTTAAAAAGGCTGTGGTGCATTTCTGGTAATCTGAAAACACACTACAAAATGCAAAGGTGTGAACCTAGCCTAAGAGCACACTCAACTCAATCCCCTCTAAATGAAATAAAATCAATAGCATAGTTATATTAAAGAAAACTTGTGCTTTAACCATCAAAGGCAAAGCAACACATTTGCTGGAATCACATCCCCCCCACAAACATTTTTTTTTTCACTTATCCACAGTTCTGTTTAGTTCTGGAAATAGATACACCGGGCCAATCAGTACTGTAACACAGACATTTCACATTCCTCTGTGAGCTACAACTCTGGATACAACTCTCAAAGTATGTGCTGCTGGGGAGGGCTAGGAACAGGCTCACATTTAGGTAGGTTGTAAACTAGAACTACAACAATAAGACCATCTTACAGTTCTATTTTTAATATTTTATGCAAGGACCTTTCTGTTAAGAAATGCTGTTGATTGTTTTTTATTGCCTCATATACATGAAATTATTTTGTCTGTCTGAGCTGTGTCACAAGCTTGTATTGGTATAGAAAGAAACTGACGGTGCTGTTAACTAATTTAGTTGTACTTATTAACATTAGTCTCGAAAGAGGTCAATTATACTAAAATAAATAGCATCAGATAAATATTCAGTGTAATACAATATTTAATCTAAGGGGGGGTTACAAAACTACGATATAAGTGTTTACAATTATTGCTTTTTATTGCCATAAACACTCATTTGTAATCATTTAAGCATTACTCTGATTGATTTTGTGATAAAATGTGACAGTGAGAGAAAAATTCTCTTGATTCAGAATTCTATAATCATAGCAGAGTTTTCTTAGCTGCTTTTCTATTATATCTAAGATTTACATAAATATGAGATTTATTCAATTATATTTTCCTGTTCAGAATATTGTGCCATTTTTGTATTCATTAGATGCTTCATGGGAAAATAATATTTTAATGTTAAAAGTCTTTTTTCTATGGTTTTACAGGGTGACATTGATTCAAGGTTAATATTATCAACTAAATATACTACAAGAAAAAAAGAAAAAATATGAGAGTGGTTTATGGAATTGTGCTAATAAAACATTGCATTGTTATTCATTTTTAACTCTAGACCTATTGGCTTTCTCTTGTACAGTTACCATAGCAATTTATAACACCATTTCACTTCTAAGATCCTCTTCTTTTTTTTAAATCTTTCAGTGCCTTTATAAAGTATGATAACGAGGATGGTGTATTTGCAAAATTGGCGCATACTTTAGATTATACTCACATATTTTTCTGCAATTTTTTTTAACTAATGCTTTGAACCCTTTTCACTCCATCTTGTGGTAAAGAGAACATGATAGAAATAAAGACATAGAACACAGAGTGCCTAGTGCACTTTATACTGGGGTGCAGTATCCTGTATCTGTTAAATGGGTCAATGGAACTCTGATTTTTGCATGTGCAGCTAACTTCAGTGACAGCCATGTACCAGCTTCTAGGCAGTGTCACCTAAGGTGTATGTAAACTCAGACAATGAGGGTTATTTACAAAAGGCAAATCCACTTTGCACTACAAGTGCAAACTACAAGTGCAAAGTGCACTTGAAATTGCACTGAAAGTGCACTTGGAAGTGCAGTCGCTGTAAATCTGAGGGGTAGATCTGAAATGAGGGGAAGCTCTGCTGATTTTATTATCCAATCATGTGCAAGCTAAAATGATGTTTTTTATTTTCATTGCATGTCCCCCTCGGATCTACAGCCACTGCACTTCCAAGTGCACTTTCAGTGCAATTTCAAGTGCACTTTGCACTGGTAGTTTGCACTTGTAGTACAAATTGGACTTGCCTTTAGTAAATAACCCCCAATGTGTTCCTATTGACCTGTAAAAATACATTTGAAAACATTGTTTTATCTCTGTCTAAATATAATCTTTGATCCTGCAAGAAATCCAATGAGCCCATCTGTAGTGAGCTGCCATCACTGCCCTGAAATCTCAGACATTGTTATTAGCTCTGCCCAGTTCACCTCTGTCACCTACAGATATCCTTCCCCTAAATTATTTAGAAGGGGATATGAGGAGGTGTTCTGTAGCCTAAAACACATCCTGCCCCAGGGTGATAATGCTGCTACTCCATCAATACAGCACAGTGAGTCTTTCCACTAAAATTTTTATTGAGAAAAGTAACAGTACAATGAATACAATCATTCCAGAATGAATATAAGAACAGTATACAGACATAGATTATTCCAAAATAGGATCTCTAGATCAATGGTAATAGGTAATAGAGGTAACCATAGGTCAGATTGTACAGTTAATACAGTATGAATAGAGTAAGAGAGACATGTCTTCTGAAGCAAGTAAACACAACATATAACGAGGAAATTAGACTGCAATACAAACTAAAGGCAGTTCCTTGAACAAAGTCTAAAAAGCATGTAGGTAATTGTGGGTTAACATTAACCAGGATCTGTAGTGGCCCAAGATGTGTACAGTTATTTGACAGTCGTGGAATAGAACCGGGGCAATTCCCTCTCATCCCTTGCACCCCTATTGGGAACATGCTGTGCAGAGGGAGCGGGAAATTGAGAAACTCAAAGTATAATACGGGTGGTGGACCACGAAGGGCGTATCGAGCCTGGGTGCATTGGTGGTGGTTGGAGTCTCACGGGTAAAGAGGTATATCCAATACTTAGGGTTTAGAGCTTCCCATGATTGGAAGTAAGATGGGGTAGGACGAATGAACGGGGGGGGGAGCAGATGAAAGTCAAGGTGTAAGCGAGTAGAAAAGCTAAAAGGTGTAGGGGAGATGGACAGAAGGCACGAGAGTCGGCATATGAGTCGAGTACATCAGCAGGCGAACAGGAACGAGAGCTAGTGTAAGAGTGAGGACAACATAGCATGACGGATACCTGGCCGTTTAACTAGGGTTAGTACTGGAGCTCGCAGATGTGCCTTTAAGGTGCATCAAGGAGTTCCTGATATATTTGGGAGGTCTTAAAGTGGATCCAGCATGACCATATATTGCTATATGCGGTCGGAGTGTCTTTGGCTTGATGGATAATACTTTCCATCTCTGAGGTTCTTTCAATACGTTGAAACCAATCTGATAGGGTCGGTGGAGACGTAGACCTCCAACGAGTAGGTATGCATTGTCTGGCAGAGTTGAGTAGGTGTGGAACAATGGATTTTTTGTAAACTGAGTGAGGGAGCGAAATGTGCTGTAGGAGAAATTGAGAAGGAGTAAAGTCCACAGTATACGTGGAGATGCGAGCTACAGCATCAGTGACTTTCTGCCAGAAAGGTTGGAGCAACGAACATTCCCACCAAATGTGAAGTGGGGTACCCGTTTCCAGTCCACATCTCCAACAGATTGGAGGAGTTTCCGGATGGAATTTGTGTATTATATTAGGCGTTCTGTACCATCTGGCATAAATTTTGTAAGAGTTCTCTTGTGATACAGCACAGTGAGTAAGTATTGTCACCCTAGGTAAGGAATTGTGTTATGGGCAGGATCAGGTAAAAATAAAGGAGAAAATCACTGACAGAATAAAATGTATTTAGCCACCACAATTAATGAACTTAAAAGCTTAAATATAATAAATATTTTTCTTGGGTTTCTATACATTTTAATTGGGGACAATCACCCTCTTATTTAACAGATGAAAAAACAACATGAAAAATGCCAGTATTCAGTAGCAACCCAGATTTCATCTTTTACCAATATCCTACTATAAACTGAAAGCTGGTTGGTTAGTTTGAATGACTGCACTTTGCAATTCTGCAATGCCCTTTGCACTGCTTAAAAAAAACATTCATATTAATTAAATGATCAAGTGTATTGCTTTGAAAAACAGGAGTATACAGATGAAATCAATGTTTCTGCCATGCGTCTGTTGTAAACTGGGATCCAAATAATCTCCTTCCTTCCTGCTATCAATTTGTTTGTTGAGTTTTTAATCAAATAAATTCGTTTTACCTTTCTCTACAACAATTTATGAAAAAGGTATTCATTCTTGCACTTAAAAAATAGTTCAGGTTTATTTTGTTGTTTATTTCAAATTCTGTGCTTTATCAGCATTTATTTTTTTACATTTATTACTATAGGATATATGAAACAACACAAAATAAAATCTTATTATTTATGCTTAGCAAGTTGATGAATGCCATATTCATTACACAGGCACAGAAAGTGGCCTGTTCCACTGAGAGGCTTTACTGACATATCTGAAATTGGATGATTTACTACCTGCAACTGTACTCAAAACAATGCACAGTTTGGCTTTTATCCATGGTTCTGGGAATTGCATTTTACATGTTTAATTAATGTAACCAATTAATACAGAATGAGTTATACATTGATTTTGAGTTTCTCAATGGACTAATTCTATTTTTGGAATTGAAATACACAGAGTGCAATAAATATTGCCTGCAAAATGTTGTTACATTAAGCTAAGCATTTTGATGCAAAGCTCTCTACTCTTTTCTCTACAATAAATGAATTAGCTCATTCAGGAAAATAAAAGTCCAGCAATATTTTAGAAATGCCACTTTTACTAAGTGCAGTAATTTGATGATATAATAAAATATTATAATAAGATATAGTTATACAACCTGCTTGCTAATAATCAACCTGCTTTATAATAAATCAGAACAATTTTAAAGGGTTAATTCACCTTTACCAAAAAAATGCTTATGCAGATAAAGGATGTCTGTAGATGAAAACAAGCTGTGCACGGTTAAACAAAATTTTATAATACCTTGGTATAAGTGTAGGCCATTTATATATCTTATAAAGCCTGACCTGAAAACTCCCAGAACATTGCTAAATGAGGCCCAACGATAACTGTTCACCTTCACCATTACAAGAGAGCTTTTTCTCTGATTCAAACCTCCTCATATGCGTGTTCTCTCCCCTGATGCAGTAAATCTGAGCTCAGAGTTGAGAATGGCCTACACCTATAGCAAGGGGAATATACAACTTTACTCAAAGCTGCACTGTTTTCTTTTTTATCTACAGACACCCCCTTTTGGCTAAGACAGTTTTCTAGTAAAGGTGAACAAACCTTTTAATCAGGTTAACAAAAATTATATTTCAGTCCTGGGTCTTGTAATCTGAGCTTCCTGTTTTTGTCCTGTATCTTTTTAGATTTTTAGTGGAAAGATCTCCTTGTTATAATTACATATTCAGTAATTACAAAGTAAGTTAGGTTGAAAAATGATACATGGCCACCAAGCCAACTCATAGAAAAGTAAAATGAAAAAACAAAAAAACAAAAAAAAACTGAATCCACAGAACCCTAAACCTACAAAACCCAAATGAAGCATGGTCCAATTTGTTCCAACAGGGCAAATATTAATTCCATTCAAATGCAATCAGATATTCCCTGAATCAACCATCTTTAGTGGTATTACTTAGTAATATTAATAGTTAGATTCTGTGCATTCAACCTTTCTTAATTAAAACTAAAGAGTTGGCTAGAACTAGCTTCTATAAAAGTCTACTTTATAAGTTTACAGGTCTTCTGTATGTGGGGGTTAAACCTATTTTCCTCCAAACACAAAGTAGTCTGTTTATAAAATAATCACTGTGTGACTCTCTCAAGCATTCCGACAACCATTTTGAATAATCAATATATTTTGCATAATACTTTTATTTCCTGTAATCATCAGGTCCATCTAGTAGCCCTAATGTGGTAAAGCGGTAAAGTGCTACGTCCCTCTAGCTGTACTATAGCAGTCTAAACTGTGCAAATATATACTGTAGCTATTGCAAATGTGAGAGAAACAACATTTAGTATGATATGTACATTTTGTAACATATAACAGATGAGTTTTAGTTGTTGCTTGACTAAAAAGTTGTGCCAGGTGTGTTGGATGCTGCATTTTTTACTGGAATTTTTACACACAACAACCCCTGGATCTTACAGATACCTTAAAACAGGGGTAGGCAACCCCCGGAACTGGTAACGCAAGCAGCACACAAGCCTCTTTTGCCGGCACTCGACTCCTTCCCCATCAGCAGAGCAGCACAGGGAAGTGTCAGTGAGACACTAATGCATTCCTATTTCAGAATTCCCCAAGCCGCACCTGCCCTGAGGGGGAGGCACTGTGCCCCCACACATTGTAAAAGATGGAAAACATTGTTTGGTTCTCTAACTTTGCTGTAGCTGCGATCATCAGCTTTTGTGATGGGGAAGAGATTGAGTGCAGTTCTGCTGGGGGGGCGGTCCTTATTTCCAGAATGAGAAAGACTGTCATTGGCCACTGCTAAAGCCAATCACAGTCCTGCTAGCCCCATCCACCATCTGGAGGAAGACGAGTCGCTTGGTTGCAACTAACAATTTTTAGAAAAAAGGGATTTCACTGCGATTGAGAAAACCACAATCTGGTGACAGTTTGTGGAATTACTGTTGACCTTCTGGGAACTTTGTTGGAATTATTCCTGAACCTTTGCGTTAGTTTCTACTGAACCCCTACACTCTGTGTCCCTTTAAGCCAGAGCCAGTATTGAGCACAATGAAAATCGCACCTAACATCAGCTGTGGAGGCCCAACTTATGATCCTGCACACAGGCCCACTGCTTTCTGAAAATACCACTGACTTGAGGTCATCATTGCGCATCCATTCCAGATGCTTGTATGTGACATCACATACATCACATACAAGCACGTGTGCTGGCTGCAAGAGTTGGATCAGCAGAATGAGTATGCCAAGACAGGTAGATGTGTCTCATCTCTGCTTCCTTTCACCACTCTGCATATAACGCATATCATAGATGAGAAGAGGGTACAGCAGTGGAGCAGATGAGGAGGAGGGTACAGTGGTGGGGAAAATGAGCAGGAGGGGTTCATAGGTGGGACAGAAGAGCATAAGGGGACAGCCTTGGGACAGATGTGCAGGGAGGTACAGTGGTGGAAGAGATGAGAAGAGGGTTCAGCAGTGGGACAGAAGAGCAGGGGGGGTTACAGTGGTGGGACAGATGAGCAGGGGGTTTAGTGCTGGGGCAGATGAGAAAGGGGTTCAGTGGTGGGACAGAAAAGCAGGGGGGTTCAGTATTGGGGCAGATGAGAAGGGGGTTCAGTGGTGGGACAGAAAAGCAGGGGGGTAGAGCAGTGGGACAGATGTGAAAGGAGGTGTATTGGTGGGACAGATGAGCAGGGGGTTACAGTGGTGGGGCAGGAGAGCAGGGGGTACAGAGGTGGGGCAGATGTGCAGGAGGTACATTGGTGGGACAGATGAGAAAGCGGGTTACAGTGGTGGGTTCAGTGTTAGGACAGGTGAGAAGGTGATTCAGTAGTGAGACAGAAGGGCATGGGGGTATGGCGGTGGAACAGATGTGCAGGGAGGTACTGTAATGGGGCAGAGGAGAAAAGGGGTACATTGATGGGGCAGATGAGCAGGGGGGTTACAGTGGTGGCACAGAAGAGCAAGTGGTTCAGTGTTGGGCCAGATGAGAAGGGGGTTCACTGTTGGGGCAGAAGAGCAGGGGGCTACAGTGGTGGGGCAGATGTGAAAGGAGGTACATCAGTGGAACACATGAGCAGGGCGTTACAGTGGTTGGGCAAAAGAGCAGGGGGTACAGAAGTGGGGCAGATGTATAGGGGTACAGTGGTGGGGCAGAGGAGAAAGGAGGTACATTGGTGGGACAGATGAGCAGGGGTTACAGGGGTGGGGCAGAGTAGCAGGGGGTACAGAGGTGGGGCAGATGTGCAGAGGAGAAAGGAGGTACATTGGTACAACACATGAGCAGGGGGTTACAGTGGTGGGGCAGAAGAGCAGGGGGAACAGAGGTGGGACAGATGTGCAGGAGGTACAGTGGTAGGGCAGATGAGAAAGGGGGTAACAGTGGTGGGGCAGATGAGCAGATAAGTTCAGTGTTAGAACAGATGAGAAGATGGTTCAGCAGTGAGGCAGAAGAGCATGGGCATATGGCTGTGCAGAAGATGTGGTGGGCCAGATGAGAAAGGGGGAACATTGGTGGGGCAGATCAGAAAGAGGGAACATTGGTGGGGCAGATGAGCAGTGGAATACAGTGATGGGACAGAAGAGCAGGGTGGTACAGTGACGGGGCAGATGTGCAGGGAGTTACAGTGGTGGGGCAGATGTGCAGGTGGTTACAGTGGTGGGTCAGGTTGGCAGGGGGTTGGGGTTACAGTGGTGGGGCAGATGTGCAGGGGGTTACAGTGGTGGGGCAGCTGTGCAGGGGGTTACAGTGGTGGGGCAGATGTGCAGGGGGTTACAGTGGTGGGGCAGATGTGCAGGGGGGCAGTGATCTGAGGTGTGAAGGTGCATGAATTGGGGCTGAGCTGACCTTTTTCTTTCATTTTAAAATCGGCACGCTTAATTTCTTTGAAAACATTTTTCGGCACACTGTGCTCAAAAGGTTGTCTACCCCTGCCTTAAAATGATAGGTTAGAGCAAAAGAAGACTACACAGAACTCAACTTCCATTAGCTAAGGTTTGGATAATAAGGCTACAATGGATACAGGGTAACCAATACCAGAGGGCAGGACATTTGAGAAATTACACTACACCTTCCCAGCACTTTTTTGAATTCATACCAAACCATGTTATAAAGGCAAAAGGTGGCCCACCTATGAACTTGGTAGGTATATCTAATACATTTTTTGTAGGTTAAAATACATTAAAATTAGAAAATGATCCCTTACATGTTAGCCCTCATTATTCTGTGCTCCACATGTTTAGTATGGAAAATACTTAGTATTAGTCAGTAGTAGTCAGTGTATGTTTCAGTATTTTTCACATATATTTTACTAATTTAGAAACCTTTAAATATATCGGATTTCCTCCTAGAATTGATTTCATTATATTTTTAGGAATGAGATCACCCATCTGCTGGTAGCACTTTGGTTCCCGGACCTGAAGTAAGTAGTTACGTTGTGTCCACCAGTGGGTGTCTCCCAGTAGCCAGCTTATCCCAGCAATTAGTCCCCACCTGATGCTGGCTACTTGGATGGTATTTAACCCCTCCTCTAGTATGCCATAGTGCCTCAGTGTTTTGCCTGTGCATTCCACATGCTCTGCTGTTTGTAAATTGTGATCCTGTTCCTGCCCCTGCCTGCTTGTACTTGCTGCCCTGTACTTTTTTATTCGTTTTGGCTAATTCCTTGCTCCTCAGCCTGATCCTGCTCTGTCCTATTTATCCTGCCATATGTAGTTTAGATTTTTAGTTTAAGTAGGTTTGCTTACTTCCACTGATTAGGTTCATAGATTCACTTGGTTTTGTATTAGTTGGTGTATTGGATGTTTGTATTTTTTGCTGTTTGCCATTTGGGTTGTTTCCTCAATAAACCACATTACTTTCCTTAGGGCCAAAACTAGGGGGGCAGGGGGGCCTCTTTCCCGGGCGCCGCATTGAGGGGGGCGCTGCTGATAGGAGCAGTGACAGAGGTAATACTTCTCCTGTCAGCCCAGTGCTGGGAGCGAGGAGGAGAGACCCAGAGGTGGTGAGGGCTGTGTTCTTTCTTCCCCTGCTATTCCCCACCAAATGCCACCCCTGAAGCTGTTTTTGGGTCTACTCAGAACTTGCAGCAGGGGCGGACTTTGGGCACTGTCTGGCAGGAGGGTGAAGGGAGAACAGGTTTAGGAGTGGAATAGCACAGGGAGAGTGATCTGAGGTGTGAAGGTGCATGAATTGGGCTGAGCTGAACATTTTTTGTTATAAGGGCTCAGACAGCAGGGGGATTGGTGGGGCGGGGAGGCGCGATGCCCGGGAAGGGTCTCTTTAGCGACTGAAAGCCAGTTCCTCTCCCGACAGACATGGTCCCATCCAGCCCTTCCTTAGATGCTATGTGAGTGGCTGATGATCTCTCTCCACCCCTGCCCACACTCAGAGCCAGATCAAGGCTCCTGAGGCAGTGAGAGGAGAAGTTGTGGAGTGGAGAGAGCCAGGAGGAGCTGCGCTGTATTTTTCTCCCTCACTCTCTTCTCCTGTCAGAACAGCGCTCTTCTAGCACATTAGACGGAATCGCTCTCACATCAAATCAGACTGTACACACATACAGTTTTATTACCTCCCCCTATCTCCTCCAAGGACTGCTCATTGCAGCAGGAAATGTGGGTAGGGGGCTGTAATCAAACTGTGTGTGTGTGTATACAACTCTGTCTCATGTGCTGGAGGAGTGTTGTTCTGACAGGAGAGGAGAGCTGGAGACATCCTGTCTCATGTGCTGACAATAGATGGTGAACGGGAGCTGGCAGGCAGAGGGAAGGTGAAAGGAGTCAGTGATATTAGATTGCACTAACTCCTTCACCACAGATAATGCAATAATCGGATAACCCTGCTGATAGCATCCAGGATCCAGGTACATTACAGGCATCAGTTAACTAAAAGCTCTAATTTTGGGGGGGGTGGGGGTGGTCCCCTGGTGTAGTATGGTGGGGTAGGTGAGTCCTCTCCTCTCTCTCAGCTCCCTTTCTCCTCCCCCTCTCCCTCACGCCCCCATTCTCTCACCTCTCCTCTCCCTCTGACCCCCTCTCTCTCTCTCACCCCTTCCTCTCTCTCTCCCACCCCATCTCTCTCACTCCCTCTTTCCCCGCCCCTTTCCCCCCTCTCTCCCCCTCTCGCTCCTCTCTCTCAGCCCCCTCTCTCCTCCCTCCTCCCCCCTTTTTCTCACCTATCCTCTCCCTTTGACCCCTCTCTCTCTTACATCCTCTGCCTCACCCTTTCTCTCTCTCTCTCTCTTACATCCTCACCCTCTCTCACCTCTCTCTTACATCAACTCCCTCACCCTCTCTCATCTCTCTCTCTCTTACATCATCTCCCCCACCCTCTCTCACCCCCCTCTCTCTCTTACATCCTCTCCCTCACTCACCTTTCTCTCTTACATCCTCTCCCTCACCCTCTCTCACTTTTCTCTCTCTCTTACATTCTCTCCCTCACCCTCTCTCACTTCTCTCTCTCTCTTACATCCTCTCCCTCACCCTCCCTCACCTCTCTCTCTTACATCATCTCCCTCACCCTCTCTTACTCCTCTCTCTTACATCCTCTCTCTCTCTTTCTTACATCCTCTCCCTTCTCCTCACCCTCTCTCACCCCCTCTCTCTATCACCCCTCTCTCTATCTCTCACCCCCCTTTCTCTCTCAACCCCCTCTCTCTCTTACATCCTTGCCCTCTTTCTCACCTACCTCTCTCTCACACCTTCCTCTCTCGCTCATCCCTCTCTTCCATCCTCTCCCTCACCCTCTCTCTCACCTCCCTCTCTCTCACACCTTCCTCTCTCACCCCCTTCACTTTATCTCTCCCCTCCCCTCTGCCCCCTCCACTCTCTCTTTCTCTCTCACCCCCTCTCTAACCCCCCCTCACACCATATCTCCCCTCTCTCTCTCTCACCCCCTTTCTCACCTCCCTTTCTCTCCTTTCACCTCTTTCCCCCCTCCTCCTCTCCCCCCCCTTTATTCATCTCTCTCCTACTTCTCCATCTCTCTTTTTCCTTCCTATTCCTATCTCTCCTTATTCTTCTCTGTCTCGCTCCACCCCCTCTTCCTCTCTTAGATTATAATATGAGTGTCTGTCATATTTCAGGTTCTCAGTAAACAATGTGTTCTGTTAGTAAATGTTCCATGTTTTGTACAAAGTAATAAAATAATAAAAACTAAAAACTACTGGCACTGTCCACTGCCCTACTGACACCAACCTCTGCTCTGCTGCTTTTCAGAGGGGGGGGGGAACGCAGTCTTTGCCCTGGTGATCTTTGTGCTGAGCCATACATATCTGGTCATGTCTGTTTTACAAGATACCAGCATTTGCTATATTGACAGCTATACACTAGGTACAAAAATATTTCCATTTTAAAATATCCACCAATGCTTTCTTCTATTTTCACAGTTTATTATTTTTTTCACAACTCTCAAACAAAATCAACACAGTTTTCTTATTCAAGCCATTTTGTGAATGCTGCTTTTCTAAAAGCATAAAAAAAAAATATATATTAGATTTTGTTATTACAAATTCTTAGTGAAATTACAGAAGGTTCATGGGTTAAGAAAATTTCTGAGATTCATGTCTAATTATCTGCAATTGATCTTTTGATTTACCAGCAATACAATGTAGCTGACAAGGAAATATAATATCATATTTTTAGTATTCTGCACAAGCCATGTATGAATATTTATCTTATTATGCTTTCATCTTCTGAAACTACATTGCACTAAGTACAAAAATACATATTAGATTCACTTTAAATGCATTATGGCATTTGTTTTTTGATGACAATGCAAATGGTTACTGAGCTATTGAAATCAATACTGTAGCTGTTATATTTCCTAATGTAGTAAAACTTGCCTAAAGCACAGGTTATAGCTATGCATATTCAGAAAACAATTGCATCATGGTAAACTGTATTCAATTTCCAAAGTAACAACTATAAAATGAAATAGTGATTTTGAGAAGAAAGGGTAAGCAAAAGACCAGTATAGTAATGGGAAACTAACTGGACAGCTTGAGATTGTCAGGTTGATTTACTAAAGGAGTAGAAATTGTAAGCTTTATTGTTAAGCTAAGATTAGTGAATATTATAAAGCTATAAACACTGTGAACGATTTGCAAGGGAAAACAGATTAAGCTTTCACGTGATTGAAGTAATGAGGTGAACACAGGTTAAAGTAAACCTGTGGCCAGAGGAGTTCTAAGCTGTTACATATTATTAACAATCAGTAAATAGGTTTTTAAACCAGTTCTCATTGAACTCTCTAGCTGCATGTACTGTAGAGTAATTCATCCATAAGGTGGACCTTGAACCCCTAAGGATAGTCCACATTTTTCACGTCCCCCTCCTCCAATGTTGAAATTATGTAATAAAATATTAAAAAAAATAAGCTTTTGGAGGGTAAAAAGTTAGCTTCCACACCACAGGTTCATCACCACCCTGCCAATGAGACGTCAGGGACAGCTGAGTATCTCAACTTTTGCAAGAAGATACTCTAGCACAGTGCAAGAGCATCTTCTCGGAGTTACTTTCTGTTGGATCTTGCTGAAAGTTTGGTGACATCATCCCTACATAGTTGCCGTAGTCAGAAAGGGAGGTAAAGGAAGTATAAAAAAACTTCCATTATTATGATCAGTTGCCGGAATCTATCACAAAAAGTATTGACAAGGAGTTTAATAATAAAATACATACAGTATATTAAATTATATATCTTTTCAGTAGTACATAAAATCTTTTTTTTTTTTAAACACTTATGCCCTCATGTATAGAAAAAAGTAAGTAGAAAAAGATATGTGCTTGTGTTGTTCCTAACCACCAATCATACCCCAGAAGCTTTTGTCTTTGAGCATTTGGCAAATTGGCAATAGAGACATATTACTTTTCTTTGCTACAAGCACTGTACTATGTGTGTGCAAATTTGCAGGTATATATATATGTATACTAGTAAAATGTAGCTCAGTTTAAAAATATTTAGCATTTATATATTATGAATAATTCTAAATCTTAAATTGATACAGTTATGCATTGGGGGAATTATTCAAAGACACTCAGAAGACAAACCACCAAGACAGAAAAAAATACATGTTAGGTTTCATTACCATTTTTTTAACTGAACATTTATTAATAATAGTTTTGGAAGCTGTAAGCTTTTTTATTTACACAGACATTTTATCACAGCAGATACCAAAATCCTAACAGTTACTTTTACAATAAATGTACACAAATATATACATTTAACTATTGTTAAAGTGGAACACATGTATATAAAATGCAATGTAGAAATATATGTAGGTCTTCTATAGGCTATTGATTCCTTTGAAAAGAGAGTCTGTTAGAGTTTTCTTTTTTTGGTCTCTGTTGGAAAGATTTTGCTCCATTTCCTATTCCACTGATATGACAGGAAGTGAGAAGAAATGTCTTCAATGTGTGGGGCACTTCCACATTTGACAGTATCATATCATTGGCATTTTGTCAGCAATTGGTGATTATCAAATATAGAACAACAGTCATATTTTTGTCACCAGGGCACATATTCTATACATTTCTTTGTTTCATAAAAATTCAGGTTGGATCTTTCTTTTACTTTCAACACTTTCAGGATTGTGGATGGCTCACTGTAGCAGACAGCTTGCAGCTGCTCCCCCTTCCTTTCCCTTGCCTTGATATCAACAGAGGTGAGAGCTGCTGTCCTGGAAGCCTTGTGTGCTATGTGGTGAGTGAACATCTTCTAACATGCTGCAAAGACTTTACAGACTATTTACACAGGAGCTGCTATGATAGCTCTATAAATGCTGCACTGTATAGTTACGAGATTATTGTAGAACATAAGCTGATAGGTGCTCTGTCACAACAAAGATGCCAGCAACAGCGGATGCAGGCAATTACAGTAAGATTTTACAGGTATAGTTATGACAAGTGTAAAAAGTTATGACAAGTTTGGACTTGTTGCTGATTTTAAATGTGTGAGGACAGTATCTATTTAACTTTGTCTGAAGCACAATATGACTAATAAGGATTTTTTTTAACTATTACTGCACAAACATACATGCACCTATTTATCAAGCATGGTATTGTACGCCTTTGTAGATATCGCTAGTGTCAGCCTTAACATTGAAAAGCTGAAAACCCCAAGTTGGCCAATCAACTCACTGTTAGTACTGAGAGACATTGCAGGACAACTCCAGGGACTTCTTCCCATGGTGTTTGTGATTGTCCTTGTTAATGTGTACCTTTGCACCAGACTAGTACTCTGTGCCAAAGTTAAAGGTCAAAGTCTGATGCTGAAGGTCAAAGTCTGATGCGTTCAACGTTTCTTGCTTCACCCATGACTGGTCTTCAATGAACAGTTGCATTTTGGGCTATAGATCTGTGTGCATATATATCCAAAGCACAAAAAGCTAAATAATGGGACTTTAAGTATGCCTCCCATAGTAACTCAGTTTAAAAGAATAATCATACAATTGTATAAATATACATCAAAATCATGTAGAAATACACATTCAGGTCATAAATGTATCAACAACTGATTCCCAAAAAAACTCAGATGGGGTGTCAAGGAGGTCGCTGTGAAGAGGTCAACACATTTTGTGGGAAACCTTCTATTCCTCGGGCTCTTACAGGCCTTGTAGATATTCTAATATTATTACAATGCCATAAAAGACACTAAAAATAGAAAACAGCAAATTTCAAGTTCCTCCCCGCTCATTCACAATGGCATGCTTCCATATACGAAACCTGTCATTATGGACACATGCCTGCGCAGACTGAAGCTGGAGCATCGGGCAGCGGAACCAGAAGTGACATGGCACCACCACATCATATCCGGATTGCACTTGATTCCTATCCACCAATGCAGCGAAATTAAAATGGCACAAAGGACTCCTCCCACATGCACTCCAGTATGGAAAGCAAGCAGGAGACTGATCAAAATGCAATACATGTCAGCACAACAGCACTGAAACCAAGGGGTGGCATTAAGACGTAGGGTGGATATGAATGAGGACACAGGCTGCAAGAGCTGAAAAGGGAAATACCCACTATATCTGAAAGAAATTCTCTTTTTTGCTCATATATATCCCAGGGGAAGTGGGTGGCCTCTTTTGAGAAGCCCATTAAACTCTAATTTTTAAGGACTTTACCATCCCATATTAGCCCTCTCCCATACACATGGTGTTGTGATTACTTTTTATACATTTTTCTTTTCTTTTGGTTATTTTAACAAAGCTAGCCCCTGAGTATTATTTATTACTGCCTTGTAGATGTTTCCTACTCTTTAACCACTTCCCGTCCTCAGTATGTCATATGACGTCCTTGACTTTCAGTGGGGATGCAGCTGCAGGTATCATTCAGATATCATTCTTTTTTTTTTGCCGGCGATTCTGTGCACCATAAGAATGATCATAGCGGCAGTTCTGCCACTTAATCGTTCTTACAAGCGATGGTAGTGGACATTCTCCCTCTTGCCACCCTCTGGTGGCAAGAGGGGGGTCTGGTGGTCCGGTGAGTCTCCCGTACCATCGGCATGTAAGTCCCGCCCACATTTGTAAACCCCGTTCAAACCACACATGTGAGGTATTACCGCAAACGTTAGAGTGAGAGCAACAATTCTAGCACTAGACCTCCTCTGAAACTCTAAACATGAAACCTGTAAAAAAAATGATATTGGATATTTTTAAGTACCAAAAGTTTGGCACCATTCCACGAGTGTGCACAATTTTAAAGCCTGACATGTTGGGTATTTTTTTTTCTTCCTTTTTTAATTAATGAAAAACACGTTTGAAAAATTGTTGTGCAAATACCGTATGACATAAAAAGTTGCAACGACCACCATTTTATTCCCTAGTGTGTCTGCTATAAAATATATATGTTTGGGGGTTCTGATTAGTTTTCTAGCAAAAAAATATGTTTTTTACATGTAGGAGAGTGCCAGAATAGGCCCAGTATGGAAGTGGTTAAACAATTATATCTCCTCACATTTTTTGTTTTTTGTTAACCTTTGTTTGCAATTTATTGAGGTAATAATTATTACTTTTTTACCATCACAGGAGGCTTATCATGTTGTGATATACTTTTTTTGCCAATATAGATTTTTATTTTCGCTTTAAGTATGATTGTTTGTTGTTATTACAACTTATTATTTTCTGTTCAGAAACATTGTCATTTTATTAATTTGCTGGTTTCTATTTTCAGTGTATTTTATGGCATTGAAATGATATTGGAAGATTTACGAGGTCTGTAGGGTCCTGAGGAAGCAGGGGTTTCCTGCGAGACATATCAACCTCTTCACAGTGACTGCTATGACACCCCATTTGGGTTTTTTCAGGAATCGGTTGTTGATACATTTATGACCTCAAATACCTATTTTAATATTTGTCAGTATGGTTTTAATATATATTAATAACATTTTATGATTATTCTTTTAAACTGAGTTAGGAGTTACTATTGGAGGCATGTGTAATGTAGCATTATTTAGATTTTTGTGCTTTGGATGAATGTACTGTATGATTGTACTGCCAGACCACTTTTGCTAAATAATGGGTTCATTCCCTATATTTCCCTTGAGCTAAGCCTCTCAGCAGTTTTATTAAGGTGGGATTTATCATCTCACATTACCCATTACCATGTGGGAAATATAGGATATTGTATGCTTTCCTGAAGCCTAGTGATTAGCACCATTATTGGAAGAACTCACTTTAAAAACTGGGGTTTTGGTCTGAATGTATCTTTTGCGGACAGCCATAAGGAAGGCAGTAGTGCTGCCATGCCATCTACATATCTGTCTTGGTGGTTTATTTGTGGGTTGGTTCTTTACAAACTTGTGGTCCACTATGAGTGGAACATGATAGTATTCATATTCAACATGAAGGGTATAAGAAAGTCAATAGTCAGTACTTTTATTGGAGCAGACTTGTGCCAAGTTAGAGGTGGAATTTCTGCCTCCCTATAACATTGAACACCCCACACAGTGTTGGCAAATTAAAGAGACACATGAACAATGTCTTGTCTCTTGAACCAGATAAACATTTTGCAGACACCATAGTGACACCATAGCGAGTGATCTGTTTCCATGTCCTTCCATTAAGAGATCCCAGGCCCTTGACAGTACAATCTGCCAGATAAATAATGAGTCGAGTGTAACAGCTTTTACTTTGTATGGCTTTCGTAGTCTCGCCAGAGATCTTCCAACTCAACTGCTTCAGCATGGGGATGGTAACCCTGCTTCCTCAGCTGCCTCCAAGGCAGTGTTCACCTTCTCTATTTGGAAGAATATTCCTTTCTGTGCTTCAATGCAAATACCTCTGCCTGGACTCTGTCACTCTCTGTCTGAAGGGAGCCATTCCTTTTATCATTTTCCAGATGGCCACCTCCCATGAAGCTACCTGTTCAATTGCAAGTGAGTCTTCAGCATCACCCCAGCTGGGCCATACTACTAGTGCCCCTTTCCCCTTTTGCATCTCTGCTGCTATATATTTTAGTTGCTTTGAATATTGTGGAATTGATCCTCGTACGCGTTGCTTTCTGAAGATGATGTGGACCCTGAGGTCCCCTAATGTTGCCACATTACATTATTATACACTGCTTCTAAGCAATTAACTATCTTGAAAATTAAATCCTGTTCTTCTGCTGGGAGGTAAATAATTATTATTTCTGCTTCCCCTGTAGGGGCAATAAAGCTCAGTTCTGCCTGCTGATTGGGTGGAATTCCATATGATTGAATTAGGCCCCACAATATGTTTGTCAAATCACCCAAGCCCTGACTTACTTGGGTCATTTCTGCAGGGGTCATAGGATGCCTGCTTTCATCTGGAGTACTATTACTTTTAGGCTCTGGTGAGGCTGCCTGCTTGCTAGTTCTGACAGTGGAGTGCCTCTCATCTGTCTGTAGCACTTCCCAGCTTCCTTTGCCTCATGAGTTGTGCCCCCCCCCCGAGTTGCTGGAAGAGAAAATCAGAGAAACTTACCTTTGCTGGGTATATCCAGGAACTCAAGTAGTTGTGGGAAAAGGATATAAAAGGGTCTGAATCTGCATCTGAGCATGGTGAATATTTGGGCACCAAGCTTTAGTTTTATCTATGCAATCCATTGCATTAAGACAACCAGAAGTGTTTTCAAACTTCCCACAACTGAGACACTATAACTGGAAAAGTTCAATTTAGCTAGGATAAAAAAAAAACGAATACAAGATTTTGTTCACAGTTCCACAGGAAATTCACAATATACTCTGTTGCTCTACAGATAAGAAAACTAATATCTCACATTCAACTTTCTAGGTGGCACAGACAGAATTTATGTTATTAGTAGTGCTCCACATTAATCGTTAACTGGCTCAAATTTCACTTAACTAACTGCTGCAGATGTTGTATGACTTTATGCTTTTAAATTAACATTTCAAATCAGGTGTGAAAAGCATGGCTATCATAATGACAGACAACAATTCTACTTTGGGTAACTAGCTGAAATGGATTTGAAACTGATAGGAAAACAAGATTGTTCATGTGCTGTGAAAATACATTGCCGGTACTGATTACATCCATTCCTCATAATGTACAGTATCTCTGTGTGCTCGTTTTCCAGTCATTACCCAAAATCATTTATTTCCAGCTAATAATTACATGATGCTGTATGTAATTGCAGGGTTGAGCAAGTAACAGGTCCATTTGAAAAACATGATCAGTAAACAGGTATATTCCTATGATATAAGTTTCCACATATACTGTACATATTTATGTTGGTGTTTGGTAAAACAATACAAGGGCCAAAGAAGCTGGAAAGCTTATTAAAGCTGGAGAGTGAAAAATCAGGCTCACTTCTGCATAGAAACCTTGAGGCGATTCAGTTCGCATTGTAGCGCTATACAAATTATTCATTCATTCATAGAAACCATCTACTATACAAATTATGCATTCATTCATTCATTCATAGAAACAATCAACTTTTTAGTTTTTTTTGCTAAAGCTTAATTGAACAATTTGAGGTTAGAAGCTGATTGGTTTAGTAATGTTATAATGTCTGGCATCTGTAGAATACTTAGCAACTCAATATTCAAAACATGATCAAATACAATTGAAAAAAAAGTAGACAACCTAAGTTGAAAAACGTAAGATGTAGATACAAAAAAGTACATTCACGCTGTTTATCATAAATGTAAATTAAGAATAGAATAACAAAACTACAGCAATGGTTCCTGGACTTTAGGACTCAATTATTGATAAAGGAAGACTAAAGCGCTGCTATGTATAAAAGCAATAGTATGATCAGTCAGAACAGCTGCACTATTTGAAACAGTGATCTCTGACACGATATAACTGACTAATTGATTGAGTAATAGTGCGCTTGTTCCAACCCGGGTACAAAAAAACTTTTATAATACAGATGTGAAAATATGCATATGCACAGTGTATCAAAGATATATTGCACAGAATCCCATCAGTAAAAAAATAAAGAAATTATTATATAATAAATGCATGAATAACTAAATAAATAAATAAAGTCTTCTTCAATGATAAGAGTGACTTGTTGAAGTGTTAATCAACATTCTCATCCAACAAACGGATTGTGAAAAGTTTCAGTGACACCACCTCCATCACCAAGTGCAATGCCCGCTCACCTTAGGGGGTGACCCCAATGGGTCTAATTGTGCTTTTAGAGATATCCCAATCTCAGAGGTGAACTTCTGTGCTGTGGTAACAGATCATTTTCCAAAGAAATCCTGGGTTATGGAGATAACAGCTGCTCTCTAGCGTAGCTCAAAGTGATAAAGATAAAAATGTCATCTCGAAAAATTGTATATAAAAGTATGAATTTATTAAAAAAAACACAACAATGGTCCTACTCACAAGAATATCATCTTGCATAAAGCATGGTAAAACAGTGTATATATCACATCCAAGAGGGACAAGAGGCTCTCCTCCCCACCGCTATTGCTGGGAAAATGATGTCACCAGCTCTTCCCGACGCGTTGCGTCACAGATCACTTGACTTTAAGGGATAAAAAGTTTTAAGACTTTATTTATTTATTTATTTAGTTATTCGTGCATTTATTAAATAATAATTTCTTTATTTTTTTACATATGGGATTCAGTGCAATATCTTCGATACACTGTGCATATGCATTTTTTTCACATTTGTATTATAGAAGTTTTTTGTACCTGGGTTGGAACAAGTCCACTATTACTCAATCAATTAATGACTCAATTATTGCCATTCATTTGGCTTCAAAATTTGTAAAATAAACATAAATCTTACCAACTAATTTAATTTCGATATACCTGGTGCAATGCAAACAAATAAAGTATTTAGCTTTTGCTACATTTAAAGGGTAAACCTGCATTTTTAATCAAATATACAAAAAGAACGAGAGAGGTTCTATTTTATTTTTATTATATCTACCTAAGTGTACTGGCTAATGTTCTCCTCCATCTGTACAAGGTCCCCAAACATTGGTTGCTGTCATTGACATAAAATGTGCATAAAAAATGCAAACCTGTAAGATGTTTCTGTAAATGTGTATAGAGTAATTTGTTTTAAACCTTTTTAAAATATTTAATTTTGTTTGGATTATGCATAAAATGTAATATAAAGACTGTTGTAAACCTTTAGGGGTGCTAAGGAATTTTTGTATTGTATATGCATTTATTTGGTTGCCATCCCCAGTGCACACTGCCCATGAAATAATAACAATACTCTCAAGAAACCTAACAGCCTCCCTAATCCTTTCTATACTATGCATATCCTTTTGTACATGCCTTAGATTGGCAGGTAACTTGCAAGATGTTTCTACTTACAAGCCAGATAGAAATGGTTTTCTATTAGAGCCTATAAAGAATAGATCATGTATATTCAACACCACATGGCTCCATTGTTTGGAGAAGGACAGGAGCACCACTAGGTCTAACTTAGGCTGAAGCTTCTGCACCAGGTTTCCAGCTGATTTTGGTAAAGTATGTACAAGGTGGTTTTTAGGTTAAGTATTTTTCAATGGCAGCTGGCTTTTTTCTCTGTCTTTTTAGAAGTATTCCTGCATAACTCTGCATTATTCTCCTAAATATGCAGCTAGGGATGAGGCCAATGTTCAAGTCCAACGTAAGTTCCACTCGAACATCGGGCGTTCGCCCGTTCGCTGAACAGCAAAAAATATGCAGTGTTTGCGGCAAATCCGAAAGCTGCGTAACGCCGTTAGAGTCTATATGACACTAACATGAACCAAAAGTGCTAATTTTAAAGGCTTATATGCAAGTTATTGCCATAAAAAGTGCAAAAAAAGTTTTAAAAATGCCCATTTTTTCGGGAGCAGTGATTTTAATAATGCTTGAAGTGAAACACAAAAAATGTAATATTCCTTCTGGGGGTCCCCCGCCCGCAGACCCCCACAACCACTGAGCAAAGGTTGTGGGGATAAGGCCCTTGTCCCCATCAAGATGGGGACAAGGTGTTTTGGGGGGACCCCAAAGCATCCTCCCCATGTTGAGTGCATGTGGCCTGGTACTGTTCAGGAGGGGGCACTCTCTTGTCGTCCCCTTTTTCTGTGGCCTGCCAGGTTGTGTGCTCAGATAAGGTTCTGGTATGGATTTTGGGGGACCCCTAAGCCATTTTTTTTAATTTTGGCACAGGGTTCCCCTTAATATCCATACCAGACCTGAAGGGCCTGGTGTGGATTTTGGGGGGATCCCCACCAAATTTTTTTTATTTGTGTTTGCGGGGTTCCCCTTAATATCCACACCAGACCCAAAGGGCCTGGTAATGGACTGGGGGGAACCTATGCCATTTTTTTCAATGATTTTTATCTATATCGCTGGGACCTGACAATACATTACAGTCGCAAGTAGTTTTAAAAGATTTTTTTTCCTTTAGAAATGTCATTTTGCTGTGGTATTGTTCTAAACACTGGAAAAAAATTGCTACTTTACAGGCATACTAAGGACACCCCCCAGGCACAATATTTAAAGGAATATTTCATTTTTATTATTTCACTTTAAGCATTATTAAAATCCCTGCTCCCGAAACAAAAAAAAGTTTTTCAAACTTTTTTTTCATTGATACATGTCCCCTGGGGCAGGACCCGGGTCCCCAAACACTTTTTATGGCAATGATTTGCATATAAGCCTTTAAAATGAGCACTTTTGATTTTTCATGTTCGTACCCCATAGACTTTAACGGTGTTCGCTAATTTTTTGCATGTTCGCAAGTTCTGGTGTGGCTCATCACTACATGCAGCACTAAATAGGTATTCTGATTCTACATATATATAGTTACATATATAATTAAGGCTACATACAACAAATATAATCCTTTAGAAAAATATAGAGCAAATATTTTTTACCTTTAAATTAGTGCTAATTTACCTGTTTTAAAGAAAAGATACCAATCAATGCCGTTCTTAGCAAGCAGAAAAGCAAATTATAAAAAAGGTTAGCCACATTAAGTTTTAGATTAGATTAATAAAAATTGGATTATGAAATGCAGTACTCATACAGGAATCTATGACCTTGTTTTGGAGCACGCTATGTCATACCCCTATCTCATCAAATGTGGCATTCCACATCACTATTGCTAGATATTAAAAAAGAACCAAATGAGAAAAGAAGAAAGCTAAAAAAAATGTAAAATTCAAAAAAAATATCAAAATACTCAGGTAAAATAGCAAAGAAGCTCTCAGATCATTCCATTAATTATAAGTGTCCTTCGAAAAAATATGCAGTGTTTAGACTCATAGAAATCAAATTGTCAAGCTGTGCCTGAGTTGAACAAACCTTTAATTAAGTTTGAGTTTCCCAAGGGTCACTGAAGTTCAGATCTGCCTGAAGAAATTCAATAAACATGATGCGGACTTCACAGACATATAAAGTATCATTCCATGTTGGTTAGTTGAAATGTTTTATAATTTAAGAAAGTCTAAATTTTAAACCAGGTTAGACTGTTATTGTGAAGTTTTCTATAGTTAATGTTTATTCCAGTTTTACATTTATTTATTACATGTATGTCATGTGGTTGTTTAAAATAAAAAGATGAATAAGATAATGCATATTTATGAACTGATTAAAATAATTTGAACACTGATGGATACATCTGCCATGAGATAAAAACTGTCACCTGTTTGGTAGTTCAAGCTGCAGTGTGTATATCCTGTGCTCCCTAGATGCACAAACCTCAGATTTTCTATTTTCTGAAATAAATCCTTTTTTCAGCTTATGGTGTAACTATTTTATCTACTGCACTTGCTGCACAGGCAGTATGTATTGGTTCTGCGGTTTCTTTTTTTTTTTTATATAGTAAAAAATGCTCAAAGTTAGACAAAATCTGTGTACATTTTTTCTATTAACCAAATTATTTCTAGGTTTTCCAACTGTAAATTATTTTCCCATCTTCCAGGACTTAATTTGGATCCACCACCAAAGAGGGCCAACCAAAAAAACAGATAGTCATGGAGCCCTAAGTTATACCTGGCCTTGTAAAATGCCCAGATTCAGCCCCAGAAGGATCTATGAGTACAACGAGGGCAGTGTATTATTTCATGTTCTAATGTCAAAATTTCTCATTTCAAAATACCTATAATAATACTTTTTTAACAGTACGGATGCCTAAATCCTAGTGAAGTATTTTATAGTTCTAGCTAAATAATATATTTCATCCATTTTTAGTTTAAAAAAGCTAGGGGCCAGCAATTTGACTTCACCCCACACCCAGTTGTGCATTTATCTGCCCTAGAGCCCATTCATTTTAATGCATCTCTCTTCTGAATGAACTCTACTCTATCACTAATATAACTATCATAGACTGCAGCCCACTATGACTGCTGCAGATCTATTCTTGATCTTTTTCATTACTCCCTGTAAAGTTTATATGAACAATTTGTTTGTAGATGTTCCTCAACTCTCCAAATTGATTCTTTTAGTTTTGCACACATGCATTCCCAAAGCAGCTTTTAAAAAAAAAAGTAAGGTTCACAAATCTAAGGATGAAGACATGGGTCAATCCCACCATGGTTGCCATCCTGGGGGCCAAGCTGCTCTTTGACCATGCCAGTAAAGAACCACAGACATGAAGAAGTATTGTGCTGTCTTGAGGAGAAGCAGGGGAGCAGGGAGGAAGAGGGAATTCTTTTATTTACAAAGTACTTCTTCTTTAATATTGAATACAGGTTGGGCCGAAGGCTTTTGGTGGTCCAAAGTGTATAAAACCTCTAATATCTATATGTATACTTTTTCTTTTTTTTTTTTTACTAAAGTCTACTTATCTTTTTGCAGTCTCTTTTTTTACAATTGTGCATTACAACAGCCACATCCACTTTCACTAAAGATCAAGTGTTATCCTTTCCCATATTTTATACAAGTATTGTAGTTATTGCCTTACCAATCTACTAAAAAGGAAAGTGTTTTTTTTTAATACCATTTAATATCAATAGTTTATAACTTTTACACCATTGATTTGATTTACCAATGAAATTAATTTTTACTTTGCTCAGTTAAACTGTGCTCACTTTTAAGATGCATGTCACTTTGTCCATTAAGGACAAAGGGCTAGCATCTGTCAATCCCCCTCCCTAACTAACCATTCCACCCATTCCAGCACTCCCCTACTTTCTTTCCTCTGTCACAGCTGGCACCAAAATACCCAATGTCAGTAGGTGCCAGAGCCTAGAGTGAGCAGTGACATATTACCTTTCACCAGGTGACAGTGGTCTATTAGGAGGAGAAGATTGCTTGCTTTTCCATACTTAAGCATGACACACACTATGAGTTTTTTTTGTTCAACCCAGTGGGTTGAATGGGAAAGAAAACTGTCGGCTTCGGTCTATGCAAAGTTAGTATAGCGATCTTCCCTCCTGAGCTGTTGTGTTCTGACAGGATGCTCGTCCGACAGAAGGCGGCCAAAGCTGGCATACAGATAATTGTTGGCTGTTTTTTTTTTAACTGGCCGATGTCTCCATACATTTGGCCCCTGTTTAGGGGCTTTAGAAGCATCAGGTATTTTTTGCCAGTTGAGGCAGGATCAGCAGGGGGTGGGGGAGAGTGTGTGGGGGGGGGATTTTCACAGAAACTCTCACTGTCAATGTAATTATCTAATCCTCTGTAAAAAAATATATTATTTGTTTTCAATTCATCTGCACATGATTAAAGCAAAGTAAAGGCCTCAATGAGTTATTATTTTGTCAAAAATCAGTTTTACATTTTATATATACAATAACGATACTATTTACTAGTGAGAGCTATATGTGTCCTTCATTTAACCCTTTTAGCCTTTCCAAATATTTTTGTATAGTAACATACAATGTTGGTATTCATGGTTCCCTCAATGAACTGTAGCTCCCCAGTGCCGGCAGCACTCATGCAGCCCCAGACCATGACACTCCCATCACCATGCTTGACTGTAGGCAAGACACACTTGTCTTTGTACTCCTCACCTGGTTGCCGCCACAAACACTTGACACCATCTGAACCAAATAAGTTTATCTTGGTCTCATCAGACCACAGGACATGGTTCCAGTAATCCATGTCTTTAGTCTGCTTGTCTTCAGCAATCTGTTTTCAGGCTTTCTTGTGCATCATCCTTAGAAGAGGCTTCCTTCTGGGACGACAGTCATGCAGACCAATTTGATGCAGTGTGCAGCCTATGGTCTGAGCACTGACAGGCTGATCCCCCACCCCTTCAACCTCTGAAGCAATGCTGGCAGCACTCATACATCTATTTCCCAAAGACAACCTCTGGATTTGACGCTGAGCACGTGAACTCAACTTCTTTGGTCGACCATGGCGAGACCTGTTCTGAGTGGAACCTGTCCAGTTAAACCACTGTATAGTCTTGGCCACCATGCTGAAGCTCAGTTTCAGGGTATTGAAAATATTCTTATAGCCAAGGCCATCTTTATGTAGAGCAACAATTCTTTTTTTCAGATCCTCAGATAGTTCTTTGCCATGAGGTGCCATGTTGAATTTCCAATGACCAGTATGAGAGAGTGAGAGGGATAACACCAAATTTAACACACCTGCTCCCCATTCACACCTGAGACCTTTTAACTCTAACAAGTCACATGACACTGGGGAGAGAAAAGGGCTAATTTGGCCCAATTTGGCCCAATTTGGACATTTTATTTTAGGGGTTCACTCACTTTCATTGCCAGTGGTTTAGACAATAATGGCTGTGTGTTGAGTTATTTTGAGGGAACAGCAAATTTACACTGTTATACAAGCTGTACACTCACTACTTTACATTGTAGCAAAGTATAATTTCTTCAGTTTTTTCACATGAAAAGATATAATAAAATATTTACAAAAATGTGAGGGGTGTACTTTTGTGAGATACTGTACTATATGAATTATACCTAATCTATATATTTAGATACTTATTTAAACAAATTATTTTTATTTTGTGTAAACATAGGATGATGTTACTGTGAGTTCCAGGTATTCTTTTCCTGTTGTTCATTTCATATTGGCATTTATGTGCAGCAGATGGTGACCTTAACTTTGAGCTTTAGCTAAAATGATTTTTATTAAGCTTAAACAAGTGTGAACAGTGTTAATTTCCTGCAGCAGACTGGTTTGAATGAGTAGATAAAGTGATTGGATGTGTCCTGCCTCACCATATGGAAAAGTATGTACACTGCCAGAATACTAAGCACTCAATGAATCCTATTCTCTCGGTCTTGTAACTACTCATAAGAGCAGGATCTTATGTTAGAGTTCAAATGAGTGTGTTATTAAGCCATGCGGTGTGAAAAAATATCGATGAATGGTAAATGCAACATACATTTATTACTATAGGACTCCATGATCAATATGGATAGATTCCATTCCAATACCGTAATGGCATTAACACGAGAAATCATTTCATAAATCTATCTTATATGCGATCTTAAGAAGGAATTAACTAATAATTCCAAGACTGGTAGCATATAATATGTTAGAAGGTGCTACTAATAATTTGGGCCTTCTCCTTAGTATATTGACAAGCCACATAGCCATCTTGACAATTCTGACACAAATAAATAACAATTACATATTTTTGTAATAAATATAAAATTCATTGCATTCTTAAACCACCTCACTACATGGCACTTTCACCCCCTTCCTGCCTAGGCCAATTGTTAGCTTTCAGCGCTGTCGCACCTTGAATGACAATTGCGCGGCCATGGAACAAATTTTCTTCGTTTCTGTCAGTAAATTTTGGAAATAAGTAATTTTTCTTCTTCACTGATGTGCGCTGATAAGGCTGCACTGATGGGCACTGATGATGTGGCACTTATGGGCACTGATTAGGTGGCACTTATGGGCACTGTTTAGGTGGCGTTGATGAGGAGGCACTATGTCGCATTGATGGGCACTGATAGGTGGCATTGATATGCGGCAATGATGAGCACTGATAGGTGGCACTGCAGGGCACTGATAGGTGGCACTGGTGGGCACTGATTGGTGGCACTGGTGGGCACTGATAGGCAGCAGTGGTGGGCACTGATGAGCAGCACTAGTGGGCACTGATAGACGGCATGCATAGGCAGCACTGATGGGTGGAGATGATGGGCAGCACTGATGTGCGGTACTGATGGGCACTGCTATGCGTTGCTGATGGGCACTGATGGGATGGACTGATGGGCATTAATGGGCAGCACTGATCAGCAAGCACTGATGGGCACTGATGGGAGACACTGCCGGACATTACTTATGGGCACTGATTGGTGGCACTTATGGACACTGATTGTTGGCACTGATTGGCACTGATTGGTGGCACTTATAGGCACTGATTGGTGGCACTGATGGGCACTGCTGGGGCTTTCCTGTAATCAGGGCACTGATGATCAGTGCCCTGATTACCTGCTCAGGTCTTCCCTGCGAGGAGATGCTGCTGATCGGCAATCCTCGCCACACACTCTGTCAGTGTGAGGCGAGGAGAGCCGATTCACAGCACTTCTGTATTTACATGTGACTGGCTGTGATTGGACAAAGCCGATCACATGGTTAAAGAGCCACGGCCATGGCTCTTTACAGAGATCGGGGTCACGCCGTGTCCTAGCAGCACGGTGTGGCCACGATCACCGTGCACCCCTGGGAGCGCTGCAGCAGCCGTTCTGGGCTGCCGTCATATGATGTCCTCCCAGAATGAGAGCCGCACTGCCCCTCCGTCATTTGATGGTGGGCGAGCGGCAAGTGGTTAAACATGTTACAAGGCAGTGAATGTGCACTTGATGTGTAATAAGACTGTTAATTTTAGAGAAGATCTACAAATTGATAATGCAATAACAATAAATTAGAAATATTTCAATCATTAATTTGTAAAACTATTTATCATTATTGTTAGGATTATATTTAATAGGTTAGGTTAGGTAGTAACATTTTGTGTAATATCCCCATGTACTTATTGTTTGATGATTGCTTAAACACCACTTAATCTTCAAGTGAAGATATTCTAGAATATCACAAAAGTTGCCATAAAATGTATGTTATGTATATTTTTCTAAGATAAACGTATTTTATATCTGCAGCCACAAATGTTACAACATAAAGCAAAGCTATTTACTTTGCACCTAAGTCTATAGCTGTTCCTATTAATCATCTATACCAGTACTACAAATAAAAGTATCATTATCTGGTATGCATACTTGCAATAAAACGCCTTTGAAACGTCATCCCTCTATGCTTTGTGACAACTCTCAGAGTTGTCATTGTGGAGACACAGTGTAAAACTTGTCACCTGAGTATAAAGAGATAATGAGAATCCTGATGCACTGTGGGTATCCATGCGGCTCAATATTAGCAAGAAAATCAACAAAGTTCTCTATGAAGTATATCTGCCTCCTCAGAGCAGATAAGCACAATTAAAGCAAAGTTTACTGGAAAAATTCACCTTTCTGTGAATGCTGAATAAGAAGTTCTGCTATAAAGGAAGTGGTGGTTGCATATGATAGGTTTTAGCTGTCAAGAACTCACATGTACAGTAACAGATAAACTTAGAAATTTTCATATTGGCCTTGGAATCAAATCATTATATACTGCAGGAAGAACAAATCACACATATGTACAATGCTGTAAACACATTAAAACCATTACACAGTTCAAAAAGACCAGCCACATTTACAGTGTATGAATAATATATTTTGTTTACATTAGGTGAACACACAGGACTAAAAAACATAGAAATACATGGTTTCTGTCTAAATCCCTCCCATTTTTTTAATGGAAAAGCTCTAATATGTAGCCACTTGGCCAGCAATGAAAGATGTTTTGAGACAGGGTCCATACAGCACAGAAGTTGACATTTCAACAGCAGAGAATTTGGCCAGGTTTTTTGGTAAGTTGATGCAGGAAAACATTGATGTTATAGTAAAAATAATAATGGTTACATGTTGGTGTAGGATCAGGTTAAAGACTAACTTTATCTAAAGCATCTTAATAGCCTGGGGAAGGATTTTATTACTGTCTTGGTCTGGGGTGATATCTTCCTACTCCCTATTGAATTAAAAGGAGGACAGAGGGCTAGGCAGTGATGAAATTCCCTCCAGTACTGTAACAGGGAAAATGTTTCATGCTATCATCACTAGAGTGCATGCATGTAGACTGGAAACAGCTGCAAAGAGGCAGGGAGACATCAACAGCACATGATGTAACCAAGGGTAAAAGAAAATATTTAGCAAACCAATTTTTATTCAGTCAGTGTATAGATGCATTTTCAGTTATACCTACCTTAGCTATTTCTTCTCCCCTACTATTTTTCTTTCCTTTTCTTAATTCTCTTGTATCCCCACCTTCAATGATGTTATCTCATGGTATATATTATGCTAGTTTCCAATGACCACTGAATCACAAGAGTAAGTACTACACTTATCATGATATCTGCTGAAAATGGTTACCTTAAAATGCAAGGCAAACATCTAAATACATGGTTTATTGTTTTACCTGCTAAAATAAATTGTAAGAAAGAACATGCCAATAGAAAAGAAGGCTCCTCTGGATGAACCTCTGTGCACAGGCTAACACATGTCCCTGTTCGTGCTCTAACACATTCAAATGTGCATAATACACTTATGACAGATGTTGGTGCCAAATGGGCTATTTAAACTGGACCAGTGCACAGTATCTTTACAGCTTTGTCTTCAGCCTCCTGTGTATCCTGTGTTCCTGTGATTCTGTATCACGATTCTAGTTGTTGACTCGGCTAGTCTTGACCACTCTCTGAACTCCACCTGCTGTCAGCACAACCTCAAAAGCATGTTGGAGGATGATGGTTAGGGCCAAATTTAGAGATTCAAGCAGGCACTGGGTACCAGTGGGTTAAGACTGTAATTAGCCTCTAAGGCATGGATATTTTGCACAGAGGATTTGTTTGCAGCCCAAACATCAGTTCAATAAATGGCTTCAAAAGAAAGCCCAAGCTCTTACTCCCATCGGCATGTGTGCATGGGGGGGTTTCAAATCAGTCTTGTCTAGCAGCTGGAGGTATAGGCGACATATAAGTCGAAATCGATGGCACAACTATCAGCCCATCCCCGCATGCCAAGGTTCTAGGTGTAGTCCTGGACTCTGAACTCTCCTTCAAGCAACATATCCAATCACTGTCCAAATCCTGCCGCCTCAACCTCCGCAACATTGCCAAAATACGCCCCTTTCTAACCAATGATACAACAAAGCTCTTAATTCACTCGCTCGTCATCTCTCGCCTCGACTACTGCAACTCCCTTCTCATTGACTTACCTCTACATAGTCTATCACCTCTGCAATCCATCATGAATGCTGCTGCCAGACTCATCCACCTTACCAATCACTCTGTGTCTGCCACTCCTCTCTGTCAATCCCTCCACTGATTTCCACTCGGCCAAAGAATTAAATTCAAAATACTAACAACTACGTACAAAGCCATCCACAATTTCGCCCCCAGCTACATCACTAGCCTAGTCTCTAAATACCAACCTACGCGTTCTCTTCGTTCCTCTCAAGACCTCCTGCTCTCTAGCTCCCTCATCACCTCCTCCCATGCTCACCTCCAGGACTTTTCCAGAGCCTCTCCAATCCTATGGAATGCCTTACCCCAATCTGTCTGCCTATCTCCCACTTTATTAGCTTTTAGACGATCCCTGAAAACCCTTCTCTTTAGAGAAGCATATCCTACCCACACCTAACAACAACAACCGTATTTTCATTTTCTCCATCAGCTCATCCCCCCACAGTATTACCTTTTGTTCCAATTGACCCTCCCTTCTAGATTGTAAGCTCTAATGAGCAGGGCCCTCTGATCCCGCCTGTATTGATTTGTATTGTAATTGTACTGTCTGCCCTCATGTTGTAAAGCGCTGCACAAACTGTCAGCGCTAAATAAATCCTGTATAATAATAAGGCCAAGGGCATATGGATCTTGTCTACAGATATTTTCAAAGTAGATCAACCAGTTTAGAGGAAAAGTAGAGTTAAGATCAGGGCATAAAAATGCTTGATTTGATTTATAATTTGTTTAATTTTTAATTGTGTATGATATTATTTAAAAGGTCTGAAATAAGGAACATGTTATTCAATTAAAGTTACCATTTTCCTTTCGTACAATTTTTTAAGGTAATTAGGAAAATGAAACAGAAAAAGTATAAATAACAGCTAGCCAACAACTTAAACATATGTAAACACATATTTTACTGATTAGGTATTTGAAGTGAACGCAGGTTGAAGACAAAACTACTACTGTAGCAAATCTCTAAAAAATCCCAAATTTTTCTGCTATATATATATATATATATATGATTTAGGAGAGAGACTAGTGCTCCCAATATATTATAAGCAGCAGAATACAAGAACTGAACTAAGAAATAGAAAAGCTAGAATTCACAGAAAAGAAAATAGACTAGCAAAATTAGGATGGTGTCATGCTGATTTTATGTAACAGATAAATATTTTTCAACTTATGAAAAAGATGTTTGGAAAAATAAATGATTGGTTTGCAATGCAACTTTGCTTCAAGCAAGCCTGTAGGACCCACAAGGGTCTTCAATTCTTTGTTTGGAAGATAGAACAGTGTTACTCTTGTGTTTTTCTACTGTGCAATCATTACCAATGAAGCATAACACAAGACACCTTCAGGAACTGTAGTGTTAGATTAAAATTCTACCCTAAAGGCTAATTTATAATGTTGCTCCCAAAGCAATCAATCACTAACCCCATCGGAGATCATCACCTCCAGGCATTTTGTATTTACTCTGGTCTTTTTGGTGATCGGTCTTTAAGAATTAATGTTAAAACAATGTGTGTGTTTCTCTAAACCGTAACATATCTAAAACTTATTAATTTAGATCCACTGTATAGTTTATTTGAAAATCAAGAGTACATGATAAAACCCATGTAATTTTGGTATCTCGGCTAGCCCTCTAAGAGGAACTGGACTATATTCTTGTTGTATGAACATATTTAATTTATACCTGGGGACTACTTATGGATCTGTTTCTTATCACAGCTTAGTGTTCAACTTTTACATTACAAAGAGTGGACACAATTTTCAAAATGATGTATGGTTTAACTATGAATTTAAACAAAAGTCTAAAAGTATTTACATGGGGTCATACTCTAAAAAAATTACTTTATTTAAATCTGCAGATTTAATAAAAAAAATGGATTTCTATGGAGACTTCAAGTGGGTATTTATACATACATTACAGAAGTTTGGTTCTATGTTTTCACCATCAGGAAAATTCTGAGAAATTCCATACAGCCTTCACTAGAATAAATGCATGTAGAGAGAAAGAGGCTGAGGAAGATCAGTAGCATCGAGTTGCAGCAAATGAAAAAAGGTGAGAATACATTTTTTATTTTTGAATAATGTCAATTGTTTATGATACACAGCAATTTATTAAAGTGAATGCTTTTTAGTATAGGTTTACTTTTGCTTTAAAACATTTAGAACATAACAGTGATTTGGTTTACATATACTTTAGAACTTAAAACTGTAATCTGTTAATATTAAAGAGGATCTCTAGTCCCCCCCCAAAAAAAAAAAAATATTAAATACCATAGCTGCTGACTTTTAATACAAGAATACTTACCTGTCCAGGGATCCAGCACTGTCCTCACCTGAGCCGATTATTCAAGCAGCTTTGGGTCCAGGTGCCGGCATCTTAACTAAGGGAAACCAGTAGTGAAGCCTTATGGCTTCAGAACCAGCTTCCCACTGCACATCTGTCAAAACCAGGTACCAGATGCAAACAAGCAGAACTTCCCCTTTTGAGTGAAGTTCCGCTTTAACTCTGTTTATAGAAAATAATTTGTAATATATCTCTTCCGGGCTTTTAATTTACGGGAGATTTTTTTTTTCCTTTGCCTGTGTTTCTTATAAGATTAAAAGCAGGTCCAGGAGAATTACTTTACTATAAATCTAAGTTATTAAAAACCACAAAAATAGTCTTTTAATAAATCAGACCCATTGGATGACATGGTAACATAAAGAATAAAACAAATACACTATATTTTCTTGGTTTTAAAATACATTCTAGAGCTGATATTTCATTTCTTGTTCAATACATATTCATACTGAATCGTTTTTAATTATTGACAAAACCAATATTCATAGTTAGTGCCATTAAGGGAATTACTCTGATGATTACAGTAATGGGTTCATATGCACACTTCATTGATATCTGTGACATTTAATTTAATGGTCTAAGTTATAAATTAATAAAAGGTATGGATATCAGTCTATGTTTAACATCACTGTGATAAGCAGTGGATGATTTGCCTTTGAAGACGTCCTACTTTAAAATGCTATAAAAGAGGTTCTCCATAGAAAAGAGGGTTGTGTTTTAAAAGTAAAAATTTTGTAATGACTTTTTCTTTAATTTAAACACATTTCACACACAACATATTAAAGTGTGTGCAAAAAAAAAAAAAACCTCAAGTTTTTAATGTGATCTCTGTTCCCTGGGTTTTAACTATTCCCTTCTCTATGTCTAAAACAAAACACAATGTTTTGGCTCTACTTAAACTTTAAATGTAATTAAGGCTGCTCTAGCTGCTTCACAGGCACATCATTTTCACCCTATAGAAGTTAAAGTTGGAACAGGTCAAGTTGTAGCAAGAATTCCTGTAATGTGCTCATCTACCAATCACAGGTAAAAGCTGTAGGTCAGCTTTAAGTACATCTCTGAGGAGTCCAAGTTGTTGCAAAGAAGCAGCCAGAATTATGCATGTCTGCATAATGCAGCCTGTCATAGGACAGACAGGGCTGTAGCAGTAAGGAGCTGCCAGAAGGAGAGCTCACAGAGGTACAGCATTTGTACATGAACACAGGGATGCTGTGTTAGATGGTCAGGAGGACTGGAGCACAAGGCCTGCCTGGGCAGCTTCACCGCTAAAGAAAGTTGTTGATGGTAGAATCCCCTGTGAGGGAAACCATTTGTTCTGTTGACTTTCTCATTCTGCTTTATTAAAAGCTAGCCAACAAGACCTTAACCAGTTCAATACCCGCCCATAGTCATATGACGCCCACAAGGTGGATCTACCATCCTGGGTGGGCGTCATATGACGTCCTCGGGTTCCCGGCCGCCTGGGGGGGCGCGCGCGCGCGCCGCCGGCGGCGCGCGCGCGCGCCCGCGGCATCGCTCGGGACCCGGTGCGAGTGCCCGGCGGCCGCGATGTCCGCCGGGCACCCGCGATTGCCCGTTAAAACAACGGGACCGGGCGGGACCGTGGAGCTGTGTGTGTAAACACACAGCTCCACGTCCTGTCAGCGGGGAGGAGACCGATCATGTGATCCCAGTACAGAGGATCACATGATCGGTCTCCTCCCCTTAAGTCCCCTCCCCCTACAGTTAGAATCACTCCTATTAGGGACACACATTAACCCCTCCAGCGCTCTCTAGTGTTAACCCCTTCCCTGACAGTCACATTTACACAGTAATCATTGCAATTTTATAGCAACGATCGCTGTGTAAATGTGAATGGTTCCAAAAATGTGTCAAAAGTGTCCGAAGTGTCCGCCGCAATGTCGCAGTCACGAAAAAAAAAAACGCAAATCGCCGCCATTACTAGTAAAAAAAATAAATAAATAAATTCAATAAATCTATCCCCTATTTTGTAGACGCTATAACTTTTGCGCAAACCGATCAATATACGCTTATTGCGATTTTTTTTACCAAAAATATGTAGAAGAATACGTATCGGCCTAAACTGAGGAAAAAAATTGTTTTTTTTAAAAAAAATGGGATATTTATTATAGCAAAAAGTAAAAAATATTGTGTTTTTTTTCAAAATTGTCGCTCTTCTTTTGTTTATAGCGCAAAAAATAAAAACCGCAGGGGCGATCAAATACCACCAAAAGAAAGCTCTATTTGTGGGAAAAAAAGGACGTCAATTTTGTTTGGGTGTAACGTCGCACGACCGCGCAATTGTTAGTTAAAGCGACGCAGTGCCGAATCGCAAAAAGTGCTCTGGTAAGGAAGGGTGTTTAAAAGCCCTGTATTGAAGCGGTTAAACAGCATATATGGCATGGACTGTGCTCACTGGTGAGTGGTACACTTGAGCTAAACAGCCCTCAAACATCACAACATGTATATTTATTTAAATGGTACTCTACATACAGTGTATAGGATTTAATAACACTTATTGGTGAGCTCAGATGCAGAGTTGTGAACAGTAAATCTCTTACTTTCACCCTTTTGGTTTGTTAAATAAACCATTAAAAGTGGTCTGTTATATCTGTTTGACAAAAAAAAGTATCCGTTGATCTTGACAGAAATCTACTGAGCTTCCTGAGCACTTTACTAGTGTTCCACTCTTATCACTTAAAGCTGAGTTCCACTCCGTCTCCTCCACCCTCCGGTGCCACATTTGGCACCTTTCAGGGGGGAAATGGGACCTGTTTTTGACAGGTACCACTCCCCACTTCTGGAGATGGCGCTGCGGCGCCATATCTCTGAAGTTTGGCCCCCTCCTCCTTCCTCGGCCACCGAGCCAATTAGAAAGTGCAGGGCACTTTGTGTATGTGCAGTAGGGAACTGGCTGTGAAGCCGAAAGGCTTACTGACAGATTCCCTTACCAGGAATGGCCGCGGCAGCACCCGACAACCGATCCAAAGATCGTCTAGGATTCCGACATTGCGGGCTCCCTGGACAGGTACGTTTCCATATATTAAAAGTCAGCAGCTGCAGTATTTGTAGCTGCTGACTTAAACATTTTCATGGGGAGGGCTGGAGCTCCCCTTTAACAATATTTAACAATATTCACAGTGCTCTCTGTGGACTACAGAACACTGTCTATAATATACAGAAGAGATAGGAGAAACTGTTATGTAGTCCCTGCACATATCCTGTCCTAAAATTTCAGTGCTGACCCTCCATAGGTACAGTATGTGAGTCCACATTGTCACTCTAGAACAGGGAGCTCGTCTATGCTCCAGGCAATGGTAGAGAGTGATAGGTGTCCCGGGGGCCGCACATCAAGTCAAAGCCTTCTGTGGTAAAGTGAATGTCAGTCTCAGCCTGGACCCCCACCAGGCCATGCCCCAACACGTTTCACTCCGCTCACCAGAGAGATGATCCTCATGAGTAAGCTCTGGTGGGCGTAAAAAGGTTTTGTGGGCCTAGCCTGGTGGGGGTCCAGGCTGAGACTGCCATTCACTATCACACTTGATGTGCAGCTCCTGGGACACCTATCACTCTCCAAAAAACAATCCTTATGGCAAATGTGATAAAAAAAAAAAATTATGTTGTCCAGATAACTTTGGCAGATTGCTGAAAAATCAGTCAACCCAAAATCTTAAGCCTTGCATACTGACCTCAAAAGCAGGAATGCAGTTAATGATGGTCTTGGAAAGACTGGCGGCCATTTAATAACTATGCCAACTGGCCCAATCATCTATAATTATATACTTGTAGGCAGTCTTAGGACTAACTGCATCTTTCATAACTATAATTGTTTAATCATATGATTGGCATTTATACATATATGACACTTGCATATGAATTGTGGCTGTATTTATAATGTCTACAGGTCTAATGCCTCATGAAAATAAAATAGGTAGGAAAAAAGGCAATAAACACAATCTGTGACAGGTACAGTATGTTCTACATTGCTTTTGTAAATGTCACAAATTACACAGATTGTACTTAGCTGACAAGTAAAAGAATAAATTAGTTGAACTTAGTGTGTAAGGACATCAAAGAACAAAGTAAAATTCATTGAGCATGATTTTCTTTGAACGTCAAAAATAGATCAAATTGTTGTAGCAGATTATTTATGTCATGGATGTAATACCGATTTTAAAAGGCACTGTAGTGTTTCTTTTGCTCCTCCAGGGAATCAATAAGGATCACCCATACAAGTGGAAATCAGAGTAAGACTTGTCATATACAACATTCTGACCACATTTGCATATATGACAAGTGAAAATCAGAGTAAGACTTGTGATATACAACACGCCGACCACATTTGCATATATGACCAACATTTACAAAACTTTCATACAAACAGCCAGACAGGAGCTTCCCTGATGCAGGGGGATGTACCTGTATGTCCTCCTAATCGCACACTTAAAGCGTGCCATTTAGGGAATGCTGCAGTGTGCTCTATGATTGCTGTACCCCTCAGACACCGATCACATATCAGGGTACAGGCCAATGATATTGGTTCTGTACCATTTGATTGCTGTTGTCAAACACAGCAGTCATGCATGTAAACAAATACTGCGTGCCTGCAGCCTTTGAGCACCAGAGCCATCTAAATACAGGGAGAAAAAGGAGCCCAGAACTCCCACTTCAGAGCCACCGCCGCTGGGTGATTGTTAATACAGGCGGCATTTTTCTGGCATGCCCGGCTGTGTACTGGGAGGCTAAGGTCCACCGCTGTAGCTCTAATTGGCCCAGGGTAGCAGGAGAAAAGAGCAGGATTGTCCTCACTCCATTAAGCCCAGGCCATGCCCCTTGATAGTGTATTTTCACCCAATCCTGAATGTAATTGGGATATCTACCTTATATATTCTCTTCTTATTACCCCTGTCTTGGGGTATGGAAATGGAAAGAGAGACATAAAAAAAGTTTTACATTGTGTTGCATTGTACATTTAGATCTAATTTATTAAAGGACCGGAGTGGTTGCCATAGGTGCAAGACCTGAATGTTGGCATTCTTAAGCATGCCCTGGTTGTTGCTGAGGTGTACATTTCGTAAGCTCTGCACCTCAGGAGGATTGTATGTTTCTAAAGTGACTTCTAGTTTATATGACCTGTTGAAGAAATGCTTATGTGGTGCTGACATGCAATTTTCAACACCGGATGGAATTATATATTGCATTTGCACAATGTCTTAAATAAATAACTTAAAAAACACAGAGAATGTTTTGATTCTACAGTTTAAATTGTATATACAGTACTGTATAAGCTCCACTTACTATACAAAAACTGTCTGATGTATGCAGGCATCATGTAGTGGTCATTGTCAATTGCACTATTGCAGCCATATGCTTGATTGCCGACATCAGCTCTAAACACATCAATATGCCGTTATACTGCCTCAGTTGTTTGCATTGCAGTGCTACACAATTATAAAATATACCCTTAAAGATTATGAGGTCATAAATCACATTTGTGCTGCACTGTTGAATTTGGCATGTTACCTGAATAACTAATCATAATATATTGCAGAGTATGAATATCCTCAGATAGGCACTGCTGTAGCTTTGCTTTAAAGAAAACAGAGCTAGCAAGGGAATAGATTTTATAATAAAATATCAAACCACTGCTGGTAATCCTGTTGATTACAATAATAACTACATTATGCAGAAGTGTGTTTTAACCAGTTCAGCCTCAAAATAATTTGCCCCCTTAATGACCAGGCCGTTTTTGTGATACGGAACTGCATCACTTTGACAAGTGCGCGGTCATGCAACGTTGTACACAAAGTTTACGTCTTTTTTTTCCACAAATAGAGCTTTCTTTTGGTGGTATTTGATCCCCTCTGCCTTTTTTTTGTGCTATAAACAGCAACAATTTTGAAAAAAAAAAACAATATTTTTTACTTTTTGCTTTAATAAATATCCTAAAAAAAAAACTTCATCAGATTAGGCCAATATGTATTCTTCTACATATTTTTGGTAAAAAAAATTGCAATCAGCGTATATTGATTGGTTTGCACAAAAGTGATAGTGTCTACAAAATAGGGGATATATTTATGGCATTTTTATTATCATTTTTTTCTTTACTAGTAATGGCGGTGATCTTTGTTTTTTAGCGGGACTGCAACATTGCGGTGGACGGATTTTGACACTTTTGACACTTTTTTGGGACCATTGACATTTATAAAGCAATTAGTGCTATAAATAGCCACTGATTACTGTATAAATGTCACTGGCAGAGAAGGGGTTAACACTAGGGGCAATCAAGGGGTTAAGTTTTCCCTGGGGAGGTGTTTCTAACTGTGAGGGGAGTGTACTCACAGGGAGTAGAGATAGTTGGCTGTTTCTGATCACTTTTCACCCTACACTTGTTCTTTCTTTTACCTTCTTTCCCCTGCCTTCTTTTTTTTTCAGTGCTCCCCATTCTCTCTTTTCCCCACACTGAACTGTAAACCTGTATAGAGTTACTTTCAATCCAGCGCTGTCCCTGTCGGTAGCCCCACTCTGCTTTCTCTTCCTGAATTCATGGGCTTGGCTGAAAGCAGTGGGAACAATTGTCTGCTGCTGCTGTCAGTCAAATCCAGTGAGGAGGGAGCAGGGGGTGGGGCTAAGCTGTGTTATATGTGTAAATTACACACATAGCCCAGCTCAGCATTGAACTTGCATGAGTGCCCCCATAGCAAGTCACTTGCTATGAGGGCACTTAGAAGGAGAAGCCTAGAGCTCCAGAAGGAATCCAGAAAAAGAGGTTCAAGGCTAAACCATTGCACAGAGCAGGTAAGTGTAACATGTTTGTTATTTTTATTTTAAAAAAAAATACTTTACAATCACTTTAAATAACTACCATTTAATAATGTACAAAACACAACTCTATTGACAATAAATAATGTTTTTTCTAAACTCTATTACATTTACAGAAGACTGCCTTCCAGTCCATCTTTCAGTTCCTTATTCTTTCCTCAAATCATCACATAGATTGAATGTGAAGTAGGAACTTAAGCTAGATCATAAATGGCAATCACTAACGTATAGTAGTTCTCAATCTTAAAAAGATTAGATTTGGCTTCTTAAATTTAAAAGGTTTAACATTTTATCAAAAGATGAGAATTATTTTAATCATTACTGACCTAAAAGATGAACAGTCTTCTAGAGGTTTGAGGAACAGAATACTTATGTCAAGTTCACTATGCATACCAGTTAAACCTTTGTGGACATGAAAAGTGATATATTTAAACATATTTAGAATTTTTAAAACTGCTTATGTTGCAGTAGAAAGGTTGATGTTAAAGAAAATCCCTTTATAAATATTCTGTATGCAAAATAACTACCTCATGATATATTGGCAAAGCTCTCATAGCAGGTTACATAAGAAAAAAGAATGTGTTACAATTAAAGGATAAGTTCAGAAAAAATATTACATGTTACACCCATTTTTAGGGTGGAACATGTAACATGTTCCCACTGTTGCAGTCGCTCACCGCTGCTCTCTCTCTACCTGTGTCAGCAGTATGAGAAGTTCCCCTTACAAGCTGCCACTTTTAGATAACAGCACGGCTGTGCGGGGCTCTGCCCAGAGAGCCACGTCATTCATTCACAGAGATCTGTGTATGAATAAACTGCAAGTCCCAACAAAACATCCTTTGCGGCTGTCAGCTTGTAGTTCTCAATGAACTACCATGGCGCTGTTGAGTGCTGTGGTAGTTCATTGAGTCTTCCTGTCAGTGTGAAACTGCTTGGCCGTATGATGTACGGGGCAGACAGCTCATACTGACAGTCTGCAGGAGACCTGCATGGCATCAGCGATCTACTGATCGCTGGTGCAATGTTTTCCAGGCTCATAAAAAAATAATAAATGCACATTTTCTTACCTGCAAAAAAATCTGCATTTATTTTTTTTATTTTTTTTTAAAGTGAACTTATCCTTTGATCAAAATAACAATGCTAAATATTATATAATTTCAGAGTCAGACAATTTAAATATGTTGCAGGTGGAGACCAATTACCGTATTTATCGGCGTATAACACGCACCGGCGTATAACACGCACCCCAAGTTTAGGAGGGAATTTTAAGGAAAAAAAGTTTTAGGAGAGAAGTTTAGGGAAAAAAAAAACTTACATTTAAGCGTCATTTGCAGCTTGCCCAGCGTCATTTGCAGCTTGCCCAGCGTCATTTGCAGCCTTTCCCAGCGTCATTTGCAGCCTTTACCAGCGTCATTTGCAACCTGCCCAGCGTCATTTGCAACCTGCCCAGCGTCATTTGTAGCTTGCCCAGCGTCATTTGTAGCTTGCCCAGTGTCATTTGTAGCTTGCCCGGCGTCATTTGCAGCTTGCTAGTGTCATTTGCAGCTTGCTAGTGTCATTTGCAGTTCGCCATCGTTTAAATTTCCCGCCGCGAGAAATACCGCGCATGCGCGGCCGAAAAAGACCGAACCGCGGCCGAAAAAGACCGAGCCGACTGTTCAGCTCCGCTCAGAGTCCCGCCTCCCTGCTGTTTCGGGAGCGAGCGCAGGGAGGCGGGACTACGAGCGGAGCTGAACAGCCGGCTTCGGTCTTTTTCGGCCGCGCTTCGGCTTTTTCCGGCCTTTTTCGGCCGCGGTTCGGCCTTTTTCGGCCGCGGTCGCCATTTTTCGGCGCCGCAATCGATTTTTGTAATTTTTTGGGGGGTATCGGCGTATAACACGCACCCACGACTTTCCCTCGATTTTAAGGGGGAAAAAGTGCGTGTTATACGCAGATAAATACGGTAGTTATATCACCTGCTGGAATTTTAGCAGGATTCCTCAGCTTTGTTCTAACTCACCTTGGATTCCCAATGTTCCTGCAAGTGAGTTCTCCCTTGTCCTTTTGCACTCTTTTTATTGTATAACAAACTGTAATCAGGGAAAGAAAGACCCCTCATAATAGTTTATAGTTTACATTCCCCTATGCTTGTAACCACGATTGAGGGATCTTAAATGCAATCTTTCGATGTTATCATTACTTCTCCAAGGAACCATCCCTGGGTTTAAGTAAGACTAAAATAACTCCTCTCCCCTTTCTATTTAGAGTAAGCTGATATTTCTTATATATTTAGAGTATTGGGACAAACATAATGGAGGGGGTACTAGGGGAACTCCTTGCTTTGGACCATGAAAATGTGTGTGGAATATCTTTGGTAGCTGTATTGGTCCCTATATTTTTAGAATATTAATGAGGCAGATGGACATATTTTGATTTAATGTTGATTGCCTTCTATCATTATAATGACAGTATTCCATGGAGGCTGGTGCGATCCTGTAGGCGGTCCTTGCATACCTGATTCTTTTGCCTATTTGGATGGTTGGCTCCCACACTATAATATGAGAGGATGTTTGGTATTGTGATGTGATCATAAGTGTTATGTTTAATGATTAATTTGAAATGGCAATTATATAATTATAAGTGCTTTGAACAACACACCTATAAAATTATTGTTTTTTTTTTTACAGAGTGGTACTATATCTCTGACGAAGATAATATTTTCAAAGATTCACAATGCATTGGATGTCCCAGTCTAATTAACAAGCTTTCACTCAGAGGTTCTGTGGTTGTACAGTCTAAACTATTTCTGGGAGTACAACTTGTATTTATATAAGTTATTGTATCACAATATAATTTGCATATTGCTATATAATAACATCATTCTGCAGTTTTTTGATAAAAAAAAATTAGTTTACTGTTTAAATGTAAAAACCCTTTTTCTTGGATGCCTTTAAAATCCTATTACGGGAATATGATATTATGTTGTATATATGAGGGATGCATACCTCCCAATTTTTTAAGATGGGAACGAGGGACACCTATTAGCAAATGTATGTAGGCATAGGACACACATTCTGCCACACCCCCTTGAAAGGAGAATGATACAAAAAAAGATTGGTTAAACCCACAAGAGCTTTTTTTTTACCACTATTATTTCTTTATAATGTAAAAAAGACCGCGCTGACCTAAAAAGTAGACCTAAAATATATAAAACAGGCTGCAGTAATAGGGAGATAACCAAATAACAGAGAACAGAAAAAAACTGCGCCACAACATGTAGTTCTTTTTTAATTACATGTTGTGGCGCAGTTTTTTTCTGTTCTCTATTATTTCTTTATACTGGCTCTTGAAACTCACAAATGTAGCAATTTAGAAATTGAATGAAGGTTTAGTACTGGGAAACACTTTTTGAAAGATACAAAGTGAATGTTATATGCAACTATATAGATCAAACCAAAATGAGGGACAAATCAAGAGGAAAGAGGGACAGATGTACTTTGTTCTAAATCAGGGACAGTTGGGAGCTATGGGGATGATGGCAACTTCACAGTGTATATTCAAAACCTCAGCAAGTCAGACAGAATCTGCCTCATTTCCTTATGTCCATCATCATCTTAGCCCTTTCTAGCCCAGCCTTACTTTAACTGGTCTGCCCCTTCTATTCAATTCTTTCAATCACAGAGGATCAGTATCACATGTGTGTGTTACCTAGGGTGGTCTACATAGAAACAGCCTGCTTAGTAACACTAAAGCCTCGTACATGATCAGGCTTTCCACAGGCAAAACTTTAGAACTTTGTCCAAAGGGTGTTGGCCAGGAACTTGTCTTGCATAGAAACAGCAAGGAATTATCATCCAACAAACATGAATGTAGTGACGTACTACGTGTTTTTTCTGCTCTTTAGCACCACCCTTTGTACTCCTTCTGCTAATTTTGTAGTAGTAGAAGTTTGGTGAGTGTTGATTCACGCTTTTCATTTTGCGCTTTTCATTTCACTCTTTTCAGTTTGTTTCTGAACGGCCGTTCGTCAACCAGCCATGTTGCAGAATCGGAATAATAACGTGTTATTTATTATTGGCCTTGGAAATATTGCTTTGACCGAAGTCCAGACCAGGAAAAGGAGGAGGAGGATTTCTTGGACCAAAAATTGGTTTCTTTATTAATCGTGACCAATTATGTCATATGCCTTTGCTGCGGGACTCCAGGAGAATAATCCAGATGACGGGCCCCTGTATCACCAACTTTTGACATTGTTGACCCCCTATATTAAGAAGCAGGACACATGCATGAGGCTTTTATTTTATTGTTTGGTTGAATAATGATTTGATTTGGTATATTTTCTATATTTTTGGATGCATAGAATGCACTTTTTTTTCTATTGGCAGATAGCATGTCTAATTGTATTTGTTTTCTTCTTTTAATGCACAATAAAAAAATTGTGATGAATAATACTTGGCTATGTGTTTTACTTCAAATGACAGTTTGGGAGTAGGCAGTTACATTTTAAAAAATACAATGTAAAATTAACAAGGGACACCAACATAGTTGTATGGTTGATCTTAAAAACTACGGGATAATGGTGCTGTGGTAACTTGCACCAAAAAAAAATAACAAGCATAATAATATTATTCTTGATTTCACTAGAAAAAAAAAGCCTTTGAAAATTTGTTTGCAATAACTCCACAAGTATCTCCAGCAAAGCAGCTTCATTATTATCCCATTAAAGAAGAAGAGAATGTGCACTGCATTTCAAGATTTCATAATTACAAACGCTAGTTTACAAGACCGGCCGCTTCTGGCTTCTCCTCGCTTCCAAGAATGCATGTTTGTACTTTGGACTTTTGTCCGATGGACTTGTGTACACACGCTCAGAAAATCCGACAACAGACATTTGTCCACAGAAAATTTGAAAGCCTGCCATCCAACATTTGTCCACGGGAAAATCCAACAACAATTGTCCGATGGAGTGTACAAACGTTCAGATTTTCAGCCTACAGCCAGTCATCACACAATTCCCGTCGGAAAATCCGTGACGAGGCTTGACTCTTCAAGGCCTTTTCATATTTGCATAAATCCTCCCAAAAGTCAGCCTAATGCTTGCATCAGAGCTGAGGGCCCTTGAGATAATCTACCTGTTGCATAAAGAAGCACAAAGACCCAGTGATGATATCACCAGGTCTAAAATAAAGCATATAATGAAAATGTTTTATTTAAAACTGTCATTAACTTATTGATGAGCAAGAAATATATAAGCAGATTAGATTCCAGATTTAAAGTGCATCCAAACCCACAAACTACATTTTAATATATTACAGCTTGCTAGTCCTACAGCTAGGTAGGGCTGTATTTGTTTTTTTTTTTACTGTATTTCACCTGTATTCCCCTGAATAACACACTTCCTGTACATTAATATCTAAGTTTACTCCTCCACTGTATCTATGAGTTCAGCTATAGTTGTCACAGACTTGATTTCAAACAGGTCTGCTTTTGTTCATCTCCATTACATGATGGATTGATGAGAGTGAGATTGATGAGACTAATAGCAGTTAACACACTAAAAACACAATTCTTTGTTCTTTCTTTTAAGGGTACAAGAAGTTACAAGGATACTGCATTTCTGATTAAAATGTTCTTATCCTAAAATGTAAAAACGAATGCTGCCACAATATCTATGGACTGGTAATCTGCAATATATTGCGAGTTTGCTTTTTGGTTTAGGTATGCTTTAAGTGCATGGTTTTCCCATCATAGTTCCCAGATTAGCTACTTGTGGTTTTCCATTCCAAATGTTATTTTTTCTTTAAAAGAAAATACATTAATCAAGGAAGAATGGAACAATATAGTATTTGATGCTGTATTCAAGGTGGTAACAAGTCAGTTTACATTTTTACCAGAATGGCCCCTCAAAAGGAGCATGCAACCCTGTCAGTCACTATTGACTCCAAGAGGTCCTGAGCTTAATATCCTATTGAGGGTAGGGTAGGTGGGAAGTTAACCTGGTGATGTACAGATTTTTCCAAACTTTTATAGTTGAATGTTGGATAAAATGCTGTCAATGTTTATTTAAGAAAAAAATAAATTATTTTAAATAAATATTTATAAAAAAAAAAAAAGAACCCTATCCAAGTCTATGACTGTTACTTTAAAACACATAACATGAACTTGTGGTATAGTCACCATCTTCAGTGTAAACCATGTTACACAAAAAGAGGGAGATGGAGATAAATTAAAGTAGAGGTAAAGGATATGGAGCCTTCAAATCAATTGCGACATGCAAAACTAATATTTCTAACTACTACGTATATATTTCACCATCTGTTTATACCCTGGTAAACTACTGCCAACACCCGAATCATAACAAAAGAAAAAAGAAAATGCTTCAAATGCCCACAAGCAAGATGACAATGCTGTTCTTTTTATTTTAAAAGTGACAATTTTTCTGAAAAAACGGACATGGATACCAGGGGAGACACCTAACAAGTGAGTTTATTGTCAGACTCATAATACTTTTAACATGAGCAGAAAATAAACAAATAGAACCGCTTTAAGTTATAATGACAAGTATAATGAAGTGATGATATATTTTGACATATAGATAAATACACTTTGTAAAAAACTTACCATGATTTTATTTTCAGAATGATTATTTTAAGATTTGCTGGTTTTGCTTAGATGACATGACTACTTTGCCATTTTTTTATTTTAAAAAATGATACTCCAAAGCATGCACTAAATATACATAAAATGTGTCACCAAAAAAAAACACACCACATTTAATATTAAATAAAGGTGCCAATGAACATATATTCTTTTTTGATGTGTTTAATTTAATTTTGGTGATTTTATATTTATATAGTGGATGCTTTGGGATATAGTTTCTTAATTTAATGTAGCACATATTATTTTATATTGTTGACCACATTGTATATCATATGTTGTACCTGTTGCTTTTTTGTATATATTGTCATCTCCTATCGCAGTTCTATTGAATGTATAGTTGGATTTAGAAGAGTGAGCCAAGAATTTCTCTGAACATAGTAGTTTGGTTCTGCATTTATGAACTTAAGATGGGTGTATTGTTATTACACATTACACTATTTCAACAACATAAATGCACAAACTGTGCAGGGTCATAAACAATAATGTTGGATTGCACTGGTATGCAGGATAGCACTCTAAAAAGGTTTAGTACACACAGGAATGTGCTGCAGACAGCATGATGTGTGGCAACATGATGTATGAGTGACTGTGTGCTACCATGACAGTCCTGTCATCCTAGGTTATGGGCTGTGTTGGCTAAATCCGACCCTTGAGAGAAGTTAGTATCTGTCAATAATCTATTAATAGAATGTAAATACGTTGCGAGACTGCTTTGCAATGCATTCATATGTAGGTTCTTTTAATGACATTTTACTGCCTGATTGGCTGTTAAAGGGAAGCATGTAAAGCAGTCATTGACTAGGGTAATAGGAAACTCCCCAGAAATTACCCGGAACTGAAAATATTTCAAAATGTTTTTTAGATGAACCTCCAAACATTTCCAGAAATACCAGTCACAGAATAGTAAAGCCCAATTTTTTTTTTTTTCATTTCTCAACATGTACCAAGTTCTTACAATAAATATTTATTTAAATATAAATATTATAATTTAGTCTAAATAAAATAACCAATTTATTTAAATGGTTTATTTTTAATTTGTTTATTTTATTTAAATATTATATATTATTATTCAGGATTTATATAGCACCTCTTTGATAAGAGGAATATTTTAAACACAATTTAATAAATCTATGCAAAAGTTGTTATTGTGGGAAAAATGTGTGGGAAAAAAACATTTATGTCTAGATTAAAATATTCATATTTTACATGGTAAAGGTCGGCAAAAAGTCTACAGTTTTGTCTTGTTAATTTCTTTGTGTGGATGTCATCAGCATCAATAGAATGTATGACATCATTTTACTTGCAGTTAATATAGCTGCTGCTCCCATTTTACACTAATGAAAATTTGAACCAAATGCACTGAAACTGAATAACAACCTATGCCTGTATGATCTATTGAATGTTTATTAAAAATTGAATGTAAAATGTTTGTATAAATAAGGTGTGTGTTTCCTTTGTGTAGAGATTTATTTCCCTCAAATGCCAGAGTGATTTAGTGGTTCATTACATTCTGGACCTTTTAATTTAAGTCATTGCTAGATTGTTCAGCACAGAGTACAATTTAATGCAAATTAAATCTGCTTTCTTCAATGTTCTGCAAGGCATCCTGCTAATATCCAGTGTCTTCAATTCCTTACACTCTGTCATCTTAATGTTACTGATGGAGCCAGCCTTATTATTCCACAATATAATTCTAAGAAGCATGCATGTTCAGTGCAAATCAGTAGCAGATTGCTGTGCAATATATCACATCAAGACCCACCATATGGGTGCATGTAAAAACCAAGACAAACACATATTTGTGTGTGTTAATGCATATAAATTGATGCTCTTTTACCCAATAACCATGGATGCTAAATAAAGACAATATGTTAAAAAGGTTTTTTTTTGGCATAATAGTTCAGCACACTAATAATATAAAATGAAAACAAAATGCATGTCGTATTTTTAGTAGGATGCAAAATAGTTATTTTTTGCAAACATTTCCCTACTTTTATTTTAAGAAAATATGTATGTGTAGGCATAGGAAGGAGATCTTGCACTTTAAAATAAAGAAAGCTTATGTTAGAAAAAAAATTTAGTTGCAACTGTCCTGAAAAGTATTACATATCTGTTTTAACACATTCTATTTTTACAAGAGATACAAAGTGAAGGTATGTATTGTATCCAATAGAGTATGTTTAGCCTGTGCAAATCGGATTGAACTTTTTTCAGAACTAGTGACAACTGGCGTGACACTGCCCACTATCCAGGAGTGGTTGGTGTGTAGCTGCTATATCTGTTTTATTATCAGCCATTAGAAATCCAACTGTCAACAGCTCTGCACAGGACTGCTTACATTTTATCACTGTAATATGACAAGTGGCTTTTTACAGATACATGGTGTAAACCTGTCCACACCATTATGACATCTACTGCACACCAATGCAATTATTGAACCTAAATGGATATCATATGTAAAGTTTAACATGACTCACAGAATGTGAATAACATATTTATTTTAAATCCCAACCAAAAATCCCAGCATGTAATTTGGGACTACAGTCTAATAAATGTTGTTTTTAGTAGTGTGAAATCTCATTTATTTTGAAGCATTACACAAAATATCACTTGCAGTTGAAATGATTCCCCTAATTATTTTAATGGTACAAACATTTTTCAATTAATTGGCAAGTATAGGTGTCCGTTTATGAAACTGATCAGCGGGGATCCCAGGGATCACCACTAATCACCATCCATTAACGGTTTATGAAACAGAGATGATCGGGAAGAACATGTTCTCTGCCGATGATCTCCACACACTGAGAAGCGGTCATTGACTGACACAGAAATGGCCAGTATATGAAGCTGCGATCTGAGCACTTCACTGGCGATCTGTGTCAGAATTCACCCTCTCCAATTCACCAGCTCAAAGCTGAAGTGAGTGAAGAGAGAATTTCCGGGGGAAGGAGTAAGATTTTTGACTTCCTCCTTCATCGTTCAGACCCCAACACAGTAACCATGTCCCCCTGCCATGTCTATATATATATATATATATAATGTATGTGTATATATATATATATATATATATATATATATATATATATATATATATATATATTATTATTATTATAATACAGGATTTATATAGCGCCAGCAGTTTATGCAGCGCTTTACAATATAAAAAGGAGACAATACAGTTATAATACAAAAAAAATACAAGAGGATTAAGAGGGCCCTTCTCAGAAGAGCTTACAATCTAATAGGGTGTGGCAGGTGGTACAAAAGATTTTAACTGTGGGAAATGAGCTGATGGAAGAGGTAGAAGATTAGTTGGAGACGTGATAGGCTTTTCTGAAGAGATGAGTTTTCAGGGATCACCTGAAGGTAGCAAGAGTAGGGGATAGCCGGACCGGTGAAGGTAGCGAGTTCCAGAGGATGGTAGAGGCTCTGGAGAAATCCTGGAGATGAGCATGGGAGGAGGAGATGAGAGAGCTTGAGAGTAGGAGGTCTTGAGAAGAGCCGAGAGGCCGATTTGTGTGATATTTGAAGACAAGATTGGTGATGTAGTTCGGGGCAGATTTGTGAATGGCTTTGTATGTTGTGGTTAGTATTTTTAATTTAATTCGCTGGGTGATTGGGAGCCAATATAGAGATTGGAGGAGAGGGTTGGCAGACACTGAGTGGTTAGTAAGGTGGATAAGTCTGGCAGCAGCATTCATGATAGACTGAAGAGGGGAAAGCCTATGGAGAGGCATGCCAATGAGAAGGGAGTTGCAATAGTCAAGGCGCAAGATAACAAGGGAGTGAATGAGGAGCTTGGTGGTTTCATTTGTTAAAAAGGGGTGAATTTTAGAGATGTTACGGAGGTGAATTCTACAAACTTTTGATAACGATTGGACTTGGGGCTGACATGACAATTCAGAGTCTAGGTTTACACCTAGTACCCTGGCGTGAAGGGAGGGACTGATAATTGCATTGTTGATTTTGATGGAAAAGTCATGGACAGGAGCACGGGTGAGGGGGAATATTAATAACTCAGTTTTAGAGAGATTTTGTTTAACCACTTAAGGACCAAGCCTGTTTTTCAGATTCTGTGTTTTCATGTTTAAAACATTTTTCTTTGCTAGAAAATTACTTAGAACCCCCAAACATTGTATATTGTTTTTTTTTTAACACCCTAGAGAATAAAATAGCGGTCATTGCAATACTATTTTTTACACCGTATTTGCGCAGCGGTCTTACAAGCGCACTTTTTTTGGAAAAAAACACTTTTTTGAATAAAAAAATAAGACAACAGTAAAATTTGCCCAATTTTTTTTATATTGTGAAATATAATGTTACGCCGAGTAAATTGATACCCAACATGTCATGCTTAAAAATTGCGCCCGCTCGTGGAATGGTGTCAAACTTTTACCCTCAAAATTTTCCATAAGCGACATTTAAAAAATTCTACAGGTTGCATCTTTTGAGTTACAGAGGAGGTCTAGGGCTAGAATTATTGTTCTCCCTCTACCGATCTTGGTGATACCTCACATGTGTCGTTTGACATATGAGGGCGCTACTCACAAAATTTTTTTCTTATTTATTTTACTTGAATTTATAAATTTTTACACTGTTTAAAAAAAAAATGATCATTTTATTCCTATTATAAGGAATGTAAACATCCCTTGTAATAGAAAAAAAGCATGACAGGTCCTCTTAAATATGAGATCTGGGGTCAAAAAGTCCTCAGATCTCATATTTGGACTTAAAAAAATGACATTTGAAAAATGTGCCTTTAAGGCGTATGGGCGGAAGTGGCGTTTTGACGTCGCTTCCGCCCTCCTATGGTATAGAGACGAGTGGGGGTCATCTGAGCCTCACTCGTCTCCATACCCATCACAAGGCAGGACCCGATCGCCCCCTGCTGACGACTCCGGTAAGCGGCGGAAGGCGCGGGAGAGCGGCGGGAGGGGGGGTGGCCCCTCTCCCGCCACCGATAACAGTGATCTTGCGGCGAACCCGCCGCAGATACCACAATTATCGGAAACAGAACCGCTCACTGTAAAGAAGGATATCTCGGTTGTGGCAGACGTATATATACAGTGAGCGGTCGGCAAGTGGTGCGACATGCATGCTGATATGTCAGTTAGTAAGTTAGTAATGCAAGAGGAGACTGAAGGAGTGAGATGAGGAGTAGACAGATAGATTTGGGTGTCATCTGCATATAAGTGGTATTGGAAGCTGTGGACAGTTATCAAGTGACCAAGGGAGGAGGTGTAGATAGAGAAGAGAAGGGGTCCAAGAACAGAGCCTTGGGGGACCCCCACAGAAAGGGGCAATGAAGAGGAGAAGACAGAGCTGTAGGTGACACTGAAGGAGCGCTGTGATAGATAGGCAGAGAACCAGGATAGAGCAGAATCTCGGAGGCTAAGGGAATGTAGTTTATTGAGAAGGAGCGGGTGGTCAACAGTATCAAAAGCCACAGAGAGGTCAAGTAGTGGGAGTATGGAGTACTGACTGTTGGTTTTATCAGTTAGTAAATCATTAGTGAGTTTTAGTAAGCCAGTTTCCATGGAGTGCTGCAAGCGAAAGCCAGACTGTAAGGGGTCAAGAAGGTTATTTTCACTGAGGTAGGGACTAAGACGGTTGTAGACTAAGCGTTATAGAAGTTTAGAGGTGAATGGGAGCAATTAGATGGGGTTGGTGGGGTCCAGTGAGGGCTTTTTAAGTATGGTAGTGATCTGCGCATGTTTTAGAGGGGAGGGGAACGTGCCAATAGAGAGGGAGAGGTTGAAGATGTGAGTGAGGGAGCATAGGATAGAAGAAGAGGGTGACTGTAGTAGTTGTGAGGGAACAGGATTCAAGGAACAATTGGCTATGTGGGCATCTGAGAAAAGTTTTGTAACCTCTTCAGTAGTAGCCAATTAAAAAGAGGAGAGTGTTGAATGTGCTGTTAGGCAGGGTATGTTGGGTGGGTAAGATGTACGCACAGTGGAGGTGTCCTCACGAATTGCATCAATCTTGTCTTTGAAGTGATTGGCAATCTCTGATTGGCAGTGAGTGAGTTAGTGGGTAGAGGGGGTGGGGGATGAAGCTGAGAGTTAAAGGTTGAGAAGAGCCGATGGGGACTGGATGACAAAGTATTAATAAGAGAGACAAAGTAGGCTTGTTTGGCAGCATGGAGGCAGGAATTGTATTTTAGAAGGGCAGATTTATATAGGGTCAAGTCTTGCAGGCATTTAGTTTTACACCACAGACGTTCAAGAGCATGACAATGTCTCTTGAGATTTCTAGTGTTGTCAGTTTGCCAGGGTTGTAACGGTCGGGGCCTGTTTCTGCGTGTGGTTAGAGGAGCAAGTGCATCTAGTGATGATGAGCATGAACTGTTGTAGACAGAGGTGGCCAGGTCAGGACAGGACAGGGGAGAGATTATGTCATATAATGAGTGTGTGTGTGTATATATCTATATATGTATATATAGTGTAGGAGGACAGGTATTTTATTAACTAGGTGGGCAGTCTCCTCCGGGAATGTCCGTGTACTGAGCAGTGATAATTTATCACTGCTTATTAAACGGACACCTCAAGCGTTTCAGTGAATTTCTGGTAGTGCAATCTCGTAAAGTCTCATGAGATTCCAGTATCAGGGGCCGTTCTCCACTGTTTGAAGCGTTTGTAGATCGCTTCACTCCTCCAAAGGAGAAGAGATCTACACCACTTCATAAACTGGCATCCAGAGGAGAACAATCTCCTCTGAGAATGCCGGAGAATGGAGCAGTGAAAATGTTTCACTGTTCATAAACGGTCACCATAGTTAGCAATTGTCAGTTGTTTCTTTTTTTTTTTGCAGGACACTTAAGATTTGAAAGAAATTACAGCAGTAGTGAAATTCACATTTTTTTTACACCTAGTGAGGCATATTTTTAACTGTTACTCACAAGAAAAATGTTTTGGAAATGTAATGTAAGGTTGACTCTGATTTTATGATGGGGTCACATAAAAAATATAATCTACTACTGTAAAAAACACAACTGCTGAAACTTCCAGTTCTCTCGGGGTTTGAAAATCTGCATGTATTGTATAACGGCTGAGTGAACCTTTTCATAAGAACTTTCACTTAATTACTGAATAATTTAAGAAAGTGTTGTTGAATTGAGTCATGTAAGACCTTATGTGAACTGCTTTTTGCAGTTTCACAGAATTGTCAATTTTTTTTAACTATCTGGAAATTCTACTAGGTAGGATTTATAGGCTGTGGTAATGCAAGACAGCTAAATTACACCTATGGAGTCTCTAATGACAAACATTTCTTTGATTCTAGTGTAAACATAGTACAAATATTTCTCAGGTTTGGTTGATAATATACTTTTTGCATCTTCTATAAACTAATTTTATAAACAGTTTAAAAATTCAGACATCTCCAGTTTCACTATAGGATGTAAGAAAGTAAACTGTATAAACTGATTAGTATTTCTAAAGAATGATTACTAAGATTTAACAATTTGAAGGGAATTCCCTGGCTGTTTTGGTAACCCTTAACATAGGGTGGGTACCTTGCCAGGGATACCTGTGGGTCTGTGGAGAGGATAATTAGAATATTGAAGCCCTCTTTAATAATAACTTGATAAGGGGCTCAACGATATTGCCTCCTCCCCACTTTTCTTTTGCATGGGGTTCCCACATAAAATCAATACCAGACCCTCATCAAAGATAATGGTCTGGTATGTATGTTTAGGGGAAGCACCACATCATTTATTTGAAAACATTATCAGTTGTTATGATGCACCATAACAACCCACGACTGTATGACCACCAGGATCATGGCAACAAATGGTGTCATCCAGTCCAGGCAGAATCCTCAATAGGATTTTCCTATGCAGTCCTCTTATAACCCATACCAGATCCTACTCTAAAATAAGAGCCTAGTATGGATGAAGGGAATCCCCAGCCACTTTGTTAACAAACAGAATGAAGTGGTAGGGAAATGTAATTTAACAGCCAACAATTTAAATTATATTTTTTTTATTTTTGTAACACAAAAACAACACGCTAAATGTTATGCTCAGCACTACACTTATTTTCAACAAACCATTTAATGATAAGCAAGAAAAATTTGACTGTGTGGGGTGCTTATCTGAATGGATAGTCTTGGGGTATACAAGTATAAAAAAAACTCTTGTGGTATTAACCCAGTGAAAAAAATAATTCTTATAAAGGAAAATAAAGCAAAAAAAATTAAAAAAATTAAAAAAACAAACAAAAGTTCAATAGTCCCAGAGGGTAAAATGGCTAGTCGATATGTGAGTTCAATCAATCTATGTAAAATACTGCATGAAGGGGGCGAGGCAGCCTCGGTGGTGGGTTGCAAGACCCAAACACTGAGAATACAAGAAGGGAGAGCGAAGCGCCAAAACCGCCTATAGTGCAGTAAAGTTTATTAGGTAGGAACAATCATAAGAACACACAGTAATGCAATCATAAAGTGTCCAGAAAGGCAGACATGTAGGAAATGCTGGATGTCAGCTCAAAGGAAGCGGGTCTGTGCAGCAGCCACTATGTAGCAGACTCCATGTGTGGATGTGCAGGGAGTCATGCAGATGCAGTGGGAACCTATCAATGACAGGAGCTGTAAGAGCGCTGTCTGGTCTGGAGTCAAACTGGTCAATTGGAGCATATTTTGGAGACAGAGCCATGCCTCCTTCATCAGCCTCTGATGAGGAGCCACTGATCAGCTGCTAATGGAGGAGGCATAGCTCTGCAGGATTTAAATTAGTATCAGTGTCAGTGTGTCCTAGGTAGGATAAAAAAGAAGCAAACTGCACACTATTGTTTCTGGGTTGTACTATGGGTACAAACAACAAGAAACATACACATAAATGGTATAGCTGCGATCAAGAGCAGGAGAATTTTTTAGTTGGTCTTTGGTGGTAGGTTATGGTAGTAACAAGAAATATACAGCTAAATTAAAAAATATATATTGTTACTATTATGGGCCAGTTTTACTTTAATAATAATAATAAAAAAATCAGGAGATATTCATTACCATTTGTAACCAAAAGAAAGCCCAATTTGTTCTGAAAAGAAACAAAACAAGGTGTAAACCACCAGGATGCACAAAGTAGTTGATGATATGTACGGTTTTACTAACACATGTCAAAGTTACAAAATTGTGCTTAGGCATTATTATTTGTTTTACCCTTAGATGTGAAGGGGTTAAAGGGGCTTCCAGATTCTAGCAAAATCCCCTCACAGACCCCCACAAGCATCAAAAGATGTGGAGATGATACCCATGTCTCCTGGCAAGGTGTAGTGGTGTATGAGGGATTTACTCAAAGTTCTTTTAATTTTTTGCACCCGATTTTTACAATATTTGTTCTGTTCAACCAAAGCAACAAATGCAAACAATGGTGAATGCCTCTAGATGCTGAAATTAATAAAAAAAAATTGTAAGTATGCTATAGGAGGCTTTGGAATTGTTTTCTTTATTGTCAATGTGGAAAATATAATAAATTGCATCTTAATTATTTGTTAGTAAAGTGTCCTTCAAGTTGTAGATTGAATAGATATACAAAAGTACATGTGTCGGGAGTTAAAATCAAGTCATTATTATAGCTCGTGGTTTTACTACATTACACAAAATTACTCCTAATTTGAGAGTCTGCATTTTAAAAGAGCACTGTGCTAAATTGTTCATTTTACAGCATAAAAGATAAAATAGAATAAATGTCAAAGTGACTATTCATGCAGTGGTAAGTTGTAGACACGGAGAAAGTATTTATTAAATCCATAGTAATGGCTATTGACCTTTCCATTATTAATGCATAATAACAAAAAGAAAATGCTAAAACCCATCATCTGCAAATAGTTTGCGCTACAAGAACTCTGTAACATGAAAACTAAATTTACAAAATTGTTGATAGCAGGTTATGCCTCCTGTTTAGAAATAAAGATGCAAAGTGAGACCTAACATAGTGATCATGGCAGCTGGTTAGATCTGGGGATCTAGGTACAGACATTTGCTGTGTTGTGGTCACTTTTGAATCCAGAACTGTCTACACAGACCTGAAATGTAGTTATAAGTACCTCATTTAAGTCACACAAATTAGTTAGTGTACTGTTTATATATACCTGTGGTTGTGTATATGTGTGTGTCTATATACTTATTAACATGTATTGTAATGTAATTCATGAGTTAATGCACAGAGCAGTGATATACTGTATGTGTAATACACAGTAACCATCAAGAAACCATAAGGGTTAGCCATTTTAATACATTATTATCTATGCCTACATTCTTTATTCTCTGCAACTTGTCAAATGAGATACAGTTGCCATCTTCTTAATGTAAACCACAGCCCTGCTGTCTGTTGTTTGCAATTTCCATTAACTTCATTAAACAAAATCAGAAAACACAGCTCAGAATCAAAATAATAGAAAAAAGAATCAGAACAATTATCTTTAGCTGGCAATTGTATACAGTCATGGAAATAATATAATCACTACCTGTCAAGTGACAGTTGGTGGAGCCAGATTTGCCTTATTTATGCTGCAGATGTAAATTTGAGTTTCTCTCTGTTTGACATATGATACATTTACATATGAAATTAAAAATGTTGACGTTTTAAAGATGGATATGCCTAGATTAACATGTCAAAAATAATAATAATGCATTAACATATCAGTAAGAGGTTGTGCCAGACTCAGAAGCAAGTCAAATTTAATAAGATTTTAGGTGCTTTCAGCAAAATGTGGTTGATTCCACAGGGTAAATCCAACTGCCAACCACTTTTCACCACTTTGCCTACTGAGAACACTTTTTGTACATTATGTTCACTTACCACCACATACGTTAGCACAAAACAAAACCCTCTTATCTTCCTATCTGATGATGACTATGAAATATTAGCCTCATATGCAGGTGCCAGGTTGCTGCACACTAGGGATGAGTGAATGTATCTGGGTTCAGTTTGCGAGGATTTACCAAAGCCATCATGAAGTCCAAAATCGACATAAGTTAAAAATAAAAGTTACCTAGAAATAAAAAAAAGTCAAATAGTGAGCTTGCTTGATAGTGTCAGGAAAGGACTCGCCTGCTGGTGGCACTGTTGCTTTACAGATCAATAGGCTGCAGTTCCAGTGTCCACCAGTGGGTGTGCCCCAGCAGCCAGAAGCTCATTAGTCATCACCTGATGCTCGTTGCAGGAAGTATATTTAAATCCTGTATGTCCTGCTCTGGTTGCCTTGGTGTTTTGGTCTCCATGTGCCCCTGACCTGTGATCCTGCAGCCTGCATCTGTTCCTGGACCCCTGCCCTGCAGCCTGATCCCTTCCCACCTGCTCTCTCCATCTCCAGTTACCATTTCCCTGCCCGGTCTTGCTCCCAGCTCCCTCTGCTTGATCTCATGTGTATGACCCTGACTCAGCTAAAATTACAATTTTGTATTCCCTATCTGCTGTATATACTTAGTTTAGGCCAGTGATGGCGAACCTTGGCACCCCAGATTTTTTGGAACTACATTTTCCATGATGCTCATGCACTCTGCAGTGTAGTTGAGCATCATGGGAAATGTAGTTTCAAAACATCTGGGGTGCCAAGGTTTGCCATCACTGGTTTAGGCAGTTGTTCATTGTGTGTCACTATTTGGTTATTTAGTTTGTTTGGTATGTTGGAGGGGAGTGTACATCTTTGTTATTCACTTATATTTTAAAGAAATTATATTATTTTACACTACTTGTGCCTGACATTCTCTGGCAGTCCACACATTTCTGGTCACACCAGTTACTGACAGATAGGCTGGGTGGGGTCTCATATTATAAACCAGCAGGTGAGTTCCAGTAGTGTCTATAGCTCCCAGTCCTGGAAAAAAGCACTCTGTAACTAGGAAGGAGAGATCGCATGCTATTATAAGCACACGCAGTATATATGCTTTGCTGCTGATCTGTGAAACAGATGAGACCTTAATAAAAGAGTGTGAGCCTAACAGAAACCAGCCATTTTACCACACCCCCTACTTTTTAAATGTTTTATTTATGTATTTATTTATTTTGCATTACTTACAGATTCTCTTATAATAGTTTTAATTTTTTCTCAAAAGGATGTCTTTGCCTTGTTTAAAGAGGAACTACAGTCTGCTCACATAATTTATAATAAAAACATCTTTGCAATTCTGAAGCTTCCCTCCAACCACTTTGCACAATCTTTTATATATACTGTGATTCTGTACTTGCCAAATATGCTGCAGAAATCTCCCTCCACTAAGTCTGGCTGCAGCCATTTTAACTGTGGGCAGCTGAAGCTGCTCCCTGTCCACTTCCTGGATTTACACAGACACACAGAGGCACACCTCCAGCTCTGCAGCTTTCATTGGCCCTCTTATGACTCACCCCCCTACCTTCCTGGCATCCCCTTAACAAGAGTGAGAGGGAAAGCTGTGCATGATGTCATAAGCCTAGACTAATGACCAGACAAGAAACAGGAAGTAGGCTGTATAAGATATTTACTGGCAGAAAAAAATATGTTTTACTATCCAAAGTTAAAACAAGGAGGACAGAGGATTTAATAGATGGAAAGTTTAAAAAATTACTGAAGGTCCGCTTTAAGCAAAGATGGCACATAGATACTGCAAGGCTGTCTCTAAAACACTTTCAAGAGATGACATCCTGATTTAAGGCAAGGACAACCTTTTTCTACTGCCACAAATGTGTATACCTATGAATTTATCTGGCTCTGTATCAGAAACAAGAATATTGTATTCAAACCAAATACAATTCCTGATTTAAAGACGATTGATGTAGATGCCAAAGGTGTTCTATCTAGCTTACTTTGTTGTAGTGCTTGCATAGAGGCCAAGCAGATCAAAGCTCATAAATATTTTCTGATTGCCAAAGCACACATTACACCCTTGCCTGCCAAAGATGAAGAGTTTGATAAGAGTGCACCAGCTGATTTTGCTTAAACAATCAAATGTCTGTGACAGAATAACCATTTTTGTTGGGGAAAAAATAAGCTCTTTGTATAAGGCCTAAGGCCCCTTTCACACCGGGGTGTTTTTCATGCGGTACAGCGCTAAAAATAGCGCCTGTTCACCGCATGAAAAAATCCGGCCCCTTTAACTCCAGTGTGAAAGCCGGCGGGCTTTCACACTGGAGCGGTGCGCTAGCAGGATGACAAAAAAAGTCCTGCTAGCAGCATCTTTGGAGCGGTATAGGAGCGGTGTGTTCACCGCTCCTATACCGCTCCTTCCCATTGATTTGAATGGGAAACCGCAGTAAAACCGCGGCAATACCGCCGCAAAGCGCCGCTACGGCGGCGCTCTGCGGGGGTGTTTAACCCTTTTTCGGACGCTCGCGGGGGGTAAAACAGCACCGCGAGCGGCCGAATACCGCGGTTAAAACGACGGTAAAGCAGCGCTAAATATAGCGCTGCTTTACCGTCACCGCGGCTCCCCGCCCCAGTGTGAAAGGGGCCTAAGAGTGTTTAGGCAGCTATCTAATAGCATACTGTTTTGTGAGCAGTTTATAAACAGGTATATCTTTTTATGTCTTGTTTTGTTAAGTCATATTGTTCTATTTACCTATTAGTAATGGCATAAATAGTTTCTGAATTAACCACTTGCCTCCCAAGCCAATTCTTATACTTCTCTTCTACTTGTAAAAATCATAATTTGTTTTGCTAGAAAATTACTCAGGACCCCCAAACATTATATATATCAGGAATAAAAAAAAGCAAAACACAATATTTACACAGATTTTTTTGTATAATGTGAAAGATGATGTTACACCAAGTAAATAGATACCTAGCATGCCATGCTTTAAAATTGTGCAAACTCATGGAATGGCGCCAAACTTCAGTACTTAAAAATCTCCAAAGGTTGTTACGCTTTAAAAAATTAGAGTTACAGAGGAGGTCTAGTGCCAGAAATATTTCTCTCACTCTAACGTTCACAGCAATACCTCACATGTGTGGTTCGAATGTTGTTTACATATGGGGGTGTGACCTAGGTATGCGTTTGCTTCTGCATGCAGGCACTTTACTTTTTTTATTGCTTATTTTATAAAAAAAAAAATTACACTTTCCCTTAAATTTTTTACTTTTTATCACTTTTATTCCTATTACAAGGAATGTAAATATCCCTTGTAATAGGTATAAGGACTCTTTATGGAGAGATGTGGGCACTTATAGACCTCAGATCTATCCATCCTCTATGCTGGAAATGCCTGGAATAAAAAAGACGATCTCAGGCTTTCCAACAAAAAAAACGGCACCGGAAGTGACGTAATGACATCGCTTCTGGCTTCCAAGGGTCCTAGAGATGGCTGGGGACCATCTGGTCCTCAATCAGCTCTACGTTAAACTTCCGCCACCGGCAGGTTCATTCTCCAGCTCGCCGATCGTCCCTTCCTATTGCCTGTAAAAGCAATCAATCGGCAAAACAGCCACTATGATTGTTTTTACTGTGCAGGGAATTGCTTACTGAAAACAAAGATATCTGGATGATGCCCGCAGCTGCAGGCATCATTCACATATCGCCACTTCAAGTCCCAATGTCATATAATGGTGACCTAGGGGAAGTAGTTAGAAACAAATAATAATAATCTGCAGCGTATACTGTACACCAGTGAAAAAACTGACCAGCAATGAGCAAAAATGCTCCAAAACACCCAAAAACCACATGCTGGAAGGTGTGTTTTAGATACGTGGAGATGTGAATGAGGTCTGACAACTAAGTGTTTCCGTTTACTCCCCCCTATGTACTGGCATAAAGATGGCCATGACACTATACAATCTGATTGTACAATCTCTGTATAATTTCCTTTAGATTTACCAGAACTATTGAATAAGAGGACACACCTGAACAATCCATTTAATTTGTATCAGATCAGACAGGCCCTTGTACTTCATAGCTGATGGGAGATCTAAAGGAGATTGTACAATCAGATTGCATAGGAAGTGGGTGAAAGGTAGTATTGTAATGAGGGAGGTGTGGTCCAGAGTGGTGAACACACCCTATCACGCCCTCTTCTGTGATGCAACAAGGAAGTAAAGGTTTCTGAGAGATGACCTAACAGAATGTTATGGAATCTGAAAATCATTTTAACCACTTGCCGACCGCCTTTCGCATATATACTGTGTTAATGCGGCTCGGCTACACAAACCAAAGTACCTGTACATCGGTCAATGCATGTGGTATTGTGTCTGCCGGCCACCCTTAATCGCGGTACAGAGAGGCAGAACGGGGATCTGCCTATGTAAACAAGGCGGATCCCTATCCTGACAGGGGACAACTCAGAGATCTGCTTTTCCTAGTGATCTGGAACAGCGATCTCTGTATTGTCTCAGCAAGCCTATCCCCCACTCAGTTAGAACACACCCAGGAAACACAGTTAACCCCTTGATTCCAGCTAGTGTTAACCCCTTTCCTGCCAGTGTCATTTATACATTGATCAGTGCATTTTTTTTTAGCACTGATCACTTTAATAATCTCACTGGTCCCAAAAAAGTGTCACTTGGGGTCAGGCTTGTCCGCCACAATGTCGCAGTCCCACTAAAAATCACAGATTGTCACCATTACCAGTAAAAACATAAAAAATATGAAAATATGAAATATCCCTAAATCTATCCCCTATTTTGTATATGCTATAACTTTTGCGCAAACCAATCAACATATGCTTATTTTACCAAAAATATGTAGCAGAATACATATTGACCTAAACTGATTAATACATTTGTTTATAAATATATTTCTATATAAATATATATATATATATATATATATATATATATATATATATATATATATATATATATATATATATATATATATATATATATATATATATATATATATATATATATATATATATATATATATATATATATATATATATATATATATATATATATATATATATATATATATATATATATATATATATATATATATATTTGGATATGTATTACAGCAGAAAGTAAATAAATATATATTTTTTTCAAAATTGTCAGTCTTTTTTTGTTTATAGCGCAAAAAATAAAGACCGCAGAGGTAATCAAATGTCTCCAAATAAAGCTCTATTTGTGGGAAAAAAGGACATCAATTTTGTTTGGGTACAGCGTCGCATGACCGCGCAATTGTCAGTTAAAGCAATGCAGTACCGTATAACAAAAAATGGCCTGGTCATTAAGGGGGTAAATCCTTCTGGGGCTGAAGTGGTTAAAAATACAAATAAACTGACAAGATTTTAAACCTTCTGTGGATAACATAAGTGAGAGAAAAGCACACTGGGATGGCTGGGCCAGAAATGGCATTGGAAAACAATCCTATTTATTACGAAAAGTGAAATGTCCTGTGAAACTCATTTCCATATATCAATTAAAAATGACAGATGAAAGCAAGAAACATTTCCCTATTCCAAAGCACTACAGCATAGATGAGGAAAACAAACACAAAATCTTCTATACTCAAACAATACAAGTTTACTGGCAAATCTTATTTAAGGTCCTTTCACACATGCGGACCGTTTAGGTCCACCTGTCCGTTTTTCAGGTGGACCTGAACGGACACTCCATGCAGCTCTATGGAGCGATGGATGTCAGTGGTGGCATGTCCACTGACATTCAATACGCTCCGCTAAATCCAGATGGATGGAAACCCTATTTTCCATCCGTATGGCGGATAGGATCTGATGAAAACTCTCTTTTGGTGGTGTTTGCACAAAAAAAAGATTAACAATTTTTTGAAAAAATATATATATATATTTTTTACTTTCTGCTATAAAACATATTCAATAAATTTTTTTTACAAAATCGAATTTCTTCATAAATGTAGGCCATTGTGTATTCTGCTACATGTCTTTGGTAAAAAAAATCCCAATAAGCGTATATTGATTGGTTTACCTGGATGTTAAAAACTATTAGATACAGTATACTGTATTTATGGATTTTTTTAATACAGTAATAGTAATGGCGGCGTTAAGCAGCTTATGGTGGGATTTGTGATATTGTGGCAAACATTCTGACACTAACTGACACTTTATACACTTTGTGGGAACCAGTGACACTAATACAGTGATCAGTGCTAAAAATATGCAGTGTCACTGTACTAATGACACTGGCTGGGAAGGGGTTAAACATCTAGGGTGATCAAAGGGTTAAATGTGTGCCTAGCCAGTGTTTTTATGTACAGAGTGTTTTGCTTTCACTAGGGGAAGAGACTGATTCTATACTCTGCTTTGCAGAGAGACAGAATTGTCCCCCCCGTCAGAATTGAGATATGCCTTGTTTACATATGCCCGCCAGCGGCATGCACCCCTCGCAGGCGGAAATGCAAAAGTTATGTCTATATACATTACTCTGCCCACAGCTGCTACCCTGTAGCAGTAAAAGGGCTATAGGACGGTCAGCAAGTGGTTAAAATGTTTTCCTTTTTTTAGTAAGCTTGCATCCCCACATTTTCTGTCAATTAAAATCAACAGATAAGTATGAGAAAAATGTATCAATACATTTTTATGTTTGAAAATTTTTATTAAAGTTTTACAAACTTAACAAAAAGATATTCATTACAACCTCCTAACAATGTGAAGTAAACAGGCATGTCATTGAACAGATAAGTACAATAATCACATTCGCTCGGCAACGCAGCCTTGGATGTCGTACCAGACAACCTGTACCCGTCCCGTGTGGCCAGGGAACAACATGCCCCGGTACCCCAGCTGTTCTTCAAAAGGAAACCGAACTGGGGACACTCCACGACTCCCAAACTCCCAGGAGCCCCAAATGGGATCCTGCTGCACCCCAGGAGCTGGGAGTACAGAGACGCCCCAATGTTTATATGGCTAGGTCCAGGATCAGAACTGGAGAGGCGGGGTGAAGCTCTTCATATATTGAAATACAAAATTCAGATGCAACATATTATACCGGTCAGGTGATGCGCAGGAAATAGCGGTTCGCCAAGAGAGGCGACAGAAAAGGATAGAGAAGGACAATGGGGAGGGAAGAAACGTGTGAGGGGACAGGAAAGACGAGAGGAAGGTGGTGCTCTGTCTGTCAACTTGAACAGTGCGTGATCTAACAGCCCGGAGGTACTCCCGGTATAAGAGAGATATTGCAGAGGGTTGCCCAGGGTTCCCAGATGATTCTAAACTTCTCGGTAGTGTCATTGAGCTTGGCAACAATTTGTTCCTGTACCATGACCCAGGTAACCTTACGTTTAAACAACCTAAAAGAGATGGTATCTGTCTTCCAGGCTTTGGCTATTGTCATTTTGGCTCCTAGGCATAGAAACAGTGCCAGAGCCTGGGCGGCTTTGGACAACTCTGGAATAGGGAAATTAAGCAACGCCCACCTAGGGTGAGGCATAACAATGGTACCTGTAAGCGAGCTTATGGAACGGAATACTTTCTTCCAGAACGAACGTATGCGAGGACACGTCCACCATACATGGACCATAGAGCCCTCCAGACCACAGCCTCGGAAGCACGCTGATGATGTACCTGGAAAGAGTATTGCCAGCCTGGAAGGGACATAATACCACCTCAGTAATACCTTCAAACTGGCTTCAACAAGGGAGACATTGAGGATACCTTTGTATGCTCTTGTAGAAGCCTGATACCAAGTCGCAGTGTCCCAGGAATCATCCAGGTCGTCCTCCCAGGCCCTTGCATAAGAGGGTTTAGACTGTTTAGTCATAAGTGCCGTATAGATCAGTGAAATGCCTCCCCTCTGGTCTGCCGTGTTGATACACCAGTGTTCAAATGGGGTAATGTTAGGTGGCAGCGGTTTGGTGGTCCAGATGGAGTGTAAAAAGTGGGAAATTTGTGTGAACCTATAAAGTTCTGAGTCGGGCATGTCCAATTTCTTCCGACAGTGTTGCAATGTGATGGGTCCTGAGTGGGAGAAGAAGTGTCCGATACGATACAGGCCCTTGTCAGTCCACCATTTAAAGACCCCAATGTTCATCCCCGGTGGGAAGTTAGGATTATGGAAGATGTGCATTAGGGGTGTCAGAGGCGAGATTATGGTCTTAAGGGAGAAAAGTTTGGTACAAAGCGCTATGGAGTGCGATAGGGTGGGAGCCATGACAGCCGGTCTATGTTTCGGGGAACATCCCAAAAGGAAGTCAATAGTATGCCATGGTGTAGCCTGTCTTTCCATACTAAGCCAGTCTGGTTTATTATAACTAGAGTAAGCTAACGATATTTGTGCCAGCCGAGCCGCCTGGTAATAAGCCCAAAGGTTGGGAAGATCTAACCCTCCTTGCGTTTTTAGTCTGTAGAGCATAGCCGAAGGGCATCTGTAACCTTTCTTGCCCCAGATAAAACGTAGTAAGTCTGACTGCGTTTTAGTGAGGAAACTTTTGGGCAGGGGTATTGGCAGTGAGCGAAATAAGTACAAGAGTTTTGGTAGCAGGGTCATTTTTACCGCGTGGATTCTGCCCAGCCAGGATAGACCACATCTAGACCACCTCTCCACGTCCTGCAGACATTTATGCACCATGGGGGGATAGTTTGAACGGAAGAGGCCTTCTACATTTGGGGTAAGCTTGATACCTAGATACAGAATCTGGTTTGTAGCCCAGGTGAAGGTAAAATTATCTTTGATTTGTTTGAGGAGTTCCGGCGGAAGGGTTACATTCAGAGCCAGAGATTTGGTCATATTAACGCGTAGTCCTGAGACCCTACTAAAATCCTCCAGGGTTTGAAGTATCACAGGCATGGAAATCAGTGGGGAGGTGATGAAGAGAAGGAGGTCATCCGCGTATAGTGCGCATTTATGTTCGTGGGGGCCGCACGAAACCCCTTTAATATCAGGGTTTGATCGAAGGGCAACGGCTAAAGTCTCGATCGCTATCGCAAAGAGAAGCGGCGAAAGAGGGCATCCCTGTCTGGTACCCCTGTTTATGGGAAAGGACTCTGAGTACCTGCCCAGAAGGCGCACTTGTGCCGATGGAGTGGAGTACAGGGAATCTATAAGATTAAGAAAGTGTTTGCCACAACCCCATCTCCTAAGGATCTCAGACAGGTATGCCCAGTCAATCGAGTCAAACGCCTTGTGTAGATCAATTGACAGTAGAAAACCTTTTTGTGCAGGGTTCCCATCCCAATGAGATTGGAGTAAAGAGACTATGTCCACTGCCCTTCTGATCTGATCCGGTCCTTGTCTCCCAGGGATGAAGCCTACCTGATCCCTGTGAATGTATGACGGGATAAAGCTGGAAAGGCGGTTGGCAAGTATCTTAGTCATTATTTTGACATCATTGTTAATAAGAGATATGGGGCGATAATTGCCAACCTCACTAGTGTCTTTATCTGGTTTCGGTATTACCGAGATGTAAGCTGCATTTAAATCTGAATTTAGAGAGGTCCCATCCCTGAGAGAGTTGAACATTCTGGTTAAATGAGGAGCTAGGCAATTCCCAAATTTCTTGTAATATCCCGTGGAGAGGCCATCTGGACCCGGTGAGGAGCCCAATTTAAGGTTCTTAATAGTATCTAGGACCTCCTCTTGTGTGAAGGGGGACTCCAACAGTTCTATATGTGCCTTATCCATGGAGGGCAACTTAAGGTTATTAAGGAACTTATCTTTTCCGGCTGCGGATGTGCTAGGGTTCTGCTTATAAAGATCAGAATAAAACTGTTTAAAGGTGTCCATTATCTTGCTCGGGTTCTGAGACAGTTCCCCTGAGGTTACCCTCAGTTTAGGGAAGGCCTGAGTGCGTGGTTTAGGGGAAAGTTTAGTTGCCAATCTGGAACCAATCCTATCCTGTTGTGCGTAAAACTTGGCTCTAGTCCAGTTAAGATGTTGTGCCGCTGACGTGGTTAATGTCATATTTAGGAGAGCCCTTGCTGTGTCTAATTTAGCTAATGAATCTGGATTGGGGTTACGCTTATGTTCTTTCGCTAATGCCTGAAACTCCTCCGTAAGTCTCACTGTGTCAGCTTTGTGTCCCGCCCTGAGTTGCGCAGCTAACTGAATCAGTTTACCCCTGATAACCGGTTTATGCGCCGCCCAAACGATAGACGGAGAAACCCCATCTGTCGCGTTTAAGGTAAAGTACTCTTGGATGGCAGATTCCAGCAGAGTACATTGAATAGGGTCAGTCAACAGGGTTTCTCGCAGGCGCCAACGTGGTCGGTTACCGGTTCCCGTCGGTTTACATGTGGTCAGCACCACCAATGAGTGGTCCGAGAGTGATGAGTCAATGATTGTGGAGTTCCTAATGAGTGGAAGCGTGGAAGCCCTGGTGAATATGTGGTCTATCCTGGCAAAGGAGTTATGTGGAGCTGAAAAATGTGTGTAGTCTTTAGTACGCGGGTTGGTCTCCCTCCAAACGTCTATCAGGCCCGCCTCATTAAGTATTTTAGCTATTTTAACACTCTGTTTAGAAGGGCGCTTGGGTTTAGACGTACCGTTTGCCAGCTTGTCCAGGGAAGAGTCAAAGGCAATGTTCGTGTCCCCGCCCATAAAGACCGTCCCCTTAAGATGTTCCTGTAGCGTAGCGAGCAGAGAATCCATAAAGGATTTTTGCCCCTTATTCGGTGCGTAGTAGGACACAAAGGTGTAAAGTTCTCCATCGATGAAGCCGGATACTAGGACATAGCGACCCTGAGGGTCAACAACAGTTTCAGGTTGGGAGAGGTTTATATGTTTCGCAAAGCATATCGCGACCCCCTTAGTTTTATTCTCCGCGGATGCCAGGAAGAATTGTGGATAATTGTGGTGGAGAAAAGTGGGCTTGTAAGTAGATGGGAAGTGTGTCTCCTGCAGCAGTAAGATATCGGCATGTATCGAGTGATAGTATTGGAGGGTTTTTCTCCGCTTGACTGGGGAGTTAAGCCCCTGAGTGTTGTGTGATATTATCTTCAAGGTAGTGGGCAAGGTGTGAGAATCAGGCATGGATCAGAGGGGAATGATCTATACAACCATTATTGAACTTACCCTTCCATGGAGAGATAGACGGCAGAGTGAAACCTGATGAACCTGTAGCGGGGAGCCCGGGGCCTGAGAGAGACGACCGGAGAAATCCGTGAGACCTGCAAGCATTACTAAGAGCAATTGAGGAGAGAGAGAGAAGAGAGATGAATGGGAGAAGGAGAAAGGGAAAGACAAGAACATTAATAACCTGCTGGTAAAACATTCTGGTACGAGAAGAGTAGCTTAAAAAAACAAAGGGGCCCCCTGGTCCCTTCCCACCCCCAGGTCGGTTTGGAGTCACCAAACCAACCATAAACCCCATGGTTCCGGATATTCCAAAAGAAGAAAATCCGGAATAGGATCTAGGTATGCCAAGTGGGTTCCTGATCCAATCGAGGCGCATTGGGTCCACCACAGCCCCCCCACCTCAAAACTGTAACAACTGAGGGGCAGAAACATCCCCATCAACCATAAGTGCCGGAGTCCCCTGTAGAGACTGATCCCCAGTCGAAGTTAAAGTTCTAGCATTTGAAAAATATGGAAAAGGGGAGTAACAATCGCCAAACTTCCAGGGGAAGTAATTGTATGTAAAAAAAAAAAGGAAAAATAAGGCGAAAAAGGAGAAAATGGAGGGACAGGCTAGTTAGCCGAATTTCCCCAGGCAGAGGTGACAATTAAAGTATTCAACACATTACACTGCAAGCCCCCCTCAAAAAGAGAGTAAAACGTATTCCCTCTACCAGTCAGTCAGTACCCCAATATCCTGAAAGGCAAAAAATAATTACTATCAACTTTTACATGAAAATAGCCACATGTATAGATGTTCGATCAGTTAGTGCATTGGGGGAAGGGGGACCCCCCTTTAACCACCCTCTACAAGGAAGAGGGGGCAAAGAGAAAGCCCCAACTTGTCCTTCCCCCAGACCATCCCCCCAAAATCAGGGGAAAAGTCCAGGTCAAGATTAAACCATAATATAAGCAGATATGCTCAGGGTGGCATGGTTTCCTTCGATCTTTTGGGTCCCTGCTTCAGCCAGGACTGTTGCAGTGGGCTGGCAGGCGGGGGTCTTTTGGCGGAAGAAGGGGTCCCTCGGTTAGCTTGCGCAGGTGCAGGTTCCAGCAGTATCAGGCCGAGATGCGTGAGAAGTCGTTCACCTTCCTGGAATGAGGAGAAGCAGAAATTCTTGTTCTTGAAGGAAAAGTTCAGGCGAAGAGGGAAGGACCACCGATATGCGATTTCCTTATCAAGCAGCACTTGCAGCAGCGGTTTGAAAGAGCGCCTCTTCTGAACTGTGTAGGGTGACAGATCAGCAAATATTTGGATTTTGTGCCCAAGTAAAGTGAGATTATCCGAGTATCTGGCTTTCCTCATGACTGCTTCTTTGACAGAATAGTGATGTGGTTTAACAATGATATCTCTGGGCAATCCGTCGGGTCTGGGGGCCTGTAGTGCCCTGTGTGCTCTGTCAAGTTCCAGGTGGTTGTCCGGAATGTCAGGGATAAGGGTTTTAATTAAGGCTTTAACTGCTTTGTGGACATCCTTTTCAGATTCAGGGAGTCCCCGGAGTCTAAAGTTATATCTTCTGGATCTGTTCTCGAGGTCATCGATTTTTGAAAAGGCAGATTCCAATTGATCCTGTACTTCCTGCAGTCTGGCAGAGTTTTGGTTAATCTGGGCCACTGCTTGATCAGCTTTTTGTTCTATGGTGTCCATCCTCACCCCTATTTGCTGCAGGTCAGCATGTAAAGATGCAGTAATTTGGGCAGCATTCATGGCCAATCCTTTATGTAGCATGTGTGAAAAGGCTGTCATCATGGACTGAAAGTCTGTGGGGACTGGAATGTCTGCTTGTGCCTCCCCCACTGTGGGAAACATGCCTGTATGAGGATCCAGCAAAGGGGATGAGGGATATCCTGGGCTCATCCTCCCCAAAAGGGATTCTGTGGAAGTGGGAGAGCTGACAGCTTGCAGGGGGGGGAAATCAGTACCTGCATAAGGGGGATCGGTCTGATCCTGGTCAGCTATGGAGTCCTCCTGGTGTTCTGAGGCCTGTAAGCCTCGTGTGGCCGACGCCATCTTGGCATATGTGAGGGGGCCGTTCGCGGCCGTCATCTGGCCTGTCAGATCCCTCCGGACCTGGGATTTCGCCATAGACAGGTGCCCTGTGAGTTCCCCTATCAGGATGGCGCGGTGTGGGGCGAAAACGAGCGCTCCGGCGGCTCCGGTGGCTATCGATGGGCTGTGGTGGAGCGGAGCTCTAGTAGCCGGCGGCCATCTTGGAGCTGCCGCGCATGCGCACGTATCAATATATTTTGATGTGCATTGTAATGCATGTTAAAATGTGTGTTGACACACATTTCTATTGATGTCAGTGGACAAGCATGCATTTTAAAATTGAGAGGTGTTCATGGGCCCTCCAAAAATAAAAAATAAACAGTTTGCCCCAAAAGTTACCATCCTAGTCTATTACTCATGCAGTTTTATCATATATCAAGAAGATGCTTTGCTGTGATCCAAGCTAAAAAAAAATGGTATCCAAGTGCTAGTCAGCTTCAGGCTTCTTCTCAACTCACCTCTTTTAAAAGTGTACCGTACCACAATGGCTTTCCTAAAGATTATTTTAATCTGCAACAGGTACTTTGCACCCAAAAATGTCGGTTTAGGGTATTTCTGAATAAACTGGTAAACTTTCCTTTGTTCTGCCTGTGTGTGTGTGTTTGCAGTTATGCATGTATGCACATGCACTGAGTAGTCCATAATCACTTGGCTTTAACTATATTTCTAAACTGCAACAGTATTTGAGCAGTGACAATGTGAGTATTTACTTAAGAAACTGTTTAATAAGCAGCAATTTTCCTCAGTAAAAGGACAATGGCAAACTAAGCAATGCAGCAAAAAAAAATAAAAAAATCCTTCAAAGTCACTGTCCGTCGAGCAAAAAAGTAGTTAATGAAATCAATGAGAACCAATAGAAACAGAACCTATTCCAGTAGAGATTAATGAACTAGCCAGTGGATATTGAACATCCACCACTAGCAGATGCCATTTGCCATTTGCTGCTTGGACTTGAACAATTGGATTTCACTTTGAGTTTTTCTTTTAATAATGGCAAAAAGCTTTTTCTTTATAACATTCAAACATATTATGATACATTGTGTATGTGTATTTACATAAACCTAAATAAATATTGTGTATAGATTATAGGAAAGAAGGCATCTGACGGTAAAGATACTAAGGTGGCACACTTTTAGCTGGATGTATTTCTTGAATACACATTTTTTAGTAGCATTTTGTTAACGCGTGGGTTAAAAAAAACTATAGAAAATAAACGCATGCCCGAATTCAACTGTGCAATCCCCAGGGACTCATCATTTTAACTTGGCAATCATATTTGATTTTTTTTGAATAGCAACGTGCAATGCAGAAGTGCAATTTGGCAATAAAATCACCAAATACAATAAGCCAGCCTATATAAAATAGCATTTAGCAGTCATAACATGTAATTAAAAAAAAGTAAATGTTCAACAAAAATATTATTGTAATACATGTAAAGGGAATACAATTGTTATGCAGTGTGTACAGTATATATAACATTTAAGATACATAACAATTAAGTTGAGCTGGGTATGCATTTGTGTATATCTACCTATCAAAAATTTTGTATTGTAAAAGTATTACATTTGAAGTTTAACTATAAACAAAATAAAAAAAAAATACACAAATAAAGCAATCTGTTACAGCATCAACAAAGTATTTGTTTTTTCAAAGTACCCCCATAACATTGTTTTATTATCTATTGATCCTGCCATTATATTTGTTATTTTCCACTTCTGTAATAGGTTGATGATACTGTTCATTCTGAAGTGAACTTGCACAGTAGCTTATACATTGGGTTGGAAAGAGTAGCCTTTAAGTAGAAGTTTAGGATAAAAAAAAATGAAAGCCCATCTTCAGCTAATACTTTCTAAACAGTTACAACAGCCTTTTTATATTTCTTTGGGGGAAAAGTTTTAAGCCATATGAATAAAAACTGCCTATTATTACCCACTCTCCTCCCCCCCAGCTCAACTTTGTTAAATAGATTCTCCCAAATGTTCCAGCTGCCGCATTTGCTACACAACGTGTCCTGTTAAAGGAAGTGTATGTAATGGATTTACTGGTAGGACCTACAGGAAATAAAAGTGTTACGAGGGCAGTGATAAAAACTGCTGTGTAAATGTTATTGGTAGACTACATCATAATATATGTCTTTTTTTTTTTTTAACCATAGTTCCACTTTCAGCTCAGTTATGAAAATATTAGGCCAAATAGCCAATATGTGAAAGGTCCAGTGTATGCGTTCACATTTTAGTGTTCCAGCACCTCTAGTTGAATTATCCAAAATACAATATATATCATTATAATGATCATAGCATGTGTGCAGATCGATAAACTTACAAGAGAGAGTGGAGATCTCACCAATAAGGTTCAAATGATATAAAAGATAATGTCAGGTGATCTAACTCTTAAAAACTAAAATACAAGTTTTGAAAGAATTGACCATTTAAGTTCTGCTCGTTTGCATACCCAGACGTCATACCCGTTCCACCAGATAGTTGGACAGTATTGTGTATTTTGTCTTTATATGTTTGTTTGCATATGTAAATTTCCTAGGATGCAATTTTTTTAACCTTGTCTAACTGAGCTTGTGCTCTGACTTGATGCTGTTCTAAAGAAATAATTATCAATTTATGGTAGCTACATTGTTTTTTATAATATTTAGTGTAAATACACTATTGGGGAACATAACTTATGACACCAGAGGAAACTTTTATTTAAAATGTTCTGTTTTGAGAGATCTTTTACTTTGATAAAATGTACATAAATGAAGAGTGTAAGAAATAATAAAATGAGAAAAAGAGATATAGTAGGAGTAAAACAGCCATCAATGGTCAGCCTTTAGGTAGGATCTAATACTGTAGCATATTTTTGTCAGGGATTTTTCTTTACAAATAAACTATAACATTAATTATACAGATGTTTATAATAACATATATTAAAGCAAAGTGGAAGCTACAGCATCTAGCATATGGTACTGTGACAGTAGGAGATGCTGTCTAGGTGGAATTGACGGTTTGGGGGACACAGGGTATGCACATTTGCTTGGTGCAAGGCTACAGAGCATAAATGTGGACTGGAGAGAACTGCTTTTGCAGCTTTCTCCAGGTTTTGGCATTTGGTCATGGGGCTCTGTAGTTTGGAGATTCCAGAGTGTCTTGGGTGGGACGGAATCTCCAACCCTGTGTCCAGATTTTGTAAATTGCCAGCAGGGTGTGTGCTTAGGTGAGCACAGCACTTATAATGAGTGTATGGGAAGACTTCATGGCTCCCAGTTGGAGACTGCTCCACACCCAGAGAGACAGCAGGTCTCCAGGAGTCAGAGAGGTTGCAGGAGGCAGCCAGAACGTGCGACTGCAAGAGGCAGTGCAACAGCTTGAGGACTAAGGCCAGAGCGAAGCCGTGGGCGCTAAAGAGAAGCCATCTTCAGTGAGGAAATCCTGTGGTCTGTGTGACCAGGACAAAGCGCAGAGGTACTGCTAAAGAGCCAGGTGGGCTAGCATTTTCTGTGAGTGTTTATTTGCTGGAGAAGAACCCCTGTGTGGGAAAACTTTATGTTACAGACTTTCATTTGCCTTTTTAATAAAAATGGGCTATCATGCCCTTAAATATAGTTCCTGACTGGCTTGAATCACTAACAAACGCATCTACCACGAGAGCTAATGGCCCCCCATGTTACAGTACACACTGGTATGAAAACAGAAAAAATATATATATATATATATAGGTTTGTGTTCCTAAATCAAATTGCACTTCGGACTACAGATCCTCTGCTTACTAACTGACTATATAGGCAGACAGCTGTTGTTTATATAGCTTACCTGTAATATATACAGATATTATTATTATTATTATAAGATATAAATACCATATATATATATATATATATATATATATATATATATATATATATATATATATATATATATATACCTATATACCTATATAATATACAGTATAAGATGTAAATACTGTATATATATTTAAATTAAAAAAAATGTGGTTGTTATCAACTACATGTAAGTATACTGTATATTTTTTTTATATTTTTAATATATATACTGTGTGTGTATGTATGTATATATATATATATATATATATATATATATATATATATATATATATATATATATACACACACAGTATATATATTAAAAATATAAAAATATACAGTATACTTACATGTAGTTGATAACAACCACATTTTTTTAATTTAAGCTGGAACTGAATGAGAATCAAAGTTTAACGAGTCATTTGATAATCGCCTGAAAGGTTCAGCCACATTAGGAGACAACTGAAATGGCACTGGACTCCTTCAGCAGATATTCTAAGCCAGTCATTCCCAGGGGAAATGCTTATTTGCCAGACTAGGTTTTTGTTCACAGTAGACTGCTATTCCCCAAGAGAAATGCGATGTCAGGGGTGTTGGCTAATTGCATAGACATTCACATGCATCCAATGTTAATGGCCACAACACATAGAAAAAAGTTACCATGATGGTTATGTCATGAATTCACATCTAATTACTATTTACTAGCTTTGGTCAGTTTATTTCTTTAATCACTGGAAAACTTGCATTATTTAGCATTATTTACCGTCATATATACTTTAGATCATGTACTGTATTATATGATATTGCTATTAGCATTCACGTGTTTTCAATGTTTTTCTGGTACAACAGTTTTTTTTGAGAATACTAACCTAACAAAGTACAAGCTGAGCATATAAGTCCCACGCAGGGGATTGAAACAGGTAAAAGCACATTTTTTGGGGGTTAATCAAAGCAAAAGTGCAGAAACACCCAGCATCCAGTGTTTTTTCCTTACTTTTTTCTATACTAGAGCAGATCTTTATGTTTGAAAATAGTGCACATATGTACAATTATATAACTTGTAAAAAAAAAAAGCATTAAATTGGCAAAAAGCAGAGCTATTGAATGTTAGTTCTACCCCAAAACAGCATTATCCAGGTGATCTGTAGGAGACTAGCCAGTTTTTTTCTCATTATTGGCATTTTCCTTATTCATGCAAAGGTAATGTTCTACAGTAAGCTGACATATTATGTATTAGACATATAGCAGACTCCTAACTGTTTCCCAAACTTCAAGCTGTGCCTGTTGTACCATGTACTCATATGAGAAAGTATCCTGTTCTCTTTGTATTGTTTCCTTTGTGTGAAATTCTTGACCTTCCTGCTAGCCCTCGTGCTTTCCAATTGAAAACTGACCACACTAATCAGTGGAACACACCATGGTCAGTTCTCTAGCTATGCTGGGAACACAGTCTGCTCTCATCCAATGATCAGACATGTCCTGAAAACTCCCCCCCTTCACAGCCTGTCATTTGGAAGCTCAGTGTACTGTTGCTTCTCCCCCCCCAGCTCTTATGCACCTGAGAACGCTTATAAAAAAGGGAAAAAAGGTATTTATATATTTTTTTATATCTATACAAAAATGTTTTGCCTTCATTTCTTTTTTAACTGATTAACTCATTTAAACTGAATGGGCCATTTTGCAAGGATATCATTTACAATCACTTTAAAGAGGAAGTAAACCCTGATGGGTTTTACTTCCTCTTTGTTCCCCTGCAAAGTAAAAGCATAATGGGCTAGTATACATGTGGCACTTACATGCAAACGAAGCCTGCGCTGTCCCCACTGGTGGCCGCATTCCATTTTTGCCCCTCTTCCTTCTGACTCCTGCTCTGTGACTGTCATTCCCACACATGCACGCAAGTGAAGAAGCGTCACGGAGGGCCGTTTCTTCATAGCACATCCCCTGATGACATCTCATCGGTGCAGTGTACAGCAAATATCTCCTAAACGGCGCACAATATTTTCACTACCTACAGGTCAGCCTTATTCTAGGCTGACCTATAGGTAAAAGTCACAATCAGAGTTTTACAGCAACTGGCCAAATGTATGGGACAGAGTGCTAACTATCAAAAGCTCAATTATCTGCAAATGTAACTCCAATTTGTGCAGCATTAGAGCTCCATTATATGCTTATGGTATCATCCTTGTTGTCTGAATGCTAATGAAAATATCTCATTTTGTTTGTGTAGGGCATTACAATGTAAATGTAATTGTTTAGCTAACAAAATGTTTTTTTTTTCTAAAATCATATCGTAAACTTTAAAAAAGAGAGATTATCCCTGATCTGCAGTCATATGTATAAGAAGCTTCTTCCCCAGTAATGAATAGCCAATTTTATTATACTTCAGAGATTGCTATGGCCCTGCACCCTGTAAAATTAAATAAGTGTTGATCCAGTTTTGCAGTTTCAAGTTTCAAAAGTTTATTGTAATGTGCACAAGGTACAAGTACTAAATATATTGATGTAAAAAAGAGAGAAAGTGCACCGTCCGGACGGTCGAAAGCTGTAAGAGAAGCCACACCATTGCCATCACAGCTAGGCGGCAAATTCGATATCACCGCTGAGGACACTGAGGATCTTACATCACTGCCCTCATTCTTGGCTTGCCAGCATTATACCACCTCTGCATCTCCGTGGACCTGCTTGTGACATGGATTAATACCCCTACTTACCTACATGCCTGATTATTACCTATCTTTGTGAGTAGCCATTTGGCTGTATGCTTTTACTCAAATAAAATGCTTTTCCATATATACTGCACTTTCTCTCCTTTTTACATCAATATATTTAGTACTTGTACCTTGTGCACATTACAATAAACTTTTGAAACGTGAAACACACACACCTTAATACCTAAATTTGGTAAATTGCAAAACTGGATCAACACTAATTTAATTTTACAGTGTGCAGTGCCATATCAAACTCTGAAGTACCTGCTTGTGACGTGGATTAATACCCCTACTTACCTACATGCCTGATTATTACCTACCTTTGTGAGTAGCCATTTGGCTGTATGCTTTTACTCAAATAAAATGCGTTTCCATATATACTGCACTTAGTCTGGTGCACTTTCTCTCCTTTTTACATTGTATCTTCCAGAGAGCTGTGTTTCTCCTCTCAAAATTGTTGCTGCCGATGGTGCTTCCTCATTTAACATATTACCAGATTTTACTTTGGACTTTTTAGTCTGTTTATCTTTGCTTTTACTGTGCAAAGAGACTTTACAGTGATTGGTCCCTCGCGCCATCTTACCCCATGTGTGTTTTTATACTAAATATATTGACATGATTACTTTTGTGCATTCTCACAGTTTTAAACAAAAGTAGATAACACATAAAAAGGGAAATTTAATAAAAACGCAGCTTTATATTAACAAGCATTTAAATACATAAATCAATAAATAGGCAACATACCATCACTTTAATAGTCTTATATCTGTTTCATAAAAACTATCCCCAAACCCGGATTTGCACGTGCTCATATATCTCTTTATATTATCTATATTTCTAAGGGTACACGTGAGATAAATTTCCTACATTGATGGAAACCATCATCTGCCATGCTCTGTAATCCTGTATCGAGGAATTCTCATACCAAGATGTAATACATCCAGTAAAGATGGACTCTACAGCACACCTGTAAAAATGTGTCAGGGCAACATGTGAAATCACAGTTTTGCTTAGTCTCCTGAGGAAATAAAGACATTGTTGGGCCTTCTTCACTTCAGCTTCAACATGGGTTAATCACTTTAAATTATTCCTTTTGGTAACCCCAAAAATATAAAACAGTAATATAAAAATATAGAACTGTTTCCAACATCCTCCCCAATATAGTTAATGCTGTGCATTGTCACTTGTTTATGAAAATCAATAAGTTCCATAGTTTAATTACTTTGAGAATGAGGCTATTCTAACAATTTCTAGCTCAGAAATATAGTTATTTGTAATATAGTTATTGTCAATGGAATCACTAACTGGCTAATTGTTCAGAAATGTGTAGCTTAATTGCACAGAAACTGGGTTTACCAGCATTTCATGTTTCTGTCAAGATCAGCAGCAAAAGGAAAGTGATTTGTAGCACAGTACACCAACCCAATGAAAGGTCTTAGCAATATGCTGGACCAACATGGGATAGCTCAAAGGGGGACCCGCAGTCTGCTGTGCTTTATCTATTCACAGGTTGCTATTGGTCACTGCAGTTTCCCTGGGCAGCAACAGCCATAGGATTGGCTAGGTTAATGGAGCAGTTGATTGGTGTAATTTGGCGGTTTTACTGTAACCTGAACTGAAGAGCCTATAAAAGGGCCTGAAGCTGTGTCTCCTCAGACCATTTGGACCGGACCCCAGCGCTGGAACGGACCGCAGTGTGAGCTCCTGAGATGAAGCGCCATTCCCCAGACAGCCGTGAGTCTCTCCTATGCCGCCTGCTAGAAAGGGCTGAGAGCAGAGGCGGTGAGGAGTGGCTATTGCGGTGCCTTGGGGAAGAGGGCGGCTCAGCTCCACCTCCTGTAACTCCCCCTGTGTCAAAGAAATTGTCAGCCCCAGTCGGGGCGGGACAAGACAGCAGCCTGGAAGGGAGAAGAAGAAACATAGACTGACTGCTTCTCCTCAGCTGACCAGCGGTGAGAGAGCCATTGATATACCAGTGCAGTATGCTCCTCTTCTGAGGCAGAGCAGCGCTACTCAGGCTGCAGCTGAGGCAGTGAGTGAGCAGCTTCATGATGTTAATGAAGGTGAGCAGTGTGTGGTGTCTCATGCTTCTGACTTTATGTGTTTGGTTGATTCTTTAACTACTGTGTTACAAAAGTTTAAAGGTGCACATGATAATGGTGCTGATAAAAAGATGGTTAATAAACAAAGGGCACAGGTTTCTGGTGCAAATATTGATGTTAATGATGTTGTTATGGAAACACAGAGGGCACAGTTATCTGGTGCAGGAAACAGTTTATTGAGTGATGATAATGATTTGGTTATTAAAACAAGTGGGGCACAGGTATCTGGTGCAGAGTTTGGTTTGCAAAATATGCATTTTAAAACAAATGTTAAAGCACTTGGTATTGGTGCAGAACAAATGCAGCAGGCTAATGTTGCTGCTAATGTATTTCAGAGGGCACAGGTTACTGGTGCAAACATTAATGATATTAATACAGTTTATAATGCCATGGAGGTTACTCCTTCAGGGGCACTTAAAAATAATACAGATACTTTGCATTTTTCTGATTATTTGAATGATGTTGGCTCCATATGGCAGGATGCTAGTGAATCCACTCAGATTAAAGATACATTTTCTCGCTCAAAAATCATTAACCCTGCCTTGCCCCTCAGACCCACGGCCTTATTAGCAGGGGAATCTTCTTTTAAAGAATCTCTTCCATGTACACTGTCACCGTTGGGCTTTCATTTACCTCAGGCAGTAAAAGATAAGATTTGGAGGGGGGAGTTTCTAGATATATTGTCATTGTTACCTGCGTCAAAATAATTTTTATACAAAAATGAAAAAACAGGGGATAGGTCTGAGGAGGATAGGAGGAGGGCCATCCCCAAAACCTTCCAGAACTGGTTACAAGCGTTTTGCATTTATGCGGCTGTTATGGGAGAACGCTTCCCTGACAAATGTTCGGGTCTCTTTCAGCATCTGGATATAATTTCCGAAGCCTTTCGCCATTTTGGCGGTTCGGCCTGGTTTACATATGATGAAAACTTCCGACAAAAACTAGCAGTGCACCCCTCACTGCACTGGGGTTCTAAGGATGTGGGATTATGGCTGGACCATATGCTTCCACCTAGGCCTCATTTCGCCCCTAATAGGCCAGCAGCCAATCCTCAGAATGTATTTCGCAAAGGTTTTTGCTTTACCTTTAATGATGGGCAATGCAAATTCCTATCAAACTGCAAATATAAGCATGAATGCTCAAATTGTGGCGGAAATCATGCAGCCAGTAGATGTTTTCGCAAATCCTCTGCAACCTCTTTGCAGCCATTTCTCAGGGAAGCTCATGGTAAAGGCAATGACTCCAGTGAAGCTGGAAGAAATGCTACCTTGGTTAGAGCATTACCCAGACCGCAGGATGGCAGCCCTGCTAATTAACGGCTTCAGGGATGGTTTTCTGGTTCCGGCCTTTAGGGGAACAGGTTGCACTATGGTACAGAATCTGCAGTCACCGGTCATTTATTCTGAGGTGGTTCAAAAAAAAATATCTAAGGAGCTAACAGAGGGCAAAATTGCCGGCCCCTTCTCTTCTCCATTTAAAAATTTTTGTTTATCCCCGCTCGGGATAGTCCCTAAGAAAGAAAGCGGTTGCTTCCGGATGATCCACCACCTTTCTTATCCTTTAGATTCATCATTAAATGATGAGGTCTCGGATGTGGAGGCTCCGGTGGTCTATGCTTCCTTTGATGAAGCTTTACTCTTGTTAAGGAAATTTGGGCAAGGTTCCTTGTTGGCTAAAGCTGACATAAGTCGGCCTTCCACCTCCTTCCGGTTCACCCCCAAGGCTTTAACTCTTTAGGTTTTCAGTTTAAAGGTCAATTCTTTTTTGATAAATGCCTCCCAATGGGGTTTTCACTGTCTTGTTTTTATTTTGAAGCATTTTCTACCTTTTTGAACTGGGTTTTTATTAGCTAACTACCCACATGGGGGTTCTCTCCATTACCTGGACGATTTTTTATTTGTGGGTCCAAGCGATTCCCTAGCGTGCTTAGAATCTTTACAGATGTTCTTTACTGTTTGCAAACACTTTGGTGTTCCACTTGCGCATGAAAAAACTGTTTTTCCTTCTAGTAGTATTGAGTTTCTGGGAATCACCATTGATTCCGCCGCGATGGAATTCAGATTGCCAGTACCTAAGATTCAAAAACTGAGAGCTTTGATCAGTGCCTTTTTGCTGCATAAAAAGGTCCTGCTTAAGGAGGCTCAGTCTCTATTAGGTCTTTTTGCATTCTCAGCTAGAATCATTCCCATGGCTACAATATTTTCTCGCAGATTTTCCCTTTCTATTAGTGGTTTGAGAAGCCCTCATGCCCATGTTCGTATTTCCAACGGTATTAAGGAAGACCTAAGAATTTGGGATGCCTTTCTGTCTGACTTTAATGGTTCCACAGTGTGGCAGCACAAATTTGTTGACAGCAACCAACTGGAATTCTTTACGGATGCTGCCGGATCTTCGGGTTTCGGTGCATTTATGAAGGGTCAGTGGTGCGCTGCCGAATGGCACCGGGATTGGCTGCAGAGGGATATTCTTCAGAATTTGGTCCTCTTGGAGCTTTTCCCGGTTATAGTCTCATTAGTAATTTGGAAAGATGCTTTCAAGAATCGTAGGATCAAAGTCTACACTGATAACAGAGGTGTTTTCTTTGCCATTAACACATTATCCTCCAAATCTGACCCGGTCATTAAGTTATTACGTTTTCTGGTGTTACACTGTATGAGATTTAACATCTGGCTAAAAGCCGAGCATATAGCCAGTATAAATAATAACATTGCTGATGCTTTATCTCGTTTGCAGTTCAAGAAGTTCCGGGAGTTGGCACCGACGGCAGATCAGGATGGAACCCCTTGTCCAGATTCCCTCTGGGGCTTAATTTGGAGCTGATTCTTTCCAACCTCAGAAATTCTGTGTCCGGAAAGACATGGTCGGACTATAAGTTGTCATGGTTGAGATGGTGTGCCTTCTGCAAAAATTTAGATATAGATGAGTTGAATGTATCGTCTTACGTTGCATTAGCATTTACGTCTTCCTTAATCCAGGCTAAGCTTAGTCCGGCATCAGTGGGTAAGATCCTAGCAGGAGTATCTTTTTTCCTGAAATTTTCAGGTGCTCCACCCCTTACTTCTTTCTTTTAGGTTAGTCAAATTTTGAAAGGTTTTAGGAGGTCTAAGCCTTCTAGGGACTGTAGGCGCCCCATCTCTGTCAAACTACTTGTAGACCTTCTGGGGATCTTACGATCTGTATGTTCTTCCAATTTTGAGCTGTTGTTATTCAGAGCTGCTTTTTCAGTAGCCTTCTTTGGGGCCCTTAGAATTGGGGAATTCACAGCTATGAATAGGAAATCTTTATCCTACCTCCGTAGTTACCATGTGTTTTTAAACAAGAAGTCTGTTAACCTTTTTCTTTGTAGGTCGAAGTCTCGTCTGGTAGGTAATGGTCAATGGTTTTCCTTGTCTAGTTCTGATAACCCAGTGATTTGTCCGGTTCTTCATATGTCTAAATACATATCAGTCAGGCCTTGTTCAGAAGGTTCATTTTTTATTCATCAGGATAAATCCTCTCTATCCAGGTACCAATTCTCTGCTGTTTTGGCCGCATGCTTGAAACGCCTGAATCTCTCTGGTTTTTCATTTTCATTCCATTCTTTTAGAATAGGGGCGGCCACTACAGCTGAGGTTTTGGGTTTCCCTGAAGATAAATTGATGAAGATTGGTCGGTGGAATAGTAGTAGATACAAGTTATATATCCGCCCTGATTTACTAATGTTATGAATTCTCTTTTGCAGATTTCGGCAAAACAGTGGTGTGGATAGTAGGACACTCCTACGTTTTCTGGGCTGCCAAACATGCCGGAACTAGGACCTACTCCACCAATTTAGGTCTGGACAATTACTCTTTTATGGTTTTTTTTTGGTCAGGTGTTAGGGGACTGCAGTGGCGGGACCTTAAAGAACAGGTACATTATTTAGCAACCATATGGCCTTCTCTGCATATTTTAATTGTGCATGCTGGAGCAAATGACTTAGGAAAAACAGGTACTTGGGAGTTAATGTGCGAAATGAAAAGAACCCTTTTTTCCATTAAACTCATGTTTCCAGAGGTAGTTTTGGCCTTTTCCGAAATGATACCATGTTTGTTATGGTCTCCTTATGGTAATTTGTTTTATTTAGATAGGATAAGGAGGCGTCTCAACAGGACGATCCACAGTTTTCTTAGTCTATCTGGTGATTTATCTTTTCGCCACTGCGAATTGGAAGGTTTTGTGCCAGGTTTATTCAGAAGTGATATGGTACATTTATCTCCAATAGGCTTAGACATTTTCAATATGGATTTGCAGTCCATAATTGAAACAGCCATGGTGGGGGGGGGGGCCTCAGCCATTAGCTCCGCGGCTGTCCTCAGCCGTTGGGGAATAGTCGTCCAGCATTGGCTGGATGGACACCATTTAATTTTGTTTTAAATATATTTTAGCCGAGATGGCCTTTTTTATATTTATATTTATTAAATTTATAATCTCTAAATATTAACCCCCCTTTTTGGATAACACTGTGGCCAATTATTTCCAATAAATAAATATTTTGAATGATATATGGTGTGTTTTGTTGTTATTACGGAATACCTTTGTGCTAGCCCATGAAAGGTCTTAGCAATATGCTGGACCAACATGGGATAGCTCAAAGGGGGACCCACAGTCTGCTGTGCTTTATCTATTCACAGGTTGCTATCGGTCACTGCAGTTTCCCTGGGCAGCAACAGCCATGGGATTGGCTAGGTTAATGGAGCAGCTGATTGGTGTAATTCGGCGATTTTACTGTAACCTGAACTGAAGAGCCTATAAAAGGGCCTGAAGCTGTGTCTCCTCAGACCATTTGGACCGCACCCCAACGCCCACCCACCCTCCCGTTTTTCAGCAAGTCATGTTGTTATCCTAGTGGGGGAATAGTCGTCCAGCATTGGCTGGATGGACACCATATAATTTTGTTTTAAATATATTTTAGCCGAGATGGCCTTTTGTATATTTATATTTATTACATTTATAATCTCAAAATATTAACCCCCCTTTTTGGATAACACTGTGGCCAATTATTTCCAATGAATAAATATTTTGAATGATATATGGTGTGTTTTGTTGTTATAACGGAATACCTTTGTGCTAGCCCATGCTGTACCACTAGTTTAGCTTGCAATCACTTCTCAGTGACAAATCACCCGTGACTCTAGCAATAAATTGATCACTGTTCACAATAAACAGATCACTGTTAATCACTTGAATTTGCAATTTGTAGCATTAATTAGCCTTTGCTAAAAACTGCCTGTCTGACATCAGCTCTAATGTGTCAGTATGGCTGTCTGTCTGGGAGGGAATGGACCATTTTAATTGCAGTGTTATAATATGTTTTCACATATATAATATGACATGCCTTATGTCTGCTACGAAGTACAGGAAAAAATAAATCAGTGCCAGGCAAAATACTGAGACATCAAAAATGTGTTTCATCATGATACGTCAAAATAACAAGCCAATGTGTTTTTTTATGTTTTATTATGAAATAAATGATTTATGGTCTTTCAAAGTTTGGTGGGACATTCCTGTTTTTTTCCTGTACCTCCTGTAGGTCTTTTCATTATTGAATACCTGTACTGCTGAACTCTTCTAATCCCAGTATTGGAATGTAAATTGCCAGGCAATCTATTAAAATGCAATCTGAATCTGTAATCTGGATCTGCTGGGGGACAGGATTCTGACACTAGTTGCTGTTTGTTATTGAATGACTACTTGGATTATTATAGAGAATTAGATCCATTTAATAACAATTTTGACTGTATTTTATATCCTCCATTATTGAGAGCTGATCCCCTGTGTAGTGGGATTCCTAAATTCTTGCAGACTTTCAGCATAACAACTGATGATATGCAAATGTGTTTGCTCATAGAAAGCAGTTTGATTTTTGTATATCATTAGAATTCTGATTTTTCTTTCTCTGAATTACTGCATTTTCACACTGCTCTTTATTGAGCACGCTCTCTATCACTTTATTGAACAAGTTCTTTATTTTACTGTATAAACACAAGTATTATGCTGCCCATCCTTTGTGACTGTGCAGAGAAGGAGAAATCCCACATTGACATAAACAACACTAATTAATTTTTTGCTGGAGGGGTAAAGATAAAAATATATTTTAAAATTTATACTGACCTCCATTTAAGTCAGTGTGGAATTGTTTTTCTTTGTACAGGCACAGTGACTACTCTGTGGAGGAAAGGTAGCAAGTGTAACAACAAAAAGTAGAAAATTAATTCGGTGGAGTTCTGTTTTATTTTTTATTCTTTATCTTATTTTCACTTGATTTCTAATGATACAACATTACTTTTTAATACACAGAGAATGTGTTATCATAAAGTATGTGTAAACATAATCCCTAAAATCTCATATATACGCTTTAACCATTAGGCGCTTTAAATTTTAATTACATTTAAAATTTCAGTTTCATTTTTTTTTCTAAACTACAGCTTTTGTTAACCAGTTCCCATCCATGCTATAGCCAAATGACAGCTACAGCACCTCCCAGCCCCTTACCACATGCTCAGCTGTCAGCCAATGACAGCTGATCACGTGATCTAAACAGAAGATCGGTAATTGTTTTCTTTTTCTGTCAGCGTGAGGAGAAAAAAAAGGTGATCACCAGCTTCTGTGTAAGGGACATCCTTCCCAAAGAGGAAGAGAAACAGCCACTTCATCTGTGCCCACCAGTGCCATCTGCCAGTGCCACCTACCAGTGCCCACAGTGCATATCAGTGCCACCTGCCAGTGCCCACAGTGCATATCAGTGCCACCAATCTGTGCCCCGCAGTGTATATCAGTGTCACCAATCAGTGTCACCTATAAATGCCCACCAGTGGTACCAATCAATGCCTCATTAGTGCCACCTAGCAGTGCTGCCTATCAGTGTCACCTACCAGTGCCCATCACTGTCCATCACTGCCACCCATCAGTGCCCATCACTACCCCATATCAGTGCCAGCTATCAGTACCACCTTTCAGTTCCACCTATTAGTGCCCTTCATTGCCAACTGTAAATGCCCTACAGTGCCGCCCTTTAGTGCCACCCATAAATGCCACCTCTCAGTGCCACCTCCCAGTGCAACCTCTCAGTGCAAATCAGTGCCACCTTATCAGTGCCCACCAGTGCCCATCAGTGCTGCCTTATCAGCACCCATCAGTGCTGCCTTATCAGTGCCCATCAATGCAGCCTATTGGTGCCCATCAATGCAGCCTATCAGTGCAGTCTCATCAGTGTACAAGGAGAAAAATTACCTGTTTGCTAAATTTTATAACAAAATATAAAACTGTTTTGTATTTTTTTCAAAATTTTCGGTAATTTTAAAAAATTTTAACAAAAAAAAAAAAAACCCAGAGGTGATCAAATACCATTAAAAGAAAGCTCTATTTGTGGAAAAAAATATAAATGTAATTTGGGTACAGTGTTGCATGACTGCGCAATTATCGCTCAAAGAGTGACAGCGCTGAAAGTTGAAAATTGGTCTGGGCAGAGGGGGGGTTTAAAAAGAGATACTAAAGGTTAGTTTAAAAAAACAAACAAACATGTCATACTTACCTCCACTGTGCAGTTCGTTTTGCACAGAGTGGCCCCGATCATCCTCTTCTGGGGTCCCACGGTGGCTCTCGCGGCTCCTCCCCACAAGAGCTAACCCCTTTGGGAAGCTCTCTCCCAAGGGGGTTACCTTGCAGTCGGCGCCCATAGCCACCAAGTGTATGACTCGGCCCCGCCCCCTGGCGCAGCGTGTCATTGACTTGATTGACAACAGCAGGAGCCAATGGCTGCACTGCTATCAATCATCCAATGAAGAGCAGACTAGAGCTCGGGGAAAGCAACGCGGGATCGCTCCCAAGGAGATTGGGGTCTCAGTTAAGTAAAACGGGGCTCGGGGGGCGTGGACTGCAAGGTGTTTTTTCACCTTAATACATAGGATGCATTAAGGTGAAAAAACACAAAGCTTTACAACCCCTTTAAGTGCCCAGTAAGAAAGTGGTTAAAATAATACCTGGTAATCAATGAGACTCCTTCTATAGAAATGTCCTATTATATTGTGACAACTCTCTTGCCACCATCTCTGAATTCTGCTCCTGTGCTCCTGTGTTGTTACCTTGTCACACAGGCATTTGATGAAAACTACAAGAAGCCATTTCAACACACATTAAACAGCAATGGTCACTGGAGCTAATGTGATCTGGAGCAACAGTAAAATGAAAACAATAGTTTTTTAATGGAAGTTTAGCAACAAATGTCAATGTAAAAAAATACAGAGTTTTCAAATGCATGACCATGTAGTATGAGTTTGGTCTAACCAGTTATGCCGCATACACACTCTCAGACATTCTGACAACAAAATCCTGGATTTTTTTCCGACAGATGTTGGCTCAAACTTGTTGGAAATTCCTAACGTCAAGAACGTGTTGACGTACAAGACGTACGACAAGCTTAGAAAAATTAAGTTCAATAGCCAGTGCGGCTCTTCTGCTTGATTCCGAGCATGCGTGGAATTTTGTGCATCGGAATTGTGTACACACGATCAGAATTTTTAGAACCAGCTCTCAAATTTTTGTTGTCGGAAATTCCGACAGCAAATGTTCGATGGAGCCTACACATGGTCGTAATTTCCGTCAACAAGCTCCCATCGAACATTTGTTGTCGGAAATTCCGAACATGTGTACGCGGTATTAGAAAGCCAGTTTTACATTATCACTTTACACATTAACACATATGTCTGAATGGGTCTTAAAATGCTTAATAAAACAGAAATAAGGCAGAGAGACACCCATCCCGGTATTTTTTTTTCCATGCTTATACAGATTCCAACTTCCTCCTTCAAAACCCCTTTGAACTGTCTTTTTACCAAACTGACCCTGTCACAGATTGACCTATAGGCCCTGTTCTGCTGGTACTACACCTTTGGGCTTTATATATAGTTTACTGTTGGTGTTTTCTTATCTTTGGCCCTTAGAATGCATTTCCTAACCTGTAAGAGAGCAATGATTGCATATTTAAAGGGATAAGAGAATATCAAAAAATAATTATCTTTAAGAATAAAATGTTGGTTTGTAACTGTGAGATATGAATGTATTATTACTTTTTACATTGCAGAATATATACACATGCCTGAACTGAAACATGTGATCATCACATATATTAAAACAAGACACAATAAAAATTCCTCTATTTTGCATACTAAGTTTGAAATAAATTACAAGCAAATTTGCTCCATACCTTTTCTATGTGAGTATAGTTTATCGCATTTTTGGCATGCTTATAATGTGCAAAATAAAGTTGCACTTTGTATCCTTATTCTGAGCCATAAAGTTATATGTTTAAAAACAAATAGTTGTCTGAGGCAGCAAGGATGGGAAATCATTTCTAGCAAATGCAGTGTATGACATCGAGCTTAATGAAAATCCACCCTGGTATATAAAGCTTGTGCTCGGATATGACAGTTATTGCGTGAATTATGTTGATGCAACAATTTTCATGTGAAAGTAATATCAGCATAAATTTGAAGCATCACAAAGTAAAAACTTAAAAGTGAGCAGCTATGGGTCAAAGGATGTAAATGCTTGTCAAACTATGTCATTTCATTGGCCACTCTATTATTCAGCCATTTCCAGGCAATGATAGTGATGATGACCTCAATAAGAGCAGGCATATTTTACATATTCCCCATGAGGCTTTTTGATGCATTTATTTCAAAGCTTTTCAGATATGCTTCCTATTATTTGTATAATATGGTATGGGGTCATTCCATGGCTCTAGACAAAATGGAAAGCTTGCATGTCAGTAACTACCACTGAATGTTATTTAAATTTTAAATACAATGTCAAAAAACTATATAAGATCACATTGTTAACTTAGCTGAACAATAATTATCGTTGAATAGGGAATAATAAGACTTATGCAGTCACTCCCTAGTTCTCTTAATGTACTTCTGATTACATGAGAGCCTGTACACACAGTAAAGAAATATACTTTCCAATTATCCTTATGTATTTTTCATTGTGGTATACATCTCACAATTCACTTCAAAATAAACAAATAATGATAAACTGTGGAGGCTGCTGTGAATGAAAAGATTACTTTAAAGCTGCAGCCTTTACCTAAATGTGTATCTTAATGCATATGTTTGTTTTACCATTTAGCATGTTATTGTTTTTTTTTTTTTTTACATTAAGGCAAAATCATGAGTGTACAGATCTTTCTGTAAAATCAAGAAACATATATATATATTACAAGACCACAAGCTCCAGCTTACCACACTGAATTGGTTTTGGCATACATAGTTATAGAAGTAATAAAAAAAATGTAAATGCATCCTGCAGTAAATTTAAGAAGAAAAGTGTCATGTATTCCAGTCTACCACTCATTGGATGTGGTAACTGCATTAGCGTCTTTTTTTTTTTCAATTATTTTCCACTAGTGATTCTGTCAGTAACACATATCCTGTTCTATGGTGTCCCTGTACTGTAGCAGCATTGTCATCCAAAGATAAAACTACAGAAACCTCCCACTCTTCTATTCTTCATAACATGGAAGGGGGGTACAGTAGTCCTCAAAGTTAACTGGGAATGATGTAACTGATAAGACTGCAGCACAGGCAAAGAGCATATAAACTTATCATCTGACCAGATTTTTTACAGGATAAAACATTTTTTGCCACTTATCCAGGTGCAAATATAAAAGAGACAAGAGACAAGAGAAAAAGTGAGGTGATTCTTACAGAAATCAGGGACTGGACTGTGATGGGCTGGTTGTGACAACACTTACATATTTTCTGCATTTATGACTTTCTGTATACATTTTAATATAAGAATAGTGTTAAATAAGGGAAACTACTCTCCTGGCTTGTAATAGGGAAATGTTGCAAGATGAAAACTTTATTTTTTTTACTGTTCTATCTCCATGCACTGTTTTTTTGTCCTATATTTTACCATCATGAAGTGGCAGTTATTACGTGATTTATTGTAAGCTAAATGAGAGAGAAAATATTTTTTCCTATCGACTTGATTAATTGTAGAATATGTATATGAGCTTAATTAGGGTTGCATTTATTGTGCAATGACAGTACATTTGATATATGTCCTTATGTAGAATGAGAAAGATTTATTTTCTTAATTTTTAATGGATGTGTAATATAGCATTTTGAATGATAAAACTGCTACAGCCATCACTTCATTTTATATGCTTAAATAAATGACTTGATGTTTTACCATACTTGCATATTTAGTTTCCTTTGCATATACTGTACTTCTTTATCATGTATTGCCTCTGTATTCAGTAAATAAAGAATGTCGCAATTATTCAAGTAATGCATAGGACATGTTGAAAAATAGAAATGCGTTAACTATTGGTTTTGTCCAGCGCAGGAAATATATTTGTCCCAGATTCAGACTGTTTGCTGAATAATTTTCTTTTCCTTGGTTTAGTGGTGTGAAACACTAATCAACAGCAAGCAAATGGCAAAAAAATGAGTTTTGCAGTCCAGTCGAGGACCACCATAGGCTTTTACTGCAGCAGCAGAAGTATCAGAAACAAACTAGGACAAATAAGAAGCAGTTTCTGGAGAGACCAGTGTCCAGTAACAAGAGTGGTTCAAGCAATACACTTTCTTTTCCCGTAAGCTGATAATTGCCAAAAAATGCCAGTGGATGATCACCCTGATGTGGTTTTGACCACTTTGAAAGGAATGCTGAAAGGGAAAGTTGCACCAAAGAACAGTGGGCCCACTTGTATATGGAGAGTCCAAAGAGGCCTACTATGACCTAAATCCAGAGGAAGCAAGAAACTACAGTAGAGGAAAGTGGAAATATGGATACAACTTGATATAACCCTGGCTGTTTAGGTGCAGAATGTTCATAACTGGATTACATTTTTAACTGATGAACATATTGCAACAACAAATGCCCAGATATACATGAGCCTATGCACAATGATTTTCTAAGAGACAAGCATCGGTTGCTATTCTCAGCAGTCACATGCACTGCAATAACGGAAATAAGAAACATTTATGCAAAATGTGTATTAATGGTAACAATGTTGTATTGCTAAATTTAGGTAGCCTGGTAACATTGGTAAAAGCAGAATTGATGGCTACAGTCCTCGCTAGGTAATCTGTGTCATTCAGTGGGTCTATTTTCAACCTGCTACTTGTTGCAAATGTTGGAAGGGATTTTCTAGGAAATCAGCTGATAGTTATGAGGACTCCCTTGCTGTGTTAGTAGGGGAAGCAACAGGGCCTTGGGAGTATCCTGCATCCTGAAAAAAGGTTAAAAACCTCTTTAGTTTTCCAATTTGGAGGTATACAGAGAAACTTTTAGCAATGAACAATTAAAGGACATCATTTTAATTAGGGGCTTGGAGTATGTGGGAAAAGTAGATTGAAGATGTCCTACCTTTTGCTATCTGGAGACTGTTGGTTCCAGGACTGATTGCCACAAATAGTTGGCTTTTACAAGCAATAATTCTCCACATGTTTGTGAGTAGTTATTTAAATTGTTTTTATTAACAAATTGCCTTTGGATAATGCCCAAGGCTGGTGCGCCCCCTTCTTTTTATCTTTTTTATGACTAGTAGGATATCCCCTATCCTGGAGGGCAGCAAGGCCAGAGACACTATCCCTTGATTCATAGACCACACGGTCATCACACTAAATCGCAAGAGTGTTTGTTTGCTGTTACTTAGAGGTTATATTGGCCTGGGGTCATTTAGGAGACATAAAAAGACTTTTCATTGTGCCCTGTGTGTCAGATATATGCATCAATGCCACATTTCTGTGGCCCTTTAGCGCCCCTTTCCCATCACTGATAATCTATCCATCAAGATTTGGTATGCCCTTTAGAGAAGTCTGCTAAAGGACATCAAGATATTACAATGAAAAAAGACTATGCCACCCATTATCCAAATCTGACCCCTTTCTGAAGCACCTCAGCCAAAACAATAGCCAACAATTTTCAGCTCTGTAGGCATTTCCAAAGAGTTCCTTTGAGAAGACCAAGGCACCTCATATCTCTCTGAGACTCTTTCACCTTTGGCTCACTCTGCCCACATATTGTAATAATTGCCTATTTATTGCCCACATATTGCTATGCTTTCCTATTTATTGCCCATGTTTTGTTACCATTGCTCATTTTTTTGCCCCCATGTTGACGAGCTAGTGCTGTTGTTTTAGATGACTACATTATTATATAATTCAATCTCTTGTTGGCCTGTCATTAATAAACCACAGCACTGTCAGCCCCATGTTGGCTGTGCTCTGCTATTAAATCACTGCCATCAATTTGGCATAGTGAGCTGAATGAACCACTATTTTCCCCTTCCTTCACATTTCACCTTTTTACAGTCAAAGCATCACCAATCTTGGAAAGTTCCACGGCATGTTTTAATCCACAGTATATGTACTATTAATTTCGACTAAGCATTTGTTTATATGGTGAGTCTGCTTTTAATATAACTTGAGTTTCAGGATTAGGGACTCCCACATTTATACCCCTAGTACCAGCACAGCACCTGCAAAAAATGGTTGGTGCTGCCCCTGGATAGGCATTATTACTGTGACTATTCAACATGTATCATGCTGCAAGTTATTATTCAGTATATGTTACATACATAACTATCTTCTAAACACCTATGTATTATGCAACAGTATTTTTTTTTTTTACCTTATTATTCTCTAAACTTATAATTTAAAATATCTTTTACAATATAATGTAATTGATGTTATAGCAAGTGAAGTCTGCCTAGATACAATTACATTAGCCATCATTTCCTGATTGACTAGATGTATTAATTAAAAAAAAAAAAAACAGCTAATTGTGAATGTACAGATGGCATTGTTGTATCTGGAAAGAATTTACTTTTCTAAAGAATTTTCAATTTTCTAAAGGTAATAATACGTTTTTACAATGGGTTTTAACAGCTGCTATATAGGGATTGCTATAGTGCTATAACATAAGAGAGGGAGCAACATTTGAACTACTTCTGAGATTGTTACACATTTCCATCTAGCTTCCTTCTAGCTAAATAAGACAGATTTTTTTTAAAAATAGTAGAAATGGTGAGGTGTTGCACACAGTAACCTGTTAGATCCTTTTCTTTTGCAATCTGTACCGGGAAAATTTAAGTATGACTGTTTGCTAATAGCAACTTTCTTTTTCTCACTGGGCTGGATTCACAGGCACATAAAGATGGTGATAGTGGAGATTTACTAGAGAAGTCATTTTGTGAGTCTTTGTAAGTAATATAAATCCTTGTTCATTTTGGATACCCAGTTATATGCAGGAAAAATAAAAACAGAGATTTTTTTGCACGTTTTTAGGTATTCAAAATAAATACAGCTTTATTTTATTCACTAACATTCACTGGGCAAAGTAAAAATACACTTTTCACTTTGCTAAGTGAGCAACCAATATTCCTTTAACCACTTCAGCCCCGGACCATTTGGCAGCCAAAGGACCAGAGGTCTTTTTTCAATTTCGCACTGCACTACTTTAACTGGTAATTGCGCGGTCATGCAATTTTGTAACCAAACGAAATTTGCGTCCTTTTCTTCCCACAAATAGAGCTTTCTTTTGATGGTATTTGATTGCCTCTGTGATTTTTATTTTTTGCGATATAAACGGAAAAAGAGCGAAAATTTTGAAAAAAAAAGAGATTTTCTACTTTTTGTTATAAAAAAAATCTAATAAACTCAATTTTAGTCAAACATTTGGGCCAAAATGTATTCAGCCACATGTCTTTAGTAAAAAAAATGCCAATAAGCGTATATTTATTGGTTTGCGCAAAAGTTATAGCGTCTACAAACTAGAGTACATTTTCTGGAATTTACACCGCTTTTAATTTATGACTGCCTATTTCATTTCTTGAGGTGCTAAAATGGCAAGAACAAAACCCCCCCAAATGACCCCATTTTGGAAAGTAGACACCCCAAGCTATTTGCTGAGAGGCATGTTGAGCCCATTGAATATTTTTTTTTTTTAGTCCCAAGTGATTGAATAAAGACAAAAATAAAAAAGATTTTTTTTTTTTTCAAAAAGTTGTCACTAAATGATATATTGCTCACACATGCCATAGTTATATGTGGAATTGCACCCCAAAATACATTTTGCTGCTTCTCCTGAGTATGGGGATACCACATGTGTGGGACTTTTTGGGAGCCTAGCCGCGTACGGGGCCCCGAAACCCAAGCACCGCCTTCAGGATTTCTAAGGGTGCAAATTTTTGATTTCACTCCTCACTACCTATCACCGTTTCGAAGGCCATAAAATGCCAAAATAGCACAAAACCCCCCCAAATGACCCCATTTTGGAAAGTAGACACCCCAAGCTATTTGTTGAGAGGCATGGTGAGTATTTTACAGCTCTCATTTGTTTTTGAAAATGAAGAAAGTAAAGAAAAAAAAAAAATTTTTTTCTTTTTTCAATTTTCAAAACTTTGTGACAAAAATTGAGATCTGCAAAATACTCACAATACCTCTCAGCAAATAGCTTGGGGTGTCTACTTTCCAAAATGGGGTCATTTTGGGGGGTTTTATGCCATCTGGGCATTCCATGGCCTCCGAAACTGTGATTGGCAGTGAGAAGTGAAATAAAAAAATTACACCCTTAGAAAGCCTGAAGGCGGTGATTGGTTTTTGGGGTTCCGTACGCAGCTAGGCTCCCAAAAAGTCCCACACATGTGGTATCCCCGTACTCAGGAGAAGCAACAGAATGTATTTTGGGGTGTATTTCCACATATGCCCATGACATGTTTGAGCAATATATCATTTAGTGACAACTTTTTGTAAAAAAAAAATATATATATTTTTTTTTTTTCATTATTCAATCTCTTGGGACAAAAAAAAAAAAATATTTAATGGGCTCAACATTGCTCTCAGCAAATAGCTTGGGGTGTCTACTTTCCAAAATGGGGTCATTTGGGGGGGGTTTGAACTGTCCTGGCATTTTATGCACAACATTTAGAAGCCTATGTCACACGTCACCCACTCTTCTAACCACTTGTAGACAAAGCCCTTTCTGACACTTTTTGTTTACATGAAAACATATTTTTTTTTTGCAAGAAAATTACGTTGAACCCCCAAACACTATATATAATGTTAAAGCAAAGGCCCTACAGATTAAAATGGTGGGTGTTGCATTTTTTTTTTCCACACAGTATTTGCGCAGCGATTTTTTCAAACGCATTTTTTGTGGAAAAAATACACTTTTTTTTATTTTAATGCACTAAAACACACTATATTGCTCAAATTTTTGATGAAATAAAAAATATGATCTTAGGCCGAGTACATGGATACCAAACACGACATGCTTTAAAATTGCGCACAAACACGCAGTGGCGACAAACTACATACATTTTTAAAAGCCTTTAAAAGCCTTTACATGATACCACATTAGATTCACGGAGGAGGTCTACTGCTAAAATTACTGCCCTCGATCTGACCTTCGCGGTGATACCTCACATGCATGGTGCAATTGCTGTTTACATATGACGCCAGACCAACGCTTGTGTACGCCTTTGCGCAAGAGAAGGGGGGGGGCAGGGGTGCTTTTTTTTTTTTTTTTGGTTTTTTTTTTATTTATTTAGCTTTTTTATTTTATTTTTAAACTGTTCCTTCCATTTTTTTTCTTTGTTATGATTTTTATTGTTATCTCAGGGAATGTAAATATCCCCTATGATAGCAATAGGCAGTGACAGGTACTCTTTTTTTGAAAAAATTGGGGTCTATTAGACCCTAGATCTTTCCTCTGCCCTCAAAGCATCTGACCACACCAAGATTGGTGTGATAAAATGCTTTCCCAATTTCCCAATGGCGCGGTTTATATCCGGGAGGGGGGACATTCCCTCCCACTGCTTGTAAAAGCAGTCTAGAGGCTAATTACCCGCTAGAATTGCTTTTACATGAAAGCCGATCACTGGCTGAAAAGAATGATACCAAGATGATACCTAAACCTGCAGGCATCATTCTGGTATAACCATTCAAAGTCCAGCAACATACTGGACATATATTGTAATCTTTTTTTTTTCATGCAGCCTCTTGGCTGAACGAAAAAAAGAGATTGATTGGTGGGTATGCCCACCATTAGAATACCTCCCTTCATCCACCCACTTCTAATGATGGGCATACATGCACCATTTATATATGCCGATGCATGGGGGCATCCTCCCGCAAAAGTTATGCCGTGTACACACGGTCGGAATTTCGACCGTATGTACGTGGCATTAGGAGCCAATCGCTCCCCCCCCCTGCTGCCCCCATGCTTCGGCATATATGCTCTTTTTTTTAACTGTGGTGGTGAAATCACCTCCTACAGCGTTGGAGTCGCGGCTTTATGTATCGTGGGAGCAAACGCTGTTGCTGTCAAGATAAATAAATCCGCGTTGCAACTGAATGGCGCACCTGAAAACAAAAAAATGCTCAACACTAAAACACACAGTAAACAAAATTACATACCTGAAAAGCAAGCATGATAAAACATAATAAAACATAATAAAACATAATAAAACATTGCAGAATAGAATGGAGTAAAAAAAGAGCAACAATAGAGAGAGAATAGAGTGAGAGAGAGAACAATAAAACGACAACTATTTTATTTTTTTTTATTTTTTTGAGATTCACAGGTAAAAAAGCTCCTGACTGAAGCGACTGAATCAAAACGCTACCACAAAAAAAATGTTAGCGATCGCAGGGATCAGGCCTGACTCTGCGAACGCTGCAGTTATGTGTGCTTAGTGTTTTGTAAGTGACAGTGATCGATCGATACTGCACTTGGGTGGGCTGGGCTGGGCGGAGGGGGAAAACGCAGGTGCTAGCAGGTATCTGGGCTGATCCCGCTAACAATGCGTTTTTTTTTGGAACCCTAAACTGCTGGGACGCTAGTATAGATCTGATCAGATCAGATATTGATCTGTTCAGATACTGTGCCACTAAGGGAGGTGTATGCTTTGTGCGTGGGTGTTTGCGGTACTGGCACTAACCTGGGGCGACGCAGACCTTATTTGACCCTAAAACCTAATTGATATCACCCGCCGGGCGATCAGGGGGGTTAAACCGTTATTGGGTAATAAATGGCGGGTGCCCTGACAGTATAAAAAACAAGCTAACTAACCAGCGTCACCCGTAACAGTAATACAAAAAAAAAACTGGTTACCTAGCGACACTAATGCAGCGATCAGAAAAACGATCGCTTAGTGACACTGGCAAAAGGGGGTGAAAGGGTTAACTAGGGGCAATCAGGGGGTTAAACCTTTATTAGGTAATATATGGGGGTACCTGACGCTATATAAAAACCTGACGGGGAACCTAAATAACGAAATAACTAACTGGCTAACCAGCGTCACCAGTGACAGTTATACAGTGATCACTGGTGAAAGGGTTAACTCTAGGGGCAATCAGGGGGTTAAAACCTTTATTTAGGTTGTAATATGGGGGTACCTGACCTATAAACCTATTTATGAACCTATATAAACATGGCGGTTACCTAAAAAAAAAAAATGGTTACCTAGCGACACTAATGCAGCGATCAGAAAAACGATCGCTTAGTGACACTGGCAAAAGGGGGTGAAAGGGTTAACTAGGGGCAATCAGGGGGTTAAAACCTTTATTAGGTAATATATGGGGGTACCTGACGCTATATAAAAACCTGACGGGGAACCTAAATAACGAAATAACTAACTGGCTAACCAGCGTCACCAGTGACAGTTATACAGTGATCACTGGTGAAAGGGTTAACTCTAGGGGCAATCAGGGGGTTAAAACCTTTATTTAGGTTGTAATATGGGGGTACCTGACCTATAAACCTATTTATGAACCTATATAAACATGGCGGTTACCTAAAAAAAAAAAATGGTTACCTAGCGACAGCAGTGACACTAATACAGCGATCAGAAAAACGATCGCTTAGTGACACTGGCAAAAGGGGGTGAAAGGGTTACCTGGGGGGCAATCAAGGGGTTAAACCTTTATTAGGGGGGGGGTGGGGGGCTACCTTGGACCTAAAACTAACTGCCCTGACAGTTATTACAGTCACACTGACACTAAATGCAGTGATCAGTAAAAAAATGATCACTGCAATTAGTGACACTGTGACTGGGGGGGGAGGGGGTGATCTGGGGGGTGATCAGGGGGTGACAGGGGGGTGTTTTGTGTGCCTATGTGTACTGGTGTCAGTGTACTGTTTGTGCACTAACCTTTAGATGTTCACAGCTCGGCGTTCCGGTCACATAGACCGGCGCACCGAGCGTGACATCACTTCCTCTGCCTGTGTTTTGATTGACACAGACAGAGGAAGCATCTGATTCGCCAGGAGCGATCGCGAGGGGGTGGCCAGAAACCACTGGCCGTCCCCTCATCCCGGATCGCTCCTGAAGCGATCCCGACCGTCCCCGCCGGCCGGGGGGGGTCCGATCGGACCCCCCACCCGCCGGAAGAATGGCACGTACAGGTACGTGGTTCTGCCTGTACGTGCCATTCTGCCGACGTAATATACAGGGGGCGGTCGGCAAGTGGTTAATAAGCCAACACATGATCTTAAATGCAACATTGTATGCATGAATAGTAAAGCCTTCTTTTTCCCTGATTTGCATCCTGTATGATATCTGCATCACCACCTTATTGTTTTTATACTGATGGCATAACAGTTTCTCTGTTGCTATTTTAGAGTTACTGTTAATCCCGTCAAAACCAAACTTTTAGTTATGCACAAAATACCTTCAATATATTCCTATTTATACTTAAGTTCTCTTATTTGGTCCCTTTTGGTCTGTTAAATATACTACTAAAAGCATTTTGCTATATACTGTAGATATTGCCAGGAATCTTTTCAGCTGACAACTTCCTGTACACTCTTTTCAGCTACATTGTTCCAGCTATCTCTGAGTACAGTAAGTGAGCATTGTCACCCCAGGACAGGAAGTGTGTTACTGGCAGGAAGTTAAAAGTAACGAAGAAAAAGAAAAGGAAGAAGCCAGAAAAAATGAAAAGGAATACAGCCACCACATCAAAAAACGGGTAAGTTAAAATATTTAAAAATGTTGTTCCTGGGTTTAGACATAGTTTGATTTACTCTAATTGCAAATGTATGACTAACCAATAAGTTGATCTTTTTACAATTGCTAAAAAATGTGGGTCATACTTTATGGCTGATGCATTATTAGGACTGTTTACAAAAGTTAGAAATGTTTATTTTTTTGATTTGGTAAGATGAGCAAATTGTTAGAAATGCCCATATGTGCGTTCACAGTTGAACTCTTTTTGACTAAATAACAGGTTTCAAAGTCTTAAATGGTTTCACATTTCTATAAACTATACTTAGAGCATAACATGAATATTTTAAGAAGCTTAGCTTTCATTTAAATATATTTGCTGAGGATATGCTGGCAGGAGCTCAAGACGCAGTGTAATACCATCAAAGTTGGCAGTCCAAAACTCAATTTAAGAAAAAGCAGATAATATGGACTGGCAGCATTAAAGCAAATAAAGTCAATTAACTGCTTTTTTTTTTAATTTGTTTTCTGTGGCCTAAATTTGCAATGGTTGGATAAACCTGAAAGATTAATGGAGAAAGAAATTAACTGAAAAGATGAATTAAAGTACATTTAAGGGAAGATGTGTATTTATTGTGTACTCAGCAGTATTTAAGAAAATATTCCATAAGTATCTTGTGGTAGTAAATCAGAATCAATTGGAGTTTGCTAATCATTTTTGAAAACATTTTAATGGCCATCAAAACAAACAAAATGACCTGCAAACCCTTTGAAAGCAGCCCAGAGTCTCCAGTGCTATCAAACTACACAAAATACATTTTTAGAAATGTTTGAGACTCAGTGGACCAAATCCAACACTGTATCTACATTAATTACAGGTGCCTAAAATACATTCAATGGAACCAATTCCCCATACTTTATTATAGAACTGAAAAAAATACTCCCTAAAACCAACACCCACTACAAGAATCCATGGGTATTAGATTATTTATTAGATGTAAAATTATTTATTTTATACAAAGTGTTTAAATATGGTATAATAAACTTCTGTACAGGGACTGAGTTGCTAAAAGGATCATCCTAAAGTCCACCTCTAAGATATATCTCTAGTGTAATATGTATATCTAAATATTGATAAAATAGGTTGTGTAGCCATCAATGAATGACCCCTCAAAGTGTCCCAAAGACGTTCAACAGACAAAATGTTAACTATCAGGATGCCTTTTAAATTAAAGACAAACAAATCCAGCAATACTGTATAGTCATTCCTATGTAAGTTGTCTGAACTTGTGGTTAGTGTTTGGCTGAAGCCATTTATTATCAATCAACTGTGTTTACCCTTTTTAAATCATAATCACAACAGAAACTACCCAAATGACCCTGATCAAAAGTTTCCATACCCTGGTGATTTTGGCCTGATAACATGCACACAAGTTGACACAAAGAGGGGTTAGAATGGCTATTAAAGGTAACCACCCTCACCTTTGATCTCTTTGCTTGTGATTAGTGTATGTGTATGTGTATAAAAAGTCAATGAATTTCTGGACTCCTGACAGGCCTTTGCATCTTTCATCCAGTGCTGCACTCAGTGCCATCTTAATAACATTGTGGGCCCCTGGGCAAAGTAATGCACTGGGGCCCCCAAAAGCCTGCACTACCGCTCACCAAACGCAACCCAATCCCAGATAGCAACCAGGATCTCCAATTCTAAAGACCTTCTGTCTCCATCCCTCCCTCTGTTGCAGGTCCCTCCAACCTCTTCACCCTCCATCACTTCCATCCCTCTGTTGACCTATCCCTCCCTTCTTTTATCTTTCCACAACTCCTTGTTCCTTATATCCCTCAACCTTTTCTATCCTCCATCACTTTCATCCCTCTAGTATTCTGTCTCTCCCTCTTTCTTTCCATCCCTCCATCCTTTGCTTCATCATTCCATTTCTCTGTCTCACTCACATCCCTCCATGCCTTGCTCTATCCCATCATCCATCTCTCTGTCACCCAGTCTATACCTCCATTCTTTAGGGCTCTTTCACACACGCGTCCATTTCATTGGACTCTGCTTGCTCAGCAGGGATCACTCCTCTGAGCCAAAGGATGACAGGTCCATCTCTGCTCACTGTGGAGAGACGGTCCTGTCAGAGCTCCACTCTCCTCTATGGGGGATCGGATGAAAACAGATCTGCCTGTCCGTTTCATCCCACCATCTGCCAGAGGGATGGACAATAGGGTTTCCATCCGTCTGGATTAGTGGACTGGATGCCAGCGGACAGGTCACCGCTGACATCCGTCTCTCCATAGAGGTGAATAGAGCGTCCGATCAGGTCCATCTGAAAAACTGACAGACAGACCTGAACGTGTATGTGTGAAAGGGGCCTAACTCACTCCTCACTCTTTCCATCTCTCTGTCCATCCACCTCCCCCATCACTCCACTATGCTCTTTCCATTATAAACAAATAAAAATATTTCAGTGCGCTTCCACACTAAATTTGCTCACTACTTACTAAAAAAAATATATGAATAATAAACACCTTAAGACCATCAAGCACAATAGTCAAATATATAATGATCATACGTTTTATAAAACACACACTATACAACACCAGCAACTTTTCATCTACAAAACCAGCCTGATCTGTGATATTGCTGCTGCCTCCCCTCTCCTGACACGCAGGGATTTGTAGTACCACAGCTTGACACATGAGGTGGTCATGCAGGAGAGGAGGTTGTGCCTGGTGAGCAGGTAATGGGTAGGGACAGGGAGGGAGGTGTAATAGAAATTGGGGGGAGATCTCAGAAAACATGCTCCCTTTAGAAGCAGAGCAGTTCACAGCCACACACAAAAGCGATCTAGTGTAACAGCATGAGACAGGAGCCTGCTACAAGAGCCCATCATCTCCCCTCTCTCCCTCTCCTCCTGCCCACTAAGATAAGCCACCAACAGGACTGCATGTTGTACAGCTAGCTTACCTTAGGCTAGGCTGAACTACGTCCTCCACTGCAGGCTGGCTCCACTCCTCCCCCTCTCAGCTTCTCCTGTGAGGAACTTGAATAAGGCGCGCTGAGAGAAAGGGGGAGGGTACAAATAGCTTCAGTGACTCAGATAAATGATCGGAGGCTTTCGGTCTCCGCCGGATCCAACCGGGAACTGCACATGCGCAGTCGAGCTGAGAGCAAGTACAGCATCCCCCATGATTGGAGCCAGCCCTGATGGGGCCCCATGAGTACTTAGGGCCCCTGGGTAAGATGGCCCTGGGTCGCTGGGCAACTTCCCAGCATGCCCATGCCGAAAAACGGCCCTGGCTGCACTGACATTTCTGGATTCTGAGTCATGGGAAGTCAAAGAATCTGTGGGAAAGGTAGTTGTACTGTATAAGACAGGAAAGGGATATAAAAAGATATCCAAGGAATTGAGAATGCCAATCAGCAGTGTTCAAACTCTAAAAAAAAAGTGGAAATTGAGGAGTTCTGTTGAAACCAAACCACGGTCAGGCAGACCAACTAAAATTTCTGCCACAACTGCAATTGTTAGGGATGCAAATAAAAACCGACAAATAACTTCAGGTGAAATACAGGACTCTCTGAAAACATGTGGTGTGGCTGTTTCAAGATGCACAATAAGGAGACACTTGAAGAAAGATGGGCTGCATGGTCGAGACGTCGTAAGAAAGCCATTACTACATAAATGCCGCAAAGTATCCCCCTTACAATACCCAAAACAGCACAGAGACAAGCCTCGAAACCTTCTGGCACAAAGTCATTTGGAGTGATGAGACCCAAATTTAGCATTTTGGCCACAACCATAAACGCTACATTTGAAGAGGAGTCAACAAGGCCTATGATGAAAGGTACACCATTCCTACTGTGAAACACAGAGGTGGATTGCTGATGTTTTGGGGATATGTGAGCTACAAAGGCACAGGTAATTTGGTCAAAATTGATGGCAAGATGCAGTATGTTATAAAAAAAATACTGGAGGAACATTTGCATTCACCAGCCAGGAAACTGCACATGGGATGTACTTGGATATTCCAACATGACAATGATCCAAAACACAAGGCCAAGTCAACCTGTCAATGGCTACAGCAGAATAAAGTGAAGGTTCTGGAGTGGCCATCTCAGTCTCTTGACCTCAATATCACTGAGCCACTCTGGGGACATCTCAAATGTGAAGTTCATGCAAGACAGCCCAAGAATTTACAGGAACTGGAGGCATTTTGCCAAGAGGAATGGGCAGCTTTACCATCTGAGAAGATAAAGAGCCTCAGCCCCTTTCCCCTCCCCACTTCTCCCTTTTCCCCCCTTTGCTTGGAAGGATTTAAGCAGATGGGAAGCTTGCAGGTAATGGATGTTTCATATAATTAGACTAGGGATAGGCCCCGTGCCTTGTTTCCCCTTTCTGGATGCCATGTGGCCTTATGTTACCAATCATTGTTACAGGTTATCTATCTTTGTTGATCTCTTTGCTGGCATCGAATGCTGGTTTTAAATGTGGACAAAAAATGTGATATTTGCTCAGCATGTTTTTCCATTCAGGAGCATAGTAAAAGAGCCTATATAGAAGTAAGTAGTGGACTTGTCCTTGTGGCAATACAGCCTTTCCATGCTATATAATACAGAATGTTTGATTGTTTTCAATCCCCTGGTATTTTTATATATATATATATATTTTTTTTTTTTTTTGCCATAAGGTCCACTTATGTACAAATCTCTAGTGGCTGCAATTTGAACTTGAAATGCATCCACATTTATATCCACGTTGAATATTCTGTCGTCATAGGAAAGCTATACTCTCAATGTGATGCATAAGTGTGACAACATATGCCTAGTAATTTGCATCTAAAATGTTATGTATTATATATGTTGTTTATGTATGTTTTTTCTCTTGAGTAGGTTATTTCTTTGCTATTAAGCTAAGGAGGTCCTGGGAAAACAGGTTGCGAAACATGTAGACCCCTTGGATCATACAACAAAGATAATTGGTGGCATTTCATTAATATGACTTACACCGTATTAGAGAACTATTTTCTATTTTTTTTTTTAAATGTTTTTACTGTGATTTTGTAATAAATACATATCTTTTAAATATGTGTGTGACCATCTCTCTTTAGTACCAGTAAATTCCGAAATACAAAAGGTTTTTGGTAGATGGCAATATTAATGGATGAGGTAGGGATCACCATACATGTTACAGTTTGACTTTAATCTTTCTATGATGAACTTTTGATTTTCCAAAACTATGTATTATAAGGATCCTTGGGGAGATCCTTGAAGCAATTTGGTTTGATGAAATGTGTTGACGTGACATAATCACACACACCTGGAAGTGGTCATCTTGGAAGTGTTTTGAATAAACCTTATATGCGTATTTGTTTGTAAGTGTTTGGGGAATAAATAAATACTTTTTATGCTAGAGATTGCTACACTATGGCCTTTTAATTTTTTTTTATTATATTTTTTGCATAGGGAACCGGGAGGAATGTATAAGATGATCAGCTGGGACATTTCAAATGAGATTTAAATTAAAGCGGAGATAGAGTTTTATATTTGGTAAGGTGCATGGAGTGACCTCAAGGGTAGTGGTACTTGATGTTTTTTGGCACTGGGATAAAGGGACACATTATTTCATATGTTGCATGTGAGTGTTTATTTGCACTGATTTATTGTATATTACAATTTTAAAGCAGTATTGCACTATATTAGTGTGTTTGCTTTTTCGGATTGTATCAACGTCCATCGTTTGAATCAAGGAGAGGAAATAGCAACCAGAGGGATTTATAAACACATTTATTTGTAAGTCTGGTAAGAATCATGGAATTATTGTGTGGAAATTATTGCACTCCTTGGATGTTTTCATGTGGCAAAAGAGATTTTACACAATTGATAAATATCTAATTTGGGTGGTTTATTCCTTCGTATTGACATGTTTTAAAGCAATATAACACTATTTTAGTGGTTTTTATTGGGGTCATTTGAAACTTCACATTGGAATCAATGAGGAGGAGGATCACCATGAGTGATAGAGCTACAGGATTATTGCACAGTGGTTTATGAAAGACCTGTTTAAAGAATTCCAGAGTAAAGGTATATACTGGAGAATTGTATGGAGAAATACGTCTTGCTGATATAGTGTGTGACAATACATTTTTGAATGTGAGCACATTCATTGTTATAATTTGATATAATTTATGGTTATTGAACATATTACACTATATTATTTTCTATATTTTCCTTTTTCTGGCCTATAGCAGATTGACGGCTGGGAAGTGGGTGTTATCCTGACTGGGCATCATATGATGATCGCTGGTGCTGCGTGTCAGTCTGACTCACTGCATCTCCAGTTGTAGTAAGGAGCCTCTGACTCAGATGAAACTCAGATGAGTCATTCCACAACCATTACTTCATATGTCCTTCAGTTTATAGTCCATATAACAAAATTATATCAATGTGTAACACAAATGGCAGCCTCCACAAGGGGATTAGAAGCAAAATCCTGCAGGAGCTACAGAGTATAAAAAAGAAAAGAGGTGCCTCTAATGCCGCGTGCACACGATCGGAATTCTCGTCGGAAAAAACTCTGACGGTTTTTCCGATGGAATTCCGCTCAAGCTGTGTTGCCTACACACGATCACACCAAATTCCGACGGTCAATAACACAGTGGCATAAAACACGTTCGACAGCACTATAAAAGGGAAGTTTAATGCTTCCGAGCATGCGTTGAATTGTTTCCGAGCATGCGTCAGAATTTTGCGTGTCGGAATTGCATACACACGATCGGAAAATCCGATAGAAAGGTTTTCCATCGGAAAAATTGAGAACAGGTTCTCAATTCAAAGTCCGTCAGAAATTCCGACAGAAAAAGACCGTTGGGCATACACACGGAAAATCCGATGAAAAGCTCCCATCGGACTGTTTCCATTGGAAATTCCGACCGTGTGTACGCCGCATTAGTTTACCAATATGGTTACATTTAATGAAGATACAACATTTAGCAACTCACATGGTTGATGATTAAAAGAGGCACATCTAACTACGCAGCATCTGAGGTAAAGCTGTCCACATAGACCATCCCCTGCACCATCGGCTCTCACAGCTGTCAGTCTGCAATCGTGACTGGGAGGATTACCCTGCAATAGAGGGATCTGAAAGCGAGGCTTGAAGCGCTCATGGAGCGCAGCATGGTCATATGACGTTGATTGCAGTGCGGAGGATGGTCTATGTGGACAGCTTTACCCTGGGTGACTGCATACTTAGATGTGCCTGTTTTAATCATCAACCATGTGAGTTGCTAAATGTTGTACCTTCATTAAATGTAACCATATTGCTACACTTAGAGGCCCCTCTCTTCTATTTTATGCTCTGTTGTGACTTGATGCTACTTGTATATCAAGACATTGCTCGTTTATCAAGTCAAAATTTATAAGGAAATTTTGCTTGTCTTGCAAAACATTCTCAAACCCAGTTACTCTCAATCCAAGGTTTAACTTTATTATGAAAGAACACTCTAAACATACAATGATTAATCACTATTAAGAATATGATTATTTACTATTAACCACAATAGTGATTACAGTATTCACTATTAATCACAGAATATACTTGCTGCCACCAAGAAATGTGATATTATTACCTTTTGAATAGTGACACTATATGTACAAATATGTAAGTGAATATCCTCAATTCACTTTTAGATGATCCAAATCGAATTGATGTCACATGATATGTAGCCATTTCCAACTACAATAAGGGCACGATCCCTGTACTAAAAAAAGGAACTTTATCCACCTCAATACTGGGCTCTTACACCCCCTTCCTGTCCAAGCCATTTTTCAGCTGTCAGCGCTGTCACAGTTTGAATCACAATTGCACGGTCATGCTACACTATAACCATGTAAAATTTTAATCATTTTATTCACACAATAGAGCTTTCTTTTGGTGGTATTGAATCACTCCTGGGTTTTTTATTTTTTCCTAAAAAAAAAGACCAAAAATAAAAGAAACAAATACCAAAAAGTTTTTCATAGTTTCTGTCAGTAAATTTTGTAAATAAGTAATTTTTCCCCTTCACTGATGGGCACTGATGAGGCGACACTGATGGGCACTGATGAGGTGGCACTTATGGGCACTGATTAGGTGCCACTGATGAGGAGGCACAAATTTGCTGCACTTATGGGCACTGCTAGGTGGCACTGATATGTGGCACTGATGAGCACTGATAGGCGGTTCTGATGTGGGCACTGGGCACAGATAGGTGGCACTGGTGGGTAAAGATAGGCAGCACAGGTGGGCACAGATTGGTGGCACGGATAGGCAACACTGATGGATGTCATTGATGGGCAGCAGTGATGAGCATTGATGGGCACCAGTGATGGGCATTGATGGGTAGCACTGATAGCCAGCATTGACTGGCATCACTGATGGCCACTGATTGCTGGCACTTGTGGGCACTGATGGGCACAGATTGGTGCCAATTGTGGGCACTGATTTCTGGCCACTGCCATTGCTGGCATTGCAGGCACTTAATTGTAATCAGGGCACTGATAATCAGTGCCCTGATTACATCCCTAGATGTCCTCTGTGTGGAAATGCCACTGATCGGCTCTCCTCTCCTCACACTCTGTCAGTGTCAGCATTTCCGTGTTTACATGTGACCGGCTGTGATTGGACATAGCCGATCACATGGTTAAAGAGCTGAGGGGTCGCGCCGCATCCTACCAATACGGCACGGCTGCGATCGCCATGCTGCGTGCCCCGGGGTGCATAAGAGCTGTCGTTCTGGAGGGCTGTCATATGACGTCCACCCAGAATGAGAGCGGTGCCACCCAGCTGTCATTTGACTGCCGGTGGGCGGGAAGAGGTTAAGGTGCGATTCTTGTACCCAGTACCATGGCAAATTCACCATATCAGATCGGTCCACCTTTAGGTCATCACATTTTACTTCACCTGATACCAGTGGGGTGCTATACCTAATGTTTTAACAGTGTAAAAGAAAATTTTTTGATCATCTGTATGCATTTCATAGCGGCAGATTTTCAACCCCCATGTTTAGGCACGTGGACTTGTACCATAACTGTAGCCTATTGGTTATCACCTTTTTTGCATTAAATGGGGGGGGGGGGGTGATAAGGCATTACTACAATGCTGGTTATTTATAACCTGAGAACAACACATTTCCCTGGCCTTAATGATGATCTGACCTATAAACCTTTTTTTTTTTAAATAGGCCAACTTGTTCTTGGTATACTTTTTCACTATGTTTATTATGTGGTTGATATTGATTACTTCCCTTTTTTTTATATAAATTCAAATTTTTACCAATGTATCTAAAAGTGTTTTGCTATTGGCCAGCCCATCAATGTATCATCTTATTGGAGACTGCATCCACATTGGATTAAATCCCCCATTTACTGGAGTTAACTTGCTTTGTGTCCCCCTTTTTTCTTAAAAAGGCAATTATAGAAAACTCCCTTATCTATTAATGAGCAAACAGCAGTGGGAGGTTGACTTGCTTTTTACACTTTTAGATGTAATAAATAGATTATGTATACATGATATTGATGTGTAACAGTTTCTTAAATTCTAGTCTGTTCAATGAGAAGTACAGAACAGAATTCAAGCTAGTCCTTTTTTTATTGGACAGATGCAGAATTGAAGCATATTTTAAAATAGCTATGATGTGTAAATTCTAGTTGGGACAGGATTATTTGGTGACTATTTTATTCACTTTAGTCTCCCCTTGGGTATACATTTGTGCAGACACATGGCATTACAGGTAAGTACCTATAGCAATAGTAAGTACCTATGCGTTCAGTGAAATTCTTTTAGTTTTTTTATGTTATTTCTAGATACTTTTTATTATGTCATTTCTGAAGAAGCAGATTTTAGAATATCTTCAAAACACGTCAAGGACCTATCACTATCCACTTGCAAGCATTGTAACAAAACAGGTGTGATTAATGTAATGTGATGAGTGTACATTACACCAGGAGTTTGGAAAGGGTAGATTACAAGTATACCATATCTGTGTTGTGCTTCTTGTAACTGCACCCAAATTATGAGCTTGGGTTCATAATAAAATATTACAAGGAAATCCTACAACACTGGACAAACCAGTGCCACTGCAAAATTTGTGCAAATAAATGAAAGTTAAAAAACAAGTCACAATCATGCCAAATACATGTAAAGATAAGCTAAGTAATAAATATACAGGGAATATCACACAACACAAAAATCTGAAGAAAATGTGCTAAAGAGCATTTATCATAAAGAAGATGATCATCCATGGGTGAAGATTTTTTATTGAGGTCTCTGATGATTTTCAGGCTGTGCAGCAATGTTGTATGTGTATTTTTTTCTTTTCATTTGTTCTTTACTGTTCGTAGATTAATGACCTTGGATTGCCCATATCAAATTCTTTTTTATCAAAAGCACAACAGAGAATATAAATGAGAACATTTATTTAGCTCTATTTTAACATCATTGGGTGTTAGTTTAAATAATGTTCCCCCTTTGCCAATTCATAGGGATACTGTATCAACTCTTACGCACCTCCTCCACAGTTTCTGTACCACATTTATTAGGACATTATTGGTACATAAGAGTATTTTCTCTGTCATTACTAGGCTAGAGTTTTGAGAGAGGGGTCCTTTTGAGGCTCCATTTAAAGGGTATTTTTGATATGCATAGTAGGCTACCTACACACTTCAAAACTTAAAACTGTTGGTATATTAGGATGCAAATCACAAGTGGAGCTGATTTGTAAATATTCACACATCTCTAGATTTTTAAGAGCATATCTGGGCAAAAAATCATGCCAATCAAGGAGCTATTAACACTACCCAGCAAGAACTGCAGCTCGCTAAAGTTAAAAGTTCATCCAGCTTATCTTAAGAACTTTGAAATTCATCGCTGACAATATTCAGAGCCTTAAATGTAAAACTAGAAGTGTACTTTTTTAAATCTGTGCTTTGTAACTTACTCTCTGTCTGTGTTCTGTATCACCATTGACGTTCAGACTTCCAAGTCTGAATCTGATTGAAGACTGTTAGAAACAGCAAGTGGTGTTTTTTTATATAAGACTTTCTGTGCGATACAGCAAGGATCCTGCAGTGGGTGTGTTTGGAAATAGATCTCCTTCATCACAAGCAGAGGTTCTTAGATCACTATCGGACCACAATCTAGGTGCCAGCAGCCTGAGAGCGATTGTCACTGGGCTAATTACGCAATTAACCCTTTAACTGCCACCACTGATGTTAGTTTAGGAAGGGTCAGGACTTCCATCAATTTAGCAATACCAATTATGATTTCAGAATAAGCTTCTGCAACACACACTGCCACCACAGACAGGTCTGCTCAGAGGCCTTACTCTAAAACAGTAGTGCTCTTCAAGAGGCAGGTTTGTTTATAGCTTGCATTAAGAGCTTTAGAGAGAAGGTTAACATTTTTCAACATAAGGGTTTATTATGAAAAGGTCAAAGTTAGTGCAAATAAAACATTTACAGAAAAAAGATGTTTCAAAGAGATAACGACAAAATACAACCAAAAATAAATAGGGTAGAATCGGGGAAGAAGAATACTTGCAATTAATGTCCGAGGGATGATCAGAGTTTGATCAATGAGCTGGGTAATCGGTTCTCAAACTTGGCAGATGTTCCTGCTAGGATGACTACCCTACTTTCTTTCTTCTGAAATCCCCACAATCATTCTGGGTGACTTCAACATCCCTATTAATACTAACACTCCTGCCACTTCCAAACTTCTTAGCCTAACCTCCTTCTTTGACCTGAAGCAGTGGATACACGCTCCTACTCTGAAGGCAATACCCTTGACCTTGTTTTCTCTCATCTTTGCACTCCATGCAACCTCTCTAATTATCCATTCCCTCTCTCTGATCACCACCTTATTAGTTTAACTCTCTCCCTCTCCTCCACCACCTCTCCCTCCAACCACCTAAAAGTTACCCACAGAAACCTACGTCATCTCATACCCTTCTCTTCTCTGCTACCAACAACCTCTATGACAAAATCCTATCCTGCAGCAACCTAGCCACTTCTGTCTACAATGCTTCACTTCTAGCCTCACTGGACTCACTGGCTCCACTCACTACTGCTCATGAGCGCCTGTGGCATAAGACTAATGCCCCGTACACACGGTTGGAAATTACGACACTGGTGTTGCATACACACGGTCGGATAAAGTTGTCGGAAAATCCGATCATTCTGAATGTGGTGACGTTTGTTGCATACGACGGAACTACGCAGAGGCTAGTAGCCAATAGGTTTGGTCTCCTAATTTGACCTGAGCATGCGTGGCATTTTGTCCGTCGGAATTCTCTACACACGATCGGAAAAAGTCTGATCGGATTTTGTTGTCGGAAAATTTGAGAGCAGGATCTCAAAATTTTTCTGTCGGAAGTTCTGACGGAAAAAGTCCGATGGAGCCCACACACGGTCGGATTTTCCGACAACATGGTCCGATTGGACATTTTCGGTCGGAATTTCCGACCGTGTGTACGGGGCAGTCTCAGAAAGATTTCAACCAATATAAATCTGCCCTCCAAAAATACAATTCCAGCCTCCTCACTGCCAATCAGACCTATTTTATCACTCTCATTTGCAACTTATCACCCAATCCCCATCAACTCTTCTCTACCTTCAACTCTCTACTTCGTCCTCAACTGCCTCCACCCGCCAACTCACTCTCTGCCCAGGAGATCACTTCAAACAGAAGATTGCTACAATTCCCGAGGAGATCTCTACTGTTCAGATACTCTCCACGCATTACACTTCATGCCCACAGGTAAATTAATTACTTCCCTCTTTCAACCCCACCACTATAGACAAGGTTGCTAAACTACTTGCTGATGTCCACCTTACCACCTGCCCTCTGGATCCTGTTCCCTCGCAAATGCTACGTTCACCCTCTGGCTCTTTGCTACACTCTCTAACCCACATCTTCAATCGCTCCCTCTCTGGCATCTTCCCCAACTCTCTAAAACATGCACTTGTCAGCCCTATACTTAAAAAGCCATCACTGGTCTCATCCAATCTTAACAACCTACGCCCCATCTCCTTGCTCTCCTTCTTATCCAAACTCCTTGAACGTCTGGTCTACAAGTGACTGAGCATCCACCTTGCTGATAATAGCCTTCTTTATCCCCTTCAGTCTGGATTTCGTCCTCAACACTCCACAGAAACTGCTCTCCTGTTGTATATTGTAGCAGTGTTTCCCACATGTAAGCATGCTATATGCATATGAGCTGCTCTATTGTGACCTTCAGTTGGAAATATACTTACTTTCCCTATTGCACTAGTTGATGTTAGACATTATGTTATTTTCTTTGCATAACTTATGTGTTTAAAACCTGAAGTTGACTGATATTTTTACGATTTTTACGATTTTTACGATTTATTTAATGCCCACAGTTTGCACAGACATTTACAATATAAGGGTGAGAGTACAGTTACAATACAGTTCAATACAAAAGGATTAGGAGGGTATTAATAAGATATTTCTCTACTTACTACCCTACCTACTACCTGCTCACAAGCCATAAATAATTTTTAATAAAAGTTCAGTACAAAAAGGGTTATTATAAAAATTATAGTTCTGAAATAAATATTTTAAACGTGATAACAATATGTTAGGCACTTTGTAACCATCACCACGTGGTTTAGCCTTTGTTTGCAATTTTCTAACATCTCGGACTAAGCATTATAACATATGGAACCCCATATGTCTTCTTTTCAACATGCATATGCTTAAACCTTATAATGCTTTGCAGTATTTGCTTCATGATTTATTTTTGCACAGACAACACTTTTGAAAAAAAATGTAGGTTGCCTTATGCTGTTCTTGATCATAGATTAATTTAGCACAAAACCTATTAGCATTGCTTTAATTAAGAACTTTTTAGCAACATGTTAGAATTGCTAGTCTTCAGGTAGTGTTGGTAAAAACTGTTATTTAAACCAAATCTTTTTTTAACCTGTAACAGCCTGGAATGTACTGTATTGCAGATCAAAATTAGAAAATGTGTGTATGTCTCTCAAGTTAAGCATGCTTCCACAATTTAAAGAGTCAGTCATTAAATGAATAGAATAAATGATAAACTGTCATTGTTTAAAATTAGTCTGAATGAAATCTCAATATGCATACATTTAGCCCAACATACCTGTTTAGTTCTTTAGTTTCTTATCTGGGCATTGTTTCAGTACACCAATCCACCTACTTCCAAGGCAGAAGAGAAATTCCCAAACAAATGCACTGCAGGCTCCTTGCTGAGGTTCACACAAAGCCTGAGACAGTAATGAGAAGTTTCTTACTGCCACCAAGATTCATACTTGAACTGTAACTTTGAATATGAAATGCCCTCACAGTGACGAGTAAGGTTGTTTCTTAGTCACTCAGAATCTTAATTGTGATACCCCTGTAAATGGGATTACTGGTTAGGGTAAATTGGGTGAGTTTTTTGATGTAAGCACCATTACATTGTTTGCTGCATTGTATTAGTAGCTCACTAACTAATATCACTTGCTGGCTGGAATTGCCTGTTTAACTTTCATCAGCATCAGCCAAAAACTAAAATGTGGATGGATTGACAGACACTATAAATAAGATGTTTATTTGATTATGTTAATAAATACCATATTCATGATTTTGTTGCTTGGATTACTGCAGATTTATTTACTTGTGACTTGGAAGCTGGCAAATAACCTTTTTATAGTGTTATTATATATCTGAGAAGCAAAATAAATTATTTATATACTATGAATGATTTACAGACAGTATCTCAAAACTGGGTCATGTCTCTTGTAAAAACTGTCATTTTAAGACAAACTCTACTTAGGGTGTGAACAACAGGGATGCTATAGTACTGTAGCTAACAACAGTCTATTGTTAAAAAAGCATTAAAAAAAGAAAGCACATTTCCAACAAAATGGTAAGCTTTTTTAGTGGGATAATTTCTAACAATATAAAACATATAAGGATTTCTATTATATTCCATTGGTCACTCATGTTCTTCAAAAGGGTGTCAAAAAATGAGGCACACTTGGCAACACCACCGCAGTGCTTATTAGTTCTGGATTCCTCTACTATAGTTGTGCCCCAATAACTGTCTTGTGAATATAAGAGAGTTACAAGTAAAGGTGACCTATACCTGTGTATAAGGAAAGTGTGTACTTACCTGCACTCCACTAAAAACACCCACCTGACTTTAAAGGCCATGTGACTTGGTAATAACGCAGCAAAGATCCACACACCAGAAACCCTCTTACTATGGGAATGTGAGCCTGCATTTATCATTTAAATTTTTTTTTTTTTTTTGAGGCTCCATTCAATTCATTGGAAAGCTCTTTTGCAGCCATACAGGATGACAGACTAGTTTTCTATTGAAATTAATAGGTGGTATGGAGCACATGTGAACAGGGCACATGTGAGGATCAGGGTTGCAGATAAGTATGGTCTATTACAAAAACAGCTGGAGAAGGGAGGGGGAAGAAAAAATAAGTGGCTAATGTGAGTATTAAGCCAAGACACAGTATTTCTGTAAAGTAACAATGTGTTTTCAAGATGAACTTCCCATATATTGAAATTGATTAGACTACAAAATATGTAAATGTATGTAAATCTTCAACATACAGCATAATAATATATATTCAGATGGAAACTAGGATAACATAGAAACGTCTTTATTTAAAATGTTTCACATTAGTAGGAAACCTAGTGTCATTGTGCTTATTCATGATATAACTTGGCGTCATAATAATGTTCTGTAATTTTTTGCAGGGTAGCATATACATTTATGGATGCAAGTTAGTTGTTAGGCAAAAAGTCTTTAAATTATATACATATTCTGTTTTGAGCTATTGTTACAAAAATCACAAAAAATAAGTATGACTCTGTTACTAAAAGCTATAACTGACAATCGTTGTCATTAACTTAGGGTCCCTGCACTTTATATACTACATTAAGAGCCAATTAAAAAAAAAAAAAAATAAGTATCAATATATCGCCAAGTGTTCTTGTGATACATTTGAATGGTATTTTGGAACAAAAACATTTAAAGATTACATTTTGCACCAGATTTCTTAAGAACGCCCACATAGATTTTGATACAACCCAGGTTGTTATAAGTCTGCAAATACTTTTTTCATCATAGGTTGAAAATGGAGCCTACTGTATAAGAACTGATAATGATTATTCTACAATCTTTTATCGTATTCATAGTTTCTCCAATCCATTACCACACACATATAATTGCCTTCTCTGCAAATATTCTTTAGCACAAAACCTTGTAAATTAACAGGTAACCAAAAGTTGTTGTTGGATACTAGCCACCCAACTAGGCTTGTTTACTATTAAAGATGGTATTTATCAAAATTATTATCTCATACAATACATATAAAACGTTTGCTACAGTACCAAGAATGGCAAAGCTCTAATATAGAAATGACTGACTTATGTCTCTAAACCACATTTAAATATTTCCAACAGCTATTCTAATTTCAGTAAGCAAAGCTTTGTTGAATATATTGTATCCACTTGCATTATTTGTATGGCCATATTTATTTTAAAGATATATAGTATATAAAAAAAAGTATAGTCAACATACATTTTCCCAGATGACTATGTGATTTTAAGCATGGCAGATTCTTAAGCTCAAGGTAATAGAGCATGCGGTGTCAGGAAAGAAATATTATTAAACTTAGGATAGATGATGTACCTGTCATTGAAGCAAATGACAACTGTTCAATTTCTATTGAACTGGTAGGAATGAGGTCCTAGGAAAGACAAAACCATTTTGTACTTTGTTACAAAATTGCATGTATTTAATTTGAAGGACATGACAGATATAAATTATGATGTATGGAGAGAAAAACATGGGTCAAGACCTTTAAAGAATAGGTGAGCTACTGCAACCTTTCAGAGAAAAAAAATAAACTTCTGTCCACTTGTTTCTCTTTAAAAGGAACTTACATAATAATGTGGATATATTCTCTTATATATAGCGCTCACCCCATAAGGAGACGCTGGATGTATTGGTTCTCTTCTGTCCTGCACTTGTGATGACTGGTCCTTATCTGGACCAACTAAACTGACAAACCTCTAAATGTTTCAATGAGTTTTATTCAAGAGGAAAAGCCCTGTATACTGAAAGGGTGGGTTGCAGTTTGATATGTAACACCAATTACCATAATGACAATGTTTGTCCCCCCCTGCTACCTGTAAAATGGCCAGGCCAGAACTCATTACGATGACATGGTGGAACAACAATACCACAATACTAACAGAGGTAATGTAAGCGACAAGGCAACAACCATGCCAACCATCTAATACTCACAGGCCCTGTATAACCAATGGCTAGTGGTACACTATTTAAATCCTACAGGTGATGAAGCCCTTGCATTGGAAAGCTCAGTTAGATCATCAAGATGGTGGTCACAGGCCTCTCACCACTGATGACTCCAATTCTTGTACCAAGAGGCCACTTAGGTGACTGGCGATCAAGTCCTTCCTCTCAAGCTAGCTATCTTTAACTATAATGAGCAGTGGTAGCTGGAACACTCTGGAAACTGGATCAGCTCTAGAACAGAAGCTCAGCAAGTAGTCATAGCTTTCATCAGCAGCAGACAGTCTGCAGTAGCTTGCAGTAGCTTGCGTCTCTCTGGCTCACTCTCTGGCTCACTCCTCCAGCAGTGGAAACAGCAGCAGCCTCTGTACAGTACTCACAGTAATGACACTCACTCTGCCTGATGATTCAGTAGCAAGGTCCCTGCGCAGGGAGCCCTCAGTTCTGAACTCTCAAGCAGTCTCTCTGCATGTGGAATGTCATGAAGTTCTCTGCAGTAGCAGGCCTGAGCCCTGTATACTCACATATTCCTTGGGCTCACTGCATGCCCTTCTCCCTGCTCTGTGCCGTCATCCTGACAATACAAGGAGATACTGCACAACACTTTCCTGGAACTCTTCCCTCGTGTCCAACGTGGGTCTCTGCTCTTCTTCCAGGTGGTTAGCGAGGCTAAAATATGCTGACCAACCAGAATCCAAGCATCTAATTACAGTTCTCCTCAGCCCTGCCTGCTAGGGCCCTCTTCAGCTGCAGCAACCAATCAGAGCTCAGTCAAGTTTCCCTGGCTGCCCATCAAGGAGAAAAAAAGCAAGGACTAAAAAAACATTCTTGCTGCATTGATTTTGTCAGTGCTGATGGTCTGAATGTAAAGAGCCCAGCCCAGCACTACACCTAAATTAGAACAAATGTACGGGCTTATCTATGCATGATTTGTATTTGACCTGTTTTTTAGTTTAACATAGTCAATTGCTTGACATTATGCTAATACAGAATGATGTACTGTATATGCATACATTTATTACATAATATAGTCTTATTGTTAAAAGAAATGAAAAAAACAAAAGTGTTTTATGTTTGAAACTGTTATGACTACTTAGGAGATTAGACAAGTTAGCTATTGTTAGACCTCACAATGTATCTCACACCTCAGATAGTTATCCCCAGAAAAATTGATAAAAGATAAAGAATGTGTGAATAGAAAGTGTTCAAGAATGAAATAGTTTACAATTAAGCCAGCAGCATTATAATAATTAAGATAGAAGTTTTTTTTTTTAATCTTTCTTACCTAGGTGGATGCAATATCAGTCCAATGATACATCTGCTCCCTGCCAGCTCTAAGACTGATAAGCAAGTGATCAAACACTGCTGATCACTTAGTTTTCAGTGGTCCACGCAAAGAGAGCTGGTGACTATTAGTCACCACTGTTTGCTCTACCCCCCACGCTCACTGGAGGACTGGGCTGTGGAAGGGGCGGGAGAAGCTGGCTCAGTCTCTCAGCGGATTGCTGAGAGGCTGAGCCAGGTGCCAGTCCAGACTCCTGAGTAAGGCCCCTTTAACACATGTGGATCGTTTAGGTCTGCCTGTCAGTTTTTTCAGAAGGACCTGAATGGACACTCCATGCATCTCTATGGAGCAACGGATGTCAGCGATGACATGTCTACTGACATTCAATCCGCTTTGCTCCGGTCCACTAAATCCAGTCGGATGGTGGTCCTATTTTCCATCCGTCTGATGCATCGAATCAGATTAAAATGGATAGGAGATCCATTTTCATCTGATCTCCCCATAGAGGTGAGCGGAGATCTGACAGGTCCATCTCTGCACAGTGAGCAGAGATGGACCTGTCATCCGCCGATTCAGCGGGGATAAATGGATCGATCCCTGCAGAACAAGCGGAATCTGTATAACAGATCCGCATGTGTGAAAAGGGGCCTGAATCCCTATCATATGGTCATGATCACCAGCCTGGATCGGACCTGTGACACTAGCCGACAGCAAGTTTTAGCCCTTTGTCAGATAAAAATAGGTCACATGAGTGCAGAACGAACTGCACTCCTTTAATCCACAGGAGAACAACAGCCAAACAAGCTTTGGCTGTACTTCTCCTTTAATATTAAATGTTCTAATTCTTTCTAAAATGCAATTAAGATTGGTACTCTTTGACATTTTAATACATTTTAAATATGTGTATAGCTGTAAAAAGATAACATTAGAGCCCAACACCAGGCTTGATTTTTTTTAAGGTTCCCCTGAGGTTTTAAACAAGAACAAAAAAGATCACATTCAATCCAGAGCTATCCCCTGCAGTATCTTTTCTTGTCGAAGGGATATCCCCAGTCTTCCAGGTTGCATGGTGCCCAGTGTCACCTAATCCAAAAGACTGAAAAAGACTGTCAGTGCAGGGTTTCATGCCCTATGCAGAGCACCATGCACTCACAGTGTATTTATACAAAGAGCACTGCAGATGACATCAAATTAACACCACTCTATACATCATCTAGGAATACTCACCACTGGGAAAAGTCCGAAGTCAAAAAACACTCACGCATCACATGAGCGGACAGAAGATACCAGAAAAAAAGTTGGAAAGAAAACCATACCGATGCATGCTATAACAGGGAGTGTCTTCTCTGTGAGGGGGAGCACCAAGCCCAGAGTTGGGCTTTAATAAATATAGATGTGGATAGAGAATAACATTTCCAACCATCATGTATTATAACATTTTTTCATAGTGCTCAATATATATTGACATCTGTAGAACAGCATGGCTGTGCTTCACTTAGTACTATTGAGAAAGCAAAACACAGCATGATGATTTGTAAAAATGATTAATGCTACAACTATTGTAATGCTATTAACAAATTACTTTTAGTTATCAAAACTTTCAATTCCCTGTGCAGTAATATTCTGTATAAGTAGGACATGAATTAATCAATTAGGGAGTTAAAAAAAAGTTTTGTGAATGTAACAGATCTACAGTAATTGGTAGCATTAATAGATGTGCATTGTGTTCATTAACCAAACCAAGCAATTCTCTACATTCCATGTGTATTTCACATTTTTGAATGTATTTCAAACAATTGGTTTACCTCCAATAGGTCAAATCACAAATCATATGTTTATGTTACAACCTTGTTAGCTTTTAATAGTGCGAGGTACTATTGTGAGCAAAGAGAAGCAACTGCCAGTTCAAAGTCAAAGCTCACTGACATGAATAAACAGATACTTAAGGGGACAATTTCTAAGACCCTCAAATGACATGAACTGTTTGGACATTACTGCATATATTATTTCCATTACAGCCCCCCATACTGTTCCTCTACTTCAACTTGAGCATCCTTGTTGTACTAAATCTCTCTTTCACCAGTGGCCCTCTGTACAGTGACTCACCTTATTTTCTAGCTTCCCCCTTTAACTGCAATTTTCCTCTGCTTTCTCCATTCTGTATGAAGTCCTTCCCTAGGAAAAGTACCCTTTTCTGTGACAGGTTTCTCTGAATGTAGTTTTTGCAGCATACATTTTTTGCAATATCTATATAGACTACTTGATCTGGGTACTTCTGTGGTTATCACTTTATCACTTTGCTGACTGAAGGAGTGACTAAAGTAATGATCTCAGTGTCATTATTACCAGTTACATCTGGGACCTGGGGAAGAAACTAGTATTACGGTTTTATCCCTGACGTTCAAGATGTTAATGTTTAAAGATGTCTTCTAAAATACATATTTTGACCATGTCCCTAACTTGGTGTGGTGCACAGTCCCACTCCTATAGCTACCTGTAATCCTGGAAAATGTTAGGCTACAGGTGGTTCATTATCACATTATATAATGACTTAAAACAATATACAATTTATTGGAATTTATCAAGGAAGACTGCAATCAAGTTATAAAGCATCTATTTTTTCACAAAAAAACCCTGTTAAAATTATTTAAAATGTTATCCCACACCTACAATACAGATTGCACTATAACTAAACCTCAGTACTGTCTTTGTCTATAAAGCATACACATATAAAATTTTTTGTGGTACTAGACTTTTAAATTCTATATCAAAACATATTTAAGACTTTGTCACTATTGCGGTTTATGGTCAATAAAGACTATATAGTTATGCAAGGTAGTTCTTTTATGCCCCGTACACACGGTCGGATTTTCCGACGGAAAATGTCCTATCGGACCATGTTGTCGGAAATTCCGACCGTGTGTGGACTCCATCGGACTTTTTCCGTCGGAATTCAGTGTGTACGGAATTCCAGTGGAGAAAAAATATTCTCCAACAATATCCTCAGAGAAAAAAAGGTCCACTGGGTATTATGTAGACAGTGCAATTTATGTGCATAAATCTCTCCCTTGTAAATAGATTTCCACAACCCATATGAACACTTTGCATGCTCCTAAAATGTAAGCATCACAAGAACCACACGCAGATGCTCCCCTTTTACTATGAAAGGAACATTCCATTTATTATGGTATATAAAGTGTATAATCAGAACTCATATAAACGATCAGCTGTATATCGAATTCAACAAAAGTAGTTCCCCCCTCCCCCCCCCCCCCAAAAAAAAACAAGGTGGGGTAAATGGGTCACAGATCAACAGCAGTACAATCACTTTATATTCAAATTCTGTGTCACAAATTCTAGCAAAACAAGTCCCAGCATCTCTATGTGTGAATACTATCAGTGAGGAGACTCAGTCTCATTCTGCAAAAATTGTATAACAAATTCAGACCCAACAAGTCCCGGCATCAATGCCTTCATTGTCACTTAAAGCAACGTAAATGTAGTGGAGTACAAATCTATATGGTATTTAGCCATCTGTAGTAAGTGGGCAAACAGTTCTGCTAGTATTCTTGACTGGACTGGTGTTGCAGCTTCCTTGTGGTCACTTCAGGGGAACAGAAACCTTTATCAAGAGCTACTGAATGGTTCATTTTAGTATATAATATAAATTTGAGATGTAAAATATAAACTAATGTGACAGTAATGTTAAAATGTTTTCAAATTCATAGGTAACAATATTCCACTGAAATCATTTAACTTATATATAATTTGCTACTTGTAGTATTCAATGTTAATAGAAGGTGTGAAACATAGATGTATATAATGAAAGGTCATACTTTATGCACGATTTATAATTATTTTTATATCATGGATTGCAAAGCAAAATTATTATGAGGTTAAGCATAACAATTTATATAGGTCTTACAAGAAATGGTCTGTGATATCTAATTTTAGATCAGTTTCTGAGTATTTTGCATACGTTGTATCAACCACTTCAGCCCCAGAAGGATTTACCCCTTTCCTGACCAGAGCGTTTTTTGTGATTCGGCACTGCGTCATTTTAACTGACAATTGCGCGGTTGTGCGACGTGGCTCCCAAACAAAATTGACGTCCTTTTTTTCCCACAAATAGAGCTTTCTTTTGGTGGTATTTGATCACCTCTGCGGTTTTTATTTTTTGGGCTATTAACAAAAAAAGAGCAACAATTTTGAAAAAATCGCATTATTTTTTACTTTTTGCTATAATAAATATCCCCCAAAAATATATAAAAAAAATTTTTTCTCATTTTAGGCCGATACGTATTCTTCTAAATATTTTTGGTAAAAAAAATCACAATAAGCGGTTGATTGGTTTGCGCAAAAGTTATAGCGTTTATAAAATAGGGGATAGTTTTACGGCATTTGTATAAATCATTTTTTTTTTACTAGTAATCAGCGATCAGCGATTTTTATTATGGCTGCGACATTATGGCGGACACATCGGACAATTTTGACACATTTTTGGGACCATTGGCATTAATACAGCGATCAATGCTATAAAATTGCATTGATTACTGTAAAAATGTCACTGGCAGTGAAGGGGTTAACCACTAGGGGGCGGGGAGGGGTTAAGTGTATGCTAGGGATGTGTTTCTAACTGTCTGGGGGTGTGGTTGTGTGTGACACCACACTGATCGCTGCTACCGATGACAGGGAGCAGACGATCAGTGTGCTGTCATTAGGCAGAACGGGGAGATGACGATGTAAACAGCTTGACACGATCGCGGGTATAGAATAGGTAGATAATTTCGCGCAAATTTAATTAAATAATAATAAAATGCATCAGTGCAATAATAGCTAGCTGCTAGTGACACTAATACAAGTGATTGATCTGGAGGTAATCGTGTTCAATAAAGAAAATCATGAATTAATAAATAAAGTAAATGTAAAATCGCATAAAAAAATGGTGGATAATAAATCGCATGTAAAATCGCATATAAAATTGTATACAATGAAGTGAGTTAAATCAACAATAGTGACAATTGACTAAAATTGTGAGTGCCCAGTGCTTGTATAAGTGACATAAAATGAATCACATGTGAATGAGTAATAATAAATAATAAGACAAAGTATCAAAAAATATAAATGACGATGGATATTAAAATATAAATATGTATATATAAAAGATCATAATGCAAAAATAAATAAATACGTGAATGATGTGGTAAATAAATAAATAAATAAATAGATGAGTCCAATAGGAGCGTATAAGTAGCTACGCTAAATATATCAGGTAATAATAATACTAATTGTCCAATAATGCTCCAAGGCATTTCCAGGTATCCCCGCGGCGATCGAGTCCGCAGGACCTGTGGTCACGGAGCTCATGGCAGGCAGGCACGGCGGGAAATTCAAAGTAACATACGGGTACGTTACTTTGCCTAGCCGTGCCATTCTGCCAACGTAAAAGTACAGGATATGGTCGGGAACCAGTTAAAGGATACCTAAAACCAAGAACAATAATTTTTATTTTTAAAGGCGAAGTTCACATTTTTTTAAATTCCAGCTTCCCTATGTACCATTATACCATTAACCTCCCTGGCGGCATTCCCAAGTCTGGCTCGGGGTGGAATTTTAGTACCATTAGCGGTAACCCCGAGCCAGACTCGGGATCGCATCCCGATGGAAAGGGAAAGTTACTTACCTTGTCCCCTGGATCCTGCAATGTCTCCCCGCTGTGTGTGCGAGCTGTCTCCTAGCTCGATTCACACAGTGCCAAGTGCCGCTGAGCTCCGTTCCCTGCGACGTTGCGACGCACGGGAGCAGAGATCGGTGCCAAATTCCAAAAAGTAAAAACACAGTACACATACAGTATAATGTAATCTTACAGATTACAGTACTGTATAAAAAAAAAATACACATCCCTTTTGTCCCTAGTGGTCTGTCCAGTGCCCTGCATGCTCTTTTATATTATAAATACTGTTTTTGACTGCTTGGAATTCTGCTTGGAATTTGGAGATTGTCCATAGCAACCAAAAAGTGTCCCTTTATGTCAAAAGTGGTTTTAGACCAGCTAGAAAACAGTGATAATAAATTAGAATCACTTGCAGAACTGAGCGATAGTGATTTGTGGGGAAATTCATCATCAAACACTAAATCTAATGACAGCGACAATTCTGCAACTGAGCAAATTTCAGTGTTTTTGATTTGATTACAATTTTTAATTAATTTTATAATTATTGTATTATTATTTGTTATAATTATTTATAGTTATTTATTATATTATAATTTATGATTTTGTGTTTCAAACTTTATCATACCTGGGATGTCTACTAGACTCTGGTTTGGACAGATTTAAGTTATTCCTAAGAATTACAGGCCTACAGTATAAAACGCCAAATTTCCATGCAAAATAATTGTACTGCTTTCAGCACCTAAAATCAGAAATAATCATACCGCCAGGGAGGTTAATAAACCTCTTCTGCAGAAAATAAAAAAAAGTTTTTTTTCCTCTTCCAGAACAGGCATTGCCCCAGCCTCCAGTCTCTTATAGAAAATTCCTTCATTACTTCCTGCTGCTCATATTTCTATTTGGTATTTGGGATAATAAAACTGTTAGTGAACTAAGGAAGGAGTTCAGCAGCTTACTTTATTAACATACACCCTGCCCCCAAGCAGATTATTCCTGCCCACCTCTGCAGTTTCATGCTTTTCCTATGTAGGCCATGTCAGTGAGCACCGTTCTCCCCTATACATAGCCAGTGTTGATGTCTACTGATTAATTGTTTTGTGTATTACCTTCATCTTGCATAGATTGTTCATTTGGCAGAGTGTGCAGGAGTTAAGTGATCACATAACAGCCTATGTGGAGCAGAGCTGTAGTATTGAAAACAGGAGAAGTGTGTTCCTGAAAGACTGTAAAGTATACAATCTGATTGTACAATCACTTTTATGTCTACCATCAACTATGTAGTGCAAGGGCCTGCCTGTTTGGATACAGAGGGGTTGGATAGATAGGCATATTCTCCTATTATATTGTTTTGTTGAATCCCGAGGGGATCAGATTGCATAGTTTATTGCCACCTTTATACGCCTAAACTAAATTAGTTGCACTTTCGGTGCCCTTAACTGTTAATGGCATCCCAAACATGGAAGCAAAAGAGCATTTTGTCAAGTGCAAAAATGAGCGACTAACACACAGTGAAGAATGTGCTAACCGTACCACGCCAAAATGCCCCATGAGCTACTTTGCTGCATTTGTCAGTAAGGCAGTGCATGATGGGATATGACATTCCTCGAAGGTCACATGGCGATACAGGAATTCATACTCAGAAAGCATTTTTTTTTAATTTTGACCTGAGAGATGAAAATTCTAAATTTTCGTTGCCTAGGTAAGTGAGAGATTAGCACATTGGGATGGCTTGCGAAGAAAATACATCAAATAAGACCTATATTGATTATGAAAAGTGAAATTCTGCCTTAAAAGGTGAACTTAGACTTTAAGACTAAGAACATGTTCAGAAAGTAAAAAATACCTCTTGATCCTGTCAGCAAAACAGTATAACTTCCTTTGAGCTAAGCAGAGAGCAAAACAAATTCTTTGTTCTGTAAACTACTAATGTATGGGGATGAGGTCAAGCCTAAGTGGAAACCTCCTTTCATATACAAGCAAAGGATATGTACTAATTGTAGGGTCAGCAGGTAAAAATAAAGTAAAAAAGCTTAATGCAGCCACTACAGGAGTGCTAAGCTTCACACATATATATTTTTGGTTGGTGGGTTTAGACATGTTTTAGGAAAAATGGCCCTTTAAAAGAATATTCTTTTGAGTGCATGTGACAGACTATTATTAATTAAATGTATACAATTCCTTCTGGAATGTAAATCCATCGTTAATCACGCCGCCTGCTGATCCGAAAAATCAAATTAAATCAAACACGCTCCGCCTTCTGGGAGGCCTTCTCTCCGCTTTGACATTTTTTATATAGGTAAGGGGCTCCCACATAATGTTACATGCCCAGCATGTAGCAGTCCATGATGCCAGAAGGGGGCGGGGCCACCTGGTGACATAGCTATGTTGCCCCGCTCCTTACCTATATAAGAAATGTCAACGTAGAGAGGTGGCAGTCAGTGGGAGGCCTCCCAGGAGGCATAGCATTTTTGATTTTTTAGGTCGGTGGGCGTCTTGATTGATGATGGATTTACATCAAGGGACACTTTTTTTTTTAAATAAATGATTTGTTAAAAACTGTTTCTTGTGTTTATTACTTTTTGCCACTTTTTTAGTAATTGGTTAGGGGTACTGTATACCCGATACTCATTCACATGTGGGCCAGGATCTGGGGTTGTCGGGAAGAGACCCTTGTCCCCAGCAACATGGGGACAAGGTGCTTTGGGGAGGGGGGCAGAACCCCCCTGCCCCAAAAGCTCCCACCCCCTTGTTGAGGGCATGTGGCCTGGTATGGTTCAGGAGGGGGCACTCGCACGTCCCCTCCCTTTTCCTGACCTGCCAGGTTGCATGCCTGGATAAGGGTCTGGTATGGATTTTTTTTGGGGGGGGTTCCCCTCCAAATAAACTAGGGGGGCACGCTGTTTTTTTCTTTATTTTTCAATAGCTGGGTTCCGGCAATTGTAACCACGGGTCATTTTAAATGGGCAGTTGACAAATTTTTCTTTCTTTAGAAATGTAATTTTTGCTGCAGTACGTTTTACACATGTTACTTTAAAGGCACATTAAGGGGGGCTCCCCCCCCCTGCAGGCACTATTTTTAAAGGAGTTTTTTATTTTTATTGTTGCACTAAATTTTATTGATACATGTACCCCAGGGCAGTACTCATACCCCTTTTATGGCCAATTACTTGCACATAAGCTTTCAGAATGGACACTTGATTTTTCCTGTTTGGCTCCCATAGACTTCAATGGGGTTTGCCATTCAGGTTAGAACATTTCCCCTGTTTGTGAGTTCTGCTGCGAACCAAACAGGGGGGTGTTCAGCCCATCCCTAATCCCTAATAGATGGAAACCAAGCCAGCAACCACACCACACTGAAATGTATTTTTGGAGTGCAGCTGACCTTTAGTTTTTTTTTTTTTTATAAACTGTTATTGAATATTTAATAATCAACTGATAAAAAAGGTAAACATATGCAGTAATAAGAATGAATTATTTATGTTTGAGAAGTATTAAACCTATATGATTCTTTTTATACTTTGTGCCAAGTTTTAATAGCTTGAAAGTGAGAATAAAATCTCACCTTATTAATTCATGGCTACTGTTGGCAAGATTTTGTACTCTAGATTCTCACTGCTATGTCAAACCATTATTATTACTGCTAGTTATAACTGTGTGCAATGAAGCGAGAGGCCGGTACTAAATTGAGTTCGGAAAGTGACAGGAAGGTGAAGATCTGTTTTAAATGAAAGAATAATATTTGATTTTATTCCCTGATACAATACTGCAAGGATTAATCATATAAAAGCATTTTGAAAATCCAATATTGTGCTATTAATATAAATGATTCGTTTGAAATGTTCTTAAAGAGGACGCATTTGTCAATACAAAAAAAGTTAATACATTTTGCTACTTTTGTTAAACAAGTGAAAAGGATATTTCCTTTTATGCACTAATGATATTACTAATGATAATATCCCTAATGATATTACTTTCCTTACTTTAGGCCAGTTCTTGCTTTGCAGTGTAATAGATAATACATATAGACTTTCTTTTAAAAATACAAAATGTCTTGCTGTCCTGGTGATTTATTGAATTAATTGTTTTCAGAGTCATTGGCCTAAAACAGGGGTGTCCAAACTTTTTTCAAAGAGGGCTAGGTTTGATGAAGTGAACATGCGTGAGGGCCAACCTTTTTGCCTGACATTCTTTGAACGATTGAAATTAAATGCAAATTAACTAATACACTGCCCAACAAGAATTATCTTGCCTTTGTGCTGTGTGTGGTGAAAAGTCTAAGGATGTACTGTATTTATCAGAATATAAAACACACAGGCGTATAACACCCACCTTTACTTTAAGAGGAAAGTTTCAGGAAATAAAAAGTTTTAAATAAAGAACTGTGAAGCAAAATAGGGAGACTGGACTTCCTATTACAGAGACCACAGTAAACAGGAGATTCTCCTGTATGAAATCTGACGGCACTCATCCTGCCCCCTCCCTGTCCCTTCTGAGGCTGCCAGAACAATAAATATGGTATACATCTTTTGTGGACCCCCAACGAATCCTAGAGGGCTGCGCAGCGATCAAGGATTCATTGGGGGCCACAAAAGATTGATATATACAAATTACCAGTGGGACCGCATTAAACCGGAACATGGGCCACAATTGGCCCGCAGGTCAGACTTTGGACATGCCTGGCCCAGAACAAGTGTGCAGATTTTTTAATTTATTTGATACAAAGGGAATGCCTGGTTTCAATTATGGAAGAGCATAGATGTCACGTGGGGGTCATTTGACAAAGCTGATGCCTGGTTAAGTGCTGTCACGTGGGGATGGCTAGAAATTTTCCACAGTGTTTCATTCTTTCACTAGAAATCTCGAAACATAAACAGGGTTTAATCTCCTCACTCCTGGCAGCCATGCAGGACTATGAAGAACTGAAGGAACTGAAGGAAATGAGAGTATGTGCTGGTGAAGAAATGGGCATTAAAGTAAACTTACCGCTTGGTTGATGATTGATGCCATGATTGGGCAAAATAAAATGTAACTTTAAGTATACAGGACACTTCAAATAAAAAATGCTACACACTGAAGAAAATAAATAAAAAAAAACTAGTGTTAAAATAAACACTGGGTGTACTACTTTTCAACTATAATGTCAGGTATTACATTAAATGCTAACCACATGGCTACCGGGCCAATTCTGACATTTCTCACATGTAAAATCTGATTTGTTTGCTAGAAAATTACTTAGAACCCCAAACAATATATATTTTATGAAAGCAAAGGCCTTGGAGAATAAGGTTGTTGCAATTTTTATGTCACACAATATTGCTCAGCAGTTTATCAAACATAAATTGTTGATAATAAAATACACTTTATTAAATTGTATTGCACACAAACACAATATAATACACTTTTTTTGTAAAATACAAAAGATGAGGTTGCACTGAGTAAACTATGGTACATTAAATTATCCATAGGCAATGTTTTAAAAGCCTTTACGTTTACCTGTTACCAGTTTGGAGTTAAACAGGAAGTCTGGCACTAGAATGATTGCTCACACTCTGATGTTCATAGCAATACCTCACATGTGTGGTGCTATTGTTTACATATGCGCACAGGACTTCACATCTGAAAACACTGCAAATTTTTGGGTGTGTGAAACCACATGGTGACACAACACCCTCCAGTTCCATGCACCCACATTTTGAAAAAATAGATTATAGACTTTTTCCCTGTGTTTCCGTCAGGTACACTTGAAATGAATGTGCTGCTGTGCCTACGCAAACATGGCACACAGTACCCACTACCATGTAAACCTAGGCTTAAGTTTGTGTGTTATTGCTCAGGCGGCACTCAGCAAGAGGGAGTGGCCAGAAGCACCTGTAGGGGACTCAAGAAGAAGATGATGGAGGCTGCTCTGGGAAAAATCATTTCCCAGAGCAGATAAGTTTGATGTGTTTATTATTTTAAAGAAAAGAAAAGCAAGCCTTTAGAATTAAAATAGACCCTGAGGGTTAGGGAAGCTTCTTTTAACTATCCGACCCACATGAACCCTAATATTTCCTCTAATCCTAATGCTAACTATAATGCTAAGCCTAGTACTAACCATAGCCCTTTGTTTAAAAACACAGCCATATGATTGCAAGTGCATGTGCAAAACATATATTTACATATGCTACTTATACATTTATGCGACTGTTCTTAGACAACAAATATGAAATAAATTAGTGTTTCTAATCCTGATGGACAAAAGGGTCAACAAAATCTCATTGTTATATGAGCTGTGTGCCTATATTGCTAAACATTTTGGTTTTGATTAAACCTGTACAAATAAATGATCATTATATTTTTTGAGTGCAAGGACATCCAGAGAGTCATGGGTAGGAAGATCATTCTGAACCTGCTACAACTAGCCTACAGTTCATGTGTGACCTGATTGGAGCTATAAAGAAGTGCACTTGTGGTTAACATGCTACCTCCCATTTTCTTATCTCAAACTTAACTTTATAAACAGGCTTGCAAGTTTGGCCAACTGGAGCTGTTGCCCATAGTGACCAATCAGAATTCTAACTTGATCCCCCTCCCCAAAAAAAGTAACATTTTATTGGTTGTTGTAAGTAACAATTGCAAGTGTTCTTTTATTTTCCCTTGTTTTAATTAATCTGCTTCTAAGCACTAAACAATTTCAGATTAGACTACTTTGGGCTACTATGGCTGTTGCCTGACTATTTCATAATGCACACCTGTGGTTTACTAAATTAAGAAAACATTTAAGTACAGAAAAAAAACTTTTAAGCAAAAAATTATAGATAAACTGTAATCTGCATACAGGTTTTTATTTACAGCATTAAAACTTCCTTATAAAACTCCAATGACAACCTTGCCATTTTTTTCCAAAAGTATCTCTGACATTTTTTATTAGGATTCTGTGTGCAAATAGAAAAAAGAATATGTCAAACTAGTTCTCCTCTGAAGTGCATTTGATGGAAAGATAAAGGTGTAAAGTCTGAGAGGTCCTTTTAAAATGATTTATAAATTCACACACATTGTCGTTTTGAGACATCTCATTAATCCCTGTGGGCTCTATAAGTTTAAAAACAAGATGAAACTTTAGTCTGGAAGCCTGTAGAATCTCTTACAATGTATACTGAAAAGACAGCTTGCTTATTTTCACATTATTACCAACCCCAGGAGTTACTTCAGTAAATTTTAAACCCATGCTATTGACAAGTCATCTATCAAACTATTTATTGAAAATATGCAAACAACTGATAACTCAAATATGTTAGTAAGGCACTTCATTATCATTACTATCTAGACTGTATTATGTCACCATTTGCTTTCCTGGTCCACCATGTAAACCCCTGCTATTTGACATATATACTGGCACATTTTCAAACTGTAGCAAGGAAAGTGTCTTAAAAGAGAATAGTCTACAGTATATTACCCACAGCACCTGCTAAAAGAAAACAATAGTTGCTATTGGCAACATAGAGAGTTTCCATTGTTGGAACGACGATGAAGTTCACTTATTAATAGCTTGGAACAGTGATTTTAGTTCCAGTTTTTTAATTCAATACATTTTTTTTTATTGATTTTAGAGTTTGAGCAAACAAATTTAACATTGCAAATACAATGTGTTATTTCAACCTTAATCTAATTGGCTGCAATTACTGATTTTGTTTTTAAGGTGCATTCTTCTGGGTTGTCATCTTTATTTTTCCTTGATGGTCACTAACTGGAAGCTTGAGTATATTAGGTGTCAGACATCTAATATGCACTAGCTTATTTCATTTCAGTGACTCCCCAAGTAGCAAAGGAAGGAGAACGATCATGCCCCTGAAGTATACAGTACACCCTTAATAAATGTCAGTATAAACAGATCTCATATTTATCTCCTGACAGATTCCCTTTGAAATGTTATTATAAAGTTAAATTAAAATGTTTACCTTTTACTGCCGGGACTGGGGAGCTACAGTTCATTGAGGGAACCATGAATGCCAACATGTACTGTGACATACTGAAGCAGAGCATGATCCCCTCCCCTCGGAGACTGGGCCGCAGGGCAATATTCCAACATGATAATGACCCCAAACACACCTCCAAGATGACCACTGACTTGCTAAAGAAGTTGAGGGTAAAGGGGATGGACTAGCTAAGCATGTCTCCATGTCTTCAAACGGAAGGTGGAGGAGCACAAGGTTTCTAACATCCACCAGCTCTGTGATGTCATCATGGAGGAGTGGAAGAGGACACCAGTGGCTACCTGTGAAGCTCTGGTGAACTCCATGCCCAATAGGGTTAAGGAAGTGCAGGAAAATAATGGTGGCCACAAAAAATATTGACACTTTGGGCCCAATTTGGACATTTTCACTTAGGGGTGTACTCACTTTTGTCGCCAGCGGTTTAGACATTAATGGCTGTGTTATGAGTGAATTTGAGGGGACAGACAATTTACACTGTTATACAAGCTGTACACTCACTACTTTACATTGTAGAAAAGTGTAATTTCTTCAGTGTTGCCATATGAAAAGATATAATAAAGTATTTACAATTTACAAAAATGTGAGGGGTGTACTCACTTTTGTGAGATACTGTATATATATATATATATATATATAATATATAAGATTAGTTTATTCGGTCAATACATTTTCTTTTTTATTCACTTCACATGCAGTCAGATGCCTTAGTCAAGTTAGTGACATGACATTTGCAATTAAAATTAAAATTGAAGTATAGTCAAAGCTGTCAGTTGACATCACAGAGCCGCTCCAGGCTCTGGAAGGATCCTGACCTTATTGTCGGGATCCATCCAGCTTCTTGATTAACAGCTGGTTCCCGCTCTAAGCACATGACTAAGAGCAGAAGCCAGCTGTGCCCCCTACCCTCAAGCCTGGCGCTCTAATGAGCACTAGAGGGGCAGAACGGAGAACAATGACTGACAGTTATACCTAAGAACTGAGTGATGACAGCTGCATCTTCAGACTGATGCTGCAGTATAGAGGTGAGGAAAGATGTTTATTTTTTTTTTAATTACCCCAAACTTCTCTTTTAAGAAATACAGTTTGGTTATCTAGCCTTTGCCTCCAGCCTGGGACAACAGAGTAAAGGTACAATAGCAAACTAATGAGATCATCCCGCTGCTAACCCTGTTCTCTCCTTTACAACATGTTCCTTGCCAGCATATTTACTTGCAGCACACCTGATTGTCTCCTAATGTAAGCCCAAGTCAGTTTAATGGATTTTAATTTTTATGTGGCTTTACTAATAGGTGTTGTTTTATGTCTGGAGTTCAACATTAAAGTGATTCCTGTTATTTTATTTGCAATCCCATCTAACAGTCTTTATGCATAGAATCCAAACTCAGCTTTTTATTGCACTCACTATTGTGTTGCAGCTCTCTAGAAATTTCTAGATAGCTACTGTGAAATGTTGTATTGAAATCAAATCAGATGTACAGAACTGTGAAGTCTGCCAGTGTGCTGTGCATCTGTCCACATAGAACATGATCCTTCTTTTCCTAATTGGCTGGAATTATTGTTTATGTTTCTATTGGCTGACAGTCCGCTATTCTATTAAGCAGAGTTTTATTATATCAGTGAACTACACTATTAATTGGTCACTATGAGTGCTGCACTTAGCATTATCAGTATCCTATAAGCATCTAACATTTCATGCAGAAAAATGTGTAGTAAAAATAGTAACTGTATAGATCCTTTAAGTAATTCATTAAATTAATTTATAAAATGGAGATGGAAAATGGAATTAAATTGCTGTGTTAAATATGTATTACCTTACTATTAAAAAAGTCTTCACCATTAACAATTGTATTTTCTATAAGGTAAGTAAAAAAAAAAAAAAAAAAAAAAAAAAAACAGAATTGAAAGCATTTTAGGTTTCAGCAGGGAAAAGCAGTTAAACATATGCCCCTTGACTGCCTGCCAGTGAAGCTATAACACATTTAAACAAAGTTTAACATGAAAGCCCTTTGCTTTGTATAAAAAACACAAAATAATCATTACTTTCATGATTAATTACCATCATTAAATTCCCCAGTAGCACCAAGACTGTGATATTATTTTTTTCCAGTGGCACTGTGAATAACATCCAAATGATGACATATACATATTAATACAACATAAGTGGAATTTTTAAAGAGCTGTTATTTAACTCAAAGGATGAAGACACCATATAATAAAATCCTCCAAGCAAAACTCTGATATAACCTTTGACCCAAATTCATTACAGAATAAAAACACTGAAACACTGTGAACCTAATTAAAATATAAAACTCATTCAGCTAAGCAATGTGATACAGCAGTATACAATGAAAGTTATTGAATCTTCTTAAAACACACACTGTTTTTAATGAACATTTTTAAGTATAAACTGTAAAACTAATTTTAAGTGCTCAGTGTGAGAATACACAATATTTTAGAAAAAGTCTAAGCTTATTTACCTGAGTTTGTGTCTAACAGGCAGCCAGGTTAGGAAAACATTACATTTTTTTAAATAATTTTTGTCTACACCCAACTAGGTGTTCCACAAGAATATTAATGCCATTATTAATATGACAGTAAAATAAATAAACACAACTTTTGAGATAAGTATAATAGATATAAACAATTTTCAGCTGAGCTTTTTTTTACTACAATGGAAAAATTCAAACCGTTAGTTGTATTAAAACAGGATGAAACAAATGGGTTGTGACTTTATTATAAGAAACTATTGAACATTTTGCCTACAAGATGCTTGCTTAGTGGTTAGAGATGGACCGAACACCCCACTGACTTGAACAGTGAGCCCCATTGAAGTCTATGGGGGTTGAACAGGAAAAATCGAAATTTCCCATTTTGAAGACTTATATGCAAGTAATTGGCCATAAAAGGGGTATGGGGTCTGAATAATTTTTTCAGGAGCAATGATTTTGATTATGCTTAAAGTGCAACAATAAAAATGAAAAATTATTTTAAATATAGTGTCTGAGGGGTCCCCTTAGTCTGTCTGTAAAGTGGTGCATCTGTATTTATGCATAGAACATGCAGCAGCAAAAATTACATTTAAGCTGGCACTCGGCTACTGAAAAAAAAATAGAGGAAAAAATGGTGTGTGCATGACCCAGTCCATATCAAACCCCTATCCGAGCATGCAGCCTAGCAGGTCAGGAATGGGGGGGATGAGCGAGTGCCCCCCCAACCACACCAGGCCAGATCCTGCCCCCCATGTGAATAGTATGGGGTACATACCCCTATTCATTCACCAAAAAAGTGTCAAAAAGTGATAAAGCTCAGAGACAGTTTTTGACAATTCCTTCAATAAATAAAGTGTCCCCCGATGTAAATCTATTGTCAATCAAGGCGCCTTGCACACCCAAAAAAAAACGCTCTGCACTCAATGACGGCTGACCACCCCGAATGCCTCATCCTTTGACAGGTCTTATATAGGTAAGGGCTGGGTCACCTGGCAAGGGGCATTGCCACCCATATGTCACCTATATAAGAACTGTCAAGCAGGGAGGAGGAATTCAGCAGTCAGCAGTCATCAATGAGTGCAGACTGGGGGACACCATATACAACAAACAACTCCGCGCTTAGGAGCAAGTAGTATAGGTGTGCAGCCTTTCCAAAAAATAGCCCCCTGGAGGACTATTTAAATGTAAGATGCAGGATAAAAGGAAAAGAATTGGCGCTACCTCTAATAGGAAATGCAGGGTTACCAAGGGTTAATGAGCAAGGGGGGGCGGTGTGAGTGTGCGTTTGTGAAGCAAGTGGCCCCACCTATTATCCTCCCCTCCTAAAAGTACATAGACTTGTGAGAGATTGGGGAGGGTTTTTAGGGGAACAGGGGGCCCACCCTTAAAAATGGGGTAGCATCCCTAATTGTCCAAACCCCAATCTCAGTGAGTGGTAAATATAAATAAAAGTATATATATGTATATAAAGTGACAAATAAGATAAAGACCAAAAAATGTGTGACAAATCAATATAAGTTGATTGAATGACTGTCCCAGTGAAACATAAAGTGAAAGTGATTGATTAAATAAAAGTCCTGGGTATGGCACAAAAACAAGTCCAGTTTCAAGTGAAAAAAAAGAAAAAATAACAATAAAAAACACTGTGTCAAAAAAAACGGCTTTCTTCCAGAAGTGGTTCAAAAGTGACTTTTGTGCTCCAGCAGTGATGGTGACTTTGGTGTTGCCCCCTCTGGCTCCCTCACTCACCAGAATGCTGTACCCCTGCAGGGGTAAACAGCTTTTTCAGATATCTTTATCTCATCCCGTTTCTGGAAGGTGTCCTGGCCAGTTATTCCCTCCGATGGATTCACCCAGGTTCCTTGGGAGATGTTGAAGGGCCTCAAAGAATGAGGGGTAATGGCATCCAGCGTACTGAAAACCTGACCTGCTGTACTTGTGGAGTAGAAACACGAAAACATGTTTGGAGGGCCAAATTAATTATCTAATCAGATGTTGATTTTAACGCGTATGTGAGAAATGTCAGATTTGCATTGAAAGTGCTGACATCCTTGCTCCAATAGGAACTTTCTGCCACATAGCCAAGACCTCCATGTGCTCAGTTTTACCCCCCACACCCGGTGGGGTACGCTGGATGCCATTACCCCTCATTCTTTGAGGCCCTTCAACATCTCCCAAGGAACCTGGGTGAATCCATCGGAGGGAATAACTGGCCAGGACACCTTCCAGAAACGGGATGAGATAAAGATATCTGAAAAAGCTGTTTACCCCTGCAGGGGTACATCATTCTGGTGAGTGAGGGAGCCAGAGGGGGCAACACCAAAGTCACCATCACTGCTGGAGCACAAAAGTCACTTTTGAACCACTTCTGGAAGAAAGCCGTTTTTTTTGACACAGTGTTTTTTATTGTTATTTTTTCTTTTTTTTTCACTTGAAACTGGACTTGTTTTTGTGCCATACCCAGGACTTTTATTTAATCAATCACTTTCACTTTATGTTTCACTGGGACAGTCATTCAATCAACTTATATTGATTTGTCACACATTTTTTGATCTTTATCTTATTTGTCACTTTATATAAATATATATACTTTTATTTATATTTACCACTCACTGAGATTGGGGTTTGGACAATTAGGGATGCTGCCCCATTTTTAAGGGTGGGCCCCCTGTTCCTCTAAAAACCCTCCCCAATCTCTCACAAGTCTATGTACTTATAGGAGGGGAGGATAATAGGTGGTGGACCCCATGCTGTTTTTTTAACAATTTTTTGCCGGCAATTTTTTATTCAGCTATCAGTGGTGAAACCCATTGACAGCTGATGACTCATCAGTTGTTAAGGATGCTGCGGCAGGCTTCCCTTTGCTCTTTAACAACCAGCTTTTACTGCGCCCTGATTGGGCAAAGCTTTGAAGGGCATGGTAGCAGCCACTTGAGGAGAGCACAGACACACTCCAGTGTAAAATGTGAGACAGAAATACAGAGAGAATCGAGGCAGGGAGGCGTGTAAGCAGGAGGCAGAGAAACAGCAGTACACTGATTTTCCCAGTGATGAGCTGTGCAGGGGGTATCAACACAAGTTTGACCACTGGAATACAGGGAGGCTGTGCTCCCAAGTAGAATACAAAAAAACAACACAAGTTTGACCACTGGAATACAGGCAGGCTGTGCTGCCAAGGAGAATACAAGAAAGCTAACTGACCACACTAGGATGGATGTGCTTCCATGTCCTGGTGTGGTCAGTTTGAAAGAGGATGCAATGCAAAAAGAACAGACTACTTTTTATTACAAGTACATATTACCACAGACACATATCAGAAATTTGAAATGTTGGGGTAACATGTCCTTTAATAGTCAGCTCACTACACCAATTTTACCTGCAGGTGGCAATACAAAGAAATACCAAAATCACACATTTTGGTGCATGTAAATTGGGCAAGTGCAGGAAGACATGCTCTCCTTCATATTACTATGCAGAGGAACTTCCAGCAGGAATCTAGTGTTTGTTATTGTTTAACCACTTCCCGCCCGGCCGTCATTTTGCTATAGGCATAGTGGTTCAGTTATCCTGACTGGATGTCATATGATGTCTTTCAGGATAACTGGCAGCGTGCACCGATCGGTGATGCAGCGTGTCAGTCTGACACACCGCTACACCGATCTCGGTAAAGAGCCTCTGACGGAGGCTCTTTGCCATGTTCCAGATCACAGTGTAAACAGGAAAAGCCATGTATCAGCTTTTCCTCATTCGCATCTAACAGACGCGAGCAGAGGAGAGCAGATTGGTGGCTCTCCTGACAGGGGAGATCTGCACTGATAATCAATGCCCAGACTGGACCACCAGGGATGCCACCAGGACCACCAAGGATGGACACCATGGATGGATGACGAGGTATGCCACCCACGGCCACCAGGGATGCCAATCAGTGCCCACAAATGGTGCCAGTCAGTGCCCATTACCAATGTCTGCCAGATGTCTCCCTATCAGTGATGCCCATCAGTGCCATCTATCAGTGTCCATCAGTGCCACCCATCAGTGTCAATCAGTGCCACCTATCAGTGTCCATCAGTGCCACCTATCAGTGTCCATTCATGTCCATCAGTGCCCAACTATCAGTGCCCATCAGTGCCACCTATCAGTCCCACCCATCAGTACTCATCAGTGCCACCTATCAGTGGCCATCAGTGCCGCCTATGAGTGCCCATCAGTGCCGCCTATCAATGCCCATCAGTGCTGCATACCAGTGCCACCTATCAGTGCCCATCAGTGCTGCCTATCTGTGCCCATCAGTGCCACCTCATTGGTGCCAACTCATCAGTGCCCATCATTGCCACTTTATCAGTGCCCATCAGTGCAGCCTTATCACCTATCAGTCCCACCCATAAGTACTCATCAGTGCCACCTATCAGTGGCCATCAGTGCCGCCTATGAGTGCCCATCAGTGCCACCTATCAATGCCCATCAGTGCCGCCTATCTGTGCCACCTCATTGGTGCCACCTCATCAGTGCCCATCATTGCCACTTTATCAGTGCCCATCAGTGCAGCCTTATCAGTGCCCCTCAGTGAAGGAGAAAACTTACTTATTTACAAAACTTTATAACAGAAACAAAGAAATACTTTTTTTTCAACATTATCTGTCTTTTTTTTATTTGTTGCACAAAAAATAAAGACCACAGCAGTGATCAAATAAGACCAAAATAAAGCTCTATTTGTGGGACCATAATGCTAAAAAAATAGTTTGGGTACAGTGCAGCATGACTGCGCAATTGTCATTCAAAGTGTGACAATTGGCCTGGGCAGGAAGGGGTGTAAGTGCTTGAAACTGCAAATTCCTTGTAAAGTAAGATATTGCCATCACAAAGCAGAACCTTATTTCTATTATTTCTAATTTAGGATGTTCGATTCAATTTTTAATGTTTGTGAAATTATTCACTTAAATTACTAGATTGGAAAACAAATATTCTTTTACAGCTGTGGAGAAAGAGGTCTCATGAAATAATAAAGAAAAGTTTACATATTCATTTACTGCATACATGAGAGACAAGTAAGCTTATGTTTTTTTCTACAAATCTACATAATAATGTTAAGGGCAGACAACAGGTCACATTTTGCAAACAACTATTTACAGGGTTTTTCTCTAAGAGACAATTTCTCTATTATTACCTCATTCAATAGTCGTTATTATAATGAGTATTGCCTGGTTAACCTATATGCATACTATCACTATTTACATCTCCAGGATGCAGCTACCTGGAAAACATGCTGAGATCTGTGTCAGAATAATAATAGCTGCCGATGGCCTAGTCTTGGCCCTTGAACAACCAGCAGTTAGCCACATTTTCCTTAAGGACAGTTTAATTCCTTCTAACTGGAGACATATTCCCTAAAGCTTACTTTCAATCAGTCCCAGTACTGTCATAATGTTATCACCTTTGCAAAATAATGACAATAATTCTAGTAAAAGATTACTGTTATTTAAAAAAAAAAGGAAAATGTATCTGCCCTGATTAAAAATATCATGATAGTTGCAGAAACTTTTGCCTTGGACGTGATATGTTTCCTAGCAAAATTGGCTGCAGGGTAAGGTGTATGTTTGCCTGACAGTTTGGAGTCAATTATCCATAAAGTGATTACTTTGTGGTGACATAGGATAAAAAATGGTAAGGAAATGTTCATTTTTAAGGGCAGATGATTCATATAGTATTTACTTCATGGAATCTATCTGCTCAGGCATGGAGGCAGGAGAGTGTACTTAGCTCAGAAAACCCCTCCTCTCCTCCTGAAGACCACTGGGAAGTAAAACATCATTTGCCTAGGTCTGGAAACCAGGAAGTAACTGAAGAAATATACAAATAAAAGTTTAAAACAAGTAAATATGTTAGCAACCTAAAAAAAAAAAAAAAAAACATATACTAACCTAGGTGGATGCAGCATCGGTCCAATGCTGCATCTGTCCCACCCGCCGGCTCTAAGATTGAGAACTGAGTGACCAACAACCACTGATCACTCATTTCTAGTGTTCCATGAGCAAAGAGCTGATAACTGTTAGTCACTGGCTCTCTGCTCTGCCCCTCCAGCACTCACTGGAGCACTTACCTGTGAAGGGGGCAGGAGCGGCTCACTAAGAGGCTGAGCCAGCTGCCGGTCCCAGCTTCTGGGTGGATCCCATATGGTAGTGATCTTTTCAGAGCCTGGACCGGCTCTGTGACATCAGCCAACAGCGGGCTAAAAAATGGGTCACAGTACAAACTGCACTCCTATGATCCATAGGATAAGTACAGCCAAAAGAGCTTTAGCTATACTTCTTCTTTACAGATTAAAAATAGTCAATGTTGATTAAGAGAGTGAAGTTCCACATTAAGTTTTGGACAGAGGGAGGAAAGTATAGAACCTTTTGTAGTTTTTTTATTTTTTCTAACATGATCCCAGTTTGGGCTAAACTCAGGCCTGAAACGGTGAACCAGGACGCACAGGACCCCTACTGGAAGCTGCATCGGCATTAGGTGTGAACCGAACCGAGTCACTATATTCCTTATTTTATGACTTCTGCTAAAATGACATTATTCTAAAAAAAACTTTAGGCACTTACAGTATATGGCTAGTTTTCAGTATATTTTTATCTTTGACTTTAAATGCTTTTAAAAGTCCTTAGTTGGTTTCACGTGTTTATCTACAGACTCAAGGTATTTCAAGACACCAGCATTACAATGCAGGCACCTTCTAGTGCTTGAAAACACATGACTTTGCTCCCTTCTGCAGTTTTGGAGCCCCAAACCCCAGTTATGTTTAGTTGACAAAGTCCAACACTTCTTATGGATTGCTACCCCATATATACCTGCAATTTGTTACAGGCCAGAGAAGCTGCCATAATAACAATGGAGCAATAACAACTTCCAAAGAACAGGGGTAGATAGGGATATAAAATGTTAAACTTAAAAGGCATCAATTTCATCTTGCAGCACTGCAGCCATTTACATGACAAAGGCTGGTGTATTTTAAGTGCATCTAAATTGAAGACCTAAGAACATATTAACACAATATTTTATTTTATTAGAGCAAATGATGTCATACATTGTGAGTGTGACACAGAATATCACCGGTGTACCAGTTGTTTAAGATATAAAAGTTATTTAATAAAGTAGAGCAAAAACTTTGATTCATTTTGCAGACATTTGAATACACTTATTTTAGCACGTTGGATACAAATAGTGCCTAGAAAACCTGTTATTAAAGCAGAGTTCCGCCTGAAAAGAAAATTAAAAGTCAGCAGCTACAAGTACTTCAGCTGCTGACACTTACCTGTCCAGGTCGCCCAAGATGTCCTCACCCGAAGCCAACCTGTCCCTCGGCTCCGGGTGAAGGTGCCGTCATCTACAGTAAGGGAATTAGGAAGTGAAGCCTTGTGGCTACACAGCCTGGTTCCCTATTGTGCATGCGCGAGTCACACTGCGCATTCTGAGTGGTCCCTGCTGTCTTTTGGGACCTGTGTGTCTCCCAGAAGACAGTGGGGAGGACAGAAGAGGGGCCGGTCATGGTGTGGATCGCCGCGGATACTGCAGTGATCTTTTGCTGGAAGTGGGAGCAAATACCTGGACTAGACACTCCCCCCTCCCCTCTGAAAGATGCCAAATGTGACACCAGAGGGGGCAGAGGAACCGGATAAGCGGAAGTTCCATTTGGAACTCCCCTTTAATGTCAGATGAATAAAGTAGAAACTTTGATTGGTTACCATGTCACTGCACTTTTCAGAATATTATATTGTCATTATAATGGTTTCTCACATCACTACTGATATGGAGACAAATGAAAAAACAATTAAGTAATGCAAACATGGGTTTCTCAAAGGGAATCAATACAAATCAATAGCATTTGCAGAAAACAGACTTGGTGACATAATCATAAACCTAACACACAAAATAACTGTGCTCCTCAGTTATACAGATTAGTTGTAAATAACAAAATACAAGTCCAACAGGCATAATTTAGAGTCTAGTACTGCTGGTGAACCCATCTTGTTGTGTAGAAAATGTATTACCTGAAGCCAAAAAGTTTGTATGACCGGGGAAACTCCAGATTAAGTGATAGAAAGTGCCAGGTGCTGAAGCGCATAGTGGACAAAGTGGACTGCATTTGGGTTGGTATCGAGCAATTTTCTGAAGTGTCAAATACGCCCTATATATGATATATAGTTGAGTTAATCGATTTGGCATTTTGGGGGAAACTTTTTAGTGTTGTCTAAAATTTCTTCCCAGTCAATGTCTTCTATGGCCCCAATATCGTATTCCCATCTGTTTTTAGGCTTATAGGCTTATGCTGTCACTGTAGGAAGATGAATTGGGGAGTATAGGGTAGAGGTCAATTTAGTGGACTCCATGCCTAGAATAGTGTAAAATACCGGAGGTGTAGTTAGAGAGATACTTAGGTCAGCAAACTGGGTTTGTGGGGCATGTCAGAGCTGCAGATACCTGAAAAATAAGTGATTAGGAATATTCTTCTTTAAGCATCTGAAATGTTTTGGGTCCAGAAGGGGTCATGACTTGATGTAGATAGATTATTCCATTGTTATCCCATATCACGGGGTCTGGTATAGTTAGTAGTTCTGGCATACGACTATTAAACCATAAAGGCATATGGGAATGGCTTTGTAGTATATTAAGTTTACGTAAAGTGAGTTCCCTTATATGTTGATGATGTGAAAGCATTCCATCATTATATCTAGGGGATTATTGACTTGTTTTTCCATAAAAAATAGCTTGAGAGGAGTATGGATGCCCTTATTTAAGCTTGCTAGTTGATACAGGGTAGCAGAATAGCACATGATCATTGGAACTATGCCACTAAAGACAGGATATGCTGCATACACTGAAACTGTGCAGGTCTTCATATACTACACTCCCCTCAGCTTTTAATAGTTAATAGGATTACTTATACTCCCTCCAAGATTGAACTGTAAAGAGAGTGGTATTAAAAATATATATTTGTGTGGAGGTTATCCTACCCTATCTCTAAAACTCCTAACAGATGTGAATATATAATACAGAGACCTGGAGATACATCAACGCAGGTGACTTTTTAAGTCTGCTATATCCCTCTTCCATTGCCAGTGCCAGAGCCTGCCACAGCTGTTCCCCTTAGTAACCCTGAATGAACCTTTATGGGTCAATAAAAAACATGTTTTTAAAACAATTCATTGCAGGTGTATTTAAACTGGTGTGAAACGCGTCAAAAGCTGTACAGTTAGTCTTTACTAATTTGTGATGCTTTGATATCCATTTTTATACAATAAAGGTGAGCGCGGCTATCCAGCTATTTATTTTCCCTGCATTTAAACTACATTTGGCCTGTAGGTGACCTGCATTTAAATTCCCTAGCAGTTTTGCCTAGTGTGGCTTGGGGTTAAATTTCAGCACCATTAGCGGTAACCCCGAGCCACACTCGGGATTGCATTGCAGGATCCTGGTGCGGTATACTTACCTTGTCCCCAGGATCTTGCGATGTTCCCCCGCTGTGTCCGAGGGCTCTGTCCTCCGCCCGAAGCCTCTCTGTGCCAGGCTCAATTCTGTGTGAGAGTCGTGACGCACAGGACGGAGCCCGGCATCAAATTCAAAAAAGTAAAAAATCATAATACATACAGTACACTGTAATCTTACAGATTACATTACTGTATGAAATAATTTCACATCCCTTTTGTCCCCAGTGCTTTGTCCAATGCCCTGCATGCAGTTTTATATTATATATACTGTTCTTTCTGCCTGGAAACTTGAGATTGTCCATAGCAACCAAAAGTGGTTTTAGACCAGCTAGAAAACAACGATAGTAAATTAGAACATTTGCAGAATTGAGCTATAGTGAATCGTGGGGAAATGTATTTTATTATTATTATATTATTATTTTTTATAATTATTTATATTTATTTATTATATTATAATTTATGATTTTGTGTTTCAAACTTAATCATACCCGGGATATCTACTAGACTCTTGGTGGACAGATTTAAGTGTGTTATTGCTAAGAATTATAGGCCTACAATATAAAACACCAAATTTCTATGCAAAATAATTGTACCTCTTTGAGGCGAAAAATTCGGACATAATCATACCGCCAGGGAGGCTACCTGTTTCCGCTGTTTTTGCATTCCTATAGACTTCATGGGAAAAAAAGCATTTCTAAAGCAAACAAAAGCCAGTTGACACGGGTCCTTATGAAGTCTGTGGGTGCAGCTAATGAAGTGATGTGAAGTTTGGATGGCTGGACCTCATATTGATAGTTTTTCCCAGGATCCCCTAATACCTATATTGTCTTCATGGTGGCCCTGTATATCCATCTAGAGATCCACCATGCATTATGTTTCCAGCAGTGGTAGACCCCTTTGTAGTGTTGGGACTGGGCCAACCGCTCAACATGACCTCTGGATATGATCACCCTGCTTGCATGATTACTAATAGCAATATATTTGCCTATCTAACAATGAATTGCAGATGTCTGATATGTGTGTGAAAGTGCTGGTCCGATAATAGTACAAATTGGTTTCAATTGGTCTACTGTAAAAAGAAGCGAATCTATGATTTAAGTCTAGTGTAGGTGGACCCTGTTTTAGTCCTAGTCTGCTACCTCTCTGACAGTGAAACAAGGAAGTACTCTTTATATAGTAGTTTCTTGAATATGTATAGAGGAATGCCTGGTACAAAAGTTCATCCCACTTAACAGACTTTTTGAAACAGTTAATTGTTAACATCATCAAATACTGCCAACGCATTTCAGGGATAAAAAGTCTCCCCCCATTTCAGATCTTGAGCAGTCGGTGGTATTAAACTCACAAAAGAATGCACAAAGGGACCTGTGTTAAGGCTGGATATCGATGGTGTCTCCTGACAGGAGAACGTAAAGGTTCCAAAAACGTGTTGGTTGTATCTGATGCTCTTAACCATTAAAGTCCTTTAAAATAGATGAACTTTTATACCAGATGCTCCTCCGTACACACTTAAACAATGAATGGAAGTAAAACTTACTACATATATCAATTAGATCAGCAATATATTATGAATTAATTTCTGCATATACTTGTTGATTCTAAAATGATTACCTTCCTAGTTACTTATTTCTTTCATTCAAATTCAAAAGGCAAGTTTTTTCTCAACTGGTGCTGTTGCCCACAGCAACTAATCAGCTCATATTTTTAATTTTTTCCACAGTTTAGAAAATTACAACATAAAAGCTGATTGGCTTTACTCCAGTTGAGACAGAGTTGGGACAAAGTTTGTCTCAGACACTTTTTATTGATTTTTCCCATTGTTTTAGATTTACTTTGTGTATATTATAGTTCACAAAGCACCAATACAGCGCCTTGAGGCGATTCAGTTCGCATTGTTAGCGCTATACAAATTATTCATTCATTCATTCATTCATTATCCATTTATTATGCTAAATTAACTTATCAATATGCTAATCGTGGGTGCAATGCCTTACAAGCTCCTAAATAATAGTAATAATAAATTACATTTATTTTTATTTTTTTTTGTAAAAGTGAACTTATCCTTTAAACCATATAATTATTTTTCTGAATAGGTTTGAATAATATGAACTGTACTGTGATGACACCCTTCCTAACCATATTTAAAATAATTTGCAACTGCCTTTGGTTCACACACAGAGATAAAGTGATTGGTCTGGAACTTCAGAGGCTGACACTAAAACTCTAATTGGGTGCCCTTTCTAAAGAGTTCAATATTGTCACTCACTGACAAGCTAAGTAAAATGTTTTTTTTTGGGGGGGGGGGCTTATTTAAAATCAAAGCAATGCATCATTAAAATTTGGTTCAAAGGACAATTTCTGAACGCAAAATAATTTTTTTACATTCATTATAAATACAATATTCCTGGCACATGTTTTTTTTATGCTATATAGCCTTTTGTATGAATATGCATACAAGAGCAAAGCTAGCAACATAGAACAAAAAAACTACTGTATATATTTTTAATGAAAGTGAGCCAATCCACACTGTCAGAAGGCAGGAGGATTGAGCTCTTCATAACACATCAACCCATGACCTGATGTATTCATCTACAGCTTCATGTAGCAATCATGTGGTTAGAGCACTGCCTAAGAGTGTAGTTGGCAGCCACTGTGGTTTAAAAAACGCTTTAATAGTGGTGCTGAGGAGGCTGCAGTCACCACTGCACCTCCTTTCAAGAATCACAGTACTGGAAGTATGATGATCAGAGGGGATCCTGCCAACATCAGGAAATGTAGCAAAGAGATTATTATGCATTACCTCCTCAAAGTGCTAAATTTTGATTTTACTGTCGCATGGTTGCAGGAGACCAACAATTTCCCCTTGTATTGGGTACTACTAGGGATGGGTGGCCACCCAATATCAGTCCCATTTTTTGATGACCAAAATCCTGGGGTCTTCATGAAGACATTTGAGAATAAAAGATCCCTTACATAACAAATTGCATGCAGCAAAGTGATTAAGTCCTTGGTGTTACTAAGGACAATACTGTCTTTAACAATACTTTCCCACTCACATACAACACCTTCGATAAGGGAGGATGCAATGTGCCTCTTCAAGCCTGCCCTCCTCTTCACCAACGACACTCAACCCTCCTCCTCATATTCCTTGCTTGCCTTCTACTGCCTCTCTTTCACAGAGATGGTGGTAGAAGGCAAATGATCCTGCTGGCCCTAAAATGATCCTCCTCCTGTTTCTGTGCCTCCAGTGCATGGTCTATCAGGCTAATGGGTGTGTGCTCCAGAAAGAACATGAGAGGCATTGAATCACTAATCCTTGCCTAGTTGCTCACAGATTTGGTATGCCTCCTGAATGATGGCCCATTGATGTGACTCCATAGAGCCTGTCCTCATACCATAATCTTATACGTACTTAGGGGTACAGATGATTGAATTGTTACCATTGGGCAAGACATGTGGTGCAGCAGCATCCTGCATCCTTCCTAATCACAAGAAGATTAACCCAGTGTGCACTGAAGAATACGTAGCATCCTTGTCCATGCTTACTGGGCAACATGCACCCTGCTGTCGACAGCATGGTCCAGTGACACAGAAAAATTACATTCTACATGATAATTGACAACAGTAATGACTTTATGGGCAAAATAATGGCAAAAGGGTGCCTGCCACAGAGGTGTAGTTCAGGCCATAAAGTCTCAGTAGAGAGAAATTCCACAAGCCTGGATAGAAGCGGTTACAATGCCAATTTTTTTTTCAAAGCTGGCATTAAGATGGTGGACATAGGTGTAATTTTAAGACTTTTTCTTTTGCCAATACAGAAACTGCATAACTAGCAACTGCTTTGAGAAGCATTCCCCTGGAGATGTCAGGATGTGAATAGGAGAGGTTCAAGCCGTGTTTGATCCTCCTCAGCATGGTCCAATGACCCATTTCCCTGTTTAATGTGGTGTATCCTATGTCTCTAAGGCTGCTTGTGAAACTTCCCTTCCTGTCACTAGAGGCTACAAATGTTATGGCAGATGCAGTAGAATGCTGTGGAGGGGGAAGAGAAGTGAAAAGTAAGAAAACCATCTCCCCTCATCACAGCAAAAGGACCACAGTGTGGGCCTTTTGTTGCCAAATTGTATCATTAATGTTCTGCTCCCGCTGAGCTCTGTAATACAGAGCCATGTGTTTCCCTATGCATGGGGTATCTAAATGGCTGGTATTTTACCATGGTTTATACACTATAGGCAGATGATACAAAACATATCAGTCATATCTTCCACCCCATATGACCTTCTCATCTCTGGAGCATGCTTAACAGTAAGTTTCAGATAATGAAACATCACTGCCTCTTGCTGATCCTCCCTACCTGATGTCCCCTCCTTCAAAGATCCTGCCGCTACCATCCTCATCCCCAATATCTGAAATGAGGAGTCCTTACACATGACCAAGATCACAATTCTGCAGCAAGTCAGTGATCATGTGATCAAACATTTCTGTGAACTGATCATTGCCAGCTTGCGGGCAGGTTTATTCGAAGACGAGGAGCAGGAAGACGAGCACTAGCAGACATCTTGTTTCTCCGTATAACTTTATGTTTTTCTGTGCCTGAAAGGGATATATAGGAATACTTTGTCAGCCACTAAACTAATTCCTGTGTGCTATGGCTGTATGGCACAGCCATTCTGAGTTAGTAAAGGCAGACATGCCCTATCTGTCCTGCAGAACCTGCTCATCTCCTAACTCCTCCAAATGCAGAACCTCTGTTTTTCACTTCAGGTCTGATAAATAATAATAATAAAAAATACATTTTTAATAAAGGGGACTGACTAAATTTAATGGCAGCCATAGCAATAGGAGAAAAATATGTGGTGTTATGGTGCACACTTATTTTCCGCACAAGTATGCTACAAGGGGTAACTTTACTTTTGTCAACAACAAGTGTACATTGTTTACCCCAAAATAAAAAAAGTCCCTAACAAAATAAAAAAAAGTAAAACATACTGTATCTCCCCAAAAGTAAACACACCCTGAAACACTAAACTCTAACCATTTTTACCATGCAAAGAATAAAAATGGATGAAATAAAAGGAAACATTTGCAAGGGAGGAGAAGGTCAACAGCTAAATAGTAACCACAAAAACTGCTGCTAGGTTGGATCTCTGAACTGTGAACACAGAGGTTGGCTACACAAGAATATGTAACTCACACTCCAACAATCCAACAGTTACATGAATGTCTATTAATATCTGGCAACTGTCGAAGAAAGCTAGAGAAGGAGATACATACTTTTAATTTTAATTTGTGATCTCATTTAGCTAAGTAGTCATGAGGGTATTTGCTGCTATTATCTATTTAAAACTGCATTTAATATATAATATATATATATATACATATATATATATATTGCCTAAAGAAACACTTTTTGGTGCTGAAATCTATTACTTCTGTTTGTGGGGTGCAGCAGAGGCCCAGATTAGCCAGATGCCCCCCCCCCCCCCCCCCCCAAAACTGAAATGTTCTCTTTATAGGAGAGATGATGACAGCATTCTTTGGTTTAAGACTATAATTATATTTTTTAATTACACATTTTTCAACTCTATTTGCAAATTAGGCAAAGCAGTAGATAGCATTTTTAGTGAATCATATAAATCATACATCACAAATGCTTGGACTCCTAATTGTTTTTAGTAATCACAAATGCAGGAAGCCCTGCATGTGTGACTATATGTATTTACTAAAGTAATGCTTTTTCACCTTAGGCTGTGTTTACTTCAAATACCAAATTGAGTTCTGGGAAAATTTTTATTGTTTCTCAATTCCCCTGACCTTAATTGTTTGTTTGAAATGAAAACAGACCAGAGTAAAAATCCTGCCTTAGTAAATCTATGTCTTTTTGCTTTTTTATCAACTTTCGCTATATGTTTTCACTGTATGTATTTCTCCTTGCTCTATGTATAAAGCAAGTAGGAAAGGAAAGCGGCTTTGTTGCCGAGAGCAAACAAGCCAATCCAGATGAACATTTTTCTTTTGCAGGTTGAAAAATAATATCTAACACTTCCTTATTTTCTGTTAGTAATGCACACATGTTGCTGTCTTCCTGTATTACCCTGAGGGACAATATACACTCCATGGGGCGGATTTACTAAAAGCAAAGATTTCTTAGATGGGCTGTTGATCCTTGTGGTACTAAAAAATGGCCTTTACTGCATTTGTTAAATCATCTCTTTGTGATGTTAATGTGTGTGCACATGCAGCTACATGCACACTGGCTTAAAGCGGTTTTAAACCCATAACCAAAAATGTAATATATTGCCACTTACCAATCATTAGATGTAGTGGCTGCATTCATTTTGTTTGCGTTTTAGGCTTTTTCCCCTCTGGTTTCACCTGGAGATCTGGCCAATAACACACCTCCTGTATTAGGGTACCTACACTCTGGATGAAGGATCAGTCTTTGGCCAGTCTGGAGGGAGGGTAGTATTAGATATTATTAGTATTAGTATTATTATTATTTATATAGCACCAACAGTTTACGCAGCACTGTACAACATGAGGGCAGGTGGTACAGTTACAATATAAGGTAGGAGAAGAACCAAAGAAGAGTACAGTCATGGGGACCAAAGCAGTGGAGTTTTTTGAGGAAGAGGGGGTGGTCAGCCATATCAAGGGCAGCAGAGAGGCCCAGGAGTAGGAGTACAGAGTAGTGACCAATGACCATTGGTTGTAGCATTTAGTACATTGTTTGTGAGTTTTAGGAAAGCAGTTTCTGTGGACTGGTGAGGGGAAAATCCAGACTGACGGGGGGGATTGAGAAGGTTATTCTCAGTGAGGTGATAGCTAAGTTGGTTGTAGACCAGACATTCAAGGAGCTTGGAGGGAAAGGGGAACAAGGACCAGGGGCATAGGTTGTTAATATTGGTGGGATCCAATGAGGGCTTTTTAAGTATGGGGGTGACTAGTGCATGTTTTAGAGAGTTGGTGAAGATGCCAGAAGAGAGGGAGAGATTGAAGATGTGAGTTAGAGAGTGTAGGATATAGCCTCATAGTATTTGTAAGGGAACAGGGTCCAGGGGCAAGTGTTTAGGTGGGCATCTGAAAATTGTTTAGCAACCCTGTTTATAGAGTGTTAAGTGGGGGAGATATCTGTACAGTGTAAATCTCATCACAAATCACATCAATCCTATTTTTTAATTGATTGGCTATCTCCTGGACGGTGAGTATGTGGGGGCACTGGAGGACGAAGTATAGAGTTAAAGGTCAAGAAGAATTGATGAATACTTGATGAGAGGATGTTAAGGAGAGTGCTAAAATTAGTCTGCTTGGCAATGTAGAGGTAATTGTATTTCTATAGAGCAGATTTTTTATTGGTTGAAGTCTTTCTGAGACTTGTCTTATGCCCAAGCTCTCCAGAGTGTGGCTACTTTTTATTTAGACTTCTGGTGTTATCTGTTTGCCAAGGTTGTAAGGGTTGGGGCCTAATTCTGTGTGTAATAAGTGGGGCGAGTGTGTCCATGGAAGATGACAGTGAACTGTGGATATACTATCAGTTTTAGATACACTAACAAATTAAAGCTAACATACAGCTAACACTTTATAAGCAGTTACAACAACAGTTTTCCTTTTGAGATAAGAGTTTTATATAAATAAAAAAGCTGAACATTGTAAGCACCCTGTCAGTGTTAAATGATTTGTCTCAACAATCTAACTTCTAAATCTACAGGACAGCTTGGTGGCTGGATCATCAGGTGAAAATAAAAGAAAGAAAGCCTAAAACAGTAAACAAATTTAGCCATCACATCATCACATCTAAGAATCCGTAAGCTGCAATATAATAAATGTTTGCTTTTTAGTTAAATGTACTGCTTTAATATCACAGGAAGGCAAATTTAGGAAAACCTTGGCACCCACTGCAAAAGTGTAATGTCCGCAGTTTCAAAACTGAAACCCCTTGCTTAGAAAAAGTCATACCTGGAATTTAAAGGTAATCTCCAGGCTCCACTTGTGCTCAACCCCCACCCACCTCTAACTAATGCTGGCATTACAAAATATAGTAAAATATCTAAATGCTCTTTTTATTCACCTAAGGCTGTGGTCACCTGATATTCCAGTCCTAAGTTTTCTATTTTCTTTTACTGTATATACAGGAGGCAAGGTCCTTCCTCTGGTGTCCATGTCACTGCTTGCGTAAAATGAACACATCCTATTGGCTGTCCAGTGGTAAGGTTCTCTCGGGATCTAGAGGAAGAGTCTGCATTGGTAATCTCAGTGTGAGACAACTGTCAGGGACCAGTCAGCATGGGCACATCTGCAGCTCTGGATTAGCAGCACCTAGAAACAGCACTGGCAAGGGACCAGGCGGCAGACTTAAGTGAGTATATATTTCTTCACAAGTAAGAAAAAACATGCAGGACAGATTAGAGGAGTGTGGGAAGAGGGTTTATATTTACCCAGAGATGACTTTTGAACTCTTTTTCATTTAAAAAATAATAAATATTTTAAAGTATATTTTATTCTGGATTGTACTTGTAAAAAAAAGTTAGAAATTTAAATAAAGCATGACTTTTTATCGTTCTTTGAATAGGTTAATTTCCTATAAATATTAAAATATTATTTCCAGTATTATCTGAGCTTTGAACTGTCATACTTTTGATCATACATATTATAAGTTTAACAATTCTGCCATTGCACCTATCAATACAATTAATGCGGTCAGACAGCAATATGTTTCACAAATCTAGATTTTTTCTTTCTGTACTTACAGTGTAATTCTAAAGAATTGCACTAAATACAGTGCTTAGGATACCATATTCTCTACATATGCATGTTGATAAAAACACAGTTATATAAAGCCAATATAATATCATTTTTAATGATACAGCATAATCCATGTGCATGTCATCTGCTTTGTTTCAGTGATGTTACAACATGATATGCACAGGCCTGGATTTCCCAGTAGACCACCTAGACCATAACCTGGGGCACCACAGTCACTGAAAGCTAACAGAGTATAATTACCAATCAAAATGCTTCTTCACCGACCTGGCTCTATTACCTGGATTTAGTAACAACAACAGCAGCTGCACCCTGCCTGTCCAAGCTCCAACCCATGGTATGCAGTCACACTACACTCTTGAATAGTGGGGCATTGCATGCATGCATGCGGGCTGTGGGCAGCTTAGAGACTCAAGGTCTGTGACTGCTGCTGTGCTGCATGCACATTACCAAGGAAGAGCCTGATGAGTGAAAATATGAAAGCCACTTTAACAAATACTGTATTTTACTCCAACATTTTATATTCACGATATGTGTCTATTGCACCATGTACTTGTGTTAAAAAGTATCCTGTTCTCTTTGTATCGCTTCCTTTGTGTGAAATACCTGGTGTTCATACCAGTCACCCTGCTTTCCTATTTCAAACTGACCACACTAGGCATGGGAGCATTGGAGCACAGGCTGCCTGTCCTCCAATGACCAGACTTTAACTGACCCCCCCCCCCCCCCCCCCCCCCCAGCCATTGACTGTATAGCTCCCTAAGCTGAGAACTGAGATTATATGATCACTTATAAAAAAAATGTGGGTATATATATATATATATATATATTTCATTTTTATTTTTTATAATTGATCACGTATTCTCTGTTCTCAGTTGCTTTTCTATTTTAAACTGAAAGGGTTGTTTGCAAGTTAAGGGTTCATAAATACTTTAAGTCTGCACATTCTTCACTGACCACAAATAAAAGGGGCAGTTCACCAGTGACCACCAAGTTGGTGTATCTTGATAAAAACATATGCACCACCAAGTTGAAGATTACTTTAAAGTACCCCCTTTTATTGGTGTCCAGTGACGTACTCCCTTACAATGGTGGTAAGTGGCAAGATGTTCCTCTATGTAGGTGACTCCAATTTAAGAGGACATTTTATCACTGTCCACCAAAGGGGGCTTTTTTATAATGAGAGAGATTGCTTCAGTCTGTTTGCCATGCTGTGTTATACATTAAGTGCTTCATCCTGCTATACATTCTGCTGTACGCTACATGTTTTTAAACAATGCACTCTATTTAGGTCATTATTAGCTTATTAAAAAAAGCAATACTGACAGCAACAAAGATGTGCTAACAACAATCATTAACAGAATCCAATCTCTTGATTGTGACTAAAGTAATCTAAAATCTGACTGTTTTCTATGGATTACGCAGTTTGTGTATTACTATTCAATGTTCTTTCTCCAAATACACCTGAAAATGTAGCCCCATTGTACATGGCATATAGCCACTTATATTATACAAAATTTTACCTCGTAAACTTCCCTATATTTTTATTTAGCTGTATTTTACTATGCTACCTGTTACTATGCAAGCAGGAGCAACATGCATACACAATTGACCAATCTTTGCAGTAAATAACACATGCAGAACTCCAAAAATCTTTAAACAATTGCCATGGTTGTGCATCCTGTAATGGAATTTTCTATACAATATATGTTCATCTTTAATTTGGTAAGTCATTAGTATTAAATTCAGGTATAAGTTGTTACTTGAAGACTGACAATCAGTAGCCTGACATCACCCACTCTCTCCCATCCCCTGAGAATGCATACCAGTTTAAAATATTCATAGTCAATAGTCATTAAAGTTGAACTTCACTCTCTCAATCACCATTAACTAGTTTTAATCTTTATGCTGCTAGCATTAGTAAATATATAGAAAAGAATATTATAATTATTTGTTTTACACTTTTTTTTATATTTATGCAGTTACTTTCTGTTTTTTGGCCTCGGCAATGATGCCATACATCCCATGAGTCTTCAGGAGGGAAGGAGGAGCTTTATAAGCTAAACACATCCTCCTGTCTGAATGCCTGAGCCAAGAGAAGATGGATTCCAGGAAGTAAATGCTACATGAATCACTTGCCCTTACTCAAGATGGTCACAGCTAGAAATGCTAGAAGCATGTTTTTCAAAGTGATTTCCCTGAAAAATAAAGCATGGAGACATAGATGGATGGGAGAGTTTGCTTTGAATATTAAACATATGAAAATCATAATTGGTAGAGAATGGATACCTGATAGCTTATAACTGACAGCCCAATGGAGAAGTCCAGTGGGCCTTGGCCCACAAATGGAACATGCTGCACCCAAACAAGCTCCCATGAAGCAGTGTTTGAGTAGGACATCTAATCTGTGACAGTTAGAGACTTTCAAGAGAATTTTAGTCTGTGACCAGAACACACCAGGAGAGTCTAGCAAAAATCTTGAACTGAAAGACAGCAAGCCAGGAGGCTGCTAATTGTTTTTATGGCCCATGATGCTGTATCATACAGAATATACCTTTGTGTGGGAAAATTCTGTTACTTTAGTTTCAGCCATAAACTTGGGCAGGAAGCCCTGAAACCTGCACTAGTGATATGACTTCTGCCATAAAAATGCTTTACTGATGCTCATTCATAAACTACCTTACTGCAGGTATAACATTAGTCTATAAGCAGGAAGCTATTTCTTGCCTTAAATTCAAACTACAGCAATTATGTTTTTAGGGTCAGGATGGGAAAGAGTTTAAATGAAATGTTACTTGGATTATTTATTCTGTATGACCTCATTTGGGCAGGTTTTTTCTCACTTCCTGTTCCTGTGACGCTTATATTAAAATGAGGCAAGATGACATATACAGCAACAGAAAATGTATCAGAAGGGTGGCATTCACATCTTCAGGTTCTTTCCATACAATATATAAGTATACAGTAGATGCTGATAGAGTGTGCATTGACAAAACAATGGATGAAACAATTGTAATCAAACTCAGCGAAATATAAGCATCACTAACCCACTGAAATGCTTGCCAAGAGCTTGTATTGTAACATTTCAGGGCCACAGAAGGTACCCTTTATCAGGCTTTGAAAAGTTGAAATATAGGTAAAAGATATATGCTTCTGATGAACATTATTTTGTGCTGGTGATGTGCATTTTTATTACAGTGAAAAAATAACTGAGAAAGACCCTGCCCTGGTTTATCCTAAACAAAAAAAAAAAAAGTTGTATCCCACACTGGGTTTTCACCAGATATCAGCTTTCTATTGCTCTCTTGGGTGTTGATTTACTAAAGGCAAATTGACTGTGCGCTTTGCAAAGTGCAGTTGCCCTCTGCAAGTGCAGTTGCTCCAGAGCTTAGTAAATGAGCAGAAGCTCTTCTGACTTCCATCCTCCAACCACGTGCAAGAAAAAATAAAGTTTTTTTTTTTTATTTTCCTTGCACATTATTGGGTATTTTTTGCAAAGTGAAGTTTTACCTTCTTTACTAAGCTCTAGTGCAACTGCACTTTGCAAAGTGCACAGTCTATTTGCCTTTAGTAAATCAACCCCTTTGAGATGTTCTCTCACTTGTTCTGGTGATACACTGTTCTTGGGAAAGAAAGTGAAGGTAAATCCCCCCAATGGGTCTACAGGCAGTAGTAAAAACTGATAGAGGTTCCAACATAACTTACAATGCTGTTGTTGGGGTAGGAGCTAAGAACATATTTCCAAAAAGAGGCCTCAGAAAGACACTCTTCATCACTATCCAATACAAAAGAGTTATGTCACGAGTTATAACTTATAAAAGACCTCTTCTCAACAAAATAAATGCTGCACTAAATCGATTTAGATACAATGTTTTTTGAATACTTTACAAACTATTCATAAAACCAATACTTAGTTGTCTTTAATGTCCAGGCATTTCACAGCATTAAAAGCTTTTGACGATGTAAGGCTTGCTGTAACAGTATTGAAGATTTACATAAAAAGAAAAACCTCTGATATTCCATTGTTGATTATTTGGCAGCACACTATGAATCACGTAAAAGAGATTTCACCAGTGACTTGGTTTGCTCTACCACATTGTGATCCTGGTTTATCTGTCACTGATATAAGCCTAACTTTGGAGATATGACCAAAGTTCTATGAAATACATATCAACATTAGTAAATAATCTCTGCATCATACTAGCTTGTGAGCCTGCTTCTATTACATTAGCATATAGCAATGCTGAGGTTCACAGAAAGACAATATTTACCTTAGGTCACTATTAATTTGCACCAGGATGTCATTTACTACCGTAGGTTGCCACTAGTTCATTTGGATTTGAATATGTCTGTTGACACCGCTTTTGCTATCTCTGGTATCAAGCTAGACTTAAGAGGATTACATGTAATACTATTATTTCCTTACACGGCATTCATAAAAACCTGAACCTTTTTTATGTTCCTAAAGGAAGTCCCACTGATATCACATGGCTTAACAATGTGTGAATGTAGGCCGCAAACTGCCCTGAATCTGTTAATGTCAAGAAAGAAAGCCATTTGCTTGCATGCCTTTATAAGTTAACTGTATATGTCAACATATAAATAACCTGCACATTTTCCAAATACCCCCTAAAGTGCATATTCTTAGGCAAATTACATATTGGCCACTATTTATTACAACTTAAAACAACGCAACATAGATTGATTAAAGGCATACTAACAGTAATGCTTATATCAATAATAGCAACAACAACAATGAAAAGTAGTCTGCGTGGCACACTTTTTATCAATATACTGTCTTGTACTGTTATAGATAGCTCTAAATAACAGCATAAGAACCAAAAATGAACCCATTACAAGTTTGCACTTATATCCAGAAAGCAATTTTTTTATCATGCTGAATAATATGAATTTACCTGTAGTGTGCAAGGTAGTAAACAGCATTTGAAAAGCTGAGTAAGTAACCTTTATGCATGATGTTTTTCTATTACCCTAACACTGCAGTAAATGCTGACAAAACTATAGAGCCTGCCTCAAACTGCATGATATATTGATCCCAAAAATGAATAAAACAATTTAAATAAATTGCACTGAAACGTTACTTTAAGCTCCTGTGGGTTAGCCAAATATGGTCTCTATGTAGAATTCTCATAACAATAGCATGTGTTAAGAAATCACTAGAAAAGTTGGTATATATATATATATACAGAGAGAGAGAGAGAGATTAATATATATCACATAGGCTGTTAGGCTCAATTTGAGATTTCTATCTCTGGAAAAATAGGGAGGTAAGGATCCTAAAGGGCCTATAATGTGTCAGTGAATGACTATGACACTGCCTAGAAAATGCTCCTAATAACCTAGTGAAGCGGTGTGTCCTGTGCTTTCTGCAATATATCTTATGCGTGCTATGTGGATAGAAAATGATTGTGTCTTCAGCTGACAGTACTCATTTTGGCAGGATGCTGATACCATTACTGTATGTGTACAATTTAGAAAATTGCCATCCCTAGATGCGAATACACCATGCATAGAGATACACCTCACCACAGACGAGTAACTAAGAAAAGAAATATTAGAAATTTGCAATAGTGGGTGTCAAAATGGTATCCCACTATATGAACTTATATTCAGTGTTAATATTACAATTAGTAGATTGTTGGTATTACATCCTGCAGAACAAAGCAATGTCTAAACTGAATTATACAATATCACCAGTACTCATCAGTCTTTTTATTTTTTCCTAATACAGTGCTTTAATTGTTGTTATTAAGTACTTTCTATCCTGGAAACTGTACAGGAGCAAGCTTAGTTAACCCACATTAAATCTCGATAACGTTATAATTACTCTTTTTTAAGGGATAATAATTTTAATTCCCCTATCTGTCGCTATAAAGATGGTATACAGCTAATCCGGTTTGCCCTTTCAATTAAACATGTTCAGCATGTTCTATTTATTCAGCACCTGAATGGGCCATTAAAATTCTTGGTCGGTAAGAGTTGTATGCTATTCGCTGTTGTTTTTAAATTCCATTAAATCCAAATAGTCTTTATCACCCCATGACCACTGTGACTTCAATCAGCCAATTTAATTACCTTACAAAATTGTCAGTAGAAAAAGCAAAGAAAAACAGGAAGGGATGTGACGTTATCAAATTGAAATCTTTCTCTCTGGTGTTTAATCTGGACCAGTCAATAAAAATGCTCTTCAACTCTTCCCTTCAAGGGATATTCAACCTCACGTTCTACCAAGGTGTTTTCATGTGCTTGAAAGTTCTTGAGCTGGTGAACACCAAGTTTCCCTTTGGCTCATTTATCAATGATGGCTGATATGATATAACCTTGATGGAACTGATGGACAGTAGCATGTATGAGGGAAGAGATAGGACTGCAGAATGTGTTAATTTTTCAAGCTGTGACAAAAAGAGTCATTGTTTTAGATATATATTTAAAATATGTCTATATCACACCATTCAGTGGCTATCGGCACAGCACGTTAATGTAATAGTTGTCCCATAGTATTGTGGTTGTGAACAACACTTACAATGGTTCATCATAAATGCAATATATTCAATATGTTCAATTTTAAGTCAAGTCTCTTAAACAATTTAAAAACCACAGGACCAAACGATCACCATTGCTCTTATTTATTTCTGTAATAAGCCCTAGATGCATATCCCTGAGAAAATAAAAGCATAATGTAACACTATAATTTACAGGTATAATACATTTAACAATGCGTTCACTAGAATTATGTGTATAGATGTACCATAAGTCTAACTTTTAAAAAGTTTACGTTTGCATACGTGTAATGTAAATAAGTGACATTAGTAAAAAAAATCATCTTAAAAACAAATGTAATATTACCATTATTTAGCCTCATAATTATATGAATATCCCACCAGACTTGTTAGTGAGGGGTGAAAATACTTAAAACAGAACAAGGTAACCCATGCCAGTTATTTTGCTTTGCCATCCCCGACAAATTAATCACATTTTGTGATTTTGTTGGCTTGCATGCCTCGCTGACACAACACTACAGACAGATAAGCGCAGGCAATGTTCTAAACCTAAGAGCATATGCAGGAATAAATGTGGAATACTGGATTAATAACTGGGGAGAATATAATGAGTAAGACAGGTTGCCTAGCAGTGAGACTTGTATTCATTCAATGAAAAGTGGACAGACATTGCTGTGCATTTCTAACTGATGGCATGACACATATGATGTGCCATTAATCCTACAATGTATATACTGTATCTATCTATATATATATATATATATATATATATATATATATATATATATATATATATATATGTATGTATATGTATACACACACTGTAACACAAGAATGTATAATTTGGAAGTGACATTTTATGAATTTGGACCACATTCTCATTAGAGCATGATAAATGCTGGATTCCTGACTCTATAATAGGTAAGCAGAGAGGGGTTATGAGGGTTATGAGGGTTTCAGTAGGCAGTACATTTGCATTGTTGCTTTGCATAGGACGTCAAAGCACAGCGATTGTTTAAAGACTTGCTTGTTGCCATAGTGCTGCAGGCAAAGGCAGAAAATCAGCGGCTAGTTGTCCCTTGAAGACTCTCTTCAGACAACTCTTGACCTCAACTGAGCAGAAGTGAACATGAGGATTGCTCGTACTATTGTTATTAATATTGTCTAATGTTGTGTAAAAAGCTGGACGAAAGAATGAAAAGAATGCTCCATTGTCTCTGGAAAAGGGGCTGATGTGGGAAAACATGTTACTATGAAGACCGTGTTACATCCGCAAGCCAGCTGTCATGGTCAAATAACGAGGAAATGGCAAAGGGAAATATTCTGTAAAACGCCCAGTGCTTGCAGAGCATTAAACATTCCCCAGTGTGGTGGTAGGCAAGGGTCATCATCATCATCATCGCTCCTATTCACGTTGTTGCCCAGGCACTGTATACAAGTCAGCCGCACACTCTTCAGACATATCCATGGATAGTGCTCTATAAGGTGGATTCCAGTAATGACGAGTGACAATGAGGAGCTGATGTATAAGTAACATTACTTCATATTGCTATGTTACTTGACAGCACTATTACTTATGTTATATATGATTTATAGGAGACAATGGCTTTTTTTCCCACATTTCCCAATCAGTTAAACAGCTGCAGTTGGAAGTTAAAGGAGTAGACACATATGCTGTAGCTAGCAAGTGATTGCTTTAATGGATGAGTGACATTGTGTCACGCCATCATTACAAAAACATATTTAACCAGTGCATTGCTTCTATTGTGCTACACTGGTTCTGTTAATACTGTGCAGAACCATTCATGCGGGGCTATACAGACATGTGTCTGTGCTTCCAAAGAAACCAGTCTTCGTAGAGACAGTTTCTATGAGCAACATGCCTCAAGCATCACCTTATAAGCAGATGAAGGCAAAGGAGAAGGCCACTATAAACACAAAACATTAGCAGATCAATGTGTTCTGCAAGACCTGGGCATTTCATTTATCAATCATTTATTATAGGTGCCACTTACCATCATAAAGTGACCATGAACAATGAAGCACTATACACACTCAACCTTACCCCCCCCCCCCCAAAAAAAAAAAAACTTCCTCTTGCATTATATGGACCTTATAGGTCTACATTTCAAAATTCAGGAATAACTAGATTAGGGTTGCCACCTCATCCCTTTAAACCTGGAGATATATGAATTACACAGGTTCTGAGGCTAAGATAAGGCACCAAGTGAGTTTAATTACCAGTTTAATCAGCCACAGAACCTGTGTGATTAATATGTGTTTGGGTTTAAAGGGATAAGGTGGCAACCCTAAACTAGAACCAGTCTGTACCATTGAAAAGGAAGCTAAGCGTTGGCTTTAACAAGATGCCCTTCCCATAAGTGCTTTTTTTTTTTTTTTCCATCAGCACCTGTTTGATGGCATAGCTCTGCCTAGTTCTACTTGGATAAAGTTTTCTCAGACTTTTAAAGAAAATGGATTGGCTAGCAGGATTGAAGGTTTAACCCTTAACTGAGAATGCCAAAGATAGATGCACGTTAACACACATATCCCTGATTGTTTCTTAATGACGAGTAACAGCTCACTATGGGCAGAAGTATAGGACCAAGCATGGTGCCTCTTTCTCCAACTCTAAGGTTGTGACATTTCTCATTCCCACAAGTCTTGATAAGTGCATATCGCTTAGTAAATTGCGCCTATGACTACTTATTATAAGAGATCATTAAAACAAAATAAAAGGCTGTTGATGTAGTCTGGTCCCAATAAACAAAATACTGGGGAAAATGTGTCTTAATGATGAGTAACAGCTCACTATGGGCAGAAGTATAGGATCAAGCATGGTGCCTCGTTCTCCGACTAGGTTGTGACATTTCTCATTCCCACAAGTCCTGATAAGTGCATATCGCTTAGTAAATTGCGCCTATGACTACTTATTATAAGAGATCATTAAAACAAAATAAAAGGCTGTTGATGTAGTCTAGTCACAATAAACAAAATACTGGGGAAAATGTGTAATGATGAGTAACAGCTCACTATGGGCAGAAGTATAGGACCAAGCATGGTGCCTCGTTCTCCAACTAGAAGGTTGTGACATTTCTCATTCCCACAAGTCCTGATAAGTGCATATCGCTTAGTAAATTGCGCCTATGACTACTTATTAGAAGAGATCATTAAAACAAAATAAAAGGCTGTTGAGGTAGTCTAGTCCCAGTAAACAAAATACTGGGAAAAGAAAAACGCTAGCAGGGCTTTGAAAGAAATACTATTGTTGACATTTTTATGTGACTGCTGACTAGCAACTCCCCTTCAGACATTCAATACACAGTTGCTTGTAAAAAAAAAAAAAAAAAACACACAGGATGCTACAAAAGACACACAGCTTAAATGAATGGTGCTAAAGCTACAATGACACATTCCTATTATATATCCATCATTATCACACTGCTGTTCCATCCAATGGACTGCAGTGACAATAATCCATTTCTGCAGGCACAGTAGATGTAGGAGAGTGTGTATGTGTGTGTGTGTGTGTGTGTGTGTGTGTGTGTGTTTTCCCCTATCACAGGGACCTGGCTACACACAATAAGCCCACCTCAGACATGGAGCATCCTTGCCATGGCAAAGTAAAAAAAAAAAAGCATATCTCTTACCGAATCGCAAAACGTGTGTTGTCCCTTGAGTATAGCCAATCCAAAACAAGCAAGCGGCCAGTGTTAGGTGGCACCTGAAGAACGGATGAGTTAGAAAAAGGCAAATATTCTTCATGGTTCCAGCGTACATCCGCACGTTTTATTTTATTTTTTTCTATGTGTTTCCCCCCCGTTTCAGCCTCTCTATAGAGCGTTGAGCTTTCCTCCAGGCGAAGGTAGAAGAAATGAGAAGGACACACAGAGAGACTTGGGTGATGGCCCTCAGACAACCATCACGGCATGGTCACACAGACAACAGCGAGGAGGGGATCCGCTTCCCAAACCCATTAGCAATCCCTGCATGTTCTTCATTCACTGCGCCAAGGAGCAACCTTCAACTGCAAGGAATGGTGGGACATCCATGTTAGTCAGAGGGGGGAGAATCCTTGAGAAATCCAAACGCCTATGTCCATCCCGGTGAGCCTGGAAGGGATGGAAGAAGAGGGAGGGAGGGAGGGAAAGGCAATCAATAGATAATCCAGCTCGGAAGAGAGAGAGAGAGAGAGAAAAAAAAGAAATCGCTGAGCTATAGTAGCAGAGAGGGGCGAAGTCTGTGTGTAGAAGCGATTTAGTGATGGCAAAAGTGCTTTGCTGCTCTCCCTTTCTGCTGCACTGCTGCACAGCTTCTGACGTGCAGCCAAGATTAAGTGAGAGAAATTCACATCGCTTCTCTCTCTTCTTCTTCTTTTTTTTTTATTAAGGCTGCCAGCCAACGTTCAGCAACGGATCTGATCCCCCCCGTGCTGCACGCTTTTCAGTCGTGCCCGACAACTACGGGGGCTGCAGGCGATCAGCCCCCTATACAAGATCAATACGTGCTGATCGCTAGGTGACTGTGGCTGCTGATGCTGCTAATGCTGGAAATCAGGAACTTTGAGATGTGTCGGTTCCAAGGTTCCAGCTTATCACTGGCTTTAACTCTTTCCTGGAACAAGGGATATGCTACTCTGTGCTAAACGCTTCTGGCATCATTTCCATACACACTGGCTTAAAAAAAAAAGAAAAGAAAAACGCTGCTTCTACTGGAGTTTTGTGTTCTGCCTGTAGAAGCAGCTCAGTGTTATCCTATTGGGGTTTATTTACTAAAGGCAATTAGAGGGTGCACTTTTGGAAGTGCAATTTCATAGGTTGGACTTGATGGACTTGTTTCTTTTTTTCAACCTCACCTACTATGTAGCCATAACATACAGGGATATATAATGTAATACTGACTTATAACACACATAGGTTGGACTTGATGGACTTGTGTCTTTTTTCAACCTCACCTACTATGTAATTATAACATACAGGGATACACAATGTAATACTGACATATAATCACACACATAGGTTGGACTTGATGGACTTGTTTAATTTTTCAACCTCACCTACTATGTAACCATAACATACAGGGATATACAATGTAATACTGACTTATAACATACATAGGTTGGACTTGATGGACTTGTGTCTTTTTTCAACCTCACCTACTATGTAATTATAACATACAGGGATACACAATGTAATACTGACATATAATCACACACATAGGTTGGACTTGATGGACTTGTTTAATTTTTCAACCTCACCTACTATGTAACCATAACATACAGGGATATACAATGTAATACTGACTTATAACATACATAGGTTGGACTTGATGGACTTGTGTCTTTTTTCAACCTCACCTACTATGTAATTATAACATACAGGGATACACAATGTAATACTGACATATAATCACACACATAGGTTGGACTTGATGGACTTGTTTAATTTTTCAACCTCACCTACTATGTAACCATAACATACAGGGATATACAATGTAATACTGACTTATAACATACATAGGTTGGACTTGATGGACTTGTGTCTTTTTTCAACCTCACCTACTATGTAATTATAACATACAGGGATACACAATGTAATACTGACATATAATCACACACATAGGTTGGACTTGATGGACTTGTTTCATTTTTCAACCTCACCTACTATGTAACCATAACATACAGGGATATACAATGTAATACTGACATATAATCACACACATAGGTTGGACTTGTGTCTTTTTTTGTTTAATATGTTCTTTATTGAGACACTTAGTTATGGTACAAGATTGTTATTGTAGCAGAGAAGTTGCAAACAATACAAGGAGATTGATAATATCAGGTCTGACCCAGAATAGTAAGGGTCTAGTATGTAGGGTATTTTTTTTTCCTCTGGGGGGGGGGGGGGGGGTAATAGGGATGAGGGAGGGGAAAGAAGGAGATCAGGACTTTTTCGACCTCACCTACTATGTAACTATAACATACAGGGATATACAATGTAATACTGACATATAATCACACACATAGGTTGGACTTGATGGACTTGTGTCTTTTTTCAACCTCACCTACTATGTAACTACAACACACAGGGATATACAATGTAATACTGACATATGATCACACACATAGGTTGGACTCGATGGACTTGTGTCTTTTTTTTAATAAGTTCTTTATTGAGACACTTAGTTATGGTACAGGAGTTGTAGCAGAGAAGTTGCAAACAATACAAGGAGATTGATAATATCAGGTCTGACCCAGAATAGTAAGGGTCTAGTATATAGGGTATTTGTGTCTTTTTTCAACCTCACCTACTATGTAACTATAACATATAGGAATATGCAATGTAATACTAACATATAATCACACACATAGGTTGGACTTGATGGACTTGTGTCTTTTTTACCTCACCTACTATCATCGGTTTGCCCCTTGGTGTTTCACTTTTGAGACAGAGGAAGAAACTGAGGACAGAGACTCCCCAGTCCCTTTCTCTGCAGCCTGCAGTAAACATGGTATACTATGCTTCATTTAAGAATGAAGACAGGAGTGATCAGTACAGATCACTCACTGTGTTCATTCAGAAAAGAAAGGGGCGGGTTAATTAAATATTTACCAGCCCCTTCCTCACTCCTGAAAGGAGAGGAGAGAAGCTGGTAGCACCGCAGGGGGGAAGATGGGAATAGGCATTGCATGGGGGGATTAGGGTGTGCCCAGGCACACCCAGCACACCCTGTGCGCACGTCTATGCCTACTATGTAACTATAACATACAGAGATATACAATGTAATACTGACATATAATCACACACATAGGTTGGACTTGTGTCTTTTTTCGACCTCACCTACTATGTAACTATAACATACAGGGATATACAATGTAATACTGACATATCACACACAGAGGTTGGACTTGATGGACTTGTGTCTTCTTTCAACCTCACCTACTATCATTGGTGTGCGCAGCCTATTGCATTAGGGTGTGCACCCCAGAGCACAAACACACATGCGTGTATATCAGCAGAGCAGTGCACGGTGTCAGTAGAGCAAAGATTGGCATCAGTAGGGCAGTGGACGTGTCAGTAATCTTTTTATTTTTATTATTTTATTTTTTTAAATTTTTTAATGATTTTTTTACAATTTTTTTTTTAGGCGCCCCTTGGTGTTTCACTTTTGAGACAGAGAAAGAAACTGAGGACAGAGACTCCCCAGTCCCTTTCTCTGCAGCCTGCAGTAAACATGGTATACTATGCTTCATTTAAGAATGAAGACAAGAGTGATCAGTACAGATCACTCACTGTGTTCATTCAGAAAAGAAAGGGGCGGGTTAATGAAATAATTACCAGCCCCTTCCTCACTCCTGAAAGGAGAGGAGAGAAGCTGGCAGCACCTCAGGGGGGAAGATGGGAATATGCACTGCATGGGGGGATTAGGGTGTGCCCAGGCACACCCATCACACCCTGTGCGCATGTCTATGCCTACTATGTAACTATAACATACAGGGATATACAATGTAATACTGACATATAATCACACACATAGGTTGGGCTTGATGGACGTGTGTCTTTTTTCAACCTCACCTACTATGTAAGTACAGTTGCTTCAGGGCTTGGTAAATGAGGGTGAGCTCTGCTGACTTCCATCATCCAATTATGCGCAAGCAAAAATTACGCTTTGGTTTGTTTTAATTTACCTTGCATGTGATTGGGTATTCTTTGTAAAGTGCAGCCTTCCTCATTTACGCTCTGGAGCAACTGTACTTGCAAAGTGCAACTGCACTTTCAGGCTGGGTTCACACCTTCAATGGACATGACTCACAGCAGGGGTCCAGTGCGTCCCTGTTCTCACGGATGAATTTTCAGGGATGGACCAGGGCTGAATTTTTGCCTGTTGGGGCGTGGTCTAACTCTGGTCCAAGATGGATGCTTAAACCGAGTCCTCCGGCACACAGGAGCAGCTAAACTAAGCTCCAAGACACAATCCACGGCATCGAAAGATGGGGAAATTTTTTTTTGCCTGAATTCGGCCCCCGAAATGGAGCCAGCCTTCCTATGCAAGCTGCAATGGAGAAATGGGAACCGGCTCTTTAGAAAGCCCATCACAATCTCCTGTCATGCTAATTGGATGCGGAGGAAATTGGCATCCAATTCGCATAGGTGTGAACCCAGCCTCAAAAGTGCACAGTCTATTTGCCTTTAGTAAATTGACCCCTATGTGTCAATGCACATTAAGATTATATATTTGGAGCTCAACTTTTAGAGGCAGGAAAAAAAAAAAACCTTCTGGTCTGCGTTTCTGATTGGATCTTACAGGCAGAAAAAAACGTAAAACTCGTCTAAACTTTGTACAAAAAAAACGTTCTATATGAGTGCCCAGTGCGCATGGGATCAGCGGAAAATTACAATCTCAAGGCACCCTCTAAAATAATGGACAGTTTCAATGCACTCTCTAAAATTATGGACAATCTCAAGGCACCCTCTAAAATTATGGGGAATCTCAAGACACCCTCTAAACATATGAACAGTCTCAAGGCACCCTTTAAAATTATGAACAATTTCAAGGCACCCTCTAAAATTATGGACAATCCCAAGGCACCCTTTACAATTATGGACAATCTAAAGGCACCCTCTAAAATTATGGGCAATCTCAAGACAACCTCTAAAATTATGGACAATATTAAGGTACACTTTAAAATTATGGACAGTCTCAAGGCACCTTCTAAAATTATGGACAGTCTCAGGGCACCCTCTAAAACTATGGACAGTCTCAAGGCACCCTTTAAAATGATGGACAGTCTCAAGGTACCCTTTAAAATTATGGACAGTCTTAAGGCACCCTCTAAATTTTTTAGACAATCTGAAGGCACCCTCTAAAATTATGGACAACCTGAAGGCACATTTTAAAATGACGGGCAATCTCAAGGTACCCTTTAAAATTATGGACAGTCTCAAGGCACCCTTTAAAATTATGGACAATCTCAAGGCACCCTCTAAAATGATGGACAGTCTCAAGGCACCCTTTAAAATGATGAACAATCTCAGGGCACACTCTAACATTATGGACAATCTCAAGGCACCCTTTAAAATGATGGACAGTCTCATGGCACCCTCTAAATCTATAGACAATTTTAAGGCACCCTCTAAAATTATGGACAGTGTCAAGGCACACTTCAAAATTATGGACAGTCTCAAGGCACCCTCTAAAATTATGGACAGTCTCAAGGCACCATCTAAAATTATGGACAGTCTCAAAGCAGCCTCTAAAATTATGGACAGTCTCAAGGCACCCTCTTAAAATTATGGACAGCCTCAAGGCAGCCTCTACAATTATGGACAATCTTAAGGCACCCTCTAAAATTATGGACAATCTCAAGGAACCCTCTAAAATTATGGACAGTCTCAAGGCACCCCGTTCTAAAATGTAAAAAACAATTCTAGTACATCAACAGCCACACACGTAGGGCACCCAATGTTAGAGGTGATTAATTCTTCCAAAACCAATACACTTTTGCACACTGGTTGTGACTAGTATTCTCCATCACTCAGCTAATTTGACCCCAGCGCTGACAGAGAGGGGCAGCATAGGGTCATTGTTAGGACACTGGCGGCTAGAAGGTCGTTTTGGTGTACAGTGAAAACCTGTGGCTTTTTGTAACTAAAAGGCAGGCTTCATCCCTCTGCTGGCTGGTATACATTTTTGGGGCAATTTTTAGGCATTTGCCAAGGCACCCCTGAAGATACATCAAGGCACTTCAGGGTGCCTGGGCACTCTGGTTGAAAAAGGCTGCTTTAACTCACTGTCATATGTTACACCTACACTTTGTACCTTATGAAAAAAAAAACTGACATGGGGATTAACATTGGAACACAGCTAATGCACCAATTGCCTTTATTATGTGTGCAAATTGCCCTTCCTCTTAGTAAAGAGCGACTGATGGGGATGGGAAAGTGGGATTTAACTTTGAAATGCCTCCTACAGCATGTCACATAACAATACTGATACTGGAAAAGGTTACTCCATCCAATCATAGAAGTGATGATCATTTATATTATGGAATTGTGTTTGTTTGTTATTTTCCAAATAAAATGATATTTTCAGAAAAAAAAAGAAAGGCTGTGTTTTGTGAAATATGGATTGCTCTATAGGTTTCCAAAATGAATCAGAATATATTTACTGAAGACAAATAGTTTGTCGATATCAATAGCCCATTCTGAAATTATTCAGCATCATTGCCCTTCCAAATGGAGGTATAAATGCAGTGTCAAAGTAAGTATCACAAATGGCCAGGGCTGATCTCTGGAAGGCAATTGTGTGAAATGCTGTGGCTGGAGCAGACTCTCTATGAGAATAGCTTATACAAAAATCAAGGAGCTAGCGACTCCTTCAGTTCGTATATACATGCATAGATCTTTTTTTTTTTTTTTTTTTTTTTTAAACACACAACAGACACTTTCAAATTAAAAATGCTAAGCTATGTTATTCACCCCTAGATGCTAACATAGAATGACTGGCTTTGAAGATGTGCTAAGAGCCTAGCCAGGGTTTAGAAGAAATCCCATGTTAAAAAGTAGGTGCAGAGCTCTTGTTGATTAACAGCACCAGGCACGTGTAGTAAACACCAGCAGAGCAATATCACTGTCATGGAGATCAAATGCAAGTAGAATATTATCCCCTATGTGTTCGAGCTCTCAGTTTTGCCTAAATATAGACACTTCAGTTTAGTATTCCAGTAGTGCCTACCCGGGAGTGCATGCATCGTCGGAAAACATCTTATAATAAAGCTTGTCACAGTATCCCCCAGAGGACAATGCATATTCACTTGAAAGGCAGCTGCTCTAAAATCTGGTTATCTAGCCATATTGTAGAAGTACACATCGGCTGGTCATTTAAGAGACAGATTGTGGCTGACCATATTGACAATGATGTGCTGTAGTATTGACGAGGAATATGGGGCAGCAGTTATTGACTGGGATGTTTCAGCACCAAAGGATTGTGCCATAATCATGCCTGGTTTAAACGTCTTGTACTGCTGGTGAGGAATATGGGGCAGCAGTTATTAAGTAGGACGATCAGAACCACAATAATGCCTGATTTAATACCTTGCAGTACTGATAAGGAATATGGAACATAACAGCTGTTATTGAGTAGGGGGTTTAAGGACTAAGATCAGTACCATTAGTACTTGATAGCACTTGATAGTACTTGATAGCACTTTGTAGTACTGATCAAGAATATGGGGGAGCAGTGTGTAGGATGTTTATGCACCAAGGGCAATACCACACTAGTACCTGATTTAACACATGGCAGTGCTGGCAAGCAATGTGGGGCAAAGGTTGCTGTGTAAAGGATGTTCCAGTACCAAGGGCACTATCACACTAGAACTTGATTTAATGCCTTGCAGTACTGGTGAGGAAAATAAGGGAGCAGATAGTGTGTAGAATTTTTTTTTGCACCATGGGCAACACCCCACTAGTACCTGATGTAAGGCCCTGCAGTAATGATCAGGAATGTGGGGCAGAAGTTGCTGTGTAAAGGAGGATCCAGGACCAAGCACAGTACCACACTAGTCTATTATGCAATTCCTTGCAGTACTGGTGGTGAGGAATATGGGGGAGCAGACAGTGTGTAGAATGTTTCTGCACTGAGGGCAATACCACATTAGTACCTGATTTAACGCCTTGCAGTACTTATCGGGAATATAGGGGAGCTGTGTGTAGGATGTTTCTGCACTATGGGCAACACCACACTAATACCTGATTTAAGTCATTGCAGTACAATCAGGAGTATGGAGCAGAAGTTGCTGTGTGTAAAGGATGTTCCAGCACCAAGAACAGTACCACACTAGTACCTGATTTAACGCCTTGCAGTACTGGTGAGGAATATGGGGGAGCAGACAGTGAGTAGGATGTTTCACTAAGGACAATGCCACACTAGTACTTGGGTTAACTCTTGCAGTACTGGTACCATTAGTATCTGATTTTACCTGCATACTGATGAGCAATAATGTCCCTGGTGTTATTGTGTATCATTATTCAGCTCTAAGGATGGTAGCATTGTTGGCTTCTTTCAGTATTAATGGGAGACATAGAACAGTTCAGCACCTGGGACAGCACAGTGCTAGGACATAATGTGACTCCTTGTAGTACTGATCACACATATGGGACTGTTGTTGCTGTGTTGTCCTGTTTCAGCACCAATGGAGTTAACATGATTTGGCTGCTTGTAGTACTGAAGGGGTTATGGATAGAGTATGGTGCTAGGACATAATTTGACTCCTTGTAGTGCTGATGACAAATATGGGACTGTTGTTACTGTGTTGTCCTATTTGGGCACCAAGGGAAGTAACAATGATTTGCCTCCTTGTAGTACTGATGACAAATATGGGACTGTTGTTACTGTGTTGTCCTTTTTCAGCACAGAGGGAAGTGACTTGATTTGGCTGCTTGTAGTACTGATGGGGTTATGGACAGAGTATGGTGCTAGGACATAATTTTACTCCTTGTAGTACTGATGACAAATATGGGACTGTTGTTGCTGTTTTGTCCTATTTCAGCACCAAGGGAAGTAACAGGATTTGGCTGCTTGTAGTACTGATGGTGTTATGGACAGGGTATGGCGCTAGGACATAATTTGACCCCTTGTATTACTGATGACAGCTATATGACTGTTGTTACGGTGTTGTGCTTTTTCAGCACCAAAGGAAGTAACATGATTTGGCTGCTTGTAGTACTGATGGGTTTATGGACAATGTATAGTGCTAGGACACAATGTGACTTCTTGTAGTCCTTATGACACATATGGGACTACTGTTATTATGTTGTCCTATTTCAGCACCAAAGTAAGTGACATGATTTGGCTGCTTGTAGTACTGATGGGGTTATGGACAGAGTATGGTGCTAGGACCTAATTTGACTCCTTTTAGCACTGATGACAAATATGGGACTGTTATTACTGTGTTGTCCTATTTGGACACCAAGATAAGTAACATGATCTGGCTGCTTGTAGTACTGATGGGGTTATGGGCAGAGTATGGTGCTAGGACCTAATTTGACTTCTTGTAGCACTGATGACAAACATGGGACTGTTATTACTGTGTTGTCCTATTTGGGAACTAAGATAAGTAACACGATTTGGCTGCTGGTAGTACTGATGGGGTTATGGACAGAGTATGGTGCTAGGACCTAATTTGACTCCTTGTAGCACTGATGACAAATGTGGGACTGTTATTACTGTGTTGTCCTATTTGGGCACCAAGATAAGTAACATGATCTGGCTGCTTGTAGTACTGATGGGGTTATAGACAGAGTATGGTGCTAGGACCTAATTTGACTCCTTGTAGCACTGATGACACACATGGGACTGTTATTACTGTGTTGTCCTATTTGGGAACTAAGATAAGTAACACGATTTGGCTGCTGGTTGTACTGATTGGGGTTATTGACAGAGTAGTGTTAGGACATAATTTGACTCCTTGTGGTACTGATGAGAAAAATGGAACTACTGCTATTATTTATCACGTTTCAGCATCAGGGAGAGTAAGATGACTTGGCCGCTTGCACTATGAATAAGGGACATGGGGCAGTAGGTATTTATTAAATTTCAGCACCAAAGAGTATGGTGCTAGGACATAATAGGACTCCTTGTAATACTGATGAGGACAATAGGACTACTGGTTTTTAGCACGTTTTAGCATCACAGAGAATAGTTTCATTTGCATCCTAGTGGTACTAATAAGATACATAAGACTATAGTTACTGTGTGTGCCATTTCAGCACCAAGGACAGTACAATTGTAGCATATGATTTGACGGGTATTGGTACTGCTGTAATGGAGTGTGTAGTTTCAGCACCTTGGAGAGCAACGTACTAGTAAATGATCTGACTTATGAGTCATGATTGCAGGTTATATCTGTGGATCCAATCAACTCCACTACTAGATCTTCCGCACCCCTAGGGTCCAGATCCAAACTCCATTGCTACATATAATAGATCGTTGCTAAAGCTACACTGATAGCAGCACTCCTATTTTTTTATTTTTTGTGTGTAGGCCTGCAGCAATGCGCTTAGATCCCGCACCTCGCACCAAAACAATTGAAAAGGGATACTTTGCACCATATGTTTACCTCAACAAAACCCACTGAACACCAGCCTGGAACTTATCTGACATGTACTGACGTGCGTTAGGTTGATTTATTACACCACAGAACTGAAGGCGCTGCTTTGAGAATAGCAAAAAAAAAAAAAAATGTGTTTTCCTTTGCATTGCAGCAAGCTTATCTCAGAATTGATATGCTATATTGTGAGAAGGTATCTTTTATTACCTTGGCTTCCAAATGTGAAATATGTTTTGAGAGTGAGTGTTGCTGATGTGCTTAGAGAAGGGCCTATGTATTTAAATATCTGAGCTCAGGGAACTACAGGCTTGAGATCGCTGTAAAATCAATAAACAGACTATTCGGTTGAATTTTTGTCCAAGCCTGTTAATGTCAAACGCTGTGAAGTTTGTATCATTCTTTTAAATGTATACCTACATAGTAGCCAAGTTTTTGCGTGTCTGAAAAGGCTTTAGCTGCATATAGGTTAGACTTAATTGTGAAATCAAAGTTTTGTGGCTTTATTTATGTGCTGGTGTTATTTTTCAGATGTCCTTTGTGGATTATTAAAGACCTTGCTTCTCATGCTGATATAAGGTTAAACTGGTATATTGTTTTTTTTTCCCAGCAATAAATGGCAAGTGCTGGAGACCTTACCAGCAATAAAATGATAAATTGCACTTTCTAACAAGGCACGCAGCAATGGACACTGCAGTGATACACAAAACCAATACGAATTTATACTCTCTCATTCTCATTACAATTAACACAAATATAAATGGATGCTATATATTATTGCAATGTGTGCATATGTAACTAAGGTTTATTGGATAAGCCTAAAATCGCATTAGCATTTTTTTAGGCTGGTAAGGGTAATGATCTTCAACGGTGAATTATACTATGTTTAAAGAAAGAGGTCATCTAAATGTAAAAAAAAGAGCACTGGGTTAATATTTTATTGTATATTATTATATATCTGCATTAGAGCAGCAATATTTGTCTGGCCTGACTGAATGCAAACGTTTTTGTGCAGTCTCAAGTCATGTGAAACACCAACAAAGCTCTTGGTAGCCAACTATTCATATGTTCCTTGTGTTCCTGGTGTTTAGGCTTTAGATCAGTAGAATTTTTTTTATATTATTTTGCATGAAAGTGATCGTGTGCTCTATGCAGGTCACATAGATAAAAAGGCATAGCAGGTACCATAAGGTGTCTGCAGTTATCTTCCCTAGGTTCCACCACTACCCCACCTTCAACTGAAGAAACAACTTTTCTGGGTACAGGGTACATGTGTGCACATAGGCTCCTATATTAACCAGTCGACAGGCCTCAGCACTGCCATGTAAGTGTTGGGGAAAGCCATGTAAGTGTTGGGGAAAGCCATGTAAGTGTTGGGGAAAGCCATGTAAGTGTTGGGGAAAGCACGTGAAGGTATCAACTTTCAGAAAGATGGTGGAAAGCACGTGAAGGAAAGCACGTGAAGGTATCAACTTTCAGAAAGATGGTCCTTGCAAAGAATTTTTAGGGGCACTAGCAGGTGATTGATATAGAGAAACTCAATCAATGTCATCAATGATGACAACAGCATGTACAATATGGAGTCCATTGCTTTGATTGCCTAGTCTTAGCAAAGTACATATTTGCTTTGAGGCCAAAGTGGTAGCTTAAATAGTTAAAATAACAGATTTAAAAAAAAAAAAAAAATATTATACTTGGGGATTGATTTCTTATTAATGCATTTAGTAGCAATGTCTGTCTCCTGTATGTCCCTCTGTGTAGTCTTATTTATATAACCCTTGCAATGAATAGATTTTTTGTTCTATGTGCTGTATATTATAAAGACTGTACTTCCTCCTCCATTCTTTTTTATAAGATATCATACAGCACTTCATAATGAAGACAAATCATTACCTGACTCAGCATTGCAAACACCTGAACCAAGCGCAAATCCTAAAACCCCAGGAACACAACATTTGTCAGTGTCCAGCATTGTTGTGCTTGTGTTTATGAATGCATTTCAAGGTATTTTTTTTTTTTTACCACCGAATCTCATTAAGTTTCCATCATTTGCTCTGTTCTTTATCTAATTACAGTACTGATTTTCCCTGATTCCTGAGTGTCAAAATTGAAGAGATCTGATGTTGCAGTAATCAACATTGGGTATGGCAGATAATGAAGAGTAACAATGTATGTTAACATATCACGTTCTGTGTAAATGAGGGACTCTGATGCTTCAGTGAATGCAGTACCTATAAAAGGGCTACTGTTTTCAGATTCTGTTCATTAAGCATGAGAACTGCTGATGAAATACTGCAAGCTTTGATGAAAGCATAATATACTATTTGTGAAGAGCAGCCATTATTAACGGATGGCCAGGCATACACCCATCACCAGCTATCTCCATATCACTTTGGCTTAATGTAGGTGCCGATTTAACTAATCAGCTGTTATCTGTTCTGATTTATCAGATGGACAAAGGCCCTATATCCTGTCTACTCCTTCTAAATATACAGAGTCTGGGATTTCCCATGCTTCCTATTAGCTCACTGTATTTCCGATTTATGAGCTGCCCCTACCAGGTTGATGATTGATGCCAACTTAAGATGGTAATTAATGTTTCCCTGCTATCAAATCTGGAGTTTTATCTAATCAAAGATCCTTTCTTAGGACAGATTTACTGTTCTAGTCAATCCCAGTTCTCTCTATCTTGTCTATTTTCCAAAGAAAATAAGAATTACATGCCTTCTCAAACATGCATAGATTTGCTGCAAAGCTGCAGATGATTGCATTGTGTCATAAGGACATCATGTTACTAAAGCACTTCTGGAATATATGCAATGCTACATATGTAATGCTTATGATTCAAAGAGCTCATTCAGAAGGCAGATCAATGAGTAATAAGAGTACCTTCAAGTAGTGCAGATTAGGACAACCAAAGTTGAGCTTACTATGGTCAGACCAGTGTTAGAAGAGAACGTGTTGTCATGGGTATTGCAGTTTACACGTCCTCATTGTTCTTTGCACTGCCTATTATAATAACAAAAAACGAGTCAAGGCAATATGACAATGTGCATGGATGTACAAAGTACAATAACCTGCAGCAGTCAATCACATTATATATAAGGCTGACATATGATTAGATCTTGGTTGCCATTGGAAACTGCACTATGACCATTGCTCCCTTCCCAATAATGATTAATAGGGAAACAAGCATGGTATTATCTAACTATTGATCCTACAATAGTACAAAAACCTGAAGCAGCCAATCCCATTTTAGGCTACTTCAGATCCTGGTTGCTATTGGAAACTGCTCTAGGGCCATTGCTCCCTTCGCAATAATGATTAATAGATAAACAAGCATGGTATTATCTAACTATTGATCCTACAATCCCCGAAAATAAGACCTAGCGTGATTGTCGGTGATGGCTGCAATATAAGCCCTACCCCCCCCCCCAAATAAACCCTAGTTAAAGTCCTTGTAGGTCTTATTTTCAGGGTAGGTCTTATTTTCCGGGAAACAGGGTAGTACAATAACCTGAAGTAGCCAATCCCATTTTAGGCTGACATTTGAATAGATCCTGGTTGCTATTGGAAACTGCTCTATGGCCATTGCTCCCTTCGCAATAATGATTAATTAAACCAACCAAAAAAAAAAAAAACAAGCATGATATTATCTAACTCTTGATATTACAATAGTACAAAAACCTGCAGTAGCCAATCACATTTTATATAAAGCTGATACATGAATAGATCTTGGTTATTATTGGAAACTGATCTATGGCCATTGGTCCCTTTCCAATAACGATTAATAAAAAATAAAAAAAACTAGTATGATATTATCTAACTATTGATCTATACTGCTCTATGGCCATTGCTCCCTTTCTAATAATAAAAAAAAAAACAAGCATGATATTATCTAACTATTGATATTACAATAGTACAATAACCTGCAGTAGCCAATCACATTTTATATAAAGCTGATAAATAAATAGATCTTGGTTGCTATTGGAAACTGCTCTATGGCCATTGGTCCCTTTCCAATAACGATTAATAAAAAAAAAAAACTAGTATGATATTATCTAACTATTGATCCGCCATTAGTACAATAACCTGAAGTAGCCAATCACATTTTATATAAGACTGACATATGAATAGATCGTGGTTGCTATTGGAAACTGCTCTATGGCCATCGATCCCTTTCCAATAATGATTATTAGAAAAACAAGCATGATATTATCTAACGATTGGTCCTACTATTAACAACACTGCATGGGCAATCTTGGAAAAATGAATTGTCTTGGGATTTGAAGCATTTTACAGATGAAGGCACGACTAGTGGATGCCATGGATGGAATGCACACTTAACAAACTGTATGAGATTGTTTATGACAGAATTAAGAAGACTCCGAGGAAGGAGTCACCTGTGTAGTGACAGGTAGTAATGGCATGCCAAGGCAAATGAAAGAGGGAAGGGAGGAGTCTAGTGGACAAGCCCGGCGACTCCCCCTAGTCTAGGGTGTCGGTAGTTACACAGCTGGCTCAATGATCGGGTCGGGGTGCCATGTACAGGATCATGTGTCCCGGTGCTGAGATCTCTTACCTTGTCAAGGCGAGGTCAGCCCCGGGCAGCTGGCTGTTTGATGAAAAGCGATCGCTGGCTGGGGAGGGTGGCACAGCTTGGCTTGGCTTAGACCTCAGCTATGGCAGTAACGCTGGAACAGAAATAGTCCTAAGAGCTGAATGACAGAGACACTCCCACTGTTAGTGCGAACGATGTCCAACATTGCTCTCTACTTTCTTCCTCTATTCCATGAACACGCTACAGTATATGCATCAAACACGAACCCCCTTTGATCACCTACACCAGGATGGAGTTTAATGTAGCAGCATCAAGGTTTGTACAAAGAGTAGGCTTCCCATCTGTAAATATTCTCTGATATGAGAGTAGACTCTGTAATGTATGTGCAATAGAACATTCACCTTATATAAAGCAGACAAAGTTGACTTAATGAGTTACATCCCTATTCTTCCATTTATTTAAAGGGTAATAATATATGGCACTACATCTGAGATGCAGCTTCCAGTCCAATGAGAAAATCACTAGTTGATCGCTTTACTGTTGCATCACTAACAAAGAAAAGATGTGCTATGGATGATTCTAAATTTGCTTTACAAATCCAGCAAGATGGCACAGCTTTTAATTTAGCTAACATAAGTTTTTTTTTTTTTTTTCAAGATGCAAAGGATAAACAGAGCTCATTATAATTATCGCTGTGTGTTATCTCCAGAATGCTGGTAAGATGCACTGAGAGTAAATGGAGCAAGTTTCCAGGGAATAAAATGTGCAGCTAAGTAAAAAAAAAAAAATCCCAGGATCCTTCCAGAGGAATTTCTAAGAGTGCACTCAGGCATTGAAGATGTAATCAGTGTTCTCATATTTGTGATGTAGTGTACTATGCATGAAATACTCAAGTGTGGAAACACACTGAAAATCTTCTTGAATTGTATGTTAGGAAATTCAAAAGATGCTGCTTAGTGGATCTATACTTATTATTAGAATGTATCAATCAGACATACTAATCTGGTAGAGATGGGCTGAACAACACCCCCAGTCAGTTCACAGTCTCACTCCCAAACAGGGGAACATTTTGGCCCCTAACCTGGAATTCCATTGAAGTCTTTGGGAGCCTAACATGAAAAAAAGTCATAATTTTAAAAGCTTATATGCAAGTAATTGGCCATAAAAAGGGTATGGGGGCTTGGGTATTGCCCTGGGGGACATGTATCAATGCATTTTTTTTAAAACAATAATTTTCAAAGGAGCAGTGATTTTAATGATGCTTAAACTGAAACAATAAAAAAGAAAAATTCCTTTAAATATAGTGCCTAGGGAGTCCCCTTAGTCTGCTTGTAAAGTGGCACATCTGTAGCATGCATAGAACCTGCTGCAGCAAAAAATAAAGAAAAAAAACAAGTCAAATCCCATTTAAATTGACTCACAGTTGCAATTGCTGGCACCTGGCTATTTTAAAAAAATAAAGAAAATTCCTTTGGGACTGGTATGGATTTTAAGCCAAAATGTTTAAAAAAAATGGTGTGCCCCCCCCCCCCCCCCCCAAATCTATACCAGACCCTAAGCCAAGCACACAGCCTGGCAGGCCAGAAAAAGGGGGGGGTGAGCAAGCCTTCCCCTCCTGAACCAAACCAGGCCACATGCCCTCAACATGGCGGGTGGGTGCTTTGGGGACCCCTCTACCCCACAACCCTGGGCTGTGGTTGTGGGGGTCTGCGGGCAGCAAGCTTATCAGAACCTGGAATCCCCCCTTAACAAGGGGGCCCCCAGATCCCACCCCCACCCATGTGCACATTGTACCCCTACCCATTTACCAGAAAAAGTGTAAAAAATATATAAAAACAGTAGACAGGTTTTTGACATTTTTTTCAGAGAACACTGGAACAGACGAAGTCGGGCCAAACTTTTTCTCAGCCCGAACCATTCGCTCAACACTATAATCTGGGAATACCTAGGGATTGATCTACTAAAGGCAAATAGACTGTTCACTTTACATAGGAAGCTGCATTTTGCAAGGTTTCAAGTAGGATTCTTGCTAACATTAACTATGCTTAACCACTATGCGACCGTCGGGCTGTCAATTGACGGCCAGACGGCATAGCTCTCAGTCATATGACGCCCTCACCTTCCCGGCCCTCCAGGGAGCGCACGCGCGCCGCCGGCAGCGAAAGCACGTGCGCGCCGTCGGCAGCGGGAGTCACTGGGCACCCGATCACTCCCAGGGAACATATCAACCCCTTCAGCGCCCCTAGTGGTTAACCCCTTCCCTGCTAGTCACATTTTTACAGTAATCAATGCATTTTTATAGCACGGATCGCTGTATAAATGTGAATGGTCCCAAAAATGTGTCAAAAGTGTCCCATATGTCTGCCGCAATATCGCAGTCATGATAAAAATCGCAGATCGCTGCCATTACTAGTTAAAAAAAATAATAATAAAAATGCTATAAATCTACCCTCTATTTTGTAGACGCTATAACTTTTGTGCAAACCAATCAATATACGCTTATTGCGATTTTTTTTACCAAAAGAAGAATACCTATCGGCCTAAACTGAGGAAAAAAATTATTTTTTTTTTTATATATTTTTAGTATAGCAAAAAGTAAAAAATATATTTTTTTTCTAAAACTTGTCACTCTTCTTTTGTTTATAGCGCAAAAAATAAAAACCTCAGAGGTGATCAAATACCACCAAAATAAAGCTCTATTTGTGGGGACAAAATGATGGGTACAGTGTTGTATGACCGCGCAATTGTCATTCAAAATGTGACAGCGCTGAAAGCTGAAAAATGGCTTGGGCAGGAAGGGGGTGAAAATGCACTGTACTGAGGTGGTTAAACGTGTTATCTCCCCCCTACTGCTACATATACTGTTTAAATTGTGCAAAAAAAGATCTGGATACCTACCTATTTTTCGGCAGCTCTGGTCACATGATCCCACAGCTCAGACTCCTTTGTGTCAGTGAGCCAAGGCTGCAGGGGAGAGAAGGCTCTGCAGCTTACGCATGTATTTTAATGCATACTGTTAAGACAGGATAACTTGGTTGATTGCAGGCTGATGGTTAAGTTGATCTGGGAATTTTCTTTGGTTTTGTTTGACACGCATCGCCCTTCCATGTGTTCCTTGCTGCAAAGGCCAGTTATAGGTGTATAATGCATGTGCTTCTACTATGGAGGCTCTCAAAATTGGGAGTTAGGACTGCAGATAATACTGGGGTGCCATGATGTGGCTCTGCAGCTTACCCATGTATTTGCAAATGTGTGCAAACTAAACCCCTGTTTTAACAACATACTGTTCGACAGGATAATTTGGTTGGTTGCAGGCTCTTCAGTAAGTACTGGAACTGGGAATTTTTCTATGGGTTTGTTTGACATGCGTCGCCCTTCCATGTGCTCTTTGCTGCAAAGGCCAGTTATAGGTGGGGGCAATGGCCATTCATTTATACTGTTGGAATAATAATGAGGGGACACACTAGACACCTTTTCTGCCATTGTGCCATGTGCTGGGCGTCCAGTGTGCTCCTGTGCCTTTATGGAGGGATGGGCTCCCTCCAGGCTCACCTGCCCTCTGCCTATCCATCATAATGCATGTGCTTCTACTATGGAGGCTCTCAAAATTTTTAATTAGGAATGCAGATAATATCAAATATGTGCAAACTAAACCCCTGTTATTAATGCATACTGTTAGACAGGATAATTTAGTTGGTTGCAGGCTGGTTGGTAAGTTGAGCTTGGAATTTCCATGTGCTCCTTGCTGCAAAGGCCAGTTATAGGTGGGGGTAGTGGCCATTAATTTGTACTGTTGTAATAATGGTAAGGGGATGCACTGGACACCATTGCTGCTTCAGGTGCTATGTGCTGGGTGTCTAGTGTGCCCCATGTGACGTTAAGAAGGGATGGGCTCCCTCCATGCTTACCTACCCTCTGCTTATCTGCCAGGGGCCACAAAATACTGTATAATACTGTATTTATCGGTGCTGCCTTGGAGGGGACTTGGGGGGGGGGGGGGGCGCCATCAGATTACCGTATTTATCGGCGTATAACACGCACCGGCGTATAACACGCACCCCAAGTGTAGGAGGGCATTTTAAGGAAAAAAAGTTTTAGGAGGGAAGTTTAGGGAAAAAAACACTTACATTTAAGCGTCATTTGCAGCTTTGCCCAGTGTGATTTGCAGCTTGTCAGCGTCATTTGCAGCTTGCCCAGCGTCATTTGCAGCTTGCCCAGCGTCATTTGCAGCTTGCCCAGTGTGTTTTGTAGCTTGCCCAGTGTGTTTTGCAGCTTGCCCAGTGTGTTTTTGCAGCTTGCCCAGTGTGTTTTGCAGCTTGCCCAGTGTGTTTTGTAGCTTGCCAGTGTCATTTGCAGGTTAGCCACATTTAAATTTGCCGCCTAGAAAGACCGCGGCGTGGGAAAAGACCGAGCGGCGCCGGAAAAACCCGAGCCGTCTGTTCGGCTCACAGTCCCGCCTCCCTGCTGTTTCGGAAGCGGGCGCAGGGAGGCAGGACTGCGAGCGGCGCCGGAAAAACCCGAGCCGTCTGTTCGGCTCGCAGTCCCGCCTCCCTGCTGTTTCGGAAGCGAGCGCAGGGAGGCAGGACTTCGAGTGGCGCCGGAAAAACCCGAGCCGTCTGTTCGGCTTGTCTCGCAGTCCCACCTCCCTGCTGTTTCGGAAGCTAGCGCAGGGAGGCGGGACTGCGAGCGGAGCTGAACAGACAGATCGGTCTTTTTCGGCGGCGCTCGGTTTTTTTCGGCGGCGCTCGTTTTTTTTATTGACGGCGGTCGCTGTATTTCGGCGCCGTTTGATTTTTTTTTTGCACTTTTTTTTGGGGGATCGGCGTATAACACGCACCCACGACTTTCCCCCGAATTTAAGGGGGAAAAAGTGCGTGTTATACGCCGATAAATACGGTACATACAGGAGAATCTCCTGTTTAGTCAGTGGCATCTGTAAAAGGAAGTCCCATCTCCTGGGCTGGCATTGGACGACTGTTCTGTCTATCATAGGAGGCGGTACTTTGTATTAAAGAGGAGATTCTCTTCTATGTAATCTGTTGGCGCTCGTCCCGCCCCCCTCCCTGTCCCCTCCGAGGCTGCAGATGGGTATTGATCAGGCTCCACTGATGGCAGTGGTGAGGCTGCATTCAGAGGCTACATTTATGGCAATGGTAAAGCTGCATTCATGGCAATGGAGAGGCTGCAGATAGGCACTGATTAGGCTGCATTCATGGGCACTGACCCTTAATTTGCTTCACAATTCTTTATTTAAAATTTAATTTTTTTTCCCTGAAACTTCCCTCTTGCGTGTTATACGCCTGCGCGTGTTATACGTCGATAAATATCTAACTAACACGCCAAGCTCATCCTTAGTCCTGAGCGTCACTCGGGGATTTGTTGGGTCCAAAAAAGATATATATCCAAATAACACTCCCAAGCTCATCTCTTCACCACACACAGCACAAAGGCAAGAGAATTCTTGTTGGGCAGTGTATTAGAGCTCAGGCGAACTCACACCGAATTTTAATGGTTCAAAGAATGTCAGGCAAAATGGTTGGCCCTCATGCATGTTTACTTCATCAAATCTGGCCCTCTTTGAAAAAAGTTTGGACACCCCTGGTTTAAGCCAAAATACTTTGCATCTAGAGCCAAGGGTGAAACTGGAATACAAGATATATGAACATTAGATGTCAGCAAACCCCTCCAAAAAAAAAGAAAGCATTGATCTGCATGCTTCCCCCCCCCCCCCAAGTCTCAAGCATTAATTCCCTTCCTCTCAGGGCAAATCCACCCACCTGCTAAAATCGCCCTTTCCAGTGCTAATCTTTGCCCTCCCCATTGTCCTTCCCAGTTCAAATCCTCTCTGTCTGCAAATCCCCCTGCACAAATCGACCCCCTCAAAAAATCACTCCTCATAGCACACGTCCCTTATCCCTCAGATTTCCCCTCCTGGTACACCCTCCCCCCCCACACTCAAAATCCCCCTCCCAGCACAAATTCTTCCCATCTACCCTCCTACTACAAATACCCCCCAATCATTCCTACTAGCAAAAATCCCCCCAGAACAATTCATATCCTCTGCCATTACCTAAATCTCCCCTCTCCAAAAAAATCCCCCCCAAAATTCTTGTGGCGCTTCCCCCACTTCTCATGATTCCACAGTGCTTAGGGCAGCCACAAATCCTGCACACTCCTTGTCCCAGCCTTGGGGTGGATCTCATAGCTGCCATATTTTAAATATATTGAAGCTGCAGTAGGTTGAGGATAGGGGGAGTTGACAGACAGCATAAAGGAGATGTTAGTGTCAGTTAGCAAACTGTGCTTTAGTTCTGTAAATGACAATGGTAACATTTTTATCCCCCCTCCATGATCACAATAGTTTCAATAAACCAAAAGTCCTTACTAGGAATGTTATCTTTCTATTTATCTATCTGTGCAGAAGCACATTTGATTGCAAGTTTGTTTCTGGTCTAGTTACTGGTGGCTTTTGCGTTTCATTTTAATTTGTGGTAGATTTGAAGGCCGCAGGCACTTTTAGCTGCTGTCCTGTCTATAGTAAACTACTACTACTTCGCAAGGTTTTTCCTTTGAATAAATGGGCTTTTGTTTCAGGGGACTTGTACTTTCTTCTTTAGTTTCTTTGGGGAATATTGTTTTTGATAAGGCTTTTTTGTTTAGTTTGGGGGGCTTAAAGTGCAGCATGACTTTACTGCACTGTTTAAAAGAACAAATGCAAAAACCATGTCTTCCAAACCACCTCACATTCTATTCCGCACTTTTACACTCACATACCCCTATCCCCATAGTAAAAAAAAGTTATTCATACACCAGTTAGGTCTATTCTCCCTGGATAAAACCATCTGGAACAAGATTTAAAATTACAGTTTTAAAGCATTTCTAGTCATCTTCAAAGCCATGGGAAAATGACCCCCTCCCTGCTGTATGGAGCTTTTTTGTTAGCATTGGTACATGTCCTTCAGGGCAGTGCCCAGTGCTTCCTATAATATTTTATCTATTTATTTATTTTTACAATAGCTAGCCTAATAGACCTAAAAATGGCCAGAATTTGCTTACAAGATTTGCTGATATAGGGGTTGATTTACTAAAGGCAAATAGACTGTGCACTTTGCAAGTGCAGTTGCACTAATTTTCTCCATAGAAAATGAGTGAATGTAGTTAAAGTGGTGTTGCACCCCAAAAAAAAAAATGCTTAAAATTCCTAATACAAAAAAAAATAATTTGTAAATTTTTTTTTAACCACCTCAGTACAGTGCATTTTCACCCCCTTCCTGACCAAGCCAATTTTCAGCTTTCAGCGCTGACGCACTTTGAATGACAATTGCGCGGTCATACAACACTGTACCCAGATGCAATTGTTATCATTTTGTCCCCACAAATAGAGCTTTCTTTTGGTGGTATTTGATCACCTCTGAGTTTTTATTTTTTGCGCTATAAACAAAAGAATAGTGACAAGTTTAAAAAAAAAACAATATTTTTTACTTTTTGCTATACTAAATATCCCCCAAAAATATATAAAAAAACATTTTTTTTCCTCAGTTTAGGCCGATACGTATTCTTCTACATATTTTTGGTAAAAAAATTGAAATAAGCGTATATTGATTGGTTTGCACAAAAGTTATAGCGCCTACAATATAGAGGATAGATTTATAGCTTTTTTATTATTATATTTTTTTTAACTAGTAATGGCAGCGATCTGAGATTTTTATTGTGACTGTGATATTGCGCCAGACATATCGGACACTTTTGACACATTTTGGGACCATTCACATTTATACAGCGATTTGTGCTATAAAAATGCATTGATTACTGTATAAATGTGACTGGCAGGGAAGGGGTTAACCACTAGGGGGAGCTGAAGGGGTTAACATGTTCTCTGGGAGTGATTCTAACTGTAGGGGGAGCGGGTTCACAAGGGGAGGAGACCGATCGGTGTTTCTCTGTACTGAGAACACACCATCGGCTCCTCTCTTCTGACAGGACCGTGGATCTGTGCGTTTACACACACAGATCCACAGTCCCGCTGTGTTACCGGGCAATTGCGGGTGCCCGGCGAACATCGTAGACAGCGGAGCTTCGACCCCCCGCATCGCTGGACCCTGGAATAGGTAAGTGTTAGATTATTAAAAGTCAGCAGCTGCAGTATTTGAAGCTGAAGTTTTTTAATTTTTTTTTTTTAATGGCTACTCCTCTTTATGCGTCACTTTGTAAATGATACCCAATAAGGTACAGAAAAAAAAACAAACGCATTTTTGCTTGTAGATGATTGAATGGTGGAAATCAGCAGAACTTTATCACATTCACTAAGCTTTGAGGAAAATAAGAGTGCAACTGCACTTGCAAAGTGCACAGTCTATTCGCCTTTAAAAAATCAGTTCAATGGGATTACCATCAAAGTTTCGGTTTGCTAAAGTTCAAACGGGATTTACTGAAATCCTGACTAATTTAATCTGGGCAGGATTTCTAATCACTAGCTAAAAGGGAAGTTCTATTTTGAAGGCTCAATCAGATGACAATTATTATCCTCTTGCAGAGCACTTCTTCCTAGGCTGCTAACACTTCTAACCTACAAATGCATCTAAAGTTTAATTGTAAAGGTTCTGTGGCCATTTATAAATAATCAGACCCTTGCCTCGACTTAAAGCGCAGTTCCACCCAAAAATGGAACTTCCGCTTTAAGCACTCTGGGGGGGGGGGGGGGAGCCGGTACCTAGTTTCAAAAGGTACCCAGCTGCCCCTTCCACCCATGGCGCTGAGAAGAAGTTGTCCTCTCTACCTCCCTCCCTGCAATCTTCTGGATCATGTCACAGGTCCCAGAACATTGCCCGGCCATTCAAAGCGAGCAGCTCGACTGGCGTATGCGTAGTGTTCACCCGGCTTTGAAGCCGCAAGCTGTCACAGCCAGGTGCCCACATTTGCAATGCCGGCGCTGCGGAGAGGAGAGGGAGAGGTGCAGGGCTTTGGGCGGCCGCATCGCTGGACTGTGGGACAGGTGAGTGTGTGTTTATTAAAAGTCAGCAGATACACTTTTTGTAGCTGCTGACTGTTAATAAACACAGACATGGGTGGAACTCCGCTTTAAAATGTCCATAGATGGGTTTTGAAAGAAAATTCTTAGGAAAAGAATAAGAAAGTATGTTCACTTTAGTCATTAACAAAACTAATGTGTGTAATAAGTGCACAATTTACACTTGGCTATTTTGTGGTTACTCTTGCATGACTTTTAAACTAATCATCTATTGCTTTCAATCAGAATTTTTTTAATTGTTCTTGTTGTTGGACCATTCCATGAATTCTGAAGTGTAGTGGTCAGTTATAGTCATGGCCATGTCAATGCACATTATAAGATCATTATTCAAAAGCTTATGGAGCCCCATAAAGTTTGCCAGGTTAATGATTCCCAAATAGTCAGCGTTGTAAAGGCTATTTCTGGGACAATATAAGCTGTCTTTTTCAAGAGTTTTCTAGGTGACGTTTTTTTTTTATTATTACAAATCTTTAATAAACAGTTACAATACATACCTTAACCTCTTCTTTATTGTACAGTTGTTACAGTACCTCTGTGTTACAGTTATCTGTCTCTTGACAGTTCTAGTTCTAATGAAACTTACAGGGGACCAGATAACTGAAATTTAGAAAAAAAAATCTAAAGGAATTGTTTTCAGCTTTGGTTTGTTTTACTTTATTATTGCCTATATTTTAACTTGTTTTCTTTCCTCATATTACTGAATATGTAACTGGTCTCAAGGTACATAATATTATTTTTAATTTAGGGATGTTGGCTGACTAATATTGACTGTGCAAATATTGACTATGCTGTTTATTTAATGTGCTATTTTACCCAAAACATATTACTCCTCCAGTGCCTCAGGCTTTCAATCTCCAAAACTCATTTGCTTACTTATGGTATTAAAAAAATAATAAATAACAATTACTGAACTATCTTAGGCTAAATAAGATGCACAATCCAAAGTTCAATACCAAACTGAGGAAGCCTGGAGATCCATTGCCAAAAGCGCCGCTGACCATTAATCCTCAAAGGAGAATATATATTGAAAAAGCAAAAAAGAAGGAACACTTTTTAGTGTATCAGTGGATTCAGATGAACAATTTATTTGATGTAGAATGCTTACCTTTACAGGTGAACAAGAAAACACAATAGTATATATCTCAGGAGGTGTGAATGAGGATTAGGTGTGTTAAATTTGGTATGTGTTTGTTGGAGTAACAGCGCTGTCTAATATATGTGATCAGTAAATAATCTACATAAATCGTGACAATTTATGTGAAAATACAAAAAATGTATTAAATAAATATTAATTCCTGCCGCAACTTAATGTGAGATACACACAAAAAATACAATGTAAAAAGATAGCTGCGCTGAAAATTAATAAACGTGAAAATCAATCGTGAAAATAAATTCAACCTTGAACTAGTGGTATTATACATAAACAGAAATATAATGGGCAACCACTGGATGCAATCAATAGCCTAATAATCAATCTGAATTCGGAATTATGCAACCCAAATAGTGTATAATTAATATAAAATACAATTTCTATAAGTGTCTGACTATGAATCAAAGCTCAATGTGATATCACCATAAAGGACTGAAAGCCAAAAGAAAATGTCACTTATAAATATTGAAGCATGCAAAAAGTCCACAATGGGTGTTGTGGTTCTGTTGTTGTTATTTCCGTAGTGCTATTATACTTGACACCTTCGTAAAAAGTGATTGAATAGCCAAAGGAGAGAAGGGTCCTTCACCAGATAAAAATATTGCTGCTTACCAGCTGGTCTGATCTCTGTGTCAGAGAGATCAGAAGGGCCTGTGGCTTATCCCCCTGCCAGGGTCTCTATCCAGAATCCTCCAAGTAGCACTCTCAGAGTGCAGACATACATGCAACTCCTGCCTGGATCCTCCTTACTCTCCTGTAATCTGCTTGAAGATTTGTCACATGTGGAGATAACGGTCCTGCATGAGCTGGTACCTTTATAAAGCAGCGCCACACCCACTTTTCATTTCCTATTAAATCAGTAGTTGCTCAAGTGGAGGCAGCAGCTTTTCTGCACATATGTACTGAAATCTAACAATCTCACTCTCTCATACTGATCACTGGAAGTTCAACATGGCACCTCATGGCAAAGACCTCTCTGAGGATCTGAAAAAAAAGAATCGTTGCTCTACATAAAGATGGCCTAGGCTATAGGAAGATTTCCAAGACCCTGAAACTGAGCTGCAGCACGGTGGCCAAGACCACACAGCAGTTTAGCAGGACAGGTTACACTCAGAACAGGCCTCGCCATGGTCGACCAAAGAAGTTGAGTGCATGTGCTCAGCATTAAATCCAGAGGTTGTCTTTGGGAAATAGATGTATGAGTGCTGCCAGCATTGCTGCAGAGGTTGAAGGGGTGGGGGGTCAGCCTGTCAGTGCTCAGACCATACGCCGCATACTGCATCAAATTGGTCTGAATGGCTGTTGTCCCAGAAGAAAGCCTCTTCTAAAGATGATGCACAAGAAAGCCCACAAACATTTTGCTGAAGACAAGCAGACTAAGGACATCTACTGGAACCATGTCATGTGGTCTGATGAGACCAAGATAAACTTATTTGGTTCAGATGGTGTCAAGCGTGTGTGGTGGCAACCAGCTAAGGAGTACAAAGACAAGTGTGTCTTGCCTACAGTCAAGCATGTTGGTGGGAGTGTCATGGTCTGGGGCTGCATGAGTGCTGCTGGCACTGGGGAACTACAATTCATTGAGGGAACCATGAATGACAACATGTACTGTGACATACTGAAGCAGAGCATGATCCCCTCCCTGGAGACTTGGCCACAGGGCAGTATTCCAACATGATGACAACCCCAAACACACCTCCAAGATGACCACTGCCTTGCTAAAGAAGCTGAGGGTAAAGGTAATGGACTGGCCAAGCATGTCTCCAGACCTAAACCCTATTGAGCACCTGTGGGGCATCCTCAAATGGAAGGTGGAGGAGCACAAGGCCTCTAACATCCACCGTGATGCCATCATGGAGGAGTGGAAGAAGACTCCAGTGGCAACCTGTGAAGCTCTGGTGAACTCCATGCCCAAGAGGGTTAAGGCAGTGCTGGAAAATAATGGTGGCCACACAAAATATTGATAATTTGGGCACTTGGGCATTTTCACTTAGGGGTATACTCACTTTTGTTGCCAGCGGTTTAGACATTAATGGCTGTGTGTTGAGTTATTTTGAGGGGACAGCAAATTTACACTGTTATACAAGCTGTACACTCACTAATTTACATTGTAGCAAAGTGCAATTTCTTCAGTGTTGACACATGAAAAGATATAATAAAATATTTACAAAAATGTGAGGGTTGTACTCACTTTTGTGAAATGCTGTATTTATTTATGATTGTTAGCTTCATCTAGTGGCCATAACGCGGTATTTCCTGATCAAGGTATTTTAGGGAAATATCACATTTTTATCAATAGATGGGGCTGAGATTCACATAGCAATTTTTTTCTTTATTAATATCCCCATTAAGTCTGCTGTTCAATGCTTTATTGCAAGATTTTTCCTGTTAAACTTAAGGCATTGCAACATCTGCCTTTCACCCTGACTTTTGCCGCTACTATACGGATTATACACACTGAGTTTGGAGTGCCGCTGCACTCAAAGGTTCAATTTGTTTGGCACTGTTTATCCAGTGCAGTACAGAGAATTCAACATATAAGCGTTCAGGCACTATGGGCCTCTCACTGCATGCTCAGATCTTTGCCGGCTCATTGCCATTGGACTGGGGGTGGAGTGTAACATTTATTATGTATCCTGATGTATATTTACCATGGCAGGGGTGATGACTACGGTATCTGTGGTGTCATGGAATGTTACAGGGCTTGGCGATCCCCTTAAGCGTTGTATGGTTTCTACTTCCTTAGGTCAATATTTCCCTGCTATCTGTGCTTTACAGGAGACTCACCTCACCCCTGACTCCCTGTCTTGCCTGAATTTTCGCTGGGTGGGCAAGAGTTATCACTCCACTCATACCTCCTTTTCCAGGGGAGTAAGTGTAATGATGCATGGTTCATTGGACTACCAGGAACTTGATTGTGTGGTAGACAATGAGGTAAGATATGTCATTTTGTATTGCCAACTGTTTTCCTTGAAATGTATACTTGCCTTTGTTTATATCCCACCTCCATATAATCATCAGGTTTTGCGGGCTGTGCTTGAGTTTCAGCTGGATTATCCAGATGTGCCGTTATATATTTTGAGTGACTTCAATTGCTACTTGGACCCCCTATTTGATAAGCACCCTTGGTGGCTCCGGGAAGAGGAGTATGCCGCACAGCCCTGAGAAAACTAGTTGAGGAAGTGGGTTGGATTGATCCATGGAGGGGTAAACACCCTGGGTGAGGCAGTTTTCTTGCTTTTAAAAATGACATTTATCATTGTCATTCATAGACCTGTGCCTCTGCTCGGACACAGCGGTCGGATCTGTGGCAGAGATTAACTATGCCCTTAGGGGGATTTCAGATCATTCTCCGCTGGTTCTGAATCTAGAGATTTGTCCCTCTCGACACTTTCCAGTGCCCCTTGGAAGCAAAATGCCTTCTGGCTTAATCTCCCTCCGGCACAGGCCCAGATAGTTCAAAAGATTGCTGATTTTTGGCATGATTAGGTGGGGCATCCAGATTAGGGAGTTGTGTGGGAAACTTTCAAGGCCTTTCTTTGGGGACTGTTTATTAGGGAAATTACAGCTTTCAAGAGGAAATCCAATGCATAAAGGGAGGGGGTGGAATATTTGATGCATGACTTGGAGTTCGAGTTTATTTCTAACCCCACTGAGGACCATAGGGAAGCATGGTTGTCAGCTCAGGATGTATTGAGTCGTCTCACCTCCCCAGCAGCAGAGCGGAAATGCTTTTTCAGCAAACTAGCATTCTATGAGGAGGGTAAACATACTGGTCGCCTTTTAGCAATAATCACCCACTCACAGTAGGCACACCCCATCCATTGGTGCCTTAAGGTCATCCAATGGAATATTATTCTGATTTAAATTGTTCTCAGCAGACTTACACAGAAGATTCTTTATACACTTCTCTTAGAGGTGTGACGTTACCTACTTTGTCTGACACAGCTAGGCAACAACTTAATGTTCCTATGACATTGGAGGAGCTACAGGTGGTGATTGGGATGTTACTTAACTCCAAAACACCAGGAGAGGGAGGTATTCCTGCCGAGGTGTATAAGCAATATGGTGAGCATTTATTACCTAAACTGTTAGGGGTGTTCAATGAAGCCAACAGGAATGGATGCCTTCCTCCCTCTATGACCAAAGCCATTATAGTTTTATTGTTGAAACCCAAAAAGGACACCATAGACCCTGGCTCCTATAGGCCGATATGCCTTTTACAATCTGAGGTGAAAATACTGGCTAGGGTGTTGGCCCTAAGATTGAACAAGGTAATATCATCCATAATACATTCAGAATTAATTTAGAGCCACTGGAAATCAACGAATCCCCCACAGTGAATTAGTGGCTGAATAAGATGGGAAACACTATGAGGCTGGAAAAATGTATTTGCCAACACAGGGGTACTGAGAAAAAATTCAACAAAATTTGGGCACCGTGGATGGAGGTTCCTGGCCTGGCCCCAGTTGATCTTGTTATGGACTGTTTGTTATTGTAAAAAGGGATATGACAGTCACTTGAGGGAGTATTCCACCTGGGGTCTCAATTCTTAACAGATGATCTATGTCCAATCGTTTAAAGCAAAATCTGAGTTTTATGCGGATTTCCGGTGATTATGAGATAATAGTGCTACATATCGAATGCTAAGTGCTTATGCCTAATATGTAATGCAGAGGCATTCTGTACTGCTTCTCCTTAATTGCTTTTTCCATAAAGTTCTGTTTAATTTAAAAAAATATCCCTAAAAATCTTTTAACCAATATTAGTCTGCAGTGAAACAAATTCTATTTGTTAATGTCAGTAAAATTTAAATTTTACTAATTAAAATAATAAATAAATAAACAAACAGACCGATAATTAAATAAAAGAGACCATAAATAAATAAATAAATAAAAGGTAACAATGGCTATTGTATTATATACTTTTTTCACCATAAAATTGAATGCTCATTTTGCAGTGTGGATGTTCCTAGAACATTGATACAAATATAGAGTCATCTTATTTACTAAGTTCACTGGCTGACTTTTGTGCATTACTGGTTTTCCAAAAGTTATTCCTAGACAAATTATGGTTTTCAATTTTCATTCAAATATTGTTGCAGTCTCGGCCAAATTCAGATTTGTATCTATGCAGTGTGGCATATTTTTCTACATTAGTATTGTTATTTCAAAAATAAGAATTAAAAAAAATTCCTACACACAAAGACATTCTATTCCACACATATCAATCTGCTGTAAACAATAATGGTAATATGCATGGTGTTATACAAATATATACTACTAATTCCTTGTAAAAGGAAATAGGATGCTGAAGAGTGTGGGAGGGATAGTATGAAAACAAAACCTTCACAAGTTGCTGTTATTGCAGTCACTGGTATGCCAGTGGGTCAATTTTACAAATTACAAAATGTATGCCATGTGCTCAGCCCTGATAGTAAATACCCAGCTGCCTCTATTTCTAGGATAACTTTATTCCAGTAAAAGGCATACTTGTATGGTCCAGAACACTGCACCTCCCTGAAATTCTCTATAATTGTATACGCCTATAGCCATCAGTAGCTGTAAATACAACCAAGGAAAACATTTTTCTTTTTTAGCTATTGTATGAGCTTAGTAAGTGTTTGTGACAATGATGTATTATGGCAACAATACTAGGAAACATAACACCAGAACTTTAAGGGTCAGTCTTGAAGAACAGAAAACTGCCCATATTCTATGCATGCTCTTTTCAGGATTTCTACACATTCCAAAAAAGCAACACACTCAAACTCTGCTTCTCTTACTTCTTATCATAGTGTAAACTGAAATTTTGGCAGACCATATTTTACCTGATCCATCTAGAGAAGAAATGCCAAACAATAGATTAGTTGCTGCATGCTTTAACCAGTAAAACTGGCCGCTGTTTTCCCTTCACACTTTTCACCTTCTCCTACTGGGAAACCTGACAAATACTGACAGAAAGAACATCATTTCTGCACCGATTTTGTTCACAGTTAATCATGCTGAAAAAATACATATGAAGAGTTGGAAAAGGTTTTGGACAAAATCAAGAGAGTTTGTACCCAATGTAGCAGCCCTTTAGGCTACTAAGATATGCTCCTGGCATTGCAAACTCAAAGCATCCTTATCCTCTTCTGACACATTTTGATTTTCTACAAGTGTTTTGTCAACTCATTAAATAATGGAAAATAGTCAATAACTACATTATGCTTCACAGTACGGAAGCTTGGAGTATGAGCTTCTTTGAGTCAAGGCAGAGCTAATTAGAGACTTGTGTCAGTAGGAAGCCTGGCTTAAGCAATGTTTACACCCCAACTCTATAATGTATTAGAGCAGGTACTTCTTTTTTTGTTTTGAAAACTGAGAGTTAACATTGTTGCAAGTTTTTCTATATCTGTCTGTGAGCTCATTTGGGAAATGTTCCCTCACTTCCTGTCTCTTTAATTCTCGTGCAAGAAAAAAAACAGGGGAGGGGGTGTCAATTGGACAGGAAGGCATGGGTAGCAATAAACTCATTGTCAGATGTTTAAACACTAACTCACTCTACTAAAATGTATTTTAATTGTTGTTGGTGTCCCTATTAGAATATATTATTACTTCCTGTTCTTACAGGAAGTAAGGGAAGATCTCCCCAATAGAGGCACAAATGCCAATACAAAATTGACAGAGGTTCAAAGCCTATACAACCTAATCTAACCTAATGCTCTATCTGAAAAACAAAAAGTTTTTAGCTGAAATTGAGGTTGCTATAGGTTTGCAGGGTACTTATATGCTAGGGACACCACTTAGGGTGTAAACAAAGGTTTAAAAAAAAGATATGTAGTTAATACTTTTAGTGAAGTAGACCCTGTGTCTTGAACACCTGCCAGCTGTGGCCATGAAGATAATGACAACAAAACATATTAATGGAATTATAGAGTAATGTGACTGTTGGTTTCGATTCCGATTGGCTGGCATGAGTGTGCCTTCTGGGTAGCCAAGTCTTTGGACTTCCCTTTAAGAAAAGGGTAATTTTTGTGACCTTTGGAATAGAAAATAAGTAAGAATTTATTGTGCTACTCTCCAGAGATCTTTAGGAGTCTTACCTTTGACCGTCTGAGCTTCCCAATGCATCATTGTAACACATAATCTGCCATCCGTGTGCTCTCTTGCCAACAAATTGTGTTTTTTTTTTTTTTTTTTTAAATAAGCATTCAGCACAAAAGGTGGCATTAATACTCCAAGTGTACCACTCAAAATTGTTGAAAGACTAACCTGTATGAAAAGGAAAAAATATCAGGCACATGATGATTTTTAGCCACTTCTGCTTGAAGATAGATCCACCAGCAAATCTTAAATGCCCCCACCTATATTTCAATACCTGCATTTCTGTTTTAGCTGTTATGATACACTGCAGCCAAAGTACAATAAAGTGCCCCAAGACACATCCACTATGTTATACTTATGCTTGTGCTGCTTAAACTAGTTAAAGATGTCAGTCTTAGCTTTTCCTCTATAAAATAGTAGGTTACCTATCTAAACTGTAAATGCTTGGGACGATTTGTATATGATTTTAAGTATATGTATATATATATATATATACATTATATATGTATACATTATATATGTATACTGTATATATATATATATATATATATATATATAGTATCTCACGAAAGTGAGTACACCCCTCACATTTTTGTAAATATTTTATTATATCTTTTCATGTGACAACACTGAAGAAATGACACTTTGCTACAATGTAAAGTAGTGAATGATCAGCTTGTATAACAGTGTAAATTTGATGTCCCATTAAAATAACTCAACACACATTAATGTCTAAGCTGCTGGCAACAACAATGTCCACATTTGGCCCAAAGTGTCAATATTTTGTGTGGCCACCATTATTTTCCAGCACTGCCTTAACCTTCTTGGGCATGGAGTTCACCAGAGCTTCACACCTTGCCACTGGAGTGCTCTTCCACTCCTCCATGATGACATCACAGAGCTGGTGGATGTTAAAGACCTTGCGCTCCTCCACCTTCCATTTTAGGATGCCCCACAGATGCTCAATAGGATTTAGGTCTGGAGACATGCTTGGCCAATCCATCACCTTTACCCTCAGCCTCTTTAGCAAGGCAGTGGTCACCTTGGAGGTGTGTTTGGGGTCATTATCATGTTGGTATCCTGCCCTGCAGCCAAGTCTCTGAAGGGAGGGGATCATGCTCTGCTTCAGTATGTCACAGTACATGTTGTCATTCATGTTTCCCTCAATGAATTGTAGTTCCCCAGTGCCAGCAGCACTCATGCAGCCCCAGACCATGACACTCCCACCAACATGCTTGACTGTAGGCAAGACACACTTGTCTTTGTACTCCTTAGCTGGTTGCCACCACACACGCTTGACACCATCTGAACCAAATAAGTTTATCTTGGTCTCATCAGACCACGGGACAAGATTCCAGTAATCCATGTCCTTAGTCTGCTTGTCTTCAGCAAACTGTTTGTGGGCTTTCTTGTACATCATTTTTAGAAGAGGCTTCCTTCTGGGATGACAGCCTTGCAGACCAATTTGATACAGTGTGCGGTGTATGGTCTGAGCACTGACAGGCTGACCCCCCACCCCTTCAACCTCTGCAGTAATGCTGGCAGCACTAATACATCTATTTCCCAAAGACAACCTCTGGATATGATGCTGAGCATGTGCACTCAACTTCTTTGGTCGACCATGGCGAGGGCTGTTCTGAGTGGAACCTGTCCTGTTAAACTGTTGTATGGTCTTGGCCACTGTGCTGCAGCTAAGTTTCAGGGTCTTGTAAATCTTCTTATAACCTAGGCCATCTTTATGTAGAGCAACAATTCTTTTTTCAGATTCTCATCGAGTTCTTTGCCATGAGGTGTCATGTTGAACTTCCAGTGACCAGTATGAGAGAGTGAGAGCAATAACATAAAATTTAACACACCTGCTCCCCATTCACACTTGAAACATTGTAACACTATTGTGACACTGGGATGGAAAATGGCTAATTGGGCCCAATTTGGACATTTTCACTTAGGGGTGTACTCACTTTTGTTTCCAGCGGTTTAGACATTAATGGCTGTGTGTTGAGTTATTTTGAGGGGGCAGAAAATTTACGCTGTTATACAAGCTGCACACTCACTACTTTACTGTACATTGTACCAAAGTGTGATTTTGTCAGTGTTGTCTCATGAAAAGATATAATAAAAATCATTTTGTGAGATACTGTATATACAGATTTGTGGGTGAAAAAGATTTCTTTAAAATGTTTTTACCCCCATTTCACAATAAAACACCCTTACTGATCTTGTTCACAAATTATAGAAAATTATCCTGGTCAGTCTCTAGTCCACAGAGGTGCCAAACTCAATACATTCCAATATTGTGGTGTCCAACAACAGCCTAAAAACTACAAAAAGCTTTTAACTAAATCAACTCTAAGAGCGTAATGATCAGAATCCTAATGGAACGTATTATTAATCAATGGGTACATGCAACATCAGCAACTATTGTATTTTGATTGGTGCATATACTGTACATTATTGTTTATGTGCATTTCCAACCAGTCACACCAGTCATTGTACAATCTTCACTGGTTACTATTTTTATACAGTTCTGAATTATGACTATCATCTACAGTATAAAACACTGCTCTGCAACATTTATGTTAAAAGTGCATGGATAAGTATAAAAAAATACACAAAAACATTCACATTTATTGAAGTTAGGACTCTCACTTTAATTGAATTGCTTCTGTGTCTTGTTCCCCAGGGAACAGAATGCATGCATTTCCTACATTCTTTGTAAGCCTAGCTATAGGCTCAGACAGGGCACCCCCTCCCCCCTTCCCCACTACTCTCCGAAAAGCAGCTAGTAAGCAGTCAGCTGCTTGATAACTGTTGCTTGTCTCAGCTCCAAGCACTTGCCTAAAACAAGTATTGGCAAATAGAATACAGAAGGGTAGCAGTCTGATATTGCCCCTGCCCCTCTCTATTCTTTTTGTTGCCACGTGTCATGGGCGTGGGGCAGAGACAAATGCAGATAATCAAGCAGCTGTGGCTTTGTTATTGGATGGCAGTGGGTGTAGGGGGAGTGTCCTTTCTGACCTTATAACTAGGCTTGCAAAACACATAGTAAAGTGGGACAGAGTACTACATGTACTATTTTTCCTGGGGGACAGAACACTAAAGTGATAGTTCTTTAAAAATTCTGGGAGTGTGTGTGTGGGTGGGTGGGGGGGGGGGGTAGCAGGCCCTGGTATAGGATGAGGGCAAGTTCTGGGAAAGTAAGCAAGGAGCAGTTATATAAATGAGAAAGAGGGCCTGTGTTGACATAGTCTAGCAGAGAACCATATCAACCATGCCAGAAGGCATGGTTGACAATGCTACTAGGGATTTTATTGCAGAGTTTTACAATACTACATACAGTATGTTTAGGAGCTGATTGCATTTCTGGTAAATTCTTCGGGCATTTTTTTTGTATTGCATTGTGTGTGCATGATGTTTGAAGTGGAAAAGTGGAAACGCTGAACCATTTTTACAGAACAGCAAATAATAGGCAGAGACCTATAGCTTAAATCTGCACTAAGCTAAATCTGCACTGTCACCCAACATTGCTGACATTGGGAAGAATATTTAATGCCTGGTGTTCCACAAAATGGATTGGGTCAGCCATAGTCATCAGAAGATTAAAGAGAGATATAAATGTTTGCAATGAAATCATTAAAGTGTTACTGAACCCAGGACCCTGCATCCCAAAGTACACAGAACATGGAAATGCAATTGTTTTAGTAAATATAAACTGCTAAATACCGTTTCTCAACAACAGTTTATATCAGTCTTGTGACTTCTATCAGTGCCTGGTTAAAGCTTGTAGGATACTGCACTGGCTGTCCTATCAGGATGCAAGGCCCCCAGACCCTCTGTGTGGACAGTGCTAATTTTCACTGTGCTGATCACACGCACTCTCCCAAGAAAAAATAAAACTCTCTACCACCAAACTGAGCATGTGCAGACTGACTCCACTAACGCTGTCTTATCCAGACATGTTTTGGGGGCAATGCAAGAAGGGGAGGACCTGTGCATACAGGATCAAACAGCCTTTTTACACAATGCAGAGGACTAACCACTTAGGTTCCACGGTGAGTATGACAAGCATGCTTTACTACATATACAGACTGATTTTACTGTTGTGGGTTGAGTAATACCTTAAGGTACATAGAAGCACAAAATCTATTTTCCAGTGTGTTTTCACAACGCTTCCCTGAATACACATTTCTTAAAGTGGACCTTATCACCCCATTTACATCAACAACAATGTAATCTTATTTGCCAAGCAATACATTTAGTACAGTTATTTGCCTATTTATTTCATCTTTAGTCCAGTCTCCATGGTCTTTTATCCCCACTGGGTCTGAAACCCATGCTGCCAATTTAAAAAAATACATCACTGGAGGCTGGCTTCCTCTTCCACATTCTCTTTGACCCTCCAAAGTCAGGGCCACAACTTTCTCATGCACAGTCACATTACTGTCTATCAATGCAATATAACATTACAGTTTAAATAAAAAAAAAAAAAGCTTTACCTTTTGGGATCTTTTAAGAATTTTTTAAATCTTGGGGGGAATTTTTTTTTTTGTCCAATAGACAAGTCTAATACAATATGACACTGTACCTGTTGGAAAAAAAACCTTTTTCTTTATCGTACATCACAGGACTATATAGGCTATAAATCATGATTACCTAGGTTATGTGCCACCTATAGGTGGTTGGACACTGGCAGAAAGAACAGACAGGAATTCACCCAATATAAGCTCTCCTACTTAGAATTTTCCTCAGTTTTTTCGCCAGTGTCTGTAAGGTAATGGTCACTAAGGTGCAGTTCGCTGCATAGTATTACCAGGTTCTCAACTTATTCCAACAGGAATGAAGAGTTTGGTAGACCGGATTCATTCTCACACCAGGGATGCAAAGATTAATGGTACCTGGGCCCTGCTACACAATGGACGTCTAAGCAGAGATGGCACCTTAATGCGACTGGTTGGCACTGGACCCTGCAGACACGGAACCCTGCACAAGTGCTGTACATGCCCAGGGCAGTGGACCCCAAAAGAATGGGGGACCAAGTCCCTGAGGGTCTGAAGGGACAAGCCCGCCATGTTTAGTGAAAGCTGAATCCTTGACCTTGTCTTTGTCAGGATCATGTGGCAATAATCTGCGAGTGTCCTGTGTTACTTCACTCTTGACCTCTAGGGGCAGTGGTTCTGTGTTTCTGTGCTGCTTCATCTATATAAGGTTAATATAAAGTTTATTTATTTTTAACAAACAAACAAAAGATAAATCAAGTTATAGTACATGTAAATGGATGTTGTACATTAATAGGGAATACAATGTTGAGTCAGGTAAATATAGTGATAGTAGTATACAATAAGGTTGTGACCATTGACTGTATTAAGCATTAATTGGAACATAAAGAAAAAGAAAAAAAAGAGAGTAATCAGAGTGTATCTTCTTGATTATCAGACCTGGTGTAGGTGGGGGACCAGGAGGTAGGGGGGAGGTAGCCACTCGGGTTTAAAGGGGTATGTATGTGGGAAGGTCCTCTGATCTCTACTCAAGGGTCAGGTGTCTAGCTTTTACCCAGGCCGCCCAGATTTTATCAAATTTCTTCGGGCAGCTCACTCCTAAATATGTTAGTTTGTAGAGAGGTAATTCTGCATTAATCAAGGAAAGCCAAAGTTGTTTAGTGGGGGGTTGAGCCTGGTTCCAGTGGAGGAGGATTGCTTTCCTAGCGTATAATGCAGTATAGAAGACAAAAAGGTTTTCCTTTGTGGGGCCTTAAGGAAGTCACAGATGCACAATAGGACTGTACGGGACATTCAGCTTTCATCTATATAAGGTTTGATCTCTGTGAAGCAGAATAGGAAGAAAGAAGCCAGCATTTTTCTTGGGGCCTCTGGCGGCGGTGGCAGTTGAGACCATTTATACTCCAAGGGTCTCTTTATACTGCTGTTCACTAGCAGACTCTCTTAAACCAGGGAGGGGAGCTTGAGGTACAGCCCTGTGATTTACCAGCACACTCGGAAGATGTCTTCCAGAAAGTAAGAAGGGGGAAGGGAGTGCAACAGCACCACCGTCAGGTCCCGAGTACTGTAATTGAAGTCCTGTTGAGCTTTTATCTCCTGATAGACCGAGGGTGACAGGTGCATCTGAGCCACTGCATCTGTCTGGTATTGTGGCCACTGCAGAGGCATCAACCTCAGTTTATATCACTAAGAATGTCGTGGTTGTAGCTTTGGCTAGCCTGGAAGGGAAAATTTCTGGAATGCTCACCTCCATGGTGCAAGGTGTTAAAAAGTGGAAGAGGTCCCCTTCACCAGTTCCCTCTCCAGGTATGGAGGAAGAATGGGTGGATATTGAGAAGGAAGTGGTCAAGATAGAACTTGAGGAGGGTCAGATTATTGAATCCACATCTGAGGCTGAAGAAGTTCATGGTTGTCTTTCCCACAAGCTCAGAGGGTATTTAGTGCAATCCCTCTCTGAGGGTACCCCATCAAGCTTAACAACCTTTGCCCCATCTTGCTCTCCTTTTTTAGCCAAACTCCTTGAATATCTAGTCTACAACCGACTGAGCGACCATCTCACAGAGAATAACCTTCTTGATCTCTTTCAGTCTAGATTTCGCCCTCAACACTTCACAGAAACTGCTCTCTTAAAACTCACAAATGATCTACTAATGGCTAAAACCAATAGACACTATTCTGTTCTCCTACTCCTGGACCTCTCTGCTGCTTTTGACACAGTAGACCACCCCCTTCCCATAAAAATAAAAAGTCCACTCCTTTGGTCTCTGTGATCGTACTCTTTGCTGGTTTACATCCTACTTTTCCTACTGTACCTTTAGCATCATTTACAATTCTATAACCTCATTTCCTCTTCCTTTCTCTGTCGGGGGCCCTCAAGGTTCTGTTCTTGGACTTCTCCTATTCTCGGTCTACACCTCCTCCCTGAGTCAGTTGATAGCCTCCCATGGCTTCCAATACAATTTCTACTCTGATGACACCCAAATCTATCTATCTACCCCTCATCTCACTCCATCTGTTTCCACAGACATTACTAATTTAATAACAGACATATTAGCCTGGATGTCACACCACTCGCCCAAACTCAATCTATCCAAAACCGAGCTCATAATATTTCCTCCCCCACGTGCCTCTTCCCCTGGCTTCTCTGTTAAGATCTAAGACACAACTAAAAACCCATCCCCATATGCCAAGATGCTAGGTGTAATCCTGGACTCTGAACTATGCTTTTGGCCCCACATCCAATCACTGTCCAAAGCTTAATGCCTGAACCTACGCAACATCTCCAAAATAAGCCCATCCTAACCAATGACACCACAAAGCTTCTAATTCACCGCCTGGTCACCTCGCCTCAACTACTGCAATTCCCTCCTCACCTGTTAGCCCTAACAGTGGGCTTAGCCAAATTGCACTAAGCCTGGGAGGGGCCTAACTGATAAAGTTAAATATGCAGGAGTCAATAGTGCATAACACACATCACAGTGGTCAGGAGTGTGTAACACACAGAGTACACAGATCAGGAGTAACACGCAGTGTGCACAGGTCAGAAGTGAAAAATTCACATTCAGGGGTAAGTAACCCACAAAGTGCAGGGGTCAGGAGTAAGTTAAACACAGAATGCAGACATCAGAAGTAAGTAACACACAAAGTGTAGAGGTCAGTTGTTCAACACACAGTGTACAGAGGTAAGGAGTAAGTAATGCGGAGAACACAGAGGCAAGGAGCATGTAACAACAGAGTGCAGGGTTTTAGGAGTAAGTAACACATAAAGTAAGTGAGGACCTCGCCATTGTGATTAAGTCATTGAGCTTTTAGGAGCTTCATAGTCCTGCAGTGTGCTCAAAGCAGGATGTCAGCTCTGGGAGACCACTTATTGAGCTCAGGGACTCCCCCCCATCTCAAACAGTGTTCTGTGCAGGCTTCACCCCACCTCAGAGCCCCCACTCAGTGTTGCTCTATCCTGCTCCAGCACCCACACCAAGACCACAAAAACATTGGATGTAGGCTTTAAAACTATGCTGCCGCAAATATGGACCTGATGCTAGACTGTCCTGTGAAGGAACTGTCACCATGATGGGCAGCCACTCTTTAAAACTTTAAAACTTGCCGCAGCACTTATTGGATGAGAAGCCAACTGGAAGTGATGCAGGTACAACTGTATATTATGAATCTCTCCCATCTGATATCACCTCCTGTGATTTCTTGACCAGCCTGCTTGTTTAAGATACATGCTGATAAGCCAGGGTTGCCATCTCATCCCTTTAAACCTGAACATATATGATTTACACAGGTTTTGAGTCTAATTTAATGCAGATAAGGCATCAAGTGAGTTTAATTATCACCTTAATCAGCCACAGAACCTGTGTAATTAATATGTGTTTGGTTTTAAAAGAATGAGGTAACAACCCTACCAGGAAGGGTTATGAACAGATGTGGACAAATATGGGACTCTATTGTACAGGATGTGTGGCAACCCTAAGCACAGCTTACATAGATCAGAATATGAGAAGACCCTATTGCATCACGTGGAAATAACTTTTTAGTGGTTTAGATCCGATGATCTGTGATATACTGAGTGACTACTTTGGCGATATGCATTTTACATTTTTTATATCTGTCTGTCACATTCATGCATTGGCATCAAATAGAATTTTTCCCCAGAAATTATTTGTGCTGCTTTGTTCTGAAATGACACAAATGATATGCAGCTTTTTACAAAAAAAATATTTGTGGCACTTCTCTTTAATACATTAACAAAGCAGAAATCATGTAAATTTGTAAACTTTCCCATAATGTTTCTTATCTCAAATAAATACTGACAGTTGCAAAAGCCCAATCATTTTTTAGAGAATGAACTTTCATAGTATACTGTTGTCAGCATTGTGCGCTACATGCAAATGTATGCATTCCACAAAAGAAAGTACATTTAAAACAGACTGCTTTAAAATGGTATTGATCGTCTCATGGCAGAAAGAGTAATTACCTATCACCAAACATATAACTGTATGTTAATGAACAAGGAAACAGGCATATCCCACCTCTGCCAATTACATGCCTTCCTTTGTGAAGTTACGTCAAAGTGAACAGCATCAACTGCAGTCATTGGAAGATCAGTCGCTGTAAGCTAAGAAATGTCCAATGCAGCTTTCATCCAACAGTGATCTCTGTGTTAGAGTTTTTTTAATTATTCAACAATCAATCATGTGTGTGAACATCAATAAGCAAGCTGTTTTAGTATGCATTGACCTAAAATCCCAGCTAGTCAAGGGACAATGTAGATAATATTGAGAGAGCTTCCGTAGTAAGTTTTTTTTTTTTCTGTGAAGATTATACATTTACCTTACTGCACTGAAGATGTATCTCAGAACACATGATGGGGAAAAAAAATCTCTATTTTCTCTCAGCTTACAGCATCATAAACATGAAAATATGACCATCTGGTCAATTTATTGTTGTCATGTTTACAGAAACCTATCAGGCAACGGAATATTTCTTGTTTTTCATGAGAGCAAATTAAGCATCAAAACAATACAGCAGCCCTAGAGAAATTGTACTTATTGATGAGCCCATCACACAGGAAAGGATAACCAAGGCCACTGCAGTTCTGCATTACTAAGCCATTGAACTGCAGCTGGTAATCAACTGGATGATTCAAACCCAGCTGTAATAGTTCTACAACAAAAGCAGAACAATCAAGTACATTTTCTTGAGAATCTAAGTACGGTATATAATTTATGTTTATGTGTAATACTAATCCATACGAATGCTGGACATGGCCAGCATGTAAAGGACACCAACTGAGCAGGCAGCCAAAATGATGACATATACCAGTCAATAAAAATCAAATAGAATTTAAATTGGCTACTACTAACCATGACCATTTACATGGAAATTTCTGCACATCATGGTGCATACAAGGTTTAGGTTATGGCAAGTGAACAGCCAAATGCACTGTATATGCTGGAACATAAAGTATTATAAAAACAATTTATTGTCTACTCCTGTCCATTGGTTAAAAGGGAAATACAAAGAATTGGGCTGCAATACAATCATTTTGGTTTGTACTGCTTGATCACAGTAATTTGCTGCAGTCATTTTGGTTTGTTTAGCTTGATCACACATTCATGACGATTGCAATGTCAGGCAATAAGTGTCTTTTGTTTAGTTCTAACTCTTTTGTACAGATTTCAACATCTGCAGGCTTACTCAGTAAGGTAATACATTTAGCAATGAAGACATGCATACTATAATCATTCCAAGCAACCAATCAAAAGCTATCTCTGTACTGACGTGATTGCAAGAAACTGGAAACTGATTGCTCTCTGTTGCTTACAATATTTCGATCACTGCTGTTTAACCACTTCAATACAGGGCACTTATACCCCCTTCCTGCCCAGACCAATTTTCAGCGCTGTTGCACTTTGAATGACAATTGCGCGGTCATGCAACACTGTACCCAAATTCAATTTATTGTTTATCATTTTTTTCCCCACAAATAGAGCTTTCTTTTAGTGGTATTTGATCACCTCTGCGGTTTTTATTTCTATAAACAAAAGAAGAGTGACAAGTTTGAAAAAAACACAATATTTTTTTATTTTTTGCTATAATAAAAATCCCATTTTTTTTTAAACAAATTTTTTCCTCAGCTTAGGCCGATACGTATTCTTCTACATATTTTGGTAAAAAAAAAATCGCAGTAAGCGTATATTGATTGGTTTGCGCAAAAGTTATAGTGTCTACAAAATAGGGGATAGATTTATAGCATTTTTTATATTTTTTTTTTTACTAGTAATGGTGGCGATCTGCAATTTTTTTCGTGACTGCAATATTGCGGCAGACATATCGAACACTTTTGAAACATTTTTGGGACCATTCACATTTATACAGCAGTCTGTGCTATAAAAATGCATTGATTACTGTATAAATGTGACTGGCAATGAAGGGGTTAACACTTGGGGGTGATCAAGGGGTTAATTATGTTACCTAGGGAGTGATTCTAACTGTAGGGGGAGGGGACTTACAAGGGGAGGAGACCGATCGTTGTTCCTCTGTACAAAGAACACACCATCGGTCTTCTCTCACCTGTGTAAACACACAGATCCACGGTCCTGCTCTGTTATTGGGCAATCGCGGGTGCCCGGCGGATATCGCGGCTGCCGGGCACGCGCATCGGGTCCCCAATGAAGCGGCAGTGCGTGCCCCCTGGTGGGTCGGGAAGGCGATCACGTCATATGATGACCACCCAGAACTAGAGCTGCACAGCGTCCCACCGTCATATGACTGTGGGTGGGATGGGCGGCAAGTAGCTAAATTACTTTTTTTAGGCTAAGCCTATCAGCCTACACTTTTTGGTTTTATGTGTAAAGGCGTGGCCAAAAGTTTTGAGAATGACACAAATATACATTTTCACAAAGTCTGTTGCTTATTTTTAGATCTTTTTGTCAGATGTTACTATGGTATGCTGAAGTATATTTACAAGCATCTCATATGTGTCAAAGGCTTTAATGACAATTACATTAAGTTTATGCCAAGAGTCAATATTTGCAGTGTTGACCCCTCTTTTTTAAGACCTCTGCAATGCACCCTGGCATGCTGTCAATCAAACTCTGGGCCACATCCTGACTGATGGCAGCCCATTCTTGCATAATCAATGCTTGGAGTTTGTCAGAATGTGTGGGGGTTTTTTTGTTCACTGGCCTCTTGAGGATTGATCACAAGTTCTCAATGGGATTAGGGTCCGGGGAGTTTCCTGTTCATGGACTCAAAATTTCCATGTTTTGTTCACTTAGTTATCACTTTTGCCTTATGGCAATGTTCTCATCATGCTGGAAAAGGCATTGTTCCTCACCAAACTGCTCTCGGAGGATGCTTTTGAACCATGCTTTATTCATGGCTGTGTTCTTAGGCAAAATTGGGAGTGAGCCCACTCTTCTGGCTGAGAAACAACCCCACACATGAATGGTCGCAGGATGCTTTACTGTTGGCATGACACCAGACTGATGGTAGCACTCACCTTTTCTTCTCCGGACAAGGTTTTTTACGGATGCCCCAAACAATCGGAAAGGGGATTCATCAGAGAAATTGACTTTACTCTAGTCCTCAGCAGTCCAATCCTTGTACATTTTGCAAAACATCAGTCTGTCCCTGATTTTTTTTCTTGGAGAGAAGTGGCTTCTTTGCTGCCCTTCTTGACACCAGGCCATCCTTCAAAAGTCTTCTCCTCACTGTGTGTGCAGATGTACTTGCACATGCCTGCTGCCATTCCTGAGTAAGCTTTGCTCTGGTGGTGCCTCGATCCGGCAGCTGAATCACTTGTAGGAGAAGGTCCTGGTGCTTACCTTTGGCCATGGCTGTATGCATGTTTATTGGATGCTTCTGTATGAAGAGAATAACTATATGACAAGCTCCCAGAGAGAGAGATACTAGTAAGGTGAGTTATCAGGTGAAGTGATTTTATTGCAAATAAAAGACTGGAAATTACTGTGTATAATTTTAGCAAGTGTATAATGTAAAGTTTACCAGAATTTTTTTTTTAATGTGATCATTTTATTTTCCTTGCTTGTTCTTTCATACTATAAAAGAGGACATGAACTCTACTTAAAGTGATATTAAACCCTCAACTTCTGATTTAATCATTTATTTAGCATGCAACTTCTTAATCTTTTATTCCTTACCTATGTTCCATTTTAAGCTGGTGCTATTACCGCTACCCCAGGTTTCATGTTTCATTGCGACTCCTTTTTCCTGCAGCATCCTATGAAGTCACCCTTACATATTGGTAGTAGAATTGTGTCTTTCTACACTGTGGGGTTGATTTACTAAAACTAGAGAAAGTGCAAAATCTGGTGCATCTTTTTATAGAAACCAGTTGGGTTCCAGGTTTTTTTTTTGTCAATGTCTAATTGAACAAGCTAAAGTTAGAATCTGATTGACTACCTCCTGTCTCAGTAAATCAACCTCTGTGTGCATTAACAGGAATAGACAGCCCCATAGCCTATGATGGCAACACAATCCCTTGTTCCTCCCCATTCCTGCCACTTTCCTTCTCTAAGCTAACAGACTGTATCCAAACTGCACTGTCCACAGTTAACACTTTCCTGTGAAAACTGGAAGTTTAGGGAAGCAGTGCTAAAAGTGCAAGATCCAGCAGCATTGAAAGTGGTAAACTGTAAAGCCCCATACACACGGTCGGACTTTTTCATCAATTTGGTCCGATCGGACAAGGTTGTTGAAAAATCAGACCGTGTGTATGCACCATCGGACAGTGTTCGTCGGTTTGTCCGTCGGACAAAGTCTTATCTCCTGCTGGAAAGATTTGCCGTCAACCCGGTCCGATCACACCAAATCCGAGCGTGTGTACGCTTGTCCGACGGACAAAGTGCTACGCATGCTCAGAAGAAATTCTGTGACGGAAGCGCTCGGTCAGGTAAAACTACCTTTCCTAATCGACACAGCACATTCGTCACGCTGCAATGTTAAAATGTCTTTAATGCAGCGCATTCTCTTTTTCTTTACAATGCAACAAGAATGACATCTTTTAGCTGCTCCTATTCACCCGCACTTCTCACAAACTTACTTCTTTATTACTTTGCAGCATTTATACACTACATGTTTATTTTTACTCAGATCGTAATACAATCTATCTTATTTTTTTACCCTGATTTTTTTTTTTTTTTGGGGAATACATATTTGAAGGAGATTTTTTTTGTTTTTTTGGAGGGGGTTTGTATGTCTCAACTTAGCAAAACAACATTATTAACATTTGTATTTCTTGCTTACATTTACTAGGAGTTTGTTGGTTGTTGGTGCCCCTTGTTAATTCTACTTTAGGATTAGTGAAATGTACCTGCCTACTCAAAGAAAAACTGTCATTGTAGAAAAGTAAAACACAATAGTCAATGATTATTTCAAATCAAAAAAACCTTTATTTAGGTCTCAGCAACAGACCAAAGAGGAACGCAGCCATGGTGAAACTTGGGGAATTTGCAAAGCCTTGGACACCCATGGCAACCATCATTTTACACACTTAAACAATTGGGGGCATGAAGACTACCTATCTAAATAATAAGGGAGCGCAATCTGGTCCTGAAGTCCAAAACATCCGGAACTGCAGCAGATGCCATCTAGGTCCCCAGGCTCTGGTACTACGAGAGGCTCCATCTTCTCTCAGACCAGACTGAATCAAGGTCATCACTCTCTTGTCTTCCTTGTACGCTTCCTTCCACGCCGTGGTGCTGGTGCTGGTGCTGGTGGGGTGGCAGAAGGAGGAGGAGGAGGCGGAGCAAGGTCACTCTCGCAAACATGTGTGAGGGGAGTCATCTCCCCAGCCATCCCCTCATTTAGTATTTTGAGGATGACCTCCTCACACATGCTGCGTTGCCCCGCCTCCATACCCGTAAATTTACTTGTAACCAAGGAGGCAAAGGCCTCCTCGTAGGTGGGTGTGGCATAGAGGGAGGCTGAGGCATCTTTTATCAGCTGGAGCGCTGACTCTCCCACCTCCCCCATGTTTTTTCGCCCTTCTGTAGGGAAGGCGGAGGGGAGAGACTTGGGAGACAGTCAGGCTCCTACGCCTACCCCCCTGTTGGCTGCCACTACCCCCTGCCTCCTCCTGACTGCCACCTTCCACAGCCACCTCCTGGCTGAGGTCTTCCTGTGTATGAAAAAGGGACATAGTTTCAGTTATTTGTTCATCAAACACACACAATTCTCATCTAGTGACTGTTGCAAAATGTTTTCAAATACAAAACCATACAATTCTCAGCCCTGCAGTTTAGATTCTTCCCAAAAATGTCTCCCACACCACTGTCTGTTGATATGTCAATCACGTTAGGAAATAAGCAATTGGGGATCCTGAATTAACTGAACATCATTCATTATTCAACAAACTGGTTACAAAACTACTATACCTGGAACAAGCTGGGCTCCTGCACATCTTCCATACTGGAAGGCCCAGGTTGCTCCTCGGAAGCCTCATCAGGGGTGGCGTGCGTGGAAGGACGCGTGCAAGGAAGAGTCGAGAGTGACTTCCTGACAGTAGCCTGGTCTTTGAGAAAGTGGAGCCTCAAGTTCTAATCAGTCTAGGCTAGTTATGTACCAACGTCAAATTGTACCTTCGTTTGTAGCGATCGTCTCGTGCGTGAGCTTTCTCTCCCCTCGTCTCCCAGATCGTGGCTACGACACAGGCGTGTGACGTTTTATATACAGTGCGCATGCGTCAAACTCCGCCCGCCCCTGACGATCTTTCTCGTCTATTCCCCACCCCTTCTCTTTACGGCGCAGTGGGGAGAGCACATGGCGGGGACACAGCAGGTGCGCCCCAAATATCCCCCCAACGAGGAGGTGGACGAGGAAAGTCCGGAGGCACAAACGTCCCGATCCCGGAGCCTGAAATTCAAGGCCTCCAATATGTCATTTGGAGAAATGTTGGAGATGGTGGACATATTAAAGAGGAGCGACTATGATGGGAAGTATGGGCCTTACCTCAACCCCAATGTCCGCAAGGCCAAGATCATGTCTAAAGTTGTGAGAAGGCTGTACAATCATTTTGGGGTACAACGATCCAAGGAGCAACTGAGGAAACGCTGGTCAGACCTGAAACTGAGCGAGGCCGATCAGTACAGAAAGATCAAGAGAATTCTTCAAAAAAGTAAGTAGTTGTGTTTTGTGTTTGATTTCTTGCTTGCATACTGCTCCATGTGGTTTGATTTTTACAAAGTTGTACATTCCAAAATGGCCACTTTCATGTTCGTCTGTGCATTCGATGGTACTCAGCCTCGATCTTTCTGCCACTGTCATGGTCGTGTGTGTGTCCATTCGATCGTACGCAACCTCGATCGTGCGGCCACTTATAATACGATGTTTGGTGTTTTTTTGGGGGAAAGGAAGTTTGTTCTCCCTAGAAATGTCATCCAGAATGTAAAGCCAATTTATTCAATGTAAAGGAGAGGTCACCCAGTAGCTGTTTACCCATCTGGACTCGAGAGCACTAGTGCTGGGACACCCAAACCCCCTTTTTATTAGCCTTTTCCACACATGTGCTCCAGTGGATACTAGAGGGGGGTCTCCATCACACAAACTTCTACCAAAAAGCTAGTCAGTTTAGCACCTTTACAAAGTGACTACATTCATGTAGTTGACATTTGTAACTGGCCAAACTAAAATAGTGTCCGTCACTTTCAAGCAATGTTTGTCATTTCCTATTTCTGCCCTCAATAGTTTGTGTTGCTAAATCTTCCTTTTGGACATTCTCATAGGGGAGCGAAAACTTGGGCCGTCTGAGGAAACCCCCAAACCAACACCTCCCAAAAAAGGGGAAAGAGCAGAAGCAGAGGAGGAGGAGGAGGAGGAAGGAGAGATCATCGAACTTGGAGAAATTGTCACCACAACAGGTGAGTGTGGGAGAACACAGCTACTGGTAAGCTAATCCATGTATGGCTGCCTCATTTCCAACACCCCATTTTTGTTTGTTTGTGGTTTTTAGGTGACGTGGATGTTGTGGAAGAAAAATCGCACTTTACCACAGAGAGTGCCCACGTACTCATCGGAGAGATAATGGTCTGCAATCGAGATCTAGATTACATAAAGCAAAACATCAATGATGTTCAACAAAAATTGAAGAACATCATTGATGTTTTAGGAAAAATATGAAAACGCACCAAGTAATTAACACACATTTGTGCCAGCTTCTGAACACATTTGCAACTTAAAAACTGTCTGAAATTTGGAACATGCACACATTGTGTCCACATGTGCTAGCTCCCACCATGGTGGATGAATGGCAACGTTTTTTTGGGGGTGCAAACACTTTACGAACTACGAAAGTGGTTGTGGTGAAGGGGTTGCACCCCCAAAAAACGTCCATTCATCCCCATGATGGAAAATGGCACTTTTGAAGCTTCTAGGCATGTGTTTTCCCATCTAATGACCATTTTCAGACCCAAATTGTGTGCATGTTACAAATTTCCACTTTTCGGGGGTGACCCCCCCATGTGATGAAGGCAAGATCAAACACACTTTGAACATATAGTCATGTCTGATCTTGTCTTCACTTTACAAAGTTGAACTTTCCAAGTTCCTAGGTTCTGTTTTGCTCCATGCCTGGTTTTACCAATTGCGGAATGTTTGTAAACAATGTTGTAAATAACCAAGATGTTGTCAGTTTTGGCGTGAAGATTGTAAACGCACTTGGGAATGTTTTCCTAGTAAACTTTTATTTTTCTAAATGTGTGGCTTCCTTATTTAAAAAAAACACAATGCATTATGTATGTAAAATGAAAAGGATATGGGGGGCAATGGGTGTTATTTACTAAAGGCAAATCCACTTTGCACTCCAATTTTCTTTCCCTGGGAACTTTTTCAATGCACTTGTAGAGCATAGCGGATTTGACTTATGTAAATGACACCCACAGTGCTTTGTACGAAAACACGGAGCACAGCATTTTGGAGAATACACACATGTCAGACCTGGTGATGAAAAGGAGTATTTTGGGTGTCAGTTAAGCAGTACAAACCTTCTCTAGACCAAAGATTAGGTAGCAAACACACAACATGAGAATAATCTTTTTGGGAAGAAGAGACTGTTACCTCCTTTTGCCCAGAAAGTGCATTCCCACTGTCGAAGGCAAAGGGAAAAAATGTCAAAGTAAAATAAGCTAAAAAGAAGACTGAAATGACAAGAAATCATAGGTTGGTTAAAATATCAGATTTATTAAAAAATGCCTCTCACACATCGTCAGGCAGAGCAATGGCCCCCCTACCCACAAAGTACTCCATATATTGGTCCCGGACAACACGGGCATTTAGAGGGGGCAAGCCTGGACGTGCCACTCGAAGGGCTGTGAGTTCCGCATTTGGAGGGCCCTCCACATCTGGGCCAACGGGCACCACATAGTTCCTGTTATGTCTTTTGAGGAAGTTGTGCAATATGCAACAGGCAAGAACTATGTGGTTCAGTTTGTATTCCGCCAAGTTAAATGCCGTCAGGAACAGGCGGAAGCGGCTGGCCAGGATGCAAAAAGCGTTCTCCACAACTCTTCTGGCTCTGGACAGCCTGTAGTTGAAGACCCTCTGGTCCGGGGTGAGGGTCCTCATCGGGAACGGTCTCATCACATGGGGAGTCAACGCAAACGCTTCATCTGCGACAAAGACGAAGGGGAGTCCTTCGGCATTCTCCTCTGGAGGTGGCAAGCACAGACTGCCACTTTGGAGACGCCAGTAGAACTCCGTGTGCGTAATGGCCCCACCATCCGATATCCGGCCGTTCATCCCCACGTCCACATACATAAACTCGTATGTTGCCGACACCACCGCCAACATCACTACACTATTAAACCCTTTATAATTATAATAGTAGGACCCCGAGTTGGGCGGTGGGACGATGCGGACGTGTTTCCCATCAATTGCCCCTCCGCAGTTAGGAAAGTCCCAACGGCTGGCAAAGTGGGAGGCCACAGTCTGCCATTCCTGTGGCGTGGAAGGGAACTGTGGAGTGAAACAAGAAAAAAAAATTAGTCACTTTGCACCTAAACATTGCAAGCAGATTAGACAATCAACATCTTGGAACAAGAGCATTGTATAAAATTGGAGGCTGGAAAGTATTTGCACAGAAAAGTAGAGGCTCCCCTTCACAGATTACTCACCCCCCCCCCATCAATCCCCCCACTTCTGATGGGACATTGGCAATAACTAGGGTTTTGGGGGGGGTGGTGGACAGCTAACCCTCTGCACTTCATTGATTGGCAAATGGCTCAATAATGTGGGCTAGTTTGGCCAGACCCTCTGTACTTAACACTATTGGCAGGCCACAGGAAAGATCAAATAACATTTCAACCCCCCCCCCCCAAAAAAAAGGCAGGCACAGTGTGACATTATTAAATTACCAAGCAAGCTAATAGGAGGGAAAGAAGACAAAAAAATAGGAAATGGAATGTATGGAGGCAGCCCCTTGCACTACATGCTTTGCTGAATTCATCCCTAAAGATGCCCACTATAAAGAGGTAGGTATATAGTGTGTATGGACCTTGGGAAAGCCAGCAGATAAAGGATTGGTACCATCTGACAGAGCAGTTGGGGGAGGGGGTTCCTAATGAGTTTGCCCCCCCCCCCACAAAAAAAAAAAAAAAGGGGTGCTCTACATGAAGTAAACCACACAGCAAACATTTGTGCATATTTTAGGGGGTGTTTTGGGGCAAACAATACTATGCAGCAGACAAAAGACATTGCTTAAGTGACTAGGCCATAGGTGTCTATTGGGGCAGAAGAGCATGCTGGTGAGGTAAGTGAAGGGAAAAATGCATGAAGGAGAAAAGGGGCACAGCATATTAGAACATATTGCAATCATGGTAATTAGGGAAGGAGGTCAAAAATACAAGTCATTAGCAAACAGAGCATACATAGAAGGGAATAGTAAAGTAGAAATGTTACCTTAATATAGTCCTCCTGCAGGACCTGAATGATTGCAGAACAGGTCTCTGGAATAATGATTCCCAGGGCCTTGGGAGAGATAACTGAAGAGAACTTCAAATCCTGAAGACTTCTCCCTGTCGCCAAGTACCTCAACGTGGCAACAAGCCTCTGCTCCGGAGTAATGGCTTGTCTCATGCAGGTATCCTGCCGGCTGATAAAGGGGGTCAGCAAAGCCAAAAGACGGTGAAAATCGGGGTCCGTCATCCTGAGAAAGTTCCTGAAATCATCAGGATTATTCTCCCGGATCTCACGAAGCAAAGGCATGTGCGAGAACTGGTCACGCTGAAGCAACCAATTCTTGGTCCACATACTCCTCGTCACTCTGTTCATGGACGGGTCTTGGCTCAAAGCTAAAAGCCCGACACCAATTCCGCATACAGCACGAACTCGGCGACGAGTACGCACGGGAAACATCGCTCAGAAGGTCACAAAAGGTCGGCTGGTCAGAACGGACAAACAGAAAGCACCGATAAACAGCAAGGCCTGAAAGAACGAAGTGAATACCAGCAACGAGCAGACAATAAGCAGTGCAAATCAAAGCGTCCTATATCAAGATATAGGCCGCAATGACCAACAAATGCGAACTGACTACACGCACTAATAAACAGATACGCACGACAAGCACAAACTGAAGAGCAGTAACGATCTGAGTCAGAAAACTGAGAAGCGCGAATCTTAAGTCACCAAACTTCCACTAACTCTCGATAAACACGGGATCAGCAGAAGGAGCCCAACGGGTGCCTGACGTGGTGCTGAACTTCCCTTTTGTAATCTCGTGGACGACGACTTACGTCACGACGTTCTTCCGGACCGGATATTCCGACAACGTAGTCCGACCGTGTGTACGCAAAGCCAACATCGGACAAAGTACGTCGGACAAAGTCCGACCGACCTGGTCCGCGGATTGTCCGAGCGTGTGTATGGGGCTTTAGAATTATATCAATAGTTTACTGGGGAATTTTATATAAATAGGAATATGCATGAACACAGACCATAGAGTGAACAAACTCTTAAAGAGACAATTAGTAAAACACATAGCCTGTGTATACATTAAGCAAATCTGGCTGCTCACTGACACATACTGTATGTAATTATAATTACTAAATAGAAATGCAGCCAATGTAATTTAAAAAAAAATATTGCATGTTAGAGTTTTGTACATTACGTCGATCACATTGAAATACATTTTTATAAAAATCAATGTAAATGAAATGCTTAACAAAGCTGTATATTTGAAGCAAAAGGTTAGGTGGTCTGGCAAATCAGTGACTTTTTTCCTAATTCTTATCTTTATATTTTCCTATGCAAACAGTTTACAGTTTATTATGTTTTCACTGTACATACCAGTGGGGGCCTAACTTATACAGGGTAACACAAAGACATGATTAAAGTGGAGTTGTACCCTCCCCCACAAAAAAATAAATAAATCAGCAGCTACAAATACTGTAGCTACTGACTTTTAAGACTTTTAGGACAATAGCACTAGCCCCAGCCGATTTTCGGATCGGCTCTCAGGTGCTGCACCCACCATTCATGGTAAGGGAAACCGGCTGGTTCACAGCTTTACAGCTGGTTCCCTGCTGCGCATGCGCGAAACACTCTGCACTTTCTAACTGGCCTGGCAGCAGAGAAAGGAGGAGGGGGGCTGACATTTCAGAGGGACGTCACCGCGACAGTCCTGGAAGTGGGGATGGGTACCTGCCACAAACAGGTACCTGTTCCCTCCTCCCCCTGAAAAGTGCCAAATGTGGTACCGGAGGGGGGAGGAAGCAGATAAGCGGAGCTTCCACTTTTGGGTGGAACTCTGCTTTAATTGTTGCAGTTGCAATAATCCCACTTTTCTGCTGTGTCATGCAACTCATAGGATGTCTCACAAAATTCACATATGTAACTGTAACTATAACTTAAATATCAAATCCAATATTTCCAATCGCTTCAGAAATGTATCTAAATGGGAAGATGAGAGCAGGAGTTTCGGTTAAACACAAACTCAAAGGTTATATTGTGACAGTTATTACCATAGACATGACTGAATGTAGCATACACTACATATGTGCTGGTAGGCAGAGTATAACTAACAAACATTGCAGAAAACAACATTGGTATATTGGATTAAGTTTTTAAGAACATATATATATCATTTGTTTTGATATATATATATATATATATATATATATATCATTTGTTTTGAGATACAAATCGGTAGGCTTATTTGTTATTTCCACTTTAAAACCTTGCTAGTTTTGTTCAGAATTCTTTGCCTGAGAAAAATGCAATAGATTATACTGATGTACAGATTTTCTCATATTGAAAACAGTTTTGTGCCAAAGGAGTGAATTAAGACTGGTATCCTGAGTGCTTTGAGAAAGGAGAATATTGATAAAACAGTGAATTTGACTGCTATCAAAACTTCAATGGTGGTGAATCAGACCTTGTTCACACTAGTGCAACTTCTGATGCAACTTGAGTATGGCAGTGGCATGACAAAAGAAATCTCATTGTTTTCATTGGTGTCTGTTCTAATCAATGTGATTTGGAACGATGAAGTTTTGGAAAAGGTTCCTGAACTACTTTAATGCAATTTACACTGTGACTTGGCCCCATATATGCTAAGTCACATCAAAGTTGCACCACATAATCGCACTGTAAATCACATCAAAGTCTTATCACAGTAGTGTGAACTGAGACTCAATCACTGTCATTTAAAAAAGCATACACAAGAAAGATTCACCTGTAGTAAATGTTTGGTGATTGTCAGATTCACCTATTTATAAATATGCCCCAACTTGTCCTCAGGATATTATATATTTCTCTCAAATTTTCCAACTTATTCAGCTCCCAGCCAACAAAGTATATGTATTATATATATATATATATATATATATATATATATATATATATATATATATATATATATATATATATATATATATAGGAAGGCGGTCAGCCTGAATTTGTAGGAGGAGTCTCGCCCCTATAAAAAACCTGCCCTCAATCCACTCATCCCGTCGGCGTTTCTTTTCCTGTTATCACACCCACTCATTCCCCTTTGTTTTACTTCTTCTTTATTTACTAATTACATCTTGGGTATGCCCCTTTTAGACATACTGACCTCGTGACCACGGCACACCATAGGTCACTTTTCCTGCCTTCCTCCCTTACCTTTCCTAGACTATCTGCAAGAGACTCCAAGTACATATATATATATATATATATATATATATATATATATATATATATATATATATATATTAAAATCCTGTGGGTGAGATGCACTCAACGGTCACTTGGAAATGGTGTACAGATATACAGTATATATATATTATTTGTTCTGGAAGAGGAGCAAGCAGATTCCAGTGATATAAACCTTTACTGTAGGGAACAGAAATACTTGAAAGTGTATTAAAATATAAACATTTACCTCAGAAAAGCTGCAGGCTCTCTTTTTACTTTATAAGCTATGTCAAATAGTCCAGTCTAATTTAACACCACATGACATCCAAAAGTACTTAACAATGTAAGTGCAAACTCTTGTTCTTTCTGATGAAGTGATGTAATGGCATAAACCGTCAGGAGAGGTTGATTTGCTGATTTGAAAGGACATGCACTGAAACAGTTTCTTTGCTTTTTAATCATGATTATTAAGTGCACCATGTCGTGTACTATAAAAATCAGTCACCATTTTGCATAGCAACCATACTTATATTTATATTTCAAATTCCATGTAAACCCAATAATTCCACTTAGCTTGGACTGATTCTGAAAGATGCTCATCCTAATAGGAAAGTCTTGAGTACTGAGCTTAATGCATTTACCTGCAATTACTCTTTTGCTGTTGCCATGTATAAGCATCTTTCCATGATAATAAATTTGGTATATGAGTAAGACCAGTGAATTATAATTAAAATTGACTTTTTTGGGATTGTTAGTGTATAAATAAGCTTGCTAAGGAGCTTTGCTTTTTTTTTTTTTTACTTCTCTACAATCTGAAAAAAAAAAACTAAATTGCTAGGTCAAACCATACAAGGAACACTTGTCGAAATGTGTTTCTGTAATGTGTTATGTAATTTGTGAAAAAATGTATGCAGGATACCCACATACTTAAAGTATGTTTCTTTTGTTGGTTTATTTTTAACACCAATATATATAACCAGCTGTGGACACTGTGTGTATCAAACATGCCCAAAGAACGTCATCAAAGTACACAGGGCATATTCTGTATGTCCTATACTTCTGTCCTGCTTTTCCACCCCCTACTCCCCTTGCACTTGTGAATGGCAATGAGTTTCTCAATAAATATACTGTAGCAGCTGTAAAAGCTGCTGTTAGAAAACAGACCATCTGAAACAGTGTTTAAAGGCACTGATCAGATGTGAAATTGAAAGTCATATTGTTACTTTGTATCTTTGTTTAATTTCTACAGATCAAAGGGATGAGCTTAATCTGCATAATGATGTCAGTTAAAGCAACGTGATGAGTTACAAAGTTACAAAAAAAAGTAATTAAAATATATTCCTATTTAACCTTTTTTACTCCCAGTTTACCCTAATCCACCCTAAGTAACCCATTCTTCTCTTCCTCCACTTGAATTAAATTTTCCAGCTTTTTTATTTTCATTCATTTTTTTTTCTAACCATTAATATTTTACCTTTCTTTATGTTTATTTGTTTTGTTCAATGATTGTTTAAGGCACCTTTCACACTTGTGCAACTCCAAAGTTGCGCGATTCTACCGCGATTTTTCCCGCGATTCGTGGTCTCGATTTTTCCCGCGATTTTAAGGAATGCCTGTGTAAGTGGCATCAAAATCGGACCAAAGTAATGCAGGGACTACTTTGAAGTCTGAACGACTTAAAAGCCATACTAATATGAATGGCTGTCATTGGAAATCATGGGGAACGACTTGCCATGCTACTTTGCAGTCCCAAAGTGTTAGCATTGGATAAAAAAAGTGCAACATTCTATTCCACTGTTCTCCTGAATCTATAAGTTCCTGCAAATGTTCCATTGTCCCCCACTTACTTAAAGTGGTAGTAAACCCTTTTGTGCCATTTTTACCTAAAGGTAGGCTTATAATAAAGCTTACTGTAGGTATATGTAAATAGTTTTGTTGGACAGATTCTAGGGACAGAATATTGCATCCACATCCAAGTTGTATTGATTAAAACCAAAAGAAAAAAATGAGAGAGAGAGAAGAAATCTATCCTCAAAGAATGATTGGATTTTCACGGATGCATATTTCTGTCACTACGGTAAACACAACCACAAAGGGGTAAATCAAAAAAATATATAATTTATTACAAAGTGTACATGATTAAAATAGATACAATAATAACATTCAGTCATATATCTTTGTGACCAAAGTTGATATTCAGTTCCAAGAGCTTGAACGGATGCTTGTGTGTATGGATAGCCGATGCGTTTTGCAGACTAGTTTAGTCTGCGAAACGTGTCAGCTATCCATACACACAAGCATCTTTTGTCCTCCTTTATTAAAATTTGGGCATGCTGGCTGGAATTCAAGTCCACTCCTCAATATGCAGAGCTTATGGTCTCTGACTGTGAGTTCATAAAAGATTTATGGGTATTAATGCTTTTGGTAGCTTTCCTCAATTTCTTAATAGTTGTAAAAGGTATTTTATGCACTTGATTAGGATCTTGGCCTTGAACGTGACACCTAATTCCTCCCATTTCCCCACCCTTTTCCCCCTCACCTTTACTTTCATCTCCTCCTGTCCTACATTATCTGTTCTTTTTCTTCTACATCCTGTCTTACAGAGAACAATTTAACTGAGATAATTGATATTGGACTTTTCCTGTTAGATTTTTCTGCTCACAACCACATTCAGGACATCTGTTTTATTTCCCTACATTTTGTAGATGTTAAAGGTTCTGCTGTCTTTTTTGATATCAGTGTTTTTCCCATTGTTATTTGTTATACCATGTGATATGAAAGCTTTCCTATGTGTTACATGTACACATGTCAATAAACATTTATTTAAAAAAAGTGCAACATTGAAAAAAAGCCTTTATGTATACCATATATACTTGAGTATAAGCCGAGTTTTCCAGCACATTTTTTTGTGCTGAAAATGCCCCCCTCGACTTATACTCGAGTTTCTGCTGCAGAGAATTACATTTTCCGAACCGATATTGGGGCCCCGTATCTCTGGGCCACTTGGTGCTAGGAACCCCAAATTTGGTGTGCAAACACAGGGGAACTAGCACTACAACATATCCATTACTAGCACCAAGTGGTCCCGAGATACGGGGCCCCAAAGTCGGTTCGCAAAATGTCATTCTCTGCTGCAGAAAAGTGCTTTACATTTTCCGAACCGACTTTGGGGCCCCGTATGTCAGGGCCACTTGTTTCTAGGAGCCCCAGCTGTTGTAGTGCTAGTTCTACTGTGTTTGCACACCACATTTGGGGTCCCTTTTACCAAGTGACCCCAATATACGGGGCCCCAAAGTCGGTCAACTGTTTCCATCTGCAGCAATGTCATTTCGGGACCATTTGGGTCCAGAGACCCCAAATTTTGACTGCAAATAGGGGGCATCTAGGAACCCTTAACTACTGAGTTTGAAGTTCAGGGGACCTATGGCTGCAAATGGGCACAGTGAGGCATGCAAATGGGCATTGTTGACCCACTTTTCAGTCATAACTTTAGTGTAATTTGCATGGGACAAATTATAGATTGAATTGTACATTGTTATCTACTGTAACACTACTTTTTTTTAACTTTATAGCATAAAAAAGTTTTTTTTTTTTTTTTTTTACATTTAATTTTTATGGTTTGCATAAAAAATAAAAACATTTTTGCAAGCTAATATCACCAAAAGAAAGCCCTATTTGTTGTAAAAATGATACGTGTATTACTTAGCTATACAAAGTAATGGCAAAGTTATTGCTGCATCATAGCAAAAATATAATAATTTCTCTGGTTCATAGCATACAGGTCTAGGTGTGCAAGCAAGATTTTTTTCAGATCTGCATTATTGGATACTAAAATGTCATCTGACTTTAATATAAATCCTAACAGTAGGACAATGTGGTTTAATAAGCAACGCATTGTATTTTTCAATACCAAATGGCTTAAAAAACAAGGACTGAAAAAGTGGGCCAGTAGAATAAAAGATCTTGAAAAGGGGCATAAATAAAAAACAAATCACGCATACATGGTTTTCTTCTCTTCTCCCTTGATTGATGTTGAACTTCAACATGATCTCAGAGGACCTTAGAAGGACAGTTGTTACAGTTTATATATCAAAAATGGTTATAAAAGGATTTCAAAAGTAAGTTAGGAAATTATAACAAACATCAAGATGGAAAAATATGAGAAATAAAATGCACTCAAACTTTTGCAAAAAAAAAAAAAAACTTTTTGACAAAATCCTTTAAAAAGGTAATTTCACCATACTTACTCAATCTATAAATGTAAACTTTACAATTGTAATAAATAATCTTCCATGATATAGAATTCCATCTACAGTGGTGTGAAAAAGTGTTTGCCCCCTTCCTCATTTCCTGTTCCTTTGCATGTTTGTCACACTTAAGTGTTTCGGAACATCAAACCAATTTAAACAATAGTCAAGGACAACACAAGTAAACACAAAATGCAATTTGTAAATGAAGGTGTTTATTATTAAAGGTGAAAAAAAATCCAAACCATCATGGCCCTGTGTGAAAACCTAATAACTGGTTGGGCCACCCTTAGCAGCAACAACTGCAACCAAGCGTTTGCGATAACGTGCAATGAGGCTTTTACAGCGTCCTGGAGGAATTTTGGCCCACTCATCTTTGCAGAATTGTCCTAATTCAGTTACATTAGAGGGTTTTCGAGCATGAACGGCCTTTTTAAGGTCATACCACAACATCTCAATAGGATTCAGGTCAGGACTTTGGCTAGGCCACTCCAAAGTCTTCATTTTGTTTTTCTTCAGCCATTTGGTGGTGGACTTGCTGGTGTGTTTAGGATCATTGTCCTGCTGCAGAACCCAAGTTCGTTTCAGCTTGAGTACACGAACAGATGGTCGGACATTCTCCTTCAGGATCTCTTGGTAGACAGCAGAATTCATAGTTCCTTTTATCACGGCAAGTCTTCCAGGTCCTGAAGCAGCAAAACAGCCCCAGACCATCACACTACCACCACCATATTTTACTGTTGGTATAATGTTCTTTTTCTCTGGCTTTTAGGAGAATCTGCTCTTTGGCCTGGTAAAAGTGCACCCTCAGGAGTACATCTCTAGGTATGTCTGCTTCAAGATGGCGGGGCTTGGGCAGGCGGTGGATTCTGTCTATGGTGAGCTCGATAGGAGAAAGATCAGGGAGCATGCTGGAAAACATGGTGCTGGCATAACCGTGGAGTTCTTTGGGTTGCACAGATTCGGGGATACCCCTAATTTTGATATTGTTTCTCCTGGAGCGATCTTCAAGGTCAGCGAGCTTCGCTTTCACCCAGAGAGAATCCTCCCTTTGTTCAGTATAGGCATCAACAAGGTCATTAATGGTGTCTGTGCAGTCCTCCATTTTGTGTTCCATAAAGGCTACTCTATTGTCAACATGCTTCAATTCCAGGGAGAACTGGTTGATCAGAGTAGTGAAGTTAGACATAAGGGAGGATTGCAGGGATAATAGCATGTCCTTCATAGTGGTGTCTAACACTGGTTGGCCAGTTGTGGGGAATTGGGCAATGGATGACTGCAGTGAGGAGATGGTGGATATATCATGTAGTGCTGTACTCACTGCGCCTGGGGCCTGCTGTTGCAAATCCAGCTTCATCCTGGATTTTGATGGGCTGCGTATCTCCGGAGTGGTGGGGAACAGGTCCGGGGATGTGGCTGGTCCCAATCCTGGGTGTATCGGTTGAGGATGGTGTTGTCCGGGCCTTGCAGGGTGTCCCAGGGCCTGGTGTAATGAATCCCCGTCGGCGCCATCTTGGGCCTTGTTATACTGACGGCGCGGCTGGAACGAAAATGATTCCAGCTGCTTCGGTCCTTTGTCTTGGTTCCGCTTTCGGGACATTGTGGTCTGCGGGTCTTTGGGGTTCTCCGGTGATCGTGGGGAGCCGAGTTTCGTCGCTTTCTGGCCCGATTGTAGCTTCCCGGCCAGTCTGGATGGCGGAGCTCACTGCTCAGGCGTCCATTCAAGTCCGCGCGCAAGCCACGCCCCCTAATGTTCTTTTTCTGAAATGCAGTGTTCCTTCTACGCCAGATATACTTGGACACACACCTTCCAAAGAGTTCCACTTTTGTCTCATCGGTCCACAGAATGTTGTCCCAAAAGTCTTGGGGATCATCAAGATGTGTTGTGGAGAAATTGAGACGAGCTTTGATGTTCTTTTTGCTCAGCAGTGGTTTTCTCCTTGGAACTCTGCCATGCAGGCCATTTTTGCCCAGTCTTTTCCTGATGGTGGAGGCATGAACGCTGACCTTAACTGAGGCAAGTGAGGCCTGCAGTTCCTTGGACGTTGTTGTGGGGTCTTTCGTGACCTCTTGGATGAGTCGTCGCTGCGCTCTTGGGGTAATTTTGGGCAGCCGGCCACTCCTGGGAAGGTTCACCACTGTTCCATGTCTTCGCCATTTGTGGATAATGGCTCTCACTGTGGTTCGCTGGATTCCCAAAGCTTTGGAAATGGCTTTATAACCCTTTCCAGACTGATAGATCTCAATTACTTTCTTTCTCAATTGTTCCTGAATTTCTTTGGGTCTCGGCATGATGTGTAGCTTTTAAGGATCTTCTGGTGGACCTTACTGTGTCAAGGAGCTCCTATTTAAGTGATGCCTTGATTGTGAACAGGTGTGGCAATAATCAGGCCTGGGTGTGGCTAGAGAAATTGAACTCAGGTGTGGACAACCACAGTTATAGTATGTTTTAACAAGGGGGGCAATCACTTTTTCACACCATGATGGTTTGGATTTTTTTTCACCTTTAATAATAAACACCTTCATTTACAAATTGCATTTTGTGTTTACTTGTGTTGTCCTTGACTATTGTTTAAATTGGTTTGATGTTCCGAAACACTTAAGTGTGACAAACATGCAAAGGAACAGGAAATGAGGAAGGGGGCAAACACTTTTTCACACCACTGTATATGCATACTGTATAGACATTCAGACCAAAAGCAACGTAACCAGTTAAGGATCGGGTCTATTTTTCAAAGTTGTTTACAAATTAAATTATTTTTTTTGCTAGAAAATTACTTAGAACTCCCAAACATTATATATGTTTTTTTGAACACCCTATAGAATAAAATGGCAGTCGTTGCAATACTTTCTGTCACACCGTATTTGCGCAGCGGTCTTACAAACACACTTTTTTTTGAAAAAAAAAATATTTTTATTAAAAAATAAGACAACAGTAAAGTTAGCCATATTTCTTTTTTCTTATATTGTAAAAAATGATGTTACGCCGCGTAAATTGATACCCAGCATGTCACACTTCAAAATTACGCCTGTTTGTAGAATGGCAGCAAACTTTTACCCTTAAAAATATCCATTGATGTCACTTCTGCCCTGCAATGGTATGGAGCCTGATGGGGGCCAACTTCCGCTCACTCAGCTCCATAGCACAGAGGGGACAGGACCCAATCGTCTTTGTCGCTGCTGGTGGCTTCAGTAAGCAGCAGAGGGCACAGGAAGGCGGCAGGGGGGGGAGCCCCTCTCCTGCCACCAATAAAAGTGATCTTGCGCTGCAGAGACCACTTTTATCTGAAAGCAGACTGTCCGCTGAAGAAGAGGATACTGGGGTTATGGCAGCTAGTTGCTGCAATAACATCGCTATCAGGGCTGTCCGTAAGTGATTAAAATCATGGCATACACATGTCCTAGCTAATGAGAATTTCCTTGACAGTGGTTTGAGGGATTTGGTGAGACTCATACATTTATTGCAAATTTGTTAAACTTTATTGAATTTTTTTGTTGTTGTACTTTGAAGGTAATTTCTATCAAAACAGACACAGTGTAGCCATAGGAGTAGCAGCCTATACTTGTTTATATCTAGGCTGGTGGCAAGAGACTATAGTTTATCACTCCCAGGGGTTCAGTGAGCATTTTGCCCTCTGGCTGCATTATGATGAAGTTAGCAAAAAAAAAAGTTTCAGAATTTAAAGGCAAAAGGTTTAACATCTTTCTGACCTACAAAGCTAACCAATGAGAGATTAAATTGTTATATCTAAGAATCCTCAAATATGAAGGTAATTTAGCCATTATGATGTACAGGAAACCAATGGCTGGAAACACCCTTCACAATACCTCAAGCCCCCACCACATTACACAGATTCATGTAGCTCCTACAGGACAGATCTTTTGGATTAAAAGGAACACTTTTCACATTAAAGTTTTTTGTAGGAGGATAAATATCCCTTTAAATGCTTTAAACAATGGGGTTACTCACACAAACACATCAGAAATTGATTTAAATGTTAATTGAACCCTTATAGAAAATAATGCTGCAGTTAAAAACAAACAAAATCATGATAAGCCTATTAGGCCTGATTACTAGATCTGGGTCTAACTGGAAGGCTGTAAGGGGAATTCTAATTAATCCAGGAATAGCTGGAATTGCAGGCCCATATCCAAGTATGATATTTAGAAGAGCTAGAAGTTTGATGAACATGTTTGTAAAAAGTGAGTTGCAAGGATAGATTTCGATATCTTGTTGGTATGTTCAAGTGCAATTAATGCAATATCTGTAAATATGTTGAAATTAAGCAATGCTTTTTGATCTTCTATAAGTGTTTCCATATTAATAAATTCATCAACTGTGCATCAAGCAGGTTAAACGTACAAACTGAGTGCCCATGTGAGCTTTTATATATTTGAATCATGGAAGAACAACGGAGAGTATACATAAATGAACTTATATGAGATATCATTAACAAAAAATAAAAGAACCCCCTAGGGGACATTTCACACAATATCACATGGTGTCACCTAAAGATTGACTATTAAAGGTTTTTGGTATTCTTTTTTCTACGAAGGGTATAGAAAAAGAGAATAGAGAACTAATTATGTTCTCAATACAATTGATATATATATATATATATATATATATATATATATATATATATATATATATTAGGATTAGTTAATACTAATTGGTATTATTGCAAACTTATGTTTAATATTATTTTTGATAGGTTTTATATTTAATGAGATATGTAAAACCTATGATGTAAAGGATGATTATAATTTTCCTCTCCGTTTTTTGGAGGGTGGGGGCACTGTTCAGGCTGTTTACTTTGCTAGTTTTTCCTATTAGGAAGTATTGATAAATGACAATTGGATAATGCAAGATTCAAGACATTGTTGATTGATATGTTAATCTGTATGTCTCTGATTTAAAAAAAAAAACAGTGGTAGTAGGGCAGGTACACTCTGAGGAAATTAATGCTGGAATGAAATGCGTCAATGTTTAGTTCTCCCGCAGTTAGCTATGGTGACATTATGATGCGAGTGACATGACGCCTCTGCTGGAGCACATGGAAAATAAACTCGGCTATAAAAAGCTTTGAACAGCAAGTGAGAAAAGCACTTCAAGGAATCAGGAGATAAGTGCATCCTAGTGTGAATTTTGTATTAATTATTCACTGGTCTGAAGTGTGTACACTTTATGTGAGTAGAATTTAGTGCGCACTATACAGCATTTGCAATTTTGTATGTTCAGAAAGAGTACACTGACACTCATTTATACAATTTTTATACTTATATGAAGTTATTTGTGATTGCACTTTTGTGGAAATGCACAGCTTGCAAAGCTTGCGATCTTCTTTTGGTGGCCTTTGTGCTATGTTGCTCTCTCATATTAAGTTACTTAGTCACATGATAAAGTGACGATCCATGATTTATGAAACCTGTGATTACAGATTTTTTGGAGCCTGATTACTAACAACTCTTTATACTAAAATCCCCCAGAGCTTACTGTATATTTCCACCCTTTGTGAATTTGAGCTGCAATGGCAATATTATAAACAGGCAAATTAAAAATTGTAATATTCTTATTCTGTATGCCTGGTACATAAGAAAACATTTTTAAATAATTTATGAAGACATTTTGTGCATTTTGCATACATAAAGATCAATTTTGTGTCATTATTTGATATTACAGCTCATAGTGACATGTTTCCTAGGATTTCTCTGTATTCCCTAAGAGATGATGCAGCTTTATTTTCCTATTTTCCTTGGTGTGGACATAGTAGAATGATGATTTACTGCCTAAGAAGGGATGTGTGTCAATTCAGGAATGGATTTTACCATGCCTATTTCTCACGTTTTTGTCAAACAGTGGAGTTATTTTGAGTTTATATGTATACATTGTTGCAAACAGTTGTGCAGACTGGTTTGGTTCTAAAAAATGTACAAGAGGTGGTCCACCTACAAAAAAATATTAAAAGCCAGCAGCTACAAATACTGCAGCTACTGACTTTTAATAAATTAACACTTACCTGTCCCAGGGTCCAGCGATGTCGGCAGCCGAAGCCGATCAATCGATCGGCTCTCGGCAGCTGCCGCCGCCATCCTCAGTGTGGGAATCAGGAAGTGAAGCATTGTGGCTTCCCTTCCCGGTTCCCTACTGCGCATCTCCTGGGACCGTGTGTGTCCCAACAGACAGCGCAGGGGACGGAAAGAGGCGTAGACTCCTGTGGGAGTCTATGCCAGGAAGTGGGTGCAAATACCTGTCTTAGACAGGTATCTGCACCCCCTCCCCCCTGAAAGGTGCCAAATGTGACACCGGATGGGGGAACCTCCGCTTTAACTTGTTCAACATGTGTACTATAGCTAGGACATGCTTATACTATGCTTTTGAGTTGCTATTGATAATCTTCATAATTGTTTACATGTCTATATGTATATAGATGAAATCATATCTCTTGTTGATTATTTATGACAACTGTAATTTTTAAATGTATAGGTATATGATTGGGGAGAGAAAGGCAACCTTACTTGTTTAAGTGATTTTGCCAATTAGGCCCTGTTCACACCTGAGTGTTTTTGAGCTTGTAAAACTTTCATCTCTGCAGCTCCAAAACGCCCAACAACCAAAATCCCATCCATTTCAATGGCCCCTGTTCACATATGAGCAGTCTGTCACCTGAAGCAAAAGGCCCGAAGCTCAAAAGAGTACATAAGCTTCTCTTTGGCAGATTAAAATAGTTTTTGGCCCCATAGACTTCAATAGAAATGCCTGACTTGAGCAGAAAAACCGTTGTAAAACGCTCATAAAAGGCTCACATAGCAGCTCTCCACCCTTAGTTTCCTCTCCCTCTCCCCCCTTGACAAAAATGCCTGAAGCTGTAAAACGCTTGTAATACACTTCTAAAACGCTTTAAAGATTTTTGTAAAAAGCTGCAAAAAATAAAATAAAACACCTGAAAAACATCAGTAAATTGATACGCTCAGTTGTGAATGGAGACTAAAATTTTTTTTTGCAAAATTTCAATTGGCTATTATCTTTTATTCTTTTTTTCCTGTTTGTTATAATTTTGTTTATTTGAGAGTCATAATCCATCTTTTGATATTTAGGTGGCAATAGGGTTTGTGGCAATTACGCTTTATTTGAATTGGAAGTTAGTAAATGGTTTACAAATGGAAAACAAAATGTAATAACCCAGCTAGAGTGAAGGCTGCACCAGTATGTATTGCCCTTGGTAACATTTGTGCTCATGTGACTTCTATGAGTAAAACAAATTTAATGTTCATGAAACAAAATATTGTGCACCATTCAATTTTGATTAGCTAGGCTGAGAGATAATTTTCAAGAAAGCAAATACAAATGTAGTAATCTGTCAGACACAGACAAATAGGAACCAGGAGGAACTCCATTTAAAAGTTCTTTAACAATGGTGGTCATGTCACTGTACCAGAAACTGCCCATAGATAGTGAAGGAGAGCGTATCTCAAAATTCCATATATGCTCAAGCCATGCTTGATCTGTGATCCAACATGTGGGTTGAGTGTTACCAACCTCCTGGTGAATATACCCACGAGTATGCTTGAGGAAAACAGAAAAGTAAACAGCAACACCAAAATCTCATACAAACAGTAAAGCATGGTACAGGAAATGTGGTGATGCTTTTATGCCACAAGGCCTGCATGGCTTGCAATTAATTCCAAGTTCTATCATAAACTCTGCAGCCCTACATTACTGTTCATATCTGTGGTCCGGAACTCCAAAGAAGAAACTGAAAATTATATAAATCAAAAGACAGGAATATGTCATCAATAGTGTGCTTTAATTTTAATAAATGCTGTACAGTATCTTAAAATAGTTACGTTAGAGGTTTTTTTAATACTATTTTATATAATAGTCTTGGCAGTCCAATTGAAAGTTATTCTAATCAATATGTTAGCATGCCAAATTGTGGACTATAATATTAATACTAAATATTATTTTCCTCTTAAACATCTCAAGAAGCCATTAAATATAATGTATTGTTTCCAAAACAGCACCATCAATGGTTTCTACTGTTGGTTTGTTTGTTTGTTTTGTTTTTTTTTCTCTATTTTCCTTAGGGTGGGAAAGCAAGAGAGGGATTGTTATGGAAAATAAATTCTTATTTTACTGCTTCCTTTGTCAATCACCCAAAAATGTGTTTACCACAATTCAGCTAACAGAAAGAAATTATCTTGTGACACGTGAGCCGTACATCAAGTTAAACATTCGTTTTTTAACCTAACAGCTTCATCTGAGGTTTGTGCTTTAAAAACTTCATGAACCAAAGAATGTCAAAGGGCATATGCTGGAACCAAATTTTGTAGCAGTATGTGCTAGCTAATTTGACACTAAATATGACTACATTGCCTACCTTAATGGTTCCGTACATTGCTTAGGATCATGTAGGGCTTTTATTTGGTACAGAATTTTAATAAATATCTTACTCAAGTTTTTTTTTCTTATGCATTAGGCTTCCTGTACACTGCTGCTGGTAAACAGATGTTTAGGAGCAGTTGGACATTTTTTTCAGCTGCCCCTGAACTCTCCTCTATGTTATCTTATCACATGTACACAGGGTCGTTTATAGTCATTTCTAGGCAGTTGAGTTTAGAAGCATTGTTTGAAAAGTCAAAAAAATGCGTTTGAGACAGATGTTCAGAGGCATTTGAAATGCCAAATGCCTGTAAATGTGTATAACTAGCATTTAGCCGTGTTTAGTTTGCAGGCTTTTTTAATTTTTTGACTATTTGAAAAAGAAAAGCACTTCTAAATACAAACTCAGCTAAACGCGGTATGTAAACATGGCAAAACGGATGTTTTTAAAAGTTGGATACTATCTGTCAAGGTAAATCATTCAGAAGAGGTTGTAAAACGTCCCATATACATTTAGCCTTATAGTCTGACAAATGAACAAATTGTAAAACATTTTTGTAAGCACTATACTATCTTGTTCTTTATATACTCTTTTTCTTTGTGCATTGCGATCACACACAGGAAGTAATACAGGCTTTGTTTACTAACAAACCTCATGAAATCTCTATGTCATAGTATTCATTATGATCACATTAATCAGGAACTACACTAATTAGTTCTCCATCATTATTAGAGAACAGAGCTGTCAGAGACATATACCTGCGTGCACTCACAGCCGTCAGATAATAAATACTGTATGTCTCAGTATAGGACACTGTTCCTGTTAAAAGTTAATCTGCAAATTGTATAATCCAGCTGGTTGAAATATTTTTCAAGTGTATTCCTTCTGCATTAATAAATCAAATCAAAATTTATAAAAGAGAAATACTCCCACTGACATGAAAGTGTTGGTGTATTGCTTAACATTAAGCATACAGAAAAATGTACAAACACATATCCTCACAAAAGTATTGAAAGAGAAACCATGTTCTGAGATCTACTATCCATCTACCAATTTAATAGAAGATTAACTTAGCCAAAGACACTGCCAGTGGCTGAGGCACAGAACCAGGCAGCAGATCCTGCAGTTAATGCTTTATGATGCTGCCAATGATTCTTTATTTTTCTCTCCTGCTCAGGGCCAATGTCTCTCTGTCACCCTTTCAAGTTCCTTCATTCCTCAGTAATTTACATTCACTTTCTGCTGATAAAATTGAATATGATTGAAGTATTCAAAGTACAGTCTTACAAGATAGGTTTTTTGTTATCATTCTAACAAAGGAAGGGTTCCTGTGCCCACCATTAAATGCATTCAATGAATACTGGATTAGAGGAAATTTGATTCTAAAAAGCAGATAACCCCCTTATTAGATTACTTCAGTTTTAACTAAAAAGCAGAGACTGCTGATATATTTTGATTAGGGATGAGCCCGATGTGTTCGCCTGTTCGCAGAATAGCGAACAATTTGGGGTGTTCGCGGCAAATTCAAAAGCCACGGAACACCCTTTAAAAGCCTATGGGAGAAATCAAAAGTGGTAATTTTGAAGGCTAATATGCATTGTATTGTCATAAAAAGTGTTTGGGGACATGTATCAATGCAAAAAAAGTTTTAAAAATGGGCATTTTTTCAGGAGCAGTGATTTTAATAATGCTTAAGATGAAACAATAAAAGTGTAATATTCCTTTAAATTTCATACCTGGGGGTGTCTATAATATTCCTGTAAAGCGGTGCATGTTTTCCGTGTTTAGAACAGTCCTAGAGCAAAATGACATTTCTAAAAAGGAGAAAAAGTCAATTAAAAATACTCGCGGCTATAATGAATTGTCGGTCCCAGCAACACACATAAAAGTCATTGAAAAAAATGGCATGGGATTCCCCCACAGTCCATTACCAGGCCTGTACCAGACTGTTATCCGAGCACACAACCTGGCAGGCCGCAGGAAAAGAGGGGGGATGAGAGAGCGCCCCCCTCCTGAAACGTACCAGGCCACATGCCCTCAACATGGGGGGTAGCGGCCCCCCAAAGCACCTTGTCCCCATGTTGATGGGGACAAGGACCTCATCCCCACAACCCTTGCCTGGTGGTTGTGGGGGTCTGCGGGTGGGGGACTTATCGGAATCTGGACCCCCTTTAAGAAGTGGGCCCCCAGATCCCGGCCTTCCCCCCTGTGTGAAATGGTAACAGGGTACAAATGTACCCCTATCATTTCATGAAAAAAGTGTGAAAATGGTAAACGACAATACACCCTCTTCTCTCGCTCCGATGAACCGAAAAAGAAAACAAAAAAAAGGCTGCACGTCGCCACCGATCTGCCTCCACCAATCTGCCTAACGTCAGAGGGGGTGGGGTCACTCGGTTACGTCAGTGGGTGGCCCCGCCCTCCGTTATAAAAGAACTGTCACCTAAGAGGACAGTTATTATGGCGGGTGCCTTCCATGGAGGCAGATCGATGGCGGTGTGTGGCTTTTTTTTTTTGGTCCGTCAGAGTGAGAGAGGAAGAAGATGAATGGATTTCGTGGGACACTTTTATTTTTTAATAAAGGACTTGTCCCAAGGTGTGTATTGTTGTTTTTACCATTTTCACACTTTTTTGTGAAATGGTAGGGGTACATTTGTACCCCGTTACCATTTCACACAGGGGGGAGGCAGAGATCTGGGGGTCCCCTTGTTAAAGGGGGCTTCTAAATTCTGAAAAGCCCCCAGCCCGCAGACCCCCACAACCACCAGGCAAGGGTTGTGGGGATGAGGCCCTTGTCCCTATCAACATGAGGACAAGATACTTTAGGGGGGCCGCTACCCCAAAAGCACCCTCCCCATGTGTAGGGCATGTGGCCTGGTATGGTTCAGAAGGGGGCGCTCTCTCTCATCCCCTTCTTTTCCTGCGGCCTGCCAGGTTGCATGCTCGGATAAGGGTCTGGTATGGATTTTTGGGGGGCCCCACACCATTTTTTTTATATTTTGGTGCAGGGTTCCCCTTAAAATCCATACCAGACCTGAAGGGTCTAGTATGGATTTTGAGGGGACCCCCACGTCACAACCTGAAGGGCATGAAATGGAATTTGGGAGGACCACCACGCATTTTCTTTTTTTAATTTTGGATCAGGGTTCCCCTTAATATTCATACCAGACCCAAAGGGCCTGGTAATGGACTGTGGGGGAATCCCATGCCATTTTTTTCAATGACTTTTATGTGTATTGCCGCAAGCGACCAATTCATTATAGCCGCAAGTACTTTCAAATGACTTAATTTCCTTTAGAAATTTAATTTTGCTCTCTGACTCTTCTAAAGAGGGGAAATATGAGCCACTTTACAGGCATACTATAGACACCTCCCAGGAACTAAATTTAAAGGAATATTTCACTTTTATTGTTTCACTTTAAGCATTATTAAAATCACTGCTCACGAAAAAAAAAACAGGTCCCCAAACACTTTTTATGACAATACCATGCATATAAGCCTTTAAAATTAGCACTTTTGATTTCTCCCATAGACAATTCATTATAGCCGTGAGTACTTTTAACAGCTTCCCGACCGGCACACGACAATGTACGTCGGCAGAATGGCACGGACAGGCATAAGGGCGTACAGGTACGTCCCTTTGAATTTGCCACCGTGCCATTGCATGCGAACCGCGGGCAGTGCGCACGCTGGTCGGGACCTCCGTGAGTTCGATCACAGGTCCCGTGGACTCGATCGCCGCGGGGATACCTACGATCGTCTCACATGGAGGATGAACGGGGAGATGCTGAAGTAAACAAGCATCTCCCCATTCTGCCTACCAACAAGTGATACTGATCTCTGCTCCCTGTGATTGGAGCAGAGATCAGTGACTGTCACACACAGCCACGCCCCCCACAGTTAGCAACACGCCAATAGGACACACTTAACCCCTACACTGCCACCTCCTGTTAACCCCTTCACAGCCAGTGTCATTTACACAGGAATCAGTGCATTTGTATAGTACTGATTGCTGTATAAATGACAATGGTCCCAAAAATGTGTCAAAAATGTCAGATGTGTCCACCATAATGTCGCAGTCACAATAAAAATCACTGATCGCCGCCATTACTAGTAAAAAAAATGATTAACAAAAATGCTATAAAACTATCCCCTCTTTTGTAAATGCTATAACTTTTGCGCAAACCAATCAATAATCGCATATTGTGATTTTTTTTTACCAAAAATAGGTAGAAGAATACGTATCAGCCTAAACTGAGGAAAAAAAATATTTTTTTATATATTTTTGGGGATATTTATTATAGAAAAAAGTAGAAAAATAATGTGTTTTTTTTTTCAATATAGTCGCTCTTTTTTGGTTTATAGCGCAACAAATAAAGACCGCAGGGGTGATCAAATACCACCAAAAGAAAGCTCTATTTGTGGGAAAAAAAAGGACGTCAATTTTGTTTTGGGAGCCACGTCGCACGACCGCTCTCTCGTCCCCCCTCTTTCCCTGCGGCCTGCCAGGTTGCATGCTAGGATAAAGGGTGTGTTATGGATTTTTGGGGGGAACTCCACGCCATTTTTTTTTATTTGGCATGGAGTTCAGGTCTGGTATGGATATTTGGGGGGGACCCCACGTCATTTTTATTTTAAGTTAGAAATTTTTTAGAAATTACACTTTGTGCATGGACAGTTCTAAACACGGGAAACATGCGCCCCTTTACAGGCATACTATACACACCTCCCAGGTACAAAATTTAAAGGAATATTACACTTTTATTTTATCACTTTAAGCACTATTAAAATCACTGCTCCCGAAAAAAACTACAGCATTGATACATGTCCCCTGGGGCAAGACCCAGGTCCCCAAACACTTTTTATGACAATACCATGCATATAAGCCTTTAAAATTAGCACTTTTGATTATTCATGTTCGTGTCCCTTAGACTTTAACAGTGTTCAAACAAATTTTTTGCCTGTTTGCATGTTCTGCTGCAAACCGAACTGGGGGGTGTTCGGCTCATCCCTAATTTTGATATATATTACCAAAAAAAATAAACTGGACTACAGAGACCAATTTTAATATAGATAGTTTTAATTTTGCCTTGGGGAAGCTTTAAACCCCTTCAAAAACTCACAAAATCTGCAAAAAATTGATTCACACTTTACCATTTCTGTGTATTGCCTTAACACGTGCTAGTTAACATTGTGTGATGCATTAATGTACATTACATTAGGGCATCCCATTCATTTCAAACTTCTGGGTTGCAAAAGCATAGGAACAGACCACAAAATGGACACACAGAATTTTTTCCTACATGGTGCACCACGATGCACAGTAGTATGTTACTGTGCCTTATAGTGTGCTGCAATGCATGTGCATCAGAGCTGTGTTTCCTGATGGTACTGCATTGAAATAATACACTTAAAGTGGTGTTCCACCCAAAATAAGAAAAATTCATGAATGTGCCTAAAAAAAAATAAAAAAAAACATTTGGAATTTTTTTTTTTTACTCACCTCTAAATGGCTGTTGCTAGGGGTTTCCTCATAGTCTGCCTCCTTCAGTGCCTGGGCTCTTGACGTCACTTCGTCTCAGCGCAGGAAGGGTTAAGCTCTGTCCCCTCCCTCTTGTCAATCATATGGGACACATGACAGGTCCCAGATGATGGCACTGCCAATCACGGCGCGCGGCGCCGCTCACGCATGCGCAGTGGGTGCCCACATTTACAATGCTGGCGCCGCCGAACAGAGGGGGAGACGAGCGGGGCTTCGATCCCCTGCATTGCTGGACCCTGGGACAGGTAAGTGTCTGATTATTAAAAGTCAGCAGCTGCAGTATTTGTAGCTACTGACTTTTAATTTTTTTTTTTTACAATGGGAACAACACTTTAATGTTATGCATTTTTGCCAACAAATATTTAACCCCTAATCTTTTTTGTAAATTAACCATTGTCCTGCTGCACTAAAAGTATTTTATTTTTAACTGGCAGATGCTGGCCAGAAAACACCACATATTTTGTCTATTAACAATCTTTACAACAGAAGTGGACTGTAAGCTCTATTGAGCAGGGCCCTCCGATTCCTTCTGTATCGAATTGTAATATAATTGTACTGTTTGCCCTCATGTTGTAAAGCTCTGCGCAAACTGTTGGCGCTATATAAATCATGTATAATAATAATATACTGTAAATCAGTTTGGAATATTTTTTGTTTTCTGGTATCTCAATTTAATACACATGCCAAAAAACAGAAAAAATTAAAAATAAAATGATGCCATTATCCTGTTATTTCCAGGCAAACAAATAAAATAAAGCTATTTCTTGTAAAAATATTTCCTTTAAAGTTTAGCCTTTTATTTAGGACTATAATGAGCAGATTGTATTATTGCAGTGTCTTTTTAAATTCAAATTAAACTTCAATCTTAGTCTAGAAAAAAATAATATTTTAGCTGAAGAAGCTGTAAGTGACAACACTTTCTTTTTGCAGGTCAACAATATCACTGTCTTCCAATTAGAAGCAGCATTTTCTGGTCTGCTTTACAATTGGCCACTGGACTGCTTATCAGGTCCATCAGATACATGCTCTAACAATGCTGTTGCTAATTGAGAGGCAGTGGCTTAGCTTTGTCAGCTCATAAGGAAATTATGTCACTGGCAGAATCTTCATTTAAAAAAAATAAACAAATAAAATAAGTGTCACAAAAAAAAACTGCTTTATAAACTTGTGTACATTAATGTGCTATGCCACCCATAATGAAAAACAGATTTAGGGTTTACATAGACTTTAAAGCGGTTCTGCACTCATTTCATTTAGTAAATCTCTTTGCCTTCCAAATCAGGCAAAGAGTACTAAATGAAATGTTTTTTTTTTTTTTTTTTTTTTTTTACTTACCTTGTAATTGAAGGCTTCCGGTCTTCTCCCTCTGCGGCGGCGGGCGGGGTCTTGCGTCGATCGTCGTCACGCCGCACTGTCTCCTGGGATCTGGTGTCATTGATCCCAGGAGTCAGTGCGGGCATCTTCCGAAATCTCGCGAGATTTCGGCCACATCTTCCGAAATCTCCCGAGATTTCGGCCGCATCTGCCGAAATCTCGTGAGATGTCGGCAGATGTGCCGTTACTGCGCACGCGCGAGTAACGGCGGTGCATGCTGGGCCATCAACAGTGCCTGTGGGGTTTCACATGCCCACAGGCAAGATGGCCCCCAGCACTAAAGAAGAAGACGAGGAACTTCAGCGGACGAAAACCGGCGGCGATCGAGATGGAAGATGGAACAGGTGAGTCCCCTAATAAAGGTAAGCATCCTTTATATTACGTCCTTAAAAAAAATTTTTTTTTACAGAGTGCAGAACCGCTTTAAGTAAATCTAAAACAAATCTGTGATAAATGTGAATTTAGGCAAAGGGGTAATCTTGGGTGAATATGCACCTTTACTGTATATATAGAGACAAATGATTCATCTGAATAATCCTGGACCATATTCACTGAAATAAGTACATCCAGACTTTATTTTGTTCTTCGAGGACAAAAATTACATTGTTTTCTTTATAAATCTTCCCAATATTCTTTCAGCAGGTATTAGCAGCTAACAACAAAACCTGGGGAATGCCCAGGAAAAAACCAAGCCTACTTACCACCAGCTCGCAGACAACCAAATTGACCTGTCTAACAGTATGCGTTAAAAACAGGGGTTTAGTCCGCACGCATTTGCAAACGCATGCGTAAGCCACAGAGCCTCGTCAAGGCACCCTGATATCTGTGGTCCTAACACTAAAAACTAAGAGTGTCCCCACAGTGGAGGCACATGCATTCTAATGGGTAGATGAGGGCAGGTGGACTGAAGGGGAGCCACCCCTTCTTAAAGGTACAGGAGCACACCAAACGCCCAGCAGATTGCACAATGGCTGCAAAGGTGTTGGTGCGTTGCTGGACCAATACAAACACTATGTGTTAACAAAAACGTGTCCACCGCCCCCATCTACAGCTGGCTATCGCAGTAAGAGGCATTGGAAGGCTCAAGCAGATAACAACAAAACCTGGGGAATGCCCAGGAAAAGACCAAGCCTACTTACCACCAGCTCGCAGACAACCAAATTGACCTGTCTAACAGTATGCGTTAAAAACAGGGGTTTAGTCCGCACACATTTGCAAACGCATGCGTAAGCCACAGAGCCTCGTCAAGGCACCCTGATATCTGTGGTCCTAACACTAAAAACTAAGAGTGTCCCCACAGTGGAGGCACATGCATTCTAATGGGTAGATGAGGGCAGGTGGACTGAAGGGGAGCCACCCCTTCTTAAAGGTACAGGAGCACACCAAACGCCCAGCAGATTGCACAATGGCTGCAAAGGTGTTGGTGCGTTGCTGGACCAATACAAACACTATGTGTTAACAAAAACGTGTCCACCGCCCCCATCTACAGCTGGCTATCGCAGTAAGAGGCATTGGAAGGCTCAAGCAGATAACAACAAAACCTGGGGAATGCCCAGGAAAAAACCAAGCCTACTTACCACCAGCTCGCAGACAACCAAATTGACCTGTCTAACAGTATGCGTTAAAAACAGGGGTTTAGTCCGCACGCATTTGCAAACGCATGCGTAAGCCACAGAGCCTCGTCAAGGCACCCTGATATCTGTGGTCCTAACACTAAACTAAGAGTGTCCCCACAGTGGAGGCACATGCATTCTAATGGGTAGATGAGGGCAGGTGGACTGAAGGGGAGCCACCCCTTCTTAAAGGTACAGGAGCACACCAAACGCCCAGCAGATTGCACAATGGCTGCAAAGGTGTTGGTGCGTTGCTGGACCAATACAAACACTATGTGTTAACAAAAACGTGTCCACCGCCCCCATCTACAGCTGGCTATCGCAGTAAGAGGCATTGGAAGGCTCAAGCAGATAACAACAAAACCTGGGGAATGCCCAGGAAAAAACCAAGCCTACTTACCACCAGCTCGCAGACAACCAAATTGACCTGTCTAACAGTATGCGTTAAAAACAGGGGTTTAGTCCGCACGCATTTGCAAACGCATGCGTAAGCCACAGAGCCTCGTCAAGGCACCCTGATATCTGTGGTCCTAGCACTAAAAACTAAGAGTGTCCCCACAGTGGAGGCACATGCATTCTAATGGGTAGATGAGGGCAGGTGGACTGAAGGGGAGCCACCCCTTCTTAAAGGTACAGGAGCACACCAAACGCCCAGCAGATTGCACAATGGCTGCAAAGGTGTTGGTGCGTTGCTGGACCAATACAAACACTATGTGTTAACAAAAACGTGTCCACCGCCCCCATCTACAGCTGGCTATCGCAGTAAGAGCATTAGCAGGTATTAGCAGCTACAGACTGGAAATCTGAACACAGAGCCCAACATCAAATTGAAAGCTTGCTTTAAAACATATTTATCTTTTTATTCACTATTCATGTCATCTTTCAAATGCTTTATACACAATTCTAGAAAATATACTCTAAAGTATAGATAAACAAATCTATAAAATTACAATCTACAGACAGTTTACCCAATCTGTTCCTACGATTCTAGTCTCAGGGTTCAAATTCAATAGTTTATTTTCTTGCAAAAGAAAACAAGTAAAAAACATGTTTTCCCTCTCAAAAAGCATCTGTCTATTACTGTGATCTCTTCACACCTCAAATGCACAAATATTGAATGTATTATGCATTTGGATTTAAGTTCCATGGCAAATATTAAAACATATATACAATATATACAGTACATTGTAATTAGATAGGCTCAACTAGTATCGGCAGCAGTAAAACCATGCAAAAGACACGGACACCCAGCAATGGTCAAAACAAGGTTGTTCTACACTTCTTTTTCAGCCAGGAAGCAAACACACTTTCAATGCAGTAGGGCATTGTACAGTAAGTCCATAGCATAAAACAAAAACATCTGCTCATCTGAGCAACCAACTATATTCAGGTCAGTTCTTAACTAACAGATTGCTCCTTAACTGGTTTCTCATCACAAACAGGCATCACCTGTACTTAAGTGACAACACAAATTAACACCGCTCTGAACTACGATATCTGGATAGCAGATAATTGGTAACTTCGGCACACCCAATATCCAGGTGCTCTGAGGCTCAGGATGTCCTTCTTACATCCAAACAGGCAAACTTGAAGATAACTGAAGAAAAACCAACACTCTGGATATATCAAATGATAAAAATATATAAGAAGTGCAGCGCAATAGAACAATAAAACAAAGTTTTAAACCCTGCCTCAAAGGTTTTCAGTCTGGGGTTTGTGAATTGGGCCTGTGAGGCTAATATATGTCTATCTTTGGCCACTGTTTTGGCAAACTCTTTTCAGATTTTCTAAAATTATATCCTAAATCCAGTATAGATTTGGTTTGTCATGTTAATATCTTTCTCCTTTATGGGTTCATGTCGTTGACGTCAATTTAGTTGAGATTTCATCTCAGCGATGCTAATATAATATCACACATCCAATATGGTTTCACCATTTACACATTTTGTTTTATATTGTACTAACATATAATGTGACTTGCTTCTGTATACCATCACCTTTAATCTATATCCATTCTTGTTGTGTTGTCATTTCAGAGTTGTATTGAACCTGACTCCAGCCTGCACTTCCCTCTTGTCACCACCAGGAAATTATTATTTTCCTAATTTCAATTATGCCTTTGTTGCTTTGCCCATATACCCTACCTTTTGTGTGGGACCTGCTTGCATGACTACCTATTAGCTCAGGATGCCATGCTCTGAGGTGAGCATAGAACTTAGATTGAAGGTGGAGGGTCTATCACCATTCATTGATATTGCTGATCTTCACCGGTGGAGTCATCCTTTCATTCATCTTTTCTTTGGGACTTGTTGTTCACCAGCATATTGGACTGTGTTTTATTGTTCTATAGCTCTGCACTACTTATATAGTAGTGCTTGCATTTTGGGGGGTTTATTATTTTTTGAGCTGATTGCACCTTCTATTTACACACTCTGGATATATCATCTGGGGTCTTTATTGTATCATGATAAGTATAAAAAGGACAAGCAGACGCGTTTCAGCACAAGCCTTGTTCACAGCTCTGTCCAAGAATGACAAACACAACATATATATATACACAAGAAAATGCCCAAAAGCCCTCCTCCAATCAATCAATTCATCAGATGATGTCAATCAACACAAGTGGAAATCATTGCTGCATGATTGCGAGGGAGGTGCATTACATAGTAAATGTAAAAAAGGCATACAATATCAAATGAAATGAACATTAAACATAGAATATGGATCTGAAGAGAAAAAAAAAAAAAAAAATGTTAAAAAAATAATCATGTCTTCTTTCTCTACAGATCCTTCTTCTATGTTTAATGTTCATTTTATTTGATATTGTATGTCCTTTTTACATTTACTATGTAATCCCTCACAATCATGCAGCAATGTTTCCCACTTGTGTTGATTGACATCATCTGATGAATTGATTGATTAGAGGAGGGCTTTTGGACATTTGAACACAATGCAATTTGCAATTAAGCCATAGTAAACCTACAGTAAGGGGATCCATAGCATAAAGTGAATATTAATCAGTCTGCAAGAAAAGGTCAGTTTGTGGCCGAATAAAACAACATTTACAAGACCACCTGGGATTTAAAGGATGAGTTCACCTTTTTGGGCATAATTTCACTTTTCATAAAAATTAGAAGCATTTTCCAATGCCATTCCTGACCCAACCCTTCTAATGTGATTTTCTCTCACTTACCTCATTCACATAATATTTAGAATCCTGTCAGTCTTGTTGTATCTTTGAATGGATTTTCAGATTACATCACTTCCTGTAGCTTGTATCAGCATTCACTTCTTGTTAGGTCATCTCCCAGAAGCCACCACTTCCTTGTTGCATCACCCTCATCACAATACCACCTTCCACCCACTTCCTATACAATCTGATCTCCAATCAGCTATGAAGTACAAGGGCCTGCCTGATTTGCTACAAATTGAATGGATTGTTCAGGTGTGTCCTCTATTCCATAGTTCTGGTAAATCTAAAGGAAATTGTGCACAGATTGTACAATCAGATTGCATAGTGTATGGCATCTTTAAACAAGTACATAGGAGGGACTGGGCGGAGACACTCAGTCATGAGGCCTCATTCACATCTCCACCTAACAAAACTCACATTCCCACATGCGTTTGTTTTGTGTATTTTGGGGTGTTTTCACTCGTCATAGGGCAGCCCATTCACTTGAATAGACTGCCCTATGCGCAAAAATCGCCCCAGAGAAGCTCCAGAACAATTTTTGGAGCGTTACTGAAGTTTTCAGCGTGGTTGCCGCACTTCAGGAGCCTTTAACATGTGATGACAACACAAACACGATGCACATTTGCAGCATTTATGAAACGCATGGCAAAACGCACATTATCTGTGCAGTTTGCCATGCTTTTGGAAACACACAGATCTGTAAATGCACCAATTTCCCTTTCAGGCCCCATTCACACCTAGAGTTGTGGGAGTGCATATTTTTTAGCTTGTTTTTCCAGTGACAAACATAGGGAAGCCAGTTGATTTCAATGGGCTGCACTCCACCTGGCAAAGTAGCTCATAGGACATTTTTGTAAATTTGTTACTGCATTTGTCACCTGTTTTTTGATGTGGCAAATTGTGTGTTTTCTTCTGTCTTTGTGTGTTGTTAACAATTGATGACACTGAAAGCGTAACTAGATAATTTTAGGTGTATAATTGTGGCCATACACTATACAATCTGATTGTGCAATCTCTTTACAGTCTCCTTTAGATTTACCAAAACTCTATACAGTAATAGGAGGAGACACCATCAATCCAATCACTCTGTATCCAATAAGGCAGGCACTTGCAGTCCCGTGGGCTGCATGTGGCCCCAGGGAATTTAGCATGCACCCTGAGCCCATCCGAAAGGACTCTGGGTAAGTCAGGCAAATTCACACATGGAGAAATGCCGGGGGTGCTGTGAAAACTTAGTTGATGGGTGAAGGTGTGCAAATAAGGACAGCTGGTAAACTCTTTCCTGGGTCATACTGGCTGGTCTGTCCTGTGTGCCTGTCCTCTGTCTACCAGGACGTTTCTGAAGTGATCTGCAAACTACAGCCATGGATGGAGGCGAGGCCTGGTCTTCAAAACCAAAGAAAACTTGTATTTTTGTAAAAGAGAGATATATTACTGGTATATTGGTACATAGGGGAGCTGGATTTTAGAAAAAAAAAAGTGAACTTAGCCTTTAAGGCAAGTTCAAGCAATGCTGAGTGGAAGCCATCAAGGGAAGAAAAGGTTACACTGCAATTCGCAGCTCCTGTAAACCAAATCTGGGAAGGATCCAAAGCAGCTTGATAAAAGAAAACAGAGTGACCAAAGCGCTGGATTAGTAAAGTGCAACAAAGTTTATTTGTAAACATAATGTACTCACTTACAGCAAGACATTTATTACTAATGCAAAAATGTTGATGGTGATCATTATTATGCATTTCTTATGTATTGTAAATGTGTATATACACTATATTACCAAAAGTATTGGGACACCTGCTTTTACACGCACATGAACATTAATGGCATCCCAGTCTTAGTCCATAGGGTTTAATATTGAATTGGCCCACCAGCTATAACAGCTTCAAATCTTAAGGGAAGGCTCTCCACAAATTTTAGTAGTGTGTGTATGGGAATGTTTGACCATTCTACCAGAATTGGATTTGTGAGGTCAGGCACTGATGTGGATGAGAAGGCCTGGCTCGCAGTTTGTTTTATATCATCCCAAAGGTGTTCTATTGGGTTTAGCTTAGGACTCTGTGCAGGCCAGACAAGTTTCTCCACCCCAAACTCGCTCATCCACGTCTTTGTGCATAGGTCTAAATCATTTGGTGGACGGGGGGATTATGGTGTGGGGTTGTTTTTCAGGGGCTGGGCTTTGCCCCTTAGTTCCAGTGAAGGTAACTCTTAAGGCGTCAGCATACCAAGACATTTTTGACAATTTCATGCTCCCAACTTTGTGGGAACAGTTTGGGCATGGCCCCTTCCTGTTCCAACATGACTGGACACTAGTGCACAAAGCAAGGTCCATAAAGACAAGGATGAGTGCGTTTGGGGTGGAGGGACTTGACTGGCCTGCACAGAGTCCTGGCCTTAATCTGATAGAACAACTTTGGGATGAATTAGAGCAGAAACTGCAAGCCAGCCCTTCTCGTCCACATCAGTGCCTAACCTCACAAATGTGATTCTGGAATAATGGTCAAACATTCCCATAGACACACTCCAAAAACATGTGGAAAGCCATCCCAGAAGAGTTGAAGCTGTTATAGCTGCAAAGGGTGGGCCAACCCAATATTGAACCCTACAGACAAAGACTGGGATGCCATTAAAGTTCATGTGCGTGTAAAGGCAGGTGTCCCAATACTTTTGGTAATGTAGTGTATTTTTATGCTTTGTCCCCACCGTAGAAGTTTTTTCCTCCAGTCCTGCTGTCATATTGAACTAAGCGTTACTTATTGCTTGCCCTTCCCTTTTATTTTCCTGCCAGCTTGCGGCTGATTCCTTAATTCCTTTGTCATCCACTGGATTAAAAACAAGTTAATTTCCTTCCTGGGCACATTTGACAAAGGAGGCCAGTCCTCCAAAAAGGTTGTGGCTGCCCACATTCCAATCTTGGTTGCAATCCCAGAGCAAGAAGGAGGCTGTCAGACGCCGCAGATGTGTCTCTCTGTTTTGGCAGTTTTTTGTCTGTAGGACAGAGAGCTAAACCTTACCGCTCCATAAACGTCAGATATCATTAGAACAAGCCAGATGACATTTTTAAGCTCGCTAACAGGTGATGGCAAGAGATTGGAGAAACAGCCTTACTGCCTTGCTGAAGATTCTTAAAATGGTGCCTGACTCACTTCCTCACTTCCCTAGAATGCACTGGTTCCTAACAACTTTATTAACACATTCTAGGAGAATACAATAAGTAACTATGCAAAACAGAAAGCTATACCAGAAAGGGAATAGTAGGTGGTGCCTGTGCTCTGCATATAACTATCTTGGTATACATCAAGAAAACCAACATGTTATTTCAGGCACATAAACATATGTAAACCAAATAGAAGCTCGGTGGACAGAACAGGCAAGTCTGGCTCCACACTGCTCCAGCTGCTCAGTTCTATGTCGCAGGGGTCTGTGTCTACTTTGGAAGCTGCTGGTTCTTGATCTTGATGTAAATGAGGATATTATGTTTGGAAACAAACTTTTTTACACTTTACTAATTTGGCACCCTGGTCACTCTGTTTTTCTTTAACAGAACACTGAGCAGACTGTATTTATAAAAGCCCACCTCAGATTAATAGCAAGGTTTGGCTACCAAGAAAGATACAGGTGTAGGAATAAAAGTGTTATCCCACCCAAAGCACTACAAAGCCTCTGGGCTTCAAGACCCAGAACAAAACTTGTTAAGGTTCTAGGAAAACAAAGTTTATTTTCTCCACATCAGCAATAAACCCTAAAGCCCCTCATCATGTGTATGTGAGAAAACTAAGTGACATATGCACGCTATCTGCAGTCATACCAGCCAGCGCCTCACAACATATAAATGCCCTTTTGCAATATTTGACCTTCTCAATGAAAATAAGTAAACACAATCTTTTCTTGAAAGAAATCTAAACATGAAATGCTGCTGCAAACTGTAGCACCCATGTAATTCCATTACAAAATTAGAATTCTGTAATACTTAGATAAGCTAGGGGCATTAGGTAGCAAATATTGTGGGCTAACAAAACAAAATTGTACTCTTTGGCAACAGTTGCCAAAGGTATGTTTGGATTTAAAAGGAAAATTATTTAAAAAAAGTACTTTGCCAACTGGTAAGTAATTATGTTTTTGGATTGCGGTGCAGTCAGTTTTATAGGAATTATTGTGCACATACAGTATAATAAATTAATTCAGCTAATCTTGGGGGCTAATGTTCCATAGTCTTTGAAAATTTTTAAGGAAGATAAAATTAAGTTGGATCTTCCACCAATGCAGTGATCCAATAATCTGACATATGTCACTAAAGGATAACTAAACCAAAAAACAAATATGTAATATATTTCTGTTTACCAGTCCTTAGATGAGGTAGCTGCATTGTTTTTTCATTCATAGGATAGGGATATTTTCCATAAGTACAAAAAATATCTGTTGATCTTGCCAAACCATCCAAGATTTTTCTGACGGAAAATCCGCTTGTGTATACGCGATATAAGAACTGGTAAGCTGCAATATACAGTGTATCATTTTTTGGGGGGGGGGGGGTTTAGATATGCTTGTATTTACTGCACAAAATAATAAACTAAGATTTTGCTTTGGCTTTTGCTGTTCCCAAACTTAAATGTTATTGAAATCCTGAAGGCAGTGCACTCAAGAAAGCCTAGAAATATTCCAGAACCAGAAGCATATACCAAGAACAGAATTATAAAGAATAGAACAAATGTTATCTGACTACAAGAAACATTTGGAAGTTTTGATTTTTGCCAAAGGCATTTACAAAGTACTATATGTGTACAAAGTTTTACACATGCCACGTTGTATTTTTTTTATTGCGGGCTATTAAATTCATCAAAAAATAGTAACTGTTCTTTAAATTTTGAAGTAGCATATGTTTAAGTTTGTTCCCTGCAGAGGTTATGTTAACTTTTTTTATAGTGAGAAAATCAACAAACCATGCAATTTGAGCAGAGGAAACAAACATTTACATAATCCTGTATAGTTACAATTAAACATATTGTTACTACCTTTGCCAAACAACTTTGCTTTATTTTTTTAATTTTTTTTACATTTCTAACCAATAATAAAGTTTTATATTTTACACACACACACCGTATATACTGTAAATAAAGATACTCCTCGTTTAATGACCTGTTTAACGACCACTCAGACTTACGACTAGCTCTCCCCACCCGAACAACGTGCTATACATCATTGTATTGTACAGTACAGTACAGAATTTTAGTTTGTGTTCTGTACTTATGGAAATTAAGCAACGTTATTGAGCTGGAGTTTTGTGTTTAGACCTTTTTTCACAATACAGTACAGTACAGTAGTTAATGCTTAAAATATTGATTACTTGTGGCTCCTCGTTTAACAACCAATTCGTTTAACGACCTGGTCATTGGAAAGGAACTTGAGGAGTACTTGTATATTTAGTTTATAGGCTTTCGCTATCAAACATATTCTTTTACCTAACTATTGTTGTACACTGAATATTAAGATCAACAGCCTTTTATATTTTATAATGTATCACCAAAGCAAGCTAGTCCACATGTTTATATAAAGATTTTTCAGCTGCTGTAAAAATGTTTAAAAGAGCTGTGTGAGTGGAGCTGGCAACATACAGTGAGAAATTCATAATGTGCACCTACGCAAGCTCGGAAGTCTAAAGGCAGCACAACAAAAAGTGGCTGTTGACACATTTTCTAAATTTTCAAGAGGCCTTTAAAAAGTCAGTCATCTGCAAGAGGCCATCTGTGCATTGAGGAAAGCCCTGATACCTGATATTTTGCCCCACCAGATGGAGGTGGACAGGGTTCACTGTGCCCTGACCGCACCTTGACATAATAGCCTGCCAAGGGACCTAATAGTTAAGCCACACTTCAACAGAATTAAAGAAAAAGGCATGGCTGCAGCTAGAAACAAATCTAAACTCACGTACCACAATCCAACTTTTCATGGATTTAGCACCATCTACCATCCAGAAAGGAAGATCCCTAAAACCTCTCCTCTTGCAATTGATGAACCAAAATATAAAATATCGATGGGCCTTTACTTTCTGCCTTGCTTTCACATAAAGGGACATGTCTTATTCATTTTCAAAATTCCAAGTAGGAGGTAGTCCTTCTGCATCTAGGCTTGATCTCCAGGGAACCTTCTCTTTCGAAAACGTGAAGCCAGGTTGACTGCTGTATATCACAAAAACTGAAATAACAACCAAACAGAGCTTCACCAGTCACTTGACTTCCCATGTGGGAACTCTTTTCTTCCTATTTGTCATGAACCAGTGTGACCAGAAATGTGTGGATTGCGATAGGGAAGACCAAACGCATGTAAAGTAAGAATAATATGATTTATTATGAGGATAAGTAATACACCAAAGAAAACAAACCTCTGATGTGACAAACAATAAAATAAACCAGCAACCAACCACGGTGACCCACAATAATAACTCTCCAAACCAAACATATATACAGGTGTAAGATATGATCATAAATGTAACCAAGCCAGGGTCCAGGACGGGACAGGGAGAGGACAACAGGAGGAATGGATCAGTCTGCAAGACAGGAGTCCAGCGATGGATGCAGGGTACAGGAACAAAGAAAACAAGGAACAGGTTACAGAAATACAGGTTTCAGGATAGCCAATACAGGTCAGGGCTCAAGGAACAATACCAAAGCGATGAGTGAAAGCATCTGCCGGGTATAAGTACACCTCCTGCAATCTGTCTCAGGTGACGCCTGATTGCAGGAGATGATGTCGGCTCCAGACTGCCGGGAGAAACCCGCTGGTGGACACCAGTACTGCGGCCCATAGATCAGAAAGAGCTTTACCATTATTTACTACACTTAGGGAAAATTAGTGCAACTGCACTTGCAAAGTGAACAGGATGTTTGCCTTTTGTAAATCCTGCCCAGAGTCTCTTGCCCTTTATAATTTCCAAGCTCTCTTTAAGTTGGTTTCATAGAGCAGTATATCTGTCATGTAGCAGATCACATAAGATGCTCCCTCATCAATATCCAAGTCCTAACTGTTTATTTGCTTTATCAAAGGAATGAGTAAATACTTAAAAATAAATTTAAACAAAGTCACTGCATTTGATTCTGCCCATCTGTTTTATTCCTTTTTTGCAAGGTTATCCATGCTGGGGTAGCCACAACAAGAGGGCTTGATTTTTCAGGGGGTGTGGCTTGGACATGCAGAAGTGAAGACATGTTTCCCACAGATTCCCGCTTTGGCCACATTATTTTGAACACATCCAGGAAGATACAGCCACACATGAATAAAATAACTCTCCCCAACCTCAGCAAATACCAAAACCTCACACTGGTGTCATGTATGGAATCTTTTCATAACCAAGGTACCGGAATACAAGGCCCTAAATGATACACAGTAGTAAGCGCTGGTAGGGATCCTATCTTGTTCTCTCTCTGAGGTAGTAAGTACCCCAGCCCTGCATGGCTTGCCCAGGTCAGCAGACACTCACAGCTTTGTCACAGAGGCAGGTGATGTGGAAGTAGACAGAGACCTAAGATCATGCATATGGTACCTCCCTACTAAAGATTACTTTGTCAGCAGGATGGAAAGAGCTTTCAAGCAGGACCTTGGCATTCTTTGAATATAAACTACTCCTACCTCAATACCACCATCCCTAACATATGCCTACAAAAAAACTGCCTCCTTAATGTGACACCAGGGCTATGCTCAATTCTGGGTCAAACTTGAGATAAGCACATAGAGAGTTGCTTTCCTCCACATGCAGAGCAGCACAGGGATGCAGCTGTTATTACATGCCTTTTCCCCTTGATCCCCGCTAGCCTTCCTCTCATCTATCCCAGGTGATATCACATACAAGAGCCTTGGACAGACAGAAGAGGAGGACCAGTGAGGAACAGTGCAATAATTAACAGTGTGCCTCCCTGCATTGCTTTGCAAATCCATAACACAAGTTTTCTAAACTGGGGTTCCGAGAGAAGTCCCCAGGGGTTCCACCACAAGTCAATATTGTGGCTGATGTACAGTGGTGTGAAAAAGTGTTTGCCCCCTTCCTAATTTCCTGTTCCTTTGCATGTTTGTCACACTTAAGTGTTTCGGAACATCAAACCAATTTAAACAATAGTCAAGGACAACACAAGTAAACACAAAATGCAATTTGTAAATGAAGGTGTTTATTATTAAAGGTGAAAAAAAAATCCAAACCATCATGGCCCTGTGTGAAAAAGTGATTGCCCCCTAAACCTAATAACTGGTTGGGCCACCCTTAGCAGCAACAACTGCAACCAAGCGTTTGCGATAACGTGCAATGAGGCTTTTACAGCGTCCTGGAGGAATTTTGGCCCACTCATCTTTGCAGAATTGTCCTAATTCAGTTACATTAGAGGGTTTTCGAGCATGAACGGCCTTTTTAAGGTCATACCACAACATCTCAATAGGATTCAGGTCAGGACTTTGGCTAGGCCACTCCAAAGTCTTCATTTTGTTTTTCTTCAGCCATTCGGTGGTGGACTTGCTGGTGTGTTTAGGATCATTGTCCTGCTGCAGAACCCAAGTTCGTTTCAGCTTGAGTACACGAACAGATGGTCGGACATTCTCCTTCAGGATCTCTTGGTAGACAGCAGAATTCATAGTTCCTTTTATCACGGCAAGTCTTCCAGGTCCTGAAGCAGCAAAACAGCCCCAGACCATCACACTACCACCACCATATTTTACTGTTGGTATAATGTTCTTTTTCTGAAATGCAGTGTTCCTTCTACGCCAGATATACTTGGACACACACCTTCCAAAGAGTTCCACTTTTGTCTCATCGGTCCACAGAATGTTGTCCCAAAAGTCTTGGGGATCATCAAGATGTGTTGTGGAGAAATTGAGACGAGCTTTGATGTTCTTTTTGCTCAGCAGTGGTTTTCTCCTTGGAACTCTGCCATGCAGGCCATTTTTTCCCAGTCTTTTCCTGATGGTGGAGGCATGAACGCTGACCTTAACTGAGGCAAGTGAGGCCTGCAGTTCCTTGGACGTTGTTGTGGGGTCTTTTGTGACCTCTTGGATGAGTCGTCGCTGCGCTCTTGGGGTAATTTTGGGCGGCCGGCCACTCCTGGGAAGGTTCACCACTGTTCCATGTCTTCGCCATTTCTGGATAATGGCTCTCACTGTGGTTCGCTGGATTCCCAAAGCTTTGGAAATGGCTTTATAACCCTTTCCAGACTGATAGATCTCAATTACTTTCTTTCTCAATTGTTCCTGAATTTCTTTGGGTCTCGGCATGATGTGTAGCTTTTAAGGATCTTCTGGTGGACCTTACTGTGTCAAGCAGCTCCTATTTAAGTGATGCCTTGATTGTGAACAGGTGTGGCAATAATCAGGCCTGGGTGTGGCTAGAGAAATTGAACTCAGGTGTGGACAACCACAGTTATAGTATGTTTTAACAAGGGGGGCAATCACTTTTTCACACAGGGCCATGATGGTTTGGATTTTTTTTCACCTTTAATAATAAACACCTTCATTTACAAATTGCATTTTGTGTTTACTTGTGTTGTCCTTGACTATTGTTTAAATTGGTTTGATGTTCCGAAACACTTAAGTGTGACAAACGTGCAAAGGAACAGGAAATGAGGAAGGGGGCAAACACTTTTTCACACCACTGTATATCGGCCCAATGTTGTTTTCACAAAGCACTAACATTGCACTAACATTGCACAATGATACCTGATGCCTCCTCTGTAGTTGTAACTCCTGTGAACTCAGAAGGTGGCAACGGGAGGAGTGCAGCAGAGAGTGGGAACACATGGCTGGATCAGGAGGTAACATCCTGTGTATGTCAACAGTGAATGTACAGCTGTGGCCAAAAGTTTTGAGAATTACACAAATATACATTTTCACAAAGTCTGTTGCTTTAGTGTGTTTGGATCTTTTTGTCAGCTATTACTATGGTATGAATGAAAAGGGGTAGTGTATACTGAAAGGCCTACTATACACTGCTCAGCGCCTGATGCGATATATACAGTATCTGTAAATAAATATTTCTTGGGTGCAGGATAGTGGTAGGTGAGCAGTTCAATATATCAAGGTGACTTCTTATACGTTATAGTACTCCAAGCACCGTTTTATCCCATATGACTTTTCACCACGTAAGGCACACTCCCCTCAGGGGTTCAAACTCACCAGAAATATAGAAAAAAAACGCATGTCATGTATAATCGTCATCACCAGGGTATATACTGCAACCGCAAATCCTCAGCTAAGATGGGGTTGCCCTGCTGGTTTAACCCCATCTTAGCTGAGGATTTGCAGTATATACCCTGGTGATGACCATTATACATGACATGCGTTTTTTTTTTCTATATTTCTGGTGAGTTTGAACCCCTGAGGGGAGTGTGCCTCACGTGGTGAAAAGTCATATGGGGATCTGTACGAGTGGTCACTCCCCTACTTGCACTTCCCTGCGTTCCCCCTGCCCCCCCTCTACCCCTCTCTTTTACCTCCTTTCCTGACCCTTTTCCCTTCCCTTCCCGATGTACCCCCCCTCTCTACTTCCCCTCACTTACCCTTCCTGGACCCGTATCTCCCCCCTCCTCTTCTCCTCTATCTCTATCTTACAGGTGCCTTTCATTAGGTACCTAGCACACTAAATCAAGTAGCCAGGTTAATCGACACTTGGATTCAAACAATAAAGGCTCCAACCCACTTACCCTCCCTCTCCACAATTATAGAGGAGCTAGAGCCACATACATGCTTACCAGTGATGTATAATTGTACAGCATTTACAATTGTTGTGTCTTATTTGCACTATTCTGTACTCTGTTTTTTTTTTCTGTATCATATTGAAAAGTTTAATAAAATCTTTATGGAAAAAAAAAAAAGAAAAGTCATATGGGATAAAACGGTGCTTGGAGTACTATAACGCATAAGAAGTCACCTTGATATATTGAACTGCTCACCTACCACTATCCTGCACCCAAGAAATATTTATTTATTTACTATGAACTTTTGATTGTGGACTCATTCTCTAAGATTTCATGCAATTGTTGCACCAATATCTTTTTAGCGCTGTTTTTAGTATTTATTTTCTCAGAAAGCTACACTGCTGAATTGTATACTATTTTCCTTTATTACTATGGTATACTGAAGTATAATTACAAGCATTTCATAAGTGTCAAAGGCTTTTATTGACAATTACATGAAGTTTATGCAGAGTCAATATTTGCAGTGTTGACCCTTTTTTTGCAAGACCTTCAATTTGCCCTGGTATGCTGTCAATCAACTTCTGTGCCACATCCTGATTAATGGCAGCCCATTCTTGCATAATCAATGCTTGGAGTTTGTCAGAATGTTTTTTGTTCACCCGTCTCTTGGTTGACCACAAGTTCTCAATGGGAATAAGGTCTGGGGATGGCCATGGACCCATAATTTCAAAGTTTTGTCCCCCAAGCCACCAATTAGTTATAACTTTTGCTTTATGGCAAGGTGCTCCATCATGCTGGAAAAGGCCTTGTTCATCACCAAACTGTTCTTGGATGGTTGGGAAAAGTTTCTCTCGGAGGATGTTTTTGTACAATACTTTATTATTCATGGCTGTGTTCTTAGGCAAAATTGGGAGTGAGCCCACTCCATTGGCTGAGAAGCAACCCCACACATGAATGGTCTCATGATGCTTTACTGTTGGCATGACACAGGACTGATGGTAGCACTCACCTTTTCTTCTCCATACCAGGTTTTTTTCCGGATGCCCAAACAATCGGAAAGGGGATTCATCAGAGAAAATTACTTTACCCCAGTCCTCAGCAGTCAAATCTCTGTACCTTTTGCAGAATATCAGTCTGTCCCTGATTTTTTTCTGGAGAGAAGTGGCTTCTTTGCTGCCCTTCTTGACACCAGGCCATCCTCGAAATCTTTCTCCTCACTGTGCATGCAGATGTACTCACACCTGCCTGCTGCCATTCCTGAACAAGCTCTGTACTGTGGTGTCCCAATCACTAGACATGGGAGACGTCCAAAAATTTTTTTGTTTCTTTCCATTCCATTTGATATAAAAAAAAAAATCGTAATTCGTGTACGAAATTTAATTCGGATTCGTACGAAATACGAATTTCGTATGAATTGTTATGAATCGTTAATTTGGATAACGAATAAAGACACTCTACGAATAATAACGAATTATCCGAATACGTATTAACGTTACATAACACAAGTCTATTGTCTATTGTTTACCAATCACTGAGGAAGTACGAAATACGAAATTTTGTTTACGAATACGTACGAATCGTTACGAATCGTTAATTTGGATAACGAATAACGACACTCTACGAATAGGGTTGAGCGAACCCGAACTGTAGCCCGGACCCGAACCCAAACTATTGGCTGTAAGTTCGGGTTCGGGTCCGGTGTTCGGCGATGTATTGGCGCCTTTTTAACAGCTGCAGGGCAGCCAATCGACGCTAGTTTCACTAGTGTGCCCTTAGAAGCCATCACAGCCATGCCTACTAATGGCATGGCTGTGATTGGGCAGTGCAGCATGTGACCCTGCCTCTATATATAGTCCAGACACACAGCACACAGCATCATTCTGCTATAGACAGGTTCCTGTGCTGCTAAGAGAGAGGATTTTAGGAGTAAGTGTGATAAAGTCAGTCAGTCCACATTCCTTTAATTTTCTTCAAATTAGTTAGATCAGTGAGCGATCTAGATAGCTAGAGTAGAGTAGGGAGTTTCTTTATTAAGGAAAAGAAAGAGGCAGAGAGAATTATTGAAGAGATTCCTAAATCAATTGTACCCTGTCTTTTAACAGTGCCATGAGGCCAGTGCCAGACAAAATATAAAGGTTTTACCTGCAAGCTCAGTGCACCATTAGGACCAACACTGCATATAGTAAGAGATACACCATAGTCTGTGTGTATTCTGCTATTGGAAAAACATTGCAAAAAAAAATAGTTTTGCTGTGTTTTTTTTTTTTCCCCAATAGCATTTTCTGCGTGTTCATACACGCTTTAGATACTGTCCGTGTATTCTGATATTGGAAAAACATTGCAAAAAAAAATAATTTTGCTGTGTTTTTTTTCCCCAATAGCATTTTCTGCGTGTTCATACATACACACTTTAGACACTATTCGTGTATCCGTATATTGGAAAAACATTGCAAAAAAATGTAATTTTGCAGTGTTTTTTTCCCCCAATAGCATTTTCTGCGTTTTCATAAACGCTTTAGACACTATCCGTGTATACTGATATTGGAAAAACATTGCAAAAAAATTTAATTTTGCAGTGTTTTTTTTTTTTCCCCAATAGCATTTTCTGCGTTTTCATAAACACTTTAGACACTATCCGTGTATTCTGATATTGGAAAAACATTGCAAAAAAATTTAATTTTGCTGTGTTTTTTTTTTCCCAATAGCATTTTCTGCGTGTTCTTACATACACGCTTTAGACACTATCCGTGTATTCTGATATTGGAAAAACATTGCAAAAAATGTAATTTTGCAGTGTTTTTTTTTTTCCCCAATAGCATTTTCTGCGTTTTCATAAACGCTTTAGACACTATCCGTGTATTCTGATATTGGAAAAACATTGCAAAAAAATTGAATTTTGCAGTGTTTTTTTTCTTCCCAATAGCATTTTCTGCGTTTTCATAAACGCTTTAGACACTATACGTGTATTCTGATATTGGAAAAACATTGCAAAAAATTTAAATTTTGCAGTGTTTTTTTTCTTCCCAATAGCATTTTCTGCGTGTTCATAAATGCTTTAGACACTATCCGTGTATTCTGATATTGGAAAAACATTGTAAAAAAATAAAATTTTGCTGTGGTTTTTTTTTCCTAATAGCATTTTCTGCATGTTCATAAACGCTTTAGACACTATCCGTGTATTCTGATATTGAAAAAACCTTGCAAAAAAATTTAATTTTGCTGTGTTTTTTTTCTTCCCAATAGCATTTTCTGCGTTTTCATAAACGCTTTAGACACTATCCGTGTATTCTGATATTGGAAAAACATTGCAAAAAAATTTAATTTTGCTGTGTTTTTTTTCTTCCCAATAGCATTTTCTGTGTTTTCATAAACGCTTTAGACACTATCCGTGTATTCTGATATTTGAAAAACATTGCAAAAAATTTTAATTTTGCAGTGTTTTTTTTATTCCCAATAGCATTTTCTGCGTTTTCATAAACGCATTAGACACTATCCGTGTATTCTGATATTGGAAAAAATTTTAATTTTGTCGTGTTTTTTTTCTTCCCAATAGCATTTTCTATTGGAGGAGGAAGAGGTCGCCAACGCAGCCGGGGCACCGCCAGCACCTCGGAAGGCAGGGTTAGCATGGCCGGAATGTGGAAAAGCTTTGTCAGCACGCCACAACAACCAGCACCACCAGCTGAGATGGAACGTCTTAGCAGGAGGCAGCATTTCACCAACATGGTGGAGCAGTATGTGTGCACACGCCTACACGTACTGCATGACGGGTCTGCCCCCTTCAACTTCTGGGTCTCCAAATTGGGCACATGGCCTGAGCTTGCCCTTTACACCTTGGAGGTGCTGGCCTGCCCTGCCGCCAGTGTAATATCTGAACGTGTATTTAGCATGGCAGGGGGCGTTATCACAGACAAGGGCAGCCACCTGTCCAGAGCCACTTATTGCGCAGGTGCAGTGCTTGCCCAGTACGGAGGACAAGGAGACTCACAAAATCTCCAAAGATGAACGTCGCCTGTGCAGTGAGTGCAGGTTCAAGCCCGACCATCCAAGTGGACATACGGTAGCACATAGTAACAGGGCCCCTCACGGGCTCGCTTGGCTAGGCTTCAACCTCGGATGATGTGGCTTGAACCTGGAGTCACCGCGCATCGTCTTCGAAGAGTTTCGAAATCCCCTTGTCCTACGTACTGAGCAAGCGCAGTACAGGGCGGACACTATGCGACGGGGGACAAAATTCGACACATCATTCACCACTAGCCTTACCCAGCCATTGTTGCATTTTTGAACCAGTGTTGGCTACCTCGTCCTCCTCCACCGCCGCTTCCACCTACACCGCCACATCCACCGCCACCGCCACCTCAACCTCCTACTCCATTTGAATTTCGTCCTCCTAGGTCAAGATTATAATTTTTTCATTTTTTTAAATTTCCAAGTATTTTATTTTCCCACTATTTTATCCATTAAATTGAATAATTTTTTCCAGAAAGTGAGTATTCTGGGGTATTCCCACCATATGTGCGGCATCGTGCCGTTGAGTTTCTGAGGTTCTTAATGACTTCCTGTACCTCTTCTGCTGAGAAGGGGGCCTCCAGCATTTTATTTTTATTTTTTATTTTTTTATGTTATTTTAAGTTATTTCCCTATCCACATTTGTTTTCAGATCACTTGCCATGCCCTTTACAACATTTTGTTGCCATTTGCAGCCCTCTAGCCCTTTCCATGACTTTTTTACAGCCATTATAGTGTTCAAAAGTCCGGGTCCCCATTGACTTCAATGGGGTTCGGAGTTCGGGTCAAGTTCGGTCCCGAACCCGGACTTTTTTCCGAAGTTCGGCCAAACCCGCCAAACCCAAACATCCAGGTGTCCGCTCAACTCTATCTACGAATAATAACGAATTATCCGAAAACTTATTAACGTTACATAACACAAGTCTATTGTCTATTGTTCACCAATCACTCAGAGGAAGTGCGAAATACGAAATTTTGCTTACGAATACGTACGAATCGTTACGAATCGTTAATGATCGCTATAATTTCTTTCATATTAATTTAAATTAGTTATTTGGTAGTTTGGATTCGGATAATTTGGATCCGAAATTTGTAAACAAAATTTCGTATTTCGTACAGAATTCGTATTCGTAAAAATTCGTAATTCGGATTCGTATGAATGTACGAATTTTGAAAAATTTGTACGAATTTCCGATTCGTACAAAACTAATTGCACATGTCTACCAATCACGCAGCTGAATGAACTGTAGGAGATGGTCCTGGCGCTTGCTGGACTTTCTTGGGTGCCCTGAACCCTTCTTCACAAATGCAGTGGAAATGTTTTTTATGGAATTAAGTTTATTTTCATGGCAAAGAGGGACTTTGCAATTAATCTGATCACTCTTCATAACATTCTGGAGTATATGCAAATTTCCAACCTAAAAACTGGGGCAACAGACCTTGTGAAAATTAATATGTGTGTCATTCAACCGAAATAAAAGCAGAGAGATATCAAAATAATCAATAATGGTGTAACTTCATATTTCCACAAAAATTCAACATTTTAAATGTCCGTGCATGAAGATAAATAAATAAATGTCCATATATCCCCAAAAATGTCTTCTGCTTTTGCTTTGTGTATTTTAACCACTTCAGCCCCGGACCAATTGGCAGCCAAAGGACCAGGCCCCTTTTTGCGATTCAGCACTGCGTCGCTTTAACTGACAATTGTGCGATTGTGCGACATGGCTCCCAAAAAAAATTGGCGTCCTTTTTTTCCCACAAATAGAGCTTTCTTTTGGTGGTATTTGATTGCCCCTGCGGTTTTAATTTTTTGAGCTATAAACAAAAATAGAGCGACAATTTTGAAAAATGCAATATTTTTAACTTTTTGCTATAATATATATACCCCAAAAATATATATTTTTTCCTCAGTTTAGGCCGATATGTATTCTTCTACATATTTTTGGCAAAAAAAAAAATGCAATTAGCGATTATTAAATGGTTTGCGCAAAAGTTATAGCGTTTACAAAATAGGGGATAGTTTTATAGGATTTTTATTAATATTTTTTTTTTTACTAGTAATGGCGGCGATCAGCAATTTTTATTGTGACTGCGACATTATGGCGGACACATTTTTGACACATTTTTGGGACCACTGTCATTTATACAGAAATCAGTGCTATTTAAATAGCACTGATTCCTATGTAAATGACAGTGGCAGTGAAGGAGTTAACCACTAGGGGGCGGGGAGGAGTTAGTGTGACGTGTTGTGTGTTTTTCTACAGTAGGGGGCGTGGCTGACGTCTGACGTCACTGATCGGCTGTTACCGATGACAGGGAACAGCAGATCACTGACAGTCAGTGTACGAAGCGCGGGGAGAGGTTTGTTTACACAGACCTCTCCCCGTTCTTCAGCTCTGTGACCCGATCGCGGGACACCAGCAGCGATCGGGTCCGCTGGTCCAGGGGACGTGGTCACGGAGCTCCCGACCGAGTCGGGTGACCCCACGGCTAGGCAATTAAAGGGGCCTTACCCGTACGTCCTTTTGCCTAGCCGTGCCCTTCTGAGGAAGTAAATATACAGTGGGTGGTCGGGAAGCGGTTAATCACAACTTATACTATACCAAAGTTAATTACCTTAAAATGTGTATTTGTGCCCAGTTGTTATTTTACACACCACCAGTGATAGTGTTCCACAACTGTCCAAACAAAGTGCTTACCTATATATTTGTTTCACTGTGAAGTAAGGTTTATTTGCACCTTGCCCTTTAAATAGGGTTGGAAACCTTGTAGTCCCAATCCTTCCCTCAGCAATAGTTGTTCAAAGAAATAAAACAACACGTATAGTGCAGTATGTTCCAAAACACAAAAAACTCTTTTGAATTAAAAAAAAACACTCCCAAATGAAACCAATCCAGTGCACAGAGAGTAATTGCCCGGAGAGTAACTGCCCCTTTAATGAACAAGTATTACCCCCTTAAGAAGAACCATCGGCATCAACACCTGTAAAATGTCTTAATTCTGTTGGGTGTATGCGATAATGTCATGTGGCCCTGCCCTTGATGCGTTTAATCACAGGTTGCATGATGAAAAGGGGCTTAGCCAAGTGACATTGTGTATGCCTACAAACCTTAACCATTTAACAATTTGCCCACTGGGCACTTAAACCCCCTTAATAACCAGACCAATTTTCAGTTTTCAATGCTCTTACATTTTGAATGACAATTACTCAGTCATGCAGCATTGTACCCATATGACATTTTTGTCCTTTTTTTCACACAAATAGACCTTTCTTTTGGTATTTGATCACCTCTGGGTTGTTGTTTTTTTGCACTATAAATGAAAAAAGACCAAACATGTTGTAAAAAAAAAGCAAATTAGTAACTTTTCTTCATAAATTTTGGCCAAAATTTATACTGCTGCATATCTTAGGTGAAAATAACTCAAATCAGTGTATATTATTTGGTCTTTGTTGTCAAATATATAGAGTCTACAAGCTATGGTGGCAATCATTGAAAATTGATCACACCTGATGTACTGAAGGCCTATCTCATTTCTTGAGACCCGAACAAGCCAGGACAGTACACCCCCCCCCCCCCCCCCCCAAAAGACACCTTTTTAGAAAGTAGACAGTCCAAGGTATTTAGTAAGTAGCATGGTGAGTTTTTTAACCGCTTCCCGACTGCCTCACGCAGATATACTGCGGCAGAAGGGCACGTACAGGCATATTAACGTACCTGTACATTGCCCTTTAAGAGGCGGCTCGTGGGCGCACGCCCGCCGGGAGCTCCATGACTGTGACTGCGGGTCCCATGGACTCGAAGTCCGCGGGCATACCCGCGATCGTCTCATGGTGAGGAAGAACGGGGACATGCTAATGTAAACAAGCATCTCCCCGTTCTGCCTAATGACACTGACACTGATTATGCTCACTGTGATCGGGAGCGGTGATCAGTGATGTGTCAGACACAGCCCCTCCCCCCAGTTAGAATCACTCCCTAGGATACACTTAACCCCTACAGCGCCACCTAGTGGTCAACCCTTTCACTGCCAGTGACATTTTTACAGTAACCAAGCCATTTTTTAGCATTGATCGCTGTATTAATGCCAATGGTCCCAAAAATGTGTCAAGATTGTCCGATGTGTCTGCCATCATGTCGCAGTCATGATAAAAATCGCAGATCGCTGCCATTACTAGTAAAAATGGCCTGGTATGCAATTTAGGGGGACCACCACACATTTTTTTTTGGTTTGGGGTTCCCTTTAATATTCATAACAGACCCAAAGGGCCTGGTAATGCACTGTGGGGGAATCCCAGGCTATTTTTTTAATGACTTTTATGTGTATTGCAGAGACCTGACAATTCATTATAGCCGGCGCTAGTGCTAGTACTTTTAAATTACCTTTTTTCCTTTAGAAATTTCATTTTTTTCTCGGACTGTTCTAAACACGGGAAACATGCGCCACTTTACAAGCATACTATGGACGCCCCCCAGGTATGAAATTTAAAGGAATATTTCCCTTTTTTTTGTTTCACTTTAAGCATTATAAATCACTGCTCCCGAAAAAACAGCCGTTTTAAAAACTTTTTTGCATTGATACATGACCCTGGGGCAGGACCCAGGTCAACAAACACTTTTTATGACAATACCATGCATATTAACCTTTAAAATTAGCACTTTTGATTGCTCCCATAGACTTTTAAAGGGTGTTCCGTGGCTTTCAAATTTGCTGATTCGCTATTTGGCAAACGGGGCGAACAATGTTCGAGTCAAACTCATGTTCGACCAGAACAGACAGCCCATTCCTAATTTCTAGACTACCTCTTACACTTTTGAAGGCCCTGGAGCACCAGGACAATGGAAACACCAACAAAATGACCCAATTTTGGAAAGAAAACACCCCAACATATATTCTCTGAGGCATAATGAGTTTTTTTGTCATTTTTTTCCACACGTTTTTGGAAAATGTGGAAAGAAAATGAAAATGCATTTTTTTTTACACAAAGTTGTCCCTTTATAAGATATTTCTAACACATAGCATGTACATAGCAAAAATGACCCCCCAAAATATATCCTGTTACTCCTCCTGAGTATGGTGATACCACATGTGTGAGACTTTTACACAGCTTGGCCCAACATGCAGGGAGCACCGTTAGGTGTTCTAGGGACATACATTTCAAATCTAATTTGACTACCTATATAGTGCACTGATGGGCACTGTAGTGGCTTGGATGTGGCATTGGTGAACACTGATGTGGCATGGATGTGGCACAGATGAGAACTGATGTGGCATGGATGAGCACTGATGTGGCACTGATGTGGCATGGATGTGACACAAATGAGAACTGATGTGGTGTGGATGTAGCACAGATGAGTACTGATGTGGCATGGATGTGACACTGATGTGGCATGGATGTGGCATGGATGAGCACTGATATGGCATGGATGTGGCATGGATAAGTACTGATATGGCACGGATGAGCACTGATGTGGCATGGATGTAGTATGGATGAGCACTTATGTGGCACGGATGATCACTGATGTGGTATGGATGAGCACTGATGTGGCATGGATGAGCACTGATATGGCATGGATGTGGCAGGGATGAGCACTGATGTAGCATGGATGATCCATGGATGGATGAGCCATGGATGGAGCATGGATGAGCCATGGATGTAACATGGATGAAGCACGGATGAGTCATGGATGGATGGATCCTGTGAGTACTGTGTTTTTTTTCCTTTTATTTTTGGACAAATCACCTCTAAAATAGAAGAGAATTGTTTTGGACCCCTCTTAGTGTCACCATCATATGTTTATTAACCAGTTCTATACCGGGCCATAGTAATATGATGCCGGCAGGAACACCCTCTCCCTCCGGGCTTGTGTCATATGACATCCTCCACTAGTCGACGCTACTGCAGGCCCCCAGGGGCCCACAGGGGCGCACGGCGATCGAGGATGAGGCGTTTCACTCGGACACAGTCCATCCCCGATAAGGGTAACGAGCCAATAAAATTGGTTCTTTACCACGTGACCGGCTGTGTCCAATCACAGCTGGTCACTTTGAAAAAGATCGGCATGCACACAGCCCGTGCATGCCCCCGGAGGCGCACAGCACGACGATCGGGACGAGGCTTGTCCCTTGGACAAAGCCCAGCCCCGATCAGGGTAAAGAGACAATTTTACCACATGACCAGCTGTGTCCAATCACAGCCAGTCACAAGTGTAAACATACCAGGAGTAATGGCTGTTACTAGGTTCTCTTCCTCACACCGATCCAGTGTGAGGAGGAAATTGCAGAACAGTGAGTTATAGATACAGATTACTGTCTGCTATTACTACTGTGCCCAGATTGCCCCCCCTGAATAAAGAGGACCTGTCATCATCTCATCTGAGTACCTGTCTGAGCTCTTCAGAATACCTGTCACCCCATCTGAGTACCTGTCACCTCATCAGAGTACCTGTCATCTCAGAAGAGTACCTGTCACCCCATCAGAGTACCTGTCACCTCATCAGAGTACCTGTCACCCCATCTGAGTACCTGTCACCTCATCTGAGTACCTGTCACCTTATCTGAGTACCTGTCACTCCGTCAGAGTACTTGTCACCTCATCAGAGTACTTGTCATCCGATCAGTAGTACCTGTCCCATGAGCCCATCAGAAGTACCTGTCCTGTGAGCCCATCAGGAGTACCTGTGCAGCCAATTTCTACCGGACTTGTAGCCCATTAGTCCCTGTCATGCAGTCCATCAGTGTCACCTGTCAACAGCCATGTCCAGAAAAGTATACACTCCAGAAGAGGCATATCAAATGCTAAGCCTGACCGATGAGAGCAGTGGGGAGCTCTCACCACCCCAGTACAGTTCTGAGTCCAATTCCGATCCTGGTTCGCAATACGAGCCCCCCGAAGGCAGTACAACCAAATCGGAGGAGGAAGTAGTCCATCCTAAAAGAAGATGGTCTGAAGGCCAGGCAGCTACCAGCAGTGCCAGACACCCCAATGGCCAATCGGCAAATGCCAACATCACTAGACCCCAGGAGGAAAGGCTCAGTACAAGAGATGCTAGATCCCAGGAGGAGAGGCCCAGTACAAGGGCTGCTAGACCCCAGGAGGAGAGGCCCAGTACAAGCGCTGGAATTCCACACCAGACCCAAAGAATTAGGGGCAAAACCCATCTTCAGGATGCCTTGGCAAACCCATTGTGGCTGCCTTCTAATACAGGGTCAGCCACAAACCCCCTTTTCACAGCACAGCCAGGTGTTCAGGACAACACCGAAGGTTTCCCTGAAATCGATTTTTACATTTATTTTTCCCTGATTAATTACTTCTAAGCATTGTGGATCAAACTGATCTATTTTCCTGTCAATATATAGAAAACAACCCCAACTCATGCTATGCCCGCCCTTTTGAATGAAGACTCCTAACAGTGGAGGAGCTTAGATTGTTTTTAGGACTTACGCTTACAAAAAAAAAAAAAAAATACATGCATATTGGTCTACCAAACCCATCCACCACATGCAAATTTTTTCAGCTGTTATTTCCAGGTCCAGCTATGACATGATCATGCGGTTCCTGCATTTCAGTGATAACTCACAGTGCCCCCCCAAAATCCTCCGGACTTTGATAAATTGTATAAAATTTGCCCCCTAATTGATTTTTTTAATAAGAGGTTTGCTGAAATTTATATCCATGACCAGAACATCCCTGTAGATGAATCCCTGGTCCATTTCACAGGCCAGCTGGGAATCAAGCAGTATATCCCCAGTAAGAGGGTGAGGTACGGATTGAAAATCAACAAGCTCTTTGTATGTGCATGCCTTTCGTGTGCACAAAGGCAAAGACTCCCAGCTCCAGCCTCCTGAGTGTCCAACATACATGGGAATAAGCGAGAAAATTGTCTGGGAGTTGGCATTCCTACTCCTCCAAAAGGAGTATTACATTTACATGGACAATTACTATACCAGTTTGCCCCTTTTTCGCCACCTATACCTGAAGAAAACTTGAGGAGTTTGGTACTTATTGCTGAACCGGCACTGGTTCAGTTTTACAAAAGTGAGTCTGGGGACAGGCAGATTATTTTTTTCCATCTTAAGACCACCCAGTGCACTAAATACCTGTTCTAAAAGAACTCAAGCCCAGTAGTATAAATTGCATACTGGGCAAGCTTGGGCCAGTGGTCTAGTCTCAACACATAGTAGTCTGATGGGTTATTCAGGACGTCCACATCCTCCTTGAACCTATATAATAATTATAAAACAGTGTAGAAAATCTGCACTAGGTAAGTAAAACTCAAAAAGCAGCGTGCTAAAAAATAGTGATACCAATTTTCATAATGTCATAGCAGTGCTATAGATCAAACAAATATTATGAAAATAATTGCAATATGAAACAGCAAATACTGTGCAAAAAGAGCAATATGATACAGCAAACTATAAGTGCAATATGTGAGCAAATATTTAAACATTCATGTTCCAATAAGAAACAGTAGATAAAGTGTCAGAGAGTGTAATATGGAACAGCATTCAATAAATTGCAGATATACAACTGTGCATAAAAATAACAACAAATGTGCGAACAAATGTGTTGCATATATAAATGTCATAATATGGAAGGAAATATGTGAAGTCCCTAGCGAGAACAAAGACCATTATCATGTGTTCTTCCAAATCAGGTGTAAAGAGATCCATCGCCATCTAGGAATAATCATCACCTCTCTTACCAGAAAAGATGGGCCAAAGGTTATAATGGCTAAAAGCACATAAGATGTTAACACAGGCTGGGTGGTCAGCAAGGAAAATGATGGTCATCACTCCACATTCCAATGAAATGTCAGGAAAGAAATACACTAACAAACTTCACACCAGGGTGGATCAGCAGGCTGATAGTGTAGAGCAGGAAACACTAGATGGGGCTTGATGGCTAATGCAGACGAATTCCGAGAGTAGCCAAACTCCTACTTGTTTTGTCAATAATAACGTCTTCTGGGAGGATGGGCCGTTTTCCTTGTTGTCCACCCAGCCTGTGCCAAACATCTTTGGCCCCTCTTTTCTGGTAAGAGGCGTGATGATTATTTTTAGCCGGTGGTGGATCTCTTTACACCTGAGTTAGAAGAACACATGCTAATGGTGTTTGTTCTCACTATAGACTTCACAGTTTCCTTTATATTATGACTTAAGTACATTTATATATGCACCGATTTTGTTTGCACATTTATTTTTTATTTTTATGCACGGTTAAGTTTTGGATGTATATCTGCACTTTATTGAATGCTGTTCCATATTGCACTCTCTGGCACTTTACTGTTTCTTATCTCAATTTTTTTGATCTATAGTGCTGATTTTACATCCATATAATCATTAATCATATGAGTTATGGACTGCCTGTCACTACTGCCATCAGCCAGGACTAGATGATGCATCATGCATGAAGGAAAACCTAAAAACCTTGCTTTGGCAGTCACCACCACCACTGCTTCTCCTTTCCCCACCATAAGTTTTCAAAGCATCATGGTCACAAAAGGAAATCTTGCCACTCTTTGGTTCTTCTGCAGCACATTTTGCAAATGGCACATTTTTTGTTTTGTTTTTTCCCTTCTTTTTTGATGGTAGGATGAGCTCTGGCATTTTCTTCTTCTAACGTGTATTCAAAATGTTGCTCTCCTTGATGGTTTTTGCATAGGCACTGCAGTATGAGTGAGCCCATCCACCAACAGTGTCAAAGAAACCCAGAGTCCTCGATGTCACAGAGGGCAAAATTGTCCTCAAAAACCTCCCTCCACAGTGTTTGGGAGGGGTAAATTGTATGCCTGAAAACCTGTTCTATGAATAGGATGATTGAAGATGTTGGTGGGCTTGACACTGTGGTGATTCAGTGCAATAAACTTTATATTGCAGTGATGTGCTTCTAACAAAGGGAAGCTTTGTACTGCAAAAGTGTACAGCGATTTGCTGCTAACAAAGGGAAGCTTTGCTCGAGTCACCAGTTCACACTACTGGTCCAGAAAAAAAAAACGAATTAATGATACTATAAAAATAATATACTATAAAAATAAAATATACATCCCTTTAAAAAAAAATGAAATAAACTAAACCTCAAACAACAACCCTAAAACAATTTTGCAGAAAAAAACAAAATAAAAAAACAAAATAAAAAAAACAAAAAACAAGCCCTCTAAAAATAATTAGAAAAGGTTAAACAGCAACAGAAATTGTTGCTGACACAAAAAAAGAGTGGTCCTACAAAAGATGACTAAGTCTAACAACTGTGAAAACAATGTTGGAGCACTAAACAGCACAGTAAATATGGAAGGGGGGGACTGGGACTTCCCTCTCTGTAGCCCACTACACTAAAATTCACGGTACTGTAGCAGTGGCAATATACAGCATTGTATATAGTATTGTATAAAAAATAAAAAGCTGCGCTGAATAAATGATGTGGTCGAACTATAGTGACATATAAATATTACCAGTGCATTAGACACAAAAAGGATTATGAATTCCCTATGTAACCCAATATTGCATCAATAATAAAACACAACACTAATGAGGCGTGCATGAAACAAAACAATCAAGGCTATAAGACCTCTCTAAGTGTAACAATTAACTGAAATTACTGAGAAAGTATTCCACAAAATATATAGTTCAAAGTGACAGTTCAAACGATGATTCCTAAGCCCTCTATTCCATAGTGACATGAAACCACGACACCCAAGAAGATGTGACAGGGTATGATAAGAAAGATCCTCCACCAATGAGAATACTGCCGCTTACCAGCTTGCTAGATCTCTTGTTAAGGAGATCACATATCCCTGTGGCTTATTCCCCTGCCCCTGGTCTCTGTGCTTGGATAGCAAGATGTTCTCAGACACTTCACTCAGGATATCCTCAGTGTGAATGGTGTTCGCTCATTCCCCATGTAAGGATAGAAAGGCTTCCATAGTGTAATTCTTTAAAAAAACATTTATTATTTAAAAACAACAATATTGCACTTACATTTTTGCCGTGGGTATAAAAGCATCTCAAATAATAACTGAGCAGGCCGGCTCTTTATCGCTGCCCGTTGCTTCCGGGACAAGTGTGGTTTGCAGTAGCGTCAGCACTCTGCTCCTTTTCTACGCCGTTTCGTCACAGATGACGTCTTCCAGGGGTATAGCTCTATAGGTAGTACACTAATATTGTGCAGTAGCACTAACAACTATCTCGCCCTAAAATGAATGTCAGCTGTCCCTCAGTACTCCAACTCAGCATGCACTGACAGAAGGCTGATGGGAGAGCTGACTTCTATAGGGAGGGACAGGCACATTTCCAAGACCCATTATTGGCCAGTTCATGCCACCTGACCACAGTTCATAGTTCATGCAATGAACTGTGTGGCAACTGCTTTTGGAACTCAAGTGAATAAACCAATAAGTTCACAATTTGTGCAGACTGTGAACAAGCAAAATTTGCCACAAAACCAAACCTCATCCCTATTAATTTCCTCTCCCTGTTTCTCAGCTATCATTGTTATTGATGTTCTGACAGTTTCCCTGTTCCTTAATGATCCTTGTTATCTTTGCCTGCCAATTATGTGCCATGTTTTGTTTCTGCTTGCTATCAGCTGTTGTCGCCCAGAGAAAAGTCTATCATGCCTCTGGTAAACATTAGAGTGTTCATTTGACCCTGCACACTGGCTCTCTTTTAAGTGTATGTTACTCCAACATTTTATACTTCCAATATGTGTATTGTGTAACATGTACTTGTATTAAAATGTATCCAGTTCTCTTTGTATTTATTCCTCTGTGTGCTTTCCTGTTTCAAACTGATCATGCTAGACATGGAAGCACATCCTTCTCAGCATGGTCACTTTTCTGAATGTGCTGAGAGAACAGCCTGCCTGTCCTTTTAATATTCAGACTTGTGCTGACACTCCCTTCTGCACAGCTCTTCACTGTGAAGATCAGCTTCCTGCTGACATGCCCCCATGCAGTCTCCACCCCACCTCTCTAAGAACTTAATGCAGCAAAGAACAGGAGAAGTCATGTGATCACTTATGAATAATAAGAAAAAAAGGATTTATCGTTTGATTTTTAAACTGTGATTTTTGTTAAAATACAGAACAAAAGAGAAGAAAACATCCACAATATTATACAACTAAATCGTCTAATAATACATTACAAAAGATGTCAATTTGTGGATTAAGCATTTATGGGGTACAGTGTGAAATTCTTTGGCCAAATCTAGATACACCACATTCTTGGGCCTTCTTTTATCCAGATTACAGCTCATTTCCTTGTAGAATGTTAACAGGTTGGTCTGGCAAGAATGATCTTTCATAAATCCATGCTGGTTACTACTAATGATACTATTCTTATCAGCAAATTCTTGGATATGGACCCTTATCTTCCCAGCCAACAGTTTAAAAACTATTGATGTTAGGCTGACAGTCCTATTCTTGAATATTGGTTATTCTTGAATAAATGTTAGTTTTTCACCAATCTGCAGGCACCATTCCGGTCAGTAAGTAGTAGTGGCTGACTTCTTTGAGGACTCTCGGGAGTAAGCCATCTAGTCTTGGTGATCTGTTCGCATTAAATAGTTTTTTTTTAATTAAAAATAACAAACATGTTATATTTACCTGCCCTGAGCAGTAGATTTGCACAGAACAGCCCAGATCCTCCTCTTCTCATGTCCCTCTTTGGTGCTCCTGGCCCCTCCCTTCTGTTGAGTGCCCCCACAGAAAGAAACCTGCTATGGGGTCACCTAGGCCAAGCTGAAGCTCCCTGTGTCCTTTCGGACACTGAGCCATGGCCTGGCTCCACCCTCTTTTTCTTCTCATTGGCTGACTGACTTTGATTGACAGCAGTGTGAGCCAATGGCACTGTGCTGCTGTCTCAGCCAATGAGGAGAGGAGTCCCGGGCAGTCTAGACACTTCTACAACATCGCTAAACAGATATGGGGCTCAGGCAAGTATTAGGGGGGCTGAGAGGGGCTTCTGCACACAGAAGGCTTTTTATCTTAATGTATAGAATGCATTAACTACTTGCCTACCAGCCACGAACACCTCCTTACTGACCAAGCCATTTTTCAGCTTTCAGCGCTGTCGCATTTTGAATGACAAATGCGCGGTCATGCAACGCTGTACCCAAATAAAATTTTTATCATTTTTTCCCCACAGATAGAGCTTTATTTTGGTGGTATTTGATCACCTCTGCGGTTTTTATTTCTTGCGCTATAAACAAAAGAAGAGGGACAAGTTTGAAAAAACATAATATTTTTTACTATTTATTATAATAAATATCCAATTATTTTTTTTTTTTTAAACAAATTTTTTCCTCAGTTTAGGCCGATACGTATTCTTCTACATATTTTTGGTAAAAAAAATCGCAATAAGCGTATATTGATTGGTTTGCGCAAAAGTTATAGCGTCTACAAAATAGGGGATAGATTTATAGCATTTTTATTATTATTTTTTTTTTTTACTAGTAATGGCGGCGATTTGCGATTTTTATCGTGACTGCGACATTGCGGCGGACACTTCGGACACTTTTGACTCATTTTTAGGACCATTCACATTTATACAGCGATCCGTGCTATAAAAATGCATTGATTACTGTATAAATGTGACTGGCAGGGAAGGGGTTAACGCTAGGGGGCGCTGCAGGGGTTAATATGTTCCCTATATTGGTGATTCTTACTGTGGGGGGAGGGGACTGACTGGGGGAGGAGACCGATCGGTGTCCCTATGTACAAGGGACACACCATCGGTCTCCTCTCCTCTGACAGGACGTGGATCTGTGTGTTTACACACACCGATCCACGTCCTGCTCAATTACCGGGCAATCGCGGGTGCCTGGCGGTCATCGCGACCGCCGGGCACGCGCACCGAGGCCCCAGCTACGCGGCGCGCGCGCGCGCCCCCCAGTGGCCAAATTGTAGAGGACGTCATATGACGGCGTCCCGCCACAGTAGCTGAACCGTCCCGCCGTCATTTGACAGTGGGCGGTCAGCAAGTGGTTAAGATAAAAAAACCTTCTGACATTACAATCACTTTAAGTTTTTCTAGTATTTTTAGAACACTGGCCTCTATTAGCCACAAGGGTACACTCCCTGCTTTGTTGCTAACAATACCGTCTTGTCTATTTTATCCTTCCCTTTCTATAGAAAAAACTGAGGAGAAGAATGTATTTAATATAGTTGTCTTCTCGTTGTCACTTGTAACCAACATACCTTGCGCATCCTTTATGCTTTTTTACTATTAACATATTTAAACAAAAAAAATGTTGGTATATGTGCACAAAACCTGGTTGCAAAAAGAATGCAAAAGATCAGCAGCACTAAAATGCAAAAAGGATGACAAAAAAGGTGAAAACAGTATTTCTTTAAGTAAAAAGCATAGTAGCTGATTGTGTTACAGTGTTTCAGAAAACTAAATGTCATTTAGTAAAGGCAGCCATAGATGGGTAGAATTTTGAACTAAAATTCTTAAGAAAGGAATGTTCTAAGAAAGTTTGTTCATTTTTCTAATCCTTATGCCGCGTACACACGTGCAGACTTTTGCCGGCGGACTTAGTCCAGCGGACAATCCGCTGGACTTTCCAGCTGGGTCCGATGGACTTTCCGAGCGTGTGGACTTGCCCACACACGCACAGACTTCTCCGGAACTTTTGAAAATGAACGGACTTGCCCACACACGGAGCAGTCCGTTCATTTAGAACGTAACTTCAGGTTACGTAGCTAGCGTAGGCAGTAAAGGTACTCCCCACGCCGAAAAAACGGCGTGGGGGTTCCCCCCAAATCCATGTCAGACCCTCATCCGAGCACGCAGCCTGGCAGGCCAGGAAAGGGGTGGGGACGAACAAGCGCCCCCCTCCTGAGCCGTACCAGGCCGCGTGCCCTCAACATGGGGGGTGCCCTGGGGAAAGGGGGGCCGTGCGCCCCCCCCCCACCCCAAAGCACCTTGTCCCCATGTTGATGAGGACAAGGGCCTCTTCCCGACAACCCTGGCCGTTGGTTGTCGGGGTCTGCGGGCGGGGGCTTATCGGAATCTGGGAGCCCCCTTTAATAAGGGGGCCCCCAGATACCGGCCCCCCACCCTATGTGAATGAGTATGGGGTACGATGTACCCCTACCCATTCACCTAAGGTGTAAAATGTAAAGTACAAAAACACACACACTTTTGAAAAAATATTTTATTGCACTGCTCCGGGGGTCTTCTTCCGTCTTGGGGGTCTTCTCGCCGGACTCCTCGGCTCTCTTCTGCTCTTTTACCTAGCTCTTTCACGAGCGGAGGAGTCCGGCTACCTTCTTCGTCGTCGCCGCCGTCGTCTGGGGGTCTCGATCCGACTTCGGGGGTCTTCCGGGGGTCTCTTCTGTTCTTGCGACGGTCGTCGTCTTCCGCGCCGCCGGCGCCTTCTTCTTCTTCTTGTCCTTCTTCTTGTTCTTCTTCCGATGTTGACCCGATGCTCTCTCTGCCCGGAATGGCAGAGGCGCGCTGCGCTGGGACTTATATAGGGACATGGGGACAGGGTCACATGCTCATGTCACATGGTGACCCCGCCCCCTTGTGTTGTCACAGTCCCGGAGGATGCTGGGACTGTGACATCACAGGGGGGCGGGGTAAATTTTAAAAGCAAACAAAATCTTTTGATTAACAAAAATTGTTTTCAGAATGTTCTAATTTTGCTAAGACTTTTTCTAAGAATTTTTGCTTGAAATTATATCCATTTATGGCCAGCTTAAGGGTTTAAATCTGAATAAGTTGTATGCTGATCTTTTGCAATTGTATATGCTGTATACTCTTAAAAATATGCTTAACTACTTGAAACTCATAAACAAAGTCTACATTGTTCCCATGGGGCTGCAGTAAAGCACTACAGAAACAAACACTCTTTGTCATTTAATAGTATTAGACACAAGTAGAGTTGAGCGGACACCTGGATGTTCGGGTTCAGCGGGTTCGGCCGAACTTCGGAAAAAAGTCCGGGTTCGGGACCGAACTTGACCCGAACTTGACCCCTAACTCCGAACCCTATTGAAGTCAATGGGGACCCGGACTTTTGAACACTAAAATGGCTGTAAAAAAGTCATGGAAAGGGCTAGAGGGCTGCAAATGGCAACAAAATGTTGTTAAGAGCATGGCAAGTGATCTGCAAACAAATGTGGATAGGGAAATAACATAAAAAAATAAAAAATACAAATAAAATGCTGGAGGCCCCCTTCTCAGCAGAAGAGGTACAGGAAGTCATTAAGAACCTCAGAAACTCAACGGCACGATGCCGCACATATGGTGGGAATACCCCAGAATACTCACTTTCTGGAGAAAATTATTCAATTTAATGTATAAGATAGTGGGAAAATAAAATACTTGGAACTTAAAAAAAAATAAGAAATTATAATCTTGACCTAGGAGGACGAAATTCAAATGGAGTAGGAGGTTGAGGTGGCGGTGGATGTGGCGGTGTAGGTGGAAGCGGCGGTGGAGGAGGACAAGGTAGCCAACACTGGTTCAAAAATACAACAATGGCTGGGTAAGGCTAGTGGTGAATGATGTGTCGAATTCTGTCCCCCGTTGCATAGTGTCCGCCCTGTACTGCGCTTGCTCAGTACGTAGGACAAGGGGATTTCAAAACTCTCCGAAGACGATGCGCTGTGACTCCAGGTTCAAGCCACATCATCCGAGGTTGAAGCCTAGCCAAGCGAGCCTGTGAGGGGCCCTGTTACTATGTGCCACCGTATGTCCACTTGGATGGTCGGGCTTGAACCTGCACTCACTACGCAGGCGACGTTCATCTTTGGAGATTTTGTGAATCTCCTTGTCCTCCGTACTGCGCAAGCACTGCACCTGCGCAGTAAGTGGCCGGACACTATCCGATAGCAAGACAGTTTTCGTCAGAACACCGGTATATGTGTCTATTCTGCACAAGGTACGGCCAAGTCCTGTGGGATCCATGCCTGGTTCATTTTAATGAACGTGAGCTTGTCCATATTGGCTCTGGACAGGCGGCTGCGCTTGTCTGTGATAACGCCCCCTGCCGTGCTAAATACACGTTCAGATAATACACTGGCGGCAGGGCAGGCCAGCACCTCCAAGGCGTAAAGGGCAAGCTCAGGCCATGTGCCCAATTTTGGAGACCCAGAAATTGAAGGGGGCAGACCCGTCATGCAGTACGTGTAGGCGTGTGCACACATACTGCTCCACCATGTTGGTAAAATGCTGCCTCCTGCTAAGACGTTCCATCTCAGCTGGTGGTGCTGGTTGTTGTGGCGTGCTGACAAAGCTTTTCCACATTCCGGCCATGCTAACCCTGCCTTCCGAGGTGCTGGCGGTGCCCCGGCTGCGTTGGCGACCTCTTCCTCCTCCAATAGAAAATGCTATTGGGAAGAAAAAAAACACGGCAAAATTAAAAAATTTTGCAATGTTTTTCCAATATCAGAATACACGGATAGTGTCTAAAGCGTTTATGAAAATGCAGAAAATTCTATTGGGAAGAAAAAAAAACCTGCAAAATTAAATTTTTTTGCAATGTTTTTCCAATATCAGAATACACGGATAGTGTCTAAAGCGTTTATGAAAATGCAGAAAATGCTATTGGGAAGAAAAAAAACACTGCAAAATTAAATTTTTTTGCAATGTTTTTCCAATATCAGAATACATGGATAGTGTCTAAAGCGTTTATGAAAACGCAGAAAATGCTATTGGGGAAAAAAAAAACACAGCAAAATTAAATTTTTTTGCAATGTTTTTCCAATATACGGATACATGGATAGTGTCAAAGCGTGTATGTATGAACATGCAGAAAATGCTATTGGGAAAAAAAAACACAGCAAAATTAAATTTTTGGGCAATGTTTTGCCAATATCAGAATACACGCACAGTATCTAAAGCGTGTATGAACACACAGAAAATGCTATTGGGGAAAAAAAAAAAAACACAGCAAAATTAAATTTTTTTGCAATGTTTTTCCAAAAGCAGAATATACACAGACTATGGTGTATCTCTTACTATATGCAGTGTTGGTCCTAATGGTGCACTGAGCTTGCAGGTAAAACTTTTATATTTTGTCTGGCACTGGCCTCATGGCACTGTTAAAAGACTGGGCACTGCACCCCAGCCAGGGTACAATTGATTTAGGAATCTCTTCAATAATTCTCTCTGCCTCTTTCTTTTCCTTAATAAAGAAACTCCCTACTCTACTCTAGCTATCTAGATCGCTCACTGATCTAACTAATTTGAAGAAAATTAAAGGAATGTGGACTGACTGACTGACTGACTTTATCACACTAACTCCTAAAATCCTCTCTCTTAGCAGCACAGGAACCTGTCTATAGCAGAATGATGCTGTGTGCTGTGTGTCTGGACTATATATAGAGGCAGGGTCACATGCTGCACTGCCCAAATCACAGCCATGCCATTAGTAGGCATGGCTGTGATGGCTTCTAAGGGCACACTAGTGAAACTAGCGTCGATTGGCTGCCCTGCAGCTGTTAAAAAGGCGCCAATACATCGCCGAACACCGGACCCGAACCCGAACTTACAGCCAATAGTTCGGGCTCGGGTCCGGGCCCCAGACACCCAAAAGTCCGGTACGGACCCGAACTTTACAGTTCGGGTTCGCTCAACCCTAGACACAAGTCAAACAGTGATAGATATAATGCACAGATGTCCCATAAGAATTTAACAAATATAACTCATCTGACATTGTTCAATATCCTTGATATTCTTAGAGAAATATTAGGGATTACTACAGTTGATTATTTCTAATAGGGATGAGCTTGATGTTCGGGTCAAACATAAGTAGTAAGTAGTTTAACAGGGGCATGTAATTACAATTTTTGATCTAATATTTCACAGCAGGGCCCATTCCTGCGCCCAACAAGAGCATCTGTGAGTGGTTACAGTGCTTTGGCACCACCACCCAAGGCCCAATTTTTCTGACCCTGTTTAAAAGGGGAATTTAATTAAAAATTTTGATCTAATATTTCACAGCAGGGCCCGTTCCTGCGCCAAACAAGAGTATCTGTGAGGGGTTACAGTGTTGTGTCACCACCACCACCCAATGCCCAATTTTTCTGCCCCTATTTAACAGGGGTATGTAATTACAATTTTTGATATCATATTTTAATGCAGGGCCTGTTCCTGCGCCCAACAAAAGTAACTGTGAGGGCTTACAGTGTACTGGCACTACCAAAACCAAAGGCCCAAATTTTCTGCCCCTGTTAAGGGGCATGTAATTACAATTTTTGATATAATATTTCACAGCAGGGCCCGTTCCTGTGCCCAACAAGAGTATCCGTGAGGGCTTACAGTGTTCTGGCACCACCAAAACCAAAGGGCCAATTTGTCTGCCTCTGTTTAATAGGGTCACGTAATTACAATTCTTGATAGAATATTTCACAGCAGGGCCCGTTCCTGCGCCAAAAAAGAGTAACTGTGAGGGCTTACAGTGTTCTGGTACCACAAACACTTAAGGCCCAATTTTCTGCAGAGTATATAGGGCAGGCCATATAGTATATATACTGCTGTTCAGAGTATATAGTGCCTGGGGGTCTGGGGGACTCCCAAACCAATTTTTTATCTATATTGCCGGGATCCAACCATACATTACAGCCGCAAGCAGTTTTAAGTGACATATTTTCCTTTAGAAATGTCATTTTGCTGTGGTACTGTTATTAACATGGAAAAAGATGCGCTACTTTACAGGCATACTAAGGACACCCCCCACACACGATATTGATAGGAATATTTCATTTTTATTGTTTCACTTTAAGCATTATTAAAATCACTGCTCCCGAAAAACTTTTTTTTGCATTGATACATGTCCCCGGGGGCAGGACCCATGTCCCCAAACACCTTTCATGGCAATAACTTGCATATAAGCCTTTAAAATTAGCACTTTTGATTTTTTTACGTTTGCAACCCATAGACTTTAACGGTGTTCGCACACATTTTTTGCCTGTTTGCATGTTCTGCTGCGAATCGAACTGAGGGCACGTGGCACTAATATGTGGCACTGATGAGAGATGGCACTAATACTAATTAGTTCAGCCTAATTTCTAATTATCAATGTATTTGCTATTGATATTTGGAAGTTCTACACAAGAAAATTCCAGACTCATTTAGGTGTATTATTGCTCTTAAAATGGCACAGACAACTGCACTATATAAAGTTCTTTTGTGATTGGCAGCTAAATAACATCACTGATGTTTGAATTTACATTCACGAAATACATCATCTTTGTAGGAGTAAAAAGTATTTAAAGAAAATTAAGCCATTTTCCTTAATTAATCAAAATGTAATGGCTGAAATAGTTGCAATAATAGCTCCTGTTCCTTACATATGTTTAAATTCTGAATAATTTACTAAAAGTATGTTTATTGTTACATAGTTAGATAGTCACATAGTTAGTCCGGTTGAAAAAAGACACACGTCCATCTAGTTTAACCAATAAAGGGTCAACCAATAAAGGGAACAAAAAAAATAATAAAAGTGTCATTGCCTATTATAGGCCATTGCCCTGTATTCTACTGTGCTGCAATTAGCCATTGCCCTGGACTCCACTGTGCTATAATTATCCATTGCTAGTAGTTGCATAAGGAAGAAACTTTGCAGCAGATTCAAAAAAATAAATTTCTTTGGAAAACTGAATCTAGTGAGACATTAAATACAATCATAAGAAAAATTGATTTTGGGTTTACATACACTTTAACCACTTGCTTACCAGGCACTTAAACCCCCCTCCTATCCAGACCAATTTTCAGCTTTCGGTGCTCTCACACTCAGGGCCAGATTAAGAACATTGTGGGCCTGGTGCTGAGGATTTTGGTGGGGCCTTTTATAAACAATAAATAAATAATTAAAAATGCAAACAATTTTTTGTTATAACAAATTCAATTAAAGAGAGAGAGGGAGGATGAAAGAGAGAGAGAGAGAGAGAGAGAGAGAGAGAGAGAGAGAGAGAGAGAAAGGGGATGAAAGAGGTGTGAGGGGTAAGGGAGGGAGGATGAGAGAAAAAGGAGGGATGAGAGAAAGATGATGCACATGAGCATGCGTGGGCATGACATCAACGCAGCCCGGCCAAGGCAAGTGGCCGAAGGCACAGAACCCAGAAGGAAGACCGGGTGAAGATGGAAGCACCCGGGCCGGATTGATCACAGCACAGCACTGGAGGGCTCAGTCTGACAATTTAAGTGTACCCTAATGTGCTAATATGCTGTGCATACTTGTACATTATGGGATAACCTACCTAAGGGCCTCTAAAAAATAGTAATGTTAGAAAAGTTTACTAGCGCTTTAATATCATTGGAACCCAGGAGCCTCTCATGGGGGCCCCCTACTGAGCCGCATAGTTGCCAACATTTCAAAAATATTTTCAGGGACACTTTTTTACAAGTGCTATATTTAGAGTAGCTGACATCCCCTACGTTCATATATACATCACAATAGTAATTACAAAATTAAATAAGTACTAATAATGGGCAGAACAAATATGAGGACTGAGATTTCCTTTAGTTGAACTAACAAAAGTGTGCCCATTATAGAGCTGGTAACATTGAGGATATTCAGTATAATTTTAAAGAACTGTTTTTGTGGGTAAGAGGCATAGAGGAGGAGAATGGATGGTATAAAAGTGGGAAGTATGTGCAGGTGAGGGAGAGGAATGGGGAGGGTCTAACAGTGGGCACTATATACATGAGAGGAGTGTGGAGGGTATGACAGAAGGCACTATGTAAAGGAGAAGAGTGTGAAGAGTATGACAGTGGGCAGTATGCACAGCAGAGGAGTGTGGCGGGTATGACAGTGAGCAGTATGTACAGGAGAGGAGTGTGGAGGGTACGACAGTGGGCACTATGTACAGGAGAGAAGTGTATAGCAGGAGGCACTATGTACAGGAGAGGAGTGTGTAGGATATGACAGAGGGCACTATGTATAGGAGAGAAGTGTGGAGGGTATGACAGTGAGCAGTATGTACAGGAGAGAAGTGTGGAGGGTATGACAGTGGGCACTATGTATAGGAGAGAAGTGTGGAGGGTATGACAGTGGGCACAATGTACAGGAGAGGAGTGTGAAGAGTATGACAGTGGGCAGTATGCACAGGAGAGAAGTGTGCAGAGTATGACAGTGGGCACTATGTATAGGAGAGGAGGATGAAGGAATCTGGGGAGGAAAAATGTAAAGGTTTGTGGAAGGATGTTTAGGGACTGTGTAGTGGTTAAGCGGGCCATACATGGATTGAAGTTACACCAATTAAGCAGAGACCAGCCATAGTCGATCTATGTATGGGCTAGCTGGTTTTACACAAGTCAACCTATTAACCGACTTGAGTACAACCAGCCTGTCAGGTTTTCCCCAAAACAATCAGTGCTGCCAGCTATAGTTAGCAACACTAATCATTGTATTCACTGGCAGAACACAATAACATTGCAGGAGTGATTCCCCCATTCACAGGTCAGCAGGTGAGAGGGTGTGTGGGGACAGGCTGTGGAGAGATACTAGTCAGTGGCTGGGTAGGCACTGGTTAGTATCAGAGCCAGATACACACAGGTTACATATGCTGCGATCGTTAGAGCGAGAACAATAATTCTAGCCTTAGACCTCCTCTGTAACTCTAAACATGTAACCTGTAAAAAAATTTAAAGCATCGCTTAGTACACAAAAACAATTGTGCTAACTTTAGTGTTTTTTTTAATAAATAAAACAGTTTCTTTCCAATAACAATGTTTGAAAAATTTCTGCGCAAATATCGTGTAACATAAAAAGTTGCAAAGACCACCATTTTATTCCTTAGGGTGTCTGCTAAAACAATATATATAATGCTTGAGTAATTTACTAGCAAAAAAAAAATGATGATTTTTACATGTAGGAGAGAAGTGTCAGAATTGCCCTGGGTAGCAAGGGGTTAATTATCATAAGTAATATACAAATAATTATTATAAGCAGTGTGAGTTCATCCTCTCAGTCTGCTGCAGAGTGTTCCAGCTTGTATTTATACCGGCCGCTCTGTATGGAGCTTCTGACCGACTGCGCAAGCAGCCCCATATCTCCGGAACCATAGATTAACCAGTGCTGGAGTAGGTCTTTAGCTACCTACCCCCCAAATGTGGGGTCTCTGTGACTCCTGATCGCTGAGCTACAACCCTTGAAGTCGATCTTTTTTTTTTTTTTATAATTTTTTTTTTTTTTTGGGGCAAATGGGCCTATCTTGAGAAAGGGGCCTGGAGCTGCAGCTCCAATAGCCCCTATGTTAATCCGGCCCTGCTCACACTTTGACTGACAATTACTCAGTCATGCAACATTGTACCCAAATGAATTTTTTGTCCTTTTTTTTCCCACAAATAGCTTTCTTTTGGTGGTATTTGATCACCTCTGGGTTTTTTATTTTTTGCGCTATAAATGAAAAAAGACAGAAAATTTGGGAAAAAAACGCATTTTTCTTTGTTTCTGTGATAAAATTTAGGAAATTATTAATTTTTCTTCATAAATTTTGGCCACAATTTATACTGCTACATATCTTTGGTAAAAATAACCCAAATTAGTGGATATTATTTGGTCTTTGTGAAAGTTACAGACTCTACAAGCTGTGGTGCAAATTATACAAAATTGATCACATCTGATGTACTGGTGGCCTATCTCATTTCTTGTGACCCGAACAAGCCAGGAAAGTACAAATACCCCCCAAATGACCCCTTTTTTGAAAGTAGACATTCCAAGGTATTTAGTAGTAGGCATGGTGAGCTTTTTGATGTTGTCATTTTTTCCCACAATTCTTTGCAAAATGAATTATTTTTTTATTTTTTATTTTTTTCTACAAAATTGTCATTGTAATAGGTTATTTCTCTCACATGGCATGTGTATACCACAAATGACACCCCGAAATAAATTCTGCTACTCCTCCTGAGTATTACAATACCACATATGTGGGACTTTTACACAGCCTGGCCACTTAGAGAGGCCCAACATGAAGGGGGGGGGGGGCAATCATGTGTTCTGGGAGCATAAATTACACATCTAAATTATTGACTACCTATTACACTTTTGAAGGCCCTGGAGCACTAGAACAATGACACATGACACTGACGTGGCACTGATGACACGTGACACTGATGTGGCACTGATGACAGATGGTACTAATACGGGGCACTGATGACAGATGGTACTAATACGGGGCACTGATGACAGATGGTACTAATACGGGGCACTGATGACACGTGACACTGATGACAGATGGCACTAATATGTGGCACTGATGACAGATGGCACTTATACATGGCACTGATATCACGTGGCACTAATATGTGGCACTGATGAGAGATGGCACTAATACGTGACACTGATGACAGATGGCACTAATATGTGGCACTGATGACACGTGACACTGATATGGCACTGATGGCAGATGGCACTGATGACAGATGGCACTATGTGGCACTGATGACATGTGGCACTATGTGGCACTGATGACATGTGGCACTGATGACATGTGGCACTGACAGATGGCACTGACTACAGATGACACTGACTACAGATGGCACTGGCAGATGGCACTGGGGATGGCACTGGGCACAGATGGCATTGGGGACGTATGGCATTGGGGACATATGGCATTGGGGACAGATTGCAGTGGTGGCAGTGGGCACAGATGGCATTTCGTTTTTTTTTTGTTTGACACTTACGGTGCTGCAACCGTTCATCTCCCCCTCCTCACACGCTGTCTCTGTGTGAGGAGGGGGAGCGGCGCTGAGAGATGATCTCATATGTTTACATATGAGATCATCTCTCATAGGACACGCAGATCGCGCTGTAAACGGCCGCTGTGATTGGCTGTGTCCGAGGTACACGGCCAACACAGAATTTCCCTGCTGCGCGCTCGTGAGCGCGCACAGGGAACAAGGAAAGGAAAGGCCGTCATATGACGGCCTCCCGGGAATTGACATCCGCACCGAGGCCGTCATTCGGCTATGGCCGGATGTCAAGTGGTTAAGAAAAACTTATACTGACTACTGAGAAAAACAAGTGGGTTGCTATTGATTGCCTCTTTATGATAATACTAGTTGGTAATGGTTAAAAACTCTTCAAGCCCAAACAGGCATACAGATTAGAAGGCCAGAGTGAAGTACAGACTCCTGATCTTTTTTTTCCAGATCAATGCCTTTAGAAATGATTGAAACCACTAAATTAGCATTGACAGATAAGGAACAAGCACATTCAGCAATGTCGGCCTTCATATTCTTAGTTCAGGTTTTCCTTAACATTGTCTACAATATTTATGTATTAGGAATTTTGCCCTTTACAGAAAAATATACAGTCTGGCAGTGCAAAATTGTGTCCTGCTATATGCCTTATAACATGAACCTCTCTACAGTCAGATAAGATCAAACTTGTATTCAGGCATCATCAGAGGCGTAGCTTGAAGCTTGTGTGCAAAAGTTGACCTGGGCCCCCCACTACCACCCACCACTTCCACTGCGTGTGCAGATACACCCACCGCACGCCAAGATACTCAAAGTGGCTTAAGAATTTTGCGTTCCCAGAGTTCCTCCTTACATTAGAGGACAGGCATCACCCCTGGAGAATCAGAGGATAGTGATCACCCCTGGAGAATCAGAGGACAGGGATCACCCCTGGAGAACCAGAGGACAGGGACCCCTGCCAGGTCATTTGGCAGAACTCCTTTCCCATTCCAGCACTGTAAACAGCTCCCCCTCCCAACAATACACAGGGCTGAAATCACATTCCTTTACACACAGTCTATCAGTCTTCACAGGGTGTATCTGGCTTTTATGGTGCCATTCTGACCTGTGAAATTCTCTAGTCGGAGCGGCAGTGTAGTTGCAGTAGGCAGATACACCCTGTGCAGATTATGGATAACTGGCTGTGTTGTAAAGGAATGTGAGTTCAGCCCTGCGGAGGAGGAACAGTATAGAGTGCTGTAATGGGAAAGAAGCTCAGCAGTGGGGCATAGCACCCAGGGAGGAGGGGGTGGTCAGGGGGCGCAACTTAAATCTGGAGGGGGGCAAAGAAAAATCTGGAGCCTGCAGCCCCTCAGGAGGTGTTAAGGGATTTGTTTTAACAATTTCTAAAGGTTTCTCTGTCAGTGTTGGCAGGTGTTGGGGGGAAGGTCACCTCCTGGAGGTGTGTGTCTTGACCCCAGTTGTCAGGGTATTAGGGTAAGCAGACAACCCCGGGTGGGGTACAGAGAATCCTAGCTAGTGACTAGAAGACACTGAGCAGTGTCTTACCTCACCAGTGACATCGGTCCCATTGTGGCTACAGGACGGCACTCTCCTCCTCTTGCCTCGCTGAGCTCGGTTACCATTCCGTGTTGCCAACACACATCACAGACACTTCCCCATCCTGGGCTGTTCTCACCCTGTGCTCCTCTCCATTCAGGAAATGTCTCACAGATTCTCCCCAGCCAATGAGAACAGAGGGGTGTGGACTGTGGAAGCCCAGTACTGGAGTGTGGCTGTGGGGCCCTAGGGTATATCGGAGCTGGACTTTGTGGAGGATATGATAATATTACAGGGAGGCTGCAGGGGCCCCCTGGAGCTAGGGACGGGGTTGCGATTGTGACCCCTGCAACCCCTTATGCTACGCCCATGGGCGTCATATTACTAGAAGTAACATAAGGGAAGATTATTGCCCCTGGTCACTGAAATACATTTTCAATATGCTTTTTCCTATCTGAAGAAAGATTATCAATATTAATCTTAGAAGACACATAGAACCATTCTGTTTGGCCCACTTCATAATGTTTAAAATACTCAGCTTCTGAACAATATTTTACTTCTACAATTAAGGCCAGGATTACAAGGGTAAATTTAATTTAGGATATTATGGGACAAAAATCGCAATCAGTTTTCTTGTGGCACAATGAATATTAGAGAAGTTGCAGAAGTGAGCTACAGTTGTGTGATTGTGCAACTGATCTCTTATAATTGTGCAATGCCACCATTTAGTCCGAGTGCCTAGTATATGTAAATAATGTGCTGTACTGTATGCAAAATATTGCTTACATAGAAGTGAATGGGCCGTGTAAATAATCGTGCAAATATGCAATCTAAAAGTAAATGTGTGGCAATTTTCTGACAGAAAATGCTTGACCTGCTGTCCCAGCAGAAGTGGCTGCTGGAACAGTGTGTTTTGGTTTTTCCCATGGGGTGACCATTTTGTAGGTTTCACACTGCAGTCTCAAGCTCATCAAAAGAAGCTATAGACATGTGGTAGAAGTTATAAAAAGGTCAGGATACTTACCTAAGCTGCCCCAAAAGAAAAGCAGAAAATGCCATTTATGCAAATTCATAGTTTTGTATTGGTGACCCCACACACACTTATTATTTTTGTTAGGCTTATCCGTATTCTGAAGGACAAAGTCAGTCAAAATTCATGGATGTTGCAGAGAGGGGTGGTAAACACTGAGCAGTTGGTAAGGTGGATGAGCCTGTCAGCAACATTCATGATGGACTGAAGGGGAATAGCATGTGTAGAGACAGGTTAATCAGGAGGAAGTTGCAATAGTCAAGGAGAGAATTAAAAAGTAAATGGGTTATTAGCTTGGGGGGTATACATAGTAAGGAACGGTTGTATGAGGTTAAAGCAGCAAGATTTGGACAGTGACTAGTGACAGTGACTTGATGTGGGGTGGAAATGAAAGGTCAGAACCTAGTATTACACTAGCACCCTGGCATGATAAATGGGACTGAGACTGATAGTTGTGCTATTAATCTTGATGGAAAAGTCGGGCAGGAAATATTATAAACTCAAGAAAGATTGGGTTTTAGGAAGCAGTGTGACACCTGAAAGGTGTACTGTGGGGATACAAGGATTCCACTGGGTCTTGATGAGTGAGTTCAGTAGAGGCCACAATGGACGAGGGCAACTTGGGAGACAGAGTCAGATTACTGAAGCCAAGTTTAAGTAACAGCAAGTATATTAAGGGAGTTACCTTGTTGCAGATTGAGCTGACATTTAAGAGGGCACATTAGAAGGGGAAGCTGAAGTAAAGAAATTAGATAAACTAGAGCATGCGTATTGCAGCTGCTGCAAGAGGAAAACAAGTTCTGGATTGGAGCGGGGGGGGGGGGGGGGGGGGGTTAGGGTTATATAGCAGAGGAGTTGGACTGAATGAAGTATCTCCAGAAGTAATGAAAAGCAGAAGGGTTGAGGGAGTAAGATGGGAGTTATCTGTGTTCTGGAGATTATATCAGCATGTGTGTTGAGATTTAACAGTAGGTGATGAATGCATGAGTAGGGTGAAGTCAGAAGTAGAGGTAATATAAATAATCTGTGGAGAGAAGGGGTGGAAGAATGAGAGTTTAGGGAGGAGGACACTATTATTAGAAGAAGAGATTATTTTACAGGGTGAAAAGAGCACTAATCATATTTTGAAAATGAGGGAAATACAGTTTCACCTGCAGGCTGCCAGAAGCACTGTTTAAGATTTTCTTTTAGTACAAAGTACAAGACACTTATTTAAAAATGTAGTGCCTAATCCCTCTGCCACTACAGAGCAACCCCCAAAGGCTGCTCAAACTTTAGAGGACTAAGGGGTGGGTGTATTAGTCTATTATTCAATTAGGAAAGTGATAAAGACAGGTGGGTGACACAACAACATACACCTAAGAGAGAGAGACAGGTGATAAAGTTCACACTAACTTTCAGATCAATCAAAAAGGGAAGGGAAGTTTAATACAATAATATATGCTTCACGGATGTAAATTAAAGCTTTATTAAACCCCAAAACAAGCAATTGTTAAATTGCAGCTCATCAATTTTTAGATGTGTTGGCTGCATTCATTTTCTTTTTTTCTATATTTTCACCTGGTAATCCATCCAGTAGGTCTGTTTTTTAATTTATTTTAACTGACCAAGCTTTCCTGACAAAGTAGCAGTTAATTTAACACTGTCAGGGATGATTACAATGGCTAGCTTTTATTAATTTATGAAAAACCTTTATCACACTGCTTATAACGTGTTAGCTGGAGTCTAGCTTCAATTTGTTATTCAAGTCCATCTAAATCTGCTAGTTTAACTCTACTGTTTAAAGGTGCCTGCTCTTTCTGGAATGCAGACACCCTAAGATAGGAAGTGTGTTACTGGCTGGATCACCAGGGGATATAAAGGGGAAAAAAAGACACAAAGGGGCTGATTTACCAAGCATTTGCGCCATGAGTTGCGGCGCACGCCGCCGCGCAATGGCCGTTTTTGTATATTTACAAAGCATTTGCGCCTGTAACTCAGCACAATTCCCCATTTACTATAATGTTGCCGGCGCACGAGCGGCCATGATCTGTGCACTGCTATAGACCTGGCGCTCGGCATCTTCAACTCAGAAAATTAAAGAATCTGGAAGTGGCAATATTATGGGGGTGATGTGGGTGATGTGAGGAAGTATAGATATGACTGTCCAACTAACAAATATGCCCAAAATAGAACGGAAAAGGAACTTTCTCTGAGCAGGCTTGCTGCGCCTGCAAATACACTTGTAACTACGTGAGGTCAATTTATGTACTGCGCATGCGCGAGCAGCATTTGCGCCCGTTCATGTGCTCTGGTTCACTGCGCCGGCAAAATCTTAGTAAATGTCAAGCCACGTAGGTTCATTTGCATAAGTTGAAGGGGCGCACATCTCAACTTGACTTTTTTTTTTTTTCGCTGGTTCACTTCTATGGGTTTTTTAAAGGCTATTTGAACACAGGTCATGTTAGCATTAAGAAGTTAAAAAAATGAAGAAAAAAATGTGTGGGGGTCCCCCGAAATTCCATACCAGGCCCTTCAGGTCTGGTATGGATATTAAGGGGAACCCTGCGCCAAAAAAAAATGGCGAGGGGGTCCCCCTCATAATCCATACCAGACCCTTATCTGAGCACGCAACCTGGCAGGCCGCAGGAAAAGAGGGGTGGATGAGAGAGCGCCCCCCTCCTGAACTGTACCAGGCCACATGCCCTCAACATTGGCAGGATGCTTTGGGGTGTCCCCCAAATCACCTTGTTCCTATGTTGATGAGGACAAGGGCCTCATCCCCACAACCCTGGCCGCTGGTTGTGGGGGTCTGTGGGTGGGGGGGTTATCGCAATCTGGAAGCCCCCTTTAACAAGGGGACCCCCAGATCCCGGCCTCCCCCCCTGTGTGAATTGGTAAGGGGGTACAAAAGTACCCCTACCATTTCACCAAAAAAAGTGACAAAAGAGTTAAAAATGACAGGAGACAGTCTTTGACAATTCCTTTATTAAAGTCTTCTTTCTTCTGGTCTTCTTCCGTCTTCCTTTCTTCATCCTTCCGTTTCTTCATCTTCTTCCTCCATCTTCTTCCTCCGATCCGCTTCTTCTTGCTCCGGTGTTCTCGTCCGGCATCTTCCTCCACGGCGTCTCTTCTTCTTTGTCGGGCCACTCCGCACAATGGGAGGCTCCTGCTGTGTGATGCTTCTCTTCTTCCTCATCTTCTTCTTCCTCCGATCCGCTTCTTGATCCGGTGTTCTCGTCCAGCATCTTCCTCCACAGCGTCTCTTCTTCTTTAGTGGGCCGCTCCGCGCAATGGGAGGCTCCTGCTGTGTGATGCGTCTCTTCTTCTGACAGGTCTTATATAACGGAGGGTGGAGCGACCCAGTGACCCCGCCCCCTCTGAGGCATGGAACCTCCGTTATATAAGACCTGTTAGAAGAAGAGACACCGTGGAGGAAGATGCCGGACAAGAACACCGGAGCAAGAAGAAGCGGATCGGTGGAAAGAAGAAGATGGAAGAAGAAGATAAAGAAAAGGAAGGATGAAAAAAGGGAGAAGTAAGAAGACCAGCAGAAAGAAGACTTTGATAAAGGAATTGTCAAAGACTGTCCCCTGTCATTTTTAACTCCTTTGTCACCTTTTTTGGTGAAATGGTAGGGGTACTTAAGTACCGTCTTACCATTTCACACAGGGGGGGAGGCCGGGATCTGGGGGTCCCCTTGTTAAAGGGGGCTTCCAGATTCCGATAAGCCCCCCCCGCCCGCAGACCCCCACAGCCAACGGCCAGGGTTGTGGGGATGAGGCCCTTATCCTCATCAACATGGGGACAAGGTGCTTTGGGGGGACCCCAAAGCATCCTCCCAATGTTGAGGGCATGTGGCCTGGTATGGTTCAGGAGGGGGGCGCTCTCTCGCCCCTCTCTTTTCCTGCGGCCTGCCAGGTTGCGTGCTCGGATAAAAGTCTGGTATGGATTTTGAGGGGAACCCCCACGCAATTTTTTTTGGTGCGGGGTTCCCCTTAATATCCATGCCAGACCTGAAGGGCCTGGTATGGATATTGAGGGGGACCCCCACGCCATTTTTTTTGGCGCAGGGTTCCCCTTAATATCCATGCCAGACCTGAAGGGCTTGGTATGGATTTTGAGGGGGACCCCCACGCCATTTTTTTTGGCGCGGGGTTCCCCTAATATCCATATCAGACCTGAAGGGCCTGGTATGCTCTTGGAGGGGAACCCATGCCGTTTTTTTTTTTTTTTTTCATTAAAGTCACCAAAGTCGTGTTGTAAGTCGCCCCAAGTCATGTTGTAAGTCGTGCTGGAAGTCGTGTTGTAAGTCGCGCTGGAAGTCGTGTTGCCCGTGTGTGAATGGGACTGTTAATGATAACGGTGTGCGCTATTAGCGGTGCGCCGGTATATTATGTTTTGCGCTTGTTCATATGCTCAAGTAATAATTTATCTGGCGCACCAATTGTGGTATGAACCGGCGCAGCGCATTCATCTTGGTAAATCAGCCCCAAAGTGTGTTACTGACCGATGGATGACCAGGTAAAATAAAGGAAAAAGAAAACTAATACAGCCACCGCATGTAAGTATTGGTAAGCTGCAGTATATTACATGTTTGTTTTTGGATTTAATGTTACTTTAATTCAGTGAATCATAGACAGAGTTAAAGCAATATGAATGCAGGGGCATTTTCAAAAAAAATGTATTTATCTTTTGCAGTTTACTTGACTTTAATTGTTTTCAATATCAGTTTTTTAGTCCTTCGGCAATTTCTGTGGCAAATGGTATCATTTACAGAGTCTGACTAGATTTATTAACACAGCAACATATTAGTCTGACAACTATTACGAAAGACCCCCACCTGGGGTACTGGCCAGCACTAATGTATTCACATATTCCTAACCAGGAGTAAAAGAGTTTTAAAAAAACAAGCCTCTACAGATTTCTGTAGCTGTAGGCTTTGAGGAGAAATTTATCCTGAAAGCCTCGTCCCACAACTTACAGCCTGGAAAGTCCGGACGCTAGGCAGGATGACAGCTTAGATGAGGAAGTGGAAAACAACAAGATGGCGGAGAGCTTCTTGTGGGAAGCAGAGAAGACCAGAAGTGATGTCATCTGGATGTCTGGGGGTGGAGCTATGCATTCCAAGGCCGCCCAAGCCTCTTTCTCAAGCTTGGACTTTCAAGGCTGTAAGTTGTAGGGAGAGGCTTCTCATCCCAGATGCATGAGCCGACCGCTCGCAGAATACATACAAAAAGTGCCATCTCTTCTTCACATGTGAGTCACTAATTTACAAGTATTTCTGAGTACTATTAATGCTGCACCTAGTTTGGTGTCCCCCGGTGTGTTCTCTTGGTCCTGCACATGTATCCATCCACCCAGTACTCCAATTGGTCTGAGGTTCCCTTGTGTTGTGAGACCGTCCATCCGAAGCCCTTGCTATGTGATGAGCCTGAACCGCAAACTCGCTCATGTCTTTATGTACCTTGCTTTGTGCACTGATGCGCAGTCATGTTGGAACAGGAAGGGACCATCCCCAAACTGTTTCCACAAAGTTGGGAGCAAGAAATTGCCCAAAATGTCTTTGTATGCTGATGCCTTAAGAGTTCCCTTCACTGGACCTAAAGGGCCAAGCCCAACCACAGAAAAACAACCCCACACCATTACCCCCTCTCCACCAAATGATTTGGAGTGGTGGCCCAATACTTTTGGCAATATAGTGTGGATGAGCTAGTTTGGGGTGTAGGAACTTGACTGGTCTGTACAGAGTCCTGACCTCAACCTGATAGAACACCTTTGGGATGAATTAGAGTGGAGACTGTGACCCAGGCCTTCTCGTCCAACATCAGTGCTTGACCTCACAAAAGCGCTTCTGGAAGAATAATCATACATTTTCATAGACACACTTCTAAATCTTGTAGGCAGTCTTCCCAGATAAGTTTAAGCTGTTATAGCTGCAAAGGGTTGGCCAACTCAATATTGAACCCTATGGACTAAGACTGGGATGTCATTTAAGTTCATGTGCATGTAAAGGCAGGCGTCTCAATTCTTTTGACATAGTGTATGTGCATCATTGTGCCTACCTCATTTTCACATCTCCCAAGATGACTGGGGACAGTGGGAGGAATCCTACATAACAGGGTTGGTGTTCTATACCATCTGAATCTAATCTTGTAACAATTTTCTTAAATTGTGAAATTTAAGGAGCCCTTATGCATTTTGGTGTTAATAGATTCTTCAGGAAAATCTATGCCTAGTATCTTTCCCCAAGATGTGCATGCTGTTCCTGAGTTGGAAGAATTTTAGATTGAAATTGTCCCTGAGGAGTGTTTTTAGTGCATAGAAACTCAAATTGAGTAAGAGGTGTGGCCTACATTCTGCTTGCGTTTGGTATGTCTAGGAAGTGTCTTAGTTGCACATACATCCAGAAAGGCAAAGTATGCAGTTTAGGTTGGCCATACATGGATTAAAAATTCAGCCAGTATAGCAGGGACTGGCTGAATGTTGATCCATGTATGGGCAGGGAGGTTGTACAGAGGTCATAGCCAGCAGCACTGATCAGTGTAATCAGATGGCAGGGAAATCTACCTGCTGTCACAATACAATAAGTGAGCAGGAAAGATTCCCCCATCCACATTGAGTGTGGGGTTGGGGGTATAAAGTCAGTTTTTTTGTTTCACAAGTACTTTATTGAAAAGGAAGAAAATACAGGTACATAGGTTTAAGGGCCCAAGAGTAAACAAATGTATGGTTGATACAGTCAACAACAAGATCAATGTGTAAAGATAACACTCCTCAGAATAAGAACAGGTAAACTCCCTTGGGCTGCTATTAATTCCTCAGAGATGAGGACTACATATACAGTGCCACAATTGTGAGTCGCATTGAGGAAGTCTACATCATATAGTAGCCCTAGGGGGTGTGGTTTGAGATGAAGTCTTGAAACACAAGGAGGAAAGTTAGAGATATGCTCAAGCGTTGAGGTAGAGATGGGCTGCAAATGGGGGGCAACACATATATAGGGCCTCAGTGACAAATGCATGAGGTAAGGGAGCTGACAGGCCTGGATAAGTACCATTGTCATAGGAAAAAAGTAAAAGGAGAAAAAAGGGGGGATCTGAGTAGAAGGGAAGGAGGTATAGGATAGAGTGTGTAGAGAGAGGGAGACTCTCCCTTCCTTCTCCTCCCCCATCTCTCTACTCCAGGACCCCCAAAGGACATTGGGGGGCTCTGTGATAGTAGTGTTGGGAGGGAACGAGTGGGCCTCACTTCCTATGTGGACTTGCCAGGGTTAGGGAGGTGAGAGAATCATGGCTCAGAAGTTTACCATTCTGAAAAAAAGTGTTTAGTACTTGTGTGTGAGGCCAAGTCCCAGTTAAGAACTGTCGATACATCCCCGGGGAAATCAGGGTTGAGGTGAAGGGGTGTCAAGGGGTCTGGTGTAGAAGAGAGAGAGGTCTTCTTGTAGGCCTCATAGAAACATTGTATCGTGGGACCTATAAGGGGGTGTTCCCTAACAGTAGACAGGAAAGAGTGGGTAGGGAGTGGGAGACTCTCTATACCTCCTCCTCCCCCATCTCTCCACTCGTGGATCCCCAAAGGGCGTCAGGCTTCTTCATGACAGTAATGTTGGGAGGGGAAGAGTGGGCTTCACTTCCTACATGGACTGGTCAGGGTTAGTATCCATTATGCGGGTGTATTCTGTTGTAGTTTATAAATGCATCCAACAGGAGCAGCAAGTGATGAACCTATCGCTATATTGTGAGAGTATCATGTAAAATAGTGATAAGCTCCTTCATCTCTGCAATTTTGTTGATTCTGTGGAACCAGTCTAAAAGGGATGTGGCTTGAGTAGGGCCCCAAAGGACAGCCGTCTGGGCCCTGTATTTGTCGTATTTTAGTGTTTGCTATTTTAGCCTGTAGGGCTCTGGTTAAAATCTTACTATATTGCCTTGCTTGTAGTGTAATTTCTGTGTCAAGGCAAACTTCCGTCTTGTCACTTTGCCTAGTCCTTCCAGCAGACCTGAGTAAGGTCCTGGAAAACCCATTTGGCCTGGGTTTTCTAGTGTGCAGTCTTCAAGTTCCCAATCTAGTTAGTTAACACTCAGATGGTTGCTTGTTTCTGCTGTCTACATTCAGTTGCAATGGCCAGAGGCTAACCTTGAACAAGACATTTTGTGAGCCTCCCATTGGGTCAGGGGAAGCACATCAGTTGTTGTTAATTTGAAAACAGCTTTGGAGGCAAGGTGGCACTCTAGACGCCATATTCTCATTCTCTCTGAGAGCCCCAGAAAAGTAAGGATGATAGAGATTGGATGATGATCCAAAAGGTACATGGGTTCAATTGTCACCTTACGTAAAAAGGATAGTTCCGGTTGGGTCAAGAAAAAATAATTGATTTGGAGAAAAGAAAATGAAAATGTAATCTCTGTCCATCTGGTGAAGGGTGCACCAAGTGTCATGTAATAAAAAAAAATCATGGAGCTTGGTTTGTATCTGTCGAAGGACCCAGAAGGGTAGAGAGGAAGAGCCTGTAGAAGAATATACTACAGGGTTGAGAGATACATTAAAAGCTCCCCCTAGGATTAGGATCCCAGATTGAAACTCTGATAGAAGAAACGTGAGCTTGAGAAAGAAAGGCACCTGTTTCATGTCGGGGGAATATCCAGTATATTCATCAATGTGATTGGTCAGTTCCCCAGGCACCCTTTGAGAAAAAGATATCAGCCTCCAGGATAGATTAGAGAGTCTGTTACTTAAAAGGGGCAATGTTTAGCTATCAGTATAGAAACCCCTTTTGATCTGGAGGGATCATTCGTGGTGTGATAAACCTTAGGGTAATAAGCATTGTGGAGATGTATATGCAATTTGTGCAGAAATGGATCTCTTGTAGGTATATCATGTCTGCTCTGTGCTTAGGGACACCCTGGGGGATCTCTAGCAGGTGGATGTGGGGCTTCCCATTCCTTATCCATGTATGTTGGTTTTAGTTTTGAGCTGGATCTAGCCAGCCAGAATACTGGATTTGTGGGACACCTTCTGGCATAAATCATCTTACAGGCTGATGGTGAGAAACAGGCAGACCTACAATCAGCGCACCAGTAGAATTTGCTATTTTCTCTCCCCCTGAGGGGGAGTCTCCTGTATAGGTGTCCCATTAGTTGTTGGAATGTTCTTTATGTGATTTTAAACCTGTAATAAACTTTGTGTTAACTTTTTATACATTTATGTGTTTGCCCTCTTTTGTACTAGTAAAGTCCAACTATACCCTTTTTTAAATCTTGACACTCCCACAAGTAGTTGATACTCTCCTACCCTGTCCAATGTTCCAGATTGTTGATGGCCCTCCCTGTCTTTTGGGCCACACTACTATGCCAGCTTTATTTATCCATTGAAATGCATAATATTGTCTATTCAGTCAAAAACAGTTGGAAAAGACTTGCCATTATTTGTTCATGTTTTATCATGAAGTCTTAAATTTGGAAAAATGTACTTATTTGTTGTGAAAAGTATAAAGCAAGTATAAGTACTACAAAACATACACAATACTTTTATAACAATAATAGAAAAAAATCTACAAAAGCAGTGCAGGGCATAATTTATACCAGCACATTGAGCATAACGATCTGCAAAAAATGGTAATACATATAAGAAAAAATAATATATTTTTCTGTTTGGATGTACTTGATGGACATGAGTCTATTGTCAACTTTATAAACATACATTATTACACAATGTTTAAGAGTGAGTTACACAAAAAGGGGTGCCAAGGCAACAGAAGTAGATATTGTAAGTAGGTGTTATGTTAGCCCAGCAAATTTGTTCAAAAGTACCAAAAATTGATTTTAAACTGGTAATAACTCAAGTAAAATTTTAAAGTACAAATTACTTGATATTTAGCTTACAGGAAATTAAAATATGACTCCCCTACTAAGTAGGTTACTGATGAAGCGGCAAGCAAAATGGCTGATTAGAGACAGAATGGCTTCATTATAAGAAATTTAATCTGTGCTTGTTTTTTTTTTCTTTACATGTACACTTGGCATATTGCAAAAATAATTCTGACAACTTACAAAAATTTATGATTTATGTTTGGAGAGCCTGTTGCAAAGTAATTCTTGGAAATCAGCATCTGGACACTATTTTCGAATGGCACATCAAACAACAAGAAATACACATCCTCCTATGATAACTTTTTGATGAACTTTGATCACAAGACAATTAACTTTGCACTTGCTGTAATCATATTATTCTTTGATTGGTCAATTTTATATCTTGACACAACCTACATAACATACGTCAATCTGTTTACTTAATCTGAGAGCATGCCAAAATAAACAGAACAGCTTACTTACCATACTTGGATCTGTCTGGTCTCTATGTAGGTAGGTATGATCTTTTGAATTGAGTATCACTGACTAACAGAGGTCAGGTTTTTGAACCTGAGTTGAAAAATCCCACAACACTTAATATCCATTGGTAATTTTAGGTTTATTCAACATATCTTTAATATTGTTTCTTTTGTAAGATTGGTTATGTCATCATGTTTTTTTTTATTCATTTCCTGTCTGTAATGATATAGAATGCAACAACTTCTTAAAATATCGAAATAATCTTATTATGCTCCATGCACACTAACGTTTTTCATAAGCTAGAAAAAAAATGCTGGATGAAAAAAGCTGATAATAGCATTTTTGTGTCAGCTTCTAGTAGCATTTTAGTAGCTTTTAGAAGCATTTAGAAGCTTTTAGGAGAATTAGAAATTTATTTGTGTTTTTGCAGTACATAAAAAAGAAAAAAATGCTCAAAAAAGTTGTTAGAAGCATTTTAGTAGCATTTAGAAGCAGTTAGAAACATTTAGGAGAGTTTAGGAGCATTCAGCATTTTTTTTTCTGCTGGAAAAATGCTCCAAAAAACTCTACAAAAACTTTTTTTTCTGCTCCTAGGCGCTGAAGCTGAAAAAATGCTAATAGCCTAAAGTAGTGTGCATGGACACATAGGATAACACTATTCAGATTCTAGGAGCAAAACATGCTAATAACAGCTTATAGGAGCATAAAAAAACCCTAGTATGCATGAAGCCTTAAAAGCTATTTTTTGGTTCAGCATAGCCATATCATCATGCAGTCATCTCTAAGAATCTCCTAACCACAAGAATTTGGCTTTTTGAATTTAATCCAATAATTAGGATTCTCTCAACTGAAATGTGATTTATTATTGGTAATTGTTGTAATCAAAGTCTAAATGGCACTTGGATATATAGATAAATCATTATAAATAAATCATTACATTTAGCCATCTCTACTCATTAACACTTGCTCTTTGTAACAGTGACATGGTGAGACGATCTTTACATTTTGCTGCAAGAACACCCTTAAGCTTTTCTTATAGCCTCACACATATATTCCAGCTTGACACACTGATCAAATACACTTCACATTTTGAAATTTCCATTAGGACATTTTCTTTCAAACAGTCTACACACATGCCCAATGCCTTTCCAATTAAATAATTGTTCCTAAATAACACTTTTCCAAAATCAGCAGTAAAGTGTCGCAATATTATAATACAGTAGAACGCATTTGTCTGTGCTTGTGAATGTTAGTTCAAGTATGTCTTTCTACCTTATTATTTTCAGATCCGGTCTTCAAAATCTTCCTGTTTTTTTCTTGGTCTTACTAGGGCTCATATTAACTGTCTTTTGTATTGCATCTTGATTGGTTTCATGTTCTTGGCAGTGCTTCTTTCATCTCTAATGTGACAGTTTAAAAAAGATAAGTCAATTACACTGGCATTATAGAACATTTTCTATTTGGATAATAGGTTCATGTACTATATTGTCAGGAGTTCACTTAAAAATCAATAAATCTAGATGCTCAAAAGAAAGCAATTGAGGGGTAATTGATAACATAATTGTCAAAGGTTTTGATTTCTCATGTGGGTCTTGGTACATACCTTGTATAAATCTATGTGTGGTCAAAGCAAATTCAATGCCAAAATATGCGCATGAATTGATATTTGTTAACTGAGATATTTGGTCAACTCACTTGTAAAGTTATATTATATTGTAAATAAAGGGTAGCTGATACACCCTTATCAATATAATTCTATATTTCATGTAAAATATATGAAGCTATTAGCTTATGATTAACAATACATTACGATGCAGCAGATTTTTTTTTTTTTCCTAACAGTAGATGTCAATCCTCTCTTAATGACATGTTTGCTAAAGCTCTGTGTGACTTTTTAAATTCTTTATTGATCTCAGTGCTGCTGATTTCCTGAGGCTCTTTGAAGCCCCTTCCCATCTACAGTACATGCTACTTCCTATCTACATGCACACACTCCTTTTATGACTATATGGCTTTTCTCAGGAAGGGTTTCTTGATGGTGACAACAGTAAAACCTGCCTTTGTAGTTTATGTTGTTTGTAGTCTCCAACCTGTGTGACATGGTTACCCCTTAATAACAGAGATTGGCCATCATATTAGGCATCCAAATGATAAACATTATTCATTTATGTAGTAGTAGTTACTGTAGTAAACAATCATTATTTTTTTTCCATTATAGGTATCCTATCTATTCTTTGCTATTCAGTGTTTAATGGTATCATCAGTTGTCATGCATTCGACTGTTGCCTTGCATAAGAGGTATACCTGGTGGGTTTATCTATACAACTAAAGATGAAAAGGATGATAAGGGACTATATACAATATTTTAGTAATGAAAATGATATCATTAGCAGTAATCAGGATGGATTCATAAAGAAATCGTTATTGCCAAACCAATCTATTAACCTTCTATGAGGAGGTGATCTGCCATCTAGATAAAGGAAGGCCTGTAGACGCGGTGCATATGGATTTTGCAATGGCATTTGACACAGTTCTCCATAAACGTTTACTGTATAAACTAAGATCCATTGGCATGGACCATAGGGTGAGTACATGGATTGTAAATTGGCTACAAGGGTAGTGATAAATAGGAAGTACTCTGGTCCCGGGGGGGAAAGTGGGGTCCCCCAGGGTTCTGTCCTGGGACCAATACTATTTAATTTATTCATAAATGACCTGAAGGATGGGATAAACAGCTCAATCTTGTTATTTGCGGACAATACTAAGCTAAGCAGAGCAATAATTTCTCCGCAGTATGTGGAAACCTTGCAAGAAGATCTGAACAAATTAATGGGGTGGGCAACTACATGGCAAATGAGGTTTAATGTAAAATAATGCATATGAGTGGCACAAATATGAATGCAATCTACTCATTAGGGGGAATCTAGGATGGAAAAGGACCTGGGGGTCCTAGTAGATGACAGGCACAGCAATGGCATGCAATACCAGGCTGCTGCAAGCAAAGTCAACATAAATTTGGCTTGCATTAGAAAGGGGATTAACTCCAGAGATAAATCGATAATTCTCCCACTCTACAAGATTCTGGTCCGACCGCACCTGGAGTATGTCATCCAGTTCTGGGCACCAGTCCTCAGGAAGAATGTGCTGGAACTGAAGAGAGTACAGAGAAGGGCAACAAAGCTAATTAAGGGACTGGTGGACCATAGTTATGAGAAAAGATTACAAGCTCTGGAGAAGAGACGCTTGAGAGGATGGACTTGTGTCTTTTTTTAACCTCACCAACTATGTAACTATGTAACAAATTAGCAGCACAACTGAGAATTTTCACCCTGTAACAAGAGGTGCTTGAACAAGGGCCTTAATGGCAGGATCCCATAACTTTAATGAAAGTTGCAGATTTAAACTAATACATTTACTTTTAAAATGACAAAAAAGTTTATATTATATTTTTGATAATTGAGATTACAACTCCACTCTTACACTCTCTTTTATAACCAGCTCTGCCAGTTGTTTTGCTAATTTTTTTTCTCCCTTTAGGCAGTAAAAGTTTGTAAAGTATTGAAGATGCCCTAATGCCAGACCATTCATTTTAACAAAACATTCCAATAAAATGACATGTGCATTTAAAATATTATATGCAAGTTATTTACCTTTTTAAAAAAAAAGGCCCATTTATGTAAATAATCAAAAGTCCTGGAATTGATGTTGGGTGCTGCCATCATGAATGTGCTGTGAGACAAACCTGCTTCGTGAACTTAGAGCTGTCACTAAAGTGACACTTTATAGTATTTGATTTGCTTCTTCCCTACTTGCCACATAAATGTAGGAAGAGAGGGGAGGGAGAGGGTGCTGGGCCAGCAAAGAGAGTAATTAAACACTCGAAGAAGAGAAGAGGGCTATGGTACCCAGGGAGGAAGAGGGCTTTGTTAAAGAACTGACTCTCCTGGAGCAGCCACATTTTCCTGCAAATTCAAAGGCATGTTTTTTTAAATGGTTACCATGTCTATTTAATTGCACTTCTCCTTCCAAAAAAGTTAAGATTTTCATTGTTGCCACAGGAAACCATTACACACAGCATACACACTACCAGCTGTATTCAATAAAAATATGCAAAATATATATAACAAGTCAAGGTTATAAGATGGCTTTCCTTACCATATAGGCCTGCTGTAGAAAAAAGAAATGCATATGCATAACAAGATCTACTAGCCAAACTCTAGTGCCGAAACTAGTGGCAGCTTATAAATTACAGTTACAGTGGTGTGAAAAAGTGTTTGCCCCCTTCCTCATTTCCTGTTCCTTTGCATGTTTGTCACACTTAAGTGTTTCGGAACATCAAACCAATTTAAACAATAGTCAAGGACAACACAAGTAAACACAAAATGCAATTTGTAAATGAAGGTGTTTATTATTTAAGGTGAAAAAAAAATCCAAACCATCATGGCCCTGTGTGAAAAAGTGATTGCCCCCTAAACCTAATAAATGGTTGGGCCACCCTTAGCAGCAACAACTGCAACCAAGCGTTTGCGATAACGTGCAATGAGGCTTTTACAGCGTCCTGGAGGAATTTTGGCCCACTCATCTTTGCAGAATTGTCCTAATTCAGTTACATTAGAGGGTTTTCGAGCATGAACGGCCTTTTTAAGGTCATACCACAACATCTCAATAGGATTCAGGTCAGGACTTTGGCTAGGCCACTCCAAAGTCTTCATTTTGTTTTTCTTCAGCCATTCGGTGGTGGACTTGCTGGTGTGTTTAGGATCATTGTCCTGCTGCAGAACCCAAGTTCGTTTCAGCTTGAGTACACGAACAGATGGTCGGACATTCTCCTTCAGGATCTCTTGGTAGACAGCAGAATTCATAGTTCCTTTTATCACGGCAAGTCTTCCAGGTCCTGAAGCAGCAAAACAGCCCCAGACCATCACACTACCACCACCATATTTTACTGTTGGTATAATGTTCTTTTTCTGAAATGCAGTGTTCCTTCTACGCCAGATATACTTGGACACACACCTTTCAAAGAGTTCCACTTTTGTCTCATCGGTCCACAGAATGTTGTCCCAAAAGTCTTGGGGATCATCAAGATGTGTTGTGGAGAAATTGAGACGAGCTTTGATGTTCTTTTTGCTCAGCAGTGGTTTTCTCCTTGGAACTCTGCCATGCAGGCCATTTTTGCCCAGTCTTTTTCTGATGGTGGAGGCATGAACGCTGACCTTAACTGAGGCAAGTGAGGCCTGCAGTTCCTTGGACGTTGTTGTGGGGTCTTTTGTGACCTCTTGGATGAGTCGTCACTGCGCTCTTGGGGTAATTTTGGGCGGCCGGCCACTCCTGGGAAGGTTCACCACTGTTCCATGTCTTCGCCATTTGTGGATAATGGCTCTCACTGTGGTTCGCTGGATTCCCAAAGCTTTGGAAATGGCTTTATAACCCTTTCCAGACTGATAGATCTCAATTACTTTCTTTCTCAATTGTTCCTGAATTTCTTTGGGTCTCGGCATGATGTGTAGCTTTTAAGGATCTTCTGGTGGACCTTACTGTGTCAAGCAGCTCCTATTTAAGTGATGTCTTGATTGTCAACAGGTGTGGCAATAATCAGGCCTGGGTGTGGCTAGAGAAATTGAACTCAGGTGTGGACAACCACAGTTATAGTATGTTTTAACAAGGGGGGCAATCACTTTTTCACACAGGGCCATGATGGTTTGGATTTTTTTTCACCTTTAATAATAAACACCTTCATTTACAAATTGCATTTTGTGTTTACTTGTGTTGTCCTTGACTATTGTTTAAATTGGTTTGATGTTCCGAAACACTTAAGTGTGACAAACATGCAAAGGAACAGGAAATGAGGAAGGGGGCAAACACTTTTTCACACCACTGTAGTTGTTCCCTGCAAAGTTACCAACTTACTTCAACATTACAAAAAAATATATTGCTAAACATTATACAAAATCTTTAATTGTTTTTTACAGATTTAACAATTTATGCAAACATTTAAAATCCCTTAAAATTCCCCCCCAGCATGACCATCTGAACACAAATATGAACGCACCCCTTTATATCTTTTTTATCCATTATTTTATGATGTCCCCAGTTTCAACTATGGTTACTATACACATAAATCATGTGATTAATTCATGGACATGAAGACCTGCACAAGCAACCAGGCATGTTAATAGTATGAATCCACTTGGATAAATTTACCACCAGTCAGAGCTAGTGGCACTGGTTTCAATGTAATCTGGGTTTAATTCACTTGTACCCCTTGCTAACACCACTTTGTGTGACTCTGAATCCAGCTGAGTTATTACAGGTCTATATCCCTGTTTGGTAGTTCCATCATAATCCATGCAAAATAATTTTCAGCACCTTTCAGACATGGCACTTTTATCTCTGTGGTTTTATCTGAATGTGTAAAGATCACTTACATGTACCAAGTTCCCAATATAGATAGTTAAAGTGCCCTTAAAGACATAAAAAAAATGCCTTGAGGACCTTGGTGTTTAAGAAACATACAGCTGGCTATCAGAATATGTTCTTTAAAAGTAACTTAAAGGTATCAGCATAAATCGGTGAGGGCAATCCATGTGTATATGAGCAATTGCCCAGTTAGAAACCTATTAACAGTGATGTGTCTAGGTGTTGCCTGGAAGGATATATGATATCATAACCATTCACATAAGACTATTCCAGTCTTTTCAGCTCTAATAGAAAATGTACTTAAGCAAACAGCAGCATGCTTGGAGAAAAGTTTAAAGCTCAAGCAAAAGCAGAGTACCTGGCTCTTATAGCAGTTAGTCTGGCAAGCACTTGCATAATTAAAAATTAATTAACAGTGGGGGTTTGCACAAATAGGTGACAGCTATATTTTAGTCTCATAATCATCAACAGGTTACAAACACCAGTCATCCAACCTAAATAACAACTAGTTAGGCTTGCAGTAGCATAGATGAAGACAGCTAATTACCCTGAATAAATAATAGGCAGCACTCCAAAACAACAAACTTTTAAAATGTCATTTCATTCATGAAAGGAAGCATCATGTAAAGATATAACCATAAATTTTAGTACATGCATGAAGATATCCTCACAGTTCCTCTTTATAGACAGAAGCAAACGCAATTACAAGCACCATGTTCATTTTCATTAGAACAGGAAGGAGATCCAGGCAAAAAGTACAGCAATTAACAAACATCAATACATATGGATAGATACTAAACAGATACTTCAGCTGGCATGCAGACATTCAGGATCAGGTGGAGATGATTGTAGTACATGCGTAGGATCACCCCACAGTTTCTCTATCCAGGAAGAAGAAAACCCTCATCTATAAGCACCATATACATTTTCACTAGAACAGTAATGCCCCATACACATGGAAAATGTTCGATAGGAGCCTTTTGTCTGAAATTCTGACCGTGTGTAGGCTCCATCGGACAGTTTCCATCGGAATTTCCGTTGCACAAAATTTGAGATCTGGTTCTCAAATTTTCCAACAATAAAATCCGTTCGCGTAAATTCTGATCGTGTGTACACAATTCCGACGCACAAGGTGCTCAGAATAAATTACGAGACGGAAGCACATGGTCTGGTAAAACTAGCATTCATAATGGAAATAGCACATTTGTCACGCTGAATTTTTTTAAATAGTTTAATGCAGTGCATTCTCTTCTTCTTTAGAATGCTAGAAGAATGAAGTTGTTTTGCTGCTCATATTCACACAGAGTTCTCACAAAATGATTCCTTTATTATTTCTCATGAATACTATTAATTTTGTTTTTTCTCAGATCTCCATAATAATGTTTATAACTTTTGTTTCTTTTTTTTTTATCAAGATCTACATTTTTTTTCTAGTGCTCTCCATAATATTATTTCTCGTTTTGTGTGTTACCACAACAGCATTATTATCTTGTATTTTTTAACCTCAAGGAGGTTAGTTGGTGTTGGTGTCCCTTGTTAATTTGACATTGTATTTAGGAAATGTACCTGCCTACTCACAAACAAACTGTACTTTTTGAAGTAAAACACATAGGCAAGTATTTCAGAAAAATAAATAGCCATTTATTCTGGGTCATAACAAAATAAAGAGGGAGGCAACGCTGGGGAAACTGGCAAAGCCTTTGTACCCCAGGGCACACATCAACTATTTGCCAGCCAAAATTTGTGGCCTGAGGGGTCCATATAATAGTGAGCACAATCCAGTCCAGGACTACAAGAGATCAGGAACATCAGCAGATGACATATCTGTCCTCAGACTGTGGTCATACAACAGCCTGCATCTTTTGTCAGACCAGACTGAACCCAGGCCATCACTCTCTCTGGTCTTCCTTACACATTTCCTTCCAGGCTGTGGCTCTGGTGTTGGAGTTGTGGCAGGAGGTGGAGGAGGAGGACCATGGTTCAACTCACAAACATGGCTTTGGCTTGTGAGTTTGCCCCTCAACCCCTTATTTAGGGCTTGCAAGATCACTTCCTCACATAAGAGGCATTGGCCCTACTCCATTTCCAGCATTTTGCAGGCTGTCATGTAGGCATAGTCCTCTTGAAGACTGGGGGGGTGTTTGTGAGTAGCCTTCAGAAATATGCCAAGTGCTGCCTCCTCCAGGTTACTCCTCTTCCTGGCACTTTTTTGTGGAAGGCCGAGGGGAGGGACCTGGGATTCGGGCAGGCTACTGGGCCCGGCCACCTTCTGGCTGCCACTTTTCATGGCCTTCTGGCTGAGACTTTCTTGTGTATGAAAAAGGGACACAGTTTTCTTTTTTGGTTCATCAATCACACACAATTTTCAGCTCATGACTGTTGCAAATTGAATGTTAATAAATAGAAAAGACCATCATTCTGACCCCAGCATTTTTCAGTCTTGTCCCAATCATTTGTGGCCACTACTATCTATTGATATGTAAAACACTCTGTGAAATCAGAAAATTAGTTATGAAAACTAACATATATTTAACATCATTAATTTGGAAACCAGAAACATTTTGAAGAATGCTATACCTGACTCAAGCTGGGCTCATCCACATTTTGCTGCCTGGAAGGCCCAGGTTGGTCGTCGGAAGTCTCAGCTGGGGGAGAAGGAGGCCTTGAAAGAAGACTGGAGAGTGCTGGCCTGGGTTCCCTCTGGTCTGACAGAAAATGCCGTCTGTTATAGTACCACAGCCTGGGTACATAAATGTCATCTGCTGCTCCTGATCTCAGGGAATCCTGGACCATCTTTCGCTCCCTATTATATGTGCACCTCATGCCACCAATTTTGGATGTTAAATGTCTGCCGTGGGATCAAGCAGTTTCTCCAGCGCTGCCTGCCTCTTTGTTGGATTATTATAAAATGGGTGGTTCACCTGCCACAGACAGGGCAGCTCCCTGAACATATCAATGACTATTCCTAGAAATTCCCTATCATTGAAGGGATCCATTTTCTCTGCAAGTCACAACACAAGACAAATCCTAATGTCAGGCGAAACTCTCCTAATCTTGACCCAATATAGGCCTCAATCTATAAGCAGTATAGGCCACTGATGCACCAAGTTAAAATTGTACCTTCATTATAAAGATCGTCGCTTCCGTTACTTCGTTCTCCGCTCACAGATCATACCTCCGACGCAAGCGTATTGCGCTTTATATACACTTCGCATGCGTGAAACTCCGCCTGCCCCCGTTCTTCCTAGTCTGTTCCCTGCCCCTTGTATTTCGGCGCAGTGGGAGAGCAAACGGCGGAGAGACAACAGCTGCAAAGACAAAAGGCCGAAGCCCCGAAACTTCTGATCACGGAGGAGATTGAAGGCCTCAATTATGGCCTTTATAGAGATGGTGGAGATGATCTTCAAGAGGGCCGACTATGATGGAAGTATGGACCGTACCCAAACCCAAATGTGAGAAAGGTCAAGATCATGTCTAAGGTTGTGAAGAGTCTGCACAAGAATTTTGGGGTACTACGAACCAAGGATCAATTGAGGAAACGATGGTCAGACCTCAAATTGAGAGAGCACGATCAGTACAGAAAGATCAGGAAACTGCTTCTAAAAAGTGAGTATTTGTCCTATGTTCCTATTATTATTATTATTAGTGGCATGCTGCTCCATGTGCTTTTCTTTACTGTTGTACAGTTTAAAATGCCAACTTTCATGTTCATTGGCACAGTAATCGGTTGTAGGAAACATCATTCATTCGCCCACTTATAAGATGTTTTTGGCAGATAGGTTAACTAAATTTTTTCAGGCCTATTTGTATTAAAATAAGTTTGTCTAGATGGGTTTGTAACTAGAATGAAATGCAAACTTGATTCAGTGTAAGGAGAGGACACTCAGCAGCTGTTTAGACATCTGGATGCAGGAGCACTAGTGTGGGACACCAGAATCAAACTTTTTAGGGTGTCCCCCACAGGTGCTCCAGTGGATACTAGGGGTCTCTACATGTGTGATACTTTAACAAAAAGGGTGAGTATTCCAGCTTTAGAAAGGAAATAAAATGTTCTTCAGCTTGGCACTCTGCCAAAACAGACAATTGTACGACACTTCCAAGCAATGTTTCATTTTCCTATTTCTGCCCTCCAATATCTGTGTGCTAAGTATACCTATTTTTTATTTACATAGGGGAGAAAAGACTCTGGACATTTGAGGACACCAGGGACCCCCCACCTCCTAAAGAAGGGGAAATCACAAAACCACAAGCAGAGAATGAGGAGGGAGAGGTTTATGAAGTGGGTGAAATTGTCACCGCAACAGGTGAGTGTCTGAGACCACAGCTTCAGGTAAGAGATCTATTCCTGCATATTTCTAGAAGAATCTCATTTCACCAGTGAAAGTGCCCAGATCGGGGAGAGAATGGGGTGCAATCGTGATTTTGAAACTATAAAGGAAAACATCAATGATGTTCAACAAAAAATGAAGAACATTGATGTTTTAGGCAGAATATAAAACACACAAAAAGTGCACCATTTTATAGTGTATTTTTGGTTAGAATTTTTTTTATTAAGTGTTTTAAAAGCCAAATTTTGAATATGCACACTGTGTATATGTGCAACCCCCTTCTCGCAACTCAATTAGGTGAGAGGAAGGGGTTGCACCCCCAAAGCACGTCCATTGATCCCCCATTATGGGAGCTAGCACATGTTGACATTAGGCATCGGATCAGGAGGGAAATCCCAATTTGTGTGCATCTTCAAAATTTGTCTTTTACAGGGGTGACATTACCCCATCTTATGAAGGCAATATCAACACAGTTTGGACATACTAATGTCTGATATTGCCTTCACTTTGTCAAAGTTGAACTTTGTAAGTTCCTGAGCTGTGTATGTTATACTTTGTTTAACCAAAAAAAGGATATTTACAATGTGAAAATAGACACCAAAGATGTTGGTTTGTTCCAAAACCCTTTTCTAACACACATGTGAATGTGCTTTGAGTAAAATGGTTTCTACTCAGCAATGTGTGGCTTCTTCTTTCAATGCTCAATAGCAATATTTGTAGTAAGTTGGTTCTTACAGTTACAAGGTTTTTCAGTGCAGTTTCAAGTGGACTTTTGCAGTGCACTTGGAGTACAAATTGGAATTTTCTTTAGTAAATAACACCCACAGTGCTTTATAATTTGCCATAATCAGGCCATTTTCATGACTCCACAAAATTCATTCATGGTGCTGAAAATGATGAATATTTTTGTCAGTAATGCATTACATACATTAACAACAAAAACAAGGTGTGTGTAGCAGACCCACAACATAATAATAGTTTGCTGAAGAAGAGATTGTCACCTCATGTATCAAATAAATTACATTTGCACTATTAAAGAAAATTTCCAAAAAGAAAAGCCCATTGGAGAACCTAGGAGACAGCTAAAAGAAACCCAGGCAGTAAATCAAAGGAAATCTTCTTTCAGTGTAAGTTCAAAAATTTAGGATAAAATGTTTCTTTAACAGTTCCTGGCATATTAATGGCCCCCACCCGCAAAGTACTCGACATACTTCTGTCTTACTTCGCGGGCACTTTGGGGGGGCAAGCCAGGACGGCCAGCTTCAAGTGCTGTCAGGGTTTCTTGTTGAAGTCTGGCCTCAGGCCCAACTGAGGCAACATAGTTCATTGGATTTCTCCTTAAAGAGTTGTGTAGAATGCAGCATGCAAGGATTATATGGTTAGGTTTATATTCCGCCATGTTGATTGGCAAAAGGAATAGGCGGAAACCGGCTGGCCATTATCCAAAAAGCATTTTCCACTACTCATCTGGCTCTGGCCAGATGGTAGTTATAAACCTTCTGGTCTGAGGTGAGGGTCCTCATGGCTTCAAAACGGTCAGCTGGTCAGAACGAACTAACAGAAAGCACTGAAAAACAAAGACCGGAGCTGAAAATCAGAAACGAGTGGACAAGAACACAATGAAAATCAAATATGTAATATAAATACGAACCCACAAGCACAAACTGAAGAGCAGGAATGATCGGAAAAGCAGGAGCCTGAAAAGCGCGAATCGTCTTTGACCTAAAATCTACTAACACAAGATAAGCGGAAGGAGCCCAAAGAGTGGAGCACTTGGTATTGAACTTCCTCTTTCAAGTGCCGTCATACCTGTTGTACGTCACCGCATTCTTGACGTTCGCAAATTCCGTCCAACTTTGTGTGACCATGTGTATGCAAGACAAGTTTGAGCCAACATCCGTCGGAAAAAAAACATGGATTTTGTTGTCGGAATGTGCGATCGTGTGTACGCGGCATAAGGAATTCCAGGTAGAAAGAACAGCCATTAAAAAAGGCAACACACATGGATGAATACCAAAAAGAACCTTTAGCTGACATGTGGGCACTCAAGATCAGGTGGAGGTGGGAATCACAACTCCTTTCTCAAGTGAGAACCTCCTCTAGATAGAGGAACTGTGGAGAGAGCTTGTTCCATATGCCAGCAGAATGTTCTTTCTGACTTCTACCTAGGTGTAATAATGTTTGTTAATTGCTGTATTTTTACCTGGATATCCTCAATGTTCTAATAAGAATGGATATGGTGTTTGTAGGTGAGAGTCTGTTTGGTCTAGAAAGAGGAAGGGCGGGGAGATCTTGTGCATGTTCTATAATTTACTGTTATGTCATATTCCTATTTGGCGTTTGGCGTGCTGTCTATTATTAATTTAGAGTGTATTATTTCTGAGTTTTTCTTGAGGAAATTCAATCTATGATTATAGCACCCACATTTATGTAAATAACTCTATATTTACTGATGTTCTGATTTGGGTGTGCATTATGCTACTTCTTTGTTTTACTAATTGTGAAGACAGTTATTTACATATGTTAATGCAGAAAAAAAGACACATTTCTTTCCAAACAAGGCTGTGTGGGTGGCTGTCATCATATTCACTATATCACTTTGAGATTGTCTTGTTTAGGTTTAGACACGTGGAACAGCTGTTTCAAATTAGAGTTGAGCGAATGGTTCAGCCTGAGCATGAGTTTGTTGGCTGTTCGCCAACCTGAAATACCTGAATTAACGGGGCGTTTGACTGTTTGTTCAGCCCGCCGAATGACCACAATGCACTGCGCTGCCACAATGTGCATTGGAAGCCCTGATTGGCTAAAGCAATGAAAGCTTTGCCCAATCAGGGTACAGAGTACTGTCAGAGCCATGATTGGAGAAATGAATGATGACTATATCCAATCATCGCTCATTGCTCTTGGCCCCGCCCCACACTATAAAAATATTTTCCCCATAGCGGTTATTTGCAGTGTGATATTGGCGTAGAGAGAGATAGAACAGGGCTTTGTTCAGTGTTGCTAGTGAGTTAGTGTGCTATAGTGTACTATTGTGCTTCTATTGTCAATGTAGAATATCAGTTTAGGGTGGCGCATGCGCGGCGCAATGCAGGATGGACGTGTCTGATCACAGCTCCGTCTGACCCGGACTGCCAGGCACGATTCCCATGGTATTTCGCACCAAATCCACCTGATTTTTTCCCACACCTCTGCAGGACATCATTGTGCATGCAGACAAGCAAATAGGGGCACAATCACCGCTCCTGACACTGGCTGACCAACTACCTTCTCAGCATTGAAAAATCACAAATGAAAGTAAAGATGACCCAAAATGGCGCTGGCTCACAGGCGGCCTCAAATAGCTCCACCTATGAACATTCCCTAACATCAAAAGACCGTGAGTACAGTCTCCCACTGTCTAAAGCAGATCTGGATGCTAGCCTATCAGCTATATATGAAAAGTTAGCTGATAAAATATAGCTTCAACTTCACAAATCCACAAGTGTCTTAACACAGGAGATAGCTAATATAGGAAGTCACACCCATATACTTGAAACTAAATATGATGAACGCTCTCTTGCCCATAATGACCTCAGGAAAGACTATGAAACACTTGCAGATAACTTCTCATTTATGCAGGCACATGTGAAAGATTTGGACAATAGAAATCTTCGGAATATTATATCTCAGAATCTATCACTGATCTTTCACCAGCTGTGTCAAAGATCTTTCACATGCTTTTGCCTGATAAACCCATGTCTGCCTTTACATGCAACAGGATTCACAGAGTGCTTCGCCCAAAACCACCCCCTGATAAACCCCCTTTGTGATATCCTAATGTGCATGAAAGATTTTCTCACCAAGGAAAATATCATGCTGGCATCCAGAAATACATCTTATATAGAACTGGATGGTATCAGGGTACAAATCCACCCCAACATATCCCTAGCCACCCTAGATAGAAGATGCAGGATGAAAGAAGTCACTTTGATCTTCCAGACAGCCAGAATCAATTATTGCTGGGAATTCCCATTTAAGCTATCTGTGATGCATAATGGCTCTACTTACACAGTCTACAATATAATAGAGGGGAAAGACCGCCTAGTCAAGCTGGGACTGCTAGAACCAGAACCCTCAAACCGACTTCCTGCAACCCCCGTTCATCACCTGTTTGGTCTACTGCAGGATCAAGCATAATAATCACTTTTAAGTTTACCAGCCATGCATTTAAGAGAGAAAGGAAGAAGTAAAAGAAAAAAGAAAAAATCTTGTTTTTTTTCTTATAGTTCCACTGGTTTGATTGTCTGTTCATCACTTTTTCAAGTTATAATCTCCTTCAACAGCAAGCTGGATCCCTTTTAGAAGGAAAAAGAAAGAACACCCCCTTCCTTTTTTTTTTTTTTTTCTTTTCCCTTTTGGTTTAGCTTTTGTCACTTAGCATGTTTGTTTTTTGACATTTAGGATGGTTTGGAACACACTTGTTGGTACTCTGTCTAGAACTTTAAATTTATGGTGACCTTCAAGGTTATGATCAGTTTTTCCACTATAACCAGGCACTTTAAATTTTGATATGTACACTTATACCTGGCACATTTGCCGTCGTTGGTTTGACACTATACTTACACTCGCAGCCTGGTACTGGCATCCTCATTACCCGGGATGTCGTGGCAGGCCTTGTTGGTGAGTCTAGAACTTTTTTGTCCTCTCATAAGTATTGCAAGGTTAGATGACATTGTGTCTTCTGACCTCCTTGTTTTTCATTACAATTTTTATGTTTTAGCCCTGATGGCAATGTTCATATTTAAAATGCTAACTGGAAGATTCTGACCATCTCCTCTGTCATGTTTGCTCATGAGGATGATCAGGATATTGAGTTACTGTTTTTCACTCATACAGTGTATTACCCTCAAACAATTTCTCCTACCTCTAAACCTTAATCATAGTGTTAATGTCGGTAAATGTATCCGATATTATACAAAAAAAACTATCTCTGCATACTATATACATTGGCTACTTTCTACCTTATATACTATAACAAGCTCATATCTTTCCCTTAACCACTTCCCGACCGGCGCACACAGATATACGTCGGCAGAATGGCACGTACAGGCAGGAGGGCGTATATATAAGTCCCTCCTTAATGCCTGTCGTGCCATCAGGAGCGCGCCGAGAGCGGCACGCTCCCACGCCAGTCGGGACCCCCGTGAGTCCGGTCACGAGCCCCATGGACTCGATCGCCGCGGGGACACCCGCGATCGTCTCACGGGAAGGCTGAACGGGGAGATGCCGAGATAAGCAGCATCTCCCCGTTCTGCCTAGCAACTAGTGACGCTGATCTCTGCTCCCTGTGATTGGAACAGAGATCAGCATTCACTAGCTGACAGCCATACCCCCCCACAGTAAGAAACACACCCCTAGGCATACTTAACCCTACACTGCCCCCTTGTGGTTAACCCCTTCACTGCCAGTGTCATTTATACAGGAATCAATGCATATTAAATAGCATTGATTGCTGTATAAATGACAATGGTCCCAAAAATGTGTCAAAAATGTCCGATGTGTCCGCCATAATGTTGCAGTCACAATAAAAATCGCTGATCGCCGCCATTACTAATAAAAAAAAATTATTAATAAAAATGCTATAAAACTATCCCCTATCTTGTAAACGCTATAACTTCTGCGCAAACCAATCAATAATCGCTTATTGCGATTTTTTTACCAAAAATATGTAGAAGAATACGTATCGGCCTAAACTGAGGAAAAAAATGTTTTTTTATATATTTTTGCGGGATATTTATTATAGCCAAAAATAAAAAAGAATGTGTTTTTTTTCAAAATTGTCGCTCTTTTTTGTTTATAGCGCAAAAAAAAAAAAACGCAGGTGCGATCAAATACCACCAAAAGAAAGCTCTATTTGTGGGAAAAAAAGGACGTCAATTTTGTTTGGGAGCCACGTCGCACGACCGCGCAATTGTCAGTTAAAGCGACGCAGTGCCGAATGGCAAACAGGAGCCTGGTCCTTTGGCTGCAAATTGGTCCGGTCTGAAAGTGGTTAAAAAGGGTCTTAGGATTTTTTTACACAACGTACAAGGGTTTAACTCCCCACACAAACGTAAAAAAGCACCGACTAGGTGTAGATATAATCCTCCTTCAGGAAACCCACTTTTCATCAGATGATCAAACACACTACTTTGATAAAACCTATAACCAGTTCTGATATACTACATTTCCCAATAAATCCCGGGGTGTAGCTATCTTTATTCACAACTCTACTATTTTTAAACTACAAAACATATAAAGATGTAGACAGCCAATATACTGTATTATTCTGAAGGGCACATTAAATAAGCGCTCACTTACAATCGCATCGATATACGCCGCTAATGACCCACAATCCTCATTTTTCACTAAGTTCTTTGAAACCTTAGACCACTACAGCTCCCCCCATATAGTACTGGGAGGTGACTTCAACCTTGCTGCACACCCAGCTTTAGACAGAAGCAGAGTAGCTCCCTCCTCAAAGGCCTTTTCCAAATCAATAATTCGCTCCCTTAGCAAATTTCAACTGATAGATTCCTGGAGAGCTTACAACACTGGTGTGAAAGCCTACGCTTATTAATCTCAACCACATGAATGTTATGCCCGATTGGACTACATTTTTAGCACCCCTATACTACTAGCCAACTCCTCTAAGGCTCATATTCACCCCTGTCTGTAGTTCGAGCACAACAGTCGCATTTGAAACCTCTCATGTTGGCCTAGCACCTACCCCTTTTAACTGGCTTTAATGATTCCTTCTAACTGATCCCTCCTTCCTTCAAAAAATAAACACACACATTGAAGAATACTTTACTAATAACACAACTGATGATATACTCCCTGCTTCACTTTGGTTAGCACACAAGGTAGTACTGAGAGGACATTTAATTTACATTGCCACAGCCAAAAACAAAGCCAAACTTACTGAAATCAAATGCCTCACTAGAGACCTTGACAACTTATAAAATAAATTGAGTCAATCACCTTCCCTTGAAAAAACTAAACAAATACAAACTAAACGCCAAGCCCTAGACACAATTTTATCAGCAGACACTGAAAAATCTTTTAGATTCTCTAAGGCTAAATTTATGATACATGGCAATTCTACCTCTGCCATGTCCGCAAAGAAACGAAATCAGGAACTACGTGACCAAAGAGGAAATCTGGTTACCCACCCCCAAGTGGTCCTGGGCATTTTCTCATCTTTCTATAAAAACCTCCTCTCTGGACCACAAACTCAACCCGAACCCACTTCAATAAATTGGCTAAATAATCTTCAGCTCCCAACTCTTAATAATCAACAAATTGCCTCCCTTAATGAACCCTGCACATATCTGGAAATCATTAATATAGTTAAATCCCTTATAACATCCACCGCCCCTGGCCCTGACGGTTTCACTACTTCATACTATAAAGAATTTGCACCCCAATTAGTGCCTAAACTAACCAATTTATTTAACCATAACCTAATGGGCGACCATTTCCCTGAGGATATGCTCTTAGCCAATCTATCTTTAATACCTAAACATCTTAAAGACCATACCCTCCCCCAATTTTCGCCCTATCTCAGTCCTCAATAATGATCTTAAAATTTTTGGTAGACTATTGGCAGACAGACTAGCAGCAGTTATCACATCCTTAATTCATACAGACCAAACTGGATTCATCCCAGGCAGACAGATAGTGGATAATATTAGACTGGTTACAAACGTAGTCCAAGACGCCAATCTTCACTCTCGCCTGGTATGTCTTCTTAGCCTCGAAATTCACTAGGCATTTGACAGTGTAAACTGGTCATACCTTAACCACCTACTCCCCAAATTTGGCATTAGAGATACTTTTATACATGTATTTAATGCTCTCTACCATCTTCCCCAAACTAGAATTAAAATCCCAAGTAACAACTCAGACTTCTTCCCCTAAGTAGAGGCACCAGACAAGGCTGCCCTCTTTCCCCACTTCTATTTGCATTAGCAATAGAACCCATAGCACATGCCATAAGGAGCAACATAAACATTAAAGGATTTAATAAAGGCCCAAATGGATTCAAACTAAGCTTATATGCAGATGACGCTCTCCTATTTTTAACAGACACACTCATATCCATACCCAACCTCCTTTTCCGAATTAAACACTTTTCATACACTGTCTGGTCTGGGTATCAACATAAAAAAATGCTCGGCCCTTCCCATCAATTGCTCCCCCAACTTGATCTCCCTATTACAAAACAACTTCAATTTTATATGGTGTTCCCAGATATATAGGCATCTACATTACATCCCTTCATAAATTACTATACAAAACTAACTACCCCCCACTTTTCACACATATAAGTTCTCTACTTAAAATATGGTCCTCTTACCACATCTCCTTTCTTGGAAGGATTTGTGCCTTCAAAATGACAATTATTCCCAAACTCCTATATTACTTTCGAGCTCTCCCTATTAATATCCCCAAAACCAAAATAGAAGCTATTTAAAGAGAGATTAACAGATTCATCTGATTCATCAGATTCATTCTGAGGCTCGGGAAAAGTCGGCTTTCATCACCCCATTCAGTTTGTATGAATTTACCGTCATGCCGTTTGGGATGAAAAATCCCCAGCTACCTTCCAGAAAATCATGAATGACTTGGAAACCTTTGCAGTAGCCTACCTGGATGACATTGCCGTGTTCAGCCCTACCTGGGAAGAACACCTGGTGCACCTGTCACAGGTCCTGGACCAACTGACAGCTGCCAATCTGACTGTCAAACCCAGCAAGTGTCAGATTGGCATGACTGATGTGCAGTACTTGGGACACCAGGTAGGAGGAGGCACCCTGAAACCCGAGACAGGGAAGGCTGATGCCAACCTGGCCTGGCCTACCCCCAAACCAAAAAGCAGGTTATGTCTTTCTTGGGGACCGCTGGCTACTATAGGAAGTTTGTATGTAACTATAGTAGCCTGGCAAAACCTCTGACTGACCTAACCAAAAAGAAACTGCCCAAGGTGGTGTCTTGGACACCAGAATGCGAGCAGGCATTTCAGGGCTTGAAGGAGGCGCTGGCCCGTGCCCCTGTGCTACAGGCTCCAGACTTCACCCACCATTTCCTAGTGCAGACGGATGCCTCTGCCTATGGATTGGGTGCAGTCCTGAGCCAGGTGGATGGTGCCGGAGAGGAGCATCCCATCCTCTACCTGAACAGGAAGCTGCTTCCCAGGGAAGTAGCATACGCCACGATCGAAAAGGAGTGTCTTGCGATCGCGTGGGCCCTCCAGAAGTTACAAACGTACCTTTATGGACGGCACTTCACTGTGATCACGGATCACAATCCCTTGAGCTGGCTAAATCGTGTTGCTGGGGAGAATGGCAAACTACTTTGGTGGAGCTTAATTCTACATCAATACGATTTCACCATCCAGCATAAGAAAGGCAGCACCCATGGCAATGCTGATGGGCTGTCATGACAAGCCGAGCCCGCAAGAGTCGGTTGTGTCAGGAGGGAAATTGTAGTTCCCTCCCATGCAACAACCTAAGGGGGAGGTGAAACGATATCACGTACTGGACATGAAATGCTGTGGCTAGTTGCCATGTTGGAATTCAGCCATGACAGCTTTTCTGTAACATTACAGAAAATTCTGAACTCCCTCCTACCTCCTCCCTCTCCTTGTTTTAGGAATTCAAAGCTTTTAAAAGTTCAAAAGGAACAAAAGGTTATCTCAGCAGAGGAAGCAGACCCCGGCTAGGTCAGTAAACACGGCTCATGTCGCCTGGCAGGATATCAGGCCTGTCGTAAAACTGTCGCCCTCTCCATTCAGAGAACCAACTGACCATGCAATTGTCAGTTAAAGCGATGCAGTGCCGAATCGCAAAAAGGGGCCTGGTCCATTGGCTGCAAATTGGTCTGGTCTGAAAGTGGTTAATGTCTAAACTGCTGGCAACAAAAGCGAGTACACCCCTAAGTGAAAATATTCAAATTGGGCCCAATTAGCCATTTTCCCTCCCCGATGTCATGTGACTCATTAGTGTTACAAGGTCTCAGGTATGAATGGAGAGCAGGTGGGTTAAATTTGGTGTTAACGCTCTCATTCTCTCATACTGGTCACTGGAAGTTCAACATGGCACCTCATGGCAAAGAACTCTCTGAGGATTTGAAAAAAATATTTTTTGTTCTACTCAAAGATGGCCTAGGCTATAAGAAGATTGCCAAGACCCTTCAACTGAGCTTCAGCGCGGTGGCCAAAACCATACAGCAGTTTAACAGGACAGGTTCCACTCAGAACAGGCCTCGCCATGGTCGACCAAAGAAGTTGAGTGCACACGCTCAGCATCATAGCCAGAGGTTGTCTTTGGGAAATACTTGTATGAGTGCTGCCAGCATTGCTGCAGAGGTTGAAGGGGTGGAGGGTCCACCTGTCAGTGCTCAGACCATACGCCACCCACTGCATCAAATTGTCTGCATTGCTGTCGTCCAAGAAGGAAGCCTCTTCTAAAGATGCTGCACGAAGCCCACAAACATTTTGCTGAAGACAAGCAGACTAAGAGCATGGATTACTGGAACAAATGTCCTGTGGTCTGATGAGATCAAGACTTATTTGGTTCATATCTTGTCAATCGTGTTTGACGGCAACCAGGTGAGGAGTACAAAGACAAGTGTGTCTTGTCTACAGTCAAGAATGGTAGTGGGAGTGTCATGATCTGGACCCCAAATAGACCTCCAAGATGACCACTGCCTTGCTAAAGAAGCTAAGGGTAAAGGTGATGGACTGGCCAAGCATGTCTCCAGACCTAAATCCTATTGAGCATCTGTGGGGCATCCTCAAACAAAAGGTGGAGGAGCACAAGGTCCCTAACATCCACCAGCTCTGTGATGTTGTCATGGAGGAGTGGAAGAGGACTCCAGTGGCAACCTTTGAAGCTCTCGTGAACTCCATGCCCAAGAGGGTTAAGGCAGTGCTGGAAAATAATGGCGGCCACACAAAATATTGACACTTTGGTCCCAATTTGGACATTTTCACTAGGGGTGTACTCACTTTTGTTGCCAGAGGTTTAGACATTCATGGCTGTGTGTTGAGTTATTTTGAGGGGACAGCAAATGTACACTGTTATACAAGCTGTAAACTCACGACTTCACATTGTAGCAAAGTGTCATCTCTGGTCACATGAAAAGATATAATAAAATATTTACAAAAAATGGATTTTATTATACACTTCAATTTGAAAAATCTCTGGAGGTATACAAAGCAAAAATGTAAACTTGCAATTTAATTGTAGGTCGGTCTACACACTTTGCAGGAATGGCCGTTTCATCAGGACCATGTGTGTTACTTAAGGTGTTATGCTTACATAGAATTGGCTATAACAAAAGAAAAATATTAATAATGCGTTACCAAAATTCATAAGGCGCAATAAAACAAACAAAAAAAAAAACTTTAACTCTCTCCACTGGGACAAAAAGGATGAAGGATAAAGAGAAAAAAAAGTAAAATGTTTATATGTATATATATCATATGCATATCAATTAACCTCCTCCCGCTCACCCTATAGACGAATGATGGCTACAGTGCAGGCCTTAATTGCTGGGAGGCATCATATGATGTCCTCCCATGCATTAAATGCCTGCATGCCCCCTGTGGGGCGTGCGCGGCGCGCTCTGTGATCACCCATTCTATGAGACTCGGTAATCACAGATCGGAGTAAGGAGCCGATCCCAGCCCCTTACCATGTGATCAGCTGTCATCCAATGACAGCTGATCAATTGATATAAACAAAAGATCAGTAATCATTTTTACTCCCCTCATTTTTCCCTCATGCTGTCAGCGTGAGGGTAAAAAAAAAGCGATCACCGTCTTCTGTCAGAGAGACATCGGTCCCTCACACAGAGAGCCATGGCTGCCTCATCTGTGCCCACCAGTTAAGAGGGAGAATGAGACTCTGCTGCTGTTGAAAAGGTAAAAAAAGTAAAATCACTTGTTTTTCGTATAGTTAGTGTGGTATGTGCGATACGCGATTTTCGGACTACAGCTGAAATGAACTGATCCAACATGTTGTTTTTGTTACGAAAACCGTCCAAATTTCGTATTATTAATGGGAGATTTGTACAATTTGACCTAAGAAACAGAACTGTGCATGATCCCCGGAAGGTTCGAACCGGAAGAAAAACATACAGAAAAAGCACGAACGAATGTTCGACTACAACTATATAATGATATTAATACAGGGAAAACTATATGCCACAGCAAAGTCTGATGAGGTGCCAACAAGTCTGCAAGAAAAGTGAAATAAACACAAATGTCTGTGCATGTATAATGGACCTTTCACACCTTCTATGACATGGCAGGAAGAAAATATAAAGAAACCAGGCAAGAATGACCTACTTCAGTGTTTCACACCTCATTCACGGTAAAAGAAAAAGAGTACAGCAGGCCTGCTTCATCCAAGAGGCTCTAAAATGTCTGCGAGCAAGGTGGAAAAAATGCAAGTATCTGTGCATGTGTAATGGACCTTTCAAATCATGTACAAACTAACAAACATCAAGTGTGGTAAATACAGGTGGTATCACATCATACACATAATGATTAAAATAAAGACACTCCACACTAAGTTTTAACAAGCAGATTTATTGTGCCAAACTCAAAACAAGAATGGTTTCATGCTTATACCGTATGGAAGGAACGTGTATAATTATTTTCTTTATTAAAATACAAACTAAATGCAAAAATATAACCTTTTTATATGTAGCGCTGACATTCTTGCATATTAATGTGCGTTTGCATGTTATAATCAAAAGTCTATGGACATTTCTATGGCTTATTATTTGGCACCATCTAGCGGCCAAATACTGATGGTAAACTTAAATGATGATTGCTTTTAAAGCACAAATACTGGATACAGGAAGTGACTGTTATTTACATTGGAAGGTTGACCTTTTTACCCAGGATGCTTGGTGACCTACCCAGGTACACACTCTCTAACAGTGCATGCTGGGTAGGACATAAAAGGAGCCCTAGTGGCCATTTTAGGTCTTTTGGGATCACATGGCCTGCCTGTGAGTAGCTGTGAGGAGGCCTCCCGGGGGAAGCGGCCTACAGCCATTGCGGAACGCCACCCTGCCCCTTTGTGCGAGTGACCTGATGGTGCCAGAGATACAGTGACTGGATTGGATAGATCCAGAGACACTCGTTTGAGTATCGGAGGACCGAGCTCACCCAGCAGAGCAGAATGGACTGACGGAGCCAGCTGACGGAGAAGCAAGTTGCAATCACCGTACCAAGACTACCATACAGAGCTCCGATCCAGTTGGTGAGTGGGTTGCAGCCCATAGTTTACTAACTTTTGCACATAGTCAGACTTATATACAGGCCTCGCTGGGATATATAGTCCTACGGAGGCGGGAGGCGGTGAAGTCAGCACGTCGCTCCCCCTACGCGTTTTGTCACAGAAATGGCGTAATCATGTGCCCTCGCTACGTCCCGCCAACAAGCACGGGCGTGTGTTACTGCAGCCGGCCGCAAACTTTTTAATATATCTTTTATTGGTGTGCATACGCCGTTGGCGTTATCTTAAATACATTTTTCGGATCCCACCCATGGTCTGCCTTCTTCCTTTTTTGGTTCCCGGAATACACATTACCTGGTGAGGTAAAAGTTCCTGGTGGTTCTGAACAGCTGATGACTTTTGAGCCGATACTGACGGAAAGATCTGCCAAACGTGGAGGAAGTAAGGAGGAAAAGGCCTCGGCTGGGTAATAGCCACAAGTGCATTCTCTCTGACAGCTGGTAACCACAAAATCTGGACAATAGTGGGATCATTCACATGAAGTCACTCGTTTATGGATATGAATTTAAATTGATCAGCAATCCTGCACAGCACTAATGGGGACTTTATACTCAGTTTATGAACTTTACATTTGACATATTTTTGGACCAGCATTGGTTATATATGTTTTGCATTTATTCACTGTATTTTTAGTATTTATGATTTCACATTCTCAGTATTTTCAGATATTGATTTCTAAGATAACCCATAGTGCAACCTTTTCTTCTTTTTATCCTTGTAATATAGTTACTAAAGTTATACCAGGAGCATCTTTAACCCAATTTGATTTACTTTAACCCTTGGATTACAAATCATAAGGAATTATCCTAGCTAGTGAAGATCAGAACACTAAAGACTAAGTACTTCAAGTGAGATCTCACGCATAACTATAAAAGTAGGGGGAGCTCCCGTGTATTTATATTGTTTGAAATTGTTATACTAACACCCATTGTGCTGTCATTCTATGTTGGGATGACAGTACAATTACTGTAATCCCCTGTTTGAAAATATTTACAGTAAAATATATTTTGGTTAAGTACCCAGTTGTGTGGAGTGTTGTTTTCTCCCAGCAGGTGGAGCCAGTGGATCCTGAGGTTACAATACAGGTATATTTCATTATATTATATTGTACTGTATTGTATTGCACCACAGCTGTGTCAAGGGGACTGAGCCAAGTTAGTGGGGTTTATCAGCAGTGTGCAGGTCCAAATCACTTTGTGGGTCAGTGCTACATATATAAAATGATTATGTATTTTGTACAGTAGTAGTGCAAGTCTGCAAAAGTGAACATTATCACAGTAAGGATGCAGTGTCCTAGTGTCTGCAGGTGGATTCTGAAGGTGGACTACTACAACTATAAAGTGTCCATATGTACAATAGGTATGCAATATACAAGATTGTACAGGTGGACCAAAACATAGCATGTGTACAACTGCATTCAAATGTAAGGAATTCTTGTAAAGACATAACTACAATAAAGATGCAGTGTGCTAATCTGTACATGTATAAAAAAAAAAAACATAGGTTTACAAAAACGATTGAAGTTTAACAAGTGTCCATATGCACAATAGGTATTCAATGTGCTAAACTATACATATAGTCAAAACATGCCTACAACTGCTGTGCAATGTTCAAAAGTGTACATTTGTACCTAGGGATCCATTGAGCTAGGATATACAGATGGACAAGAACACTGGTAGGTGTTCAAGTCCGTTACAGAAAAGTACCCATTTGTACAATCAGTACAGCTGTGTGCTAGACTCTACAGGTGGAAAACATGATTGCAGTTGTAAAATTACAAGTGAAGTTGGACAAGGGGACAAAAATGTCTGCTTTTCACTAGACGGTACAGATGGACAAGAACACTGGAGGTATTTATAAAAAGAAGTTGCAGATTAAGTGCAAAAATTAACCAGGGTATGCAAGAAAAAGAATATAAACATCTAAACAATTAAAATTTTTGATAATTGGTTAACGATATCTGAAATTCAGCGTGGAACAGAATTCAGGGTAGTGCAAACTTTCTCAATGTCAACATTTAATAACATAAAATCTGAAATAATTTGGTTTGCTGATGCGCTGTCAAACGTTGAGCTTTATGAAGCAGATGATCGAACACCTATAAGAAAAGCCAAATTATTTTAAAAAACAGCTATTACCGAAAAAAGCAGATTATAAAAATATAGTTAATTTACCTGAAATGGTCACATGGCTGCTCTCATCACTCCCTTCAACAGGCCACAGTATGATTACTGTTGTGTCATTGGCCATGTCAGACTGAGCACTTGTCTGCTGTAAATCCTGATGTTCTATTTCCACCTCTCCATGCACCTTTTTTATGCTTCCTATTAAATGCAAAAAATATATGAATTACTTTTAGGTGCAGGTAAAGCATTGCAATACCATTTATACATTTGCAAACATGAAAGCTTTGTATATTTGAAAAGTCAAGCAACCTACTGTAATGTAGATTCCCATTGAAAATTTTAATTCTGCATGCTGGGTGAAAGCAGAAAGAATGCACATGGCATAAACAGAACATAACACTCACAAATGATGGAATAGACATACAAGAACATAAAACATGCATACCTAAAATATAGTACTTACTTAATTTCAGGTCGGACCATCACTTTCTTACTTGATCTTTTGTCCGTTTAATGCCATGGCGTTTGCATAAGACACGTAGGACCTTCTCTAATATTGCATCTTTGCTTATGTTCATATTGCTGTATACTTGCTCACAACAATCATAATCCTTCTTTTGCAGTATATTCACGATGTCTACCATCTCTTCAAAAGTCATGTTGGTGGCTTTCGTCCTTCTCTTACTGGTGACTGGGCTTAAATGCTGACTTTCCTCTACCTCCACAAGCTCCTCTCTTTGCCCAATCTCTGACCCTGCACCTGGAAAATGTTCTAGGTGCTCTTCCTCAGCCATGATGCCTGCAACTGTGCAATGTGAGAAAGAAGAGGCGGGCCCTGTACATGATACAGCGCACGTGGTTATACAAACGCTGTTCATGGGTTTGTCACGTAGGAAGGAATATTTGTTCGATAGACAATAATTTAAACATAGATACCCGAGGTAAGTTTCATCTAGGGACTCTACATTGATTATTTAATGTTCCCATGGATGTGAAGTGCTATTTGTTTAGTTAATAAGTGTGTATGATTGATGTAAGGACCTTTTATTGTAGTATTGTAGCTCTCTTGTTATGATATTTAGGCCTGGATGTTCTAGATTGCCATTTGTCCAATTCTATACATGTATTATAATACTTTATAAATCTGATATATATATATATATATATATATATATATATATATATATATATATTTATTTATTTTATTTTTTTTCCCTTTAAAGGACAATGCCTTTTAAATTTACATCTCCTGATTTTCTACCGCAATTTATTGAAAAATACTGAGAATCATCCTGCTTATGGGATGTGAAGTAAAAGGATTATTCCAATCGCTATAAGCGTTATGAGGTTTTAAAACCCACATAATACCATGTTAAGCACAAGATTGCTAACTTGCGCACCGTTTTTAAGGAGGAGTACAAAAAAATACAAGCCTCCAAAAAATCTGCTACAGGAGTTGATGATGTGTATGTGCCACATTTATGGTACTTTAAAGACCTGATGTTTTTAGCTGACTCAGATGATCCCAGAGAGTCCCATTGTACTCTTCAACCAAGTAGTGCATCAGACTCAGGTGCATTATCTGAAACAGAAGATATGTGCCAAACTCAGACAAAGTAAATTCATGGTGTATCGTATGTTATATTCTTTATTTAAACAACTGCCAATAGAGTAGTAAATAATTTGTACACTACTGTACTTTCTTGCATGCATATATTTAAACTGAAAATCTAACCAAAACCACAATATTAAAATCAGCATGTATATGCAGTAAAGCATGCTTGTTGCGCCCCATGGAACCTAAGGGGTTAATCCTTTGCATTGTGTAAAATGGCCATTTGATTTTGTATTCTCTGTTCCCTTCTTCCAATGTCCCCAATCCATCTCCTGATAGAACAGAGGCTAGGGGACTAGGTGCACATGCTCTGTTTGGTATGTATTGCTAAAGAGATTTTCACTTAGTTTTTTTTGTTGGGGGTATGTGATCAGCACAGGGCTAATTAGCACTTTACAGACAGAGGGTCAGTGGTCCTGCAGCTTCATAGGACAGTCAGAGTAGAATGAGAAATCCTCCTCCAAGCTTTAATCTGACACTAATAGAAGTTACAAGACTGCTACATACTGCTGATGAGAAAAGATATGATTTTGATTATCCAAGAGGTTACTTCGTAAAGTTCATATTACTTGTCTATAAAGATTATTTGTTGATAGTAAACACAATAAACCACCTTTCTAGATGTACATTAGCTGAATGTGTGTATCTATATTACCCTTATTGCGTTGTACTATGTTTATTTCTGAAATATTCAATAAAAATCATTGAACCAAAGAAAAGGTATTTAGCAGTATATTTTTACTAAATAATTGCATTTCAATGTATTTTAAATGCAAAGTCATGGGTTAACAATTTAAACTGTTTTACAGTCCTGTCATGCAACTGCCCCCCGTCTACAAAATAATCAGTATAATTTTGTTGATTTTGACGTGCATTGGCAGTTGGTAGTCTAGGCCTTGCAGGAGCTTAATTTTGCAAACCAGTACTGTCATTTTCGCCAGTCACCTGGCACATTTGTCCCACTGGTAATGTTTTCAATATCAACTGCAGATGATGGCATGTATGACACTGTTGTGCATTGTAAAAAATGGTGTAGCATACAGCAGCACTCCACAATAATGTTCAATTTTTCCACTGCCACATTCATAGAGGTGTGGAAGATTCTAAATCTGCTGGGTTATGATGCCAAATGCATTCTCAACCACCCGTCTTGCCCTAGACAGGCGATAATTGTATATCTTCTGTTGAGCTGTTAAATTACACAAGGGATAAGGTTTCAAAAGATGTTCATGCAAAGCAAAAGCATCATCCCCAATGAAGATGAAATATAGCCCTTCCACAGTCTCACTTGAAGATGGAAGATGCAAAACACATTCTTTCAATCTGGTCAGGAATTCACTCCGCTGTATCACTACTCCATCTGAGTGTCTTTCATTTTTCCCTATTTCCAAGTAAATTCATTTGTATTTTGCATTGATGGTCGCCAACAATATTATGCTGAAGAACCCTTTGTGATTGTAAAAGTAGGATCCTGAATTGGCTAGTGGGGTAATCCTTACATGTTTCCCATCAATTGCGCCCCCACAATTAGGGAAATTTTACATATCCTGGAATCCTTTAAGGTCTTTCCATTCCTGGGAATTCCTGGGAAACTGTTTGCAAAAAATAATTGATAATTAATTATTGTTTTATTCATTTTCTATAGGAAACTCAAAGTCCAGTAGCACAGCAGCCAGGACCATCAGGTCTGAGGATTCAGAGAAGAAACAAAAGAAATAATTTGGATTATGATACTGCTAAGGATGCATTATGAAACAAAAGGATGATGAATGTGATGCTGTGGGTTACCTTGTTGCACACAAGTTAACTAAGTTATTCATGCAACAGTGAGACTTATTTGAATCTCTACAGTACCTACTGCCGATATTGTGTTTCCAGTGCGATCCCGTTGCGCTGGTTCTTGGCGACAGTGTACTGTACATCTCGCGCTGGCTGCAATTGAAAAATCTTACATTTTCCTATGGCAGTGAGCGTGAGAAATAAGCGACAATTTCGCCTCTCTAATAATAAAACCTGCATGCCTTTAGGGGCATACCAGGCCCTTAGGTCTGGTACGGTTTTAAGGGGAACCCCCTATGCCAAAAAAGCGGCGTGGGGGTCCCCCCAAAATCCATACCAGACCCCCAGCCGAGCACACAGCCCGGCCAGTCAGGAAGGGGGTGGGGACAAGTGAGCGCCCCCCGCCAAACTGTACCAGGCCACATGCCCTCAACATGGGGGGTGGGCATGCTGGGACTGTGACATCATAAGGGGCGGGGTCACCATGTGACATCACCTGGTGACCACGCCCCATGCCTATATAAGTTGCCGTGCACCTCGCACATGGCATTTCAACGGGAGAGAGCATCGTGTCAACATTAGAAGAAGAGAGAAGAGGGAAGAAGGACGGAGGAGACCGGGCCACCACTAGTAATAGAGCTGGATGAAGATAGCGGAGGAGCCTGGAAGAAGAACCGGAGAGTGGGAGAAGAGGCAGGAGAAGAGGCCTGATAGAGCGGAGAAGAACCGGAGAGAGATCCCCAAAGTCGGAAAGAAGACCACCAGAGCTGCCTAATAAATGACTTCCCCACCCCCTTCCTGACCGGCCGGGCTGCATGCTCGGATAAGGGTCACGTATGGATTTTGGGGAGACCCCATGACATTTTTTCAGCGTAGGGGGTCCCCTTAAAATCTGTACCAGACCTAAGAGCCTGGTATGCTCTTGGAGGGGGAATCCATGCCGTTTTTTTTATTAAAAATTTGGCGTAGAGTTCCCCCTCAAGATTCATACCAAACACAGTGCCTGGTATTGGCGGGGATCCAAGTCAAATCCCTGCACCAGTGTGAACCCAGCCTCAATGTCAGCAATGCTTGTCGCTTTCCTTTCCCGATGCAAGCCAGCTCGGCGCTGGCTCCCGCAACAGGGCTCGCAGGGTGTCAATCTCACTGATAAAAGCGGTGAGATTGACACAATATCACGGTCACCTACTGTACTTCATAAAATGATTGCCATTGGACTTAAGGGACATCTTACACAAAACACAGATCTTATGGGGTATCAGGGATGTGTACCCCACCTGTACCATCTGTCCCGAACTGGCAGATGCGTAATATATCCCAACCACAAGCAACCACAAGCTGGTCAATGCACCAAGAACCACATCAAGGTTCTTGGTTTTATGACTCACAATTCACTAATCTGTGAATAATTTTTCTTTATGGTGTTAACTTTTCTTGTTCTTGTTGTACACCTTATGTTGAATTTGAAATGGTCATTGTTAACTAATGATATTGTTAAATAAAAAATATATTCTGTTGCAAAATGTCTCCTTTTTTTGGGAAAAGGTGTACTTCTAGATATACATTTTCTTAGAATTAATAGCATTTTTGCCAATTTTAGACACATTGCTGAATTTTAAATATTCCAACTCTATTTTATATGTATTGATGTAACATAAATCAGACAGTTCGCCATGTTTTCTTACCTTTAAATGCTGCGGTTGGAGCACCTTTACTATGGCCTCACATGTCTCCGGTATAACCCAACCTAAACTTCAGGTCTTCAAAAGACCTGCCTGTTGCCAAGAAACAAAGGGTTGCCATGAGCCTCTCCTCTTCGCTAATAACTTTTCTCATACAGGAGTCTTGTTTGGAGATATGTGGCCGCACATGAGATAACAGCATCTTAAATGACTCCTATGTCATCTGCAAATAATTTCGATAATCCTCAGGATTATTTTCCCTCAAGTTTGTCAGTAGGTTTACATGTGAGAATTTTTTTCACGTTGAAGGAGCCAGTTTTTTGTCCACACTCTGCTCTTCCTACTATTTCTTCTTTTTTTCTTCTCCTCCAAGGCTATTATTCCAATTACCATGGCTGCCATTTTCCGCTTTCTATTGTACCTCTTGAAAGGCACTTTTCGTTGAGCGAATGGATGTGCACTGTGCTCTTTTCGTAAATGGTGCGACACCTGTACAGTAGGGGTGTGTCCAGGAGAGGTGTGGTTAAAAGGTTAAACAACATTACATCACTTCCTCTATTGGCATGAAAAAATTGTGTTTTTAACCACTTGCTTACTGTGCACTTAAACACCCTTCCTGCCCAGACCAATTTTCAGCTTTCAGCGCTCTCGCACTTTCAGTGACAATTGCGCGGTCATGCAATGCTGTAACCAAATACATTTTTTATCATTTTGTTCGCACAAATAGAGCTTTAGTTTGGTGGTATTTATTCGCGACTCCGTTTTTTATTTTTTGCGATATAAGCGAAAACATAGCGGAAATTTAAAAAAAAAACAATATTTTTTCCTTTCTTTTTTTAAAAGAAATCCAATAAAATCAAATTTTGTCATAAATTTAAGCCAAACTGTATTCTGCTACATGTTTTTTGTAAAAAAAATTCTGTCAAGTGTATAATAATTGGTTCGCGTGATCACGGACATATGTACGCAAATGATCATGTAAAAGGGGTGTGCAGGTGATCACGGACATATGTGTGCAGATAATCATTGGCACATGTTATTTTACTGGGACATATGTGAGGGACATGTGTTTTTATTATTTGGGGACATGTGTGTTTTGGGGACATGTGTGTTTTGGGGACATGTGTGTTTTACTGTGGGGACATGTGTGTTTTACTGTGGGGACATGTGTGTTTTACTATGGGGACATGTGTGTTTTACTATGGGGACCCTAGACTGGTGATCAGTGAGTAAAAAAACAGCTAATACTCACTGATCACCAGCCGACTGCAGCGATCCGCTCTCCTCTCCTCACCGACGACTTCCATGTGAGGAGAGGAGGGGCGATTGCCTAGCAACCGGCTGTTTGTTTACATCACATGAAGGCCGTGATTCGACACGGCCGTTATGTGATCAGGAGGGCCAATCACCGAGCCCTCCTGCCGATCCGAGATGCGCCGTGTCCGGGTGACACGGCCGCATTGGGATCGCGCCGCTGCGCGGGCATGCGCGCGCGATCCCTCTACTTCTGAAGGACGTTCCTGAACGTCCATTCAGAAGTAGACGGCTCCCACCCGGCCGTATATCTACATTGGCCGGGTGGGAAGTGGTTAAGTACGATTTTTGTACCTAATTGATAGTACACTTCCATGCTGTAAGAGATTGCCGCTTTTGTTTATTTCTCGATGGATCGTTCAAAATTCATATTGTGTATGGCCTGCCTAAATCATATATTATTATGCTATATGGTATAACATAATAATTTATTATTTATCTATTTACTGTGACATTACTAGTTTGAAGTTATAACTTCAAACTTCAGTAATTTGTCCGTTAAGCCACCTGCCTGAGTACAGTTTTTGAAAATATAGTAAATTACCTTAAAAACAATATATAATAATTATTTGTATATTACTTATGATAATTAACCCCTTGCCACCCAGTCCAATTCTGACACTTCTCTCCTACATGTAATAATCATCATTTTTTTGCTAGAAAATTACTCTGAACTCCCAAACATTATAGATATTGTTTTAGCAGACACCTTAGGGAATAAAATGGTGGTCATTGCATCCTTTTATGCTACACTGTATTTGCGTAGCAATTTTTTAATGCTTTTTTTGGGAATAAAAACAGTTTTACGAATATAAAAAAACACCAAAGATAACCCGATTTGTTTGTATAATGTGAAAGATGATGTCACATCAAGTAAATAGATAAATAAGATGTCATGCTTTAAAATTGCGCACACTCGTGAAATGGCGCCAAACTTCAGTACTTAAAAATCTCCATGGGCGACGCTTTGAATTTTTTTTACAGATTACATGTTTAGAGTTACAGAGGAGGTCTAGTGCTAGAATTGTTGCTCTCGCTCTAATGATCGCAGCGTATGTTACCTGTGTGTATCTGGCTCTGATACTAGCCAGTGCCTCACCAGCCACTGACCTCACCGCACGTCCCTGCTCTGCACCCCCAGCATGTTTTATGCATCTACTATAACAATTATTATCTAAATTACTGTCCCTGAATGTTATGATTATTGGTATCAATTGGTTTTATTAGAAAATATATAAGTTGTATTAGCTCCATTGAATTCCCTTGATGGTGTTTGCTATGTATAATTCTATATCGTAAGTTCATATAACTGACTCAATGGCAACAGCAGCAGCTAAACTGTGAGGGATCTTCTCATTAATGCAATTGGGAAAAGCGTATACACCTGCTATCAGATGTCTGGGGAAAGGGAGAAAATGCCTGCCCAGTATTAGCTGCACTACCCAATAAGCATCTTCCCTTGGTGATGCTCCCCTGCTGTCAGGGTTATCACTTGCAGGGGAGTAGTGAAATAAAGGCGGTCCTTTTCACTTGTATGTATAGCCCTATTTTTCCACCCCCTTCTCTATGTATAACCCTATTTGTACCCCCTCTGCAGGCTACTTGTGTGTTGTGGTCCCACCTGTGCAGAGCCTTCACTTCATTGTAAGAACAGAACACAATCTCATTTATGTCCCAGTGCCTTCACTCAATTGAGTCTTGAGGATAACAAGTGTTGTCCCAATTAAGCAAATGTGGCAGTTACAATAGACAATAATCCGTGTACAATATTGTATTTGAAAAATCCATATATTGAACAGTAGGAATTGGTAGCATCCAGTGAACTATCAAATTTTACATATTTCCTTATAAAATCCATAGGCGGTTTATGACTAGCGATGAGCTGAACATACCCAGATTTGATTTAGCAAACGTTCGTGGGAAGTTTTCAAAGTTCGGATTCGGAATCTGCACCCCAATGAAATCATTGGAAGCTGAATGTCCGTTTTCAGTAATAGTAATTTTAAAGCTAAAAGTCAAGAGAATGACAAAGAAAGGTCATGGAGGGCTGGGCACTGACCTGGCGGACATCCAAAGAAAACAATGAACTAAAAAGCCATTTTAAATTGTCTCATAAAGCAACATAAAAAATATGCAGGTACTTTAACCTCTTCCCGCCCAGTCAATAGCAGATTGACGTCCGGGAAGTGGTTTTGTTATCCTGACTGGGCGTCATCTGACGTCCTTCAGAATAACAGCCGCCGCGCAGCGATTGGTGGAGCGGTGTGTCACTCTGACACACCGCTACACTGATCTCGATAAAGAGCCTCCGGAAGAGGCTCTTTACCACGTGATCAGCTGTGTCCAATCACGGCTGATCACGATGTACACAGGAAGAGCCGTTGATCGGCTTTTCCTCACTCGCGTCTGATAGACGCGAGTAGAGGAGAGCCGATCGGCGGCTCTCCTGACAGGGGGGTATGCGCTGATTGTTTATCAGGGCAACCCCCCCTCAGATGCCTACACTAGACCACCAGGGAAGCCCCCAGGACCACCAGGGAAGCCCCCATCCCCCATGGCCATCCACATGTTAAAAAAAATGCACAAAATATACCAATCAGTGCCCACAAATGGGCACTGACTGGCACTTCATAGTTACATTATAACACAGGGATGCCCAGCAATGCCACCTATCAGTTTTTTTTATCAGTGCCACCCATCGGTGTCCATCACTGCCACCTATCAGTGCCTGTCTGTGCCCATCCGTGCCCACCTATCAGTGCCCATCAGTGCCCATCCATGCCACCTATCAGTGCCACCTATAAGTATGCATCAGTGCCACCCATAAGTACCCATCAGGGCCGCCTATGAGTGCCCATCAGTGCCACCTATGAGTGCCCATCAGTGCCACCTATGAGTGCCCACCAGTGACACATACCAGTGCCACCTATCAGTGCCCATCAGTGCCACCTATCAGTGCCCATCAGTGCTGCCTATCAGTGCCCATCATCAGTGCCCATCAGTGCCACCTCATCAGTGCCACCTCATCAGTGCCACCTCATTGGGGCCACCTCATCGGTGACCATCAGTGCCGCCTTATCAGTGCCCATCAGTGCAGCCATATCAGTGCCCGTCATTAAAGAAGAAAACGCAATTATTTACAAAAAAAATTAACAGTGACAAAGAAAAACTTGTTTTTTTGCAAAATTCCGTTTTTTTTTTTAAAAAGATAATAAAAATCGCAGAGGTGATCAAATACCACCAAACGAAAGCTCTAAATAAGAAATGATAAAAAAATTGTTTGGGTGCAGTGTAGCATGACCGCGCAATTGTCATTCAAATTGTGACAGCGCTGAAAGCTGAAAATTGGCCTGGGTGGGAAGATGTCTAAGTGTCTGGTATTGAAGTGGTTAAATATTATGCTTGGGGGATGCCTCAAAGCTGTACTTGTAATTGCAGATTTAGCATCCTCGGTTGGACACTTATAATAGAAACAGCATACAGGTGCAATTTCTGAGAAACTAAGAAGTAATTTAGCATGTACAAAACAAAACACACACCGAGGATGAAAAAAGTATACAGCTTAGGCAGGGCCACCATCAGGGGGGTACAGCTGTAACAACTGTAAGGGGCCCCCCTGGGAGCCTGAGGGGCCCACCTAAGCCAGAAGAAGACAGGACGGGTGAAGGGGAGCCATGCTGTGCATTACAGAATTGTGTTGCTATGGGCATTTGTATAGTGACTTTATTGCAATAATATAGAGTTTTAGATTTAGTAACAGCATATGTCTACAAAGGCCTCTTCCACCTCCATTGATATGTAAATAAACCAGATAGAAGATGAGCAGAGGAAGTTGGTGTTTACAGGAAGTGGGTGGGGGAGGCATGGAGAGGGTTTTGAAAGAGACATGTGTTTTGGGAGAGAGGGACAGTTGGTGTTTGGAGGACAAAGAGAAAACACATGGCTTCCAGGAACTGGAGAACGTTGGAGACGCTTTTGTGAGTTGGACTTTGAACAAGGAACTATGAAGGACATCTTAACCCCTAAGTTGAGTAATTGTTTAGTTTACCTAATGTGTACATATTATACATGCTTATATGTGAAGCTATAAGTTGTATTGTATTGTTCATCCTACAGTTTGTATGTGCAGATTTTTCCCTGTTTAGTAAAGCATTAATACACTTCAGAAGTCTAGTCTTCCTTGGTTTTACCACAAGAACTTAATAGATAGACGCAGGCATAACATTTGGGGGCTCGGCCGTTATTTGTGCTAAAATTTCAACTGAAGCAGACCTGTTTTATATTGTGTGTTTTGTTGCTTGTGCTGGGGGAAAAATGCTGCGTACACTGTTTAGGAGGAGTAAGGCTGCAAAGATTTCTGGTGTCCAGGAGGACTTGAAGGCGTGCACCCTTCCTATCTGGGCCAGAAATAGTCAGTGGATGCCTGTTGCAAAGGAGCTAGCTAGATATGCGTCTCCTTTGAACAGAGCTTGGGGGGATGGAGTCTGTGATCTTTCCTCAGATTTTAGTCTCAAAAGTTTTGGGTTCAGTAAGGGAGAGATGCGGGCAGTTGCTGTGTTTGGTTTGCACTTCCTGCATGCTCTACATATTGAATCTGAAAAGAGGGAAAAGGCGGAATTAGAAAGAGATTTACTGAAGGAGCAGCTTGCAGTGGCATCCAAGTGTTTGGAAGAAACTGCAAGCAAGGAAAAAGATTTAGAAAGGAGGGTAATCAAAGTTAAACCTGCAGTGGCTTTGAAGTGTGTTCAAACCCCTGTAGGCCGAGCTGAAGATTTGAATGAGCGGTGTGCAGCCCTCATGACCAAGTCTAATGATGCCCTAACAAAGGACAAAGGCCCAAAGCCTGTAAGCAGAAGTAGGACATGTGCCACTGTTACTTCTCATAACCGGGAAGCAGAGGATTTGATCAGCTCAAATGACCGAGTTGAGTCAGATACAAGGAAGGCAAGGCCTATGATCTCCAGGAGACACATGTGGATTGATTTACTTAAGGTGGGGGTCCCTAGAGAGGAAATAGATGGGATTCCTACACCAGCATTGTTTAAGAAGTGGAAGCAAATGGTTGGGAATGGTAGATTCAGTCACATTAAGTGTTTCTGTTGCCATAAAATGGGGCATTTTGCAAAAATGTGCCATGCTGTGAAGGCTGAACAACAGCAAGCTTGTGTGCTTCCCAGGACAGCACGGAGAGACATGCAAGTTTATTCGTTACGTTGGAAGTCAATGCCTTTCCGTGAAAGTATTTCAAGGCAACAGTGGGCACCCTACAATAGTTTTGCAGTTAGAAATGGGCAGATAGAGAAATGTGAGCAGTGAGCTATGTTTTTAGGCACAGTTGGAAGGAACATATAATCTGCTTTGTCTCTTACTCTTTTCAGGTATTGAGCATCGAGAGGTGGAGCAGGCAGAGCAGATGACCATACTGGATGGGAGGAGGCAGACCAGAAGAGAGCCTTAAAAAAGGTGGCTGAATTGGAGTGGACTTCCATCTGAGCATTTTCCTTATGACCAAGAAGAAAAGAGACTTTTCATCTGGGACTTTCTTTACAAACTGCCAAAAGACATTGTTAACCCTGCTCAAAAGTCAGCCTTCCAGGGACAAACCAATCGTCTGACCGCCCACAAGATGGGGGTCGAAAGGGAATTTGTTCCTCCCATTTATACGGGGGGTTTATTTTGCCCTTTCCTGGACAAAAGGCTTGAAGAAGTTTCCTATATTATCCTATAAAGTCAAGAGGTGGTATGTGTTGCTATGGGCATTTGTATAGTGACTTTATTGCAATAATATAGAGTTTTAGATTTAGTAACAGCATATGTCTACAAAGGCCTCTTCCACCTCCATTGATATGTAAATAAACCAGATAGAAGATGAGCAGAGGAAGTTGGTGTTTACAGGAAGTGGGTGGGGGAGGCATGGAGAGGGTTTTGAAAGAGACATGTGTTTTGGGAGAGAGGGACAGTTGGTGTTTGGAGGACAAAGAGAAAACACATGGCTTCCAGGAACTGGAGAACGTTGGAGACGCTTTTGTGAGTTGGACTTTGAACAAGGAACTATGAAGGACATCTTAACCCCTAAGTTGAGTAATTGTTTAGTTTACCTAATGTGTACATATTATACATGCTTATATGTGAAGCTATAAGTTGTATTGTATTGTTCATCCTACAGTTTGTATGTGCAGATTTTTCCCTGTTTAGTAAAGCATTAATACACTTCAGAAGTCTAGTCTTCCTTGGTTTTACCACAAGAACTTAATAGATAGACGCAGGCATAACAAGAATCGATCTAGGCTCATTCTGCTCTCTGTGGCATTGAGCTCAGACATCAAGCTCTTTACTGCCACCTCTGGCTACTATATGTATGTGCACCCCTCTTGTGATCTGTACTATGCTTCTCAGCAACATGTCAGCTTTGTGAAAACGAGCTGGGACTAGGTAGGAAGACCTTCTTTACAAGAAGGGGCTGTGAGGGAAAGGCAGGGGGGCTGTTTGTGTACAGGGAGGGTCCAGAGCCTTATGTGTTTACAGGCTTGTGTATGTGAGGGGCCGCCATATATAAGCTGCTTATAGATATAAAGAAAACATTATTTAAAAATCTCTATGGAATACATATATATATATATATATATATATATATATATATATATATATATATATATATATAAATATATACCAAACACATACATATACACACATACGGGGGGTCAAGGGTGAGGGGACTACACATATACATTCCCATAAATATATACATATATGCACACACAAAACCTTTGGACTAGAAATCTCAAGGAAAAAAATAAATCAAATTGAATTAAATAAGAAATAAAAAAGGGGTGGGGAAGGGTGAGGGAAAGAAATACAAATAAAGTGTGGGGGGGGGTACAAAGGCATTTTTATAGTTTACTCTATGGTAGTTTACTTACTACTGATCTCAGAACCACCACCCCCTAGGATAAAACTATCCAAAATCCAGATTAAAGGGCCATAAGGGTCTGCTGTAGGGAATAAAAAATTAATATTAACATAGTGAGAAAAGGGGACATCAGAGAACATCGGGTAATATATGCACTATTATAAGTTCTATACATATTACAATATTGTGTGGATTTCAATCTCTTTATTGAGTCCCCCAGGCTAGACAGTATTGAGGGAATAAATCCAGAATGTCTCTTGTTGACATAACAGTTTATATCATTCTGAAAGGGGTAGACTGTTAGAAATTGACTCGATCACTGATACTTTTAGACCTGCTGGGGATGTTTGGTTCAAAAATGTTTGGGTACGCTGTGTATGTCACACCTTTCCTAAATAAACCGTCTATGCTCACTGAAGCATTTACGCAGTCCTCCCTACATATAGTAAGCCGCAAGGACAGGTTAAACAGTAGACCACATAGTGGCTGGAGCAATTGTTGAACTCTTTGAATGTGTAAGTCTTAAGCCCCATACACACGGTCGGACTTTTTCATGGATTCTGTCCGATCGGACAAGGTTGTTGAAAAATCAGACCGTGTGTATGCACCATCGGACAGTGTTCGTCGGTTTGGCCGACGGACAAAGTCTTATCTCCTGCTGGAAATCTTTGCCGTCAACACGGTCCGATCACACCAAATCCGAGCGTGTGTACGCTTGTCCGACGGACAAAGTGCTACGCATGCTCAGAAGAAATTCTGTGACGGAAGCGCTCGGTCAGGTAAAACTACCTTTCCTAATCGACACAGCACATTCGTCACGCTGCAATGTTAAAATGTCTTTAATGCAGCGCATTCTCTTTTTCTTTACAATGCAACAAGAATGACATCTTTTAGCTGCTCCTATTCACCCGCACTTCTCACAAACTTACTTCTTTATTACTTTGCAGCATTTATACACTACATGTTTATTTTGACTCTGAACGGAAAAGAATCTTTGTTATTTTTTTACCATGATTTGTCTTTTTTTATTTTTTTTGGGGAATACATATTTGAATGTTTTTTTTTGTTTTTTTTGGAGGGGGGTTGTGTGTCTCAAATTACCAAAAACACATTATTAACATTTGTATTTCTTGCTTAAATTTACTAGGAGGTTGTTTGTTGTTGGTGCCCCTTGTTAAATCTACTTTAGGATTAGTGAAATGTACCTGCTTACTCAAAGAAAAACTGTCATTGTAGCAAAGTAAAACACAATAGTCAATGATTATTTCAAATCAAAAAAACCTTTATTTAGGTCACACCAACAAACCAAAGAGGAACGCAGCCATGGTGAAACTTGGGGAATTTGCAAAGTCTTGGCCCCCCACGGCAACCATCATTGTTCAAGCGTAGAAAATTGGGGGCCTGAGGAGTACGTATATTAAGGGGAGTGCAATCTGGTCGTGAAGTCCAAAGTATCCGGAACTGCAGCAGATGCCATCTAGGTCCCCAGGCTCTGGTACTACAAGAGGCTCCATCTTCTCTCAGACCAGACTGATTCCAGGTCGTCACTCTCAGGTCTTCCTTCCACGCTTCCTTGCACGCTGTGACTGTCGTGCTGGTGGGGTGGCAGAAGGAGGAGGAGGAGGAGGAGGAGGCGGAGCATGGTAGCTATGGCAAACATGTGTGACTGGGGTCATCTCCCCAGCCCTACCCTTATTTAGGACATGGAGGATGAGCCCCTCACACATGTTGCGTTGCCTCACCTCCATACCCATCATTTTTGTGACAACCACCGAGCCAAAGGTCTCCTCGTCGGCGGGTGTGGCATGTAGGGAGTCTGAAGCCTCTCTGATCATGCGGAGCGCTGACTGTGCCGCATAATCCCCCCTTCTCGCCCTTTTGTACGGAAGGTGGAGGGGAGGGGTTTGGGTGTCAGTCAGGCTCCGCGGCCTAGCCCCCTCTTGGCTGCCACTACCCAGCTGGTGGCTGCCACTAACCCCTGCCTCCTCCTGACTGCCACCTTCCACAGCCACCTCCTGGCTGAGGTCTTCCTGTGTATGAAAAAGGGACATAGTTTCAGTTATTTGTTCATCAAACACACACAATTCTCATCTAGTGACTGTTGCAAAATGTTTACAAATAGAAAACCATACAATTCTCAGCCCAGCAGTTTAGATTCTGGCCCCAAATGTCTCCAACACTACTGTCAGTTGATATGTCAAACACGTTAGGAACTAAGCAATTGGGGATCCTGAATTAAGTGAACATCATTCATTATTCCCATAAATGGTAACAAAACTACTATACCTGGAACAAGCTGGGCTCCTCCACCTCTTCCATACTGGAAGGCCCAGGTTGCTCCTCGGAAGCCTCATCAGGGGTGGCCTGCGCGCAAGGAAGCGTGGAAGGAGGAGTCGAGGTTGGCTCCGTGACATCAGTCTGGTCTTTCAGAAAATGGAGACTCTGATAGTACCAGAGCTTGGGCACATAGACCTCATCTGCTGAAGTTGCAGTTTCCTCAGACTTCACGACCTTCTTCCGCTCCCTGATATACGCACTCCTCAGGCTGCCAATTTTCTTTCTTATATCATCAACAGTTGCCGTGGGGAACCTTGGCTTGACAAATTCCACAAGTTCCTCCAGGGCTGCGTGCCTCTTTGGTTTGTTGGTGTAATGTGGGTGTTTACCCTGCCATAAAACGGGAAATTCCCTGAATTTGGCAATGAAGAGGGGAAGAAAACTCATGTCGTTGAATCCCTTCATAATCTCTGCAAGACACAACACCACACAAAACCCTCTCAATTATGTCAGTCTAAACTCTCCTAATCTTCTCCATAAAGAAGCCTCAAGTTCAAATCAGTCTAGGCTAGTTATGTACCAACGTCAAATTGTAGCGATCGTCTCGTGTGAGTTTTCTCTCCCCTCGTCTCCCAGATCGTGGCTACGACACAGGCGTGTGACGTTTTATATACAGTGCGCATGCGTCAAACTCCGCCCGCCCCTGACGATCTTTCTCGTCTATTCCCCACCCCTTCTCTTTACGGCGCAGTGGGGAGAGCACATGGCGGGGACACAGCAGGTGCGCCACAAATATCCCACCAACGAGGAGGAGGACGAGGAAAGTCCGGAGGCAGAAACGTCCCGATCCCGGAGCCTGAAATTCAAGGCCTCCAATATGTCATTTGGAGAAATGTTGGAGATGGTGGACATATTAAAGAGGAGCGACTATGATGGGAAGTATGGGCCTTACCTCAACCCCAATGTCCGCAAGGCCAAGATCATGTCTAAAGTTGTGAGAAGGCTGTACAATCAGTTTGGGGTACAACGATCCAAGGAGCAACTGAGGAAACGCTGGTCAGACCTGAAACTGAGGGAGGCCGATCAGTACAGAAAGATCAAGCGAATTCTTCTAAAAAGTAAGTAGTTGTGTTTTGTGTTTGATTTCTTGCTTGCATACTGCTCCATTGTGGTTTGATTTTTACAAAGTTGTACATTCCAAAATGGCCACTTTCAGTTTCGTCTGTGCATTCGATCGTACTCAGCCTCGATCTTTCTGCCACTGTCATGGTCGTGTGTGTGTCCATTCGATCGTACGCAACCTCGATCGTTCGGCCACTTATAATACGATGTTTGGTGTTTTTTTTTGGGGGAAAGGAAGTTTGTTCTCACTAGAAATGTCATCAAGAATGTAAAGCCAATTTATTCAATGTAAAGGAGAGGTCACCCAGTAGCTGTTTACCCATCTGGACTCTAGAGCACTAGTGCTGGGACACCCAAACCCCCTTTTTATTAGGCTTTTCCACACATGTGCTCCAGTGGATACTAGAGGGGGGTCTCCATCACACAAACTTCTACCAAAAAGCTAGTCAGTTTAGCACCTTTACAAAGTGACTACATTCATGTTGTTGGCATTTGTAACTGCCCAAACTAAAATAGTGTCCGTCACTTTCAAGCAATGTTTGTCATTTCCTATTTCTGCCCTCAATAGATAGTGTTGCTAAATCATCCTTTTGTACATTCTCATAGGGGAGCGAAAACTTGGGCCGTCTGAGGAAACCCCCAAACCCAAACCAACACCTCCCAAAAAAGGGGAAAGAGCAAAAGCAGAGGAGGAGGAGGAGGAAGGAGAGATCATCGAACTTGGAGAAATTGTCACCACAACAGGTGAGTGTGTGAGAACACAGCTACTGGTAAGCTAATCCATGTATGGCTGCCTCATTTCCAACACCCCATTTTTGTTTGTTTGTGGTTTTTAGGTGACGTGGATGTTGTGGAAGAAAAATCGCACTTTACCACAGAGAGTGCCCACGTACTCATCGGAGAGATAATGGTCTGCAATAGAGATCTAGATTACATAAAGCAAAACATCAATGATGTTCAACAAAAATTGAAGAACATCATTGATGTTTTAGGAAAAATATGAAAATGCACCAAGTAATTAACACACATTTGTCCCAGCTTCTGAACACATTTGCAACTTAAAAACTGTGTGAAATTTGGAACATGCACACATTGTGTCCACATGTGCTAGCTCCCATCATGGTGGATGAATGCCAACGTTTTTTTGGGGGTGCAAACACTTTACGAACTACGAAAGTGGTTGTGGTGAAGGGGTTGCACCCCCAAAAAACGTCCATTCATCCCCATGATGGAAAATGGCACTTTTGAAGCTTCTAGGCATGTGTTTTACCATCTAATGACCATTTTCAGACCCAAATTGTGTGCATGTTCCAAATTTCCACTTTTCGGGGGTGGCCCCCCCATGTGATGAAGGCAAGATCAAACACACTTTGAACATATAGTCATGTCTGATCTTGTCTTCACTTTACAAAGTAGAACTTTCCTAGTTCATAGGTTCTGTTTAGCTGCAGGCCTGGTTTTACCAATTGCGGAATGTTTGTAAACAATGTTGTAAATAACCAAGATGTTGTCAGTTTTGGCGTGAAGATTGTAAACGCACTTGTGAATGTTTTCCAAGTAAACTTTTTTATTTTTCTAAATGTGTGGCTTCCTTATTTAAAAAACACAAGGCATTATGTATGTAAAATGTAAAGGATATGGGGGGCAATGGGTGTTATTTACTAAAGGCAAATCCACTTTGCACTGCAATTTCCTTTCCCAGGGAACTTTTTCAATGCACTTGTAGAGCATAGCGGATTTGACTTATGTAAATGACACCCACAGTGCTTTGTACAAAAAACACGGAGCACAGCATTTTTGAGAATACACACATGTCAGACCTGGTGATGAAAAGGAGTATTTTGGGTGTCAGTTATGCAGGACAAACCTTCTCTAGACCAAAGATTAGGTAGCAAACACACAACATGAGACTAATCTTTTTGGGAAGAAGAGACTGTTACCTCCTTTTGCCCAGAAAGTGCATTCCCACTGTCGAAGGCAAAGGGAAAAAATGTCAAGGTAAAATAAGCTAAAAAGAAGACTGAAATGACAAGAAATCCGAGGTTGGTTAAAATATCAGATTTATTAAAAAATGCCTCTCACACATCGTCAGGCAGAGCAATGGCCCCCCTACCCACAAAGTACTCCATATATTGCTCGCGGACCACGCGGGCATTTAGAGGGGGCAAGCCTGGACGTGCCACTTGAAGGGCTGTGAGGTCCGCATTTGGAGGGCCCTCCACATCTGGGCCAACGGGCACCACATAGTTCCTGTTATGTCTTTTGAGGAAGTTGTGCAATATGCAACAGGCAAGAACTATGTGGTTCAGTTTGTATTCCGCCAAGTTAAATGCCGTCAGGAACAGGCGGAAGTGGCTGGCCAGGATGCCAAAAGTGTTCTCCACAACTCTTCTGGCTCTGGACAGCCTGTAGTTGAAGACCCTCTGGTCCGGGGTGAGGGTCCTCATCGGGAACGGCCTCATCACATGGGGAGTCAACGCAAACGCTTCATCTGCGACAAAGACGAAGGGGAGTCCTTCGGCATTCTCCTCTGGAGGTGGCAAGCACAGACTGCCACTTTGGAGACGCCAGTAGAACTCCGTGTGCGTAATGGCACCACCATCCGAGATCCGGCCGTTCATCCCCACGTCCACATACATAAACTCGTATGTTGCCGACACCACCGCCAACATCACTACACTATTAAACCCTTTATAATTATAATAGTAGGACCCCGAGTTGGGCGGTGGGACGATGCGGACGTGTTTCCCATCAATTGCCCCTCCGCAGTTAGGAAAGTCCCAACGGCAGGCAAAGTGGGAGGCCACAGTCTGCCATTCCTGTGGCGTGGAAGGGAACTGTGGAGTGAAACAAGAAAAAAAAATTAGTCACTTTGCACTTAAACATTGCAAGCAGATTAGACAATCAACATCTTGGAACAAGAGCATTGTATAAAATTGGAGGCTGGAAAGTATTTGCACAGAAAAGTAGAGGCTCCCCTTCACAGATTACTCACCCCCCATCAATCCCCACACTTCTGATGGGCCATTGGCAATAACTAGGGTTTTGGGGGGGGGTGGTGGACAGGTAACCCTCTGCACTTCATTGATTGGCAAATGGCTCAATAATGTGTGCTAGTTTGGCCAGACCCTCTGTACTTAACACTATTGGCAGCCCCCAGGAAAGATAAAATAACATTTCACCCCCCCCCCCCAAAAAAAAGGCAGGCACATTGTGACATTCTGAAATTACCAAGCAAGCTAATAGGAGGGAAAGAAGACAAAAAATTAGGAAATGGAATGTATGGAGGCAGCCCCTTGCACTACATGCTTTGCTGAATTCATCCCTAAAGATGCCCACTATAAAGAGGTAGGTATATAGTGTGTATGGACCTTGGGAAAGCCAGCAGATAAAGGATTGGTACCATCTGACAGAGCAGTTGGGGGAGGGGGTTCCTAATGAGTTTGCCACCCCCCCCACCAAAAAAAAAATAAATCTAATGGGGCTCTACATGAAGTAAACCACACAGCAAACATTTGTGCATATTTTAGGGGGTGTTTGGGGGCAAACAATACTATGCAGCAGACAAAAGACATTGCTTAAGTGACTAGGCCATAGGTGTCTATTGGGGCAGAAGAGCATGCTGGGGAGGTAAGTGAAGGGAAAAATGCATGAAGGAGAAAAGGGGCACAGCATATTAGAGCATATTGCAATCATGGTAATTAGGGAAGGAGGTGAAAAATAGAAGACATTAGCAAACAGAGCATACATAGAAGGGAATAGTAAAGGAGAAATGTTACCTTAATATAGTCCTCCTGCAGGACCTGGATGATGGCAGAACAGGTCTCTGGAATAATGATTCCCAGGGCCTGGGGAGAGATACCTGAAGAGAACTTCAAATCCTGAAGACTTCTCCCTGTCGCCAAGTACCTCAACGTGGCAACAAGCCTCTGCTCCGGATTAATGGCTTGTCTCATGCAGGTATCCTGCCGGCTGATAAAGGGGGTCAGCAAAGCCAAAAGACGGTGAAAATCGGGGTCCGTCATCCTGAGAAAGTTCCTGAAATCATCAGGATTATTCTCCTGGATCTCACGAAGCAAAGGCATGTGCGAGAATTGGTCACGCTGAAGCAACCAATTCTTGGTCCACATACTCCTCGTCACTCTGTTCATGGACGGGTCTTGGCTCAAAGCTAAAAGCCCGACACCAATTCCGCGTACAGCACGAACACGGCGACGAGTACGCACGGGAAACATCGCTCACAAGGTCACAAAAGGTCGGCTGGTCAGAACGGACAAACAGAAAGCACCGATAAACAGCAAGGCCTGAAAGAACGAAATGAATACCAGCAACGAGCAGACAATAAGCAGTGTAAATCAAAGCGTCCTATATCAAGATATAGGCCGCAATGACCAACAAATGCGAACTGACTACACGCACTAATAAACAGATACGCACGACAAGCACAAACTGAAGAGCAGTAACGATCTGAGTCAGAAAACTGAGAAGCGCGAATCTTAAGTCACCAAACTTCGACTAACTCTCGATAAACACGGGATCAGCAGAAGGAGCCCAACGGGTGCCTGACGTGGTGCTGAAATTCCCTTTTGTAATCTCGTGGACGACGACTTACGTCACGACGTTCTTGCAGACCGGATATTCCGACAACGTAGTCCGACCGTGTGTACGCAACACCAACATCGGACAAAGTACGACGGACAAAGTCCGACCGACCTGGTCCGCGGATTGTCCGACCGTGTGTATGGGGCTTTACCCTTGGCTGTAAAATGTTTTTGACCATGTTCTACATATTGGCATGTCAAGCAAAATTTCTTTCGACATTCGAACATGCCTACCAGAGGTATCAGCAGGATGTTGTTTTTGTGTTGGTTGAGAGGGTTTAATTTTACTCGGTGCAATTTTGCTTTTTATATTTTTGGCTTTCCAATATGATACTTTAGGTTTGAGTGTGATGACATCTTTTAAGAAGGGATCCTTATGCCAAATGGACCAGTGTTAGGACAGGATACCTTCCATATTTTTGTGTTTGGCATGGAACCGTGTAGTAAACCGCATGATTTGTGTGATTGATTATTATTGTTTTTTCTTTTTGGGGTGGGTTTTTATAGTGTTCAAAAGCTTTAGACACTAACGGAGGTGGATAACCTTTCTCAAGGAATTTGGTACTGAGGAGCTCTCCCTAACTGTTAAAATCAATGTCCAGAGTACAATTATTTAGAATTCTCTGGAATTTACTTTTTGGAATATTGTTAATCCATTTGGGATGGTTGCAGCTTCTATAGTGGAGAAATTAGTTACCGGCCGTGGGTTTTACATAATTAGATGCATGAATGGTAGTGCCATCATGGCATAGCTCCAGATTCAGAAAAGCCAGTTTCTCTGGGTCTGTGACGTGGGTGAAGGAGATACCCAGTGAGTTAGTGAGTTGGTGTTACAATAGGATAGGAATTGCAAAAAACACAGTCACTTCCAGCGTTAATAGGTCTTCCAAGGTGTGGAATAACAGATGTCCAATAAAATGGTGGTGTGAAATGTATATATGGTATCCAAAACTGCGTGGATGCTGTCTTCCTCAGATGGAGTAATTCGAAAGGAACTAGAAAAACAGAAATGGAAGGCGCTCACACCTAGTGCATTACCAAAGATATTTTAATAATAAAAATGTTTTATATAAATGTGGGTACCCACAAAATGCAACTGACATACGGCCATAAAAACAATGCATGGACATGCACAGAACACGGGGTACAGCTAATGCGTTTCGGGGGAGCACCCCCTTCCTCGGCCTATTTCTGCTGAAGGGAGTGCGCCCCCAAAACACGTTAGATGTACCCCAAATCTGCATCTCTAGGTTGATTGGTGCCTGATGGGGGAGAAGGAGGGAGTTACTGGTACTTGCTATAGGTGGTGCATCTGGGGATTTTTTCTCATGTACAATTGTTGTGACTAGACTAGAGGTAGTCACAGGTGGAGCAGAGCATCTAGCTTGATGTCTATTATTTATTCTTGCAGGTTTAGTGGTAAGCAAAGGGGAAAATGTCTAGGGCCAGGAGGAGTATCATTTTAATGATTTCATGAGTTTTTGGAAGATGTGGGAGGGAGTGGATGCCATGTGGACCATAAGTGGTACAGGAGACTAATGAGCAGTATCTCTAGATTTTTTCCAACAGAAAACTCTGTTGGTATTATAGTCGCTAACATCCTGCCTGAATGTCCCAAGTTAGGAAGAGATAAGGTCATCTTTTCTCCGGGTGGTATTTCTTTTGAGGGTTATGAACCATGTAAGGGGAAGTTGTTTAATAGACCCTAGAATGGTTTGGCAAAGGCTATGTGTTGTGTCCATAAAGAGCTCAAATTTTCGCTTCCTTTGTGTATTAATACATTTTATAAATTTTTTCATACAAAACTCTGATAAATAACCCCATTCCTTGGATAGATCTCTCTCTCTCTCTCTCTCTCAAGCTGTACTTTGTGAGACTGTATAGGAAGATTCTATAAAAAAATATAATCTCAGTCAGTTGGAGCCATGTTTCCCTTCATGTACAGTAAAGAAGGGTGAATAAAATCAACCCTTTGATGTTTCTTGTCAATGTTTTTTACAAAGAAAGGTAATCCTTAGGTTGATCGTTTCTGTAATATAGATATTCCTGTATGACATACATTTCTAGTTATTTCCTATATTTGAACAACATAATTAACACCACATGACTGTCTTATCCTGTTACTCACGCAAACATCCACAGTATATTCATTACTTGTAATAAACTATCTTCCCTCTATTAAGCTTGGTGTTACCTTTGCTAGGTTGTTGAAACATATTTTTTTTAGCAATACATAATAGTCATTCATTGTTTTATCCAATCACTGTTTTCGTTTTTACACTGGTTTCCGAGTATGACCTTTAAAAAGCTCCAGAAAGTTAACAGTTAGTCTATATTAATCTATTCATTCAGAATCAACAAACTACATTAAATGTTTTGGTTCAGACCTTTTTATACAAACAGAATTAAGCATCATTATCCCAGTTCGTAGAGTTAGTTTTCATAGTTCAGAGGCTGAAAAGATCCTATAATAAAAAGGAAAAAAAAAAACAGCAGCGTTTTGTAGTGAGTAAATAAATAGTCAATGAGTGTATTGTAATGAAGGAACAAGGAGGTACAGACATGAGCCTGACTGGGTGTGATTGGCCTCTGCTGTTTTCTGTGACTTGCAGCTTAATTGGCACCTATAGTACATGCTTTAATTACAACCACTCTTGCATGTCCAAATGTAAATTAATTATTCAGTTCAATTGCCTCGAGCTGCAATGAAGATAACACGGTTATATGCATACCAATAAATTTTGCAAAAGGGATCCTCTTTTATTAACTTTAAAAGAAATAAAGGAAGAAGAAACATTATGTTTATGTTCTGTAAATGCTTATCACTTCCATTTAGCTGAACTGAGAGAAAAGGAAAAGGAAGCTAATAGCAGCAGCACGAGCTGTACAGTAAACACCCCCATAGAAATAGAATTTAAAAGAGACAGGATTTCCAATAAACAAAATAATTTTCAAAAGGCTTGCAAGCTGAGCAAAGTGTACCTAATTAACACGGAACAATGGAGTAATATGCCAAATCTACCCCAGAAATACATTTCCACTGTAAGTGGCTTGATTGATCAACACATTTTATTATTATTATGCGGTGTCTTGGCTCCGAACATAAATATTGAATAACTGGTGCACATAATTATACTATTTGCCTCTGGCTTGCTTTTCTAACAGGCAAATGTGAAAAAAGGGAAATAAAAGGTGATGTACTTTAGAATTTGTTACTAAATTGCATCATTTGTATTTCAACTACACCACTTGCAAAGCTTTGCCTGATATGAATTGAGTTGAATGTGAATAGTGCTCAATGAATGTAAATAACACCATTCCAGCCACATCAGAGAGAATATTTTGACAAATGCAGAAAATAAATAGCTGAATGGCATATGTAAGGGTATTGTAAAATGTAGGAAATCACTGAGCCCCATCTGCAAGCCATACTGCTGAGGCTGTCACCGACTGTAAGTAAAATACAGAATGACAAATTCCATTACCGTATCAATACACTTTTATGATAATAAATCATTGAAGCTGTTATCAGAGCCTACTGTCATGATATGCTAGGTCTCATATTCCATATTTATTTACTTTTTGAATAGCAAAGCAGATTGACTACAGGCATGAAATATGGCGCTCATATTTTAGACATAGCAATTGTTGCTGTTTAAGATTAATTAGGTCATATTTGAAAGATAATATTTATATTACCTAATTTGTGTCACATTTTGCACACACACACTGGCACACATGCACACATATATAACTAAGTAATGTTAATAATTTGGTTCAGATCAGTGGACTTCTTGCTTGTGTAAAATGTTAATGATACCACTGAATTGCATTGAGAAGGTCATATGGTCACCAATATTTCTATGCATGACTATTTGATGGAACACCGTTGGTCAGATTAATATAATTTATTTCTTCTGTCATTTTATTATAGCATATTCTCCACAGACTTACATATTTCATTCAATCCTGCTGATTTATCTACAGAAGCAGCTATGAGGCATCCTTTGACAACTGTTTCTGGGGTTCATATGACAGATACACTCCATTTCTCCTTTGTGACTGGCTTTTTGATCTAGTAGGCAACTAAGTCATATGATGGATAGCCGAGAAAGCCAGTAAACAGTGCAGTAGAGGAGTTCTGTCAGTTATGCAATGCTAAAGGAAGCCTTGCATCCATTCAGATCAAGCGACCACTTTTCAAGCAGTTGAATTTCCTGCAGGCTAAATAAACTCTAATGCCATGTACACAGGAGCGGACTTTTCGATGGACTAGGTCCGAAGTTCATTCCGACGGACTAGGTCCGACGTTCTTTCCGACGGACTTTCGACAGAGTTCCGACAAACTTTCCGAATGAACGGACTTAGCCACACACAATCACACTAGTCCAACGGATTTGAACGTGATGACGTACGACTGGACTAGAATAAGGAAGTTCGTAGCCAGTAGCCAATAGCTGCCCTTGCGTCGTGGTTTATCCGTCGGACTAGCATACAGACGAGTGGACTTTTCAATAGGAACTGGGTCCGGCGGAGTTCCGGCGGTAAAATTTGAAGCATGTTCTATTTCTAAAGTCTGTCAGATTTTTCGACATCAAAAGTCCGATGGAGCTCACACACAATCAAATTATTTGTTCCGTCGGACCTTTGCTGTCGAAAAGTCCGGTCGTGTGTACGTGGCATTAGAGAAATTTACAGAGATCCGCATTCCAGTATCCTTGTAAAGATTTTGGAAGATCTAAATCCTATAGCCATCCCCCTCCTGCATTTCTACCCTTGGGAACCCCCTAGTACCCTTAAAACAACCTGTATACATACCTTTAATCCATGGATTTTTTTTTGGTTATGTGGCATCATGGGGCATCTTTATTCTCTTCTTTCTCTGGTCGAGGGCAGATCCTGAATGCTGCAGAGAGTAGCACCACATAATGATTCATCATTCAATCCAAAAGAAGATTGGTGAGTCTGTAAGGGACAGCACCTGTGATAGAGTGACTTTTACACTGCTCAGGACCATTCTCACAGGATTTGATGCACCCAGCCAAACTAATCACATGACACTTGACTTCTGGACAGCGAGATGCTCGCAGGTCATTAAAGAAGTAATTTCCAAGCACTTTCCTGAGACAAGTACCAGCAAGAGGAATGCAGGTGGGAGTGGCTTGTAAATTTCCCATCCATTTGCAGTTCTCTGGCTTGTGTTTGTGTAGGTAATGTGCTAGAAAATTGAGACAAGTGGTGGCTATTAATGCAGTGGAGGGAGGGTGTAGTAGGAGGGCGTTCTGTCTTACCACATAGCTAGCCTTCCACAACACAAAGGGAGCTAGGACAATATTATATGTATTTGCTCCTTGAGGTACAGAACACTATATAAAGAATTAATGGGTATTCTTCTTTTAGTAAGCAACATGTGTCTAGGAGGAAATACTGCCAATGCCAGAAAAGAAGAAGGATTTCAGTAGACCAGCTAGAAGACTGGACATTGGGGGTGAGCCTGGGTTCACACTATAGCGAATTTGCAGCGGGGCAAAATACTGCGAATTTGGAGGACATTTGAAAACCCATTGTTTTCAATGGGGCACGTTCACACATGTCCGGTGCATGCGCAATGCAAATTGACGAAAAGACGCAACCGTCTCTTGTGCGTTGCGCGACGGATCAGGTGCGAATTCAGACCCATTATCTTCTATGGGCACGCATCTGATTCGCATGTGGCTTGCGTCCTGAACAGAAATTCGTGCCACTCCAACACCTCCCCTTCTTCCTGTTCCTCCACTGTGTCTTTTGAAATCCGGAATGGAACCAGCATGTCCAAAAGAGGATGAAAAGCGTCATCAAAGGAGAAAGAATCTGTGGATTGTGAGGAGTTGATCAGACTTGTGAGGGACAAACCCATGATTTATGACAGCCGGCATCCTAAATATAAGGACAACGTTGCCAAAAAAACGTGCATGGCGGGACATTGGCAGAGACCTCTTGCCAGAGTGGAACAGGTGCTCTTCCCAAGTTCAGGCTGACAAATGTAAGTTATTTTATTACCTTTTTTTACTACCTGTATATGCTGTCCTGTATTTTTTAGATGGTGTACATTAATGTAATTTATTAGATTTGAACAAACAGCATGTGGTCACCCCCAAATCTGTACCAGGCCACATGCTGTAAACATTGTGCACATAACAGGTTTATCTAGGGATGGATGAGGCCCTAAATAAATGCATATTCTTATAATTCCTAAGGTCAGTAATATGACATACACCAGAAATGTGAGGTAAAAAAGTTTTATTTTTCAAAGGGCAAAATTAAATACAACATTTTTCATACAGCACACTTAGAATTATATTATCATGCATTTATATCCAGCAAAAAAATACATATTTATTTTTAATCAATACAATTCATCTGCCAAGGCACCTCCCCAGCTGGTGGCAAAAGAAAATCTTAAATTCTTCTCTAATAAGCGTACCAGTAGTGGTGCCCCTAGGAATATTGCAATGTGCTGCCTCCATGTTATGGGTCAGGGAATCGTCAAAAAGAAACCCATCTCTTTCACGCACATAGTTGTGCAGGGCACCGGCAGCTTTAATTGCACTGATCGCATGATCAATACTCAGGTTAATAGAGGTATGCATGAATCTCCACTTATTGCAAAGAATTCCAAATGTACATTCTACTACTCTGCGTGCCCTAGTCAGCCTATGATTGAACACTCTTTTTTTAGTTGTCAGAGAGCGACTTGAATAAGGCCTGAGCATGTTCTGTGACAATGCGAAAGCTTCATCTCCCACAAATACATGTGGGAGGAGAGGCTCTGTAGTCCCTGGCAGGGCATAATTATTGGGCAAGTCTAGTGTATTGTCATGCAGCATGCGGCCAAATGAGGAATGTGAGAATACACTAGAATCTGAGCTGCTGCCATAAGAACCTACATCAACATAAATACATTTATAATTTGCATCTGCCACTGCCATTAATACCAACGAAAAATATTTTTTGTAATTAAAAAATCGGCTCCCACTAGCTGGAGGCTTGAGGATGCGTACATGTTTGCCATCAATGGCTCCTAGACAATTGGGGAAGTTGCATCTCTCCCAGAATAGGTCAGCTATCATCAGCCATTCGTCTGGTTTGGGCTTCTTCATCACAATGTCCTTCAGTTTTTCCCATATGACTAGGCAGGTATCATGAACAATGCCCCAAATCGTTGATTTTCCAACCTTAAATTCAGGGAAGGAAGGAATTCCCTGTTGCTAGGTACCTAAAATGACAAAAAAAAATAAAAATCATTATGTTGTCCTTTATTTTTCAGTGCGGTACTTACAGACAAGATGGCGTAGCATGTGTGATGCTTACAGAAAATACATGAGGCACCTCAGAGAAAAACGGAGTGGCTCGGGGGCAGCGCCTAGGTTACCCTATATGTATGCCAGGGACTTGGATTTTCTACAACCCATAGTGGAGATGAGGGAGTAAGTTTTCATTTACATCATCTATGTAACGCACAATCTGGTAATCATCAATATTCCGAGATAATTTTTTAAATTTTTACTCTAAAAAACAGGACAGAATCTAGTTGGGAGGAGCAAGATGTTTCGGAGGAAGAACAAGAACAACAAACAGAGGAGGAAGCACCCATTGATATTCCAGAAGACACAGAGGATTTAGCACTAATCCAAACCTCTTCCAGTCTCTGGGAAACTCAGCCAGAAGAACAATGTTCAGGGGCAGAGGAGGCTGTTCCTGGGCCATCCTCTGCTCCTGCACAAATTGATCAGCCTGGCAGAGTGCCACGGAGGCGCCCAGCAATATCCCAACCAGACCTAAGTGAGCGCTTATTAGACATGTTAAAAAACATGACAGGAAAGGTGGATGCATTTTTATGTCCCGATGTCCCAATCCTGACGCTCATTTTTGTACCCCTAATTAAAAAGATACCCCCAGAGCGGTACTATGAAATGCGCAAAACTATAAAAAAAATGCTGCACTCCTTCTCCCAGCCACAGGAGGAAGCTGCATTTAAATACCCAAATGTGCCCCAACCAAGACCTCCCCATCACTACCCAAGATACCCGCACTACCCTGAGCAGCAACACCATCCTTATCCCTATAATCTACCATCATATCCCTCAAGTTATGACAGGCCAATCTCCAGATATGAAGGGCCACCTAGTAACCTTCCCTATCCCATCCCATCCCCACTTCCTTCAATTAGGCCCCCCCCCCCAAACTCAGGGTATGTATGGGCAAAGTCAACATGGGGAGGCTAGGCTTGCTCACCACACTGCCAGTGATGACACAGCTTCCGCTACGGAATACTCCTATGATGCCCCTTTCCAAAAAAACTATCAAAATCTGTGATGAGGTCTGTTCTGGGTTAAGAACCAACATGACACATTTTGATAGAACAGGGAAGAGGCCTACTTGACAGGCTAGTTTTTTTATTTTAAGTTATTGCAGAGTTAATTTATGTTTTATACATGGGCAAAGTTTATATTTTTATCATATTTTATGATACGTGAATAAATAATTATTCCTACATTTTTTTGTGCGGTCATGTTTTGACAAATACCCAGGTTAAAAAACATAAAAAAAAAAAAAAAAACATGGTCAATATAATGCCTAACAAATGACATGAGTGATGATAATTACCTTAATGTGATCAATAATCTTTCAGCAGGCTGGATACTTGTTCGGAAGCTCGTGTTCTGACGCTGCAAGCGAGGGGAGATTAAGCCCAGCAATTCGTCAAAACTGAGTAAACAAAAAAACATCATAAATACATGTGGGAAAAACATTGGGGCATACTGTAAAAAAAAAGTAAGGTAAGTGGTTAAGGACATTATTTAGGGTAACAAGGCAGGCATCCTTAGTTCCAATCTAATTATGGCTAAATAGGTGACAGGAAACCCAAAAAAAGGCATATGGGTCCTCATTTCAACAAAGAAGAAGCAACTGGCCTTTTAAATTAACAGTAACAATTGTCTGAGCCAAAAATGCTAAACAAAGCTGCGTGGCAGCACCACCAACCACAAAGCAACTTGTGACTAGCAATTTTGGGTCAAGGTATTTGGGGGGTAAAACATCCAAAAAAAAAAAAAAAGGACCTGGCTTACACCAGGAGGGGGGTGCAAGGTGAGGATAATTTAGTGCCCTTAAGGTTGCATGCTGAAATAATGTACAGTTGGTATTTTGGGGGGGGGGGGGACAAGGCTTATTAGTTACAATAATCTTAACATAACATAATCACACATAGGTTAGACTGGATGGACTTGGGTCTTGCAAATATATAAAACACTATACATCTAGGGCTACAAATTAAGTATGGTTTGGCAGAAACAGTACTCACCTACTAATTGACATGCGGGTGAAATTGAAAAATTTCCCTTCATGCCCACGGAGGTGCCCATACAATATCATGAACTGGCCTCTTTCTTCTCGATTTGCAATGATGGAATGAACCCAGAATCTTCGTCTTCTCCGCATCCTTCTGCGATTTTCTTCTTCCAGCAAGAACAGTTGGCATGATCATTGGCAGAGCAGCACACATCTTGCAACGAAACACACAACACAGGACAACCAGAAAGTGGAGACTGAGCTCCCAGGTTTTATAAGCAGCCGCACAATCAGACAAAAAGCTTGGTCAGCACAAAATTAGCAACTCAAATTAGGCAGGAAGGGCTACTAATGAATTTGCTGCGGCTTTGCACCGAAAACGTGTACAATCCGCAGAACAGCCGGCGTTTCACTGGGCAGTCACGCAGGGCCCTGAAAACACAACTTACTAGTCTGAACCCAGGCTAAAGGGGAGTTTGGCTTTAATGCTGGCCCTAGCAGCTGCACATGCTTCCCTTCCCTTTACTCCCTCGTTCTCAATTTGGCCAACCAGGGACAAAGGAAAGTTAGCTACAAGTACAAGTATTTGAAGCAAAATAAGGTATAAACAATAAACAAGTAGGGACATATACAGAGTGTAAAATTTAAACAAGAGATCACAGTACACTGCATTGTAGATCATAGTTTTTCTAATGGTGGGTATACGCAGAAGAAATAACATATGATTATAAGGAACAAGAGCAGACTGTATGTATAAGAGTACTTAATCATCAGTTATAAGGAATGTAGAGAACCGCATCCAATTAAATACAGGTTTTCGCCATCTGATAGCCATCTATTTGATATCTTGTTGTATTTAAGTGGACGTCCTCCATGTATATAGATACGTTTCTTGTAATGGAAGAGTATCATTGATTTCTTTCTTCTAGCATTGGATCGTGGGAGATATTGCCTGCATTGAATTGAGCTATCATTTCCTAGCAATGAAAAAGTGTTTTACGTAAAAATGTGGCAAGAAACTTGTCAGAATCTAGGTCCAGTAGTAGACCAAGTAGGCATAGTTCAGGGTCTAGAGAAATTGGAGGACCCATTTCATCATGTAGAAAAGGAATCACCTGAATCCAAAAAGTTGGAATAATCGGGCAGGCCCACATCAAATGATAAAAGGACCCAGGTGTTGAAGCACAGCGAACAGAGTGGGCTATGGGTAGGTTGATAGCGAGTAATTCTCTGGGGTGTTATATATGCTTAATGTAATATAAAGAGTTGTGTTAATCTATCTGACATTTTAGGGGAAGCTGTTTTAGTGCTGTCTAAGATTTCTTCCCAATCAGTATCCTCCATAGCTCCAATGTCAGGTTCCCCTCTGGTTTTTTCCCTATAAGCTAATGTTGCAGTGGTAGGAAGGTGGGGAGTAGAGTAGAGATTGGATATTAGTTTGGTGGGTTCTTGCCCTAAGATGATATCTAGCACATGGTGGGGGGGGGGGGTAGTCAAGGAGAGAGTTATGGTAGAGCATGTCGAAGTTTTTGATATCTGAATAGTAAGTGATTAGCAGCCCATACAACAGGATCTGGAATTGTCAGTAGTTCAGGTAAATGATTAGTGAACCATAGAGGTGTATGGGAGTGGATTGGTTGGGCATTAAGTTTGCGCAAAGTAAGTTCCCATACACGATGGTGATGTGCTAGCATACCCAGGGTAATGTGACTTGCCACAGAGAATAGTCTGGAGGGGAGGATAAGTGGGGTGGTGTGAATTGTTACAAGTTGGAGACTGATAACTTTGAAGGTCTGTTTTGTAAAAGTAATAGAAGTTAGATAGTTGAGAGGCCAGATAATAGTCTTGAAAATCAGGGAGGGAAGCTCCACCCAACGATGTAGGGTTCTTTAATAAGACTGTCCAAGCTAGTTTATGTCTGCGGTGTCCCCATACAAAATAGTTTATGATATATTCCAAGGTTTTAAAAAGTTTTAGAGGTATGTATAATGGGGCGTGCCTCATTAGATATAGTATCTTGGGTAGCAGGATAATTTTAATTAGACAAATTCGGCCCATAACTCCTAATGGTAATCTAGCCCATGTTTGTGGTTTTGTCTTGATCATAGTATATAGGGATTCAATGTTAAGGGGGTGAAATGCAATGTTTAATTTATATTGAAACCTAGCATAAATCTACTGTAAGTTGGTTCACAAAAATGAAGTGAAGTCAGGCAAGCTTGTGCTTCCTCCAAACATTCAGTCATATAGGAATGTGCAGGAATGTAAAAAGTAAACATTTCTTTTGTACATGATTAAATGTTTTAAACATTACATGTTTTAAACACTGCTCTTTGTCTAATTTCCCTTTGAAATATGTTACCTTATTAAGTCCCACACAAGCGTATACTGTGCAAAAGAAGTCCTAGTGGAAAAGAACACACACATTCATGATAGTAAATGACCCCCTTACTTTTAAATGCACAAACCAATGATATAATTTAATAGGTTTGGCCTGATCACCAATTTGTTCCTATATATTTGACATGCAAATCTCTACTTACAATTGATATCTCCCATTATCCTGTGCTGGGAAACCAAACTCAGAATGTAATTCAAGTGATCTTTGAATGCTATTTTTACAGGCAGTTAAATACAATAGAGTTCTACAGACTTGTCAAAGGAAGCATTTACATCCTATGATTATAGCTTTCTGCAGCTGAGCGGAGACTATTTGAATTCTTCACATCAGTAACTAATTAACAGCATGTTTATCTGCCAAAAATATAAACATAAAATATCTTTTGTTCTGAAATAAACATGGTTCTATTAAAATGTAACAGTTCAGGGAAGATGGAAAAATAAACACAGAAAACAGTTATAAAAAGCATAATGTGTGCTATGTACTAAGCAGCATTTTGAGCATTTCATTTTTTTATACTTTTTATACTTTTAAGCCATTTATAGAATGGTGTCAAATGTGCATTTCTAATTTCTTTATCTAAAATCACAATACGCTTCTCTCATTCCCTTAGATTGTAAGCTCTAATGAGCAGGGCCCTCTGATCATTTAGAGGATTTGTAAATGTTTTCAGCCAGTCTTATGATTTAGACATCCCTACTAGACAGGATAAACAGGTCAGTGAAATTTACTTCTCCATAACAGTGAAGTATTACAGCTTGGTCATTAACCTATCCTGATTGAAGAATGAAAGCATGCTGATGAGGACATCACTCTGCTTACTCTGTTCTGTAACCATAGTTAGATTAAAAAAACATTAGAGCATGAGGGGTGAGCACTGAACTCCCAATGATACAGGCAACACTGACCATGATGCAGGGAGACAATGACCACCAATGGTGCAGTGGTCATTAATCACCAATGCTATAAGAGCACCAATGATATAAGGAGCACTGACCAGCAATGATACACAGGGCACTACCACCATGCTGGGTGGTGAGCAGTGACCAATAATAATACAGAAGGCACTATCTACTGAACACCAATATTTAAGATGGTCATTGAGCCTTGGCCACTAATGTTTTAGGGGGCATTTACTACTAACCTTAAAGAGTTAGATTAAGGGTGGAATCACCATTTACCATCAACCTTTAAGGGGGTACTCACCACTGACCACTATCACAGGATTTCAATTTATACCTGACCATTCCGCTTTGTTTTGTGATATTGTGTTTTACACTACATACTCTTGATAAAGGTGTTTCTAATATTAACCTTTACTGTTTGTTAATTAGTTGTTCATTTTTTTTAACAAAGTTCTACTTTAATAAAGGCTCAGCAAAGTGTTAATTATATGCCTATATTCCATTGATTTCTTTCATTGTCTTATGTGTATTTGTGAAACTCTTGCCTGTGGCACAGTAAAAAATAAATAATGTGCATTTTGTGGGTGCAAGGACTGCAGCAAATGTGCAGTATATACAAAGAATGGGCTCATGTTTTATTTAACTATCCCGATTTAAGGCACTTCCATTGTTTGATACAACCTAACCACGCACACAGATACTCTCCTAAAAGTGCCTATGGGTGTTATGGCTCTTTTATAATCCATTTATGATAGATTCCAAGGTTTTAAAAAGTTTTAGAGGTATGTATAATGGGGCGTGCCTCATTAGATATAGTATCTTGGGTAGCAGGATTATTTTAATTAGACTAATTACTAGTGTAATTTTATAATCCTAATGTCCTTGCCTAGTGTCAAGAGTAGATATTGCTGGCATGCAGAAAGTAAGGAACAGACAGAGGTGATGGTGGTCTGGGAGGGAAGAGGTAGCTTCATAGATGCACTTGCTCAGGTATGTAAAACTACAGAACACCAATGCTGGGAGATATTTTTGTGCAGGGCTGGTGGTTATTGCTTGACCTGACATTTGCTGGGGGTTATTGCTTGTCCTGACACTTGCTGAAGATTAATGTGCAGGGAGTTATGATTTCTGGCTCTGACAATTACTGAGGGTTATCATTGCTGGCATTGACACTTGCTTAACACATGCTCACTGAAGTTTGGGGGGGGGGGGGTTCTGGCCATGACATTTGCCTAAGGTTATTGATAATCCCTAATTATGATAGGGATTATCATTGCTGACACTGACACTAATGCCAGTGGTTGACATTGCTTGCAATTTCTTCAACTATAGGATTTTTTTCTCCCATAATCTCTTAATTTTACCCCAGGCCCTATCTTCTCTAAAGCATTAAAGCATAGCAAATCAAATGAGAAATGTGGCTCACTACAGACCATACACTGCGAAAACAACATCTCCTATATTGACCATGCCAAACTTTTGGCCATGCCCACAAGAGTGTAGTGGGTTGTATGCATTTTCCTTCTCAATCCTTTCAGGGCAGACAACCAGCATAGTGCACCACATTTTTATTTTCAATCCCTTTAAGCAGGTAATCCTAATTATTTTCAAATGCTGGCAACTATGCTTTTTCTTTGACATTGAACACCAATGCTTTTTAGACATTTATTGCTTTTGCTGACCAGCAATGTAAGGGGCACTGTTTCATACTTCTTACAACTGTGCTCTGTATGATTTAATGTGTAAAAAAGGGGCTATATTCTTTTTTACAATGGTTTCTATATAACATTGCATTTTTCATTTTGTGACTAAGCATTTCTCGTTATGTTGGTGTCAGTGCTGGAAAACACCCCTTTGTCAGGTGCTGTGATTACAGGTGTTAACAGGGAGTCGATAGCTAAATAATGCCCAGAAATTGACTGACTGTTACGATTAAGATCTGGACGGGGGAACTCTCCACTCAGGGCCACTAACTCAACATGTATTATTTGTACCAGCCCAAAGTGCACATGCCCCCTGACCCACAGTCTACTTTTTCCCTGGATAAAGCAATAGCAAGCAGTGAACTAATACTGTGAATCCATGCAACTGAACTAAAGCCAGAAAAGCCACGCAATGTATTTTATTTTACTATGTGTCCTTTCCTCTCACTACTTTATAACCAGTCTGATTCAGTTGCAAGTTGAATAAGATTAGTGACTGGCCATCTTTCTAGTTTTGAGAATTTTTATTCATGCTTTCTTTACGTAAGACACTGTAAAAAGCCTACAGTAAATGAGAATACTTTGCATACTTTATCAATGGATAAGCAAAATGGGTTTCCAGATTAATATATTACCAACAAAAATGTCTAAACTGGCAGACAGTGGGCAATAGATTAGTCCACAGTATTGCCTAGGGTCTCCCTGATTTACTATATCTTGTTCTGCACTGTCGCTGTGTTGGCAAGAGGCAGCCATTTTGATAGAGGCGGGGTTGGGCTTCTTCATGTCAGAGCATCCAGCAAGGAGAACAGTGAGGAGCACATCAATGACATTGAATCTCCTGAAAGTAAGAAGCATCGGTTTTAGATTTCACACTACATCTATACAGATAAAATAGACTACAGAAGTACCTAGGCACACGCATATGCCAGGAAATGCACTGCACCTTTTTTTTAGAGGAATTCCACACAAAATATATATTTCCCATAGTACTGCTTGGGCACAATTAACATTTTTAGATGTTTCTTATAACAAAGAAAATCTTCACATTCCACTTTAATTTTCAATTGTGCTTGGATTGTACCTCTACAGAAATCTCTGGCAACAATATGCCCTTTATCAGTTGAACTTGATGTACAGTATTTTTTCAGCCTGATTAACTATGTAATATCTTCTATGTGCCTTTTGGGTTTTAAGCAGTTTTGTACAAGGTGACACTAATTTTTTATTTTTTTTTAATGCTGTATGGAGTCTCAGGAATATAGGGAATAAATATGCCATGCACTAACTCAATTGAAATGTTTCCTACAAAGCTGATAATCTCATCTTAGTCAATCATAGACCCCCATAAAAGCTAAACATATTTTGTTTTTAATCTTGTGAAGTATATTACATGCTCTGTAACACATAGTAAAAACATACATACCGTATCTTCTCAAATTGCAGATGACCTCATTCAAAACTGTAATTGACTCAGAAAAGTGTGCCCTGAACCATTGCTCATCTTTCTAAAATCATGTAATCGTATTCATTGATGTGTGTTACTTATTACTGCATACACAAATAATTATTCAGAAGTGAACATTTGTGATCTTAAGCAATATCCTACTGTTTAATTGTCGGCAATTGATGATGATGATGATGATGTTGATGCTCTGAAAACAAACAGGGTATATTGTATGGTATTATGTACATACATTTAATATATTGACACAAGTGCAAGGCATACAAAAACAATAAAAATAAAAACATTAAATGTGCTCCATATTATATTGTATATTATGTACATACATTTAATATATTGACACAAGTGAAAGGCATACAAAAACAATAAAAAAAAAAAAAACTTAAATGCGCTCCATTAATTCTTTTATGTTACAAAATTAATTAACCATGTTTTTAAAATGTAAAACCAAGAAAATCCTTCAACTCTTGCATCCATCTAAAAAAATAAACATATTTATCTGTTCGACATTCAACTGCATATGTGGTGTTTTTTATGAGTAAATTAGAAACTGGCAAGAATTAGGGCTTGTATCTTAGGCTTACACACAAGCCCTTGATACAAATGTACATTTAACACATGTGAAACTCTTATGCCGCGTACACACGATCGGAATTCTCATCGGAAAAAACTCTGACGGTTTTTCCGACGGAATTCCGCTCAAGCTGTGTTGCCTACACACGATCACACCAAATTCCGATGGTCAATAACACAGTGGCATAAAACACGTTCGACAGCACTATAAACTTTTTTTCCGATACAGCACTGCATTACTTTAACCGACAATTGCGTGGTTGTGCGACACTGTATCCAAATAAAATAGAATTCCTTTTTTTTCTCCACAAATAGTAGTAGCATTTGATCACCCCTGCACTTTTTATTTTTTGCGCTATAAACAAAAAATGACTGACAATTTTGAAAAAAATTAACAATATTTTCCACTTTATAAATACACATCCAATAAAAAAAATGAAAAAAATCAAATTTTTTCATCAGTGTAGGCCAATATGTATTCTGATATATATTTTTGGTAAAAACAATCCCATTTATAGTTGAATAAAAATGGACTTCAAAAGAGTGGACGAATCAGGAGCTTTGATTGACTCTGGTCCCACTCACAAACTGATATTGTTACGGCACATATGGTTCTCCTGGTGGTACATATGTAGGATTAAGTTATGAATTTGCATGGTGTAGTGAGAGATTGCTATGCCAAACTCCTCCATCCTGGCATGCATGGTTTCATGAGATTTTTCCACCTCCTCAATCCTGTTACTAAATTGGAGAATATTTTGATCATCACTTGCCTGCACCATGTTGGATCAAGCAGCCAATGCTGACAGGGTTGGTGGCAGCTGAAAAAATTCCTGAAGTTGTCTCCCTTTAGAGCCTCCTGGCATTGGGATGAGCTTGGGGTTCTTTTTAGGACCCACGTGCAACAGGGTAGGATCCAGTACAGCTGGTCCACTGGCCACAAAGGACAGCCTGAAGGGATATTAAAGCAGGTGCGCTCTTAACCTTAACTATTTTTTCCTCATCTGCAATCACTAATCAACTGGATTTTGATATTCAGGTTCCCAAAAAATGAAATAAACCCATTTTAATCTATGGCCTGCAATACAGTACATGGACAGCAACAACACACCAAGAAATGTATAGCTTTAAATGTAAATACAATTTGCTACCAAAGCTAGAAAAAATCTGTTAACAGTGAAGTATGATACTCCACACCCCAGAAAAAAAAAAAAAAACTTCCCATTGTGTATAAAGCATAATAATAAAAAAAAAAAAAAAACACACACAGAGGTTGGAAAAAAGCAGTACTGTATTTAAAAGTGAGGTTATTATTAATAGCCTTGGCAGGGCGTTTAATCAAAATTGATGAAAGATTTACCTTTACCGGCATGAGAGAGAATGAGAGTATATAACTTGTCTCTTCATTGCTGCAAAGATGTGTTGATAAGTGCCGTTAAAATTTGAAAATGTCTAATATTGCCTATTTTAAGCATGGCTACATAGCTTTGCATTTTAAAAGCTGTGGTATTCTAAGCTGTTTTCACTATCAAAATGTCTCAGGGACATATCAGCTCAATCTGGCTGAATGAATATTGCCACCTCTTAGGTGGCAAGCTGAATTATGTCCTGTGGGAATGTTTAGATATGTGTGATAACAGGCTGAGCGCTTTTATACAGTTCACGGATCTCCTTCATCTACTGCACATTATTTCTTATGGCACAGATGCTGCTATTTCAAACAAAACAATTTGGCTGTTTGAAGTGACACTCATTCGTTACATTTCAGGGCTGTTTTATGCTGAGTCACTGCAAATTATATATATATATATATATATATATATTTTTTACCATCTAACTGTATTAAATAGGATAACAAGTAGCATGATCATCTATTTTTATTTTCTCCTGTTCTCTTATGCTCTAAACAGGTTACGCATCAATCCCACATGGTCTTAGACTTTGCCAGCTACCCCACTAGTAGATTTGTAATCCCTGGACAGAGTTCCAAAGTTATGTTTAATCAAGAATGATTAATTTTCAGAAAAAAATAAAAACATGATGACAATTCTTACTTTAATTGGATTACTTTACAACAAGCTCTGGTGTTATCCTCTGTGTAGAGACGCAAAGCATTAAAAGTGGTTTGAGATGCGTTAATGCAAAAACAAGAATTCTGCAAATAGAGGGCTCTTCATTTCTGTAATTTTAATGTCGTGTACATTTCTCAATACACAATTCTGTACATATTGGGTAAATCATGTATTTATATAACTATGTAACATAGTGTATTTATCTTATTGTGAAAAATATAATTTATACATTTTGTATCACTTACAATACAGCAGACTAAATTAGGTATAACAGTACATAATTCTATATAAAAAACAAAAATGTTTTTTTCTTAATTAAAGTATTGACCTGACATGTTTGCCTTTGAAACTTCATTTTCAACGGAGTAATTAGTAAGCAGTGGTGATGTAAAACAACCATTTAAACATTAGTTGAATGGGGGGTGAGGTTTGACCTCTGTGGAAGAGGGCCGCTTAGCTCTGGAGCTCCCGTCAACAGAGGAATGCATCTAGCGCCGTCAGAAGCTTTATTTAAGCTTTTTCATGGGAAAATCATCCCACAGCTCCTCAGCTATCTGATCCTGCTCTCCTCTGGATTCTAGTGGCAGGCTAAACCAAAACATCCTAGAGATCTTCTGCACACAGGTAAGCAGCATGGCTGCTTCTTCTCAGGGACATACACAAACTCAATTTCTCCTTAAAACTGGTGCAGAACAGCTAACTCTACCCCCTACCATACAGATGGATCTACATTCCAACAGTATCAGCCCAGTCTGAGCAACCTTCGCAGTATTGCGGTGGACATCAAAGATACCCTGTCAGCCACCACTACAGATCTGCGAAATGGATCCAATCGCTGGCTGGTCGAGTGCAGGAGATGGAAAAAATGACGTTTACCAGAAGTCTGTTCCAAAGGTATACATTACCGCTGCAAATATCTATTTTGCCTCTCAACCTCAACCTAGCTCTTCTATGTGTCCCAGAATATCTGCAACAATTCTGCGAGATCCTGGACATCCCACTGATCGATGTACCAAATTGGTATGTTGATTTCTACCCAACTTCTTCGAGGAACGTCTTGGGGTGACAAAAAGGAGAAGTTGCGCTAATGTAAATACTGTTCCCAGTGAATTTTAAACTGAGTGTTAATACCCGATATGACCTTTCAAGTGAGAACTGGATATAAATTCTAAAGTGACACACAAAAATTAAATAATTATGTGAAATCTAATAGTGAATATATTAATCCCAATGTGGTTATCAAGGGACTAAAAACAAAAACAGAAAAGGAATCCTTATTTAAAAAGTCCCATATTATAGTCCATAAATTAAGCCTTCAAACTAAAGCAAAAATCGCATTCCATCCAAAGAAGTCGAAGGCAGTGAGAGTGGTTACTTCCAACTTGCATATAAAGGCAACACTTCTATCATCCAAATAATATGCTTACCAGAAGATAAGCAAGCTTATACCCAGCCTGGGCCTTTTGATGAACCAGATTGCAGCAGCTTTGCGATTATTCGGTCACCACAAAAATTTGGCTCTGTATATTTGTTGTGAAAAGAAAATCAAAGACATAGCATAATATTGCCACAACACTATACTTTTAAATAAAAACAAAATTGTCACTTAAAAAGTGAAAAAAATTTAAAAAAGAAAAAAGAAGAAAAAGTAAAAGCACCCAGTGATCAACTCAACGGCTATAGAGTGATCCAGCAAGAAACACCTCCACCTTCCAAATAGTAGGCTTACCAGATAATATGCCAAATATACACCAGTGATTGGAACAAACCGCTACTTGTGACCCGACACCACACAGAGGGGCTTCTTACCAGATATAAATCAATCATTGCATAATGAATCTCAGATAAGGGTTGCAGATGGTTTGTATTGGAGATGAAAAACTGTTTGCTCCAAGTCTGCGACAGCGATCGATCCTTTTTCTCTTAAATACAGCAGTTCATATGCACCCAGAAAGAGAGAAAATAGCAGACCATGGTGGGGTACCCTCTAACAGTTTTATTTAAATAAATGTAAAATTGCACTTACAGAAATGCAGATAACATCAAGCATAAAAAATGCGCCGGCCGGCTACATAGAACAAACTCCCGTCCTCGTCGACGGCGTGGTGACGTCAGCACGTACGTCCCAGACGTGTTTCGTCATAGGTTGACGTTTTCAATGGGTACGGGTAGCATGCTGAACCACCACACAATATATAGACATTCAAGCCTCGTTCTGAGTCCCGCGTTGAGAAACACAGACCACCATTTTAAAAAAGGGCAAAACATCGCTATTCAAGGCGATGTCATGGAAATTACTTCAATTAGGGGAATGGGTTAGATTGTTATGATATCGCAATTATCCCCAACTATTATTGCATCCAGCACCGATGTGCAGCTAATTCGAAGATAATGATTTTTGATACAGAAAGCCAAAAATTCTAAAACAGTTATTAAAAAATAATAAATTAAAATTAAAAATTAATAATTAGTATTTAATGGAGAAAATGAAAATAAATATTGGTAACATATTGAACAGGTATTTATATAGTTCTTATCTTCTTTTCCATAAAAGGTAAAGAGGATTTTTTTATATAAGAACTAGATCTACTTCGTCCATAGAAAATATATATAATAGAAAATAAAATATAGTAAAAAATAAAATATATATGATAGGTTTATTGGGTCGAAACTAAGCTTATAAAAATTAAATGAAAAATTAATATAGTAAAACATTTTTTTCCAAAAAAGATTTTTTTTCTTTATATAAACTTAAATTGAAAATAATATAACCCACCAGATTATCTCTTTATTAGTTATACGGGGATAAACATCTATTCTTCAATAGGTATTATTTCTCGTTGGTATGCGTTTATTACACGTGGCTCAGAACCAGTTCACATAACTTCATCAATTCTCAAATCCTATAGTATCATGAATTATCAATGAATGCGTTTACATCCACGTCTATATTTAAACCATACGGTACATATGTTTTGACCTTATGTATCCATGCCATTTCTGACTTCAAAATCTCTCGTACAAGAGAGCTCCCCCTCCAGTTGGCACTAAATTTGTCAATCCGCCAAAAAAGTGTATTTGAGGGGTCCCTTTTATGCTTAAACAAATAATGCTTTGAAACCGAGTGATTCCTAAATCCAGCCTCAATATTTGTAATATGCTCATTTAATCTTACTTGAAGTGGGCGTTTAGTCCGCCCAATATACTGTAGGCCACAAGGGCACTGCAGTAAATACACTACCCCTACTGTGGAGCATGTAATAAAGGGGGTTATAGTATGTTGTATTTGCATACTAGTGGACAGAAATTTTGTGTCCTTCTATTTTTACAGCTATTGAGCGAACATACTCTACACTTTTTACATTGATAGAAGCCAGTTAGTTGATCAAAAAAAGTAAGTTTTTTAGTGGGTGGATCAAAAATGTTAGGAGCCACTCGGTTTCTGAGCGAAGGGGCCCCCCTGAAAACAACCTGTGGCCTATCGGGTAGGATTTCATTTAAAATCCTATCATTATTGACAATGTGCCAATGTTTGGAAATTATTTGTTTGATGTTCTTATGCTGGAGTGAATAAGTGGTCACAAAAAGGTACAATTTATTTTGAGAAGTTTTTTCTTTGAGTAGGGACTCTCTATTCATCCCTTCCACTTCATTAAGAACTGGTAAAAGTGAGTTTAAAGCATAGCCCTTCTCCAAAAACCTTTTGGTGAGTATATCAGCCTGACTCAAAAAATCTCGTTGACTGGAACAATTTCTCCGTAACCGCATATATTGGCTTTTCGGTACTCCATTGAGCCAAGGGCGATGGTGGCAGCTGTCTAATGAAATATAGGAGTTGCGGTCGGTTATTTTAAAGAAAGTAGATGTAGAAAAAGACCCATTTACTATAGATAAAGTCAAATCCAAAAAATTAATCTGAGTCTGACTCATTTCGAAATTTAGATGGATACCACGATCATTTAGATTCAATGATGTTGTAAAATCCTGTAGTCCCTGACCATCGCCATCCCATAGGAGGAGGATGTCATCAATATATCTAGCCCACAGGACCAGTTGGGGGGCCCTGTGGGCGTAGATGACATCCTCCTCCCACTTGGCCATAAATAAGTTGGCCAAGCTGGGGGCATATTTAGCCCCCATAGCTACTCCTCGGCTCTGTCGATAAAATTTATCAGAAAACCAAAATTAATTGTGGGAGGCGGCATAATCAAGTAACTCCATAATAAAAGTTATCTGCCCTTCCAATAAACCTGAATCTATGTCAAGGAAAATTCTAACAGCCTCAAGGCCTTTATCATGCGGTATTATAGTATAAAGGGAGGTGACGTCAGCGGTCACCATCCACATACCTGGCTTTGGGTTCATTTCCGACCTGTCGGGAATCCTTTAAGTGGGATGGCATGTTGCGGACAAGAGGCTGCAAATAAAAATCAATGTATCTGCCCACCCGGGATGTGATTGAATCTATGCCACTAACTATAGGGCGTCCCGGGGGGCAGATAGGATTTTTATGCACCTTTGGGAGATAATATATCGTTGGTGTTCTGGGGGCCCTTGGGATAAGATAAAGACTTGGAGCAAACAGTTTTTCATCTCCAATACAAACCATCTGCAACCCTTATCTGAGATTCATTATGCAATGATTGATTTATATCTGGTAAGAAGCCCCTCTGTGTGGTGTTGGGTCACAAGTAGCAGTTTGTTCCAATCACTGGTGTATATTTGGCATATTATCTGGTAAGCCTACTATTTGGAAGGTGGAGGTGTTTCTTGCTGGATCACTCTATAGCCATTGAGTTGATCACTGAGTGCTTTTACTTTTTCTTCTTTTTTATTTTTTAATTTTTTTTCACTTTTTAAGTGACAATTTTGTTTTTATTTAAAAGTATAGTGTTGTGGCAATATTACGCTATGTCTTTGATTTTCTTTTCACAACAAATATACGGAGCCAAATTTTTGTGGTGACCGAATAATCGCAAAGCTGCTGCAATCTGGTTCATCAAAAGGCCCAGGCTGGTTATAAGCCAACTGCGCAATTTTGCTTATCTTCTGGTAAGCATATTATTTGGATGATAGAAGTGTTGCCTTTATATGCAAGTTGGAAGTAACCACTCTCACTGCCTTCGACTTCTTTGGATGGAATGCGATTTTTGCTTTAGTTTGAAGGCTTAATTTATGGACTATAATATGGGACTTTTTAAATTAGGATTCCTTTTCTGTTTTTAGTTCCTTGATAACCACATTGGGATTAATATATTCACTATTAGATTTCACATAATTATTTAATTTTTGTGTGTCACTTTAGAATTTATATCCAGTTCTCACTTGAAAGGTCATATCGGGTATTAACACTCAGTTTAAAATTCACTGGGAACAGTATTTACATTAGCGCAACTTCTCCTTTTTATTGTCTGTTTTGTGTATATCCCACAATAAGTTGCAGCTTCTTTCCTTCTTTTAGGGTTATTTTCACTACACTAAGCGCAGTTTTCCACTTTTCCATTTCTATTTTCTGATATTATTACTGCAGCTGGTTTCTTTTTTTTTTGTTGAGTGTCCTTAGATTAATTAAAAAAGTTCATTGTTTGTCAATCATGGACATCTTTGAATTTGTCGTCTTTGAAAAAGTCGTTAATATCGACGGAGTCTTTGAATCATATAAAGAAAATGAAAATGATCTTGGTGGTTTGTTCATGAGGCTAAAAAACCTTATGATTTCAGAAACCCATACCCAATGGGATATTGCTTACTTGGAAACATACATAAAAAGTTCTATGGTTCCAAGAAGCTTAAGATGGGAAATTTGTCCCCAGAAAAAAGACACAGAACTTGAGGAATGGTTCAGCTATTTTAATAAAGCAGGAATTTCATTCCTACAGTTTCTGATTGAAAGGAAAACCACCAAACTAACCAAACTAGATACGGAGATCAAAATTATTAAAGAAAAACTTGGTCCGAGTAAGGAAAGTGATGAATATAGAGAGAGATCTCAGAATTTATTAAGAATTCTGGAAAAAGAGGACAAAGAACAAAGGCTAAAGAAAAAGAAAAAATATAATCGGGATCTCACTGACTATCAAAATAATGTGGTGTTTGAATGGCAGAAAAAACTGCTGGATGATTTGGTGGGACAAACTGACAATGAAATGGAAATATCCACACAAGAAATTGCAACCACTACGGGAACTATACCTAAGTTGTCCCAACCTCCCAAGCAGAACCCTACTAAAAAGGGCCCGTTTATGGCTAAACCCCAAAGGGGCTCAACACCCCACTTAAATCAGTCCCCATTTAGGAATTCAGGACCAGGGAAGTTCAAAGCTGCCCAACCTAATTCATATAAGAATTCTGCGCCCCCACGTTATAATTATAACCAACCTATGGGGAATTTTCGTTCTAACCCCCCTCCCCCTCCTCCTTGGGTAACCACACAGAACCCAATGGGTAGAGGGAGAGGTTATCAAACTAACAATAGGGGTCGTGGTCAGAGTAATGACAACCCTGACTGGTGGAGATATGGACAGACCAGTAATCCTTTTGCAGGTTTACCGTATCAGGATTGTCAAAATTTAGGTTGGGAATTTAACATACCCACTCATAACAATTTTTTTCCTTTGAGCAATAGAGGTTTTGAAGAGGGTTATAATCAGAGCCAGGCCTATGATCATCAAACAAGGGAAGGTTTTCCCTCCTTATTTCCCTCCCAATCACAAAATGGTAATACGTCCAATTTTAGACGTCCAGGACCTAATGGTCAAGGAAGTTGGGGTTTTTCCAAACCCAATCAAGGCATAAAAAGGCCAGTAGAAAAAAGTGAGGAACTAGAGGGGGGAGGCGCATGCGATCAAAAAAGATCGAGAACATAAACGAAAAAGGCATATTTAATTTGAGGACCCAAGTCTTGACTGAACCCGAAAAGGTGGTCTTGTCTAAGGGCCTCAAATTTGTACCCCCCAAAAGTATGAATAAGTTTGATACATATATGGATGTTCACAAATTTGTGAGAAAATTAAATATAAAAAGATGTCTAGCAAACAAATAAACACTTCCACACCAGTTCCTGATGATTTTGTACATTCAGGACTAGCAAATGCATCTTTATTTAATCCCCCAGGGGCTCTTGCCCCATCTCTAAAAGTTTTTAGAGATGTCATTCTAAGGGATCTTGATGCCTTGGAAATCAAAAAGGCTAGGAATTCCAAGATTTTACAAGAAGGCCTCGACTCCCTATGTAAAAATAAGGGTATTGTTATTAGGCCTGCAGACAAGGGGGGTGGGATTGTGGTCCTTGACCGCAAGGATTATATGGCAGAGATGGATATAATCCTTGGTGATGTTGACACCTACATCCCACTCCCTTGTGATCCAAAACTAAAATATCAAAAAGAACTGGAGATTATCGTATCAAGAGGTCTGGCATTGGTAGTTCTAAATAAGAGGGAGAGTCTTTATCTTATCCCAAGGGCCCCCAGAACACCAACAATATATTATCTCTCAAAGGTGCATAAAAATCCTATCTGCCCCCCGGGACGCCCTATAGTTAGTGGCATAGATTCAATCACATCCCGGGTGGGCAGATACATTGATTTTTATTTGCAGCCTCTTGTCCGCAACATGCCATCCTACTTAAAGGATTCCTGACAGGTTTTAAATCTCCTGTCGGAAATGAACCCAAAGCCAGGTATGTGGATGGTGACCGCTGACGTCACCTCCCTTTATACTATAATGCCGCATGATAAAGGCCTTGAGGCTGTTAGAATTTTCCTTGACAGAGATTTAGATTTATTGGAAGGGCAGATAACTTTTATTATGGAGTTACTTGATTATGCCGCCTCCCACAATTACTTTTGGTTTTCTTATAAATTTTATTGACAGAGCCGAGGAGTAGCTATGGGGGCTAAATATGCCCCCAGCTTGGCCAACTTATTTATGGCCAAGTGGGAGGAGGATGTCATCTACACCCACAGGGCCCCCCAACTGGTCCTGTGGGCTAGATATATTGATGACATCCTCCTCCTATGGGATGGCGATGGTCAGGGACTACAGGATTTTATAACATCATTGAATCTAAATGATCGTGGTATCCATCTAAATTTCGAAATGAGTCAGACTCAGATTAATTTTTTGGATTTGACTTTATCTATAGTAAATGGGTCTTTTTCTACATCTACTTTCTTTAAAATAACCGACCGCAACTCCTATATTTCATTAGACAGCTGCCACCATCGCCCTTGGCTCAATGGAGTACCGAAAAGCCAATATATGCGGTTACGGAGAAATTGTTCCAGTCAACAAGATTTTTTGAGTCAGGCCGATATACTCACCAAAAAGTTTTTGGAGAAGGGCTATGCTTTAAACAAACTTTTACCAGTTCTTAATGAAGTGGAAGGGATGAATAGAGAGTCCCTACTCAAAGAAAAAACTTCTCAAAATAAATTTTGCAACTCAATGGTACCTTTTGTGACCACTTATTCACTCCAGCATAAGAACATCAAACAAATAATTTCCAAACATTGGCACATTGTCAATAATGATAGGATTTTAAATGAAATCCTACCCGATAGGCCACAGGTTGTTTTCAGGGGGGCCCCTTCGCTCAGAAACCGAGTGGCTCCTAACATTTTTGATCCACTCACTAAAAAACTAACTTTTTTTCATCAACTAACTGGCTTCTATCAATGTAAAAAGTGTAGAGTATGTTCGCTCAATAGCTGTAAAAATAGAAGGACACAAAAATTTCTGTCCACTAGTACGCAAATACAACATACTATAACCCCCTTTATTACATGCTCCACAGTAGGGGTAGTGTATTTACTGCAGTGCCCTTGTGGCCTACAGTATATTGGGCGGACTAAACGCCCACTTCAAGTAAGATTAAATGAGCATATTACAAATATTAAGGCTGGATTTAGGAATCACTCGGTTTCAAAGCATTATTTGTTTAAGCATAAAAGGGACCCCTCAAATACACTTTTTTGGGGGATTGACAAATTTAGTGCCAACTGGAGGGGGAGCTCTCTTATAGGAGAGATTTCGAAGTCAGAAATGGCATGGATACATAGGGTCAAAACATATGTACCGTATGGTTTAAATATAGACGTGGATGTAAACGCATTCATTGATAATTCATGATACTATAGGATTTGAGAATTGATGAAGTTATGTGAACTGGTTCTGAGCCACGTGTAATAAACGCATACCAACAAGAAATAATACCTATTGAATAATGGATGTTTAGCCCCGTATAACTAATAAAGAGATAATCTGGTGGGTTATATTATTTTCAATTTAAGTTTATATAAAGAAAAAAATCTTTTTTGGAAAAAAATGTTTTACTATATTAATTTTTCATTTAATTTTTATAAGCTTAGTTTCGACCCAATAAACCTATCATATATATTTTATTTTTTACTATTTTTTATTTTCTATTATATATATTTTCTATGGACAAAGTAGATCTAGTTCTTATATAAAAAAAATCATCTTTACCTTTTATGGAAAAGAAGATAAGAACTATATAAATACCTGTTCAATATGTTACCAATATTTATTTTCATTTTCTCCATTAAATACTAATTATTAATTTTTAATTTTAATTTATTATTTTTTAATAACTGTTTTAGAATTTTTGGCTTTCTGTATCAAAAATCATTATCTTCGAATTAGCTGCACATCGGTGCTGGATGCAATAATAGTTGGGGATAATTGCGATATCATAACAATCTAACCCATTCCCCTAATTGAAGTAATTTCCATGACATCGCCTTGAATAGCGATGTTTTGCCCTTTTTTAAAATGGTGGTCTGTGTTTCTCAATGCAGGACTCAGAACGAGGCTTGAATGTCTATATATTGTGTGGTGGTTCAGCATGCTACCCGTTCCCATTGAAAACGTCAACCTATGACGAAACGCGTCTGGGACGTACGTGCTGACGTCACCACGCCGTCGACGAGGACGGGAGTTTGTTCTATGTAGCCGGCCGGTTCATTTTTTATGCTTGATGTTATCTGCATTTCTGTAAGTGCAATTTTACATTTATTTAAATAAAACTGTTAGAGGGTACACCACCATGGTCTGCTATTTTCTCTCTTTCTGGGTGCATATGAACTGCTGTATTTAAGAGAAAAAGGATCGATCGCTGTCGCAGACTTGGAGCAAACAGTTTTTCATCTCCAATACAAACCATCTGCAACCCTTATCTGAGATTCATTATGCAATGATTGATTTATATCTGGTAAGAAGCCCCTCTGTGTGGTGTCGGGTCACAAGTAGCGGTTTGTTCCAATCACTGGTGTATATTTGGCATATTATCTGGTAAGCCTACTATTTGGAAGGTGGAGGTGTTTCTTGCTGGATCACTCTATAGCTGTTGAGTTGATCACTGGGTGCTTTTACTTTTTCTTCTTTTTTCTTTTTTAAATTTTTTTCACTTTTTAAGTGACAATTTTGTTTTTATTTAAAAGTATAGTGTTGTGGCAATATTACGCTATGTCTTTGATTTTCTTTCACAACAAATATACAGAGTCAAATTTTTGTGGTGACCGAATAATCGCAAAGCTGCTGCAATCTGGTTCATCAAAAGGCCCAGGCTGGGTATAAGCCAACTGCGCAATTTTGCTTATCTTCTGGTAAGCATATTATTTGGATGACAGAAGTGTTGCCTTTATATGCAAGTTGGAAGTAACCACTCTCACTGCCTTCGACTTCTTTGGATGGAATGTGATTTTTGCTTTAGTTTGAAGGCTTAATTTATGGACTATAATATGGGACTTTTTAAATAAGGATTCCTTTTCTGTTTTTGTTTTTAGTCCCTTGATAACCATATTGGGATTAATATATTCACTATTAGATTTCACATAATTATTTAATTTTTGTGTGTCACTTTAGAATTTATATCCAGTTCTCACTTGAAAGGTCATATCGGGTATTAACACTCAGTTTAAAATTCACTGGGAACAGTATTTACATTAGCGCAACTTCTCCTTTTTATTGTCTGTTTTGTGTATATCCCACAATAAGTTGCAGCTTCTTTCCTTCTTTTAGGGTTATTTTCACTTTATTAAGCACAGTTTTCCACTTTTCCACGTCTTGGGGTGAACCTATGGAAGCCCAAGACCAGAGGCACAGACACCACCATTCGCTATCCAGAGGGCATTCTCATCAGTCCATCTTCCTGGGACCACAGCAGGGTTCAAGCACCACAAAATCCTCAGATCATCATTGGACACTCCGAGACCATTGATGTTTTGTCCTTCACCTCACCATGTAACAGTTAGGGCCTAACCTCTTCCCTACTTCCCCCGCACTTGCATCACATTTCTTTTTATTGAGCGGTCCCTACTGCATTGTATCTATTGCTACCAGTTAACTAACTTCATCCCATCCTTTATTACATTACCTGCAAGAATGCACTTCACACCCTTTGGAGACAATTTAGCTCCCATTGCCCCCTTTCTGTGTGCCTTTGAGTCTAGTTTCCACCATCCCTATGCAGGGTTATAAACCCAATGGAAGGGACAACTTCTTTCTCTCTCCACCTCATCCGTAAAGGTTATCCCTCAGACTGCGCCATTGTCTAGGTCTGCACCCAGATTCCTGCTGTGCCTGGTTTTCTACCCTAGCCAGAATAAGCATAAGGATATAGGCCGCATATTGCACAATTTCTAGTGCTTATTGTGATCCTTTAGAGGGAATATGTCATCATTACTTCTACACTTTCTCCTCATACTCACATTTGTCCCCATTTGAAAATGCTTTATACCTTATTTGCACTTCTAGAGTAATTACCCTTGCCTCTACTTATTATCGGACTGATGGCTCACAGGGATATGTTTTTCAGTTATACACCGCATAATTTGAATGTGACCCAGAAGGTAAATCTTTTACTGAAATTGAGGTACTGTCTCTGTCAGTTTATGGATGGAGCACCCTAACTACCACTCTGTCGGTCAAATGTTACTCCAGCAGATGTAGGTACAACTTCATCCACAAGATTCAGCTCTCATTTTCATACTCAAGTCATTCATACCCAGCACTTTAATGGTAAAGGAATAGGGGTGTATATACTGTGTATGTGACGATACCGGCTCAAAATATTAAATCTAGGTATAGTTGGATATGTTATCCACCTATTTGTAATTTTTGTGCTACACTGAGTGGTGTGCTGCAGTCAAAAAACAAACTCCCTTGACAGTTAAGTGAGCTGTGAAAAATAATAATATATAGGTGGACTGCGCCGACCACTATAATTTCTATGTAGTTTTATACCACTCCTAGTGTCAAGTGCTAATTACACCGTGACTTTAAGTAACACCCAGTGAGCAGCCTGCTTGAGCAAGCCTGCTAATTTACTAATACAAAATGCAGTAATAAACAGTAAATGAAAAATAAAATTAATGGTTATACCCCATAAGACATTATGTGAATTCTGCTATAAGAGATACCAAACACCAGTGTGTACAATGAACCAAAATATTCTGGTGTATAAAAGATAAAAAAAAAACATGTTGACATATATCAAAAAGTGTACCTCGAACTAAAAAAAAAACATACAAATATGGAAAATATATATGTAATGTCCAAATGTCTGATGGTCCACAATGTGTGACGCCCCAGTCCAAGTAACAGATGCTCCACAATATATAACATCACAGCAAATGATAGGCCTTCTTATCCTGCTGTTAAAAATCACCCTGCTAGTGATTTCACCACCACTTATAAATTGGCCACTCACCAGAAACAGGTGGTTTGCGCCTTTGGTTAAATATCTGGATAACCACTCCTAGATCTGGATGACTCAGTTCCCTGTTCCAATGGTATGGTTAGGCAGATGGGAATATCGCTCTCAGAAAAAAATATAAAGTGCCATCATGGTGTAGTAAGTCTAAACTTGTTTATTAAAATCAGTAAAAAATAGATATTGCACTCACATATCGTTGAGCCTTGAGCCGGCACTAAGCTGTTCCAGCCGTGTGTTTGGGGTTTGCTGTGTAAACGTTCGTTCCCCTATTTGCTTCCGTGCGCTCCAAGCCTTGCTCCCGTTTAGACCAGAAATAGTGTCACGAAACTCCCAGCAGCCTCTACGCATTTCTCAAACATTGATTGCGTCATCAGGAAGCTGCTGAGATGATGTACTGCCTAGCTTATATACTGCCAGTATCTGCCAGTCCCTTGCTGTTATTGGTCTGTTGCGTCCCGCCGGAAGCATTGGAACCGCCATTTTGGCTATGGGCTGCCATCATAGCTTACTGTTTGTTTATTCCCTTTACTTTCTAAGTGTTTTAATTCTACCTGGGTCACGCCCCAGGTACAGATCAGTACCCTCTCATTCCCCCTCTGTGAACGAGCTGCCCTATTTATTAGCCCCTATGGAGGTATATTTCTCATGATATATCTTCTCTTAGCTTAAATTTCTTCCTTTCACCATAAGGTGTCCCGGAAGTGTAAATTATCAGCATTTGGTATCTCTGGTTTTTGGTGCCCTATGTGTGATCTCTTTTGGTGGGAGGGTTTCCCCACTCACACAGCTGGATCACTTTTACAGTATTATGAGTTAAAGCCATATAAAAATTGTACAAAATATATATTATGCTTTCCCCTATGGATTACATCAAATAAGTAAATTTGTAGTTCATAGAAATCACTTCCCATAAAAAAATATATAAATATATATGTATACTCTACATTACCCTTTTTTTAATAATTCATAGAGTGGTCACTGTTGCACATATTCCCACCCTGCATTTCTCATCGGAAAAAGAAAATAGAAGTGAATGAGGAAAAAATAAATAAAAATAGAGATAAATATATCATTTTAAAAATGAATGAAAATACAAATAAAAATAAAAATAATAATAAAAATAAAAATAATAATAAAAATAATGGTTATAGTATTAAAAATGAAAATTAATATGAAAATGAAAAAATAAAAAATTAATAAAATGAAAATGAAAATAAATATAGAATTAAAATCAAAATCTCAAGGAAATATTTATTTAAAGTGGAAATGCGAAAATGGAAACACATCAGTAATCCTCTATGAAACAGTTTACATCAAGTTCCACATTTAACCCCTGCGGTCTCATTGTGTCTAATTTAAATATCCAATGTGTTTTATTGTGTGATATTTCTCTTTTTAAATTCAGGTTTCTCCAGTTTTGTTCTACTCTGTCAATGGCAAAAAAATGTAGATGTTGTGGGTCTCGTTTGTGTACTTTTCTAAAATGTCTTGAAACACTGTGATGTTTGTATCCCTTTTTAATGTTTCTAATATGTTCACCTATGCGGACTGATAGTGCCCTAGTGATTCTTCCCACATACTGTAGCCCACAGCTACACTCCAATACGTAAGTTACGTGGGTGCTCTGATATGTAATCAGTTTATCAATCTTATATTTTCGTTTAGTTGAATGGGATTGGAATTCCAGAGTTTTTCTTGTTTCCTTGTTTGTAAGCCTACAAGGTTTGCATTTGCCACACCGAAAGAAACCCTTCTGGTCAAAAAACGTGGTCATTTTTTTAGTCGGATCTGGTACATTCTTGACCAGTTGATTCCTAATTCTTCTAGCCCTTCTGTAGATGAATGTCGGTCTACTTGGGAGTATTTTACTTAAAGCGGGAGTAAACCCAGTTTCAAAAAACACTTACATTCCTGGCATGCGGGAAATGCTAACTTTCACATTGGTTGTGCTCTCAACCAAACTTTCAAACCATCCAATGGCTGGTGTCATAACTGATCACATGTGCAGCATTATGGCAGTTGAAAAATTATTAGAGGCCAAGATGGCAGCTTCCTTGACTGAAAACGATAGAAGGGTTTACTTCCACTTTAATTGTGGGTCACTGCGGATAATGGGCCAGTGTTTCTTCATGATTCCCTCTAGGGTTTTATATTGTTTATTGAAACCTGTTATAAACGGTACCTTATTATTATTTTTACTATGTATTTTGTTTTTCTTGTTTTGCAATATGGCCTCTCTATTCATACCACCTATTTCCTCCCAAATCACCTCTAATTCCCCCTGGTTGTACCCTTTGTCCACGAATCTCTCAATCGGGATCTCTGTTTGCTTATGATAATCCTCCATTAGGTCACAATTGCGCCTGATCCTAATGAATTGCCCCTTAGGCATGGCCTTTTTCCACTGTGGGTGATGGCAGCCACTGAGCGTTATGTACCCGTTTCGGTCGGTTTCTTTAAAGTACGTTCTGGTTTGGAAAGAGTGACCCCTCTTGAATATTTCCAAATCCAGAAAATTAATGGTATCCTTGTTTGTGTTCACCGTGAATTTTATGCCATAATGGTTATCACCAATATGGCGTACAAATGTGTCCAATTCTTCCTGGCTACCCTCCCATACGATCAAAATATCGTCTATGAATCGTTTATAGGTCAAAATCTGTGGCCAACATTTTCCGAATATCTCCTCTTCCTCCATCTATTCAGGAAAATGTTGGCCACACTTGGGGCATACTTGTATGTGTAGAATTTATGCTGGTGCCAGAAAAAATTGTTGCCCATTGCCATTCTCAACCCCTCTAGTATGAACCGCCTTTGTTTTAATTTGAGGTGTCATAGGTGTTTCATGGACCATGAGACTGCTGCCAGCGCATCTGATTGTTTGATATTGGTGTATAAGGATTCCACATCAATTGTTACCAATAGTGTGGAATAGGAGTGATATAAATAAAGGGTTAGACACCAGAATGCTCTATGGCTGTGTCCATCCAATACTTATAGCAGCGCTAGGTCAACAGGAAGTGACGTCATACGTTTGCGGTCCACGGTGCGCTCCAGCGGGTCCGGACAGGAAGGACGCCACTCTCTCGCTCTCAGGGAATTGGAAAGGCTCCACATCCGGCGCTATTGAGCAGGCACAGTACCGTTTATACATTTATCCAAATGCTGCAATTTTAACCATTTCTGGTACGCTTAACCCACTAGGGGGAAGTTCTTTGTTTAGGGGAAAAACAGTTTCAATAAACGAATTTTTAGCAATATTACGCTATGTGGCCCCTTGTTTATTTGCATGCACAACTTTAAATAACCGCGCTGAGGGGGATATAACACTGGAGAAGGAGGCTGGTGTGCTGGTGGTATCCATGTGCGGGTAAATTCTGTAGCTGATGTTGGTGGAGAAGGTCCTCGTGGTCTAATACTACAGGTGTGTTTTAAGTATACTTCTGGTGAGTGTACCCCCAAAAGGGGATAAACCCTCTAACACGGTGTCACCTAAGGTGGAAGTTTTGGATCACTCACGGAAAATCAACACAGAATCATATTGTCGCATGTTTATTTGAACTGTCACTTTCGCCATATTGCTGATCCATCAGATTGGAGGATCGTTTGTTTTTCACGCGGACTCTTTGTTTTTTGTTGAAAACACGCAGTGCAATCCATTTATCGATCAAATTCATTTATTTATTTATTTATTTATTTATTTATTTGTTCACGTGCACTTTTGACTCATCAATTTATGCACTCAGCACTTTAAGGCGTAATGTAAAGGTGATCTTTCTTTACTGTGTAAGGTGTATTTTAAAGGTGCACTTTCCTTTACCCCTTTTAGTCATTTTGATTTTTTATTTTTATTTATTTTATTTATATATACACCAAATGTTTATATATATGCACAATTTTTTCAAATCAAGTTGAAAAACCATCACCTAGCGCTGCTATAAGTATTGGATGGACACAGCCATAGAGCATTCTGGTGTCTAACCCTTTATTTATATCACTCCAATTTTACTGTTATTTTAAGCAGCTGCTACAAATTGTATTTTAGTACACCACTGAAATCAATTTTTGTAACCACATTTATTACATTTATATATATTTATTTATTTATAATTTAGTACACACAGTTCTACACCTAAATTTATTTATTTATTCACTTACACAATATATATTTATTTATTTATGTATTTGCCTATTACACCACTATTTGGGGTCTACATCACTCATCACCCCAAACATTGTAAGGACACACACCCAAGTAGCGCAGAGAGGTGTTGAGCATAGGAGGGCGGAAAGCTTAAAACACCACTTTTTCACAATAGTGTGGAATAATTCACCTTTAATTCTTTTAATAATTTAATGACATCTGTGTTATCCATAATAAAGCCCTGACATTTTCCTGCTAGTGGCTGTAAAAATACATCAAGGTATTCGCCTAATCTTGAATATACCGACCCAATCCCACTAATAATGGGTCTACCTGGTGGTTTGGTTTTATTTTTGTGGACTTTGGGTACCTGGTATATAATGGGCACCCTGGGCGCCTCTGGTATAAGATACCTTCCTTCCCTTTTATTCAATATTTTATCCGCAATGCCCTTATATATCTAGGATATATATCCAAATATTGTTTTAGTTTAGTTTTAAATTCTCTGTTAGGGTTCTTTTTTAGTGCTTGATATGTGGTCTCATCCTTCACTAATCTCTCTAGTTCCAGCTCATAGTCTTTTTTGGTTATGACCACTAGCCCCCCTCCCTTGTCCGCTGGCCTAATTACTATGTTTTTTCGTTTCTCTGACCTTCTTATTCCCTGCCATATTCTATCCATTTTTTTCGGTACATCTGGTTTTATATTCTTAATCTCTTTTTCCATCATTCTTTTGAATACCTCAATAGGGTGATTTGCATTGGATTTCGGGTTAAATGTGGACTTATTTTTGTGAGTATACAGTGCTACTCGGTTGTAAAGCTATCTCCCCTTTTTCCAGGAAGTGCTTTTTCAGATTAAGTTTTCTTACAAGTTTCTGTAAATCAATGAATGCTTCGAATTGATTAAAGGATTTACTAGGAGCATATTTTATCACCTTATCCAGTACCAGTAATTCTTCTTGGGAGAACACTACTTATGTTAGATTAAATATGCCCCTACCTAGTTCTCTCATTTTCTTTTTGATTCCCCCTCTACACCCTCTCCTCCTTGTGGTTTTCTGTTTGGTCCCCCCTCCTGTGGATATCTGTTCCAACCTCCCCTGCTGGTTTGGAACACTGGCATGGGCAGTTTGTAGGGTTCCATCCAGTCCCTCCATTCCCCCTGCCCCTGTGGGTATCCATAGTTTTGATTGTAATACCCCCTCCCCCCTCCCTCTAAATCCTCCTCTCCAGGACATAGGGTATTGTCCTATAGGTGGTTGATAGGGTAGTGTTTGGAACAGGAGTTGGTGTTCCCGTGTTGGGTTGGCCTCCCTGTTCCATTACCCAAGTTTCCATGTCTTCACTAAGGGATGTGTTGTTAGAACTAGTTATTATCTCATCCTCCTGCCATTTATATACGTTGCCGGACAAAAAATCATTTTTGTCCCTTTGATATTTCTTTACTCCATTTTTTACTTCATTATCTGTTTTGACTAATAACTCCTGTAACTTACTAGCTCTGGTCTTATAGTCATTACTCTCCACATGAGGCAACATATTATCCCTAATGCTATTGATATTGCCCTCTATTTTTGTTAATTTTATTCTCCGCCTGTCAATAATAATATCCAATAGTTTATTTTCACATCCATTGAAAAAATTAAACCAGGCCGTTGATAATGTCTCATCCATTAATCCATCATTGGGACCTATGTCCCATCTAAGCCTTCTGGGTGTGATCTTAGCATATCTGTATTTCTCTAATGTCATGATATCCCACCACACCCTGATTTGTTTGTCCATAGCACTCTTAAGGTGCTTAAACCCTTGTTCTAAACTTACTGCTGTGGCATTATCGAAGTGTTCAAATACATCCCCTAGGTCAAGCTTGCGATTGGCCAGGAAAGAGAAAACTTCCATGTGTAAGGTGAAAAAATAAAAACTATGTATGTCATGGAACCGGTGAAAAATATTAAATCTAGGTATAGTTGGATATGTTATCCACCTATTTGTAAATTTTGTGCTACACTGAGTGGTGTGCTGCAGTCAAAAAACAAACTCCCTTGACAGTTAAGTGAGCTGTGAAAAATAATAATATATAGGTGGACTGCGCTGACCACTATAATTTCTATGTAGTTCTATACCACTCCTAGTGTCAAGTGCTAATAATACTGTGACTTTAAGTAACACCCAGTGAGCAGCCTGCTTGAGCAAGCCTGCTAATTTACTAATTCAAAATGCAGTAATAAACGATAAATGAAAAATAAAATTAATGGTTATACCCCATAAGACATTATGTGAATTCTGCTATAAGAGGTACCAAACACCAGTGTGTACAATGAACCAACATATTCTGGCGTATAAAAAATCAAAAAAACATATTGACATATTGACATCAAAAAGTGTGCATTGAAATAAAAAAACATGGAAATATGGAAAATATATATGTAATGTCCAAATGTCTGATGCTCCACAATGTGTGACGCCCCAGTCCAAGTAACAGATGATACACAATATATAACACCACAATGAATGATAGGCCTTCTTATCCTGCTGTTAAAAATCAAATTCAAATAGAATTTGAATTCGAATAGCCTAACGTTTGATCCGACTTCTTGAGTCAGCAATTTTATGACAAAAATAAGTCAATAATTACTAAACTCCATTATGATTTTGTCCACTTGTGTAGGTTGAATTGATCTGCAATTTTTTTTCCACGTATTCATCTATTTTGTATCCAGAATCTGTATGATGTATGGTGAAACTGTGTGCAGATCTGTATTGTAACTAAGTTGCTATTGTCGGTATAAACCAGGTGGTTTGTTTATTGTACCTGCTAATTCAGCAAATCTATTTTCTTTAGAACATATTTAATTGTGGTAATTGCTTTGCTCTTTTGAGTGGTTTCTATCTCCTGCAGCTCCAGAGATTGGGAAACTTTTTCAAGAGTATTAGGTATTTTATTTTGTTATTTTTGTATCACAGTTCGTAACATTTTTAGGGTTCTATAAGTGTCTGTGTTTGCATTTAAAATCTAAAAGTAATTGCATTTGGATTGTGTTAATTTCTTTGATTGTGTATTTGAAATACAAATCACCATTTTGGTAATTTTGGTTTTGTATATAGATATATAAATATACTTGTATTTAAAAAAAACATCTTTATTTATTAATCTAATTGGGATATATTTGTATATTTGGTAAGAAATCATTATTGCTTAAAGAATTCAGAAAAGTTGATTGTTGTGGTATACTATTGAGTGTCTGAACTAAATACATATTGTTTATTAAGTTATTTAATATTTGCCGTAAACGTCTGTATATTGCTTCTATTACATTTTCCACGTATACATCACTACCATATTCTTATACCACTACACAGTTATAACAATATGCAAGTTATTGGTCATAAGAAGGGTATGGGGGCTTGGGTACTGCCCTGGGGGACATGTGCCAATGCAAAAAAAAACTTTTAAAAAATATAATTTTTAAAGGAGCAGTAATTTTAATGATGCTTAAAGTGAAAAAATAACAATTAAAAAAACCTTTAAATATAGTGCCTGGGGTGGGGGGGGGGATCCCTTTAGTCTGCCTGTAAAGTGGCACATCTGTACCATGTATGGAACCTGCTGCAGCAAAACTGACATTTATAAAGAAAAAAATTACATTTACATTTATTTTCCCTGCAAGGTTTCTTTATTTTTAAACAGCCTGGGGGCTACAATTTAGTGTACTCAGAAGAAGATTAGAAATTTTTTGGATAAATTCTGGTGTCTCTTTGGCAGACTTTGGATGGAAATTACAAAGTTTTGCAACACAGTGAGTAAGCCTTATGTAAAGAAGCCAAATTATAGTACACTCAGGCCAAGATTAACATGTTTTTTTTAGAGCGGAAAATTCATAGGTTTAAGTTATTCTCATAGATTAAGGATCCTTTACTAGTTGTGCGGTCTTAATGCAGCTTAATCAGGAGGAATAATCTATAAAAACAGGTAATTTATTTAGGAGATGCGTACATATAGATTGGTAAGCATATAATATTAACAAAACAGCAATAACAGTAAGATGTTGCTTACCTACAAGCCCAAAGCCAAAAAATCCCAAAACACCAAATGATTTTGGTCTTTGGTTGTTGGTGGTGCCTTCACACTGTAACCCTATAGAGGTACTCTTGATGAAAGTAAGAATTGGCCTTGCTGTAAAAAAATGTAATTATTTGCACCCATCAAACAGGTGTGGAAAAATTGGTCCTTGGGTGCAAATTGTGCCCAGGAAACCTATCCCAAAAAATACTTAAGATAAAATCAACACCCACAAAGCTAGGCAGCCTAGCAGCTCAATTGCATACTGGGCAAGTTCTGGCCAGTGGTATATTATCATGACCCAATAACCCAATGGATCATTTACTGGAAAGCTCTCCATGTTTGTTTTCGCCTCTAGATAATCTTCCACCAATAGATGCAGAAACTGCTGATGGGATGTTGAAGCTGACAGCTCTGGGCGCTGAGGACTAAAAATGTTTTGAAATACATCACTGAGGCGGCCCCCTTCCTCACTGCTCCTCCTTTGACCAACAGAAGCCTCAAAACTACCTTTTGCATGAGACTGTAACCTACAAGTCTGGAAAGGTGTTACATAAACTCTTCTTCAAGGTGTCCTCAAGATATTTCATCCTGTGCTCCCTCTACAAGAGCAGAATGAGTTCTGAGACATGTAACAGTGGTCAAGGAGGGTTGCCAACCAATAATGATTCTTCTCCTTGGTGCCACAAATTTTCGGTTCCTTTTGCAGGCTTTGAAGAATAAGGGAGCCCATGCACTGCAAGTTTGTGGAGGTATGAGTTCCCGGGGTCACTGAAGATTATAGTATCTGGAACTGCCTCCTCCCAGCCATGTACTACTCTACTCTACTACAGGGTTTCTGGGGACTGAAATCCATCTCACTAACCTGCTAGTAGCAAACTGAGCCCTGCTCTATCTATCTCCACTCCAACAACACACTGCAAAAGCATCCCGTGGGAAGGAACATTTTATAGTGTGGGTGGAACTATGAGCACTGAGTCACGATTGGGCAAAGTCATCCTGACTTTGTCCATTTAGGGCTCTGACAGTGCTCTGTACCCTGATTTTGCAAAACGTGCCTTGCATCATCCAATTAGGGCTCTAGAGTGCACTGTGAAGCATGCAGTGCATTGTGGGGTGCTCAGCGGGCGAACATCCCGCCAACCCCCCTCGCAAATTCTGGTGTTTGCTGGATGGGTGAACAGGCGATGTTTGGGCTGAATTTTTGCTCGGTCCAAACCATTCGCCCAACTCTACTTTTACTGTAGAGTGCCTCTTAACCCAAAAAAGGCATACCAGACCCTTTGACTTTGGTATGTGATTTAAGGTGGTACCCTATGCAAAAAGAAAAATGTGTGAGGTCCCCTGAAAATCCAGAGCAGACCCCTAATCTGAGCATGCAGGTTTGCTGTTAGTGTTGGGCTGAGCAAACACGCAAACACGCAAATTTGCGGGGCGCTTGGCAGGATGTTTGCCTGCTGAGTGCCCCACAATGCACTGCATTCTGCACAGTGCATTCTAAGCTCTAAGTATGTATGTATAAAGGAACTACAGCTCAGGTCAAAGTAAATGGAGTAGTCTCCCCTTCGTTTGCGATAACAAATGGGACAAGACAAGGGTGCCCGTTGTCCCCTTTGCTATTTGCATTGATCCTCGAACCATTGTTATGTAAAGTAAACGGCTTAATAAGGACATCTGAGGAATAACTATAGGAGGAATCCAAAATAAAAAAAAATGGCAGCATATGCAGATGATATGCTTTTTTCAGTGACCAATCCGGTAATTTCGCTCCTGAATCTTTTTAAGGAGATCGAGCTATACAGTACACTATCTTTTTTTTTAAATAAACTTTTCTAAGTCAGAGGCTCTGATGGTAGCAGTCCCAAAGGGAATAATGAATTTAATTTAATCAAATTACAAATTCAGATGGGCGGAGCAGTGTTTAGGGACCTATATTGCGGATGATTCTAAAAAAAATTATGAATTCAATTTTTTGCCAGTATTAAGTAGAGTACGTGAACTATTGGAGAGATGGCATAGGGCAGGGGTGTCCAAACTTTTTTCAAAGAGGGCCAGATTTCATGAAGTGAGGGCCGACCATTTTTTGAACCATTAAAATTAAATGCAAATTAAATATTTTATGCAAAGTTTATTGCAAACGGCATATTATTAATTTCATAACATTGATGACAACATATGATGATATATAATATATATATATACACATACATTATATATCTTCCCTTCTCCGCTCAGGGTAACGATGAGCTCAGGCGTGTTATGTTTAAAAAAATATCTAAGTCTCTGTCTCTCTCTGTCTCTCTCTGTCTCTCTGTCTCTCTCTGTCTCTGTCTCTCTCTGTCTCTCTCTGTCTCTCTCTCTCTCTCTCTGCCTCTCTCTCTGTCTCTCCCTCTCTGTCTCTGTCTGTCTCTGTTTCTCTCTGTCTCTCTCTCTGTCTCTCTCTGTCTCTCTCTGTCTCTCTCTCTCTGTCTCTCTCTGTCTCTCTCTCTGTCTCTGTCTCTCTCTGTCTCTCTCTGTCTCTCTCTCTGTCTCTCTCAAGGAAAGGAACCGCGTTCCGGTTTGATGTGGCCCCCAAGTATATCCATAAACAACCAAGGATTAGGACACTATTGTCATTACCTAAACAATATGGAGGGCTGGGATTTCCAGGTATATATAAATATTACCAGGCTGTACACCTGGGCCGATTGTTGGACTTGTTCCGACTAGGGATGAGCTTCGAGTTTGAGTCGAACTCATGTTCGACTCGAACATTGCCTGTTCGCCTGTTCAGTGAACAGCGAACAATTTGGGGTGTTCGCGGCAAATTCGAAAAGCCGCGAGCACCCTGTAAAAGTCTATGGGAGAAATCTAAAGTGCTAATTTTCAAAGCCTATATGCAAGTTATTGTCATAAAAAGTGTTTGGGGACCTGGGTCCTGCCCCAGGGGACATGTATCAATGCAAAAAAAAGTTTTAAAAACGGACGTTTTTTAGGGAGCAGTGATTTTAATAATGCTTAAAGTGAAACAATAAAAGTGTAATATTCTTTTAAATTTCGTACCTGGGGGTGTGTATAGTATGCCTGTGAAGGGGCGTGCTTAGAACTGTCCCTGCAGAAAGTGTCATTTTTGCAGGACAAAAAGCTATTTAAAATCACTCGCGGCTATAATGAATTGCCGGCTCCTGTAATACAGAGAACAGTCATTCATTGAAAGTCATTGATAAAAAAAAAAAAAAAAGCGTGGGGTTACCCCAAATTCAATTACCGGGCCCTTCAGGTTTGCTATGGATATTAAGGGGAACCCTGCATCAAATTAAAAAAAAAATGACGTGGGGTTCCCCCTAAATATCCATACCAGACCCTTCAGGTCCGGGATGGATTTTAAGGGGAATCCTGCACCAAAAAAAAAATGGCGTGGGGTCCCCCTCAAAATCCATAACAGACCCTTATCCGAGCACGCAACCTGGCAGGCCGCAGGAAAAGAGGGGGGCGAGAGCTCCGCCCCCTCCCTCCTGAACCATACCAGGCCACATGCCCTCAACATTGGGAGGAGGCTTTGGGGGTCTGTGACCCCTCAAAGCACCATGTCCCCATGTTGATGGGGACCAGGGCCTCGTCCCCACAACCCTGGCCGTTGGTTGTGGGGGTCTGCGGGCGGGGGGCTTATCGGAATCTGGAAGCCCCCTTTAACAAGGGGACCCCCAGATCCCGGTAGTACCCCTACCATTTCACCAAAAAAGTGACAAAAATGTTAAAAATTACAGGAGACGGTCTTTGACAATTCCTTCTTCTTCTTTCATCGTCTTTCTTCTGGTCTTCTTCCTTTGTTCATCCTTCGGTTTCTTCATCTTCTTCTTCCATCTTCTTCACGCTTTTTTTTATCAATGACTTTCAATGAATGACTGTTCTCTGTATTACGGGAGCCGGCAATTCATTATAGCTGTGAGTGATTTTAAATAGCTTTTTTTCCTGCAAAAATGACACTTTGTGCAGGGACAGTTCTATGCACGGGATACATGCGCCCTTTTACAGGCATACTATACACACCCCCCAGGTACGAAATTTAAAGGAATATTACACTTTTATTGTTTCATTTTAAGCATTATTAAAATCACTGCTCCCTAAAAAACGTCCGTTTTTAAAACTTTTTTTTGCATTGATACATGTCCCCTGGGGCAGGACCCAGGTCCCCAAACACTTTTTATGACAATAACTTGCATATTAGCCTTTAAAATTAGCACTTTAGCACATAGACTTTAATAGGGTTCTAAAGTTCACAAGAGCTTTAGGTCTGTTCGCAGGTTCTGGTGCGAACCGAACAGGGGGTGTTCGGCTCATCCCTTGTGCCGAAAGGGAGAACTGAAAATTTTGCCTAAACAATCACAGTGTAGAGAGTTACTACATAGAGCACCTTGGTGCTAAAGAAATCTGGCATTTAATACTAAATCACATCCCACAATAGGACCTACACTACAGATATGTTGCAACTTGCTAGCCCAAAATAGACTATCCACAGAGAACTCACCATTGGTCCCTATATTAGGTAACCCACAATTTTTACCAGGGACACAGAAAGGACCTTTTGAGATATTGATCAAACGAGGAATATACCAAGCATCACATTTTATGCAATCAGGGAAATGGCCATCATTGAAGGAGCTGATGGACAAAAAAGGCATTTTTCAATTAGATTTCAGGCAAGCAGCATGGCTAGGGCATTTTTTGAGTACTGGGATACCGCCAAGCTCTCTAGACCGGGGTTGTATGCCATTTGAGAGGTTTTGTATGGAAAAAGAGCCTATTACACATGCAATCTCTATAATGTACGCGCTATTAATCAAACCATCAAAGAATCTCCAGTTGCCTTTTTTGCAAAAATGGAAAAAAAGGACTTGGGGAGGAGTTTTTGGGAGGATCAGAAAATTTATATGATACAATCTATATTTAAAACTGTGACATGTACAAAATTACAGGAAATGAACTACAAAATTATTTCACAATGGTATAGAACCCCGGAAAAACTCAAAAAATTATTCCCGAATATACCAAATGAATGTTGGAGATGTCAGAAGGGACAAGGAACCCTTTTACATGTATTTTGGACATGCCCAAAAGTTGAGAAATACTGGAAGGAGGTACGAGAGATTATTCAGAAATTTAGCGAGGTAGAAATACTCGATGACCCGGCGTTATTTCTTTTACATCTGTCAGGGGTTCAGAGGAAAACATATAGGAATTCTATCCTGTGTCATTTAGTGAATGCAGATAAGGCTTGCATACCACTTGGCGATGTAAGGAGGGGAAGGATATGGATTGCAAATAGGTGGAATATTGAAAGCTATAAGTGAAATTTTGGCCAGGTCTTGGGATAGCGTCACCCTAGGGTCAGGCATTAAAATAGTATGGGGGTTGGAAGACAGAGGGAGATTACCTCCTCGTCTTTCACCATCTTAGCCCTTCCTCTTTTTCAAACCTACTAACTCAGCTGCCCTTGCTAAACATATTAGATATAATTTTATGGAAGTCCAGATATAAAGAGAATAGAATATATTGATTTATTCTGGGTTATACATATTAATGAATGTACTGTTAAGTAACGAAAGATTGTTTATTTAAGTTTTTCTTTCCTTGTCCTTGTTTGAAATGATAAAAAAAAAAACTGTGTCATACTTGTCTGCTCCATTTTCCAGCACCATGCCTTTCTCTCTGTGTACAGTCACCAGGCAGTTACAGAGATGTGCTGTTTTAAATGGCTAGCGTGTGGGTTTCTGAGTGTTTGAACAACACATAAAAACATTATCAGCCAGGGTTCTCCTGCATATTCTCTTATGTTTCCCAGTGCTTTCAAGTATTGTCTCTGTGACCCATGTTCCCAGTGTCCATCCAGTCTGTACCCAGCTCCTGCATGTCTCATTATCCCAGCATTCCCAGCGTCTTTAGTTTCCAATCTGCATCCAGTCTTGTGTACTCCTACCTCTTACCTAAGCATATACCTATGACCCTTGTGTCCTCTTGTCTGTTTCCTACCTCTGCACTTCACTCAGTTCCTTTTTGTCTGCACCAATGTATTCCCTGTAATTCTCAGTCAGCCCCCTCATTATCAGCACCTGTGCACTCCTAGCCTGTGTTCCTCATCTGTTTTATTGTGTGTTTCTATCCATTTCTACTGTTTATCTATGGCCTTGTGTACCTAGCACTCCAGCACTGCAAGACAATATTTTTTTTTCTTGTGTGCTTTCAGATTGTGTCCTGTCAGTACCTGATTGTTAGCTTCTGTGTATTACCCTGAGTGCGTCACCCATCTTCTTCTGTGATCCTACACACCCTCATCTCCAATATGATTCCTATGACTCCCCTGTGATTCTGTGCACCTCTACTCTTTCCCAGAGCCCCTGTGTGATTTTGCATTCCTGCTTGCCTGGTCTGTGTTACCCACTGAGTGGTGAGTCCTGCACCCCAGGGCTGCTAAGGATATCCTCCAGAAAAAATCCAGTTCTGAATAGCTGTCTGCTCCGGTAAGTCAGAGGGCCATTGCCTGCAGTCAAATCCATATCCACCATTAGAAGTTCAGTTGAAGACAGAGCAGTGCCTTAAACTCTGCACCTCGGCCCTTCTAAGGGCTTTCCCTCTCAATGTTGAGCAGGCACGCTGGGTTCCATCTATCAGTGTTATCGGGTATGCAGCCGAACACAGATTCCTCGTAGCCACCTGTGTCCCCTCTGTGACTAATGCCATGGCCTAGTTTCAGTTGCTATAAATTCCTGATTGTCCAGTCTGCCCCCTAGTAAGAGCAGTTTCCCTAATCTGTGACATACCACTTTTATATATGATGTTTGACCCCTGCCTAACAAGGATCAAATGGGAAAAAGTTCAGGTATTTGTCTAAATGCTCAAACAGCCAAAGTTTGGGCTGAACCTTAATTTGGAACAAACCATCTGCTAATTTCTATACAGTACCATAATCTGGGAAAAGTTAAAGTGGAACTCCAGGAATTATCTTTTCAGCAAACTTACATCTACACACTAAGTATGCAATATCTGATATCTGGAAGGCTGTTGGGGATGCTCACTGCGGTGGTCCACACTACATACTGTGATAGTCATTGTCACGAATCTTGTGGCGGAGCCTGCTATGTAGAGGGAGTCCTCTTGTACAGTGATCAATAACATCACCTGATATACCCTGTGACACCACTGACCAAATACGGTCATGTACATATTTGGTAAATTAAATAACCTGGGATATCCCAATTTTTTTTACAGTCAGCTAAGCAGTAAGGAGCCATCATTTGTGGCAAGCAATCGTTTAAAGCTGACCTGTTGGTGTGTTTTTTTTTTCTTCGGGCGGGTAAGCTGGGATTGTTCATTGTGATTGATGTAGATCTATATTGCTGGGGATTTTTTTTTTGTAAACTGTCATTGTTATTGAGCACTAGGGATGGGCCCGGTGCTCGATTCGAACCCACGTTCAAATCGAGCACCGGGCGTTCGCCCGCTCGGCGAGCCCAGAACTATTTGGGCCGTTTGCATCACATTCGTGTGATGCGAGCGGCCCGCAATGCATTGCGGCCGGCGCAGTGCATTGCTGGCTGATGATTGGCAAAGCATGCACTGTGACCCCGCATGCTTGGTCAATCACAGCGCTGGAAACTAGGAGAGCAATAATTGGCTACAGGCAGGACGCCTGTAGCAAATTAAAGCTCAGGAGCTTTAGTACAAGCCCCACCATATAAAAGGCCGCCACGCCGTCGGCCCAGGGCACATGTGTTCCGGCTTTTAGGAGAGCAGTCTGCTGATTGATTTTCTTCTTTGCTAAACCATTGCTAACTCCTCATTCAAATCATTACTGATCATTGCTGCTGATTGCACAGAGTGTGATATCATCTGCTGCTGGGGATTAGTCTGGTGTGTGTGTGCTGTTAGTACAGCATTGCAGTAGCACCAATCGCAGTGCTGTTAGAACAGCATTGCACCCCAACTTCTGTCCCAACCTTCTGTCCCATCCCAGGCAGGGATTTATAGGAGCCATATTGTGTTTGTGTCAGCACACATAGGAGCTAGTGTTTCCTTTGTGAGCACACATAGGACCTATATTTTCTTGTCAGCACACATAGTACCTATAGTGTGTTTGTGTCAGCACCCATAGGACTTATAGTGTGTTGTGAGCACACATAGGTCCTATATTTTCTTGTCAGCACACATAGTACCTATAGTGTGTTTGTGTCAGGAACCATAGGACTTATAGTGTGTTGTGAGCACACATAGGGCCTATATTTTCTTGTCAGCACACATAGTACCTATAGTGTGTTTGTGCCAGCACCCATAGGACTTATAGTGTGTTGTGAGCACACATAGGACCTATATTTTCTTGTCAGCACACATAGTACCTATAGTGTGTTTGTGTCAGCACCCATAGGACTTATAGTGTGTTGTGAGCACACATAGGTCCTATATTTTCTTTTCAGCACACATAGTACCTATAGTGTGTTTGTGTCAGCACCCATAGGACTTATAGTGTGTTGTGAGCACACATAGGACCTATATTTTCTTGTCAGCACACATAGTACCTATAGTGTGTTTGTGTCAGCACCCATAGGACTTATAGTGTGTTGTGAGCACACATGGGTCCTATATTTTCTTGTCAGCACACATAGTACCTATAGTGTGTTTGTGTCAGGAACCATAGGACTTATAGTGTGTTGTGAGCACACATAGGACCTATATTTTCTTGTCAGCACACATAGTACCTATAGTGTGTTTGTGTCAGCACCCATAGGACTTATAGTGTGTTGTGAGCACACATAGGTCCTATATTTTCTTGTCAGCACACATAGTACCTATAGTGTGTTTGTGTCAGCACCCATAGGACTTATAGTGTGTTGTGAGCACACATAGGTCCTATATTTTCTTGTCAGCACACATAGTACCTATAGTGTGTTTGTGTCAGGAACCATAGGACTTATAGTGTGTTGTGAGCACACATAGGACCTACATTTTCTTGTCAGCACACATAGTACCTATAGTGTGTTTGTGTCAGCACCCATAGGACCTATAGTGTGTTGTGAGCACACATAGGACCTATATTTTCTTGTCAGCACACATAGTACCTATAGTGTGTTTGTGTCAGCACCCATAGGACCTATAGTGTGTTGTGAGCACACATAGGACCTATATTTTCTTGTCAGCACACATAGTACCTATAGTGTGTTTGTGTCAGCACCCATAGGACCTATAGTGTGTTGTGAGCACACATAGGACCTATATTTTCTTGTCAGCACACATAGTACCTATAGTGTGTTTGTGTCAGCTCCCATAGGACCTATAGTGTGTTGTGAGCACAATAGGACCTATATTTTCTTGTCAGCACACATAGTACCTATAGTGTGTTTGTGTCAGGAACCATAGGACTTATAGTGTGTTGTGAGCACACATAGGACCTATATTTTCTTGTCAGCACACATAGTACCTATAGTGTGTTTGTGTCAGCACCCATAGGACTTATAGTGTGTTGTGAGCACACATAGGACCTATATTTTCTTGTCAGCACACATAGTACCTATAGTGTGTTTGTGTCAGCACCCATAGGACCTATAGTGTGTTGTGAGCACACATAGGAGCTCTATTTCTTCGTCAGCACACATAGTACCTCTAGTGTGTTTGTGTCAGCGCCCATAGGACCTACAGTGTGTTGTGAGCACACATAGGAGCTCTATTTTTTATACAATATACACTACCCACTACAATGGCTGGAAGACCGCCAAGGAGAGGCAGACCATCCCGAGGCAAGAACACAGGGCAAGCAGGCTCTGTTTCTAGAGACAACAGTGCTGGTCGTGGACGTGGTCGTGCATCGTCATCAGCACGTGGCCATGGGACACGCTTGTCTTTGTTTTCGGCAGCTGGACATGTTGAGCCGCATCATGCCGAAGGCTTGGTAGAATGGATGACCAAGCCCTCCTCATCCTCCTCAACCTCTCTCACCCAGGCTCAGGGTACTGGCAGAGCAGCTGCCAACGCGTACTTAATGGCATCATCAGCCACCCCTTCCCTAGACCCACCATGTCCTCCTGAGGAGTCCCCCGAACTGTTTGAGCACAGTGTTGGGTACATGCTCCAGGAGGATGCCCAATGATTTGAAGGCTCGGATGATGATACCCAGCTTGAGGAAGGCAGTAGTGTGCGCGCAGAGAGAGGGGATGCTGAAGGACAGCAATCTGGCAGTAATGTTCCACCAGCTGCAGCTTACTGCCAGGTTTGCTCTAGTGGTGAAGAGGGAGGGGATGATGAGGTCACTGACTCCACGTGGGTGCCTGAAGGGAGAGAGGAGGAGGAGGAGGAGGATGCGGCGTCACATGTCCAACGAGGCAGGATGCCCCCTGGAGGCCAGCTAGAGGCCAGCACAGCAACTGTACCACACCGCAGAGCTCCGCCTGTGCAGGGCGCTGCCTCTGCACGTTATCACAAAAGTTCTTTGGTGTGGGCCTTTTTTGAGACAAGTGCATCAGATCGCACCACTGCTATTTGCAATATTTGTCTCAAGCGTATCTCGCGTGGCCAAAACATCAGCCGCTTGGGCACCACAAGCATGAGCAGACATATGTCGACCTGCCATGCAGCTCGTTGGCAAGCACACATAAAAGACCCACGCCAAAGAACAAAGCGGACCTCTCCTTGCTCCTCATCAGCTGGGATCTCCATCCCCACTATATCTTCAGTCCTCTCTGAAAGCTGCTCTGAGAGGACTGAAGGTGTAGAATTAGGTGTGTCACAACCAAGTACTTGCAGTACACCGACGTCCGATTGTAGCAGGCAAATTTCCCTGCCCCAGCTGCTGAACCGTCGAAAGAAGTATACTCCCAGCCATCCACATGCCCAGCGGTTGAATGCTAGCTTGGCTAAATTGCTAGCACTTCAACTGCTGCCTTTTCAGTTGGTAGACTCGGCCCCCTTCCGTGAGTTTGTTCAATGTGTGGTTCCTCAGTGGCAGGTTCCCAAACGCCACTTTTTCTCACGGAAGGCGATTTTGTCTACCGGCATGTGGAAGGCAATGTCCATGCCTCGCTGGATGGGGTGGTCAGAGGTAAGGTGCATATTACCGCTGACTCATGGTCCAGCAGGCATGGACAGGGAGGTTATCTGTCTTTCACGGCCCATTGGGTCACTCTATTGGCAGCTGGGAGGGATGCAGGACAAGGTGCAGTAGTGTTGGAGGTTGTTCCGCTACCACGCCTCCAAAATGCTACTACTGGTTGTGACACACCTCTCTCCTCCACCCCCTCCACTTCTTCTTCCTCCATGGCCTCTTCGAGTGCTCTGTCCTCGGAACCAGCAGTGCTCCGTAGGCGTACAAGGGGCTACGCGAGTACGCAGGCAAAAAGATGCCATGCCGTGCTTGCGCTGGTGTGTTTGGGGGACAGGAGCCACACTGGGGCAGAGGTTCTGGCAGCTCTGCAGGGGCAGGCCGAGAGGTGGTTGACGCCACGCCAGCTTAAGCCAGGAATGGTGGTTTCTGACAATGGCACCAACCTCCTCTCCACCCTGCGACAGGGGCAGCTCACCCATGTGCCCTGTATGGCTCACGTCCTCAACCTGGTGGTGCAGCGGTTCTTGGGCAGGTACCCAGGCTTACAGGATGTCCAGAGGCAGGCCAGGAAAGTCTGTGTGCATTTCCGCCGATCGTATAATGCCAGTGCTCGGCTGGCTGAGCTGCAAAAGGAGCTGAACCTGCCCAAGAACCGCCTAATATGTGATATGCCCACCAGGTGGAACTCAACTTTGGCCATGCTGCAGCGACTGCACACGCAGCAGAGGGCCATCAATGAGTACCTTTGCGACTACGGCACCAGGACAGGGTCAGGGGAGCTTGTCTTTTTTTCCCCACGCCAGTGGAGCATGATCAGGGATGCATGCACTGTCCTCTCACCATTTGAGGAGGCCACGAGGATGGTGAGCAGTGACAGTGCATGCATCAGTGACACTGTACCTCTTGTCCACCTGTTGGAGCATACGCTGCGTGGGATAATGGACAGGGCACTTGAGGCAGAACAGAGGCAGGAAGAGGAGGACTTCCTTGCCACTCAAGGCCCTCTTTATCCAGACAGTGTTCCTTCTGTCCCACCCATCACACAGGAAGAGGATGAGGAGGAGGAGGAGGAGGAGGAGGATTGTGTGAGCATGGAGGTGGAGCCTGGCACTCAGCATCAGCAGCAGCAGTCTTTTAGGGATGATGTACAGTCCCAACAAACCAGTGGACTTGTACGTGGCTGGGAAGAGGTGGCTGGCGATCATGTCGTCCTCAGTGACCCAAAAGACTCCGGACCGAATGCCTCAGCTAACCTACGTTGCATGGCCTCCCTGATCCTGCAAAGCCTGCGGAAGGATCCTCGTATTCTTCAGATCAAGGAGAGGGACCATTACTGGCTGGCCACTTTCCTTGATCCACAGTACAAGGGTAAGGTTGCGGACCTTATCTTGCCGTCACAGAGGGAGCAGAGGATGAGACATCTCAGGGAGGCCTTGCAGAAAGGTCTGTGCAACGCGTTCCCAGAAACTGGGAGGTTACAAACTCCTGGTCCTGGACGACGAGTTGCTGAGGCTTCGGTCAGTAGCAGAAGAAGCGGTGGGGAAGGTGGACGTCTGACTGATGCGTTCAGACAATTTTTTAGTCCGCAGCCCCAAGGTATGATCGGTTCCAGCAACCATCGCCAGCGTCTGATATACATGGTGCAGGAATACCTAGGGGCAAGGTCAGACTTGGACACCTTTCTCACCGAAAATCCTCTGGCTTACTGGGTCTTGAGGATGGATCACTGGCCAGAGCTTGCACAGTATGCAATTGAGCTACTGGCCTGTCCTGCATCCAGCGTTCTTTCCGAACGCACATTCAGTGCTGCTGGAGGATTTGTCACCAATCACAGGGTGCGCCTGTCCACCGACTCGGCACAATTTTTTAGCCCCTGTTGGGGCGTGTAATTACAATTTTTAGGCAATGCTTTGCAACAGGTCTCATTGCTGTGCTCCAAGTACAGTATCTGTGAGGGGTTGCAGTGTTGTGGCACCAGCACCAGTGCCTAAGGCACAAATTTTCAGCCCCTGTTGGGGCGTGTAATTACAATTTTTAGGCAATGCTTTGCAACAGGTCTCATTGCTGTGCTCCAAGTACAGTATCTGTGAGGGGTTGCAGTGTTGTGGCACCAGCACCAGTGCCTAAGGCACAATTTTTCAGCCCCTGTATAACACCACCACCACCACCAAAGGCCCAATTTTTCTGCCCTGTTCAACAGGTGCATGCAATTACAAATCTTGATCTAATAACTCACAGCAGGTCCCATTCCTGCGCCCACCAAGAGTAACTGTGAGGGCTTACAGTCTTGTGGCAACACCGTCTACCACCACCACCACCAAAGGCCCAATTTTTCTGCCCTGTTCAACAGATGCATGCAATTACAAATCTTGATCTAATAACTCACAGCAGGGCCCATTCCTGCGCCCACCAAGAGTAACTGTGAGGGCTTACAGTCTTGTGGCAACACCGTCCACCGCCACCACCACCACCACCACCAAAGGCCCAATTTTTCTGCCCTGTTCAACAGGTGCATGCAATTACAAATCTTGATCTAATAACTCACAGCAGGGCCCATTCCTGCGCCCACCAAGAGTAACTGTGAGGGCTTACAGTCTTGTGGCAACACCGTCTACCACCACCACCAAAGGCCCAATTTTTCTGCCCTGTTCAACAGGTGCATGCAATTACAAATCTTGATCTAATAACTCACAGCAGGGCCCATTCCTGCGCCCACCAAGAGTAACTGTGAGGGCTTACAGTCTTGTGGCAACACCGTCCACCACCACCACCACCACCACCAAAGGCCCAATTTTTCTGCCCTGTTCAACAGGTGCATGCAATTACAAATCTTGATCTAATAACTCACAGCAGGGCCTATTCCTGCGCCCACCAAGAGTAACTGTGAGGGCTTACAGTCTTGTGGCAACACCGTCTACCACCACCACCACCAAAGGCCCAATTTATCTGCCCTGTTCAACAGATGCATGCAATTACAAATCTTGATCTAATAACTCACAGCAGGGCCCATTCCTGTGCCCACCAAGAGTAACTGTGAGGGCTTACAGTCTTGTGCAAACACCGTCCACCACCACCACCACCACCAAAGGCCCAATTTTTCTGCCCTGTTCAACAGGTGCATGCAATTAGAAATCTTGATCTAATAACTCACAGCAGGGCCCATTCCTGCGCCCACCAAGAGTAACTGTGAGGGCTTACAGTCTTGTGGCAACACCGTCCACCACCACCACCAAAGGCCCAATTTTTCTGCCCTGTTCAACAGGTGCATGCAATTACAAATCTTGATCTAATAACTCACAGTTATGATCCCAAGGTATGATCGGTTCCAGCAACCATCGCCAGCGTCTGATATACATGGTGCAGGAATACCTAGGGGCAAGGTCAGACATGGACAACTTTCCCACCGAAAATCCTCTTGCTTCCTGGGTCTTGAGGATGGATCACTGGCCAGAGCTTGCACAGTATGCAATTGAGCTACTGGCCTGTCCTGCATCCAGCGTTCTTTCCGAACGCACATTCAGTGCTGCTGGAGGATTTGTCACCGATCACAGGGTGCGCCTGTCCACCGACTCGGCACAATTTTTCAGCCCCTGTTGGGGCGTGTAATTACAATTTTTAGGCATTGCTTTGCAACAGGTCTCATTGCTGTGCTCCAAGTACAGTATCTTTGAGGGGTTGCAGTGTTGTGGCACCAGCACCAGTGCCTATGGCACAATTTTTCAGCCCCTGTTGGGGCGTGTAATTACAATTTTTAGGCAATGCTTTGCAACAGGTCTCATTGCTGTGCTCCAAGTACAGTATCTGTGAGGGGTTGCAGTGTTGTGGCACCAGCACCAGTGCCTAAGGCACAATTTTTCAGCCCCTGTATAACAGGGGCGTGTAATTAAAATTTTTTAAAAATATGCTTCGCAACAGGTGTGACTGCTGTGCTCCAAGTACAATATCTGTGAGGGGTTGCAGTGTTGTGGCACCAGCACCAGTGCCTAAGGCACAATTTTTCAGCCCCTATTGGGGCGTGTAATTACAATTTTTAGGCAATGCTTTGCAACAGGTCTCATTGCTGTGCTCCAAGTACAGTATCTGTGAGGGGTTGCAGTGTTGTGGCACCAGCACCAGTGCCTAAGGCACAATTTTTCAGCCCCTGTTTAACAGGTGCATGCAATTACAAATCTTGATCTAATAACTCACAGCAGGGCCCATTCCTGCGCCCACCAAGAGTAACTGTGAGGGCTTACAGTCTTGTGGCAACACCGTCCACCACCACCACCACCACCACCAAAGGCCCAATTTTTCTGCCCTGTTCAACAGGTGCATGCAATTACAAATCTTGATCTAATAACTCACAGCAGGTCCCATTCCTGCGCCCACCAAGAGTAACTGTGAGGGCTTACAGTCTTGTGGCAACACCGTCTACCACCACCACCACCAAAGGCCCAATTTATCTGCCCTGTTCAACAGATGCATGCAATTACAAATCTTGATCTAATAACTCACAGCAGGGCCCATTCCTGCGCCCACCAAGAGTAACTGTGAGGGCTTACAGTCTTGTGGCAACACCGTCCACCGCCACCACCACCAAAGGCCCAATTTTTCTGCCCTGTTCAACAGGTGCATGCAATTAGAAATCTTGATCTAATAACTCACAGCAGGGCCCATTCCTGCGCCCACCAAGAGTAACTGTGAGGGCTTACAGTCTTGTGGCAACACCGTCCACCACCACCACCAAAGGCCCAATTTTTCTGCCCTGTTCAACAGGTGCATGCAATTACAAATCTTGATCTAATAACTCACAGCAGGGCCCATTCCTGTGCCCACCAAGAGTAACTGTGAGGGCTTACAGTCTTGTGGCAACACCGTCCACCACCACCACCACCACCACCAAAGGCCCAATTTTTCTGCCCTGTTCAACAGGTGCATGCAATTACAAATCTTGATCTAATAACTCACAGCAGGGCCCATTCCTGCGCCCACCAAGAGTAACTGTGAGGGCTTACAGTCTTGTGGCAACACCGTCCACCACCACTACCAAAGGCCCAATTTTTCTGCCCTGTTCAACAGGTGCATGCAATTACAAATCTTGATCTAATAACTCACAGCAGGGCCCATTCCTGCGCCCACCAAGAGTAACTGTGAGGGCTTACAGTCTTGTGGCTACACCAACATCTAATGGGGCAAATTTCTGCAGAGTATATACGGCAGGCCCCTACTTTCAAACATCCAACTTACAAACGACTCTTACTTGCAAACGGAAAGAGAAAACAGGAAGTGAGAGGAAATCTACCCCTAGGAAGGGAAATTCGATCCTGTTAGATTTAATTTGGGAAAAAGGTATCTCCTCTCTACTGATGCTTTATCACCAATCCTTGTTTCAATTAAAACCCCACTTTTCCAAAAACATTTGTCATTGGGACGGAAAGTGAGGTGAAATGTTCTGAACAGATGTGCAAAGACAGCAAATGTTACAGGGGTGATAACCTATGTTCTCCAAAAAGCTTAAAAATAGATTTTTTTGGGATGGAGTTACACTTCATAATGTACCTGTTCAGATTCTACTTAAGAACAAACCTACAGTCCGTGTCTTGTTTGCACCGCCTATATACTGCTGTTCAGAGTATATAGGGTTGTAGGTATAGGGTTTTATTTTGGGTGCGGGGTCCCCCTTAATATCCATACAAGACCCAAAGGGGCAGTGGGGGTGGGGTAGCCATGCCATTTTCCTCAAGGATTTTCAGCCATATGGCCAGGACAAGACATGACATTAAAGCCGCAAGTGGTTTTAAATGGCTTCTTTTTTTCCTTTACAAATGTAATTTTGTGCAGGGACAGTTCTAAACACGGGAAACACATGCCACTTCACAGGCATACTTTAGAAACCCCCCAGGTACCATATTTAAAGGAAAATTTCACTTTGTTTTTTCACTTTATGCATCATTAAAATGACTGCTCCCGAAAAAACGTTAGTTTTTAAAAGTTCTTTTTGCATTGATATATGTCCACTGGGGCAGGACCCGGGTCCCCAAACCTGTTTTATGACATTAACATGCATATTGGCCGTTATAATTAGCAATTTTGATTTCGAACGTTCGCGTCCATTGTAACGAATAGGGTTCAAAAATTTGCACGAACTTTCGGTCCGTTTGAAGGTTCTGGTGCGAACCGAACCCGGGGGTGTTCGGCTCATCCCTATTAGACAGAAACTGTACAATTATTTATCCATTGCTTGTCCTCTCTATCCAGCACTGTACAGCAACATAATCAGAGTATTCACCTCATAGAAACTAAAATGGGAGATCTTTGTTCTGCTCACAATGATTTTGTCGATGGATTCACAGACCATGAAGATGCACTCCAATTAATCAAACTTAAATTAGCAGACCTGGAAGATCACTCCAGGCGAAACAATATAAAGTTCCTGCAATGTTCCAGAAACAGTCCAACAATCAGAGCTGGTACCATATCTGCAGTCCCTTATGCACACCTTGATACCTAAATTTTAAGCAATGCTAAGCAACAGGTCTCATTGCTGTGCTCAGAGTACAGTATCTGTGAGGGGTTGAAATGTTGTGGCACCAGCACCAGTGCCTAAGGGCCAATTTTTCAGCCCCTGTTTAATAGGGGCGTGTAATTAAAAATTTTTAAGCAATGCTTCGCAACAGGTCTGACTGCTGTGCTCCAAGTACAGTAGCTGTGAGGGGTTGCAGTGTTGTCTGTTGTGGCACCAGCACCAGTGCCTAAAGCCCAATTTTTCAGCCCCTGTTTAACAGGGGTGTGTAATTACAATTTTTTATGCAATGCTTTGCAACAGGTCTCATTGCTGTGCTCAGAGTACAGTATCTGTGAGGGGTTGCAGTGTTGTGGCACCAGCACCAGTGCCTAAGGCACAATTTTTCAGCCCCTGTTTAACAGGGGCATGTAATTAAAAAATTTTAAGCAATGCTTGATCTAATAGTTCACAGCAGGGCCCATTCCTGCGCCCACCAAGAGTAACTGTGAGGGCTTAGCCATGCCATTTTTCTCAAGGATTTTCAGCCATATTGCCAGGACAAGACATGACATTAAAGCCACAAGCGGTTTTAAATGGCTTCTTTTTTTCCTTTACAAATGTCATTTTGTGCAGGGACAGTTCTAAACACGGGAAACACATGCCACTTCACAGGCATATTTTAGACACCATATTTAAAGGAATATTTCACTTTTTTTTTTTCACTTTATGCATCATTAAAATGATTGCTCCCGAAAAAACTTCAGTTTTTAAAAGTTCTTTTTGCATTGATATATGTCCCCTGGGGCAGGACCGGGTCCCCAAACCTGTTTTATGACATTAACATGCATATTGGCCGTTGTAATTAGCAATTTTGATTTCGAACGTTCGCGTCCATTGTAACGAATAGGGTTCGAAAATTTGCGCGAACTTTCGGTCCGTTCGAAGGTTCTGGTGCGAACCGAACCCGGGGGTGTTCGGCTCATCCCTATTGAGCACTATAACAACAAAGGGCTATGCGGTCGTCTGTGTCCTAGCAGCAGATGGTGTGATGTCATTGTTTGCTAGGATGGAGGCAGACAGCCCATAAAGCATCCTTGGTTGTCAGGAGGGAGGCAGCTGATTGTGTCCTGGTAACCAAAAATGCATACATCCAGACCGCAAGAAGTTGTCTTTTAATGGTGGTAGTAATATTACTATTGAATAAATTACTTCTGGCTGCCTCTGAAGGATCACTTTGGTGGGCAACCACCCTATTTTCATCCATCCACCAAATTTTGAACACCAAAAGAATGCACAAATCCTGTGCTGTTGGGAACACAACCCCCATCCACAATCATCACCCAATACAGCTGAAAATGTACAAGTCAGATGATTGAAATAATTTTTTATTTTCTTTAAAGAAAATAACGTTTTGGTTCATATACCAGCTCAAATTATATCCTTAAATTGACCCTTTCTTTTTTTAAACATTAAGTAATCATTGACTTTTCTTCTATGTTACAAGGCTTTTTATCAAGTTTCAGTAAATGTACCTTGCCCATAATTTCTGTGAGGATAGTAAAACATGACCTCTTTTCAGTAAAACGATGCAATAAATTCAGAATTATGTCAAATTACTGGATGTCCTAAAATGCATTCCAGTACTTTTTTTTTGCACAGCCAGTTTTATTTAATAAGGTGGAAACTCATTTCATTAACACCTTAATGACCTAACATTCCATGCTATTTCTAACATGACCACTATATAGCATTTTATGTAATTTTTATTAAATAAAATGTCACAAATGTGGGTAGTGTTAATATTATAAGAACTTTTTTTGTAAAGTATGACTTGTTATTATAAGCAATTATGGACTAGCACAGTTCTGACTACTATAAACTATTAAATAAGAAACATTATTAACATTAAAATAAGAAATCTTTAGTGTTACTGATTATAAAAATCTGAATACTATTATAAATAATAAAAATAATTTAAAGTGGGTATCTGGATCAAAATTATTTACTCTAGCACTTATCTCATTTTGTTTTGTATATGTATTATCCTGGTTTATTTCTTATTCCGCATATGAGTTTCAGTTTTAAGCATTTAATTATACATCCCTGTTGGACCACCACATTACCCTTTGTTCTAATTACATTCTTTAATGATGAAATCATGACAATTTCAGTTAATTACAGTTGCAGCCTTAATTCCTAGAGATGAACAAACATTAAAAACTCTGCTTCATCAGATAGTCGGCTGATCTGCACCTAGAATTCTGCATGCATGGTTTGAATCCACCAGTTTTGTTGATACAGTGTGGCTCCCCTCCCTCTCATAACAACCAATCTGCCACACAAGACACACAGGCTGGTATTCTCATACAAAACAGGTCTTAAAAATGCAAATCCCATGTTATTTTAGGAGCAGTGTTTCAACATTTATTGGTGCTTAAAGTGACATTGTCATCAGTTAGCTATCTACATAACACTTATCATTTAAATCTATGAAATTAGCAGTTACTGAAGCTTTCCTTGGTATAGCAATGTATTATGTCTATGCTCAGCAACAGTGCTGAACTTTTCTTCAACTTTTGATGCTTAAACCCCCTTCCTTCTAAGTGTCAAAACTAGGGGCTTCAATATGAGGAATAAAAGGGTGTGGAGGGGGAGGAGGAGCAGTGTAGACTGTCCCAGTTCCAGAGGTTGAAAAAAATGACTGTGCTAATACCGAGAAAAGGCATAATGAATTTACAAAGTCAGCATTGGTAAGTGCTAATTTTAAATGGTTTATTGATATGAGTATCCTAAAAAGAGTTAGTTGATGACAGTTCCCTTTACCCAGGAATGCCAGTGCTGTGGCACATATAATTTTCAGCACCTTATCTCGTATCTTGTACCTGTGATGCGTGGCCTTAAACGTTCAAAAGACTTTCAAATGAATGGAAATCCTGTAATAACTGAGACAAGTCACAAATTGAGCCCTGGCTCAGACAAAAGGCTTATTAATCAGCGCATTAGCATTAAACATTAAAGTTCAGCTTAGATAAGACCATATTACTGGTAAAGGTAAAATCCTGAAAATTTTAGCTAAACATTCACTTGTAAAAGGAAATAAGTGGTCAGGGGGGACATTTTTAATGGGGTTAAGTAAGCACATTAGAATAATATTATCATGTGATAGAACTGTGCTTAGAGAATATATGTAGCTGCTGACAATTCACTAGACGTAGAGTGCAAAAACATAAGTAAACAATAGTGCAGCGCTGTGTAAAAAGTGTAAAAAACATATGTAGCGGTCACACTTCAACAAGTGTGCACTATTAGTGGAAATTTCGTTTTTCCTCAGAACTGTAATGGAGTTCTGAGGGTTAATTGTACAGGAACTACTTTGGCATCAGTCTGGCTGGGTTGTACCAACGTTCCACCTGGCCATAGGTGCAGTGAGGCACCCATGACAGGCCGAGGACCAGGCCTGGTTGGACGTCTTAGGTACCAATCTTTCCCGGAGCCAATCAGTGGGCGCCTCTGGCCCTGCGGCGAAGTCTGGGAAGGGATACTTAAGGTGCTGAAGTCACGTGTTCGGGGTTCGGATTTTTGGTTCCTGGTTCCGGTCCGGGGTAGCCCCGCAAGGGATCCCGGGCTTAGGAGCGTTTGCCATCCCGCAAGCATGGTCAACCCGACCAGCCTCACAGGCCCTCATGGTCTGGCGCAGGGATCCGTTCCCGAGTCTCGGAGCTGGCTAGCCCGAGGCCCAGTAACTGAAGGAGGTTTCAAAGGCGTCCCGGTGTGCTCGCGATATTGAAGGGACATGGCAACTTGTACAAGTGACCAGGGGAGGACTCTTCGGAGGAGGCCCAACAAGCTGGCTGCTCAGTAAGAGCCTGGGAGCTGAGTTGTATGGACACTAAACAATCCACACTTCCACAGTACTGCCAAGGAGACAGAGAAAGTTCCAGGTACTGGGAGAAAGGTTCCTATTCATCTTCAGTTACAATTTAGTCTGTGGCAGAGACTTTTGCAAAGTTTCCGGATCACATGTGGGCTGCTAGATCTCTGGCTAGAGGTTTATCCGGCAGTGAACCCAGAGAGAGGCTACTCTCTGGGTTGATTAGAGACATTCAGTGGATGTCAGCAGTTCAAAGTGCCTGAGTTTATCACCCGTGCCCTCTATTCCCATCAGAGACTGTGTTATGTTGGATGTTACCACTGCAAAATAAAAACCTTGAAAAGGACTTTTATGTGTCAGCATCTGAAGTCGTTGGGTACTAACCCTGGGAACCCCTAGAGAATCACTGACAAGCCACGAGGAGGTAACTGGTAAGCCCAAAAGTCAAGGCCGCCCCTCAAGGGGTTATGGCCGCTACACATATATAAAGCAACAAATCGAATCTTGACTAGGGATGGGCCGAACACCCCCAGGTTTGGTTCGCACCAGAACATCCGAACATGCAAAAAAGTTATGATAACGAAGAAGAGACGCCGTGGAGGAAGATGCCGGACGAGAACACCCGAGCAAGAAAAAGTGGATCAGAGGAAGAAGAAGATGGAGGAAGACGATGAAGAAAGTGAAGGATAAAGAAAGGAAGAAGGAAGAAGACCAGAAGAAAGAAGATGAAAAAAGACTTTAATAAAGGACTTGTCAAAGACCGTCTCCTGTCATTTTTAACACTTTTGTCACTTTTTTGGTGAAATGGTAGGTTACCATTTCACACAGGGGGGAGGACAGGATCTGGGGGTCCCCTTGTTAAAGGGGGCTTCCAGATTCCGATAAGCCCCCCGGCCGCAGACCCCCACAACCACTGACCAGGGTTGTGGGGATGAGGCCCTTGTCCTCATCAACATGGGGACAAGGTGCTTTGGGGGACCCCAAAGCATCCTCCCAATGTTGAGGGCATGTGGCCTGGTATGGTTCAGGAGGGGGGGGCGCTCTCTCGTCCCCCCCTCTTTTCCTGCAGCCTGCCAGGTTGCATGCTCAGATAAGGGTCTGGTATGGATTTTGAGGGGGACCCCCACGCCATTTTTTTTTTGGCGCAGGGTTCCCCTTAATATCCATACCAGACCTGAAGGGCCTGGTATGCTCTTGGAGGGGAACCCATGCCGTTTTTTTTTTATTAAAGTCGCCCTGGCCTGGGGGTGACTTAAAGTCGTTTTGTAAGTCACCCCAAGTCATGTTGTAAGTCGCCCCAAGTCGTGTTGTAAGTCGCCCCAAGTCGCGCTGGAAGTCGTGTTGCCCCTGTGTGAATGGACTGTTAATGATAACGGTGTGCGCTATTATCAATGGCATATTATTATCGCGGTGCGCCAGTATATTATGTGTTGCGCTTATGTGTGCGCCGGTTCAATTAATAATTTATCTGGCGCACCAATTATGGTATAAACCGGTGCAGCGCATTCATCTTAGTAAATCAGCCCCATTGTGTTGTATGGGTCTGTGATACATGATGTATGATGTTGAAATAGATTGACTCCTTTGGTAAGGTGATAGTGCGGTGTAGCACGTCACCCAGAAGGGTGCGTCAGGGACATGGACAAACTCCTTTGCAAAGGTGATAGTGTGGTGTCACAAGTCACCCAGAAGGGGGCGTCAGGGTAGCGTGGAATGAAAATATTCTGTGTGGTCATTTTAATTCAAACATACACATCTATTACAATTCGTGCAAATGTCATGTCATAACTGTGTTTGTGGATTGATGTTGAGCATTTTTGAAGGAAATTGGACGGTCTATAGAGAGTGAATGTAGCAAAGGTGGACAGGGACCGATAAGGTGTCCTGAACAAGTGGGAGATTTAGAAGGAATGGAGGAAAGTGAAAAGTTAAGGATCTCATTGTTGAATATATGGTGAGAAGAAACTGATGACTGAATATTAACTGCTGTACTTCTCTGTCTGCTAAATGTCTTGTTGAGGGAAGTGAGTGGTCACACACTACCCGACCCTTATTCTTTGACCATCTCGGACAGGCAGACCCCGTGGCACTGTAGACAAAACCTATCCTTGTCTTACTATCTGTTTCTTCAGTGGTGTGCTCCCCTATACACACTGAAAACTGGTGAAGGGATTATAATATTTTCCCTCTTTTAATACTTAAAATACTTTTGCTTTTTATTAGCGCCGCATGTGGACTTTTTATATTTTTATATTTGCTTATCAACAAATAGTGCTGGCTGCTTTCCTCTTCCAATGTAACCTTTTTCAAAATAACCTTTTTCAGTAGTGCAGATACCTACCTGTTTTTATTATAATATTACACACACCCCTGGACATCCCATTATCAGTGGGATCGATTTAGTTACATTAAGAATATGAAAATATAACGATTTTTATTTTTCAACCTTTAGTGAGAAAAATGCCATCCTATCTGGATATCAAAAATACCATCCAACTTCTGGACCACATTTAAGTCCATAAAGGTTGATGTTGATGTTTCATCTCTTTACACCTACAGCTCTCACCAGTAAGGATTTGAAGTGGTGCATTATTATTTATTTCAAGAGGAAACATTGCCCCACTCACAAAGAGAATTTATTATAGAATTATTGACCTTTGCCTCAAGCCACAATTACTTTTGGTTTAATGGCCAATTTTACCTTCAAAAGAAAGGGGTGGCAATGGGGGCTGAATTTGCCCCAGCCTGGCCAACTTGTTAATGGCCAAATGGAAGGAGGATGTCATCTATGCCCAGAGAAGACCCAAATTGGTCCTCTGAGACAGATACATAGACGACATCCTCCTCCTTCGGAATGGGAGTCTGGATTCACTCCATTCCTACATGAACATACTCACTGCCAATAATAGAGGCATCTCCTTGTCATTTGAACCTAGTCCAGTGAAGATACACTTCCTGGAATTGGAAACTGAAATAGAATACAATAAACTAATTACTAGTATGTATTTCATACTTACCGACCGCAATTCTTTCATGTCGGTCGATAGCTGCCACTATCAAAATTGGTTACAATTTATGAGGCTACGCTGGAACTGCACCAATATTCAAGATTTTGGGGTACAAGCAGCTATCAAACACAAGTTTTTGGCTATACTCATGAGGAACTTGACAGGGAGATCCTTAGAATACGTAATCTAGACAGGAGGGATTTGTTTCAGGCCAATACATCCAATAGTAACACTAAGGACTTCAAATAGTAATCTTTCACATCTTTTTTGATTCAACATCGGCAGATTAAAAATATTTTTATAAACATTGGAACATCCTCAAAAATGACCATGTTATAAGGCCTCTTCTTCCTGAAAAGGCAGGTGTAATATATTGGGATGCATCCCTGTAAAAAATGCAATGAGTGCCTCTATAATATATCAGGAAAAAAGAAAATGGAAACATTTATGTCCAATGTCACTAAACGCACCTATCCTATCCTATACTATTAAACAGTTTGTTACTTGTGCCACCAAAAATGTGGTGTGCTTGATAACCTGCCCCTGTTGCAAACACTATATTGGAAGGACCACTCGTAGTTTCTCCACTAGAGTCAATGAGCATATTTCTAACATCAAAAAGAGACACAAGGAACACAGAATGCCTAAACACTATACTCGGTTCGATAACAAAGACCAGTAGAGAACACAGTTTTTGGTGATAGACAAGTATACACCTCCCTGGGGGGGAGGTTCTGCTAAAAGAGGGGATTTACAATTAGAAACCTATTGGATATATGAACTTAAATCATATTTCCCCTTCGGCATGAACGGGGAGTAGGACATTAATGTATTTACCAATAGATCCTAATAGTCCCACTGCTATGTTCATTAATGGTTTTCAATAGTCCCACTGCTACATTCAGGCATATTTTTCTTACCGACTCTGTAGAAGCTTTTATTGTTTCCTTGCAAAGCACTAAGAAATATAGTAGAATACGGTCCGTAAGACCAAGCACATTTTTATATATACATCTTTCATTAGTTGTCATTACATTTTGACTCTTATTTATATCTGCTGTTGACTATGTATATACTATGTTCTAATAATGATGTTGAGCCCCTTTATTGCTGGATCACTCTGTGCTCTCAGTCCAATGGACATTTTCCCCTTTTTTATATTCATACTATTTTGTATTTCTGACATAATCCCTAGAGTTTAGAGTTGACACCTATTGGGTTTTCTCTTCTATGTTAATTGTGAATATTTTTATAATTACATATTTGATATTTCTCTTTTTTTTTCCATTTATATATTTTTTAATATAGTGTATACAGTGTAAGATTATCTTTTTGCTGCTCAGATTGCTTACCCTTATTTTTTATGAATATCTAGAGAGGCTTGAAACGCATTTTTGGGGAGCTTGCCACTCTTTTCTTTTTGTGGTGGCTCGTGTGAGAAGTGAGGCTGGAACGCACATCCAGTATAGCCTTTCCCACTTTGCTTTTTTAAAGGCCAGAAGAAAAGCATGGAACACATGCCGGGTGCCATATTTTATTTTCATAAAGTCTATTAAGTATCGATAACGAGACGTGGAACGCACGCCCGGTGCCATGTTTGAACACCTTTCTGGTCTTCAATCCAGACGATCTATTGCCAATTTGGATGGAGAATTTCGATTGGACTGTAAATCTATTCAAATCGCAGTGACTTGACATGACCCCACAACCCAGATGATGTCCAATAGGATGAAATGGGGTGGTTGGTGTTTGTGACATCACTGCAATCCTGTTTCTACTATCCAAGGATTTGATGTTTATCTTTTTAGCGCTATTTACAAGTGGACCTATGTAAGTGTACATATATCTTTTAAATAAATGGTTTGAAACAGTTTTACACTATGTGCGGATGCTTGCTGTTTCCTCTACATGTATCTGTGAGCTGCCAATTTCCTGATGAGGTTAGCCATGTGTTGGGAACCTGCCCTTTAAAAGGGGTTGATTCCTTCTACCTATGAATATGAGTCCACATTTTCCGGTAAGCGTGCTGGCTTTACACATTGTTGGTGGACCACAGATTGATGGTGGAGTTTTCCAATATTCTGTTCTCCCACAGGTGACACCAATCTATCTTTTATGAGATCCATGTTTTCACAACAAGATTACCAAGAAAATAGTCTTGGATGGCCGCACACCGATACCACACCTTTATTCGAGATTAAAAATACAAAAACAGTCAGTCCATACTGTACAGAGGAAGGGGCAAACAGCTTACGTTTTTCACACTGTAGGTTGGTGCTTAGTCATAGCTAGTGTAGCATGGTTTGGCTGTGTGTATGTATATATATATATATATATATATATATATATATATATATATATATATAAGGGTAAATAGACAATCAAGATAAATCTCCATTGAGATCACCTCCCCATACACAATCAAAACAAAAATGAAGAACACATGGGGGGGAATGCTCAGAGGCCAGCACAAGCATGAGGAATCCTAACAAAGAATGTTCACAGACTACCTCCGTCCAAGAAGACCTCCCACCAAAGGTGCTCGAACATATAGAAAACGTATATTATCACATCAAAAACATGTAGATGAAAGCATGGACCAATAGCATATTACATTACTGAAAACTGAACTTATAATATCATGTATTTCAAAAAATCATTGGTATGCACATCTAGAACTGGTTGATGAGTAACTCATAAACCACAAAAAAAATGTGATTTAAAATAATAGTCTTTGAAAGATGTATATATTCCAAGGCCTAATCCATAATGAGCATTGCGTACAATCACTATAACTATATAAATATATATTCCATATTAGACATATAAAAATGTGTACATATAATTATAATAGTCACTGCATTAAATACAGGGAGCCAAAAGAAAAAGAGTGACTTCCGGCTGATCTGTATATGGATATAAGGCAGACCCTCAAAATGGATGTGAGAAGAAAAGAGATCAGAAATTAAGTGAAGACTTGTCCATATGTCCATAATCAAATCTATCAATGTGTTTTTATATATATTATATTATCCAAAAATGCAAAGAGACTTGATTTTCAGGCTTTGACCACCATAGACACCTTGTTTTCTTTTATATTAAAATTACAATAATATGATCAGGCTTGGGGGCTAATTAGTAATATAGAATATTGCTCTACACTACTAACAGGTACTGTAATCAAGTATTTAGCAAGTACTGTTGATATTGTTTTCTGAAACAATCTACAACTGCATGTTTGATCCTGAGAACATATATAAACAACATGACTAACAACACAACACTTTTTTGGGTATGGAATTAAAATTAAGATGAGCTTGAATCAAAAATGTGTGCAATAATCTACTTGTGCCTGCCTGCTCCATATACTTACAAGTTAAGGAATGTAAGAATTGAATGCACTACCGTTTCATCAATTTCAGTGATATTGAATTAGTGTGCCCTATTTAGAAACATTAACATTTTGATGCACTTAACCAAAGGCTTTGGGTGGCTGGCAGGCAATTTTAGCATATTTTGTTTCATGTAATGTTCTGGTTCCCGAAAGGGTTACTGAAAAACTAACATTTTATCTTTCCCAGTACATATATTTATTTATTCAAGCTTTTGTGAGACATCTTGCCTAGCATAGTTTTAATTGTATTTGATGTTCCTGATGTTCCCTCTGAAGAGCAGCTTCAGAAGAAGCAGCTTTGCTCATCTTTGAAGAATATTTAAATAGTAAAAACAACTGTGACTGGGCCCTGATGAGCTATGTTTAACCTTGTTGCATTAACTCAGTGTACCTGTGAAATGCATAGAGCTATGTAATCAAAAATGTTTTAGCATGGCTCTCTTGGTTTTTAGTTATTTTTTTTTCTAGGTAATAAATTTCACAGATGTGACAGAGCTCCAGAAAAACGTTTCAGTTAATTTTCAGCAATAATATTTAGCTCTAGTTGAGTATGCATTAGAAGCATTGAAAAACTAGACAGTATCTTGCAAGCTGCTGTCAGACAAACATCTGTGCCTGTCAAAGCATCACCACAGCCTGCCACTTGTTCTGTCTCTAGCCACCATTCAGCCACTTTCTCCTCCTGGGCTGAGCATCAGCAGTTGCTAGGCAATAGCTCTGAACTATCATCAACCCCCTCCCACTCTCACGGGCTGCCAGTTCAAGGCATCCCCGTTGCTAAGCAAGACTCAGTACTATATATTCCATCTCCTCTGCATTGCCTGGCTGGTGGGGCTGTGGCACCTTATTTAAACATCTCAAGCCCGAGGCTCTGGGCTAGTGATAGCAGTTGCTACCTGGCTCCTGTACCTTGTGCCTTGCCTTGACTTTCCTTGACTCTGTATAATTTTTGTTACCGACTCCTGCCTGGATATGGATACTCTTCTAGTTTCTGCCAGTTTATGGATACTCTTCTGATTGTCACCTGCCCTGACCCTAATGAATAATGGACTACACTACTATCTTTTGTCAACCCAGGCTACTGTTAACTTGGCACATCTGCAGTTACCAGTTCTTTTTGCCCCTGCCCAAAGCATCTGCCTTAAAGCCTTACCATCTTGAAAAAAAATTGATACCATATGTAAACTATCTCTCTGGGTTGCTGAGAAGCATCCCAGTTCTACAAATATAGCACTCTACCTTAGGTTCTGATAAATTCCATGTACTGGAAGGCATACTAGCCTTGAGAGAAAGAAACAGGACACTATCTGCAGCAGAAGCTCATGAAAACTGGCATTCTTGCCAGTATCCTACGCGGCTGCATGAATGCAGGCACAGCTAGCCCCAACTGGGTGCCAGATGCCCTTTATAAGAGCCAGTGTCTCTCTGTGATTGCTAGTTGAACTTTGTCTCTCTAGTGCGTTTATTCCTGTGATACCCTTGCATCTGTGAAAACCCATTACCGACTTGGCTTGCCCCTGGACCTGCCTTCTGCCTGTCTTCTGATCTGGCCTTGGCTTGTAAAACGGACTGTCTGATCCTGCTCTCCTGTGTATGACCTTGGCTACCCTCCTGATCATGCTTGCTCTTGTCCACACCTGGTACCTAACCCTAGCTTTCCTGCCACCTGTCTGAAGACACTATTGTGGTGTCTCATCTGAGTACCTGGATATTTTGTCTGACAACAATCCAGTCAGAACAACACTGCAAGCTATTCCAGCAAGTGACCCATGCGTCTTTGAGCCTGACTACTCCTGCCCCATCTTCAGGGGAGTCTGGAGCTTAGCTGCAAGGGAAGTCCTCTCTCCATTGGCCTCCAGAACCAGGTACGTGATAAAAACCTTACATTACCACAAACCTAAACGCCACAGCGATGGACCCTACACAGGCCCAGAAATTTGCAGAAGATCTCTTTAAGCTGAACCAAGTCCAAGTCTTGACTTCTTAAATGCATCATAACCATGCTCCTGCTGCCTCTGTGGACCATGAACCTGAGCCTAAAGTTTTTTCACTGGACCAGGACTTTTCTAATAAAATGTTGTATTTTTAGCTCCTCCCCTGATCAACCGGTTCTGATGTTGGATGTAATGATAGAGAATTTTTATCCAGTTTAGAATGGGGATCTCTGTTGCAATCAAGGATGCTCAGGTCACATCATGCCTGAGATGCTGGAAGAAGCTGATCTGTATTGATTGGTATCTTCGGGAGTTCTGCGGTAAAGGAGTAACCACGTCTTTTTCTTCTACTCCTTTGCCTTTTTCCTCTACTTTTTTCTGAGGGTCCCACCTTTCAAAATTTCACCTGATGAGTATATGCAGATTTGGTTTTATTGCTTCATAGAAAAACCTAGATCTCTGTCTCTAATGTGGGTACCAAGAGCCATTTGCCCAAGCTTACTGGGAAACACCAAAGCCAAGTAAAGCAGGGTGCTACCTCTCTCACTAGAGAGCTTAGTAAGTTACTTGTGCCCACCTGAATTTCTTACTAGACTCTTAGGCACAATATGTCTGCATTTGTGGGCTCTGGATTAGCAGGAAGGTTTGTAAATGAATCTCAAGCTTTAGAGGTTCAGCTCCCTTCTATCCTGGTGGACTCCCAATTTTCCCTGGTTGCTATTAACAGCTGCTAGCCCAAGGTAAAGTTAACATCCAGACACCCCTATTCTGTTACTAAACATTGGAGCCTTTCATCAAGATCTGATCTTATTCTTTATCACTAACCCTCTGCCTACCGTCTGATGTTGGACTGGTCATGGTTACATGCACACAATGCAAGTATCAATTGGGTCACTCAGAAGATTGTGGCTTGCTCTTGAACTAACCACTGTCTATGTCAGCAATGTGTTCCAGCCTCTCTTGTTCTAAAATCTCTCCCTGACTGGTACCAGAAATACTCTGACATCTTCAGTACCAGTTCTGCCACTGAGCTACCAGTGCATTGGCTTATGGCTGTAAATTTGAATTGATCTCAAGTACCTCCACACACAAGATTATGTTTATCCCCATTGGAACCTGAAAACCAGGCTATTATGGCTTACATTGACGAAAACCTGAAAAAGGGGTTTATTTGTCCTTCATCTTTTCCTAGTGGTGCAGGTTTCTTTATGTAGAGAGAAAATATGGTTCCCTCAGGTCATGTATAGAGGTTTGAATGATATTACCATTACCAACCATTACATGCTCCCTTTGATTACAGAGCTATTCAGTCATGTCCAGGGAGACCTGATTTTTTTTCCAAGCTTGATCTCAGTGAGCAAATAACCCAGTTGAGATCTATGAAGGAAACAAGTGAAAAACAACCTTCAGTACAACAGATATTTTTTTACCAATATAAAAACCAAACATTATAAAATGTTTCTCTTATTTTCTGCTATAAAAAAACTGCAAAACATATCTATCTTCATAAACGTAAACCACATTTCTTTGGTAAAAAACTATCAAAAAACAAATAAGTGTGTATAATTTAGAATATATGAAAGGACAGTACAAACACCCCCCCCCCCCAAATCATAGCATTACAGACACTATACAATCCCATATATGCATAAAAACTATACAGAAACCTCCAATATAAAGTATACAAAATCACCATAGGTATATGTAGAAGTCCAATACCTGGTATATTGTATATAGGGATAATGTCTGATTTAAAGACAACAAAGATGGTACCCAATGCCTAAATGATGTAGTAATATCTAGGAGGATCTATTTCCTATGGTCAAGCCATTCACCTACACGTCCAGAATAAAATATACACAAAGTACACTAAATCTGTCTAGATAAATCAATAATTAAAGAACAAAAAAAAAACAGGAGGCCCATCTAAGATAACTTAAATATCTGCTACTATATTTGGTTTATGTCTCCTTCACTGCCTGCTACCTCATGGTCAAATTCCACCTTGCTCACTATGTATGATGATTTCACCACGCCAGATACCTACTGGTATGCGACGGGTGCCCTTCCCATGTCCCCGATGGAGGGTCACATGCAAAGAGGCATATAGCGGGCAATGCCTCACCCCCTATTCCAGGAACAAACAATGGGCAAAAAGTCCAATGCCATGTGCCACAGAGGGTGAAAACAGCCCACGGAAGGCAAAAAAAAAACAAAGCCCCACCACCCAAAAGACAAGAAGGGCCCACACATGGACAGTTTTATTTCTCTCTTATGTCACACACCTGTATGTTATAGAGTGATTTTGTAATGAATTGTCTCAAAATGGGATCAGTGACCAAAAGATACCAATATGTTTGCTTAATTCTTCTATCCTGTTTATGCTGTTTGGAAAATGTTGTGATTATCTTGATTTGTGCATCTGCCTTTTCAATTTTTTTTTGCATAGAGGAGATCACTATATTCCTGTAGCCCTATTGTATGCCTTTTTTGAGGCAGATATTAGTGTAAAGAATTGTGTTGCGCTGTTAGAAAAACTTCAAATTCAATATAGTATATAACAAACAAATCAAAAAACAGTAAAGTGTTATAAACGAAACATCAAAGTCCACCAAAAGTGTGCAAAAAAAGTCAGGATAGGGGATGCAATTTAAAACTCTTTTTTTCTTTGGAAATGTCATTGGTACATGTTCCCTTCCACATGCTATATTATGAATCCCCCTTGCCTACTATGGGCATTTTTAATTTGACAGATTTGGCTCCCCTTGATTTCAGTGGGGTTAGGGACTGGCATCTGAACTTCTTAGAATTTTGCAGAACCTGGCTCAAACTGAACCCAGGGCATCATGAAAGGTGGGTACAAACAATGTTTTGGGGTGAAGACCCCTTTATCAAGTTAAGCTCATGTCTCTGTCTTTTCTGGTCTTTAAATGTGCACAAAACCCTGGTTGAATATATTAAAGTCAAATTAATTCCTAGGGGCTTAAATTTAATATATGTCACACTTTTTATAAAAACAGTCCCACGTTTTGTAAGGACTAGTTTACTATTCCCAATAAGTGCAGTTGGATCTTATCACACCAACATTCCAAGAATTTCATGGTAAAATAGACACATTTGAAAGTGCAGAAGGGTCTTTGCATTCCCACTGGGGCAGAAGTAAGAGCTTTCTTCCTTTTTTTAACCACTTGCCGACCGCCCCATGTAGATATACGTCGGCAGAATGGCACGTACAGGCAGAACCACGTACCTGTACGTGCCATTCTTCAGGCGGTTGGGGGGTCCGATCGGACCCCCCTCCGCCGGCGGGGACGGTCGGCATCGCTTCAGGAGCGATCCGGGACGAGGGGACGGCCAGTGGTTTCTGGCCACCCCCTCGCGATCGCTCCTGGCGAATGAAAAGCTTCCCCTTCCTGTCTATTGTATAGACAGGAAGGCGGAAGTGATGTCACGCTCGGTGCGCCGGTCTATGTGACCGGAACGCCGAGCACAGAAGATGTAAAGGTTAGTGCACAAACAGTACACTGACACCAGTACACATAGGCACACAATCCACCCCCCTGTCACCCCCAGATCACCCCCCAGATCACCCCCCCCTCCCCCCCCAGTCACAGTGTCACTAATTGCAGTGATCATTTATTTACTGATCACTGCATTTAGTGTCAGTGTGACTGTAATAACTGTCAGGGCAGTTAGTTTTAGGTCCTAGGTAGCCCCCCACCCCCCCCGAATAAAGGTTTAACCCCCTGATTGCCCCTAGTTAACCCCTTCACCCCTTTTGCCAGTGTCACTAAGCGATCGTTTTTCTGATCGCTGCATTGTGTCGCTAGGTAACCATTTTTTTTTTTATTTTAACCGCCATGTTTTATATAGGTTCATAAATAGTTTTATAGGTCAGGTACCCCCATATTACAACCTAAATAAAGGTTTTAACCCCCTGATTGCCCCTAGAGTTAACCCTTTCACCAGTAATCACCGTATAACTGTCACTGGTGACGCTGGTTAGCCAGTTAGTTATTTCGTTATTTAGGTTCCCCGTCAGGTTTTTATATAGCGTCAGGTACCCCCATATATTACCTAATAAAGGTTTAACCCCCTGATTGCCCCTAGTTAACCCTTTCACCCCCTTTTGCCAGTGTCACTAAGCGATCGTTTTTCTGATCGCTGCATTAGTGTCGCTAGGTAACCAGTTTTTTTTTAGGTTAACCGCCATGTTTATATAGGTTCATAAATAGGTTTATAGGTCAGGTACCCCCATATTACAACCTAAATAAAGGTTTTAACCCCCTGATTGCCCCTAGAGTTAACCCTTTCACCAGTGATCACCGTATAAAATGTCACTGGTGACGCTGGTTAGCCAGTTAGTTATTTCGTTATTTAGGTTCCCCGTCAGGTTTTTATATAGCGTCAGGTACCCCCATATATTACCTAATAAAGGTTTAACCCCCTGATTGCCCCTAGTTAACCCTTTCACCCCCTTTTGCCAGTGTCACTAAGCGATCGTTTTTCTGATCGCTGCATTAGTGTCGCTAGGTAACCAGTTTTTTTTTGTATTACTGTTACGGGTGACGCTGGTTAGTTAGCTTGTTTTTTATACTGTCAGGGCACCCGCCATTTATTACCCAATAACGGTTTAACCCCCTGATCGCCCGGCGGGTGATATCAATTAGGTTTTAGGGTCAAATAAGGTCTGCGTCGCCCCAGGTTAGTGCCAGTACCGCAAACACCCACGCGCAAAGCATACACCTCCCTTAGTGGTATAGTATCTGAACAGATCAATATCTGATCTGATCAGATCTATACTAGCGTCCCAGCAGTTTAGGGTTCCAAAAAAACGCATTGTTAGCGGGATCAGCCCAGATACCTGCTAGCACCTGCGTTTTCCCCCCTCCGCCCAGCCCAGCCCACCCAAGTGCAGTATCGATCGATCACTGTCACTTACAAAACACTAAGCACACATAACTGCAGCGTTCGCAGAGTCAGGCCTGATCCCTGCGATCGCTAACATTTTTTTTGTGGTAGCGTTTTGATTCAGTCGCTAACAGTCAGGAGCTTTTTTACCTGTGAATCTCAAAAAAATAAAAAAAACAAAAATAGTTGTCGTTTTATTGTTCTCTCTCTCTCTCTATTGTTGCTCTTTTTTTACTCCATTCTATTCTGCAATGTTTTATTATGTTTTATCATGTTTTATCATGCTTGCTTTTCAGGTATGTAATTTTGTTTACTGTGTTTTAGTGTTAAGCATTTTTTTGTTTTCAGGTGCGCCATTCAGTTGCAGCGCGGATTTATTTATCTTGACAGCAACAGCGTTTGCTCCCACGATACATAAAGCCGCGACTCCAACGCTGTAGGAGGTGATTTCACCACCACAGTTAAAAAAAAGAGCATATGTGCCGAAGCATGGGGGCAGCAGGGGGGGGGAGGAGCGATTGGCTCCTAATGCCACATACATACGGTCGAAATTCCGACCGTGTGTACACGGCATAACTTTTGCGGGAGGATGCCCCCATGCATCGGCATATATAAATGGTGCATGTATGCCCATCATTAGAAGTGGGTGGATGAAGGGAGGTATTCTAATGGTGGGCATACCCACCAATCAATCTCTTTTTTTCGTTCAGCCAAGAGGCTGCATGAAAAAAAAAAAGATTACAATATATGTCCAGTATGTTGCTGGACTTTGAATGGTTATACCAGAATGATGCCTGCAGGTTTAGGTATCATCTTGGTATCATTCTTTTCAGCCAGTGATCGGCTTTCATGTAAAAGCAATTCTAGCGGGTAATTAGCCTCTAGACTGCTTTTACAAGCAGTAGGAGGGAATGTCCCCCCTCCCGGATATAAACCGCGCCATTGGGAAATTGGGAAAGCATTTTATCACACCAATCTTGGTGTGGTCAGATGCTTTGAGGGCAGAGGAAAGATCTAGGGTCTAATAGACCCCAATTTTTTCAAAAAAAGAGTACCTGTCACTGCCTATTGCTATCATAGGGGATATTTACATTCCCTGAGATAACAATAAAAATCATAACAAAGAAAAAAAATGGAAGGAACAGTTTAAAAATAGAATAAAAAAGCTAAATAAATAAAAAAAAAAAAAAAAAAAAAAAAAAAAAAAAAAGCACCCCTGCCCCCCCTTCTCTTGCGCAAAGGCGTACACAAGCGTTGGTCTGGCGTCATATGTAAACAGCAATTGCAGCATGCATGTGAGGTATCACCGCGAAGGTCAGATCGAGGGCAGTAATTTTAGCAGTAGACCTCCTCCGTGAATCTAATGTGGTATCATGTAAAGGCTTTTAAAGGCTTTTAAAAATGTATGTAGTTTGTCGCCACTGCGTGTTTGTGCGCAATTTTAAAGCATGTCGTGTTTGGTATCCATGTACTCGGCCTAAGATCATATTTTTTATTTCATCAAAAATTTGAGCAATATAGTGTGTTTTAGTGCATTAAAATAAAAAAAAGTGTATTTTTTCCACAAAAAATGCGTTTGAAAAATCGCTGCGCAAATACTGTGTGGAAAAAAAAAAATGCAACACCCACCATTTTAATCTGTAGGGCCTTTGCTTTAACAATATATATAGTGTTTGGGGGTTCAACGTAATTTTCTTGCAAAAAAAAAATATGTTTTCATATAAACAAAAAGTGTCAGAAAGGGCTTTGTCTTCAAGTGGTTAGAAGAGTGGGTGACGTGTGACATAGGCTTCTAAATGTTGTGCATAAAATGCCAGGACAGTTCAAACCCCCCCCAAATGACCCCATTTTGGAAAGTAGACACCCCAAGCTATTTGCTGAGAGCAATGTTGAGCCCATTAAATATTTTTTTTTTTTGTCCCAAGAGATTGAATAATGAAAAAAAAAAATATATATATTTTTTTTACAAAAAGTTGTCACTAAATGATATATTGCTCAAACATGTCATGGGCATATGTGGAAATACACCCCAAAATACATTCTGTTGCTTCTCCTGAGTACGGGGATACCACATGTGTGGGACTTTTTGGGAGCCTAGCTGCGTACGGAACCCCAAAAACCAAGCACCGCCTTCAGGCTTTCTAAGGGAGTAATTTTTTTATTTCACTTCTCACTGCCAATCACAGTTTCGGAGGCCATGGAATGCCCAGATGGCATAAAACCCCCCAAAATGACCCCATTTTGGAAAGTAGACACCCCAAGCTATTTGCTGAGAGGTATTGTGAGTATTTTGCAGATGTCGCTTTTTGTCACAAAGTTTTGAAAATTGAAAAAAGAAAAAAATAATTTTTTTTTCTTTACTTTCTTCATTTTCAAAAACAAATGAGAGCTGTAAAATACTCACCATGCCTCTCAACAAATAGCTTGGGGTGTCTACTTTCCAAAATGGGGTCATTTGGGGGGGTTTTGTGCTATTTTGGCATTTTATGGCCTTCGAAACTGTGATAGGTAGTGAGGAGTGAAATCAAAAATTTGCACCCTTAGAAATCCTGAAGGCGGTGCTTGGGTTTCGGGGCCCCGTACGCGGCTAGGCTCCCAAAAAGTCCCACACATGTGGTATCCCCATACTCAGGAGAAGCAGCAAAATGTATTTTGGGGTGCAATTCCACATATAACTATGGCATGTGTGAGCAATATATCATTTAGTGACAACTTTTTGAAGAAAAAAAAAATTATTTTTTATTTTTGTCTTTATTCAATCACTTGGGACTAAAAAAAAAAAAAATATTCAATGGGCTCAACATGCCTCTCAGCAAATAGCTTGGGGTGTCTACTTTCCAAAATGGGGTCATTTGGGGGGGTTTTGTACTTCTCTGCCATTTTAGCACCTCAAGAAATGAAATAGGCAGTCATAAATTAAAAGCGGTGTAAATTCCAGAAAATGTACTCTAGTTTGTAGACGCTATAACTTTTGCGCAAACCAATAAATATACGCTTATTGGCATTTTTTTTACTAAAGACATGTGGCTGAATACATTTTGGCCCAAATGTTTGACTAAAATTGAGTTTATTAGATTTTTCTTATAACAAAAAGTAGAAAATCTCTTTTTTTTTCAAAATTTTCGCTCTTTTTCCGTTTATATCGCAAAAAATAAAAATCACAGAGGCAATCAAATACCATCAAAAGAAAGCTCTATTTGTGGGAAGAAAAGGACGCAAATTTCGTTTCGTTACAAAATTGCATGACCGCACAATTACCAGTTAAAGTAGTGCAGTGCGAAATTGAAAAAAGACCTCTGGTCCTTAAGCTGACAATTGGTCCGGGGCTGAAGTGGTTAAAATCCCCAAATCTGCTATAGACATCAATAAGGTTTGGACACTCTATCTGGGGTTTGTCAGTTCCATATCTTGTCTGGATATAATTTTCAAAATGTTGGCATGGAAAATATTGATTAATAGGGACAAGGTTTTGGTTTGCCACTACCATGGGTTTGAAACAAATCCTCCGATTTCAAAATTTGCAGTCCCGGGAAATTTTTATATTTTAATACAGCTTCATCCTGGAAAATGTGCTTTTTTACTATACCTCACCGGACTTTGAACAATATATAGAAGGATTAGATGGGCCAGTAAAGGAGTTTTTGAATAAGCCAGCCAATCACTATGAAAGGAGGGCCACAGAGCCACCATAATGCAGTAAACTGTGAGCTGTTGTAAGGAAAGCATAGGGAACATTCACAAACTGAATTGTAAAAGATTAGGAGCAGTTAGAAAACAGAACTTTAAATCTGATTGCTAGCTTCTTGGGAATTCAACATCTTCCTGCCTTTTTTTTTCATTCCTTGAGGTTTTTTCTTTCATTTGATTTTGTGATTGAATTGAGGTCAGCAGTCATATATAGCTATAAAGAAAAAATCTGAAGTACCAAGTATTTCTGAACTCAGCACTCAAATAGAAAAAAGTTATCTGCACTCACAGCCGCTATTATAAAATCACAGGTCTACAATAAAAAAAATATGCTCAATTAAAAAACAAAGCATTAACAGCGCTTCATATGAATAAAAATTCACAGATATGATATCTCATGTAGTGCAATGGTCAAATACTCTCATATTAAAACATAAATTGTAATATAAATGTGCAACAACTACTGAAAATGTCCATTGATTCAAAAATATTAATACTATTTAAATCTATTGAAAATTATATGGCAAGTAATTTCTTCCTATTGGCAATTCAGTGCATGCAACTAGGACATTTAAAGTAGGCTTCTGATCAAAAAGTGATCTAAGTGCATGAACCATAAGCAGTTACACCTTCACCGATTCACCTTGTGCATACCCCTATGTGTGTCTGCTTACCAGAGGTGAATGTTAACAGGGCCTGTAAAATCCTTCACAGCATTAGTCTGCACCTCTCCTGTTAGACACTTCAGCACAGTACTCCCGGCTCAGTCCAGCTACAGGTAAAGCTGTTGCTAGGGGGTCAGAGGCTGCTTTCAATTAGCAGGAAATGTGTTTGGACAGTCATTAATTGGCTCAACCAATCATTAGATGTAGTGGTTGCATTTGTTTTCTTTTCCTAGGCTTTTTCCCCTCTGTTTTTACCTGGTGATCTGGCCAGTAACATGCCTCCTCTATAAGATTGCCTCCATTCTCTGGAATGGAGAGCTTCCGGTACCGCTTTCATTTAAAAATGTACAGATCTTGGTAAATATTCTCTTCCAGTTTTCATTCGTTGATTGTTTTTTTCTTTTTATTTATTATTTCATATGATTTTTGATACTATGCAGAAGTAGATGAGTGGAAGGGGTTTTGTACATTAAAATACACTCCCTTTCTTTAGACATCGTTCATTTTTTACATTGTAATTCTTTCAGGAATTCTTCCTTTTTATATTTTTATGCGTTTATCTTTTTTTCTTTTCTCGCTAGTTTGGCAATCCGCGATATCTGACTTCCTGTGATCACCAGGCAAATTGAATAGGCAAATCCCTGTTCTTATAATATTATTGTGCATTATTGGTGTTTTTGGTGGGCTTCTACAGACAACCCCGCTGGCAGTACTTCATCCATTTTTCCGAGTTATATGCTAGAACATTTCACATGGTAAGTGCTTCTTACAATCACTGCTGCTCATTCGTCCCATATGGTTGTCAAAAATATCCATGTTTCGTACCATTATGATATGTTTTTATGATATCTTTTGTAGTAAGACAAAATTATGACTGCATATACTCTTATTAAATACCCCTGACGAAGGTGCTTGAACCAGAAACGCGTCGGGTACCGGAGAGCACTATATACCGGAGAGTAACCGCTATCTTTTTGTCATACATACCATGTAACCTATCATGTTTTTTTTCTTGTCTATGCTGTTTTGCATATTTGTGTAGTATTTTCTCTATGTTCTTCTAACCATCGGTCATTATATGATCAAATGATTTTATGTATATTCAATAAATTATATTTTCCAAATCTATATGTGTGGTTGTTGCCTACAAAGTCCCAATGAAGAGGATTCATTTTTCTTGATACATTATTAGGGATGTGGCAACAACACACTGGTCTGACATGGTGAAACCCTCTTTTTTGTTGTCATGGAGATAGGGGGATCGCCAGCACTGCCTTTTAAAAAAGTATAGGCGCACCCCAACTGCTTGATGACAGCCAGTGGGCAGGACATGTCCAAGTTGACCTATCCCCACAGTAAACAATGTGCCAGATAGTTGCGAAGGCAAGCCATTGGGAAGGAACAAACCCCCCACATGTGCTGAGTGGGTGGACACCCACTATCAACCCCCACCCATTTGAAGCCATAATGCAGGGGTGTCAAACTGGCAGCACTCCAGCTGTTGCAGAACTACAAGTCCCATCATACCTCTGCCTGTGGGAGCAGATATACACAGTATAGCAACAAATCATTAACAAATACTGGCACGTCCTAACACTTGATCCTATAGCTGGATCATGTGTACCTGAACATCCAACTTTTACATTCCAGAGAGCTAGATCTCTGAGAGACAAATTGGTCTCGAGTGAGTTCAGACAAGGTGGGAGGGATCCCTGCAAAAGACTTGGCACCTTTAGTTGTGGGGTATGTGGGTACTGCCAATACATGAACACCTCAATGCATCCAGCTCTTCCAAATAGAACCAGATTTATTCCTAGACACTTTGCCAATTGTCGCACTCAAGGCATTGTGTATTTGCTTCAGTGTGACTGCTCCTGTTTTTATGTGGGAAAGACCAAAATTGAATTTTGGCAGAGAGAGTATCGGCATATCCGCAGTATGCAATCATGCAATCCAGATCTGCCATTGGGACGGCAAGTTACCCATTTCCATGGCGGTGTGTTCCCGCGGATCAAATTCTTAATGTTGGGTCGAGTTCACTCAGGCCTTAGAGGCGGTGACTGGAACAAGACACTCTTGCAGCGGGAGCAGCGCTGGATTTTTAGACTTAACGCCACTATGTTTCCTGGCCTAAACGAGACGATTTCCTACAAGCATTTCTTTGAGGGATTCGTCTCGGGGGGTCCAGAGAATGAATAAATAGTCATATAGGCAGTTTCCCCTAAACCTGTCCATCAATCTTTTAGTCTCTGCAATAATATTGCTGTTGTTATATTTGTTATACATGTTACGGGTGATTGAATCTAATTAATTGAATGAATTGTATTAATCGAATAATGGTAGAGTTTGAGATTGAATTACTATACTGAATATGGCACAGACTGTAAATATTGTATGTACAGGGTCATATACTGATCTCTTGTGTCAAAAAAACTTTTTGTTTGCAGATGAAATTCTCTTTTTCCCTTTTCTTTTCCTTTTCCTCTCTTTTCTTTTGTTTCTTTTATTCTAGACATCCACTGCTGGGATTGTGGCTGCTTTTCTACAGCCCACAAATATTGCTTTATTAAGTCCAGTTTTTTTTTATTCCTGAATGCAGTTGCATCATGTCCCAAGGTTTTCAGTGCTCACCAATCATGTCCCTTTTCCCCATGTGTTGTGCTTACTCCCAACTGACGCACCCAGGCCGTACGGTCCGCCCCTTTTTGGGGCGGGGATGACGGCTTATTTGAGCTATGGTGCCTGGGTTACCATGCGCCTTTGAGCCCTGGATGCGTCAGTGGGTGGACGACGCAGCATGCCACGCCGTCACGTGATCGGCTGCGGCATTTGCTCGTGATGATATAATTTGCAGTGATTCCTTGCAATGGCATTGTCTGCGACGTGATGTAATGCGCCACTGGCTCGGAGGGACCATTTATGGAGCGTCATCGAGGGAATGGCACAGGTGGAGTGTATTCCCCACACCACCCTCCTATCATGGTCACTATAAAAACCTGTCAGCTCTTTATGAGCTTTGATTCACTCTGGAGACATAGGGCATCGCTGCACCTATGACATCCATTAGGTAAGATTCAGGGCTGGCATCTCCTGACACCCTCTTGCAATGATGGGGTAATTTTGCCTGTGTAATAGTAATGCTGGGATAATTTTCCCTGCACTATACAAATGTATATTACATTTGATTTTTTGCTCTTATGCCCCATACACACGCTCGGATTATCCGAGGACCAGGTCCGTCGGATCATGTCCGTCGTACTTTGTCCGATGTTGGTTTTGCGTACACACGGTCGGACAAAGTTGTCGGAAAATCCGATCATTCTGAACGTGGTGACGTTTGTTGCCTACGACGGGACTACGTAGAGGCTAGTAGCCAATAGCTTTGGCCTTGTAATGTGATCTGAGCATGCATAGCACTTTGTCCGGTCGGAATTCGCTACACACGATCGGAATTGGTATGATCGGACTTTGTTGTCGGAAAATCTATCCAGCAGGAGATAGGACTTTGTCCGTCGGACAATCCGATGGAAACTGTCCGATGGTGCCTACACACGGTCGGAATTTCCGACAACATTGTCCGATAGGACAGAATCCATCGGAAAATCCGACCGTGTGTATGGGGCTTTAGATTTTACTGCTGGTTATTCAGCCAGTTCCCTTACATCGGGGGCACCAACTTCTAAGTATGGGATGTTTCTATGGTTTCATCTGTGGCAGAGCCTTATCTCAACATTAGTGGCCATCAGTGATGTAAGTAACTGAGTTAAAATAAACTGAGTTACCTAACGCAGTTACTTTAGAGGGTAACTAGTAACCTAACTGATTACTTTTCCCCTCATGGTAACTCAGTTCCCATTACTTTGGCTTAGTTACCCCAATTACATCTACAGCCACTAGATGGCAGTAGTGCAATTCCGGTGTCCTGCCGAAAAAGTTCCCCCGCCGGATAAGGACCCCCTGTACTGAACAGGCGCAGGGCTTGAGCAGTACGAAGGACTACGGAGCTTCCGAAAATTTGCCGAACCTAAACAGCTCTGAGTGAACTCTACACTGCGCAGGTGCAGTTAACATGTAATTGTACGAGGCGATGCCGCACGCTCCCGATGCTATTGCTACTCTGCAAGGGGCATCTATCGTGTAACTAAGGGGCGGGTCTAGTATTACTGTAACCAAGGGGCGCATTTATTATTATTGTTATATATCGAGCTCTTCCCATTAATTTAACATTTGCCCTCTTCTGTAGCCATCCACCCCTTACACGATATAATAATAATAGACCCGCCCCTTGCGTACACGCTATAACAGATCTGCCCCTTGGTTAGAGTAATAATAGAGCAGCCCCTTGGTTACACGATATATAACAATAATAATAAATGCGCCCCTTGGTTACAGTAATACTAGACCCGCCCCTTAGTTACACATATAGAATATTAAAAAAAGTCAGTTACTTTGCTGAGTAACTAATTACTTTTCCAATGTAGTAACTGAGTTACTAACGCAATTACTTTTTGGGAGAGGTAATTTGTAACTTAACTAATTACTTTTTTAAAGTAAGATGACCAACACTGGTGGCCATTGCTAGTTGGTGAAGGTCTGTGAAATAACTTTTACATTGCAAGACTTAACACACAAACCTTAAAGCGATAGGTATGTGTACTTACGTATATGTGGTCGACTCTATTGAGCATCCATTTATTTTGTGCATCTGTCCATGGTACTACTCTCTACACTTGTTTTCATTTTTCTCTTTGTACTCAGGCTTGTGTTGGTTTGGCCTTTGTGACCGCTCTGACCCCTCTTATGGGAGGCAGTTCTCAGATGCGGGAAGGTTCCATATGGACATGGTTTATTTCCATCTTGCTCTGGCTTGCTTGACGGTATTTGGGCGTCTCGGTTTCCTCTTTCTTGTTGAGCTTATGATCGCCATTGTTTGAAACACGTAACACATGAGGTCAGTACTGATACCGACATCCATGTTTTTTGCTTTATTTTTATAAATTATAGTAAAGATGATTAGCTTATAATGTGATATTTTGACATTCTATGTGTAATTATGTTTATATTAATATTGTAGAATGTTTGTATTCATCTGGAAGTCCTCAGCCCATTTCCCTCCCTGAAGAAGACCCTTAGGCCTCTTTCACACAGACGATCGGTTCAGGTCCGCCTGTCAGTTTTTTAGGCGAACCTGAATGGACGCTCCATAGACCTCTATGGAGGGACGGATGTCAGCGGTGACATGTCTGCTGACATCCGACCCCCTCCGATCCGAAAAAGTTTGACGGAGGAAAAACCTACTTCTCCATCCGTCTGTGGATGGGATCAGATGACAACGCACTCTACGGTCCGTCTTCATCTGATCCCCCATAGGGGGAGAGAGACCTGTCATCTACCTGCTCAGTGGGGATCGAAGGAGCGATCCCCGCTGAGCAGAGCCGTGTGAAGGAGCCCTTACTTCACTTGTTGAAACGCGTTGGATTTTCTCTAACAGTTGGTTTGGGCCTCTTCCATGTGTCTTCAGACTGCTCTCTTACAGTATGTGTTTTAGTTGTATTCATTTTTGTATCATGTTATTTACTCTCTGTAATACATTTTTACTTTTTTAATATAACATTTCTATTCTTTTGAGTGTTCATGGTCCTCTAAAGTCCCACTTTTTGTGGAACCCTGTTTTTACACATTGTATTGGGGATGTGGACCTGAACCTCTTTTTCTTCTAACTAGTTAGCTAAATACCTTTTGTATATAGTATAATGAATGAGAGCAGAAAAATTACATTTCTAAAGGAAAAAAATGACATTTAAAAATGCTCCTGGCTGTAATGTATTTCCGGATCACATCAATATAGATAAAATCATTGAAAAAATATGGTGTGGGTTCCCCCCAGTCTATTACCAGGCCCCTGTGGTCTGGTATGGATATAAAGGGAAACCATGCACCAAAATAAAAAAAAATGGTGTGGGGTCCCCCAAAAATCCATACCAGCCCCTTTCAGGACTGGTATGGATATTAAGGGGAACCCTGCACCAAATTTAAAAAAAATTACCCTTATCTGAGCATGCAACCTGGCAGGCCCAAGGAAAAGGAGGGGGGATAAGAGAGCGCCCCTCTCCTGTACCGTACCATGCTCTCTACATGGGGAGGGTGCTTTGGGGTCCCCTAAAAGCACCTTGTCTCCATGTTGATGGGGACAAGGGCCTCATCCCCACAACCCTTGCCCTGTGGTTGTGGGGGTCTGTAGGCGGGGGGCTTATCGGAATCAAGGGGGCTCCCATATTCACGAATGGGTATCAGGTACATTGTACCCCTACCCATTCACCCAAAAAAGTGTCAAAAAAGTAAAAATGACAGCAGACAGTTTTTGACAATTCCTTTATTTGAAAAAAAAGTGTCCATCCATCTTCAATCACAGCACTTGTGAACCTGAGAAAAAAAAATGGAAAAACTCCACCTCCATGGGAGGTGTCCCACTGACTGCTGTCTTTGCGCTGTGACAGCAGTTATATATCAAAGGGTGGGGCCACTTGGTAACGTAAACTGGTGACCCCACCCTCTATGTCACATGACGTTACATGATATCAGACGGGGGTAGGGTCATCCGGTTACATCAGCGGGTGGCACAGCCCTTGCCTAGATAAGAGCTGTCAAAGCAAAAAGATGGCAGTCGGTGGGATGCCTCCCATGGAGGTGGAGTTTTTAGTTTTTTCAGGACCATTGGCGCCGTGGTTGACGTTGTATTTACATCACGGGGCGCTTTTATTTTGAGGGCATGTGGCCTGGTATGGTTCAGGAGGGGAGGGTATTCTCTCATCCCCCCTTTTTCTGCGGCCTGCCAGGTTGCGTGCTCGGATAAGGGTCTGGTATGGATTTTGGCTTGAGGTTCCTCTTAAAATCCAGACCTGAAGGGCCTGGTGCAGATTTTGGGGGGACCCCCACACAATTATTTTTTTAATTTTTGTGCAGAGTTCCCTTTAATATCCATACCAGACCCAAAGGGCCTGGTAATGGATTGGAGGAGGAACCCACACCATTTTTTTCAATGATTTTTATCTATATTGCCGGGATTCTGCAATACACTACAGCCGCGAGCAGTTTTAAATTACATTTTTTCCTTTAGAAATTAAATTTTGCTGTGGTACTGTTATGAGCATGGGAAAGATGCACAACTTTACAGGCAGACTGAAAAAACGCCAGTTTTTTAAACTTTTTTTTTTTGCATTGATACATGCCCCCTATACACTTTTTATGACAATAACTTGCATATAAGCTGTTAAAATTAGCACTTTATTTTTCATGTTCGTGTCCGATAGACTTTAATGGTGTTCGCACACATTTTATGCCTGTTAGCATGTTCTGCTGCAAACCGAACCGGGGGGGTGTTCGGCTCATCCCTAATTATTACCAAAATGTAATAGAAAAGGGAAAATGTGTACTTGGATGCACTTTAATCAATGTAAAGTGGTGTTTGGTGCACTTTAACTTGAGTAAAGGTGCCCTGACGTCAATATACTGCAGTAAAAGTGTACTAACACAAATCAATATACTGCAGGAGAAGTGCCCTGGCAATCTACACTGACACACTGTAGTAAACCTGACCTGACACACTAAACTGAAACTAACGTAAAAAAGGAAGGTCACACTACACTGACGCTGCACTATCACTATACCCACACTACACTAACACTGTACACTGCCAATAGAATCACAATAGCACACTATAGCACACTAACTCGCTAGTAGCAATGAACAGAGACTTGTTCTATCTATCGCCACTCCAATATCACACTGCAAATTGCTGCTCTGGGAAAGGGCCTTTTTATAGTGTGGGGTGGGTCTATGAGTAATGAGCCATGATTTAGCACAGTCATCATTACTTTCTCCAACCATGGCTCTGAAAGTTTTCTGTGCCCTGATTGGGGAAAGCCTTTATTGCCTCAGCCAATCAAAGTTTCCAATACACTGTGTGGCACGCAGTGCATTGTGGGGTGTTTGTCGTCGGGTAAAACAAATGGTCGAACGCCCTGACAATTCGGGGGAACAGCCAAAGTTCAGGCAGAACTTATGCGCGGCCCGAACCGTTCACCCAACCCTGCTGTTTACTGTGTGTTCTGAGTATTAGGCCATATGATCCATTCAATGAGCTGTGTTTCTCATTATCTCACTCCCTCTGAGACAATTTACTTTCATTAATTGACTGAAAACTTACTGCAGTAGATCATGTTTCTACCATTACCATTTGAATAGTCAAAGAGCTACCAGACTGAATTTCACTATAATACATGTTTGGGACATGTCTTCTCATCTACAGTAGATCAGATGAAACTGTTTAAATAAAATGGCAGCATTTAGAAATACCCTTTGTCACATGTATTGGTTACAAAAATTATTACTTTTTTCTCTATACAGTTATACTTTTTCTTTTTCTTCATTCAATTTCATCACACATATGAGGAATTACAGGTTTAAAGTACTTATCTAAAATACTGTACATATATTTCCATAATGAAGACGGTCTTGCTGTGCAGCAACAAATATGAGAGACAAACAAAGTCTTCTAATTACATACATTTTCTAGATACATTAGTGAACATTTAGCTGAATAATCATGTGCATTTTTATAAGGAGCTCCAGCTGGGATTTCCAGAGAGTTAAAAGCAAAGGCAATTGGCTTGAAAGCCAAAATATAAATATATATGAAAGTGGGTGCTCATTATACATAACTTAAAAGTGTCTAATTAAACAATGAATTTAACAATAGACTCAAGAACTGTGTGTATTTCTAAATATACTTCCATTTATTTCTTACAGATGTGAATAGTAATATAATTGATGGGAAGCATTGTAACTATTTATTTACCACCCACATTTAAAATTGAAAAGAAGATTTTTTTAATGTGTATTTAAAATGTGACCGAGGGTTAGAAAATGTTATTCTGTGCTGATACATACTGTAAATTCTGTAATAAATAGGTTAGTCTTATGATAAATAAGCTTGGTCATTGAAACGATTGTTTGCTGTCGTATGTGCTTGCACAGTCCCTTAAGATTTATACAGTGAAAATATATGTACGGTAATAGCTTTCATTGGCCAGTCAAATAAATGTTATAGTCTAAATGATAACATGGGAAAGACACATAAAAGGAGAGGTAGTAGTGCTGCGCACCCCAGATAATATGTTATGGGAAAAATCCCCCAAAGTTTTTTTTTTAGCAGCAAAGTAAATAAATAGTGGATGTAATTGGAAAAACATTATTGCATACAGTGTTTCCACAAAAGTTACTGTAAAATATGAGCTCTAAAGGGGGCATGCCCCGAAGTGCAGAGAATGCAAAAACAAAATTTGTACATAATATTATATGACATGTCTAATGTAAGACAAAAGCTGATGCGTTTCGACCATGTTGTTGGGGTCTTCTTTAGAGGATAGGTTTGCTGCAAAGAGACTACATTTAGCACATCAGGTCGAAAGATGCATATGCACAAAGTGGCCATCCCACATAGTTACCAATATATGCGGTGGGGACCTCCCAACCAAGATTTCCTTAACCGATTCCCGACCAGCGCACGACGAAATACGTCGACAGAATGGCACGGACAGGCATAAGGGCGTATAAATACGTCCCCTTTAAGATGCCGCCGTGCCATCAGGCGCGCGCAGCCATCGGCGCACGCTCGCGCCGGTAGGGACCCCCGTGAGGCCGGTCGGGACCCCCGTGAGGCCGGTCGCGGGTCCCGTGGACTCGATCGCCGTGGGGACACCCGCCATCGTCTCCCGGGAAGGCTGAACGGGGAGATGCGGAAATAAACAGCATCTCCCCATTTTTCCTAGCAACTAGTGATGCCAATCTCTGCTCCCTGTGATTGGAGCAGAGATCAGCATTCACTAGCTGACAGCCACGCCCCCCCACAGTAAGAAACACACCTCTAGGCATACTTAACCCCTACACTGCCACCTAGTGGTTAACCCCTTCACTGCCAGTGTCATTTATACAGGAATTGGAATGGTCCCAAAAATGTGTCAAAAATGTCCGCCATAATGTTGCAGTCACAATAAAAATCGCTGATCGCCGCCATTACTAATAAAAAAAAAATATTAATAAAAATGCTATAAAACTATCCCCTATCTTGTAAACGCAATAACTTCTGCGCAAACCAATCAATAATCGCTTATTGCGATTTTTTTTACCAAAAATATGTAGAAGAATGCGTATCGACCTAAACTGAGGAAAAAAAAATGTTTTTTTATATATTTTTGGGGGATATTTATTATAGCAAAAAATAAAAAAGAATGTGTTTTTTTTTTTTTAATTTTCACACTTTTTTGTTTATAGCGCAAAAAATAAAAACCGCAGGGGCGATCTAATACCACCAAAAGAAAGCTCTATTTGTGGGAAAAAAAGGACGTCAATTTTGTTTGGGAGCCACGTCGCACAACCGTGCAATTGTCAGTTAAATCGACGCAGTGCCGAATCGCAAAAAGGGGCCTGGTCCTTTGGCAGCGAATTGGTCCGGTCTGAAAGTGGTTAAGAGCTATCAGATGATCCTGTGTGATTCAAGGTCAGATAAAACCTCAGGAGGAGAAGACAATTCACTGAGTGCAGCTTACAAGGAGTCACACGTTTATACACCCCCAAGGGCACACCAGGCCGGGTGGGGTCGACACCTGCGGCAGAGATTTTCACAGCATAAATTCATAGAATATATAATATATATATATATAGTGCTTGTATAGATTTAAAGAATTTTAAACTTGATGCGTTTCACGGTCAGAAAGAAAGACCCCCCCCCCCATGGGATATATTATATCTGTATCACTAAGATAAATAGTGCATAAATTATGATATTAAAAGAGAACATGAGGAACACAAGAGCATGATGTGAGTGAATGGAATGAAGAGTGAAAATAAAAGTGTGAAAAAAAATTAATAAATAGAAATTGAAGAAAAATTTAAGGAATGAGAAAATATCAGAAAGTAAAAAATGACCAAAGTACAATAGATGAAAGAGGAAGTGAATGAAAGTGAGCATATGGTGAAAAAGGCAAGGAGAAAGGAAGAAGGAAAAGAGTGCATGTGGATGCATGGCAATATAATGACGTGTGTGAGGAAGTGTGGAGAGAAAAGTGCAATGGTGTGAGAAATGAGCGATGAGCAGAATGGATAAAAAGGAAAAGTGAAAACCAACATATCAAAATGCGCATGGCATTACAACGTCATTACGGCGGCAGTGACGACAGCGATCGGGACTTTCACCTTCTGGAACGCCAAGGGAGCCACGAAGAGGCATGCCTCCCTCGGCTGGTCAGGTACGTGGGCGGTGGTTATCACACCTGTGGCGTGTTTTCCATGAGCACATCCAATTAGGGATACTTTATTAACTTGTGGAGGTGGGCTGATCTTGAAATGATCACTCAACATTCCTCCCTGGACGGTCAGACGTCTCCATTTTCCCCCCACAGAAGTAAGTAATATTTATCCATGTATTCTTGTTAGCCTTTTGCCATGTTTCGCTAGGCTAGGTCTTAATCTGAGATCCTAACCTGCGATTGTCATTATCAGGCATTTGGGCCACCTACTTTCTACATGACAGTCTTTTGACAATACAGCCATTTCAGTGATGCTAACATCATCATTGAACTAAGTAAGGTACTAATTCAATGGTCTAAATTGTCTAATCTATACACCTGTAATATGTATACACTTTTCTGCTCTCCACCCCCCCCCCCCCCCCCCCGCTTTTGTCATCACTTCACTATCATTTTGTTACAACTTTAGTATGCACATACTTCTCAGTTTTTTTACTTTTCATTTTTCTCCAGTTTTGCTATCACCTTTTTTTTGTTTTGTTGTTCTCTTTCCCTTCATTTTTTGTTGTCTTATATATATTTTTCCTATTCCCCACACAGCAAACCATCCATGCACACTTCACTTATTTTTCATCACCCTTTCCTCTTTTTCATATGCTCTCATCTAACCTAATTTTGAATTTCCATGCACCTGCCCCTTTCCTTCCACTCTTTCCTTTCTTTTTACTTTTTTCCCATTACCTGCTAAAACTATTGCATTTTGATATGTTGGTTTTCACTTTTCCTTTTTATCCATTCTGCTCATCGATCATTTCTCACACCATTGCACTTTTCCACCACTCATGTCATTATATTGCAATGCACCCACATTCACTTTTTTCCTTTCTCCTTGCCTTTTTCACCATATTCTCAATTTCATTAATTTCCTCTTTCATTCATTGCACTTTGGTAATTTTTTACTTTCAGATTTTTTCTCATTCCTTCACTTTTTCTTCAATTTGTTTTTTTTTATTTTTTCCACTCTTTAATTTTCACTCTTCATTCCCTTCACTCTTTCACTCACATCATACTCTTGTGTTCTTCGTGTTCTCTTTTAATATAATAATGTATGCACTAATTATCTTAGTGATGCACATATAATATATACACAACACTCCTTTCTGACCGTGTAACGCATCAAGTTTAAAATTCTTTAAATCTTTACAAGCACTATATATATATTGTATGAATTTATGCTCTGGAACTCCTCCGCAGGTGTCGACCTTGGGGGTATATACACGTGTGACTTCTTGTAAGCTGCAGTGAATTGTCGTCTCCTCCTGAGGTTTTATCTGACCTTGAATCACACAGGATCATCTGATAGCTCTAAATTGAGGAAATCTTGGTTGGCATGTCCTCACCGCATATATTTGTAACTATGTGGGATGGCCACAAATGTAGCCTTTCATGCATCTTTCAACCTGATGTGCTAAATGTAGTCTCTTTGCAGCAAACCTATCCTCTGAAGAAGACCCCAACAAAATGGGTTGAAACGCGTCAGTCTTTGTCTTACATTAGACATGTTGCCATATAATATTATGTAAAATTTGTGTTTGCATCCTCTGCACTTTGGGGCATTAGAGCGTATATTTTAACTTTTGTGGAAACACTGTATGCTATTAATTTTTAATAAAGAACGCACTTTTCCAATTACATCTACTATTTATTTACTTTGCTACTAAAAAACCCTCTGGGGGGAACTTTCCCATAACATAGTCTAAATGATATTGTATATTACATTTCCCTAGGGAAATGCAATGAAACTGCGGCTACATGGTAAAAAGTATTACATCCCTTTGACATAACATAACAATCATGCTTTGATTTAAAAGCAGACTATAAAACATAACAGGGAAATAATGTGAATCTCTGTATTAATTCAAACAGGCTATGGTCAGCCCACTGTGTAGGCAAAGTAAAGAATAAACACAAGGAACCAGCGGTACAAAAACTGGACTAATATCCAATGCTCATACTAAATTCAAAGCTAAATGTGGATTTCATGGATCTCTTAAACAGTCATATAAAAACACAGTCAAGTTGATGCAGAGGTCTTTCTGTGTATTCAGGAATGTCCAAATAATAAAAATCTAAGGAATATTGCCAGAGTATAAACAATACCTGCTTAACAAGCCATACTACAAGAGCATTGGGCATTTTTTCAAATAGAAAGGCACCGTAACAAATTCAATACTTCCAATGATAAGAGCAATAGAAAAGACTCAGCAGTTAATAGTGATAGACAAATGGCATCATTTTGGCCCCACAACAAACAAAGGTTTTGGATGTAAATGCCAGGGAAAAGGATTTAAGACTGCAGCACAGAAAGTTTGTTTTGAAGCAACTGGAGACACATACTGTAGCACAATTTAGGCAGGCCATACATGGTTCGAATCTCGGTTGGTTCAGCAGGAACCAGCCGAGATTTGAATGGTTAATGGGCAGGCTGAATGTACCAAGTTGATCAATCAATCAACGTGGGTACAACTAGCTTGCTGGATTATCTTGTGAAGTAGCAGTCGCAAGTGACAATCACTTCTCCCAGCGGGGGCTGGGCAGAGAGAAGACAATTGCATGGCAGGAGGGATTCCCCTCCTGCAACCAAACCAAATTTGCACAGTGTATGGCTGACCTAACTCTGAACTACTGAACTCCAACATTGCCAATTGCGAAATAATCAATACATTGATGGGGATATCTCAACATGCTCTAAAGGTAAAATGTGAAGCATTCGATGCAGACATGCTATAGTGCAGAAAAGAATTGAAAGAGGTACAATAATCTTTTTTCTCTCTATCTCTATCTCAAACATATATATTTTTGTGTACACACACATAACAAAGTTAAAATATATAAGGCTAGTTCTGAAAACATGGAGAATTGTATTGTATTTTTATTTATCTTCCCCAAATGATCTGAAGAGTCCCATAAATATTCAGCCTAATGTGTATAAATATGGGGGTATAAGTATTATTTAGGGCAGGTGTTTACACACCTGTTTAAATGGATAATCTAACTTCTTTAAAATAGTTATATCTGATAAAACAGAACTATGTTATTTATATTTTTCCTTTTCCCTATCATTCCTTTTACAAAAAAACACATAGTAATCGATTTGGAATTGTACATACAGTATAAGCTATCTCTCTCCATAACTTAATTGATTCCATGAAGGATTTCAATAAATGTGCGTGCCTATGCAATGTAATTGATGTGTATGTACTGATTATATGTGTAAACTGACATATTTTCTCAATTGTGCGGACACCCCATTGTTTGATGGCTATCAATAAAAAATGTGGTAATACGTGCTGTATATTTTTCCCCCTTTTTAATGAGCTCAGTACGGATACTGATTTCTTCTCTCTAGGAATAGGAGTGTAATTTTCATTCACTCTGACACTGGAAAATAAATGATAACATGCAGTATTTTGCATGATACAGTTAATGTACCGCTCTGGATGGAAATCCCACTACTGCCCTCCAATGAATGTAGAAAGGGTGCTGGATCTGCATGCAATGATCATGTAGTGAAGAAATTCCAGATAGCCGCACTCCAATGCAAGGAGGCTGCCCAAATGTACAGCCATTTCCCACAGCGAGGATACCCCAAACAGCTGCTTACTAGGGCTATAAGGAAAGCTAGCAACACAAATAAGAGGAATTAATTCATGGATAAAAGACATGAAAGTAGTATCTATAAACGTCAAGTATTCACTACCCACTACAGTTTGGAGTTTAGAAAGGATAAAAAAAAATTGTTAAATGATATCGTCCAGTCTTGTTCAATGACCTGTGGTGTTAAGGTAGTTTCCAGGCGTTCACCATCACTCGGTTTTTGGTTGTCCCCAAGTCTCAAAAGTAGGGCATGCTGAAAACTGGTTATATTTTAAAGTGATTTACAAGGATTGTCCTTGCTTAAAGTGATACTAAACACACACTGTTTAATTGACATTGTCCCTACTCTTTCTGTATGTGGATGATGGCACTGTAATTATTTTACCCACTTGCCCACAGTCATGCAACACTGTACCCATATGGAATTTTGGTCCTTTTTTTACACAAATAGAGCTTTCTTTTGGTTGTATTTAATCACCTCTGGGTTTATTTTTTGCGCTATAAATGAAAAAAAAAAAAACGAAGATTTTGTAAAATAAATACATTTTTGTTCCTGTTATACAATTTTGCAAATTAGTATTTTTTTCTTCATACATTTTGGCCAAAATGTATACTGCTACATACCTTTGGTAAAAAATAACCCAAATTAGTGTATATTATTTGGTCTTTGTGAAAGTTATAGAGTATGCAAGCTATGGTGCCAATCACTGAAAATTGATCACACCTGGTGTACTGAAGGCCTATGCCATTTCTTGAGACACTAACAAGCCAGGAAAGTGAAAATACCCTCAAATTACCCCTTTTTGGAAAGTAGACATTCCAGGGTATTCAGTAAGAGGTATCTTGAGTTGTTTGTAGATGTCATTTTTCCCACGATTCTTTGCAAAAATATTTTTTTTCTTTTGTTCCCACAACATTGTCAAATTAACAGGTTATTTCTTACACACAGCATATGCATACCACAAATTACACCCCAAAATACATTCTGCTACTCATCCCGAGTATGACAATACCACATGTGTGAGACTTTTACACAGCCTGGCCACATACAGAGTCCCAACATGCAGGGAGCACCATTAGGCGTTCTAGGAGCATAAATTACACATACTCTATAATTTCATGACTACCTCTTGGACTTTTGAAGGTCCTGGAGCATCAGTACAATGGAAATGCCCAAAAAATTATGCCATTTTGGAAAAAAAACACCCCAAAATATATTCTAGGAGCCATAAAAAAGTATTTTGAACATTTTATTTTTTCCACAAGTTTTTGGAAAATGTAAAATGAAAATTTTTAACACAAAGCTGTCCATTTATACAATATTTCTAATACATAGCATGTACGTAGCAAAAATGACAACCCAAAATATATTTTATTACTCCTCCTGATTATGGTTATACCACATGTGTGAGACTTTTACACAGCCTGGCCATACACAGAATCCCAACATGCAGGGAGCACCATCAGGTGTTCTAGGGGCATTAATGTCAAATCTAATTTGACTACCTATTACAATTTTGTGAGGTACTGTAATGGCACTGATGGGCATTGTAGTGGCATGGATTTGGCATGGATAAGAACTGATGTGGCATGGATGAGGCATAAATGAGCCATGGATGGGGATTGATGAGCCGTGGATAGGGATGGCTGAGCCGTGAATGGGGATGGATGAGTCATGGATGGGGATGGCTAAGCATGGATGGGGATGGCTGAGCATGGATGGGGATGGCTGAGTATGGAGGGGATGGCTGAGCATGGAGGGGATGGCTGAGCATGGAGGGGATGGCTGAGCATGGATGGGAATGGCTGAGCATGGATGGGTATGGCTGAGCATTGATGCATTGATGGGATGGCTGAGTATGGAGGGGATGGCTGAGCATGAATGAGGTTGGCTGAGTATGGAGGGGATGGCTGAGCATGAATGAGAATGGCTGAGCATTGATGGGGATGGCTGAGTATAGATGGGGATTGCTGAGCATGGATGGGGATGACTGAGCATGGATGAGGATGGCTGAGCATAGATGAGGATGGCTGAGCATGGATGGGGATGGCTGAGCAAAGTATGGGGATGGCTGAGCATGGATGAGGATGGCTGAGCATGAATTAGGATGGCTGTGCATGAATGAGGATGGCGGAGCATGGATGGGGAGTATGGATGGGATGGCTGAGTATGAATGAGGAGGATGGCTGCGTGTGGATGGGATGGCTGAGTATGGATGGGGATGAGTGCAGGAATGGGCAGAGATCAGCGCTGTGGGCACTACAGATCCAGCCCACAGTGCTGCTGCACCCAATCTCTCCCCTTTCCTCTCGCACTGTACCGATTGGTACGGAGAGGGGAAGTGCTAAAGCATGCGCCAGGTCGTTAACTATTGATCGCTCTGTCATTAGAGGGAGCGATCACATGGTAAAGGGTCACTGTCATCGGCCCTTTACCATGATTCGTGATGTGCATATTCCTGGAGCGCGCAGGAGCGCAACGTCATAGTACGCCCTCCCAGAATTATCGAGCCGCACTGTAGAAGTCATTTGGCTATGGCGCGGTTGTTAAGTGGTTAATAAAATAATTCATCTACGTACTTTTTTCCTGTCCACAAATCCAGTGGTGTCTGCACCCGAGAGGAATTTTCAATCAGCTCTTAAGAGCTGCCGACCCCATCTTGGCCAAGAGAAAATGGCAGTGCAGCCTTGCAGCTTCACAGCCGGTTCCCTACTGCGAATGCGCAAATCACGTTGTGCTTTGTGAATGGTCTGGTGGCAGGGGAAGAAGGAGGGGGGCCAAACTTCTGGATGAGTTAGCCAAGGTGAAGTCCGCCATAATGTGGCAGCGAAGGAGTGGGCAAACAAGCGGACCTTCCCCATTTGGGTGTAGCTCTGCTTTAAAGCGGTTCTGCACTCTGAAAAAATTTTTTTTTTTTTAGGATGTAATATAAAGTGTGCTTACCTTTATTAGGGGACTCACCTGTTCCATCTTCCATCTCGATCGCCGCCGGTTTTCGTCCGATGAAGTTCCTCGTCTTCTTCTTTAGTGCTGGGGGCCATCTTGCCTGTGGGCATGTGAAACACCCACAGGGACTTTAGATGGCCCAGCATGCACTGCCGTTACTCGCGCGTGCGCAGTAACGGCTCATCTGCCGAGATCTCACGAGATTTCGGCAGATGCGGCCGAAATCTCGGGAGATTTCGGAAGATGTGGCAGAAATCTCGCGAGATTTCGGAAGATGCCCGCACTGACTCCTGGGATCAATGACACCAGATCCCAGGAGACAGTGCGGCGTGACGACGATCGACGCAAGACCCTGCCCGCCGCCGCAGAGGGAGAAGACCGGAAGTCTTCAATTACAAGGTAAGTAAAAAAAAAAAAAAAAAAAAAAACATTTCATTTAGTACTCTTTGCCTGATTTGGAAGGCAAAGAGATTTACTAAATGAAATGAGTGCAGAACCGCTTTAATAAAGTGGTCCTTTTGCGGAGTGCAGCCATCCTAAGTTTCTTATTCTACCCTGCATATACAATATGGTTCCTTATACCCAAGCAATTTTTGTTTGTGGCCAATTGTACAACTTAATTTGACTACAATTGGTGAAAAGTTACCATATAAAGTTTTGCTTGTATAACATACCCAGTAAGTATTCTGATAAATGTGATTTTTTTTTTTAAACCATTAAATGTGTTAAAGACTATGTAAACCCAACATTTCATATTCCTGATACGTGCCTGCTGTACCATGTACTTGTATGAAAAAATATCCTGTTCTTTTTGTATTACTTCCTTTTTGTGAAATGCCAGTTGTTCCTGCCAGGCCCACTGCTTTCCTATCAAAATCTCATCACACTAGGCAGGAAGGCACAGAGTGACCACTTCTCTAGCTGTGCTGGAACTCAGTCTGCTCTCTTCCAATAATTGGACTAATCTTGACATGCCCTCTACTGCACAGCCATTTACTGGGAAGATAAATTTGCTCCTTTTTTTTCTCCCTCATCTCTCTGAGCTCCTTATGCAGCCCAGAACAGAGATTATGTAATCATTTATAAAAAAAAAAGGACAAAAATATATTAATAATGTATACACAAATATTTTGCATTTTATTTCTATTTTAAACGGAATGAGTGCACATTGTGTTGTAAATATTGTTTGGTGTGTTCTTAATAAATCAAAGTGCTATGATAAAATAATATTCAATTATCAAGTAAATCAAAAATCCTTAGTGTAGATATAATGTGTTACCAAGATCTGTGCATCTAATATGCAAAAAACAATGAATATGCAATCAGAATAATATTAAAAAGTCCCATATAACATACATTCAAAAAGTGCTTGTGTGCTGAAAGAAAATCAATATATCTTATAAGTGGTTGTAAACCCCCCCAAAAAAAAAAATGAAAAAAAAAAAACCTGCAAGACAAAGGCATAATGAACTAGTATGCATAGCATACTAGCTCATTATGTACTACTTACCTTAGATCTAAGAACCCACAGAGGTCCTCATTCAGCGCTCCAGCCGGTGACATCGCTCCCAGAGTTACTACCAGGTAACGCAGGCTCCGTCGCTGTGATTGGCCAGCGCTGCAATGACGTCACTCCCGAGCATGCATGCGGAAGCCACCGGTAAAGGTACAATAGGTCACAAAGCAGTATGCAGCTGATTAAAACTCTGGTCTCCGACCGTCAGGATCTCATCTCCAACTCAGGGAACCACACCAAATTCAAGCAGTATCCAGCATACATATAAAAGGTAAAGAGGACAATCTAGTGCTCTCCGTTTTAAAATAAAATTTATTTGCACAAGAAACAGTAGGAAATGAACTCACATTCTGAAGCACTCAGTCCCGAGTGCTGGCGCTGTATGTGTTTACAAATCAAATCAAAGATGGCCGCGGGTGACGTCACTCGTGCTCCCTGACCCTTGTATTGTATTATATATTGTATTATCCAAAATATTCAATACCAATTCATAACCCATCACTAGTTCTATTTAAAAGCATAGTGTAATTGATTTATCACTATCCATAATAAAACACCACAACAATAATGATCATATACAGTGCCTTGCAAAAGTATTCACCCCCTTGGCTTATTACCTATTTTGTTACATTACAGCCTTTAGTTCAATGTTTTTTTTAATCTGAATTATATGTGATGGATCAGAACACAATAGTCTTAGTTGGTGAAGTAAAATTAGAAAAATATATACATAAAACAATTTTTCAGGAAAAAAAAATGATAATTGGCATGTGCGTATGTATTCACCCCTTTGTTATGAAGCCCATAAAAAGCTCTGGTGCAACCAATTACCTTTAAAAGTCATAATTTGTGAAATGATGTCCACCTGTGTGCAATCTAAGTGTCACATGGTCTGTCATTACACACCTTTTTGAAAGGCCCCAGAGGCTGCAACACCTAAGCAAGAGGCACCACTAACCAAACACTGTCATGAAGGCCAAGGAACTCTCCAAACAAGTAAGGAATAATGTTGTTGAGAAGTACAAGTCAGGGTTAGGTTATAAAAAAATATTCAAATCTTTGATGATCCCTAGGAGCACTGTCAAATCTATCATAACCAAATGGAAAGAACATGATCCCATATCAAACCTGACCAGAGACGGAAAAAGCAAGGAGGGCATTAATCAGAGAGGCAGCACAGAGACCTAAGGTAACCCTGGAGGAGCTGCAGAGTTCCACAGCAGAGATTGGAGTATCTGTACATAGGACGACAATAAGCCGTACGCTCCATAGAGTTGGGCTTTATGGCAGAGTGGCCAGAAGAAAGCCATTACTTTCAGCAAAAAACAAAATGGCACGTTTTGAGTTTGCAAAAAGGCATGTGGAACACTCCCAAAATGTATGGAGGAAGGTGCTCTGGTCTGATGAGACTAAAATTAAACTTTTTGGCCATCAAAGAAAACGCTATGTCTGGCGCAAACCCAACATATCACCCAAAGAACACCATCCCCACAGTGAAATATGGTGGTGGCAGCAACATGCTGTGGGATGTTTTTCAGCAGTCAGGACTGGGAGACTGGTCAGAGTTGAGGGAAATATGGATGGTGCTAAATACAGGGATATTGTTGAGAAAAACCTGTACCATTCTGTGTGATTTGAGGCTAGGACAGGGGTTCACCTTCCAGTAGGACAATGACCCCAAACACACTTCTATAGCAACACTTCAGTGGTTTAAGGGGAAACATTTAAATGTGTTGGAATGACCTAGTCAAAGCCCAGACCTCAATCCAATAGAAAATCTGTGGTCAGACTTAAATATTGCTGTTCACAAGCGGAAACCATACAATTTGACGGAGCTGGAGCAGTTTTGCAAGGAGGAATGGGCAAAAATCCCAGTGGTAAGATGTGGCAAGCTCATAGAGACTTATCGAAAGCGACTTGGTGCTGTTATAGTCACAAAAGGTGGCTCTACAGAGTATTGACTTTAGGGGGTGAATAGTTATGCACATTGACGTTTTCTGTTATTTTGTCCTATTTGTTGTTTGCTTCACAATAAAAAAAAATATCTTCAATGTTGTGGGCAAGTTCTGTAAATTAAATGATGCAAATCCTCAAACAATACATGTTAATTCCAGGTTGTGAGGCAACAAAACATGAAAAATGCCAAGGGGGTGAATACTTTTGCAAGGCACTGTATCCACACGAATCAATGACAATGGTCTCCTTTAACCACTTCAATACAGGGCACTTATACACCTTCCTGCCCAGACCAATTTTCCGCTTTCAGTGCTGTCGCACTTTGAATGACAATTACGCGGTCATGCTACACTGTACCCAAACGAAATTTTTATCATTTTGTTCCCACAAATAGAGCTTTAGTTTGGTGGTATTCTTTTTTTCTGCTAAACAAATAAAAAAAGACCAACATTTTTGAAAAAAAAAGTGTTTTTTGTTTGTTACAAAACTTTGTAAATAAGTACATTTTCTCCTTCACTGATGGGCACTAATGGGGCTGCACTGACGAGCACTGATGGGCACTGATGAAGTGGCACTGATGATGGGCACTAATATGTGGCACTGAAAGGCGACACTGATGGGCACTGAAAGGCGGGACTGATAGGCAGCACGGATGGGCACTGATAGGCGGCACACATGGGAACTGATAGGAGGCATGGATGGGCACTGATAGGAGGGGGGATGTCTAGTGGTCACTAAGGAAACAGTGAATATCAAAATCCTTATTTAGCCCTCCTGGCACCAAAGAACCCTTATGAAATTACTCTCCCTTCAATGGTGTTTTGGGGCCTCAATTCCCCAAAACTGGAGTCCTTCCGGGTTTTTATTGTGTTTGTCTCTGAAGTGTATTGACAGATAATGTTCATCAAACCCATTCTTAATGTTTCTAACATGTTTGTCCATTCTAACTTTGAGGGCCCTTTTAGTTCTACCAATATAATCTAAATCACAAGGACATTTTATTGCATACACTACCCCTTTGGTGTCACATGATATAAAATGTCTAATAGTTTATGTGTGATTCATGTTGGGGTTAATAAATGTTTTCCTTTTTTGTATATTTCCTGGAACTCTAACACATCTATAGCACCGCCCACAGCTATGGAATCCCTTGCTATCCGGAAACATAAAAGGCTTGGGCTTCTATTACATTATGGACTAATTTATCCCTTAGACTTGGGGCTCTTTTGTATACTATTCATGGTTTGTTGTGTCTCTTAAATGTAGATTTTGTTTTAGAACTTGCCAATACTTATTTATTATTATTTTCACGTCCCTAGTTTGCAGACTATAATCCAAAACAATGCAGGTACCCATACCCTCATATACTTCTCTTTCATTTCTGTCCTCTAACAAGGTCTTTCTTTTTATATCTCTAATCGTATTTCTTTCTTTCTCCAAAAACTAATTTTGATATCCTTTATCCCTAAACATTTGAGTCAGTTTGTTTGATTGTATTTAAAAATCTTCTACTTTGGTGCAATTCCTCTTTAAACTTGTATATTTCCCTCTTGGTGTATTAGTTATCCAGGGTTTACAATGGCAGCTAGTACAGTAGTGGGAATGTATGAATTTCTGTGTTTTTTTATTAAGCCACAAGGCGTGTTGAAGATCTCCGGATTCCAAGAGGTGGTTCAACTGCGTGTATTGACCAACTGTAAGCGTGCGGTCACATGCTTGGAGGTGAGGAGAATTACAAAGGGGAGCCCTCTAATTAAGTTTAGAGCACCATCACAAGGATTTATCTCAATTTGGAATTTAAGGACATTAATAATGGACATTCACCATTGAGCACGTATTATGCACGTGGTACTTAATGACTCAATTATTAAGTTATGAGATATATTGATTTTCTTTCAGCACATAAACACTTTTTTCATGTATGTTATATGAGACTTTTTAATATTGTTCTGATTGCATATTCATAGTTTTTTTGCATATATGATACACAGATCTTTGTAACATTATTTCTACACTAAGGATTTTTGATTTACTTGTTTATTGAAAATTATTTTAGCACAGCACTTTGATTTATTAACATTATGTAGCACAATTTATGGGACCGTGTAACAGTGCCAGCAGCTGGAAAATGTATATATAAAATGTATATATATGTCAACAATTCAGAAATCATATATACTAGTTCCATACTAGTTCTGGGAGCTCGCAAGACCTTTTAGTTGATTGTCCCTGATTTACTTCTCATATAGTAGCAAGCATGGACTTGTTTATGTTTTTTGAGAATAGAGAACTTGATTTGGAAGAGTCGTTCTCAAAAAAAAAATAAGGATAATGATTTAATTCAGGAAATTAGGTGATAATATGGATAAGAAAAGCAAAATCTCCTGGGATATATCAGCTATGGAGAAGTATTTGAAAAACAACATGGTTCATAGGAAATTAAGCTGGGATATTCCTATAAATAATGGGCTAATGGTGAAGGAGGATATTGAAGAATAGTACACTTTTTTAATGGAAAAGGAAAAGAGGGTATGAAATTTCTGATTAAAAGGAAACAAAGAAAGATGAGAGCAGTTGAAGCCCAGATTAAGGATTTTAGAGAGAAAATCAAGACATTTAAAGAGACAGCAGATTATGTTAAACACATGGGAGAACTCCATAAAAGCATGCAGGAAAAAGATCAAGAAAATAAAAACCTAAAAAAAGAAATGCAGCCTCACCATTGCCATCAGTGCAGTCTATTACAGAGGCCACCAAGTAAACAGGAGATTCTCACTGTATGTAATCTGACGTCACTCGTCCTGCCCCCCTCCCTGTCCCCTCTGAGGCAGCTAAAATTGAAGTATTAGCGTATAACACGCACACACTATTTGCACATGATTTTCATGGTGAAAAAGTGAGAATAAATACAGTGTGTGTGTATATATATATATATATATATATATATATATATATATATATATATATATATATATATATATATATATATATATATCAAATTTCCAGCTGCTGGCACTGTTCACAGTCCCATAAATTGTGCTACATAATCTTAAATCAAAGTAAAATAATATTCAATAAACAAGATAATTGAAAATCCTTAGTGTAGAAATAATGTTTTACAAAGATACATTCATAGTGTATTAAGAACTTCCATATACCTTTTGTGTTTTTTGTGTGCTGCTCGCTGAGAGCCTCAGAGGGTATCAGTTCAGGGACCTGGCAGATCCAGACTTTATTGTTATGGTGTCTGGACTGATTTCTTTGACTTCAGCAGAGAACAGACTTCAGTCCACTCTCTACTAAAAATGGGTCACAGGAGTGCAAAAGGAATTGCACTCCTGTGATCCATAGAAGAAGCTCAGCCAAACGAGCTTTGGCTGGACTTCTCTTTTTAAGGATATGTACACCTTTTAGAACATGTTACATGTTACACCCATGTTTAGAGTGTAATATGTTCCAGCACCCATCTCACCTCCTGAGTCTCCCATTCCTTTGACAGCAGGCAGGGGTTCATCTCCCTGAAGCTGCTATCACATTTAAAATTGGCATGGCTGAGCAGAGCTCTGCCCATACAGGTGCAATATTTATTTACAGGGATCTGTGAGTGAATAAACTACAAGTCACGTCTGCCACCATGACAGATGGACTTGTAGTTCTCAAAGGACTTTGACTGCACTGATCAGTGTGCTCATAGTCTATTCATACTTCCTCCAACTTTCTAAATGAAAGCCCTTAAGAAGGTTCTGGCAGAAAGCTGGAGGGAGAGTGTGCAAGAGCCTGACATTGCAGCCGCAATCCACTTATTAAAGGTAAATACTTTGCAGGTTCCTAAAAAATATTAAATGAACATACTTTTACTGCAAAAATATGTGCAATTATTATTTTTTACTTAAAGGTGAACTTAGCCTTTAACCTGGTAAAAAGGCAGTTAGCCAATAAAAGGTATATCCCATACTTTGAAAGTGTACATGTCTCAGAAGCCACAAATGACCAAATGATGTCCTAAGCTACAAACTATTTGTTGTAAGCATATTGAAGAGATCCAAAGCCAACTAGTCCCAATATATTCTGAAAAATCGAACTTATGTTATCCAAGTAAATGTAGGAATATTATAATGACAAAAGTATCATAATATTGATTATATTAGAGGATTTTAATCCAAAATGCATATGCATATTTACTGAATGAAATAGAAACTTTGACTTGTAAAATACAGATCTATTTTAAACTACATTTATAGATATTTTGAAAGTTGTGATTCAGTTTCAGAATGTCTATAGTTTTTGTAGCTTAACATCTACAATAATAACAAACATCACTTTATTAAATACCTATTTTTATAATACAGCAATGGACAGTTTAGTGTTAAATTATCATGACAACCAAAATAAAAGCATATTTCACCTCTTTCTCTATCTCCATAGCAACAGTTATTGCTTTACAGTTTAGATCAGTGAGCGGACCAGGTCATTTCTGCTGGTAAGTGAAATATTATATCTATGTTCTCTATTTTTATGCTTACTCTCTCTCTCTTTTTCTATCTATCTTTCTCTCCCCCACTTGTCCCTTACATGTTACTAAATATAATCAAATATTTTAAATATTTTAACGTCTACTCTATGCCCACTTACCAATCAACCCCTTTAACCTCTCTGGGGAATAAAAAATGCAGTAAATCATTAAATCATCTAATATGGGGTTTAATAGGTTTTAAATAGGTGAGTTATAGAAAAACAGGTAAACATTTTACCTAAAAAGTTCCCATAAACACATTATTGATGACTACATCTGCTGTGCTGAATTGTCTTTGTGATAACAACAGTAGAAGCTAGGGAAGAGAGGGCCTGAGTAGCACACTGGATGAGTAATTAATTCAGGCTATATTAAAGAGACTATAAACAAATTGTTATATAGGAAGTACCCATTCGAGTTAATTCCTTAAAGGAGTAGAACATGTTCACATTCAAAGAATGTTTGCTTTACAAAGTGAATTTTAATTTATTTTAGTGAATTAGAATTAGGCCTCACTTTGGTCAGAAAATACTTAAAAAGCCATGTGAGTCAGCTAGACAGCTAGAAGAAAGCATTATGTGATGTCAGATACTGGTGGGTGTGGAGGAGGTATGGCTACATGTTTTGAGGCCATTGTGCTTCGTTCTCAAGCTCTGAGTATTTCCTGGCCGTTGGAAGCACAAAGTCTCTGGGCTGGATTACCTCTGCTATGTGCTGTTATGGTCTGATGACAGCCTCCTCAATTGTTGTTTTTATCAATAAATGTGAGTTTTTTTATGACACATAGATGTGACCTCTGCTGTTCCCTTTTGTTGCTTTAAAGATTCCTTCAGTCTCTTGAGGAGCTGCACTGAGTCAACCCCTGATGTGCCACACATGGACTTTATGAACTCTTTGCTGAGCATCCATTTTATAGTTACTGCAATAAAACACTTTGTACTTAGACCACGCAGTGATCAGTTTGCAAAAAAAACGAATGCATGCAAAAATAATTGTGTTTGTTGACTCTTTTGGAGCATATATAGAAAACATCTATCGCTTCAAACTTCCCTTTACCCATACATCACTAACAGCCTCCAAGTATGATGCTGCTTAAACTTACTAACAATAAAAATCTCAAGAATGACTAACAAATTGCTGTAATAAAAACCTAAAAAGCTCCACCTATTCTTAGTCGACAGACACCAGTAATGTGAGGTGAAAAATCTTATTTGCAGTAAATTAAATATCTACAACCCTATGAAGCAGAGGAAATGGTTCAATCAAACATAAACAATTAACATTTTAATGTACTATGGATGATAAATTGCTCAGCAGACCTTCTGAATTCACATAATAGAATTGGTGTAAAATGGGAAGAGAAGTCTAGAACTAAGGTACGAGACCAAAAATTATTTATCAAAATATTGCATTACACATGTAACCAGAAAGCTTGGTGGTTGGGAAATAGTTTGAATTTAAAATGTAATCCCTGCTTGTTGTAATATGTTGATACTGTATGCCTATTAATCATAGAACACTGAACGGACACTTAGCAAAATTTAAATTTATTAAAGTAAACCTGTGCACAGATTGTGGATTTTAAAGTAAATGCATGTCCTTAGGAGTCAGTAAAAGAACTTTAAAATATGTCAATCATGTCCTCTCTAGCTGCTTGTTCTGTAAAATAATTAATTCTCATGGATCCTCAAAGATCAGTAATAACTTACATTAGGGAAGCTGCTAAGTTTTGTTACTTAGAAAGTAATAGGAAAGAGTTGATATTTTTGTGCTTCTGTTGTGAAGGGAAGGGGGGGGGGGGGCAATTGTTTTTTATGTATGAGGCTCCTCTTGACATCCATACTAGGCTTTCTTCAAGGATTTGGTTCTGGTATGTATTTTTAAATGGTAGTGTTCACATCTATAGAGATAAAGGAATCCTTATCCTCCTTGTTTACAAACAGAATGAAGCAACTAAATGTCAGTTTAGTTATAGTCAGTTTCATATATTGTTAAAGTATGGCACTTCAGAGGCAGTTTTAGGGAATTCCCCAGGCTTGATATTGAAAGAAATTATGCACCTTAAATTTTACTCTGAAGCCGGCCACATTCAATATTGGCCGGTTCAGCAGGGACTGGCCGAGATTCAATTCATGTATAGGCAGGCTGGTTGCACCCAGGTCAATTCATTGATCAACTTGGGCACAACCAGCCTGTTGGATTTTTTTTGCATGTGATTACTGCTGGCGGGTATAGCCGCTAACAATAAGGGATGTGCTTTGCGGGCCGGGAAGTCTCCTTGCTGGCAGAATACAATGGTATTGGGGGAGGGATTCTGTCACGGTTATGCAGTAATCTTCCCCTGTTTGCTTACCTCTCCTCATGTGTCAGACTAAGAGGCCAGCCACTCTCACCTGGTGGTTTTTATAACCTCTCCTCTAAGCATGGCTCCACCCCAGGCCCTATCAGGGAAGCCTATATTAACCTGTGCACTGCAAGCCAGTGGTGCTGATCAACCATTGTGTATCCATGGTGTGTTCAGCTTCCTGGTTCCTGCTTGCCGTGTGCCCTATGTTTGTCTCTGTTACCGACTTTGGCGTGTTCTCAACGATTCCTGTCTGCTTGTGACCTTGACCCTTTGGCATGTCCCTGACCATCCCTGTCTGCCTGTGACCCTGAACCTTTGGCGTGTACTCTGTTGTTCCTGTCTGCTAGTTACCCTGACCTCTGCCTTATCCCCTTACTATCCTTGTCGTTCCAGCCTGCTGCTTCCTTCTCCTGTACTCTACTGTGAGCGTGAGCTGTGAGACCCTGGGGGCCACGACCTGGAGCCAGACTGCAGCGAAGTCCATCCTCACCACTAGAGCCTCTGGCGAACACCTGCTGGCTCTTAGACTCCGCGCCCTGGGGAATCTATGCTCTAGCTCCCACTGGGATCTGTGTTAGTGATCCAGTAGACCTGTGTTCTGAATCTCCCTGGGTACAATCCGCAGCAGTCAGTCCTAAGGTCCACTACCTAGCGGTGCACTTCCGATTCCTACTGAGTGCACCTGTCACCTGGTCTCAGGTGACCTGACAGATTCAAGTGATTTTCTTTTCTTCCACCCATTGTGGAAGGAAAGGAAATCACTTATTCTATGGGCTGCTTAAGCAAATCACTGCTCCCTGCCAAACTGAATATACATTTTTATTGCTTTGTGCATGTTCCCCGGGACCCCCCCCCCCCCCACATGCCACTTGTTTGACAAAATGTTCATTACTAATTTTTAAGATCTGACTTCAATGGGGTTACAATTTGACACTCAAACTTTAGTAATATTAACTGAACCCAGATATATTCCACTCATCACTAATAATAATGAGCTGAACTGCACTGGGTTTGGTTTGAGCAGGGTTTGGTGAAGTTTTAATGCCAACCCCGAACCCATAAAAGTCAATAGAAGCTGAATTTGTCAAATTAAAAATGCTATTTTTTTAGACAAATAGACAAGGGGCTGTCAAAATAGTATGGGGGAATAGGAACTTCCCTATGGAATATGTAACAATGCAACAAAAATATTTTCTAAAGATTCCATGCAGCTGGGGCCAGGTTTTTTTCTAGCACTGATGCTTACAAAGAAAAAAATGCTGGCAAAAATGCTGACAAATTACATCTCCCCTGTTTTTTTTAAAAAGAAAAAATGGCACAGAGAACCTAAACATTCCACAAAATACACAACAAATGCTAAAGAGCCTGGCTATGAAGTTATTTTTGCCAGTAAATTAAAACTGTAATTTTGTTCACTTTTGCTGCAGCACATCCTTCAGAATGAAAAAAAATGCATAGAACCCCCCTAAAATGCATACCAGACCCTTTGAATCTGGTATTAATTTTAAAGTGGTTCTAAAGGCTGCAGGTTTTTTACCTTAATGCATTCTATGCATCCCCCTTGGACCATACCAGGCTACATGCCTGGTACTTGTCAGCAAAGCACCTTGCCCACATGTTGATGAGGACAGGGGTCTCTAACCCAAAATTCTGGCTGGTGGTTGTGGGGATCTGTGGAAGGGGGGCTTATGGAAATCTGGAAGATCCCATTTAGGTGTAAAAGGGCCCCCAAATATCACCCCCTATGTACATAGTACCCTTATTCATTCACAAAAAATCCACCTAGCAATAAAGACGCCAACATTTTTAAAAATAAAAATCCCAAAATGCCCCTTTTTGTAAATTCATCATTAAAGTGATTGTAAAGTCTTGCTTTTTTAAAATAACAAACATGTTATACTTACCTCTGTGCAGTGGATTTGAACAGGACAGCCTGGATCCTCCTCTTCTCGGGTCCCTCGTCAGCTCTCCTGGCCCCACCCTTCTGTTGAGTGCCCCCACAGCAAGCAGCTTGCTGGGGGGGTCACCCGACCTGAGCTCCGTGTATCCATTCAGACATGAAACTGCCTTTCAGCCCCCACCCCCTCTCTCTCCTGTTTGGCTAATTGACTTTGATTGACAGCTGCAGGAGCTGCTGTGTCTCAGCCAATGAGGAGGAGAGTCACAGACAGCCGAGGGACTTGTGGACATCGCTGGACATCACTTCACACAGCAGGCTTTTTATCTTAATGCATAGAATGCATTAGGATGAATAAACCTTCTGTCTTTACAGATCCTTTAATAATGATGTTTGCTATCTGCAGACTCACTAATAAAAAAAAAAAATATGTCTCTTAGCATTCACTACTAATCCTGACAGTGCACATGTTCAAATGACAGCTCCCTGAACCGTGATCAGCTTTATAAGAAAAATCATGGGAATAGTGGTGACATCATTGCCTACATATGACCATGGCCATATTTGGTCAATCTCATTGCCCAAATATGGGCAGTAATGTCACTGCTCATTTGGTCAGGTGGCTGGGGATTCCTGGTGACATCAGCAGTTCCTAGGGACACAGCAAGTGTTTGAATGCCTGGACAGCCAAATTGCTGATAATATACACCTGAAAGCATTGGGAACAATTTTTTTATTGTCTTATGAATTTTGTGGATTTTGTTATAAAATGTAAGCTTATTTTTATTTTTTTTATGATTTTTATGTTTGATCTTTTTGCCTGCTCTGCTACCTTATCTCCTTTTTCTTTTTTGAAGTATCTTTTCTAACCTTTCCACTTTAGATGAACCCCCTACAGAATACAATATCAGAATAACTTGTTAGATAATCTGAAGATGGTGGTATTTAACCCCTTGCACTTTAATCAAGAATAAATAAATGCATTTACAAGATTAGCTGTAGATTATCTTGAATCTTTGGGGATTAAGAAAACTAAACATGATAACCTTACAACAGAATGAAAGGTCAGCTCTGGAAAATTTAATGAAAGATAAATCGATAGTAATTAAACGTACAGATAAAGTGTGTGTGTGGGGGGCTTGGTGACTTTAGACTGCAAAACATATGATCAAACACTGGAGAGACAATTAAAAGATAAGAATAAAGATAATGAGCCAAAAAATACCCTCAGAATAAAAATGAATTTGAAATACATTTAAATTAATAATTAAGGGAACTAATTTTTATTTAAATAATTAATGAAATTCTACTTAATTGTATTCTACATAAGGCTCAATTCACATCTATGCGTGTTGCTTTTGAGCATTTCTCCAGTGCTTTTTGTGGTGTTTGCTGTGTTTTTGGACACGCATTTTTGACGCGATTTGAGTTTTGCATTTTGTGTTTTTTAAAGGACCAATTGGAACACATCACTGCTTATATCACAGAATGTCAGGTGACATTTCTACTTCCTGCTTCCTCCCTAGTCTCGGTGGGTTTTGGTGCTTAGATTATCCTGGCTTCATTGTCCTTTTAGCTACTTCTACTTCTAGCAGTAGACATAACTACTGCTGTAGTTTTGCTTGAAGAGGAAGCAGAGGAAGATGTAAAATGTAGATTTTGGGTACATCCAGTGATTGCCAATAAGGAACAGAGAGGGCAATTCTGGGTAATTTACAATGACCTCCTAGCCCGTTAAGACAAGTTTCTGGATTACACACGGGGTGTCTATTAAAAGGTGAGTTCTTGATTTTGTAACATTACCTATCCCTACTCTTAACCCTAACTCTGGTTAAAAGTCAGGTTAGGGTTAAAAGTTGGGTTAGGGTCAGGGTTATAAGTCAGGTTAGGGTTAAAAGTCGGGTTAGGGTTAAAAGTTGGGTTAGGGTCAGGGTTAAAAGTTGGGTTAGGGTTAAAAGTCAGGTTAGGGTTGGGGTTAAAAGTCAGGTTAGGGTTAAAAGTCGGGTTAGGGTAAAAAGTCAGGTTAGGGTTAAAAGCGGGTTAGTGTTAACAGTCAGGTTAGTGTTAAAAGTCGGGTTAGTGTTAAAAATCAGGTTAGGGTTAAATGTCAGGTTAGGGTTAAAAGTCGGGTTAGGGTTAAAAGTCAGGTTAGTGTTATAAGTCGGATTAGGGTTAAAAGTTGGGTTAGAGTTAAAAGGCAGGTTAGGGTTAAAAGTCAGGTTAAAAGTTGGGTTAGGGTTAAAAGTCAGGTTAGGGTTAGGGTTAAAAGTCAGGTTAGGGTTAAAGCCAGGTTAGGGTTAAAAGATTAACCCTAACCCAACTTTTAATCCTAACCCAACTCTTAACCCCAAATCCGACTTTTAACCATAACCCGGCTCTTAACCCTAACCTGACTTTTAACACTAACCCAACTCTTAACCCTAACCCGACTTTAAAGGGAAATCTCCTGATTAAATAGGGTCAATGTAGGTGGCTGTATAGGTGACATTGTGCTTGTGGTTTTCTCAATGCCCTTTTTTGCCCACACATTATTGATACTTTGCTTGGTTTACTCAGCAGCAAGCTGCAACATCAGAACACTTCCTTCAGGGACTGCATTCCACCAGTTGAAAGGCTAATTATTACATTGAGGTACTGGTAATTGTTTTACTTTTTGGATGAACTTTTAACCCATAAAGCGGTAATCAAATGAACAGGACACAGTAAGTGTGTATTTTACCAAATAACTTTATTTTTGTTGTTTATTTCGAATTTTGCCACAAACATAGAATGTCTAGAATTCTTCCAAACCCAAAATTGTTAAGATCACAAAAATTGGGGTTTTATTTTTTCACATTAACCGCTTCCCGACGGGCGCACACACATATATACGTTGGCAGAATGCCACGGACAGGCATAAGGGCGTACAGGTACGTCCCTTTGAATATGCCGCCGTGCCATCACGTGTGCGCTGCCGGCGGCATGTGCACACGCCGGTCGGGACCCCCGTGAGTCTGGTCGCGGGTCCCGTGGACTCGATCGCCGCAGGGATACCCGCGATCGTCTCACGGGGAGGATGAACGGGGAGATGCGGAAGTAAACAGCATCTCCCCGTTCTGCCTAGCAACAAAGGACACTGATCTCTGCTCCCTGTGATTGGAGCAGAGATCAGTGACTGTCACACACAGCCATGCCCCCCACAGTTATCAATGCACCCCTAGGACACACTTAAACCCTACACTGCCACCCCCTGGTTAACCCCTTCACTGCCAGTGGCATTTACACAGGAATCAGTGCATTTGTATAGCACTGATTGCTGTATAAATGACAATGGTCCCAAAAATGAGTCAAAAATGTCTAATGTGTCCGCCATAATGTCGTAGTCACAATAAAAATCACTGATCGCCGCCATTACTAGTAAAAAAATAATAAAAATGCTATAAAACTATCCCCTATTTTGTAAACACTATAACTTTTGCGCAAACCAATCAATAATCACTTATTGCAATTTTTTACCAAAAATATGTAGAAGAATAAGTATCAGCCTAAACTGTGAAAAAAATGCTTTTTTTATATATTTTTGGAGGATATTTATTATAGCAAAAAGTAAAAAATGATGTGTTTTTTTCCAAATTGACGCTCTTTTTTTGTTTATAGCGCAAAAAAAAAAAAAAAACGCATGGGTGATCAAATACCACCAAAAGAAATTTCTATTTGTGGGAAAAAAGGATGTCAATGTTGTTTGGGAGCCACGTCGCACGACCGTGCGATCGTCAGTTAAAGCGACGCAGTGCTGAATCGCAAAAAGTGCTCTGGTCTTAAGCCAGCAAAATGGTCCGGTCTGAAAGTGGCTAAATAAGTAACTAAGTAGTAGGCTCATCCCTATTTCAATTTGGTAAAAAATATTTTTTAGGTTTCCACCATATATATTTTAATTATAAAAAAAACAGAACTAGGATTTGAAATAATAAAGCATGGTAAGTAAACCGGTCTTGGGTGCTTCAGGTTGTTGTGAGGACAAAGGAGGAGCACTTTCTCTATAGTGCTGGTCCTGAGCTATACTTGGAGCATTTTTAAAATGGTAACGTTGCCCCCTATTGCCCACATCTGGTGCTCCAAAACAGGATCCTGATGGCCCAAGTGTAGATGTTAGAGGATGTTGTTTGTGATCCAGCTGGCGGTCTATATGGGTATGGATTTCCAGGTCTGTAAGTTTGCTGCATAGGCAGCTGGTAATAAAATTGCAGGTTTGGTAAAGGAGCATAAGTGTCTGTCAGCGTTGGCTGCAGTGGAAGGTTTCTGTCTGTCTGGGAACTGGTTTGGGGACTGGGGAGATATGATTTGATACATTGCATCACTTAATTTTTCATCTCAATTTTCTGGTCACTGGCACTGTAATAGAATGTATAAACAACTTTGACTCCATCTTAGATTCTCTTAAGTAGAAATTAACTTTTCAAAAGATGTGTAGTTGTATTTTACCATATTCAGCTTAAAGGTTTGCATAGAACCGCACCCTATTGCGGTTAAGCCAAATTTGTGTCAGCAAAACTCATTAGCTATTTTTGTTATCTAGTCAAGCAGCCTGTTGTATAAGCAAAATCATCTTTTAGTTCTTGTTTAACTAAATTCAGCAGTTTTAATCATGATAAGAAAATACTGAGTTTGTTTAACTTTTTGAAACATATGCATCAAAACACAGCTCCTCCCTTCTTTCTTTTGCATAGAAGCCACGTTAGTATTGAGTAAAAATCAGAGACCTTATGAACACACTACAGCTTGTTTCCCTGTGTCTTATTGGTCTCTAACGAATTTGGGGGTCACTGAAGCTCTTCCTGCATTACCTAAAGTACACCTGGGTGGCGCATTACCTCTAACAGGCAGTGGTCAAAATAGGGCACAAGGGTATTAGCAAATTGTTGGGAGAGAGACAATTGCCCGGTAAACCGATCAGACAGATCCTTTAATAAAGTGTACATTTTTCTGTCTGTTTTTCATTTGCCCATTTGGTGGCATCTCTACTCCTAGTTGTGCAGCAATTTGGCACTGGTGCAGCAGCCCCCCTCCTCCTGTTCCTCTTCTCCAGCCTCCTGAGCCATTTGCTGATTTGGAGATCCTGTGTTTGGAGGCTCCTGTGTTTGTGCTGATGAGTCTTCTTCAGCAGGTTCATCGTCCCAGCAGGTGTCTGTGCTGCAAATCACATTGTTTTTTTAGGGGGCGGGCAATAATTGTACAGAAACACCAATTTCTAATACCCTTTTTTTTAAAAATACCTTTGCATCTCTAGAATGGGTCTGAAAAATTCAAGGTCCTTGGCATATGAGTTGGGTGTGAGGGACTTTGCAGCCGAACCACTTCTCATGCTCCGTTCCTTTTTTAACTGGCTGTTAAAGCTATCCTTAGTGACCGCCATCTTGTTTGCAAAGCTTTTACTGCAAAACAATGAAAACATATTTTTGTTATATTTTCAGATACCTGGCAACAGGACACTCCATTTCTAGTCTGCATTTTCAGTTCTTGATTGGGAAATCAACTGCTAGCTACCTTAATCGAGACACATGCTCTATAATTTGGGACATTCTTAAAGAGATGGCCTTTCCGTAACCTAAAACTGATAAATGGGCAAAGATTGCAGATAGTTCAGACTCTAGTATATTTACCCACTAAACCTTAGGGCATCTTCTGCAAGAAAATAGGCTGGGACTTCCAGCCAATTGACCACTCCCTGGAAATAGTGAGCCTGCAATGCTGTATCTCTTTGTGGCTGATGAAGCGTTTGTGCTAGGGGAACACCTTCTCAGATAAAAAAGGAAAAGAAGGGTGCACCAGCCTTGTGCATTATCCTTTGGATATGTTTTTATTAAAAGTGATAAAAAGAAAACTACTCACAAACAACAGTAGAATTCTTGCAATATAAATAATCGCCAAATAGCAGCAATCAGTCTTCGACAAACAATACACTCCAGAGGTCATGGAGGAGTTGTTTGTGAGTAGTTTTTTTATCACTTTTAATAAAAACATATCCAAAGGATAATGCACAAGGCTGGTGTGCCTTTCTTTTCCTTTTTTATCTTTGACTGTTAGGATACCCCTATCCTTGAGGGCAGCAATGCCTGTGACATTTATATAGACTGTCTGGTAATCCACTAGTGCACAGGAGCGTTTGTTTTTCTGCTATCAAAACACCTTCTCAGACCCTATTCAAGCCACTCTTTGAGCCCCGAAAAAAGTGTGTTCAATTATCGACTCACTTAGGCCAGGGGAGTTGTTGAATGCGCTTTCGGCATACTGGCCAACAAATGGCATTTGTTTCACAAACCAATAAATCTTAAAATGCAACATGCTATACAGGCTGTGAAAGCTACTTGTGCTCTCCATAATTTTATTCGAGAGTATGACGGGTTCCAAATTGAGGGCACCCTTGGCAATCAGGCCATGACAAGAGCAGAACTGAGATCCACTTGGGACAGCAGGAGTGGTGCTGCTTCCCAAGATACTTTCTGCTCATATTTCATGTCTCCAGAAGGTCAGCTGCCATGGCAGCTAGATGGAATAGCCTAGCTAGACCAAATGAGACAGATCTTCTTTACATTGTGAATGTGTTTTTTTGTTAAGCTTATGTGTGTTCAGTATTTCTAGTATTTCTTTTATTCTTAGTTTGCCTGCATTGAAAAATGGGTATCTGACATTAAGATACTATTAAAACCAAATAGCATGATTTTTACTTTTTTATTACATTTTTTAAAGGAACATTTGTTGCAAACAGAGCAATACAGCTGTTAGGGAAATACAAGTCCCATGAAGCATTGCAAGGCAGACATTTACAAGCATCACTGACAAAGGTCGAAGCATGATGGAACTTGTAGTTCTGCAACAGCAGCAGGACCACAGGCTGAACCCACATTATGCAAAGGTCTATTAACTTTAGAAACAAAGGGGCATTTTAATCTCCTACACTTTGGGAGCTACAATTAATGGGTAGTGACTAGACATGTGCAGTTTGTTTTGGTCAGAATTGTAATTTGTATGAATTGTGGTAAAATGGGACATTCGGATGTCTCCAAATTCATGCTTTCCAATAGTAATGAATTTAAAGTGGATGTAAACCTGAAAAAAGTGTTTTAATTAAGGCTTGCACCTTGTACAGTATAGGAGTTCATGTCATCTGTGCCCAGTCTTGCCACGAAGAGTTAATTCAGCTCTGAGCAATCCTCTTATCTTTTTTCAGTGAGATAAAAACTGACACAGAGAAATAGGAATCTGTTTCTCCCCCTTGCTGTGAGTGACAGAGGATTTACATATCTCATGCACAAGCCTGAGAGAGGCCTTCTGTGTACTTCAGATCCCCTCCTCCTTTCTTTTCCAGCTCTCCCAGGATTGGCTGCTCCACACCTCAGCATGATTGGGCATGCTGAAGTCATGTGGTGACCTTTCGACTGGATGTTAGTGATCATAGCAGAAGTTCAGTGTAAGAAATACACAGGAGATATATTGACATATTGACAAGGGGAGTGTAGAGGTGGGCAGGGAGTCTATTGACATCATGCCTACACCCATAGAGCTCCGGACAACAGACCCACCCACAGAATCTGCAGTTTTTCGGGTCTCATAACAGACAGAGAGGAGACATTTGACAGGTAAGGATACATGCAGGAGGAATGTATATCCTTATAGATGACCACTATGTCAGTAGTTTAGAAAGGATGTGAGTGGGTTTACATCCACTTTAAAAATTTCTTGCAAATTGGGTGAAATTTGTAGGGAAATTGGCCAGATTTGTGAGGAATTTGGCCCAATTTGGCCTAATTTGTAAGGAATTTGGCCCAATTTGTTTGGAATTTGGTCCAATTTGTTGGGAATTCGGCCCAATTTTGAGGGAATTTGGCCCAATTTTGTGGTATTTTGCTGAATTTAACTAAATTAATTTAGGTAAATACCTAATCAAACAAACGTAAACTCCAAATTTTCATCCTGCACATGTCTAATAGATACAAAAGAGAGCAAAAAGTGTACAGTGGAACATGGGCACATGCATAGTTACAGTGGATCTAAAAAGTCTACACACTCCTAGTAAAATGTCAGGTTTCTGTAATGTAAAAAAATTAGACAAAGATAAATAATTTCTGAAGCTTTTCCACCTGTATTAATGCTGAATTTTCTTTGGGGTTAATCCGAGGCACTTTAAATGATGGCAGGTGTACCGATTCCTATTTAACATGAGATTGAATGTGATTGCCTAATTCTGAACACAGCTACAACCCCAGTTATAAGAGGGTGTGCACACTTATGCAACCACATTATTTTAATTTATTATTTTGACTCCCTCCCAATAAAAGATTTAGTTAGTTTTTCTGTTGATTTGTACGGTTTATAGGTCACATTAAGGTGGGAAAAGTTCTTCAAATTATTTATCTTTGTCTCTTTTTTTTACATCACAGAAACCTGATATTTTAAAAGGTGTGTGTATACTTTTTCTACGTACTGTACAGTTTACTTACATTTGATGTCTGCTTGCATCTAGGAGAAAAAATCCAATTGTGGATACAGCTCTGTGTCAATTTCAAGCCACCCCTGGTCCTGTTTTCTACGATCCTTTTGTTGGGGATTAGGGATGAGCTTGGATATCGAATTGAACTCATGTTCGACTCGAACATTGTCTGTTCGCCTGTTCACTGAACAGCGAACAATTTGGGGTGTTTGCGGCATTTTCGAAGAGCCGTGGAACACCCTGTAAAAGTCTATGGGAGAAATCTAAAGTGCTAATTTTAAAGGCTTATATGCAAGTTATTGTCATAAAAAGTGTTTGGGGATCTGGATCCTGCTCCAATGGACATGTATCAATGCAAAAAAAGTTTTAAAAACTGTAGTTTTTTCGTGAGCAGTGATTTTAATAATGCTTAAAGTGAAACAATAAAAGTGTAATATTCCTTTCAATTTCGTACCTGGGGTGTGTATTATATGCCTGTAAAGGGGCGCAGTGTAATTTCTGCAGGAAAAAAAGGCCATTTAAAAGCACTTGCGGCTATAATGAATTGTCGGCTCCCCATAATACAGAGAACAGTCATTGAAAGTCATTGATAAAAAAGTGCGCGGGGTTCCCCCCAAATTCAATTACCAGGCCCTTCAGGTCCTTCAGGTCCCCGGGTCAAATTTAAAAAAAAATGACGTGGGGTTCCCCCCAAATATCCATACCAGACCCTTTATCCGAGCACGCAACCTGGCAGGCAGCAGGAAAAGAGGGGGTAAAAGAGATCACCCCCCCTCCTGAACCGTACCAGGCCACATGCCCTCAACATTGGGAGGATGCTTTGGGGGTCTGTGACCCCTCAAAGCACCATGTCCCCATGTTGATGGGGACAAGGTCCTCATCCCCACAACCCTGGCCGGTGGTTGTGGGGGTCTGCTGGTGGGAGGCTTATCAGAATCTGGAAGCCCCCTTTAACAAGGGGACCCCCAGATCCCAGCCCCCCCTGTTTGAAATGGTAAGGGGGTACAAAAGTACCTCTACCATTTCACAAAGAAAGTGTAAAAAAAAATGTAAAAAAATACTGACACCGTTGGGAAAAGTCCTTTATTAAAAATATAAAAAAAGATTCCAGTGGTGGTAATCCACTCTTGGTATCCAGGTTTTTAAAAGTTTTGTTTGCATTGATACATGTCCCCTGGGGCAGGGGATAAAACAATTTTTAGGACAATAACTTGCATATTAGCCTTTAAAATTAGCACTTTAGATTTTGAATATTCAAGTCCCATAGACTTTAATAGGGTTCTAAAGTTCACGCGAAGTTTAGGTCTGTTCGTAGGTTCTGGTGCGCACTGAAGGGGGGTGTTCGGCTCATCCCTATTGGGGATTAGCAGGAGTGTAGAGATAGGTTCTTGGCCTCACCAGGCTGATCAGATGCTCAGTCCCCACCATTTTCGCTGCAGCACAAACTGGAATTTGCAGGTGTTTGATCACATGCTGCTTCCAAAAACGCAAAACTCACCAAAAACGCATCAAAAATGCAGCATTTTTCTTGCATGCCTATTGAAGTCTATTACATGCAAAATGCTTAATTTTGTGGGAAAAAATACCCCTACCCTTTCCAAAAACACAGAGGCACAAAAATGCATTAAAGTGAATGTGTTCCATAAGAACCCATGTATAAAAATTCTCTGCATTTATGCAAAATGCATCAAAAAACGCATTAGTGTGAATCGTGCCTAAGAATCATTAGAGTTTAAAGGTGACCCTTGATCGTTCTCTAGTATCTGACAGATTCTGTTACCACACTACTCTCAGAGAACATGGACAAGCCAATTATCTGACACGTGATGTAGAATTGAATTCAATGAATTGTAAAAGCGACTGGAAGAAGTAATATTTCTGGACAAAAGAAGATTTGATGATAGAAGTGATAGAAATGTATATTGAAATTTATTGTATTTGCATTGACATGCCTTTGCTTTGATTTTAAGGTAAATATTGTTTACAGTCTCAGCTATAACCTGCTAATTTGCCTCTGGGAAGTTCAGTATATTGATCCTTTTCTGCTGAAAGTGTTAAAAATTATGGAAAAGATACATGGGTGATTATTATTATTTGAACATATACAGCTGATTCTACGGGCTCTCATGTGTCTTTACAAATGCCTGTTACAGGGTGACAACACTACCGCCAGCTCCCCATGCTTTACATGTTTCTGTGCACCAACTGCTAGGACAAAACATGTGATGATTGTGGAAGTTGAAAATCACTGTAGTAGTCACTACTACAGTGATAGCAGCAATCATCTAGGTCCTGTGACAACTATATGTCTTTCTGCATGATAACCACATGGAGTCTTGGAAATCCCATCCTGTCTGATTGGACTAGGCAGAGAGGCAAGGTAATTATGTCAGAATTGTAGTCAACAAGAAAGCAATATTTTGGACCTCAAAATGGAGACTGATAGTGGAAAAAATATCACACAGATCACAATGATTACATTGCAACAGTTGGCTACCACGTAATAAATGTGATAACTAACATACCGAATGGATCAAATAGAACTAAGAAATAATTTATCTACAGATATGTCTTCAAATAAAAAGGGGAGGAGAATCAAAACAAAAATTTTACTAGAAAAATCAGAAAAGCATGTTAGCGCCAACAAGATTGTATGTAGATATTCACAGGGAAGTGAGTCTGTTAAAAAAAAAAGTCTGTTCCTTTGTAACAGAACATCTAACTTATTAAAGATAGCAGGTACATAACAATGATATATAGCTGTGCATACACAATTTAGTAGAAAAAGAGCAAAGAATAAAAGCTAGAGAGCAGCAGGTGTTTACCAGCAACCTCACATCAAGGCAGCAGCTGCCCATCAACCTCTATACCCTACACATCTATCCAGTCTGACCAAATTGTGTCAAATTTCTTAGGGCATTTTTGATTACGATAGCTACGTTTTTATAAAGGAAGTGGCAGTGGGGGCTGATATTATATATATAATAATAAATATCCCCCAAAAATATATTAAAAAACAATTTATTTCCTCAGTTTAGACTGATATGTATTCTTCTGCATATTTTTGGTTAAAAAAATTGCAAATTATGGTGGACACATAGAACAATTTTGACACATTTTTGGAACCATTGGCATTAATACAGAGATCAGTGCGATTAAAAGTGCATTGATTACTGTTAAAATGGCACTGGCAGTGAAGGGGTTAACACTAGGGGCTGTGAAGGGGTTAACTGTGTTTCCTGGGAGGTGATTCTAACTGAAGGGGAAGGGACTAACTACAGGAAGTGACAGATTGTGGTTCCAAGCTAATAGGAACACATGATCTGTCACTCCTGTCAGAACAGAACAGGAAAGTGTGTGTTTACAAACACTCGTCCCTGTTCTGTGTCTCCAGCTCACGATCACTCATGGTTGGCGGTCACTGCGACCGTCCGCACCCCCGCTGTGCAGCGGGCATGCACACGCCTGCTATCCGGACCCTGCGAGCCCACGTAGTTACGTGGTTTCGCGCAGGGGAGCCAACCTGCCGCAGTAAAACTGAGGTGGCTGGTCCGGAAGTGGTTAAATAAATTAGATTCAGTGCAAGAGCCTGTTTGATTTCCTATAATTTTAATTAATTGTTCAAGTGCGTCTTCCTATTACCTATTTTGCCACAGAGATTGCATATTGCATGACCATCTTAAGTGCCAAATTTGGAATGTAGATGCGCCATGATGCGCCATGACCCATTTGTATTTTCCAAACAATATTTCTTGGGCTTTATACAAGGCAAAACTAACTTTTTTCAAGACGTGTTAGAGTGATCAGAAATCTTCAAACTACGTCTCTCCAGCAGTTGCAGAACTGCACATCCCATGAGGCATTGTAAAACT